>OZ020267.1:106380162-107788912 GCA_963971225.1 Melieria omissa | reverse complement strand
CTTTTTAAAGTGTATATTGGGCACATATTGAAATATGGGAAAAATTTGGTTATTATTATTTATATTCAAAATGGCGAAAGCGGAAGCATCATTCTGAAATTGCCTTAATTTTGAACTCTCAAACGGTTGGATGGATTTTTTGTAAAGTATAAAACTTTGAAAGAACAACTCAATTTAATATTCTATATTCTTCTGGTTATAGTAGGAGTTTTTCTTAATTAATGTTTGTAGAAATGGCGCACATTGTTTCCATAAAATCAAAATTCCAAATTTTAAATCAAAGTTTCCATCAAATCAAAAAACGGCTACAAACTACTACTAATTTCAAATCGATCTATGTAACAATCTTCGAATAATATTCTTCTTCTTCTTCTTGACTGGCACGACAGCCCGATTACGAGACTAAGGCCTAGTTACCCGCAACCAACCGTGTTGTGCGTGCGAATGTTTTTACAAGGTTGCACGGGACCTACAGTTTTATGCCGATTCCGAACGGCAAGTTGGGAGCTTTTTCATAGGCAATTTTACTCTCAGAGGTTTGCCATTTCCTGCTGAGAGGACAGCCGTTGAAAGAAAAATTGTTGTTTTTCTTTTTTTCGGTGTTAACGCAACGGAGTATTGAACTCGCGGAGTATTGAACTCGCGGCCCAACGCACTAGCCAGCTGTGCTACGGCGGCTGCACCACCTAATTTGCAAATTGTGAAATATTAAGTCAAACATTTTGAATTTAGCCTGAAAGTATGCAACAATAAAAGTCTCATAAGTTTTTCTGAACTGAACTAAAGTTACTTTAAGGCTATGCTTTTTCACATACTTTTAGGCTGATTGTTATTTCCTCATAATTTGTATTACAAATACAGTTTATTTCGAAAATGTTTTCTTTTATTTATTTTTGCTATTTTTGTATTAAAAAATTGCAAAAAAAAACAAAAATGTATACGGCCTTAGAAAACTCAAACGGCGCGTTGTAAAATCGTTTATCCTAGGCTAGGAGGCTGGCCCGCAGGCCACACATAGACCCTCTAGACCACATAGATCTTTTACCCTATGGAGACTCAAAAATTTGTAGTTTAAATTAAAATATTGAAAATAATGAGTCCAACATTGTAACAATTTTCATATTGTAACGATGAGGCACTCTGTCGCTGTGCTATGCATGAATGCTTTCACAGGCATACTTTTAGGCTTGCACTTTAGAGTAAGGCAGACTTCCTATAATTTTGATATGGCAGGGATGGCTCGCGATGGTAATGGGATGTGCTAGAACGATCGACAGATAGTCCAATTGGAATGTGTAAGAACAATCGGCGCGATAAGCAGACAAGTATAAAAGGCCGTCGGGTACAGCGCAGAGGGACTTATTTGAACAAGCAAATAGTAGCAAGTGTGAAGACAAGAAAAGTGTAAATCTGTAAATAAAGTGATTGTTGGTTTCTGACTGCGTTTTGAGCTGAGTAATTGAAGTGGTTTTATTTTCAAGCACAATAAAAAACGAACTTTAAAACAAATTTTTCTAACAATATGAAACTTAATATTGCATCTTATTTTGTTGTTGGTTTTAGTCATATTTGAAGCACTTAAGTTTAGAAATTCAAAGACTTTAAAGAAAATCTTAAAATTTCCATCAAAATCAAAATGGAAAATATAAAAAATTCAAGTCTTCACATCTATAAATTTTTATTTAAGGGACCTCTTCGGGGTTTAAAACCTCTTCTAAATATTTTTTTTTTACAAACATTTTGACTGACAAATATGGTTTCGAACGTTTTTGGGCTAAAAAATTGTGTACATAATCCGCCCCATCCCCTTAAATAAAGTCTTATGTGCACCATTGTCTTCACATCATTTATATTCGTAGATAGTTTCGTATTCTCGAACCAAACAGACATTTCCAGATCCACCCACCTTAGATTACCCACTTCAATTAAAACAACAAGATATTTTATTGCATACTACTAAATAAATCAAACCAATTTCCTACGCCCACCAATGCTTAAACTCAAGATTTAATAATTACATCCAAACGAAAGCAATAAGAAATGAATGCCAAGTAACAGCAACAACTAAAACAACAACAAAAACATCATTAAAAAGCAACAATAAAATTAATAGCAATGAAATCCACAACAAAACAACGACCCGTACAAATAATCAGTGCAAAACCTAAAACACCATCACTACTTTAGCATAATTTCCGGCCATTACCATATTATGCGCCTGCAAGCATGCAATGTAATTTATACACGCATACTATACAACCTTGATGAAATAATTACACGCAGTGTTGCGCAATTTCATTTTTAGTCTCATGACAGCTGCTGGCTGCCACCGTCTTAAAATACGCACAAACGGCAATTTAAAGTTTGTAGTATTACGCCTTAGGATAGGCCACACTCATACTAGAAATGCCACCAATTAATCAAATGCCGACGACCATTTATTAAAGTTTCCCACTGTCATTTATTGCTCTAAATGCTGGAAGCCGATTTGATGCAGATTTCATTTCCGTTTAAATCATATCGAAATACTAAATTGCTTTGTGGCGCCTAAAAGTCAACTACTCAAATTGAAACTGTGTAATCTTGTGTAGCGCTTAAAGCGGGTTAAATTTAACATTTGTTAGCCGAGGTCTAGTGGTAAGATTTGTACAAATCTGCTTGAAAGTCGCATGAATTTCCGCTCCTTCTACAATTCCATTTCCGTTGGCTAACCTGACCGTCTGTCTGATACATTTTTTTGCCATTTTACTTAAGTTATTCTAGAATATTTGCTATGCTTAAATCGACTTGGACTAAAAATACCCTTTTCGCCCAGAAACATATGGACACACTGTTGCACGCACATGACTGCAATTTATCAAAAATCAAATATTTGCGCCACAGTGGCCCTGACTGACCCCCTGACCCTAAGCAAAACTACTTAGCTTCGATGAGGCCAATAAAAAGACGCTGCAACAACACTGCCGCTCTTGGTCGGCTTATGCAAATGTTTGTGTGCGTCTAAAGTGCTGCTTTACATGCTTCGACCACACACTCAACAAACACACTCAACACACACACATATACATGAGTTTGTGTAAACTTTGCCAGATATGTGTGTGTGCACAACGTATGGTTGTAGCAATTTGTGGCAACAATTTAAATCTGCTGCAATGCTTTTCGAGCATTGAGTTTTTGTCGTTTTGTATACTTTATATTTTTTCTTCTCACAAATTTTTGCTTGCACTTTGGCCTTTTCGATCTTTTACTTTTGGGCTCGTTTAAAATTTCTCTTGACGGATTGTGGTTTGTTGTTTTCTTTGCCGCATGTATTTAGTCTGTTTGTGTTTTAGCCGCCAACGCTGGACCTTCTATGATATGCTTCAGCTTGAAATTGAGCACTTTTGCTTTGATTTGCTATGCATGAAAGTGAGTGTATGTGTGTGTATGTGTGTGAGTGCAGATTTGTCTGTGGCCAAAAAGGCAATCAATCGTAACACCATTTGATTTGCTGTGCAGAATTTTTAAAATATCTTTGCATATGTTAGGGCTGAAATTTAAGAGTGTTTCTTATAAAATTGGGCTGGTCTGGCGCCATTCCGTGGATTGCCTCAAATTTACGCTGCCATTGATTACGGCCTTTTATTATTGAATTTTGATTTCAGCAATGCAGAAGAGAAAATCAAAAAGTCAAAAAAGGTTTCGAAAATTGCTTTGTAGATTAATAAAGTTTAACAAAATCATGAATAGACTAATTTAGTGAAGCAAATTTTTAACTTTTCTTTTTGATTTTTTATGCAATAACAAATAAGTTTTTCAAATATTGAAAACCATGCAATATTCTTGGCGTCAAGTAAAATAAAATAATGTGTTTAAGAAGAACTGAGAAGGAATTTAAATCAATGAACTCAGTTTTTCATCAAATTTCTAAGGAAATCTCATACTCCTGAAAGTATGCCAGCAGTAAAGTAAAGTAATGCATTTATCCACTCAGCCGCAATGTGCTATCGACACTAATTATATTTGCGTAAATATTTAATAAACATGATTGCGCATGCCACCTCAATTTGCCACCTAAAATTAAATATCACTTATACGACCTGCGGTACTGCAATAAAATTCATTTCACATCAACACGCCAGCAGATACCTAAAAATAGCAAAAATTATGACTGTCTATAGCCAAGGTAGAGCTTAATTGTATGCAGATTGAATAATGTTCATACACACACTCACACACACAAACCAATACACGCACACACACACTTTGACAGTGCAGCCAGTGTGTAGACCACAAAATGTAGACAGCAAATATTGCTCATCGGTTGACCAGTTGGCCACAGTTTCCATTACTGCTGCCATCGCCCGGTTTTCCGCTTCCGTTCGACAATATTTAAATAAACACAATTTAAACAACGCCACACTGGCTAACCGGCGCACATTATCAACGCTCGCCAGTGGCTTAATGGGCCAACAGAGATGCTGGCAGTGCAGTTGCTCGGTGTGCGCTTCATGTGGATTTGGCATCTTACATGCTCATGCGACAAACGCGCCAACGCAAGCACACACACACGCACACACACGCCCAGTTGAATACATGTATTGCCGTCGGTGCTGAATTTTTGTTATTTTGTTATGCGCGTGCGATGAAATTGCAGTGAAAATATTTGCAAAAACAATAATAGCCAAACTAACCACAAATCGGTTCACTTGCATACACTCACACACACATATAGAGGAAAAAGCTATAAGCAAAGCAAAACAACAAGCGCCGGAAATTAATGTCATTTTCTTGTTCGACCGAAAAAGTTTGTACTTGTATAGCAAATATTTTTATTATTACCTACTTTATTTGGGTGCGTGAAGTGGTTCTTGTATAATGATTTTTTGTTGTTGTTGTGCTTATACAAGTGAAAGTATTTGTTTTTCTCCTTTCTCGCATGCCTTTTGCCTTCGAGGCATTGCATTTTTTTTTTGGCATTTCTGTTTAAATTGAGTTACATTTTGGATGGTCGGAGTTGGCCGTTTCGTAAACTGTTGCCGTCATTGTGTTGTAGTTTGTCTGTATGGCGACTATCTGCTTTGCCGCTGGGCACATACCACGTGACCAACGTTGTATGGGCGCTTTGTGCCAAAGGTGTTTGTTGCGATGCCACGCGTGGGTAGTAAACTGCAAAAGTTTAGGCCGCATAGACTTGTGCCCATTCTACAGATTTTCTCAAATTTCGCCTATTTTTTGCTCATTTCATTTGTGTAAGGTGCTGTATTATTTTTCTCTAATATTAGCACCAAATTATTCTACAAAATCAGTGCAAATATAATTTTCATATTTATGGCGCTAACTGAACGCCTTCGCACGCGCCCACTTCAATCAACTACTTTCAAGCATTTATACAACAACACTCACATACACGCAGACAATCGAACTTTATAAAAACCTGCCACTGCTTTACGTTGTCACCAGTGCAAGACTCTACAAGCGACAACGCGAACACGCAACAGAGCAAACAAAAATTTCAGCGCGCACACGTCACGGGCCATCAATTTTACGTTTCCGTTTATTTTGCACGGACATTGCGACGGCCAGCCAGTCGCAGCCAGCAGCAGCATTGTTGAGCATTTTGCAATTTTGTATTCAAGTGCGTGAGTGAGTGAGTGAGTGAGTTTATTTGTTTGCTTGTTGGTTTACTTGGGCACGTTGCATTAGTTTGTGATTTGATATCGAACCGCATACGTTGATGATAAAATGTGCGGGCCATATCGAAGCATGCAGTGCGGTTGTTAACATACTTTTCAAATTTCGTTCACTCAACAACAGAGTTTGGTTGCTGTGCTGATTGTCGACATTGACTGCAGCAGCGCTATTGAACATTCTCCGAAACAAAAGTGATTTATCATCGGTTTACAGTTTTTCAAACGCAAGCACTTCGAACAATGAATGATGATACCACCACCGATGATGGCGACGTTCAATGTTTGGACTTCCCACTTCTGTCGTTTGAGCTCTGCTACAATTATTACAACTTTTTTGTAGGAAAGGCATTCTTGTTTCTATGCGATTTGTGCTGTGAAATGCCAACGCTGACACAGTTGTCAATCAAGTTTTGTGTGTTGCGAAAGCAAAGGCTTATGGAAAGAACCAATGCCAGCAAGAGAAGATGGAGTGGAAGGCTTTACGCAATTCATTTGGGGGATTTTAGAAATGCAAAATTTCACAAACAGAACATTTTACAAATTGGAATTTTTTTAACTTTTCAAGCGGCCAAAAAGCAGTCTTTGAAGCTTTGAAGCCTCATGTGGTGACGCTTAGTTGCATGGAGAAGCCAATTTATTGGGAATTGCAGATCGGGAATTGATTAGCATTTTATTATGCACAACATGATTGCATGAACAACTATGCTTTTCCTTAGAAGCAGTATACACTAGGCATCGCAATCCCGGGATCCCGGGATCCCGGACTTTTTCCAGTCCCGAAAATCCCGGGATTCAAATTCTTTTATCCCGGGATTTTCGGGATTGCAAAAGATGCTTCAAAGTTCAAATGAAATAAATTTTAAGGCACAAAAACCCAATTCCTTATTTGAGGGAGAAGGGAGGGGATAGAGTGCGTCTTTTGCAAAAGGCTTATGATTATTTACTAAGCATTCAACCAACAAGTGTTGAATCTGAAGGATGTTTCTCTTCAGCAGGGTTCATTTGAAATAAATTTCGCTCTAGATAAGAGAACAAAACACTTAATGCCTTTGCATTTTTAAGATCTCAGTTTTTAGTTAATCAAAACGCTTAACTTTTTTATCGAAATAATCGAAGTAAAACTAAAAGCACAAACAAATTAACTATTTTATTTTTTTTATCAAATATGCATATACATATATGCACTTTATGATACATCGGTTGCAAAGTAATAAGTTATGTTTAAGTGTCATTTTTGGATAAAACAAAATGCTATGAAACTGAAGTTAAATGTCAAATGAAAAACTTTTAAGTTAACTCTTCAATTCCCAGTGTCACCTGTAGGTGACAGATGCTTAATATTTGTTTTCCTACCACATAGGTTTTTATTTTAAAATTCTAACACTTGTATAGCAAAGTCAATTAGTAGTACTTGTTTATTTAATTTTCCTACCAACACTAGCGATACGTCATTTGTAAAATTTATTCATTTGTTTCACGCGTAATTAAAGCAGTGCGAGTTTGTGTGGTTTCTTTCAATATAAAAATGAGGGTAGTTTAAACATTTTTTTTGTATTTTTTTGTCTTATCCAAACGTATCTAAGCTCCTTTATTTAAAAAGAAAATTTTCTTTTTCACTATTTTGGACATGGGAATTGAAGGGTTAAACAAAATGTGATTAAATTCAAGATAAAAAATCTTGAAACTACCCAAATGTGATTAAAATGTGTCCATTTTTATGATAAATATATTATAAACAAGTATTTATGCAATTCGGGAAAATTGTTTTATTAAAAAATTTGTTATATGAATCCCGGGATTAAATCCCGGGATCCCGGGATTTGACTTTTCAATCCCGAAAATCCCGGGATCGCAAAATGGCAAAAAATTGCGATCCCTAGTATACACTGATTGCAATTTGCGAGCGTAAATGATTGAATTTCTATCACATAACAACACTAGTTTTTTTTAGTTTTTTAGAGGTTCGAGTGAAATTCTTCAGCAAATTATTGAAACAAAGTGTGTCAGGAGCACATTCTTTGCGTCTGTCCAGCCATCCCAAGACTGCACTTAGAGTCTTCGGTCTTTTCTGAGTTAGATGGAATCCCCAAGCATAAACATTAAATCTAATACACTGTTGAACTTTGCTACGAACATTCACATTCTCATCGATCACTTTTACGTAAACTCACAACATTGGGGAACCCTACCTGGCTAAGGATCCAACAGGGCTTATGTGCCGCCGCCCTGGCCAGTCAGCTTGCCTAACCTTATCTTTCCTTTTACTTGTTTGCCATACCATCCATGTTTCTCTTATATATCAGAATTGTATGAAGAGTTTTCATATTTCTATCATAAGTCATATTGAGCCGATAATCCTAGCCTGTGCAATTGCAAGGCAATACTGGTTTATCCGTAGATCGAGCTTCAAAAAAATTAAGGAATCCTATCCTATGTATACAAAGGAGAAAATTATAAACTTATCAATTTTCTCAAGACCTCTTTCTTAAAAAAGTGTGAAAGTTGGTTTTAAACAAGCTAATCCCAACACAAACAAAGTCACAAGAATGGTTCAATTAATTATATCCTGAAAACAGTTATAATAAAACAAAAAATCAAATGTATAATTTTTGATACAAAGCTCAATCTACGGTTAATTGAGAACGAGTTGCGCTCCGAGCATGGCATACTTTTAGGGGCATTATAAATTCGCTGAAACAATAGCAGAGACGGTTCGCGGCGGTACTGGAATCTTCAAGAACAACTCGAGGCAATGCTTGGATGTTCGAGCAGAATTTAAATGTGATTTATTTTTGAGCACAATCCAGTGAAACGATTTACGACTGCATTAGATTCTGCCATACTCAAATTTCAAAATTTTTTAAATATTCATATCTTTTTTTCGATCCAAAGTCAAAGGTTTTTTTTGGGGAATTTTTGAAATTCAATTAAAAATACTTATTCTTCAAACCTATCAAAATCCCTTTTTGGGCTGCATTTTGCAATACTAAACTATTTTAAAATAAGTTTTGAAAACAGGTTTTTTTTTTTAATTTTATGTTTTGTATGTGACTAAGGCCCAATATTGCGTTTGCGCAACGTACCCTCCTGGTTCAGGGGGTGGGGGTATGAATTATTTGCTTAATTTTTGTTCTTGATTAGGTCAATTAATAAGATTGTGTAAAATTTTATGGAAATCGCACAAGCCCTTCTGGGGTCAGGTTTTAATGGGTTAAAGAAACAGGGTTTTAATCAAACGCGCCCAATTCGTATATTTCAATTAGAACACAAACTTTTCCTGATATCGCTGCAAATTTTTGAAAATTATTTTGGGGATAACAACAAATTTTGTATATTGGCCCTAACGTATCTTCACAATGTGTTTTCATTCGGAAATCAAAGGGAGACAAGCGATGAGACAGAAAACACGAAATTTTGTGAATGTATTTCTATGCGTGTATACATGTGCACTTCTACACATGAACAACTGTGAAACTGCTCCAGGGGCGGTCGAAGAAATTTCAGTTAATTTCGACAAATTTTTTTTTTTTTCCAGTCAATTTTTTTCCCGCCTGAACGCACCTGACTTTTTTGCCACTTTTGACAGCTGTCAGAGTACATTCGTTTATCGCTTTCTCGCTCATATTTCACTATTGCTGTACTGTGATGTTGGCGAATGTACTTTGAGCTTAGTGCCAATATAGAAGTGTTACATATATGCTCTCAGGTAACTTTGGGGTCGAAGGGTTTAAGGTGAAGGCCTCACCTTTGCTGGAGAAACAACAAATCGGTGCATTGCATATGCAAATCCCAACCAAATCTATTCTAAGCATTTTTTTCTCCGACTTTTTGTTATCATTTTGAGAATCGCACAAACGATCTTTAAGCTGCACTGCAACTCACTACTGAACCAGGGCGACTAAGCTTGCCATTCCCTCCCTTAAAACTGTGTGTATCAGAATTACTTGAATTAAGAAATTAACCAAGAATCGATTTTTTTGAAGTCAGCTCTCTCAGTGACAAATCACTAAAGCAACAAATATAAATAAAAGTCTTCCAACACATCACATAAATGATTGTGGAAAAAGTTGGACTTAGTATGCAAGCAACCTTATGTGCCAGTTTTGTGCTATCGACTTATACAGAGGCAAACTCAAAACTCAGTTTATTGATAGATTTAAACGATTTGCTGTAGTAATTAAAAAACAGCACTTAAAGGTAGCAACCGCTGACCAAAATGTTGCACTGTAACAAAGTGCCCACTGCACAGCTAAATCTTCAGGCAGGAAGAGAAATATTCTCCTAAAGAGATCTATTCCTCAGTTCTTCCTCTGTTTGAGCGGCATTTCCTATACATTCAAATCTGAATTGCAAAAGTTTCTCAACCATAAGTTATATTCTACTATTCAAACAACTGTATGAACTACACTTTACACTCATTTACACCTTTACATACTTTGAATTTGAAGTGCTTACAAAACTTTTTAAACTCACTAAATATTATTGCAATTTAATGCTCACAAAACCCACAAATACACTGAAACAAATAACAACTCAATGAAATTAAATATGTATAACCATTGCACAACAACTACTCAAACGACTATGAGCAGCATAATGCCCAAGAAAAACTTTTCACTTTATGTAGTTAAAAAACAACAACATTTACACTTTTAATGGCAGCAAACACTGCAACAGCTACAACAGAAAAAGCACCAAAAAAAAAACAGCGCACTGAGGTATTTAAAATTTGTTAACTGCAGTGCTTCACGTAAGTCGCTGCATAATGCCCGGCAAGCACACGGAAAGCAAACGCATTGCGCCAACTATGAGCACCAGGTATGACCGACGTAAGCCACATTATAGGGGCGATACACTGCCATATAAGCGGGCGCACGTTCACCTTTTAATCACTGCCACTAACAACGTCAGCCGCTACAACAAAGTCGGTCAACGTTGCGCTTTTGCCAGCACCAACTGATGGCATGGAGACCGCCACGGTGCAACCGTTGCGCGGCGCGCATTTTACTAATTCCACGTGCAATTTGTAGCACATACACTCAAATTACTTACTGTGCACTTATAGAGCAAATAATGGCGACAGTACGTTAAACGTGGTAAACGTTTAATGTGCCACACCGGCAGTTGTAGTATTTAAATTACTTTAGAAACGCAGCTGGTAGTGTTTGCTTCGGGGGTATTGAGTGGGCGATGGAGAAGATGCATTTGAGAATTTTTTAAATTTAATTCACATTAAGTAAAAGAAGGAAGTTGTGTTCGTTTATAATGTTTGAAACGTTGTTTGGTTTAAGGAATTGTTTATAGATAAGTGTGTCTTCTAACCTCTGCATGCTTAAGCATCTATAACCAATGCAATGCTTCGGGCCCTGAGCGCCGTCTCGTATAATAAAACATAATAATAGAACTTTTTTAAAGTGCTTTTTATCCACTTTATCAACCAAATAGTTATTGCAGTGCTCTTTATTGGCATGGAATTTGTTGCATGCTTTAATGCTCATTCTTTACTCGTTTGATTGCACTTTTCACACTAATATTTCTCAAAATATCCAATGTGGATGAGCCAAATTGTTGAGCATTTATTACATTACAGCATTGCGTGCTGTTTTAATATCTCAAAAATATTTACAAATTAAAATTATTACAGAGTCATGTAGTAGTTGCACTTGCAAAAAAAGCGAAAAGTATTCGTTTCTCGCTGAAACGTAATGGCATTTAATGGTCACTTGCACAAATGGTCGGTTTTTGCATGTTTTTGCTTGCTACATACATTTTTTTAAATATATTTTTTACAGTATAAAAATTGGCAAAATATTTATAAAAACTGTTGAATATGTAAAAACCACAAAACAATATTGAAATTACTTTGCGTCCATAAATTAACAGCCATAAAAAATATAATTGGATTAAAAAATTACTCATACGACCTGTTGGCTCACTGCCGCATTAACTCGTTTGCGGTCGTTTCAACACTTCCATATGAAACTTTACACTTTTTAAATACAGTGCAATTTTAAAGCGCACAAAAACAATGACTTTAATCAATTCCAAAGCGCATTGACGTGTAAAAAGCAGATATGCAGCTGCCGAGAGTCAGCGTGAATAATGCCAACAGCTCACATGTCAGTTGCTTTCTTCAATGATACACACACACTCAAACAATACAACATGCACACACTAATGATGTTTGCATTTTAAATGCACAATAAGCATGCAAAACTGAACTATCAACAAAATTCACACATTATGCAAGACACGATGAAAGGCAACCAAACAAGGCATCCATTGTCTCCCCGCCACTTCAGTAGACGGTTAAGTGCTTTCTGCAGTTTATGCGGTGCACAAATTGTTTAAAAGTTTGCCAGCAGGCGAATGTTGTTGCTAAATGTTGCTGCTAAATGTTGCTTAGCTTTTGTTGTTGCAACAACCACTGCTACACAAACGGCTGCCACACAACACTGAAGTGTTTTTATTGTTTTTAGAGCATCTCCCGTACATGAATTTGTGCAAAATGAAAATGAGAAATTTTGTAGATTAAGCTTCGGAAATTTGTCGTTGTCGGGAATCGTTTGGCAATTTATTTTGTAACATAACTTGAAGGTGGAGTTCATAAGTTGCGGCTTATTGACAGCTTTATTGATTGGTTTGAGGTTATAGTTGGCACAAGGCTTATTGAATGCCAAGAAGCTGGTATAATAAATATTACAACATAATGTAATTGAAGCTGAAATTTTTGTCAAATAAATGATATTTGAAATGACCATCTACAGACAAACAAAGAACGACAGGTAAATATTATCGTAGGCAGATCTAAGTTGGCAACCAACTTTTTGACTTTAATATTTAATTCAAAAGCAAAAGGTAAACAATATTTACTTTTCTTAAACTTTTTGACTTTAATATTTAATTCAAAAGCAAAGGGTAAATAATATTTAGTTTTCTTAAAATTTTTTCAAACTTTTAGTACAATTAAATATGATTTGTTTGTGTGCAGCTTACTATCAAAAACACATACAAGATTTGACGAATTCAGCATTTCTTTAATTTTTTAGTTATTTTCTTATGCTGCTCTGTTAATTATTTAACACATTTCCTATAGCCTAAAGAAACTAGTAATGCAGTTAAATATAATTCACAGAAAACTGCAGGCAATCAATTACAAATCAATCTAATTGAAAATCACTCATTCAACATGTCTTACTGTCCTACTCAATCTTTTCACATACGAAACCAATTTAAAGATTTTTGAATTCATCACTTAACAAAATATGTTCATTTAGCACAGCAAATCTGAAAGTAATAAAATAACTATACTCTTCAGTACAAAGTGTTGACATATTTCCATTAAAAATATTCAATAACAAAATGTGAAAATTTGCTGGAAAAATTTATGGAAATTTTTGCACATTCCCAAAATAAAAACGACAACAAAACCCAGACAAGATACACAGGCTGGGCTTGGGAAAATATTTTGAAAGGCTATTGACACCGCAAATTAAGCTGAAAAACTAATACAGACGCGATGAACCCACTCACACATTTAACACATCAATACATGTCGCACGCATGTGTTAATATGTTTAGGTGTACAGTGTGTGCGTCCGCAAACTATCCTTAAAAATGTGCTACGAATGCTGAGGAAGAAAATTTATTTTGTGGCTGATCAAATTTCACACACAGTTTGTGACGTAGCGGACAGTGAAAACGACAGCAGCCGGTCGGTCTCAAAAGGGACTGACGGGTCAATGCACAGAGTGTGAAAAACACACACATATATAATAAACACACACACATATGTGTAAGCATATAAGCCAATGCAAACACAATTACATTGAGGATGAGTGTATGCATAGTGACACACGCACACAGCAGAATAGATTTGGGCGCTGCCAGCTACTGATAGCACACACACACACAGAGACACAGTACAAAACACACACGCAAGCAGACTCTGCTATGGACAACAGGTTGCTAGCTGACTAGGCTGGTTTGTGTTTTTGTTGTTTTTGTGGTTGTTTTTGGTTTTATGCATTATTTTCTCTCTGCGTCCTAAAAAGCCTCTTTATGGTGTGAAAAAGACCATTTGGTGCGTTCGGGGGCCAATGTTTGTGTGTGTATAGCTGTGCCCTTTTCGGACTATCAAATAGCATTTTGGGGCATAAGGCGAGCAAATTGTGCGGCTACTGACCGATGGGGAGTTGCAGTGAAAGTATAAAGTAGGTGAAAGTAGGAAAAGAAAGTAGATATAAGGTGGTAGATAGAAGGAGGTAGATGGAAGACAGTAGGTTAAAGGTTGTAGGTGAAAGGTGTAGGTGTAGGTGTAGGTGTAGGTGTGAGGTAGGTAGTAGTTGGTAGGAAGTTGAAAGGTGTCTTATTTTTTGTGATTCTTGTTGATATTTTTTGCTATTAGTTCGTTTTTCAGCACAATTGCAACTGGGGGATTAGCTAAATTTATCCTACCGGACATTTTAAGCACAAATGCCTAAAAGCAGATACCTCCGCAGTGGGAATGACCGTTCGTGGGTAACTGCTGAGGTTGATGTTGCTGTTGTTTTGCATTTATGAGCAGACGTTTTATTTTCATTTCATTAAAGTAGCTTTTTTTGATTAAAATAACAAAAGCACACTTTGTAACCAGCTGAAATGTGCCAGCAAACAAAACAATTTCAACTCATTTAACTTTTCAGCCAAAGCAAATTGTGTTTTTCTCATTTAGATGACAACGAATCAGAGAATATAGACAACTTGCAATTTTTTGGTTAATATTTGCAACTACTTTTAGTTGCTTCATTAGCCAAAACAATTTTCAAACTAAATTGAAAGCAGTCTGAAGTGTTAATACAGTTGGGTTTTATATGTCTATAATATTTGTTACTGCTGAGAAGATAGCCACAAAAAACTCTTTGATCTTCAAGAACTCAATCTACTTAAACATAAAAGTCTTCTTTTATTCACATAGTCTGACAGCCGCTTCAGAGGTCCACACTCACAAAAGAAAAAGAAGAATGAAAAGAATGTTCTGATGTTTTCGTAAATGTTTTCAATTTGTTGTCCAAATATATTTAAAAATATTTAAAATTTTTAAAATTAAATATCACGTTTAGTATGTGTTGCTAGAATCAATTATAAAAGTCCTTCATTATATTCATATTGAAAATAATACATTATCTCCGAACATTCATTTGCTGGACTACATTTTTTTACACTGACTGCACCATAAACTTTTGATACATATGCTACAATGTCTGAGTAATTTCTGCGGTGTTGATCTACAAAATTATAAAATTAGAGTTCCATATAACTTTAAACTAAAATTTGCCTAAAAGTATGTCAGAAAAACAATTAGCAAAATTTTCAATTAGTAACTTTTGCAACTTAGTTCAAAGTACTCAAAAAATTCAGGTATGCTTTTAGTATGAATTTAAGTATTTCAGAATTAATATAATCTCAACGATTTATCATTTATAAGCGATATTTATTTTCCCTTCTGTCATTTTCCATTCCACAATTCAATCACAAAAGTTATGAGTTTCCTCATGAAATGCATAACAACATTTAGGCGTAAATTGGGCTGTAAAATTACCACAGAAATTAGCAGCAGCTGCCAGCTGTTGCTATTAACTGAAATTAATTGCTTTTTGTGTTTTTTTGGGCGCCTTTTAATGTCTTTTTAATACGTGTAAATGTGTGAGTGACAGGCTGCTTTTAGGCCGATGCCGGTAACAAGAAAGGTTGCCTGGTAGACAACGCCGGAAACGTGTCAGCAACAATAAGTGTGGCAAAAGGAAAAGGAGCGGGCTGTGGTATTTATAAATCTTGTGCCTTTTATTTTTATTTTATTTTATTTTTTGTTTGAAAGTCACAAAACTGCTGACGTATGTTAAGAAATTGAGCCGTCAAGCCGTCAACTGTAAAATTTGCTAGGCTGCTTAATGTTTACTGATGTCTTGGTGTATGAAGTTGACTTGTTACACTTTTTGGGTACACTTAGGCAATTATCTAGCATCTAGATAGATGAGTGATTCAATTTAATAAATTTATTTACTTAGCTATTTAATTGATGACTCAGAGGTCTTCAGTCGAATTCGTTAACTTGTAGCTTAAATAAAAAGATCTATGGTTTTTGTACTACAAATATCTTTTTCATGTCCAGTTCAAGCCCGCAATAAATTAAATTAATGAAAAAAATTACTCTTATGGCAACTATTTCAGGCAAATTGTTTTTACAAAACACAATTTAATATAACTCATACGCCACGTTAACCACCGGTAACGATTCCTTGAAGGTTGCCACATAAGCCAACAACGAACTGCAGCAGCGGAAGCCAAAACGGCACGTAATGCGTTCTTGTAATTTCCCTTAATAATAATATTTGAGTAAAAGCCATGCACACATACACACACACATACATATGTACATATGGTACGTGCATGCATTTGCATGAGAGTGTGCGAAAGCTGAAGCAACTAGAGAGAGAAAAAACCAAACAGTGCTAGTAAAGTGCAGCATGCGCCAAGACTTTTTTATACACATACATACAGACATAAATGTGCCACTTACACAACGCTGTTGTCATTGTCATCGTTGTCATCTTCGTCACAAATTCAATTGCATCAAAATTTATTGCAAGACAAAAACATGTAAGAATAAAAGAAGTGCACAAGTGGCAACTCGAGCACGTTGAGAAAGAGGGAGTTGAAGTGGCGAAAGCAGTTGAAGCGACTTAGTGAAGTTTGAGAGGTAGAAAAATGAAACGATTGAATTATTGATGCAGGAAGAAGCAAATATCTGCTGCAGTAAAAGAATGTTGCAATGCAGACAAGCTGCACGACACTGCGCTCGCTCACAGATTCCATGCGTTCCCTTCAACAGATAGCCAGCGTCCCGGTGCTGGCTTGGCACCCTCGCAACACGTTGCTTGAATTTGCGTTAACATGGTTGAGCGTTTAAAGACAGACGTGCGCCAGCTGGCAGTCAACTAAAGTCAACGGTTGAGTGTGAAAAAGTTGCCAGCGGAAGACGATTTTTTTGGCTTTTTGTTTTGAGACGATAAAAATTTTTTGCAGCACGTTGCAGCAGTTTGTCACATGCACGCGCGCTCACTCACACACTCACACACTCAGTCACACACACACACGCACCCTTACAAATATGTATGTAGATAAAGCACGCAATGTGCGCACACTGAAACGTGCTGCAAGTGACGGTAAAGTGCGGCGCACGCTCGCTCGACAGGAACGTGTTGCCGCATACTGGAAATTCCGGGCGGGCACATTGGTTGCAAGCGGAAGCGCAATTTGAATTGTTAGTGCAAGTTGATGTAATTGTGCCAAAAACAATAAAGCCGCGTTTGCTTTCTTGGGCGTGTGAACGCACTTTAACAATAAAACTTGTGCCCGTTTTCGTTGTGTGCGCGCCGCGTTGCCGCCGGCCACACATCAAATTCTTCGACAGTGCACTTCCTCGTTTTCGATGTGTGAGTGTGTTTGTGTGTGTGTTTAGTTTTTATTTATTTATTTTGTAGTTGTGTGTTTGGGTTGTTGCTCGTTAACTTTTTGCCTTATTGTTATTGTTGTTATTTTCATTGTTTTGTAATTTCACTTAAGGGCAAAAATTTATTATTTATCGATGCAGTAGCTGCACATTTTGTAGTCAAATGTGTCTATTGATGCATAGAGAAATATGTTTTTTAACTTTAACTGATTTTTTCGCTTGACATTTTCTATAGTTTTCAGTGATTTTGCTGCTGTTGGCGTTTCAGTATATGTGAAAGTGTTGTGGCGCAAATTTATTGCAACCACAATAACGTAGCGGTTTATTTGCTTTGTTCTTTGCTTTTCATTGTTTCTACTGGTTGAGAAAACATATGGTTTCGGTTCTACTAAAATTGAACTTTAAGAGATTTTATCAACTAACTCCTGCGCAAACAGTTTAAAAGTCAGCCTAAACGTATGCAACAAAAATTGTCTCTGAAACAAATCTTTTTAACTACAAGTTAACGACGAGCTTTGATGAAAAACTTGACTTTAGCGTCCGCAGTACAAGACGTAAGGAGGTTTAGTGTATTAAAGTCTCACACTGACGGGGCTTTCGATGATTGCTCCTCGTTAAATATAAAAGAAAAGTTAACCAATCACGACCTACATTTGGCCTCAGACGCCTTAGTTAAGCACACTTAACGCTCACAAGACATCCTTGATTTGGTCTCTTCCACAAGAACACAACTTTTTTCTTTGTTGTTTTTGTGATGCCTTCCGTATTTAACACTATTTTTGTTAATTACTTTAAAGTATACAGTGAATGCTGTTAAAATTTATTGAAAAGAAAAGGTAGAGAAATAAATTTATTGCTTATAGGTCACAAAAAATTGTTTTTCTTGCGCCTAATACAAAATCAATGCAAAAAATTAGATTACTGATGTATTTGTAGTAAACTTAAGTTTTTGCTTAACTAAAATAGTAACACTAAATACTTTATAAACCACATATAGCTTCAGTTTTCGCGACTTTTTCTCCACTTGAGCATACATTTAGGCCTTTAAACATTTAACCTTTAAATGTCAAATATGCTTTGTATGATTCTTACTATCATCACTTGAAGTTGCAGAAACATTTGCATATCAACAGTTAAGGAATTCAACTTTGCATCACATGCGCCAACTTTTGCATTGTGTGCTTTTAGGCGGTTGTGTGTGTGTAGTAGGAGAAAAGCTGGTTGCTTGTATTGATATGTATGCATTTATGTAAAAATTGCTGCATGCATAATTACTGCACCTTTGTAAAAACACATGCGAATAGTCAAAATTTGTAAAAGCAGCGAAAGTCACAAAGCACAATGAACAACCAGTGCAGTGATAACATGTTCCAGCTGCATGTGCAGTAATTTGCATAGATGTCTTCCAGTTACATGGGATTATGAACAAGTATTTTCACTTCAAATATCTTAAAGTATGTCAAAAAATGAGTTAAAAGTCAGAGGAAACTTTATCAAGTTAAATGTCAAATAAATATTGCAAAAAATGCCCAGTTTTTTGCAAAATTAAATTTCTGGTCGCATTAAGAATCATCCGCACACTTCAACAATTAATGTGCAAATGTCAAAATCAAAGCACTAAACCAAACCTAAAGTGTATGCAACAACAATAAATAAACGCCTAAAATATTGCACCAGTTATTTACATAAAACTTTGCAATCGATCTTGAAAACTTTTTACTTAAACTTTTAGCGCTAAACTTCTGATGCGCAAAAAATCAAAGCATTTCTTCAAACTTGAGTTTGGCTCTGACACTTTAGCGCCACTTTGCTAATTTTCACTTTCGATTCTTTACAACTTTTCTTTCAACAGTTACAGCAACAGCAACAACAACAACAGCATGTTCTTAAAACATCAATTACTGCACGCACTGACAGTCATCTGCCTCAGTGCGCTGTGTCAGGGAATTGCGGCCGAGGTGGCCAATGCCGACAGTACGTACAAATTATTCGACTCCCTGCTGTCCTTCGATTAAAACACAATTTTTGTTCAATTTTCTTACATGCTCACCGAACAGCCGACGCCATCAACAATCTGTACGAGAATCTTTTGCAGCGTGAATATGCCGGGCCGGTAGTCTTTCCCAATCATCAGGTGGAACGCAAGGCACAGCGTTCGCCGTCGCTGCGTCTACGCTTCGGCCGGCGCAATGATCCCGACATGCTGCCCAGTGCCGAGAAACGCTGGTTCGGCGATGTCAACCAGAAGCCAATACGCTCGCCGTCGTTGCGTTTGCGCTTCGGCCGACGCAGCGACCCCACTATGCCGCTGCACAGCCAGCTGGATGCGCTCATGAACGAGCTGGCATTGGCCGATGATGGCAGCAATTCGCTGGACGACTACACCGACGACACCTACGACGGTCTGTACGAGCGTGTGGTGCGCAAGCCGCAGCGATTGCGCTGGGGACGCAGTGTGCCCATGGACGGAGTCGACAATTTGGAAGTAAGTTGAGCAATGAACACTTCAAGTTTCAAGTGTTGAGTTTATGTTTTTGTTGTTTTATTCGTTGTGGTTTGCAGCACGAACGCCAGGAACAGCGTCAACGCACCGACGAATTCTTCAACTCGCTGCTGAGCTCGGACAAGTTGCGCAACATGTTGCTGACGCTGCGCCAGTACGATGCCGAGCCCGGTGTGGCTGCGGTGGCCGACGAGGCAACTGGCGATGTGGAATTTCAGCGTGAAGTGCGCAAGCCGGCACCATTGCGACTACGTTGGGGCCGCAGCACAGGCGGACGCAGCAGTGCAGCATTCAATGACGAGGTGGCTGATGACGCTGTTGAGGCTGGCAAGCAAAAGGTGCGTTGCGATTGAGAAATAAATGTTTTGTATTTTTTTTCTAAATTTTTAATTTTGTATTATTAAGCGAATTTTTATATTTTAGAAAAAATTAGTGAACAATTTATGCATCCATGTATCTTTTCAATATTTTAAAAATTTCATTACAATCCTTATTTTTCCCATGTTCCTTTCATCCCAGAAGGCCGTAGCCCAGAACGCTGTGAATCTGGAGAAGACACCCAACAGCTCAAATGCTCAGCAGCAGACGCCAAAGAAAAACTAAGTAATTAGCGCACAATTCGACAACCTGGCGACCCAGCTACGTCTGCGCTTCAGCCAAGCACTAAGCAACCGAAACTAACTAAGGCAAACCTCTAATGTGAACATGAATTTTGGCAAATTGATTTAACAGTAAAACTAACAAAGAACCTAATTGAAATTTTGCAAACATTATATTAACCCATACATGTCCATAAACTTTAACATTTCGAAATGTTTTCAAAAAGTCTACGTTCTTGAATGATTTGCTCTTTCACTGTTGTGCAATGCGGCTCACCGTTAAAATATGTTTTTGTTTTTGGTTTTTTGCCAAAAATTTGTAAATACAATTTTTTAAAGTAGTAACTTTTTAGCAAATTTATTTTATTAAATGTTAAAAGCGAATTGAAAATACTAATTAAAATAAAAAAATTCAAGTAATCACTAAAAATTTAAAGAGAAGTTTTAAACTTGGCCCCCAAAGAAACAAAACATTTGAGAATTCAAATTGATTGCATTTTTGTGCGTATGATTTTGCTGACAAAAATATCTATATAAATAATAAATAGAAACAAATATTGAATAAAAATTTCATTGCAAATTTGAAAAAATAAAATTTAACCGCTAAGCTAAAATGGCAGTGGCGATGCCAACTGGCGGCATAGCTACTTATGTGTAAAATTGTTAAAGTCTTTTAGCAGAACAAAGAAAAACAACAAAAGACACTCTTTCATTTTACCGTTAAACACAAATGACAGCAAGTGGATAATAAAGCCTTTTCTGATTTACACCATCATTGAAAATGTAACACAGCATAAAACTTGAATCAATTGAAAGACTTTCCCTCCTCCTCCGTTCTCCGTTACACTCCAACTAACGCTGCTTTCCGGTGGCATTCGTTTCCACACAAATAAATAAATAATTATAAAACTAAATTGGCATAAATTTAGAGTAATTCCTATGATGCATAATTGAAGAGAAACTAATATACACACAAACATATATATATACATAAAGATATACTATAAATGTGCAATTATTAATACAAAACAAAATGTGTGAAACCGAGAATTGGACAAAATCTACTACAACAAAAACAAATAAACACTATAAAAAGAGTATATAGCGCAAAAAATATTTAACTATAAATGAAAACCGATGTTGAAGCGAAGATGAGCGGAGAAGCGCGTTGACAAGCTAATGTAGCGTTACGTCACATATAGCAACTATAAATATATGCATATGTATATTTATAAATGTAAATATAATGAAAATATATATATACTATATATAAATATGATTTTAATTCAAAATAAAAGTTTGAGCATTTGAAAAAGCAAGAAACCCCCTATGAACGGCAAAAGAAATGATAGAAAGACGAAAGGAAGAAGAAGCAGCAGCAGTCAATAGGGCAATGGCGGTGACATTGGAAGCGAAATTAGTGCAGCTACTACCACTACAATTGAGACATTTTTAAAATAATTAACAACTAATTCAAAGAAACAACTCTGGAAAGAAAAACACAAATTTTCACTCAATTTGTTTCATAACGTTTTATTTTTGAATTATTTCATTTATAGTTTTTTAATGCACAATCCATAAAAAAAATTACTTTATACTTAATATTTATATTTAGATTTAAAAGTTTATACAAGAATAAAAAATATCTTGAAGGCACTTGGACCAAGTGTTTGAAATGCTGCCGCTACTGATTTACGCTTGGTTGATTATACTTAAATATTGAATTAAGTTAGTTATGACCTAAAACTAATTCCATTGCTTCTTAGAATCATTTAAAAGTACTTCTTTGTGGGCTTATATTTCAATGATTTTTCTTTAAATTTTTCTTAAGTTTTAGAACTTTTTGCAATGTTTTAACATAAAAGTGCATAAACATTTGTATTCTTTATGTGTTTTCATGATTTTAATGTCCTCACAAATTTATGTGTTTAGTATTACTAAGGAATTAATTTTGAATACGTTTTTTATTTAAAATTTATTTGAATTACATTTATTTTCTTAAACCTTTATGTGTTTCTATTGCCAAAAAAATAGTTGTTATCATGTTTTTAATTTCTAATTTTGAGCTAATTTTAATTATATTTAAATACATTTACTTGCGTATTCAAACAAAATTCAAATTTTGTTAATTTCTCATATTACTTTAATTAAAAACAATTTATTTTAAATAAATTTATTTTTAATATAGTTTATATATAATTTTCCAATATAATATGACATATCTTATTTATTTATTTATTTATATTTTTTAGTTATCATTTTTCATTTCACCATTAATATAAACTTTTTTATATCTTTCCAAAAGATTATATATTCTTAAGCTTTTAATGTATTTTCTCTAAGTCACACAACTTCATATTGCTTTCGTACATAAATTTTCTAAAATAAAAAATGTCTCTTAATTAGAATTTTTTATTGTAATAATTACATTAAAATTTGTAATAAAAAATTTTTTAAAAATTTCTTAAAAATTTTCAATTAAAATAATATGAGAAATTGTTTTTTTTTTAATTTTTAATTACAGTTATTTTAATAAAATTTATATATAATTTTTCAATATAATATGGTAAATTTTATTTATTTATTGCTTGGGGCACAATAGATCAATCCTGGACTCAGTGCAGTTTACCCTAATCAATTCTATTCTATTTATTTATTTATATTTTTTAGCGATATTTTTTCATTTCACCATTTATACAACCCTTTTTTTATATCTTTTTTATATATCTTTCCAAAAGATTATATATTCTTAGCTTTTAATACATTTTCTGCAAGTCACACAACTTCATATTGCTTTCGTAAATAAATTTTCTAAAATATAAAATTCATCTTAATTATACTTTTTTGTTGTAAAAATTACATTAAAATTTAATTTGTACTTCTTAATATTATTTGATATATTTTTTCCATATCCATCATATCATATTTTGAATGATTTCAATCCCTTCTCTTTACATACACAAATATAAAATAACAACCTATCAATACACACATACGATTTCTACATAAACATTGTACTAACCTTCATAGAGCCGGCATTCATAAGAACAATTTACATAAAAACTTAGCATACCGTACATACCTACAAAAACCACATCTTACAAAAAAAAAAGAAATAATAAACATACATAACAAGAAAAACACATATATGGTGAGACAAACATAAATATTTACTAACTAAATCCAGAAGGAAATCAAATGCTGATGACAAGTTATTTATTAAAACTTTACGAAAAAGTATAAAAAATTTCGACATACAGTTTTAGTGAAAATAAAGAGGAGGACAAAGACAAGAAAACACACAAAACAAATGGCAATATTTATTTATTCATCTGTTTTTTTTTGAGGGTAATGCATGGAAGTGGGAAATGAAAAGTCAACTGTGGTTGGAAGTGGCAAAGGAAAGAAATGAAAAGTCAACTGTGTACGAATAAAATCATAGAATCGATGATGAAATCCAGCTTTTGAAATTCATTCACATGTTTTTGTCATCTAATCAGGAATTCGGAAATGAGAAAAACTTGAAGCAATTATGAGTAAGTATTCAAGTAAGTAAGTAAGCAAGTAATTTAAATCAAAAGTAAGATTTAAGTCATAGACTCTAAGACGGCATAGCATCTAGTCTGAGTCTAGTTTGCTTCTTGTCTGATTTTAGTCTGATTCCAATCTGAGTCTAGTCTGAGCTTTTTTTGAACTTACAGTCGCCTAAATTCTTGTGATTTTTAAAAATTTTTCTTTTGTAAAACAATTTTCTTAACAAACAGATATTTAAGACGCTTTTAACCCCCGGCTAAACATATAAAAGATCTGCTTATTCCTTTAAAAAGTTCATACATTTAAAACAATTTCTATGCATTACATCATAAAAATGATTGTGTTGTAAAAAACTGCAATGCATTGTAGCAAATCCAGGCTTGGTTTTTTGGATTATCATCAAAAATGTTCCATATTTTGGTTTCAAACATAAAAAATTGTCTTCAGAATAAAATTCAATTGAATGTTTCAAGCCTAAAACAAACAACATGTGTCATTTTCAATCGCCACATGACTCCAAATCCAATTAAACTTTTACTCGCAAGCGGCACGTAAACTCCCACACAAATTCACACACACACGCACACACTCGCATATGGCAATGAAACCTTTAAATGTTTTCAGTCATAACGATAAATTGCAATATTTTGATTGCCTCGTTCGTAGCGAATGTGTCAACGATAAAAATCCATGAAAAATATGAATTTTAAAAGTTGACTTATTTCCATCGTTCACAGAAGTCAATATTCGTCGACATCATCAACGTTGTAACAATGGTTAATAAAAAAAAATGTATATGTGTACAGAAAATAAAAAAAAACCAAAACTGATTAAAGGTGCAAAGTGTTGACGCAATAAATTCCCACACATGCGCTGCAAGCAGCCTGTGGCTGCCAACACCTCACGTTGTTGCTTTCTGTAAAATGTTAATATTTAACAATAACACCAAAACCATCATAACAATAACAACAGCACGTTTTACTTGCGCGTACGACAAGCATTTTTTGTGTGAGTATATAAAAATTATATGTACATGCATATTCAGCAGACCATACGCTAAGTGAAATATCGTGTTGCGGAATGCCAACTGGCTGCACTTGTAGCATAACTATGTTCATTGTCGAAGCGATGTGCTGAGCAACAAACGGTCTGCATGCGAAAATGACAGCCAACAGCAGCAACGCAGCATGAGTTAAACATTCCATATTGTAGTTGTTTTTTTTTATAATTCCTTACACGTTTTTATGCGCCAAATGTTTTCACACTTTGCGCAGATTTCAACTGGGCGTGGCAATAATCAAGTTAATTAACAACGACAACCCTTTAAGCCAAACAGACAAGCCGCGTATGACATGAACAGCGCATAAAACGACTACATACCACATGTACAGTAACAACAACAACGACATTGCCTACTACACTGGCAACCAACAACAACGTGTCATGAGGTCAAACTGTGGAATAAAAACATTAAAAAAACATGAGAAAAACATTGCACAGAACAACATCAACCAGGCTCTGTGTGTGTGTGTGTGTTTGGTTTACCAGTGTACATAGTGGCTTACATGTGTGCACAAGCATAATCATACAAAAAATATTATAAAAGTACATTTTTTTAAGTTTTACTTTCACATGGAAAATTTAATAAAAAACACTTTACTAAAACAATTTACAAATAAAAAATTTGTGAGTTATGTCAATATTAGTTGACCGCTGCTGACGCTGTTGATGTTCAATTTTGCCAACTGAATTTATAATTTACTTCCAGTCAATGTCGAATTTTATTCACTTATTTTAGGAAATTGTGAGAAATTATGCGCCAAAAAGTTTTAACCTCGTTGTTGTTTCTACGTGAGAGGCTCTCTCTTTAATCTCTTACGATTATATATTATATTCTATGCAATATTCTACTGAGGCCAAATGTTTTTAGATATTAATTTTGAGTCTGTTTTAAACTAACGTACGAGGGCGGGTCAATAATTCCGTGACTTTTTGAATTTCCCGCCTCTTAATTGAAATGGCAACACTGCTCCCGTCAACAGTCAGTTGATTCTTGTCAAAAATTGAACAAGCTGCGACATTTAGTTTGTTTTTGACAGCCGTTAATATCAGACTACCGCGTTGACTGAGAAGAAAATGGAAAAAAGTGAATTTCGTGTGCACGGCTGCACACATGTGCAGTTTCCATGGCAAAAATCCATGAATTGGGCTACGAATTGCTCCCTCATCCCGCCTATTCACCCGATCTAGCCCCAAGTGACTATTTCTTGTTCCCAAACTTGAAGAAATGGCTCGGCGGAAAGAGATTTGCCTCCAATTACGAAGTCATCTCACAAACAAATGCCTATTTTGAAGACCTCGACAAATCATATTTTTCGGAAGGGATAAAAAAACTGGAGAAACGTTGGGCTAAGTGTATAGATCTCAAAGAAGACTACGTTGAAAAATAAAATAACTTTTTATATAAAAACCTGTGTTTAATTCAAAAAGTCACGGACTTATTGACCCGCCCTCGTATTAAACGCTGTTATCCTGTTCAGTAGTGGCTGCAACCAAACTAAACTTCAAATGAATCAAGCGATATGCTTCAGTGGCTCAATTGTAATCTTATTCTAGCAAAGATGTATCCCTTACAAAATAACGATTCATTTAAAATTTTTCCCTTTGCATTTGCAAATGAGGTTTTCCTCTTACAACAAAACCATATGCTAATCATATTCATAAAACTCCGCTAAGGAATTTCCTTAACTTACAAATAAGTTTCCCAAAAGAAATTTTGAAAAGTAATTAAAATTTTTAACAATAAAGAATTTTAACCCTTTCAGTAACAATGTCCAATATATTGGACTACAGCCCATACAATTCTTACAGCCCGGTTTATTTTCATGTCGGATATGGTTAATTTTTTTAACTAAACATTTAATTGAACTTTCAACATGTTGTAAGGAAATTAATAAAAAAAAAATTTAATTATTATGATTTTTCAAATATTTAAACAAGAACTTATTTGAATTTCCAACTAGTTCTTGTCAAATAATCATAAAGGAAATTAACTAAAAGACTTCTTGAAGCGTTTATAGTTTCGCATCTCATAAGCTCTCCGCTCACGCTCGTCTGCCACGCTGACAGAAGCAACTTCCATTTATGACAGTGCAGTGCCTCATTAGCGGCAACAGCCGCCCAGTGCTTGTAAAGTGCGAATGGCTTTTTGCAGTAGCTGTCAATTGGCTTGGATGAAAGGTTTCAAATAGCTGCTGCGACATGCAGCGAGTTGGCAGCGATGTTAAAATGGAGTTACAACGAGTGCGTCGTTGTGTTGGTGCGAATGTGCGCCAACATGGAATACACACAACTGTCATTTGCATTGCTTTCTAAACAACAAACTCGCATTTTGGCTTTTATGCATTTTCAAAGGGGGGAAAACTGCTATTAGTTTTGTTGTTGCTATTATTGTCATTGGAGAGTTAGGTCTGTGTTTATTAATTCACACATAATTACAACCAAATGAGCCAAAAAGGGGGGAAAAAGCATTTTAATGTTGGTCAAAGTGCTTTGTAAATTTGTTTTGCAAAAATATGTCGGTGAAGTTGTTCAGAGAAAACTCTACATTGTGAAAACATTAAAATACAAATTAAAAAAAAAAGATTATAGAAATTATAGAAATTATTGAAAGATGCATGAAATAATCAAAGATAATAAAAAGAAAAAAATACCTAAAACTCTGTTCAGTAAAAATTATGTGCACAACCAAAATCGTCTGGTTGATTTGTTATTAATTAAAGGACAATTAAAATAATAGTATTTAACACATTGGCCATTAAATGAAAATAAATTCGTGTCTGTATAAATGCATTATGTTTCAAACTTTACGCACGCACTTGAAAAACTTCTTTAAATGCCCCCATTGACGGCAATTATAAAGTCTAAATCCCCATACGACTTGGCACACCAGCCTTTTTTAAGTGGCCTTTCTCAACTTTGCGACTTGTTGACTTTCACACACACAAAACCATACCAAATGAAAACAACGAACACAGCGCCGCCAAATGTGGCCAAAGTTTAAACTCACAAACACAAACAAAGACACGTGTAAAGCATAACAAGAAACAAAAACACAGCGTAGCAATAAATAAAACCATCAACTGCCTGCGAGACTAATGGCTGGTTTGACTTTGTTTTTCCTCAAAATTGCCCAAAGCTGGCAGCTGCAGCTGTTGAAATTTGTGCCTTTCGCTTAAATGCTTTTAATGCTATTGTTGTTTTTTTACTTTCTCATCACGACAATGTTATGCACTTTGCTATAGTTGTTGTTGAAGCTTCGTTCAAACGAAGATATATAGATATATGTACATGTGTAATGTTGGCTTAAGTAGGCGTTTGTGCGTTAATAAATAGCTGCCAGCTGAACACCTTTGCTTGCATTTAGCTTTGCAAGTGTGCTGGGATTTTCAAAGTTTGCAGCTTTTTGCCAACACTCAACTCGAGTTATTGTTTGTGTGTTTTGTTGTTTTGCGTGTGTGCGCACTTCCTGTTTATTTGCCGTTTCTCACTTACACACCAACACTTGCAAACTTTGTGCGACAACAAATTTGCATACACTGCACACACACAGACACACACATATATTTATCTGTACGCGCCCACATACGCATCCGGCAGAAAACATGTAAGCGAGAAATTTTGGCCGAATGGTTGTGTCAGGTGAGTTGAATGATTACACCGTGCGACAAAAATGAAAAAATGTTTTCACACTGGAAAAAATCCATATGGGCGTGAAACTAGAGACCAAACATAGTAATACTGCGTACTCAGTTTTTCATTTCTACATCCTTTGTCCTCTTAAAAGGACTTCAAAATTTTGAAGGGGATAAAAAAAATATACAAAATACTTAACCTCGTTAGAATATGGCGATATGTATATCAAACGAAAGAGGAAAGGCTCAAGAATTGAAATAAAATTTATTTTTTATCTACTTGTAAAAAAAGGATATGAAAACGGTCCTTTGAAAATTTGAATCCTTTATATCCTTGAAAATTTTGACACGGGATCAAGGAGATTTTGGGTTCTAACATACATACTTTTCAAGAAAATTTGTTTTAAATTTTCAAGGATATAAAGGATTAACATTTTCAAAGGACCTTTTTCAAATCCTTTTTTATTACAAATAGATAAAAAATCAGTTTTATTTAAATTCTTGGGTCTTTCCTCTTTCATCTGATATACATATCGCCATATGTTAACTAGGATAAGTATTTTTTATATTTTTTTTATTTTTTATCCCCTTCAAATTTGTGTAGTCCTTTTAAAAGGACAAAGGATGTAGAAATGAAAAACTGAGTACGCAGTATTACTATGTTTGGTCTCTAGTTTCACGCCCATATGGATTTTTTCCAGTGTGAAAAATGCTGTCGCACGGTGTTATCGTTAGTGAAAGGAAATAATTAGGCAACAATAAACCACTTTGAAGAATCAAAAAAATTACATTTTCTTCTGCATTGATTTTAGAAGTAAGATAGGATTGATTAGAAGACAGGATTTTGGTGAAAGTACTTATAAGAAATTGACTTGACAAAACATTCAAGCGATAATATTGTTTGCTGCTATTGTTGGTTATTGTTGTTTAATATTTTTCCATAGACATGCATTATGAGAAAGAAAAGAATTCTTACTAGAATTTAAATCGTCTCGCTCTGTTTGCTGTTCGCTCATTTCCACTCAAACGTTTTCTTCTCCTAAGAGACAAATAAAGCTTTGCATTAGTTACATTTTAGTGTGATAAAAATAGTTTGTATTCATGCCTCATGCAGAGCCATCTGCGTATCCAAAATAAATTCGCATATTACACTTTAAAGTGTACATATAACACCGTGCGACAGCATTTTTCACACTGGAAAAAATCCATATGGGCGTAAAACTAGAGACCAAACATAGTAATACTGCGTACTCAGTTTTTCATTTCTACATCATTTGTCCTTTTTATGGGACTTCAAAATTTTGAAGGGGGAAAAAATAAAACACATATAAAAAATACTTAATCTAGTTAGAATATGGCGATATGTACATATATCAGATGAAAGAGGAAGGGCTCAAGAATTTAAATAAAACTGATTTTTTTTCTATTTGTAAAAAAAGGATATGAAAAAGATCTTCTGAAAAATTTAAAAAATTTTTCAAAGGACCGTTTTCATATCCTTTTTTTTTACAAAAAGAAAAAATCAATTTTATTTAAATTCTTGAGCTTTTCCTCCTTCATTTAATATATATATCGCCATATTTTAATGAGGTTAAGTATTTTTTATATTTTTTTTATTTTTTATCCCCTTCAAAATGTTGAAGTCCTTTTAAAAGGACAAAGTATGTAGAAATGAAAAACTGAGTACGCAGTATTATGTTTGGTCTCTAGTTTCACGCCCATATGGATTTTTTCCAGTGTGAAAAAATTTTTTCATTTTTGTCGCACGGTGTAATATTATCATTAGCAACAAAAACAACACAACACACCAGCAATGAAACAGCTACTTGCATAGCAACAATTTCAGCGGTTATAATGCATTCAACAACAACAACAAAAACAAATGCTAATGTATGCACAATGGTATAGTTTGCAACTTTTAACATTTGCAACAAAAGTCAAAAGGCAGCCAAACAAATAGTCCAGACATGATGCTAAAGTTTGTTTAGCTGTGTTTGTTATTACATAAATGTGGTGAATCTCGTTATTGTGTGGTTTTTTTTTGTAGTGTCATATTGTGTGACCCATTTGTGTGGGTTTCAGTATTTAACATTTTAATAAAAGGAAAGAATTTAAAACTAGCAAAACTGTTTTGAACGATATTGGACGTCTCGACTATACACGGTAGTGTCCCATAAAAATTATACAATCATAATTTGTTGGTCTGATAGATAACAAGCAATTCCTTCAAACGTTTTCAGGATCTTCATCCAAAGTACTCAAAAGAGTACTAAACTGACTAAACTGAGCTTCCACGGAGCTCAAAAGCTATATTAGGTGATATGTGTGGGCAAATGCAATGCTGAATCTACTTGTCTATTCGCTTTCAGTGCTGCGATGCGTTACAAGATTATTAAAATGGGCCAAAACCATACCAGGATGGGTAAAATAATGTGGTTTCACGCATACAATTCATATTCATATATAAAAGTATATAAAAGTATAAACATGTATGAATCATACCAAACAAAAAAAACAATAAAAACTCACTACTTGGCCATATTCTCCTTTCTATAGAAAATTCCAATTTTAGCTCCATATCTCAACTTGTTCAAGTCTTATAGTGTTGTAATTAGACAATGGACTGATGTGGCGGACCAGTATATTTCTACACCAACTAATTTCCAGTTCATTTCGAAGTTTCCACTCCTCTCAACCTATTAGGCTTAGCAAACTTCTTCTATGAGCATCCATGTATTTTGCTCAGCCTGACATTCTTCAGGGTACATATCGGCTGCAGAGTACAGCTTTGGCTATAAAAGAAATTAAACTAAAATTATAAAAAAAAAAAAAACAAAATCAAACGCAAAATAATTTTACCTAAATTTATAACTTTTATTTGTTTTTACGAATTAAATGATTATGTAATATTTTAAGCATATTTCTGCTTGTATATATTGTCTGTGTGTGTGTATATGTGTGTGTTTAATTACGTATGTAATATGTATGGTTGTGCTATATTTATGTAGGTGATTGTCTGCACAAGGAAGGTAGGTGGGTGGTTGGTTGATTGCTTGGCTGGTTGGGGCTGTTCGACAACGTTTATCGCCGATCATTTTTTGTTTTTGTGTTGAAGTGTATCGAATGTAGACATTTGTGCACACAACACCACAAAATTAAATACTGACATTTCGTTTTGTTTGCTAGTTGCATTTGTGTGTTAACTCAAAGCACATTCCAGTTTGTTTCTTTTTTGTAAAGTATAAAGAAAATAAAATCTTCCGTCATTAATTGTTAACTTAAAATTTAACGCATTATTCGCTTGTTTATTTTAAATTTTCGATTGTGAAATGTGTTGTGAAATAAATTTAGAATTTTGTTTAATTGAAATTAAAAACTATTAATTAATTACAAAATTAAACAACGCACTGGCGCATATGTAAAAAAATGTTGCTAATTTTTGTTTAAAGATTTTCACGTAGATTTGGCAGATTTAGTTTGTTTTTGTGAAGGGAAGTGCAAAACAAGAGTCGAAAATTGAGAAAACAATAGAAGGAAATTTACTTACTACGAGATTTAAATAGCAGAAACTTAATCGACTATTCGTTTTCTAATTTTTTGTTTTTGTTATATAACAAGAATATGCAACATTTTCATCTACCGAGGTTTTGTTTTAACGACCGGACGTGAGGTGGGAGCGATGGATGGGAGAAGGGCATAAATTTTGCTGCAAAACTCCGCCTACAGCACACTCAACAACACTAACAGAAAACACACATTATGCCACTCAATCGCAACAAATCGCTCAATAATTCATACAGGCCACAGCGCGTCACTCTTCCTCCATCAGCTGGCGTATCTTAAAGTCCTCCAGGTCCTTCTGTGGTATCAAACGCAGGTTGTAGTCGTTGGCTAGATGCAGCACCGAATAGAAGGCCACCGACGGCGATAGCGCATCTACCATGCTCTGCGTGAGCAGCTCGGGCAGGTGTTCGTAGATGTGCTGAAAGCTGGCCATGCCGGACATGTAGTGCTCACCGCTCACAATCGGGTGCACGGGTATTGTTTCCTCAGGCACGGCTACCTTGATTTGTTTGTTGATGAGCTGTGTGCAGCACCGCTTTAGGTTCTTCATGTCGATGACCTTGGCACGTTTTGCGAAGGGCACTATGATTTTGGTGACCTAAAAGAGAATGGAAAAAAGCAGCATTCGAAAATTTGGTTTTAAGTAATCACAGTCTGAGCTCTGACGCACCTGACTGGGCGCCCCATCGAAGCTGGTGGCAATCTCCAGCACCGTGTTGTTGCCCACGTTGTCGCCGCCATCATTCAAGTGCGAAGTGGCCACAGCACCGCCATCGTCCGGGAAATTGGTGACACCCAGAGTACCATCGCCAGCGCCGCCATCGCCGTTACCACCAGCGCTCCCCACGCCCATGTTGCAATCGGCACTACCACTACCCGCATCATTATCGGCAAAGTGATCGTCTGCCATATCATCGCCACCGTCGCCGCCCGCATGCGCCGCATCATCGTGCGTGGCGTCCGTCGCCAGCGCACCTGACACATTTTGCACCTCCATGGCCACGCCCGGCATACACTTAAACTTATAAAACATGTCCGCGTCCAGCTGCAGATCGGTGGGCAGCTTCAGCTTGCGCTGGTCCCACTTCTTTTGGAAGTTCGCCTTGCGCAGTTTGTACTTTCCCAGCTTGACGAAATCACCCTGCTCCTGCTCGTCGAAATTCTGCTCGAATTGTAGCTGCTTGGAGCGCTTCTTTGCGAGCTGATGCGCTCGCCGTGATGCGCGCAGTGCCGCAAAGCCACGTGTCGCACTGTTGGCGCCCTGCAGCGCGAGCATGGACGAGGGACGCGGTCGATTGCGCTTGAACTTCCAGTGCGACGGACCAGCCCAAAATTGGGAGATCTTGTCCAGCGGGCGGTAGGAGTATTCGAGCTTGGAGCTGGCATCAACGGGACGCAGATCCTCGATGACAACCGCCGCTTTGCGCAGGCCGCGGCAATTGTTGACGGCGGTGCGCTCCTCTGTGGTCAACTCTTCGAGGTCGGCATAGTCCACATCGAGCATGGGTGGCGGTTCGTTCACTGGCTCACACTCGGCATTGATATCGAACGCCATGGACATCTGACCACCATCGCCTCCCCCACCAAAGTCTCCATCGAAGCTGGACACCAGACTGTCCCGCCGCGACATTGGGTCCTTGTCGTCAGCAATGGCCTCCGGTGTGTCGGAGATCACGTAGCCGCCGTGTAGGGGACGCAGTTGCAGCTCATCGGGTCGCTGCAGTTGCAGAAGTCGCTCGCAGGACGCCCACTTGCTCTCTTCGCCGGCAACGGGTGTGGCAGTAGGCGGTGTGTCTGCGGTATAGTCGCAGTCTGCCGCTGTTTCCGCATCCCATACGCGAAAAGTCGTGCGCAGCCGCAGCTCCGACTCACTGGTAAGCAGTATATTGTTCATGAGCCGGGTCGACGAGTTTATGGAGCCGACAATGGAGTTCAGCTTGCCAAAGACCGGATCCTGCAGCGGCACCGTGTCCAGCCGCCCATTCAGTGTCTCTTTGTTCTTCGTGACGGTCGAAACCGCCTTGCGCGCACGCTTTGGCTTTGGCTTCGGCTTAGCCGCAGCCGCCTTTTCAGAGTCTGCCTCATGTGCGCCGGCTGCCGAGGCATTTGGGTCGGCGCCACCTTCGCCACCGGTAGCCACATCATCGTCATCGTCATCGTCGCCGTGCAGCTGGCGATCGGTGAACTTTTGCGCATTGAGGCCGGCGGACATGCGCAGCACATCGGTGTGCACCGAATCCACGCGCAGGCCGTACACCTTCGACGACGCCTCCAGCGAAGAACCCGCTACCTGCATGAAAAACGGCGCGTCAAACGAATTGAGAAAATTTTAAACAGCAGCAAACCGCTATGAACGCACCTTGAAATTGCTGAGCGACTTGTGGTGCCGGTCCAGCAGCGATGACAGTGTGTCGATCAGCGACAGTGACCACGCATTGTCGCGACTCAGCTTGTTGCCGTTGTACATCTCGAGGCACTTCTTCAGCGTTTCGTTGTCCTCGATGCTGCTCGTATCGTTGGCCGTCGACGCCCGCAGTATGGTGCGGCGTCGAGCCTCTCGTCGCTCCGCCTCGTCGTCATTGATGGTGGTCGTGCTGGCGTTGTGTGCTCCGTCGCGGTATAATCCAGCCTCGGACCGCCGCAGCGGCGAGTCTGTGTTGGTGGGCGTCATGAGGCGCTTGGTGGCGCCCAAACTGGTGCTTGGGCTGGGGCTGCTGAACTCCAGAAGCCGTGACCTTACCTGCTGCTGTTGCTGCTGCTGCACTGGCTGTACCCAGCCAGTCGTTGTGGCCAGTGGCTGTTGCCGCTGCTGCTGCCGCCTCGCCTGCGCTGCCGCCACTCCAACCAAAGTATCTCTCTGTGAATTCATACAGTATAGGGTCACGGTCATTGATTTTTGCCAATTCCACCAGAAACAATGCAATTTCTGTTTGAAAAGTTCAACTTTGACTCATTTGTATTCGATGTCCCTCTGTGTTTTCTCAATTCGCTTTGCACTCATCCATTGCTTGTCATATTTTTTCTTGTCCAATTCAATTTTCGTAATTCGTAATTGAGCGCGTCGGTTCGTTGCGGTTTATCTCTTTCTTTTTCTACTCACTTTTTGCGGCTTGCCAATTTCTGCCCTTTTTACGCAAAAGTACCCTTATCGTTTAAACGCTTTTGGCGTTTCGTTTATGTTTTCAGAAAATTCTTGATTAAAAATATATAAATGCACACTCGCGTTAATTTTCTACAAGTATTTTACGTTTCTTTCATTAAAAAAACCAAACGCAATTGCCCGATACTACGCTTTCGCTTGCTCCGCTTGCCAATAGTACGCTATCTGTTTCGCTTGTGCGTTTGTGTGTTTTAGGCATTTTTCTGAAGTTTCAGTTGCTTTCAAATGAACTGAAATGATGCACATGACATCTAGATGGCACTGAAAACAGTGTCGTGAGTGTGTTCACGTATATGGTAGAAAATTTTGGTGTACTTAGAGAAATCATGAAAATTAAATTTGAGTACGACGAAAACTAAGTTTAAGATTATTTGGGAAAAATAATTTCAATAAATATGCAAGTGCACATACAATTTAAAGAAAAGTTTTTATTAGTATTTGCTCATTTAGATTAGGGGTCGTCCATAAATTACGTAACGCTCCTGGGGGGGGGGGGGGGTCTTGCTCGATGTGACAGTTTGTGACGCCGGGGGGGAGGGGGGTCGAGCAGAATGTGACGTAACAAATTTTAAACGTATTCATATAATCTTGATCGAAATAAAAATTTTTTTTAGTATTTTTATTATGCTTTTGAAGACTCCGTTACGTTACACCTTTTGGGGGGGGGGGGGTTCAAGCCAATGTGACAGTTTGTGACACAGGGGGGGGTGGGGGTCAAAAAATACTAAAAATTGCGTTACGTAATTTATGGACGACCCCTTACGCCATAGGTTTGGGTAAGCGCCTTCAGCGCCACCTAGGTGCCATATTTTATCGTAACATGCGCAAGAGTTGTATTTATTTGAATTAAACATAATTCATTCGAACAGTATATATTTATTCAAAAACAATGTTTGACATACCTTAACTGCATGAAATTGAGAATTTGTATTATAAAAGTTGCTTGAAATCAGCGCAAGTTGAATCGCACAACAAAAACAATTGATTTCTTAGTGTGGCAATGTGCTTTAAAAGTGCTGGCACAGCACCCTGAAAAAACGTAAACAAACTTTTCTGAAGAGCGAAGACTAGAGAACAACGACACTGCGAGAGTACAAAGACGCCAAATTTGAATAGCACAACAAACAGCTGAAGAAAATAAACCAGCGTGCGTTTTTGTTGTGTAAACAAAAAATCTGGTTGTTGGACGCAGACAAATTGTGCAAATTTTACGATGCAAATTTTAACAACAAAACTTCACATAAATTACAGTTAATGACTAATGTACAAAAAATTTCAAATATGCAGTAAAAATCGCAAAACATGCGGTACAAGTATTCAATACTCAATTGGAAATTGTGCAAAGAGCATAGAGTTTTATTTATTTAATTGTTATTTTTGTTATAAGTTGCCTTTAATTTATTGTAATGTATTCACATTAAGTTTGGTTTGAGTTTGCTCTGAATATTTTAAATATACATGAATTGATTTGAATGAATAGTGTGTAATTAGTCAAATTGAATATGTTCACAGTGGTATAAAACGCGCAAGCATAACTTAAATTAAACCAAAGAATGTGTATAATTTATATTTTTAAATTTATTTATTTATACAGATATATATGATTATATTATATAATATACATAATGTATATTATTATATATTAGTTATATATATTATTTAATCATTTATATTAATTCATGTTCGTTGCCGTTGCGGCCGCTGTAGCTCAGCTGGCTAGTGCGTTGGGCCGCGAGTCAATGCGAGCCTCGAACCCAGGTTCAAGACTCCGTTGCTGCTAACACCAAAAAAAAAAGAAAAACAACAATTTTTCTTTTGGCGCCTGTCCTCTTAGCAGGAAATGGCAAACCTCTGAAAGTAAAAATGCCTATGAAAAAGTTTCCAACTCGCCGTTCGGAATCGGCATAAAATTGTAGGTCCCTTCCAACCTTGTAAAAATTCGAACGCACAACATGGATGGTTGCGGAAAGCTATGCCTTAGTCGCGGTATCGGGCTGTCGTGCCAGTCAATTTTTATTATTATTCATGTTCAAACCACTTTGAACGTTCTAAGCGTATCGAGTCAAAGCGCTTTTCAAATGAGTTTTTAAATTTTCAAGTCGCTTCGAAAATGCGTATAAACGGTTTAACATTTTCAAAGTGCCTTGAAAATCAGCTGATGGTCTTGTCCACTCAATTTTTTGAGCATTTTCAAGTAACAAACAACAGCTAACATTTATAAGACGTAAAAAAAATAGGAAAAACGAAAAAATCAAAGCATACTTTTTTTCAAACCGTTTGCAGGAAATTCGCCTCTGAAATCAATGTATAAACACCTGGCTCGAAAGCGTATCGAGTCAATGCGAATCGACTGGGACCGACGTATAAACATGGTATACATTAAAATTGTGTACGATCATATTAAATTTTACTCAAAAATTAAATCAATAATTACTCGTACCACTTAGTATCCTTTAATATTAAATAAAAGTTGGTTAAAACAATATATTATTAATTTCAAACAATATCAACAGTTTAAGTACTCTCCAACTTAACCTCAAAAGTTGGAGGTTACAAATTTCTTGGTTAACACACAGCTAAGTGCAACCCTGCGTACCGGCTTCTTCTGGTTGGGAAACGTCATCACTTTCAGCTGCGTGGGTGTGCGGCAAACTGCTTTGGAATTTTAGCAATTACAATTTTTAAGTTATTCAAGTTAGTAGAAAACTAGTCTATTCATCGTTGGTTTAACACAAATACGACGAAAATTTCAGCAACTGGTCGCAAAATGCACGCAGTCTCGCTGCGGGAACTCGCCGTCGTGGTAAGTGGCCCATGAAGTTTTCCTTCACCAAAGTGCACCAGCAGCTACACAAAACATTTCACAATAATTATTTGCAGCTTCTGTTACTATTAACACTGCTCAGCAAAGAGGGCGGCGCCAAGACAAACGCCAAGAACGCCGTGCAGGAGGATGTGGCCGACCAGAAGGACTTCAAGAAGCTGCTGCGCACCAAAACCAATGTGCTAATGCTGTTTGTGGCGAGCGTGAAGGAGGCCCCCGCAGAATTGAAAGTGTTCCGGGAGGCAGCTAATGCTGTACGCGGCACCGGCACCATGGTGCTGATTGACTGCTCGCAAGCGGATCGCAAAAAACTGTGCAAAAAGCTGAAAGTCACACCGGATCCGTATGTGCTGAAGCACTACAAGGACGGTGACTTCCACAAGGACTACGATCGCCAAGTGAGCGTCACATCGATGGTGAATTTCATGCGCGACCCAGCAGGCGATTTGCCCTGGGAGGAGGACCCACAGGGCGCCAGCGTGCTACACTTTTCCGACTATGTGTCATTTCAACGACACTTGAAGAAGGACTTGAGGCCTCTGCTGATAATGTTCTATGTGCCCTGGTGTGGGTTTTGTAAGCGTTTGAAACCGGATTTCTCAAAAGCAGCCGCAGAGTTGAAGCCAAATGGTTATTTGCTCGGTGCAATGGATGTTGAACGAACAGAAAATGCACCGGCTAGGCGGGCGTACAACATCACAGGTTAGAGACTGTAAAACCTTAAATAGGTGATCAAGTTTGGCTCTTTATCTTTCACATTTACAGTTCCTTTTAATACCTTTCAGGCTTTCCCACCATACTCTACTTTGAACGCGGCCAGCTGGTGCGTTCCTACGAAGGCGAAAACAACAAGGACGGCATTGTGGCGTTCATGCGCGACCCGAACGCTGCGCCCGTGCAAAAAGCCAAGGAACCCGACTGGTCAGCCGACACAGATTCGGAAATTGTGCACCTGACTACGCAAGGCTTTGAACCCGCCATCAAAGATGAAAAGTCCGTATTGGTGATGTTCTATGCGCCGTGGTGTGGTCACTGTAAACGTATGAAACCCGAGTACGAAAAGGCCGCTTTAAGCATGAAAGAGCAAAATGTGGACGGCATATTGGCCGCACTGGACGCCACCAAGGAAACGGCTATTGGCGAGCAGTACAAAGTTCGTGGATATCCGACGCTCAAGTACTTTGTCAACGGAGTCTACAAGTTCGATGTGAATGTGCGCGAGGCCGCGAAAATTGTGGATTTCATGCGCAATCCCAAGGAGCCACCACCACCGCCGCCGCCTGAGACCCCATGGGAGGAGGAAGAGGACACGGAGGTGCTCTTTCTCAACGAGGACAACTTTAGCACGACTTTGAAGCGCAAAAAGCACGCGCTGGTCATGTTCTATGCGCCATGTAAGCTTGAAAGAAATCACCCTAGTGGTTTTACGTGAAAAATGTTTTTATTTGCAGGGTGTGGCCACTGCAAGAGCACTAAACCGGAGTTTAGCGCCGCTGCCGTTGCTATGAGGGATGATCCGCGTGTTGTCTATGCTGCCGTGGATTGCACACGCCAGCAAAGTGTGTGCGCCGCACACAATGTCAGTGGCTATCCAACCATCAAATACTTTTCCTACCTCAAAACCAAGGCTGACTACAAAGGCGGGCGCAATCGTAAAGATTTTATTGGCTACATGTCCAATCCGAATGTGGGCGGCGACTCATCGACGAGCAAATATCAAAACGACGAGTTGTGATGATAGACTAGAGTGGAAATTGTATTTACCACGTTGACGCCCATGGGAAAAGACGGTTCAGACTAACATTTCGTGGCAATCTAGATCTAATTTATGTATACTGGAATGCTGCCGCCCTGCGCCCAACGAACAAATGTACTAAACGCTCTCTATAGCGCTGCAACAGTTCTTTACACTGCTTGCTAGTTTCAATCAACAACTAAAATCTCAAATTGTTTATTTTGATGTACTAATGTATTATGTATAGCATAGTGTATGGTATTTGTGTATTTTTTGATAAGTTTCATTCCAATCAAATGGTATTTTCATTCTATGAATCTATACAAAATGTTGATCTTGGTTTCACTCGAATTATTAACTATTTTGTAAACTTTGTTTCTACCAGTGAAACTGTAGTCTAATCAAAGCTAAAATTGTAATAAGAAAAACTGTTTAATATCAGGTCCAAACAAATAAAAACTCTTTTGATTCGACGAAATTGTTTGAAATTATTCTTCAGGCAATATTATCATAGGTCAACTTTTCTTCCAGGGTCTAAGAGCCTTTTGCTGAGCGTATTTCTTATCGTTGAGTCAACTAAATGGACTAAACCTAGAAAAGGTTTACCCTACAATGTCGCCGATATTTGCATATTAAAAACTTTTCTACGCTTAACTTCAACCGTCCTTCCACTGCTCTTCATTATTTGCATTACAATAGCTGAGTTCATTTAATCATTTGAGCCAAAGCCAACATGGTCCTATTTCATGATTTCTTGTCATCGTTCATTGCCAACTTATTGCTGTCTTGCAACACTTTTCATCCAACTATATTGCATTCACAAAATCCAAAATTCACCAATGCCAGCTTTGTTCTTTTTATCCGTACAAATTTCCACTTGTACTTCAAACTTTTTTATTCAGTATTTTTTTCTTTCTTGTATCTTTAGAAAAGGATTCTCACGTATTTTTGATGCACATAAACTAAAATCACTTCACTTGCAACAGCCTGCCGCCTAAATAGTATTCAAGCGGCAACATCGTTACCGGCAAAGTAACAATTATCCCAGCAGCTGTTTACCGCTTGCCTCCCACACGGGGCGCCGACTTCTGCGATACCTTGGCAGCCTTCTGCTTGGGTGGCGCCTTTTGTTTGGTCTGCGCAGGTTGTGTCGCCTTCTTGGCCGCCTTGACAGCACGCTTCTGCTCCTTGGCTACTTTGATGGCCTGCTCGCGTTGCGCCTTGCGCACTTCGGGCTTCATGTTGCGTTTAGCCATGATTTCCGCCAACGAAGCGCCCACAATAGCACGCTGGAATTTCTGTGTGCGGCGGGTACGCTTCTTCTGAGCCTCCTCCTCGATACCCTTACGATGCTTGCGACGGTACAACACCGTCCAGGTCACCTTACGCGGATTGCGCTTCATCAGGTAGGAACGCTCGCACTTCTTGTCAAGGAAAGTGAAAGTCTACAGAAATACATATAATTACATTAGCATTCGTATTGATTGCATTTAAATTCCAACTAGTCTACACACCTTTCCATCGACTTTGACCATGGTCTTGCCATGACCGGGGTAGATTTTGTACCCGCTGAACGAACACAAACCGATCCTAGAAATAACAATTAAACGGCATTAGTTCACGTGAAATTTCACTTTGCGTTAGTACAGCATAAATTCAATGCTAGTTTTGTAGCACTGGATCGCACTTTTAATGGCTGATGCTGGCTAAATAATAAAATTAAAATTGCTTTTCACTGTGGCTACGTACTTCATCTTGCGGTTGTTGTCAGTAGAAAGAAACGGAAATGGGCACAGAAATGACAGCTTCACTGACAGCTGGAACGACTGGAAAATGTGACAATTTCGCGCAGTGCCATCTAGCGATGAGTAGTGAGTGTGTGCAGAGTTGCATTTAGTTGAAAGTTGCAAGACATCCTTTTATTTCTGCGACTGCGCAAAATAAATACCTACTCCTTGTACACAATATTGAGAAAACAAAACAAATGCCAGAAGTCAGTAGTGTTTGACGTCAGCAGGACAACAACTAACGCAAGACTAGTCGTAGCCCAACGCAAAAGGAATTTACTTTTCTCACTTGAATAACTAAAACAAAAAAATGAAGCTTACCTTGCGCCGTTATTCATTGCTGCTGTGCTTACAATTTTCATTTCTTATTGCTGATTTAATTTTCAATACCTTTACACATTTTTTCCTTCGTGAAAAACTGGAATTCTTCATTTTAATGTTCATGTAAGTTTGTTAAGTTGTGCTGAAATAAAGAGTTAAAGCTTTAAGGATTTAAAAAAAATGTGTATGTTTACAGAACGCAGGACGTTTTCATCATCTGTGAGTATTTGTTCTTCACATTTACGGTGCATTCCACGTGCGTTTACGAGGTTTGTTAAGTTCGTTTATAGAGACTTTCAACTCTTTGCAACCTACGCTTTTTCTTGACAACTTTTAGGTTGGCGGTGCTTCGGTTATACTACGGAACTGCAAATTCTTTCTACTCACCATTTCGGTCTACTTCTTGCTCTCCGCTTCGCAACATTTCTGGATTGTTTACAACACCGTGTGGATGCCAACGGCTAATTGGTCCAGTGCGTTGATAGCTTTAGGATTTGTGCAGCGTTTGGGTAAATCAATTTGAATAACGTAAATTTACGTTTTTCAATTTTTCTATTATATATTTTTTCAATTTTTGCTTTAGTATCCTTTGTGTATTATTACGCCTATAAGCGCACAGCTCTCACAATTTCGGACCCGCGTTACTATGCGGAGAATATTGATTGGATTGCGGAACAACTAAGTGATAAATAATGAAATAAAGCAAAAGCTGGAAACACCTCTCAAATCTCTGTACAAATATATATGTTAAATGTTCGAATTATTAAATTATACATAAAGATTTATATTCCAAATTTGCAATAGGAAATTAAAAATATTAGAAAATAAAAGAGTCACTTAGACCGTAAAAATCTTTATAATCAATGCAGAAACATCTTTTAGGTTTTCACAAATTGTGAAACATTTGAATTAGCAAAATATTCGCTCGTTGTCTCAGAAAACCCATAAAATATTGTATTTTTAGATAACGAATTGTGTACTTATAAAAAAAAATTGCAGCTGGCAGTGCTGTCACTAGCGCCATCAGAAAAGTTCTATATCTCTTCTTTTGCTCACAAAAAGTTAGACCAAAGGTATTTGCATTTGTTTCTTAGACACGATTTTATCCTGCGACCAATGCGAATGCTTGAGTCCAATGAAATGAAGTAAATGCTTAAGTTTACTTAAATATTTATTTACAACCTTCCCAACATGTGTGCTTTAAAAGACGTTGTTATGTGGTTACTCTTGCCGGCCGCAGTTATATTCACCACAGTTATAAAAAGCAACTCTGTTTCAACTAATCAACCCTGAGTTGATAAAAAAATCGTGTAAAAAATCATCAAATTCCGGCTCCTGAGAAGCTTTGCTATTTTGTTCATCATCGTCTAGTTTTAGCATTTATTTTACTGCAACATGGTCGATTCACTCAATAAATATTTCGAAACGCTGCGCGCACTCTTTGACGAAGTGCTGAAGATCAAGAATTGTGCCGGGGAGCGTGAGCGCGCCGACGAGCTGACCGAGAAACGCAAGTACGCCTCGCTGCTCTTCGTGCTGATCAAGAAAGTGAATCGTATGGTAAAGTATAGCCTGCGTTCGGGACGCGAAGATCTGCACCGCGAGAAGGTGCGCGTGGACAGCAATCGACTGCATCTGCAGAATCTATTGTACGAGGTGAACCATTTGAAGCGCGAGATACGCTACTGTCACAAGTTCAAGAGTCAGGATGAAGACATTGAGCTGGTGCCGGAGACCGAAGAGGACGCGGAGGAGATGCGGCTGCCTAGTGAGCTGATGCCATTGTCAGGCCATGCCAAGCATTTGGCACGGTTGGAGCGTGAGTTGAATCTGCGCAAACAGTTGTCGGCACAGTGCAAGGATCTGCTCAACTCTAAGAAGCAGGTGTTCCAAGACATTTTACTTAAGACCGAACGCCTTACGTCGTTTGCGCCCTCGCTGCGCACACTGCTGAAGGCCACACGTCCGCTGCAGGATGCGCTGCAGGTGCCCATGGATCGCGAGTGGAAGCTGCAGCAGCTGGTGCAGTTGTTGCCGCAGCCGCTGTATCTGGCCTACATGAACATACACGCGCTGGAGCTGGCCAAGGAGTGCGATGTATGCGTGGTGGTCATGGGCAATGAGGAGGATGTCCGGCAGATTGAGATGGCGCAACAGGCCGAGCTGCTGAAGAGCGGCGCCAGCTCGGATACCGACGAGGTGGACGGCAACACAAAGAAGAGCCGCAAGAGCCATGGCGGCACTGCCGATTTAGTAATCGACTTAATGCAAGAGCAACGTAAGCGCATTCTCGAACCGCATCCGTTGGTGGTGCGTTTCACCATTGGCGGCGGCACCAAAAACGCCGACGAAACAATTTCGGTGAAGTTGCGTTACTTTCGTCGACTGGGCTTTGTAACGGCGGCAACGGTGGTGAATCTGAGCGAGGGCGATGCAGCCGTGGCCGATGTCACGCTCACACAGGACATTTTGAAGCAGCTACATGACGACGACGTTGGCGATAGCATTCCCGTGCCGGGTGCCGAGTACGAACTGAAACACATAAACATGACGCCCGCCGAGTGCTTGGAGCATCTGACTGTCAAGGACTACGGACGGCCATACCGCTGGCTACAGCGCATGTGCTGCCTGGAGGTGTATAGCGAGACAGCGGCAGCAGCGCTGACAAATGCGAACAACATCAAGCTGCAGAAGCTCATACCCGAGTTGATACGCAGCGTGCAGCAGCTGTGGGGCTCGCGGCTAAACATGATCAAACAGATACGCGCTTTGGTGCAGAAGAACATCGACCTGTATCTGGGCGAGGAGAAGCTACCCGCAGCCAAGCCCGCCTGTAGCCTGGTGCAGTGGACGGCGCTGAGCTGGGAGGAGTATCTGGCCGCCACGCCCTACAGTCAAAGCGGCGAGCTGCTCAACGCCAATCAGCTGTTCTACCGTGCCGTGGTAGTGCGTGGCTCCGCCAAGATGGAGTGCCTGGTCAGCATCAGCAGCAAATTTCCCGCCGATAGCCCGCTGTGGGTGATTACCATCTACTGGAACGGACAGCATCATGCGCTTAATACGGCCGCCGTCAAATCCATGGAGTACTGGACCAATTCGCTGTCGCAGGCCCAACTGCAGCATGCCAATGCGCTATTGGCTGCGCAACTGGTGCGCACCATGTACAGCTTCGACATCTTCCTGGAGACGGAGGGGCCGCTATACAATCCGGTGGAGTATCATCGCGAGAAGCACTACATCAAGGCGTTCGCGAAGCGCATTCGCGCGCGACCCTACCGCTACATCGAGGGCGGAACAGTTAATTCCTTTAAGCAGTAGTGGATAATTTTACGTAAACTTTAAGTTACTTTTTTGATGAATAAAAACATTTAGTTTTAAATGCTTCATGGTTGATTTCACAAAATTACATTGCGAATCGGAAGCAATATGCTAGAAACTCTGCTATCTGCTCTATGAAACGGTAAGTTTATCCCAATTAATATAAGGCAAATGTTTTAGGAAAATATTTATATATAAATTTTATTCATATTTTCAAAAACATGCTACAGGTATTCTTGCAGAATGCAAACGTTTACTTAGATTCTAAAACTATTTTGATTGTGTCGACATTGCTCGATTTAAACAATGCTTACAGTTCGCTTTTAAACATCTTAGTTGTATTTTTGTCAAATCTAAATATTGCTGAGCACATTACATTGCATATATTAATGGTTTGATGGTTTACTTTAGGTAAGCGCAAAAATGTTATATCTTTTAAATTAACAAACACAACAACACCAAAACTTTTTATAGCGAACAAGTCGACTTAAACGAAATTTACACGCATAATACGAGTTCAAAAGCCAACAATATAAAAGTCTGGCCACTTATGTACATATCAAAAAATAACTACACAGTTTATACCGTAAAACATGTTCAAAGTCAGATATGTTTTCTGACGTTCTAGCTTGGATTACACGCGTAAGTATGGCCCAATACAAGTTACAAAAACTACAAAAATTTATATTACATCGCAGCATTTCACGTAAGACAATGCTTTCCGTACAGCACAGTTTATAAGCTAAATTGGCACCAGTGGTTCGCTCACGCATTGAGCAGCGAAACCCCGAACAGCTGCTCCCACGATTGCGCTATGGCGTTCAGGCAGCTGTCGGCATTCTCTTTCGTCTCGAACGTGCACTGCCACACCTCGCTCTGATCCTGTGTTTCGTCAAGAAAGTTGATGAGAAAAATATTGACTGCACTGCGTTCCACCTCAACCAAATTGCTCATCAGTTGCGTCAGGCAAATTTCAATATCGGGCTCTGCATCGATGGTGGGCGGCTGTAGTGAGAGCCAGTTCAGCTTGCCGGAGCTGATGCAAAGTCGCGTGTCGGTGGTGAGCAGTCCACAAATGTTGAAGGATCGCTTAGCCTGACCGCAACTGACCTCACAACTGTTGAGCAAAGCGAACATTTTCAGCTTTTCATCGCCCGCCACAGTACTGAGGTGTTTGATGATTTGCGCAGCCGGCTTGTATTTCAGCTCACATTGCGGCGGCAGTGGATTGTCTGCAAATAATTAAATTCAAAACATGTTAATTGTCATTTATATTAGTTTGCCACAACTCACTTGCAAAATATAGCAGCAAACTATCGGTGCGCAGTATGTCTTGCAGTAGCAGCAAAAAGCCGCCCCAGTCGCGCAGCGTGAATGCCAGCCCCAGTTTCCACGGCAGCAGCTGTATGCTCTCCAGCCGATTTACCGTCACGCTGACCAGTTGTCGCAGCCATTTGGTCACGTCATCGTGTTCCGGCGCAAAGGCCTCCATCACGTAGCACTTGCACGTGGACATCACCACCAGGCCGTCGCACAGCGTCTGCGCGCACTCGTTGTAGATGCGGCCACGTGCCAGCCACTTGAAGTGTTCGCTCTGCTCCTCGAATTTCGATTGGTAGAAGTACAGTTTCAAGCGGTGATCGATGTCGTTGAAATCGCCATAGTTGAATTTGTACGGCTGACAGCGCGAATTTTGCGCGTTCGGATCATCTGGAGGGAGTGTGGTGCCTAACTGCGCGCTCGCCTCGGTGCTCAGCTTTTTGGAACTGGACATTAGTATGTTGGTGGATTGAAAGAGAGCTAAATGGGGAAACATGTTTAGTTTCAAAATGTTTTAAGTGATCTAAGTAAATATTTACCACCGAACATGGACGAAATGCCCATTTCCTCTTTCTTAGCCTTAGCATTCGATTCCTTTAGCTTTTCGCTGTCACTGCGCTGCCGCTCAGTGTTTAGCAAATTTTGCGAAGCAATTTTTTCAACAGCGCTTTTGGTCGACAGCTGCTCCTCGGCTGCGTGATTCTTGTCGCTGTGCTGCTCGTACGCGGTGCAGACGCTGTCGGTCACCGAGCCCGAGGAACTGCTCTCGGTGAGATTAAACTGTGCCAGAGGACCAGCTGCTGCGGCGGGCGCTGTGGTGTTTGCAATTATTGCACTGTTTGCTATTGTCGAAGCAGCTTTGAGCAGCTGAGCTGTCTGTTGGCTCTCTACATTGGATGCGCCATTCGCCGCCGTGGCTAATGATTTGGCAAAGTCACGCTCCATAAAGCTTTGAGTGTAACTATGATCGTCTATGGTTTCCAGCTGCGGTATCTGTGAGATGCGGCGCTCCTCTGAGGTTTTGCGTGTCGCGTAGTGGTCTAACACCTCAATGCTGGATTGACTGGGGTTGGACAGTATGTCCACGTCGCTGCTTTCGCCGTTGAATTCCAGATCACGTTCGGTGTTCGAGCTGCCTGCCACCGACTGGTTGGAGTCGAAGGAACTTTGTGAATTGGTGATTTTCGAGCAGGAGGACGACTCGTTTAGCGAGTTGGCTGAACCTTGGGTTTCAATTATATTTATATCCAAAAGGAGGAGTAAATGTTTTTAATGAAATGGTTTAAGAAAACTGCATTAAAGCTTATAAGTAAACGCTACCCTGCACCCGAAACTATTTGCACATGCCAACGATTTCACTTAAAGATTAAAGAGGTCAACTAAAGTAAGACAATTCACACAGTGCGCAATGCAGTTATGGAGTCAGGAATTTTGTGAGAATGAGCTGTGTAGGCAACCAGTCATAATTTGCATTAATAAGCAATGAAAAAAATGTTCAATTAGTTTGCTGGAACTATGATAAATTTATATTCATATTTATTTTAATGAAAGAAACCACACGCACAGATTTATGTACATAACAATAGCGAGTAGTTTCAATAAAGTACTAAGTACAAATACTATATAAAAATTCTTAAAAGTGGGTAAAAAATTATTGAATAATAAAATTGATTTTTAAAATTATTTGAATTATAAAATTTATTACTTTATATTTTATAATTTTATTAAACTTATTTATCGTACTCAATTAGATTCCACCAAGGTGCGCGGATTGCTGGTTGAAATATATAAACATGAGTCATAAATAAACCCAATGCACTGAATCCATTTTTTAATGAAGCGATGTGAATGAGCCCACGCGTGCATTCTTTCAATTGTATTTATGTCTTCATTTAAATACCATTTATAATGAGCTAACGTGCAGCGGCGACGGCGGTCATTCAAACGCAGACGCCTCAAATATGATTCAAATTTCATGTGATTGGGTGCAGTGTAACGTTACAGCAATTAAGAAGCATTGAGTCATGAATAATGCAGATTATTTTGTTGTAGCACTTCACACAGCAATTTTTGACTATGCAATAACATGATTTTTCTATTATTTGCTACAAATATTGGAAATTTGCAGATTCAATGCTTCTTTTTTGCTTTATAATTTAGTAAATCATTCAAAGTTATGTGAATTGCGATATTAACTTTTCTGGCCTGGCATCGAACTCCTATATTTTTGTGTGTTAAAAGCTTTAAGCCGTGTTGATCCTTTACCTTCATAGCGCAACGTCATTAATAGTTTGTTGTTATAATGTTTTATTTTTTTTACAAAAAGAAAAAATATAGATTCACATAATGAATAACGAGATTTGAGCGTTAGTTTGGTTTTATTTGGGGGACGTGCATGCAAATGGAAAAAAGAAAAATATAAAAAACATAAATTATTTTCACAAGAATTACAAAAAGGAAAACAAAATGAAAGAATATGCAATGATTGCAATTTTGAAGGAATTTTGTTAACGCGCCAGCACCGAAACGAATTTGTCCAAATCAAATTAAAACTTTTATATATAGTAGAACATTGCAACTGGCAATTGCACTCACCAATGCTGTTATTGTCGTTGTTAAAGTCGTTAAGGTTGTCGTTGCGTTGCAGTACAAGCGGTGTGGTTACGGGTGACTCTTCTACAATGGCGGCGGGTGAGAGTTTTTCCATTGCGGCTTTCTCCAGGGATTTGGGTATCTCATGTATTTCGGCCACAAAAGTGCTGCGACAGTCCGGGCACCGTATTTCTACGAAGCAGATTTATGTTAAAATGTTTATTACTAAAAGATTATTTTTAAAATGTACACCTTTTAGACGCGCTTTGTATTTGATTTCCATGCTAAACTGACAGGTGCAATTTACGCAGCGATAAATGGTCTGATTCATTTCAGAGAGATCACGTTGGGAGAGTATATCGCGCAATTTCTTTTCCAGCTCCTATAAAGAGAGGCAAACAATTTTAAATTGTTTATTTAATACATGAACACTTTGTGTAGCTTTTAGTCACCTGACACAATCCATCCTCCACCGTATAGATGCGTTCCTTCTTGTCCACTTTGATGGTATCAAAATTAATACGCAACGTATTTGATTTAATGCGATCACAAGATTCTAAAATTTTCAAACTCCACTTTGTTTTAGTGCTGCAATGTCAATTATTATTAATTAATTATTTAATTTCTTTAGGCAAAAGAATGCATTACCGTTGTGTCAAGGTATCTCTTTCTCGCAGAAAATTGTCAGATATGGTTAGGAAAACGGCCTCGTTGCGCGGCGTAGTATAGACAATATAGGTCTCCTCGTCATCTTCTTGCTCGGACACTATGAGGTCAAACATTTTTCTCAAGTAACGTGTTGATCATAAATACTTTTCATATACCTTCAGATTCTTCATCCGCAGCATTTGCATATGCATGCTTCAAGTGCTCCGGCTCATTGTCCTCTTCATTCTTTTCTGCTTTCTGCTCACTTTCTGTAATTGTGCTGTCATCTGGCATTTCTTCCGACTCATTGACGGATTGGTAGAGTGTGTTGTTGTCGACTGCCTGCGAACTGTCCAGACTTTTGTACAGCGTGCCGTCATGTGGCGACTCGCCATTGTAATTCGACTTTATGGGCGAAGCGGCAGGGTCCAGCTTACGCGATTCGTTGGATAGCAAACTTTCATCTGTGGGTGTGGATGAATGTATGTTAGTGATGGCGGTCTGATTCATCTGCAGGCTGCTGTCAGCGGCTGCCATTGCAGTGGTCGACAGCTCGCCCAGATAGTCATCCAAGAGTTGTCGCGAAGCATTTGTCTGTGTGGCGCTAGTTTGCGCATCGCTCGAGGATTCAATGCCTATAAAACACAACACAAAATAATTATGTCTCTTTAAAAAACTAAATAAGAAATACCCAAAACGCTGTGCATCATTTCTGCATTGCCCGATTGAAGCCAGTTGGCGCCATATTTTTCGCGCAATTGCTCGATATGTTTCTTCGCTTCCAGGTGGTCATTGCAGGGCTGCTCAATTACCGATTGTGTTAGTGCTACCTTAGTCAGCCTAGCTGAACTCTGCTTTGCTTTCAACAGCTCGCTGTCCTTGTCCTCGTCGGGCGTTCTGCTGGCGTCTTCAATTTCCACTGTGCGTACTTTCGTAGCCGGCTTTTTCGAAGTGCTTGCATCCACTGACGCAGTGGTCTCTCCGTTGGACGATTCATTGTCAAATTTAAACGAGCGCAGCGAACCCACGCTCGATGCGGGCGTTTGCGTGCTAGGTGTTGCTCTCCTTGAGCTGATCGATGTTGTTGAGGATTTGGTGGTGTAGCGATTAAGAGCACCTACATGCCGCAGCTGCTGTGTGCCCGTGATGGCCTTCTCATTTTTGGACAGAGGCTCAAAGTCGAGTATGAATTTGACTGTGGCGGTATTCCTGTGCAGAAATTGCGACGTAGCCAGCCGATGCTTAGGATGGCAATACAGCGGATTGCCGTACAGATTGAGAAATTTCAGAGTGAGCAGCGCGCTGAGCGGCAGCAGGCACGAATGATCAAGCAGACAATTATCGGAGAGATCTAAATCAGTGAGCGCATCGAGCTTCGCTGTGCCCATGAGATCCTCCACAAAGTTGTTGCTCATGTTGAGCGACTGTAGCCGCTTATAGGCCTCCATGTGGAACTGTGGAATGCACTGCAGGCAATTGTAGCTCAGATCGAGCGTCTTCAGGTGCGGCAGCCACTTGACGGCCTCCACCGAGCGCAGCTGATTGTGGCGTAAATTGAGATGCTGCAGAAACTGCGCAAACTCCAGCGAAGAGTCGACACGCTGCAAATTGTTGTAGCTGAAGTCGGCGATTTTCAGCTCATTCCAGACGAAACCGTTCGAATTGTCGCCACCGCAGTGTGTGATAATATCCTCGACATTGCGCAGACTCTTCACGCAGATAAGCTGCTGCAGCTGCGAGCGCAACGGCTGAATGCCAATAATCTGCCGCACCTGCGTTTTCTGCACCTCGAGGCGACGCAGCGCGCGGAATTTGCTAATGTCGATGGTGCCCTCAAAATAGTCATCGGTGGGATAGTGAACGATGCAGAGCAGTGTGGTCTTTTGCACGAAATCGTAGATAAGCTGCAGATCGGTAAACACGGGCGACTTGGAATTGATGGGTTTGGCGACTTGGAAATTCTGCGTGTTGCCAATTTCGACGGCATCAGTAATTAGTGTAAATGAGTCGTTTAGAGCGCGCAGCAGACAGCCTGTTAAATAGAATAGTCAATAAATATGTAGTTGCAACTAATGTTAAGGTTGTAAATAATTGTCAAAGCTAAAAATAGTTGAAAAGGGCATCTTAGTCTAAATAAATCTTTGCAGTGCGACTTAATGTTATGAAACATTGATAAGAGTGGCACAAAAAAACAATAGTTTTTATTTGTAATAGGTCATTTGTTGTGTGCTGAATTTTTGTTGTAAAATTAAATAACCATTTACTACAACAAAATTTTACAAGCACAAAGCATTTAAGTTGTTTTGGTGTAGCCTAATCGACTGCGGTGCACAGTGGTACGCTTAAGCGATTTTCTGTCTAAGATGTATGTATGTATATATATGATATATTATATTCGAGATACATTCAAGCAAAAATTGAAACTATACATACTTTATTAAAGTATAGCTCGTTGAGATTTTGACTGAACTTTCCGAAACAGTCCGTGCTGTGCGTGCAAATTTGCAAGCAAAGGGAAGATAAATATACTTTTATACCGAACAAATATGTTTTTCTTTATTCAAAACTCCTCAAATTCCCCATTTAAAGCATTAACCACGGCAACAGCTGCATAAGATTACTACAAAAAAATGGAACCTAACATTTATTTTGCAAAAACAAAAACATTCCTAAAAATCAATAACAATAATTTTTTCATATTATTCCAAGTAATTTTTTTAGTGGTTTTCTGATGTGAATAGCTCCACAGTGCAATAAAAAAATTAGAAACGAAAACAACAACAGTTCGAGTTAACATTTGTGCCGCCTTGGTTGCTCTAATTTCAGCAACACAAACTGATAAAGTCGCATGCGTTGAGCATGCACAATGAATCATCGATAACAGTGCAATTAAAGCGAATAAAAATGCGTAGGAAACTAATTTTTAGACAGAGCACGAGCCGGCTAACATGTGACGTCAGCATGTCCAAGCTTTAAGCGGTTTCAGATTAAACATAAGGAAATTGGGTTCACGCCAAAGCGGACAGACATGTCTACAAATTTCCATACAATCATTTTGATTAGTAATGGGGCGCTATAGTTGGTGATTCGACTTCTTAGTAAAACAATAATATGAACTTTATCGTAGTGAATGTGAATAAATTGAGTATTTTAGGGTTCGCATTAAGTGTCAAATGTTTAAAAGTTAATTATGTACATACTTAATGAAAAGTTTTTTTATAAACATACATACATTTCTAACAAATAACAAAGAATCATATCAAATAATTTTACTCATAAAGACATCTTTCTCTGCATCTTCTTTCATATTTGTTATAATACAAATATTAGCAATTCACTGTTTTGGTTTGTCGCAAAAGTTCCAAAACAATCTGCAAATTTTAGTCTATATTTTATACATATAAAAACCACTACGTAGCGGCCAGCTTGAGGCACTTATAATAACAAACAAACAATAAACTATAAATAAACATAATTATAAATACACAAATACCTTGACCAAAAGCGTATAAAATGCAACAAAAACAACGAAAAAATTCCATTGAACATTTTCGCAAAAGCATTAAGGTGTGTACGACTTACCCGATAGCGTTAATGTAAATTCAGAATTGAGAATTTTATCGCCATTGTTTCGCAGTAAATTTGCCAATTCTCTGATTTTTTGCGGATCCATGCTGCCGGCCTTTGATTGTCTGCGTCGTTTCCGATATGTGGATATGTGACTCTGATTAATTAATATTGTAATACAGCAATTGTCGTTTTTGTTGTTGTTGTTAATATGCACAGCGACATAGCAACAGTAAATTAACAACAACAAGCAATATTATTGTTTCCGCAGCGGGATTGTGGCATTTGGGGCTGTGGCTCTGCTTTGATGGCGCTGCAGATTTTCATAACCAAATTATTTATAGTTATAAAAAAACGCAATTAATTGCAAATACTTACCTATTAGCACAGTTTTGGTACAACCAATGTATCACTTGTGCCTGTTTATTTCGTGTTTTATTTTGGCGATTGCCAAGTTCTCGTTAATCAAATCAGCTAAAACGCAAATGTTGAGGATGACCGTGGAAGACGTGCGACGATGTGTGTGCCACCGACAATGACGATGACTACCAGCAGCTGTTTATGTGGCTTTGTGTTGTATGAAAAATCTACTAATAATGTTTTGCTTATTTGCGTGCATTCCAAATGTTTTGCACTTTCCGCTGCACTTGTTGTAAAAGTTCAAAGGTTATTTGCTGTTTATTTGTTATTAAATTTAATTCTTTTGCACAATTGCTTGAAATGTGTCCGTCTTCTTGCACATTCTATCTTTTCAATAGTTGTTTTTATTATTATTGCATATTGCTTTATTCTCGCACTTGTCAGCTACGATTGTCAATTCTCAATGGGCGAAGCAGCTGTGCAGAGCAGGGTTGCATGGCAACGGTCTAAAGTTAAAGAAGAATGGCAATTGTGAGCGTCGGGACTTAAATTCACTAAAACTTTTTGGTTGGGAATGTGAACGTTTTAATTTTTCAGATTTAATAATTTTAATGATATTTTCACTAAGCAGATCTCTCACATATATCACAGGAAAAAAAGGTCCAAGTAAACGAGGTCAGTGTTGAATAATTTGTGTTTGACTAACTTAATTAAGTAAATGAACAAGTAAATTACTTTAAGTATTCTTTAAAATTCCTGCCTTTTATTCAATTTTACAACCTTAAAGGCGTTGCTAGGAACCTGAAACCTCTGCATAATTTTCTCGTTCACAATTATCTAACAAATATAAAGTATATTTCTATAGTTTCTATGGCGTATTTTACTGTGTTTGATTCCAAAATGATTCCATAACTACTCAACACACATCTCGGAGAAAGTTGTAACAATATTTCATAATCAAAGCGTATTCACAATAACCTCACTCTGTAGTCCATGTCGTATTGATAGCCTGTGCCAGGCAACTGTTGCCAACAACAACTTTGTCTGATCAATACACTTGCAAATTCAACAAAATTTCAGAGTATATTTTTTTATTTAAATCAAATAAAAAATCTTCGTTGAAAAAAATCCTCGATAAAAAAACATAAAAATAAGTGACATATCAAAACGATAAAAGAACAATAAGTTAATAAAAAAATATTGTAATAGACCCAAAACAGAACCCATACACACCGCGACATCGTTCAAATCGCCGCCCTGAGCAAAACATCCGTTAAAGGAGAGAGATTAAACCGTCTAACCGGAAATGGAACGCTGCGTAGGCGGAGGCGGCGGCCCAGTTGCGGTGGAAAGCTCGCGCAGCGAAGTGCTGGGTCTGCATCGCATTACAAAGAAGCGCTTGAAGGAGCTATGCAAAAAGGATAAGCTCTATCAGACACCGGCACTGAACGATGTGCTTTACCTGCACTATCAGGGTATGACAAGGCTGCTCGACTGCTGTTTCGAATGTAGACATTTGTCCATCTTGCAGGCTTCGAATGCATCGAGTGTCTCGAAGATTACACGGAGCTCAAGTGTCTCTGGCTGGAGTGCAATGCCATCTCCGAGATACAGGGTCTTGAGAATCAGTCCAAGCTGAAGTGTCTCTTTCTCCAAAGCAATCTCATCAAACGCATTGAGAATCTGGAACATTGTCCCGAGCTCGATACGCTGAATTTGTCCGCGAATCACATTAGGAAAATTGAGAATTGCGGCAGCGATGTGTTGCCAAATTTGAACACGCTCAATATATCTTCGAATTATCTGAAGGATGCCGAGTGCTTGCGAGAGCTGGAAAATTGCAAAACTTTGTCGGTATTGGATTTATCCAATAATCGCATCGATGACATTTTAGTGGTGAAGGTGCGCACAGTTTTCGTACAAAGCGAGAATTGGTTTCTAAATCGACGATTCTTTCATAGGTCTTTGCGAAAATACCGCAGCTGCGTGTGTTGGTATTGCAGGGCAATCCTGTGGTATCGAAGTTGCCGCAATATCGCAAAACGTTGATACTGGAATGTGTAAGTCCACAGTTGATTGGATTTCTGAATACCCATCAAATTTATGTGCTTTGAATTGCAGAAAGAATTGACCTATTTGGATAGTCGTCCGGTATTTCCCAAGGATCGCGCTTGTGCTGAGGCTTGGTATGTTTATGTTTTATATAAAAAGGGCAGATAAAAATGTATGACTATTTTTTGTCTAGGAAAACCGGTGGTTATGAGGCCGAACGCAAAGAGAATGAACGCTGGAATCGTATGGAACGTAGAAAGATACGCGATAGTGTCAACGGTTGGTCTTGCAATTGCCCACATTTTCTCACATAATCTAATTTTTACTATGTCCATGCCCCTTCTAGCCACCATACGCATGCGCAATAAGTACCGTCCCGCTGACCAGCAAGACGATCTTCTGAACACGTCCGATTCGGAAGCTGATGCTGAAGAGTCGAAACGTCGTCGCCAGAGCGAAGTTGATGCCGGCGTTAGCATGGAACAGAATATATGGGATGAAGTGGATAATAAATCGGAAACATCGTCCGATATGAATGTTAGCTCCTCCACTTCCGTAATAAGCACCACCGATTCGAATGGCAACGTGTCTAGCGATTCGAAAGCCAATGAAACCGCAGAAATCCTGAATAATACCAATACTGAAGAGAAGCTCTTGAACGATTCCCCAGCCACGAACAGGAAAGTGTTGGAGATAGCCGCAGACGGCAATGTGGAGAGCATCTTGAATATGGTGAATACTGTGAAATCGCAAGACGAAGTACCGCCAGCAGTGGACATTTCAACCACCGAAATTCCGAGTGCAGAGAAGAAGAACTTGATCGAAGAAATTAGCGCAGTGCAAGTGCAAAATTCAACGGAGCCTGAACAGAAGCCAAGGCTGGTAGAGTTGAAGCGGCCTGCACCTGGTAGTCTTTCGGACTCGGACGAGGAGCCAAAGGAGGATTATAGCGATGTAGTGAATGCCATAAGCCAAATATCGAACAACTTGTCCCCCTCAGAGTCGCCTAAGAAGCGTGTGAGGTTACAAATTGAAATAACCGAAACGGAGGGCGTGGAATCGCAAGGGACTGAAGCAAAGGCCATCAGTGATGAGCCCATAACTGGTGCTATGGATGATAAGCAAGAGAAAGTAGACGATGATGTGTCGATGCCATCTGTGAAAACTGCCGAGCAGGTGAAACACGAACAGGAGGTTGAGGAGATCAACAAAAAAGTGGAGCGAGATTTCGAGGAGTTAACCACTAGTATGGACATGTTTATTGTTCAGCTACAAAAGGATCGCGAGAATCGCGAAATAGACAAAGTGGAAGCTTTGTATGGTAAAAAACGTGATGACCTTGATGCTAGCACGGAGAGCAGTCAACTGGAAGACATCTTAACAGAAGAGCCCGAATTGGCGCTGCTGTACAGAGATCCATCACCAGTTAGAGCAGAGGCGACTGTGGAAGAGCATACGGAAAAGATGCTAGTGGTGGAGCAATGCGGCGATGTACCGGAAACTGTGAAGGTCAAAGGTGATATAACACCATCAGCCGATGCGCTTGTGCCATCTGTTATAATTAATAGTTCACTAATTGCTGCAGACGTGGTTGATCGCGAAACAGCGTGTGGAGATCACAGTGAAGTTGTCTCGACAGAGAAGATGGATATGGAAACAGAGAAAGGTGCTCAGCCAACGGGTAGCACAAGTACAAACCCCAACAATGTCTATAACGTTATTGAGAAAGAAGAGCGTGAACTGCGTGCGCTATTGCGAAAACTCGAGGACGAAAATGAGAAGCTCTACAATCTTAACTGCACGTATCGGCGCATACTGGAGGAGGATATACGCGAAGAGATCAAATACCGCGATAAGGAGAGCAGTGAGAGTAGCGAAAAAATTTGCGAAGACATCATACATGATTTGGTGGACGAGTTGAATTTACTGGAGCAGAAACCACCGAAGCCGAAGAGCTTTGAATTTGGCGACATCGAGTCGGACGAAGAATACAGCTATTCGGATCCACCCAAGCCGGCTGAACCTCCGGTGCGCAGCATACGCGATGTGCTCGATTCCTTCAGTGAATTATTACACAATATCGCTGAGAAGAACAGGGAAGAGCTACAACGCAAAGAGGACGCCATCAAGAAGATCATGACGGATGAAGCACAAAAGAAGACTAGCCTGCATAATCTGTTGAAATCACCGCATTTAAAAGACTTTAGCAGCGATACGGCGGAAGATCTGGACGCTCAGATTGAGGCCGCCAGAAAGCAAGAGCGGCAGAGAGTGCAAAAGCTGGTAGATCGTGTCTATGCACAAAAGGACAAGTACAATGATACGTTGGAGTTGGTGGACGGTAAACTGGTTGTGGTGAAGCGAGACACTGGCGAAATTCAGGATTTGCCTGAAAGTAAGCTCAACTATAGCGACGATGATTCATCCGAGTATGAGTCGGCCAAGTCTGAAGATGAGGAAGGCTATGCGGAGCGTCTGTGGTGCTCGAAAACCCAAGGCGAGAGCAATTTCAGGATACCGTATAAGCCGACAATGCGTCTGCCGGCACAGAAATTGGTGAATGAGGCACTGGAGCGTTTCGAAAAGAAACAGGCCGAAGAGGACGCCAACGAAGAGGAGGAATTCCTTTCGTTAGAACAACCAAGGCCAAGTGTATTTCAAAATATCGACAAGGAGTTCTTTAACAAATTGGACTTGAATAATATTGAAATGGACGAGAGTGATGAGAACCACATTGTCGAATGTGTACGAAGCTATGAGGAGCTGAAGCAATGCCTCAAAGATGAAAAACAAGAATTGAATTTTAGTGCGGCGGAAAAAGAGCTGATGGAGAAAATAACAGCATCCACGGAACACATAAACAGTCAGGAAAAAAGTAATGCTCTGACGGAGGAAGAGGATCTGCTGCTCAAAAAGATGGTCGAACGCACAAAGGAGATCGAGAGGGAGAAAGAGGAAGCGAGAAAGGAGCAGCAACGACTGGAATCACAGCGATCTAACCCGCGGCTCATACAGCACACTGCTAAAATCTTCGAGTACTTGGGTGGCACCCAGAAGAATCCCGAAGAGAAGGTGGACTTTAGCAAAATGAGTAAGGACTATTGCATGCCAAGGGAGTTCAGAGATTTGTTGGGAGACTCCGATGAGGATGGCATTGGGCTTGAGATGAAGACAACCTATTCGAATTCGAAATGGGCCACAGAAGATTTAAATGACGATTATAGTGACGAAGATGTCACGGATGGAACGGGAAAATTTCAAAATCCAATTGAACTGGCGCACGACGAGGCGTGCGCTTACCCTGAAGATGAGTATTTGAAAATGAATTTCGATAAGGTGGCACATGAAAATTATGATGACAAGGAAGATGGTGATAAGATTTCAATGGAGGAGAAACACGAGTGCAAGGATGAGGGGCGCGAAACGAAAGAAACGATTATAACTGAAGAGCCCACAATTAAATTTTTTAAACCTATAAAAAATGTTCAATTGAAAGCTGGAAAATTCACACGATTGTTGGACGATGCCGGATCGAAAAAAGCTATGCACAGTCCCTGGAAAAATCGAAATGCTAAAAATAAAAAAAAAGAAGAGTCACCTAATCGCGATCTCAGCGACAAAAAGCTTCAGGAAGAACCAATACAAGTTGAAGAAAATCCATTAAAAATTGAGGAAGAAAATAATACTGAATCAGAGTTAAAAGATAAAACGCCCAATATACAAGAGGCTAATGACAGAGAAAAACCTCTTACTACACTACTGGAAAAAGCGATGGAATCAATCAGTCAATTGGCGCAACCCGCAGAGAAGGACGTCAATATTGCAACTTGTTATACAGATTCAGAAACGGAAAACACAGCTAAATCACAAATTCAATACGCACTTGAGAAAGAAGGTATTGAAGCGAAAATTCCAGCTGAGTTTATAGAAAACTGCGAGCTCAAAACGGAGCACACAGCAGAGAAAAACCAGACTTTTATTGAGGATTTGAAAAAACAACCAAAGCACGAGGAAATGCCAGTTGAAAGTTGCGGTGTGTCGCAAGCAATGCCTCTTCAATGCACAACACACCTGTCGAATATGCAGTCAGTATTGGAATTGAAGTCTGTAGCGTCTCTTGCAGATCCAGAACTAGACGCGGAAATTACTATGCAGCAAGTTGATATACCAAGTTCAGCTATACCCGAACTGGAGCAAGCAACTTCTGCCCCCCTATATGACGTACGGAATATCGGAGACGAGATGCAATTAAACGATTTCTTGGAAGTGTACAAAGATTTAGCTAGTGGAACGTCTGACGCAAAAATTTCGAACGAGATAGATAATCAGATTTCGCAAGAAAATTCACCTTTTACTGCTGAAAAGATGGATTCTAACGAAATGGACTTCACCGCTGAACCCATAAGCGATGACACTGAAACCCAACAATCATCACTGACCAAGCCGCCAGCTGCAGTTCGCATGATCGAATGCAATTTAGAAGTCATTGGCTCCGATGATGAGGTGCTCGATGAAATAACTGTCGATGCTGAAGTAATCTATGACGGCGATTAGCTGCACAAATACATATTTTTTAAAAACTATATTGAGTAAATATTTGTAAATGTCACTCAATCTCAATTGTGAGTGAAATCAGTTGAGCAAAATAAATTTAAATTTCTAAACAAATGAACTGATTAAATGAACTGAGCACTGTACCGTCTAATGTAGTCAATTGCGTGACATAGCAAAATTGCTGCGTCTGCCTACTGTGGAAAAAAATTGAATTGGAAAACAAAGCATCTATTGGACTTATCAGTGTCCGATTAGAGTGTTGAACTTATGTTCCAATAAAATTCGAACTGGTTATGAAAAGCGACAAACCACTTGAAACCGGTTTGTCGTCAATAAATTGCACAAGAATCTGGCAAAAATAAACAAAGCCTAATCAATAATACATTTTAATGGAACCTAAATAGAAGTGTTTAATCATGCCAAGCATGGCAAATAATGAAACAAAACGCTATCAGAAGTGTCGGCGTGCTGTGTGCGCCAAAAATGAACCGGCAAACCGGCTCCAACTGGCTAGGAACTTTTGGCGGCGATGTTGTTCGTATCAAAATAGGGTCAAGAGGTTATCCGGCTGCAAAATTCGAGACGTGGTCGGTAGTTTTTGTCGCGGTGAAAATAAGCGAAGCACATGTGATGTGATTGTTGCCAACGCAACGATGCAAGTTGTCAAGTGACAAGTTGTCATGGATTTTCGACTTTTAGCTGGGGGAAAAAATATACCTACAATGTGAAAGTTTTGACTAGTATTGACTGAAGTTTTCGGCATGGGCTGAAGAATTGACCTTAGTCAACTTTAAAGGCACTTATCTCCAAAGAAGAAATGCGCTACATATTTTTAAGTTTTATTTATTAGACGACCACACGCTGCTTTTTAGGTTGGTTGATAAAATGTGTTAATTTTAGTTGTTTTCGCAGATTAGGCGATTATTTATGATCTTTTCGTTTTTTTTTGAAAATTGTTATTTGCCGAAATGGGTGATTAGCTGAGCAACAATCTTTGTGGTTTAGTTTCATGCCGCACAATCTATGTTATAGTCACTGGCTGCCTGTATATAAAATGAACAAGTAGGTAAGTTGACTGATAGCATTTTAAAGTGTGTAAAAGTGTGCTAATATTTTTTGGGATTTAGAAAAAAACAAGCACACAACTGTATGGAGAGAGCCGCCTCGAAGTAAAACAAGCTTGAGACAAACAGTTTTAACAATCAATTGACCTTTTAACTTATATAATATAGGGTTTTCCAACAAGAGGTGTTATTTTCATCACCCGGTATTTCGGTAGCTGTCACTTTTGAAGCTTTTGTTCTTTGACATTTGACAAGTAGAAACTACGCCATTACTAAAAATGGAACGATACTCGCTTCAACAACGCATTGAAATTATTAAAATTCACTACAAAAATAGTGAAAATCTTGCAGTCACAGTTCGCAAAACTAAAGCATTTTTGGGTCGTCGTGAAGCACTTTGTCGGACCGCAGTACAGAAATTGGTGGACAAATTCGAGCTGTTGGGACAAGTTAGTGATGTGAAGAATAAAACCCGTGCACGTCGCTCAAGAACAACTGAGAATATTGCTGCTGTAGCCCAAAGTGTTGAAGAAAACCCAGGTTTGTCGATTCCTCGTCCTCGAGAGATGATTAATAATTTTTTATGGTCGGAGTTGGATGGTTGGATTGATCTGGACAACGTTTACTTTAAACAAGACGGCGCTACGTGCTACACAAGCAACGAAACCATTGCTCTTTTACGGGAAAAGTTTCCGGACCGTGTTATCTCTGGAAGAGGTGGTCACAATTGGCCACCGAGATCTTGTGATTTAACACCTTGCGACTTCTTCCTTTGGGGCCACGTGAAAGATAAGGTGTACGCCAACAGCCCAGCGTCGATTCAAGACCTCAAAGATAGAATTCGTGAGGCTATCGATTCACTTCACACTTCGCGATTTGGTTATGGAAAATTTCATGAAAAGGATATGGTCCTGTAAGCGTGGTCGTGGTGGCCATTTGGCTGATGTTGTTTTTCATTATTAACGGCATACCTTCCTCTTTATTATGAAATAAACATCCGATCATTTATCTCAAAAAATAACATTTTTCTTTGAATACCAAAACAACACCTCTTGTTGGAAAACCCTATACTTAATATGAGTTCAGAGCTATGAGTTGGAAATTTATAAAAAATATTCTTACAAAGAATTAAAATCATTTGAGGCAAATAACTGAATCACGTTAAATTCGGCATTGTTTTGGCTTCTTTCATGATTTTTGATTTGTAGCTCCAATGAATTAAAAGAGTACTTGGGAACGGCCTTCTTAGTCTCTTGGCAACATAAAAAGTACTATGTACAGGTCCAGATCTGTTACATATAATGATTAATGAACGGCATTTATTGTGATTTTGATACTAAATTCGATCACAATTGTTGTTGGTACTTAATTGTGTTGGGCACAACAAAGTGTTCTGCCACAAATCGGTTCAAACTTCACACAAACTACTCAAAAAATAAGAAAAACAAATTTTTAATTGATGGTCCATGCCACTGGACTAAATTTGGAATATGCCCAATCACATGTATCGAAGGAAACAACGAATGTTAATTCGGTTTCTGAGCTACTTTTAGGTCATTTAGTTTTTTCGGTTATTTTTTTACACTTTGGCTTTTTAAATAAAATAAATTAAAAATTGCCTTTATGTACAACATTTCTGAGTAGACTACTGCCAGGTTAAAGTGCCACTAATTTCTTTTCGCGCCACTTTATGAAAATAGATTAGAAGAATAATTGCATCATTGGTTAGTACTAACTAAATTGTACTCAGTATTATAACAACCAAATTATTTTATGGTAATTGAAAGATTACAATCTCGAATGCAAGCACCTCTGTCTTTATGACATTATCTGCTTGATGTCATTACAACGCTTTACCCTTTTACTTTGGCGCACACTCAGCTCACCACTTGCTATGCTCGATTAAATTTTAAAACAATGCAAATGGTGTCTATCAATAAAACGACGACACTATCTATCCAACATCACAACAGCAATGCGCATTGCTATACGAGTATTGCGTTGCTCTGCGCCAGGAGGCGCATTGTGCCCTTCGGCATGTGGTCGCACCTACAACCACATTCACATATTCACTGTACAGGTAAGTGCAAGGACATGGCTTGCGGGCAAATATATTTCCCAATACCCAACAGTCAGTAACGCATGTTGCACGAGTGCCAACCGACTTTGAAGTACTTGGCCATTGGTGGCCTTGTGCCCTACACTCGCGGTCGCCGTCAGCAACAGTGGCAGCAATTGTTCACGTTGCTCGTGCAGCTGGCCAACTGGATGGCTACGGTTAGTGGCATTATCTGCTTCCCGTTGGGCGAGGAATTATTTGTTTCGAATTTGGTCAGCGTGGGCGTGTTCCTCACGCAGACGGTGGCTCTGACAGTTTGCCACTTGGAGGTATCCTTCACGTTCGCACAGCACTTTAGCTTTTTCCAGCGGCTGCAAGCAATTGCCGGACTCTTCCGCTGTCGGCTTCACGTGCGTCTGTGTCGCTGCAGTCTGCAGCGTCAGCAGCACCACAGATACGTTTGTTACTTGGTGACCTGCTATGGCGGCGTTTGCATCTCCATTCTGGTCATTTCGACCAAATACTACTATGGCTACTTTTGGTTTGCGCTACTCAGCATTTTGGTTCTACGCCTGCGATCCTTTCAGGCCTTGATGTATATGGACTATATTGCCTTCTACATGGCAATGCTGAATATGAAGCTGAGATCTCTGGTCAGTTGCCGGGTGGCCAAGGAACGCCGCTGCTTGGATGTGGATTACAAGATGCTCGAGTCATTCGACTATCTGCTGAGCATCAAGCAAGTCTACAATGAGCTCTTCAAGTTGACTACCTGTTTCAATGATTTGGTTGGCCATTCGCTGTGTGCCTTGTTTACTGTTTTCTTTCTGGATATTACGGTGAATTCGTACTGGACCTTTCTGACATTGGCCAATATATACGAACGGTACTTTGTGTACTTGACATTGGCCACAGTGGTGCCGTTGTTTACCATAGTCAGCTTTCTCTGCTACACGGGAGAGCGTTGCAAGCAGGAGGTAAGTGGAGAGTATACAAATAAGTTTTATAAGTTGTTGAACAGAATGAGTTAGGTTGCAGGGAAAAGGGTCATTGAAGCGATGACTTATTGAATGTGGATTAGAAAATTTTGGCAAAGGCTTTTAGATAGAAATTCTTGGCGTATAATTTCTAAACAATGCATTTACTCTAATAAATACAATGTTCTCTCTTTCTCTCTCAGTATCGTTTGACAGCCACTCTAGTGCAGCGATTGCTCAATAGCTCTTACAAAGATACAAACACTAAAGCTTATAATGATCTCTTGATGGAGTTTTTGGTACAAATTGTGCAAGATCCCATTGTGGTATCGGCAAAGGGATTTATCACCGTCGATTTGAGACTGTTAATGCAGGTAAGAATTTAACTAAACTAGACAAATTTGATTAGTTAACTCTATATGTATGTTAATTAATGGTGCAAATAGCTCTAAGATATGTTTTTTTATAAAATTTTAATTTTACTTTGCAGATATTCGTTTCCATAGTAACTTATTTGGTTATATTGATGCAATTTCGTTCATCGGATCAGGAGCTGCAAACAAGTTCTACATAAATTAAACTTGTGACCTTGAGAATCAATGAACTCTGTATGTTTCTGGATGACGGATTAGCTCAAATTTGCAAAGCAATGCAGTTATTTCTACCAAAGTAAACGCTGTTTTTTTTGTTCTCTTTTATAATAAAAAAATATATATCATGTTCTATTTTAGTATATCAATTCAACTAAAATGTTTATACTTTGTATTGATCATATTTTTATTTAAATACTTGTGAAATCTTTAAGATTTTAAACTTTTATTGATATAAATTATTTTATATTTAAATGTTGAAATATGTTGAGCGTTTAGAACAAGTAAAATGCGTGTATTTTTGGGCAAACTGTAGCTAAACAAGTTGTATGCATTGCCCATTTATTTTGATATCGTTTTCATACCTGAAAATGTCTTCCCCTCCAAAGGTTCAATGCTCTCAAGACATTGCAAACAGCTGGTTCGTTCGTAGTGTCATAAATGTAATCTATTGAAACAGTTTTTTAATCACAAGGACAGACTATATATCAGTCTTTCAAGTAAGTATATATTGCATACAGACACATTCACACTTCGTATCGCTGTCTGTTTAAACTCTTTTCACTCTTTTCGTAGCGCGATTCGATATCAGTTAACCAATGAATGAAAAGTGCCTGCAATCATTATTGCCAATAATAAACGTTCAACTGCCAACAGTGGCAATAAACTGCCAGCTCATCACTGCAAAATGCACCGAGAGTACGAAGAGCGGAAGTTACATTATATAATTGTTCAGCGCTAATTAGCTGAACCACTGACTGGTTCGAGTTTGAGTTCGTTTTCAATTTATGAGATTCTTCAATTATTTCAACGCTTCGCTGCGGCAACACAAAAGCATTGACGCGGCCTATTCGAGGTAGCTGTCGAACATAAATACAACAAATGCCCAGCGTCTTCGTTTGTATTTATATGATACTTGAACCTTCGGCTGGTGTTGGACTGTGTTTTTACGGCTTTGTTTTCAGCTGCATTCTTTCGACGACTTTGTTGGCGTTGTCTTGTCTGGGTTATGCGGTCTTTGGTTGTGTTGTGCAAGTGCAAGAACTCGCCAATGAAAGCATGCAATGTCAGCGAAAGCGGCCGCGTTTGATTCAAATGGCTGCATTATCACGGACAGCATTTTTGGGACCATCAGCGCGCGTTGCTGATAAGCGCGACCAAGTAGAGGTGTAGTGATTGTTAAACAAATACTCGTGGCTGGTGTCTCACACACACACACACGCATTTTCTAATCTTTATAGCTAAGGTGGAAGAAAGGAAAAGAGCGCCCTACAACAATAACTACAACGTTATACATTTATGTAAATGCATAATCGGGCTGGCTGGCGTGTTGTTTATTTTTCTCGTTTTGTCCCCCTCTCGTAGTCAAAGTGATTTGATGTTTTGCGATTAGTTGAGCAGCCGGTCGCGAGCGTTTTTCGCTTCGTTGGGAATGTATAAATATGAGTCTCTCTGTTGTCGATCACTCAAAAGTGTTTAGATTTGCGCGGACGTCAGTCGCTAGTGGTCAGCGGTAATAGCCGGAACATTAATTTAAAATATTGGTTTTCTAGTTTTTGATTTCAAGCCGTTGGCATTGAAAAGAATTGTGTTTTTTTTTCAACAACCAAAAAATTCCAGTTGAAATTTATGTTTTTGAAAGTGAAAGTGATTTAGTAAAAGTGAATTAGTTAATCTGTGTGTGTGTGTGTGTGTGCAGTAAAAATGGTGGTTAGTATTTTTTGTTAGTTGTGTAAAGTTACTAACATTTCACTATCTTTTCAATTAAATGGAAAGAAGAAGTTTTAATGCAGGTAGATTAACCCATTTTTTACCGCCCCTAGATCCCGTGGACCGATTTTGAAAATTTTTATAAAACAGCCTATTCAGAGCCTCCGTATGCCATTTCTGCTTTCAAAAAAATAAAAAAAAAATTTTTTGGGGCTGGAGCAGATGTGATTTTTGAGACACGCTGGCAAAATACGTAAGCCAAATTTGGAAAATTACAAATTTTTCAAGTTTAAGTTACTGTTTCTTTTAACTACGCATCGAAAGTAGTTGCAACCAAGGAGAAAGTTCAATATAATGCGATTCCCGTGTTTTTAAGGACACACCAAAATATTTCAAGTTAGAACACGCTTAAAACTTTAGAAAACTGAAAGTTTCATAATTTGTATGTCAACTTTGCTTTTTTGGTAAGCAGTATTAAGTGTTTTAGTAAAAACAAAAATTCATTTTGAATTAAAAAAAAAATTTTTTAAACCCTTCAAAAAGGTGGTCCTGTTTATACCAGTTTTACACTAAGTGAAACCCTAAAATTTGGAAATAGTTTTTCGCAGTTTGAAAGCCAATGAATGTGGCTTTCCGATAATGTAAAAATATTTAATACGCGTTAGAAGCTGTTATTTTCAGAATTTTTCAAAGTTGCCGTGTCTTTGAAGACACGGTGGTAAAAAATGGGTTAATGCAATTGACGTCGACCTTATTAGAGTTTAACCCTAGAAGGGGAATCATAATTTAAATACCTTGTTGGTAATTTTCGTCGAATCAACTAAGTCGTATTCAACTCCGATTTTTGAAAGAACTAGAAACCGTATAAACTCTAACTTCATTATATAATAATACTTAGACATTGTGTTGCAAATAATTCGTGCAATAAAGCACATTGCTTACTGAGATCACACGAAAAGAGAAAGCAATCAATTTGTAGAATAAAGAGAAATTTGAAGAAATGTATTTGATGTTCGTCGAATCGACGAAGATTACACTTCTAGGGTTAAGAATATTGGCATTGGATTGTATTGAAGTATAAAAAAAATTCAGTTTCTTGTTATTTCTGTTGACTTCATATGCATTAAATTGAGCTAAGAATGATTTACCTATAATTTTGTCATTTGCTATTTTTTATATTTTATAGTTCCAAAACATAGATTTATTTTTTAACACAGAAACAGAAAAGTGTGTAATCTCTAATATGAACAATTCAATTTTATTTTAATTGTAAATTAATAAATAATAATAAAATAGATTTATTAACAAAATAAAGAAACCATCCAATTATGAATGAATTTTTTATGAATTTATGACTAAAGATTTGAGTTATGAATATGTTTTTGAAACTATTTAAATTTTCATTCTTTTTGGGTACTTTTTTGTTACTGTGCGTAATAATTTTAAATTGTGATTTAGATGAATAAGGTAAAATTAAAATTAAATAAAGTAAAATAAAATAAAATAAAATAAAATAAAATAAAATAAAATAAAATAAAATAAAATAAAATAAAATAAAATAAAATAAAATAAAATAAAATAAAATAAAATAAAATAAAATAAAATAAAATAAAATAAAATAAAATAAAATAAAATAAAATAAAATAAAATAAAATAAAATAAAATAAAATAAAATAAAATAAAATAAAATAAAATAAAATAAAACAAAATAAAACAAAATAAAATTAAATTAAATTAAATAAAATTAAATGAAATAAAATAAAATAAAATAGAAAAATAATAAACAAAAGAAATATAAAATAAATTAAAATAAAATAAAATAGCATAAATTAAAATATATCAAAATAAAAAATAAAATGAAGTAAAATCTAATAAATGAAAATAAAACAGAAAAAAATCTACTTAATTTTAAGTTTTTTTATAAAATGGGAAAAATCATAAAAATAATATTTTGTATGTTTGATTCTTTAAATTTTTAATATAAATAAATTAAATTAAAGTAACTTAATTTTTTTACAATAATTACAGTAGAAAGAAAAACACAAATAAAAATGTTGTTAAACAAATAATATTTATTAATATAAAAATATTTATAATTTCTATGAGAGTTAGCCCACAATTTCTGATTAACTTTATATTTTTGGGAAATTTTTTCATTTAAAAACATTATTAATTTAGAAAAAAAAATATGGACTTATTTTTCATGAAACCAAATAATTTCCAATACAATTTTGAATTTTTTAATACAATGTTTGTGCTTTACTTTAAAAATGAGCTAAGAATGACAATTAATTTTTATTTATTATCAAAGTAAATTATAAAAATTAAAAACTTTAAGTATCACTGAAGTAAATCAAGAAAAAACAATTTTTTTAAATTCGTTAAATTTATAATAAATCAGTAAAAACACAAAAATCATTGCCCAAATACTTTGCGTTTCTATATTAATATTTTATACAGTCAAATAAATATGCATAAAAGCCTAAAGTTAAGCCAATCATACATCTCAGTGCGTATATGCGACAATAGACCAGAATTCCAGTTCGTCATTCGACCCACTGGCCCGCTAAACTCTTTGCAAGAATGAGCGGCTAATGACAGCCAGAGAATGCGCGCCGACGCAGCCCGGTTTACACGCGCAATTTCAGACAAATGCGAATATAATAGTAGAGCCATTTCAATGCAAATTAAACATAACAACAATAAAAACCACAAATATGAGCTGCAGCGCACCACTCAAGCCGAACGCACTTAATAACTTGAGCAGTGCTTCTCTGCTCCGGCGTTTTCCTTCCGCAAGCAGCGCAATTACATAAATTCCTTTTACTTTACTTCCTTTTCTCTTCATCCTCTCACGCTTTTCCGCTTTTGCTAATTCCGTATGTCGGCTACATTGCAGGACAACCTACGCATTGCCATAATCGGTCAGAGCAATTTTGCAGCTGATGTGCTGGAATTGCTGCTGGAGAAACGCTACCAGATTGTCGGCGTTTTCACTATACCGGACAAAGGCAGCCGCGAGGATGCGCTGGCCAGCGCTGCCGCGCGCCACAGCATACCCGTCTTCAAGTTTGCCTCGTGGCGCAAGAAGGGCGTGGCCATACCCGAGGTGCTCGAGAAGTATCAGTCTGTGGGCGCCACGCTCAACGTGCTGCCGTACTGCTCCCAGTTCATACCCATGGAGGTGATTGACGGCGCATCGCTGGGCAGCGTCTGCTATCATCCGTCCATATTGCCGCGTCATCGTGGCGCCAGCGCCATTCAGTGGACCCTTATTGAGGGCGACGAGGTGGCCGGATTCAGCATTTTCTGGGCCGATGACGGCCTGGATACGGGCCCGATTTTGCTGCAGAAGCAAACTCCGCTGGAGCCCACCGACACGCTGGACACCATTTACAAACGTTTTCTGTATCCGGAGGGTGTCAAGTCCATGGCTGTGGCAGTGGACATGGTGGCAGCGGGTAAAGCGCCCCAGATCAAGCAAACCGAAGTGGGCGCCACCTACGATCCAGCCATGTTCAAGGAGGAAAATCAATTTATCGATCTCAACCAATCGGCTGTGAATATTTGGAACTTTGTGCGCGGCCTCGATTCGCAGCCGGGAGCCATTGCTTTGGTGCAGCACAAGGACGGTAGCGAGGAGAGGATACGTCTCTTTGGTGCACATCTTTACTCGGCGGGACCAGTTAAGCAGCTCGGTGCGCTGAAATTGAAAGGTCTGAAGTCGCCGGCTTACGTGCACGACGGCGGACTGTTGCTGCAGGGCACCGACGGCAAGTTTGTCAATGTGCGACGCCTGAAGAAGGGCTCAAAGATGATCAACGCTGCCGATTGGTTCAAGGCAAGCGAGCACGTTCACATTGTCGATTTTAGCGAGGACGAGTTGGTCAAGCGAGATATTTTACACAATATCTGGCATTCCATACTCAAGACGCCAATTGAAGCGGAGACGGATTTCTTTGCTGCTGGCGCGGGCTCCATGGATGTGGTGCGTTTGGTGGAAGAGTGCAAAGACGCCTTCGATGTGCCGCTGGAGAATGAGCACGTCTTCATGGCGCCCGTTTTTCAAGAGTTCTTCGAGGAGATTGTTAAATGCTTGCGTGAGGGCAGCTCCGATTCAGATATGAAAGTGCCATTCGAAGGTTTTGTATTAAAGGCCAACAAACGCGAGATTCCAGTGCCCACTCAAGCCTTCATTGATGGTCTGTTTGTCGATGTGGCGGGCAAACGCACATTGGACATTATCAATCCGGCAGATGAGACGTTGCTGTGCAAAGTTGCATGCGCCTCGAAGGCGGATGTGGACAAGACAGTGGAGGCAGCGCACAAAGCCTTCTACGGCTCGTGGAAGCAGGTGTCGGCCAGGCACCGTGGGCAGCTTATGATGAAACTGGCCGATTTGATGGAACAGCACAAGGAGGAGTTGGCCACCATTGAGGCGGTGGACTCGGGCGCTGTGTATACGCTGGCATTGAAGACACATGTTGGCATGTCTATTGATGCGTGGCGCTATTTTGCGGGCTGGTGCGATAAGATACAAGGAAGCACCATACCGGTGAGTCCGGCCAGACCCAACAATGTGCTCACCTTTACAAAACGGGAACCAATAGGGTGAGTTTTTGGAAAAAAGTGGACCTTATTAGGGGTCCATCTTCTGGGTCTTTGCGTAGACTCGAAAAACTGTTTACTGAGAACACAAATATTTTTGTCTGCATAGGGTTTGCGGTCTAATAACCCCTTGGAATTACCCATTGATGATGCTCTCTTGGAAGATGGCGGCCTGTATTGCTGCCGGAAACACTTGCATCATTAAGCCGGCACAAACGTGTCCTTTGACAGCGTTGAAATTCGCTGAGTTGACAGTCAAGGCTGGTTTTCCACCGGGTGTTATCAACGTCATACCAGGCAAAGGATCCGAGGCGGGCCAGGCTATTGCCGATCATCCACTAGTACGCAAATTGGGCTTCACAGGCTCGACACCCGTTGGCAAAACCATTATGAAGTCCTGCGCCGATGCTAACCTTAAAAAGTGTTCGTTGGAATTGGGTGGCAAGAGTCCGCTGGTTATATTCGCCGACTGTGATTTGGATAAGGCAGTGAAACATGTAAGTGTTCACTAACGTCTTCTAAAGAGTTAACATTTTCATTAAAATACAACTTTATCTTATTTTTTCTAGGGAATGTCTTCGGTCTTTTTCAACAAAGGCGAAAATTGCATTGCTGCTGGTCGTCTGTTTGTAGAGGATCGCATACACGACGAATTTGTGCGTCGCGTGCTGAAGGATCTGCGCACCATGACCATTGGCGATCCACTCAATCGCTCCACGGCGCACGGACCACAGAATCATCGTGCGCACTTTGAAAAACTGCTGGAGTTCTGCGAGCGCGGCGTTAAGGAGGGTGCCACGCTGGTCTACGGCGGCAAGCAGGTGCCCAACATGAAAGGTCTGTTCTTCATGCCCACCGTCTTCACTAACGTGGAGGATGACATGTACATTGCGCAAGAGGAATCCTTCGGGCCCATTATGATTATCAGCAAATTCAATGGCTCCGACATTGATTCGGTAATGAAGCGTGCCAATCGCTCAGAGTACGGGCTGGCGAGTGGTGTCTTTACCAAGGACATTAGCAAGGCGCTTTCGTTCGCTGACCACATTGAAGCGGGCACCGTTTTTGTGAATGTCTACAACAAGACTGACGTGGCGGCGCCATTTGGCGGCTTCAAGCAGAGCGGATTCGGCAAGGATCTGGGACAGGAGGCGCTCAACGAGTATTTGAAGACTAAATGTGTGACCATCGAATATTAGGAGGGCGCATCAAATGTTACTTAAGTCTGTTTGCAGTTCTAGTTGTCATATTTAAGTACTTATGGAATACCTGATGTTTAAGTGAAGTTGAGTGTGAATATTGTGAAAGAAGGAATTGAGTTCAAAGTTCCAAAGTGTTTTGAAATAAACGATTTTAATTTTTAATATTTAAAAATAATACTTTGAAAACTTTTATGGTATTTTTTAGCTGCAATTTAAGCGGCTCAATTTGCCTTTTCTATTTTCTTGCATTTCTGTATAAAGTACAAACGCTGTGAGGCTTTTATTTTCGGGCTTGCATTACACTCTGATGCCTATCTTGCTCAGATCTATATTTACTTGTGCCCTAATTTGCCGCTTTGGCGCTGCCTCAAATAATGAGAATTTGAATGTATCATTTCAAATGTCGGCACCATGTAGCATACTTGGAGCGATTTACTGCCTGCCATTTCGTTCCATCTACTCGCATAGTCAACGTACACACATACATACATCTCCGTCTGCGGCACACATGCACGCACACATGCATAATTCTTGTTACGCATCACTGCCAGCCATTGTACAAAACTTCCACTCACACACGCACACAGACAACACGAAATTGCGCTTTCCGTCCTTGTCGATTAACGAAATAAATTCGACAAGTAAGTATTCAAACTTGAACGCAAAAGACTATTTTACACACATACGAGTACTCGTACACACCGACAAATGTGAGTCTGTTTGTGTGTATTTGGCAGCCAAAGTGCCACACGCACTCGAAAAGTGGGCGGCCTGCGCATTGTTTGAATAAAACTTTTCCGCTTTAGAGTTTCAGCAGCAGCAACATGTGGAACAAATCAAAACGTGCGCCCACATGACTCCTACACCCACTTTTACTGAGCTCAAACGCCGACCTGCAAATGGCCCCAAACCAAAAGCCAAGTATGTAAGAATCAGCAAGGAGTGCGCATTGTACTTGCATTCAACGAGCCGCACTGAACAACCGCACGCGACAGCCATGCAGCACAGCGCACAGTGTCCAGCCTGTCGCCGCCTAGCGAGCTACATTGTTGCCTTTTCGGCGCTACGTTCTTGCCAAAAGGCCAGTGCCGCGCAATGCATAACTGTAAAGTTTTTCAACTGGCAGCAGCAACAATGAGTGGATTATAATGACACAAACAGACGCGCATACAGACGGCCGCAGTCACGAACCGTACCCACGTAGGGCGAGAACGAGCACCACTAGGGCGCAAGGCCCCCCCATAATTCAACTCACTTTATTGCGGTCGGCATAAGTTTGCTGCCACGTCGCAAGTGTATTTGTATGTTCCGCACACGGCGCGCACACATTTAGTAATGTTGGCCAAATTGTTCCGATAAGGCGCAAGAAAAAGGCGAATGCTGTTTGTCCGTTGGCTGTGCTGATGGTTGGTTGGTTTGTTTGTCGCTTCATTGGTTGCTTGATGGTCTGATGGGTAGCGGCGGGTGGTTGTTCTGTCAAAGGCCGCGCAAAGGAAAGCAAAATTAAATGCAATTGTTGTTTGGTGGAATACGGGTAACAACAACAACAAAAACTGTAACAAAAAAATCGATAGGTAGCAATTTGGCAGTCGTCTTAGAAACGAGCCAACTTGGCAGTGAATGCGTGGCTAAATATAGAATGAAAGTTGCGCTGCGTTAAAAAAACATAACCTCAAAGAAGTAGAATTTGATGGAAAAATGTAGTAAATTGTTGTAGGAATTAAAGTGCTTGAAAGAGGAAAATAAAAATTCGAAGACTGTTAAATGATTTCGAAGAATTGCAATTCAAGTGTACACTTCTGGGATAGGAAAGGGTAGGTTAGGTTTAGGTTAGGTTAGGAAAAAATGGCGTAAAACACATAGAAAGTTTCTTGGAAGAATCGTTAGATTATTGAATGAACAAAATCCCTAATGATTACGGAGAACTGTACTGTACTGTCAAGTGTACACTTCTGGGATAGGAAAGCTTTGGTTAGAGCGAAGGTAGGTTAGGTTAGGTAAAACTGGAGGAAAGCGCATACAAAATGCCTTGGACCAATCGCTAGATTACACCGGCACACAAAAAAAAAGTGGTCTGTACATTTGACTAGACCCACCTATCCTTATGTATTTCGGTGCGCTGAAACCGAATCCGAGGTCAGTTTTGTCCGTACACCCTCAAAATTTTGAGTAAATTGCAAAAAACTGCCATTATTTGCGATTTTTAGCCATTTTTGGAAGTTTTTTGCAATATTCTCAAAATCTTGAGGCTATACGGACAAAACTGACCTCGGATTCGGTTTCAGCGCACCGAAATACATAGGGATAGGTGGGTCTAGTCAAATGTACAAACCACTTTTTTTTTGTGTGCCGGTGTAATGGCAGTTTTTTGCAATTTACTCAAAATTTTGAGGGTGTACGGACAAAACTGACCTCGGATTCGGTTTCAGCGCACCGAAATACATAGGGATAGGTGGGTCTAGTCAAATGTACAAACCACTTTTTTTTTTTGTGTGCCGGTGTAATGGCAGTTTTTTGGAATTTACTCAAAATTTTGAGGGCGTACGGACAAAACTGACCTCGGATTCGGTTTCAGCGCACCGAAATACATAAGGATAGGTGGGTCTAGTCAAATGTACAGACCACTTTTTTTTTTTGTGTGCCGGTGTTATTGTTCTAATAAATTCGTTTATGATTTTGGAGCACTGCAGGTGAAGTGTACACTTCTGGGACGGAAAGGTTTAGGTTAGGGTGAAGTTAGGTTAGGTTTCGTAAAACTGGAGAATGGTTCATTGGACCAATCTTTATATTATTGTTTAAACACAATGGCTAATGACTTCGGAGAACTGCAAGTCATGTGCACATTTCTGGGATAGGGAAGCTTAGGCTAGGTTTAGGTTAGGTTGAACTTGCGCAAAGCGAATAGTTCCTTGGAACAATCGTACAGTTATTGATCGATTAAAATCGCTTCTGACTTTTGGAGAACTGTTGTAAAAATGAACACTTCTGGGATAGGAAAGTTTTGGTTAGAATGAAGTTAGGTTAGGCTACGAAAAACTAGAGAAAAGTGCATAGAAAGTTTCTTGGATCAACCGTTAGATTATTGATCGAACAAAATCGCTAATGATTTCTGAGAACTGCAAGTGAAGTGTACATTTCTGGGATAGGGAAGCTTAAGTTAGGATAAGGTTAAGGTATGTTACGTAAAAATTGAGGGGCACGCATAGAAAACGTTTATTGAAGAATCGTCCGAAAATTCATTGAATAAAATTGCTAATGATTTCAGAAAACTCAAGCCAGTATACTTCTTGGTATTGAAATCTCCAGTAGCTCTAAAAAAGTGTAAGGGGTATGAAAAGTGTAGGAAAGGATGGAAGAGGAAAGCTTTAGTTAGAGTTAAGTTAGCTTTGGTTACATAAAACTGGAGAGAAGCGTCTAGAAAACGTTTCTTGGAAGAATCTTTCGAATATTGATCGAATATTGATCGACTAATGATTTCGGAAAACTGCAAGCCAAGCGTACATTTTTTTATTTTTAAATCTGCAGTAGCTCTGAAAAGTCTAAGGGGTATGAAAAGTGCAGGGAAGGATGGAAGAGGAAGCCTTAGTTGGGGTAGGTTACATAAAACTGGAGAGAAGCGCATAGAAAACGTTTCTTGGAAGAATCGTTAGAATATTGATCGGAAAAAAATCATGAATGATTTCAGTCAACTGCAAGTAGTAGTGAAATATCCAGTAGCTCTGAAAAAGTCTAAGTGGTATGAAAAGTGCAGGAAATCTAGAAATTCTTTTCGACACATAATCGAAAAATGATGAGAAATGTTAAGTTCTTTGCAGACACATAGTATTGAATGCTACTGTCTAAGATTTGTATTTATATTTCCAATTTATTTAATGTAATTGAATTAAAAATTATAAACTATTATTTTAATAATAATAATAAATGATTTTTAATAATCAACAAATTAGTTTGAAACTCATGATCAAAAGTAGAAAATAATTACTTAATACTATAAATTAAAATTAAATTATTAGTTTAAATTAAATATTAGTTTTTATTATTGAAAGCAATAAATAAATCATTAGCGGATGAAAGTATTAAAATATGTTTAAAAAAGGTGTGCACAAATCCAGCATGAAAACCATCAGAAGGGCTCAACAACCCACCTCAACAATTGCTTACAAATTATCACAAATTTCCGCTGATTTTGTCACAGGGCGCCTGACGAAACGAAAATAACGAACAGATATATATGTAAGACAATAAGCGGCAGCAAGTGGGCGTAGCGGCAGGTGGCAGTAAGACACAACGGCTGGTAAAAGCCACAAAAATAAATGGCAACAATTTAAGGTTTTATATCAATTTTCCACATAAGTAAATTGCAAAAAAAGAAACCAGTCCCATTTACCGGCAACACATACAATTGGTGGAGTACTGTCGGCACAAGCCGCCCGGTTCACCACCACTGCGCTCGCTAAGCTACACACACACACACACACAGCGAAAACAAAGAAAACGCATACTGCTTCGTAATGCCCCGGAGAAATAGCGTCAGCACTGGAAGGAGCGCTGCCAGTTACACAATTTACACCAGCACACACAATACACTAAAGTAATAAAAATACCTTTGCGAGCGAACGAATAGGATTCTCAAGACATGTCCTTCAGACAACAATGGGCCAAATCAGCGTGGTGTGCGCACGGCATGAGAGTTCTCGGAGTTTTCTGCAGCCCAAACGGAGAGAGCCAGAGAGAGAGAGAGAGATGCGGTGTGCGTGTGCTGTGTGGGAGTGTGTGTGGTCAATGATGGCAGTGCGTTGAAGAGCATTTTGGGTAAGGGGGCAAGACCGTTGAGCGGGCGCGTTCCCCTGCTTGCAGATTTTACCTAGACTAGGTTTATATGTCAACTGTGGCGCTCATAAAGTTCAAAAATAGCTTAGAGTGCTGCCAATAAATATGCTTTATGATACTCAGTGCATGTTTGTTGTTGTTATTGTAATTGTAATTGGAGCATATCCAAGACTCATTCGAAGGAGGTTTTTATTGCTTGCATGCCGAGTTGGCCTGACTTGGTGGCACATTAGGTAACAGCTGAGGCATGACGTAACTTGTGTAGGGGCAGGCAATGTCCTTTTGCTGCTCACCCGAACCTCCGGCAGTATGCTTGTCTCAGCTATGTACGTTTCACGATGTCTTGTTGGTGTTATTGTTATTGTGTATAATATGTGTCACGTGGTGGTTTGTTGGCTGCAGCTCTGGCTGCACGAGTTTTGATTGGATGGGATTTTGGGTTCGCCGCATTAGAAGGACTCTTTTACTTGTATAATTTGTTGGAGTAATGTGGCTACTGATTTGACAATTTATTGACAGGCACATTGCATTGCGGTTGCCAGTTGTGGCTGACAGTTGTGGCTGACAGTTTTATTGTCAAGCAGCTGCGCAGAGATTGTGTGTGTGTGTCAGCAATGTTGTGTATCCTTTTTTTCTTTATAAATTTAGTATACTTATTGCCTAAATTATGTTAATTTATTCATGCCATGCCATCATGACATATGAATTGTCTGTCGCCCGCTGTCACATTGATATCTATGCCAATTTATGAACATGACTTGCCATATGTTTTTGTGCGAAATCAATCATTTAATTACGACTCCTTGCTATCAATTATCGACTTCTATTGCATATTCCAGTAGTCTGTATTATTTGATTGTGCAGCCAAAATTAATCGAACTGAACAGCAGTAAATTTTTATTACATCGTAATTCTTATGGGCTCCAGCTATGCAATCATAATTTTGCCGCTTTTTTGTTATTTTTTTAATTTGATCAAATGGGCGGGGGACTACTCCTCTTGATGCGAGGCATTGCGTTGGTTCTGGAAGGATATATATGTGATATATATAGGATATAGCGTTTATAGTGAAGTGGGCTTGGACTCTTGTCTTGAACCCATCAAGATCATAGGTGCTGGCAGAAATATCTACAGGAAGACCATTCCACAATCGCGCAGTGCGCGCCGGAAACGAACTCACTTCATAGTGCATTCACTATTTGTGGCCGCTAAGAGCTGTTAGCCAATGGCTCTAACAATTGCTCGACCACCATTCAACATATTACATTTTTCCTTATGTCATCTCACAGTCTATTCGAAAACATCTACAACATTCAACAAACAGTCGCACGCACTCGCCGCTGCACGCCACCACAAACAGTTTCTCCGGCTTTTACATTTAACCTCTATGCATTTCACCCAACGCACATTTCTTTGTCAGCCATCAGCGTTGTGCCAAATTTTTCCATCCAACCGTTAAAACTATGTTTTACTGCTTGTTGCTCTTTAACTTGGCTTGCGCTCTCTTGAATGCGCTCTTTGCTCTACTCAGTGCGAATCAATCAATAAAAAGCGTTCTGTCTAAATATTTTATGCATTTTTAGCATATTCTCAACGCATTTATCAACGTCCGTGCCGCCGTGCACTGTTCTGTATCGACGATTGGGATTTTTCTTTGCCGCATCTGCGCAGTGACTGGGCAAATAATGAAATGGCTGTTGGAAATCGCTGCTGGAATGCTGTTGGCCTGTAGTGGCGCTGTGGGGTTTGTCGCTACGCCCTCAAACCATTCACTGGCGGCAGGGGCAAGGGGATTGAGATGGTATAGTGCCATGGGGCTTCCAGCTGCAGAGGGTTTTAGCACTCAATGGAAAATCGGCGCTTTTTCGTGGGTACTCATAAAATCTTTAAAGGCAATGCGAGAGAACGGAAATCATTTGGTAGAAAATGTGTGCTAGAAGAGCGGCGAAATGTGTGCGGGCAATAAAAAAAAATTGTAATAGATTGGCTGAGGAAATGGAATGTGATGGAATTTATGTCAAAGTTTGGCGATTTTGAAATATTATTAGAGTTGTTGTGGGACTTTACTTAGTTGCTATCTAGTTTTTTGAAATTTTTTTTATATAAAAAAAGGATAAACATTCTACTATAGTTGACATTGCAGTAAGTACTTGTGGGTTTTTGGCTGGCGTCCTACTAAAGTCTTAGGTTAAATTTAGAGAAGCTAAGTTTTGCGAAAAGTTAGGCATTAGTGTAGTTATATGTTTCTTACAATGCTTATAAGAAACATATATTTGGGGAATTGGAGCCACAAAACCCACTTTGCATGCACCACTGGTGATTGGCATATAATTAACCCATTTGCGCCCAATGTTCCCATTTGGGAACACTTACTTAAACGAGCACATGATTCAAAGGCAACAATATATCGAGCTTTCGATAATATTTCGAATGCGAATTTCGAATGTTCATTGCTTCGTTGAATATTTTTTTACGTGTTTATATTCGAACTTGTTTTTTAATTAAAATTCAGACCATTTCTTTCCGAAAATTAGCTCGGAAGTCGAAACAAAAAATTGGACACTAATGGGTTAAGAGGCTCAGGGTCTAATGAATATTAAGGTCTAAGATATTGAGTTCAATAAAAACCAAGTAGGTCTTGCATTGTATCCATTGGACCTTCTTCCATAACAGATGCAATTTTAGTGAAATATGGAACTTGAAAATCATAAAATAAATTTTTTAAGGTAAGTAAAAAAGCCCGCTTGGGGCTTATCTCTCACAGAGAGTTTTGAATATCAATATTTCATTCCACATTGATTTGGCTCGAAAGCAATAACCACTAACCCCCAAAAATATCGCTTCATCAAATTGTTTTTGAATCTGAGTTCGTTACAATTTGAAAGCAAAATGATTTAATATTCAGAAAAAGCTCTAACGCTTCGATGGTCCAAGCACTTCCAAGCGCACAGCTTTACGCCGACCAAGAAAAAGCTTTAACTGCAAAGCACTTTCGCGGCTTGTTGAATGAGCAACCTTTCGTTGTTGGCGCTTGAGCTTTTAGCACTTTTGGAACTTCCAGCCAGCCAGTCGGCCCCCCGAAGCAACGCACCCAGAGCAGCGGCGACGGCAGCGGAAGCGACGCAGCGCCACAACGCCGCTACGAATTGGCTTACGATGCCCGCACGAAAAATCGCTTCGGTCAGTTGCAGCGAAGACACTAACATTGGCGTTCTAACTGTGGACGGTAGCTCCTCGACGTATAGTGCGGATTTAACAACAACAACAACAACAGTAGCAAGCCAGCAATAGCCAGCCAGTCAACCAGCCAGCCAACACAAGCAGCAAGCAAGCAAATCAGGCTAGCAGCTAGCAAAATTTAACGAAAAATCAAGCAATTCTCACTCTGTGTCTGTGTATGTGCGTGTGCGTGGTGCTGTTTTAACACTTGAACGCCCCGTTGTTGCCACAACTACTCCCCGAACGACACACAAGACCGCCGCTTCCGTTGCCGCCATCGTCGTTGTCGTTGTCGTCGTCCTCGTTGTCGACAACGTATACGCTGTCGCCGAGCGAAATCTGAAAAGCGGAAGCCGCAGCAGAGGAAGCAGAAAACATTTTTCCCAAATCGCATCTTTTCGAAATCCTTCATTCAACATTCGCCAAAAGTCGAGTCCGTTGGTTGGTAGCGCTACTGCAGCTCAGCGCGCGCCTGGTGCAGCTCACAAATAGCAAAGAAAATTCCCCAAGCATAAAAATTACATAAAAGTCAAAAGTAAGCAGCGCGAATTTCAATTACGATAATTTCATAAAATTGTGCAAAAACAAAAAAAACATTTAACGGGAACGAGAAAATTAAGCGTGTAGTGGAAATTTATAAAATATAGATATTTTTTTGTTCTTGTAAATGGAAAATTGATAAAATATGAGAAAATCGAAAATTCGAAGCTGGCGACAGTGTGGAAAAAAGTAAAAGCTGGCTGTGGCGTGGCGTGTGTGTGTGAATTTGTGTGTGTGTGTCTGCATCTGAGTGTGTGTTCTGGTGTGTGTGTGTGTGTGAAAAGCATAGAAAATCCTTGTAACACTTATATACATACAGAAATTCGATTTTTTGCTTACGAATGTGTTGTTCTCGCAGCAGGCGTGTGAAAAAGCAAGGAAACAAGTGGAAAGGACATTGCGGAAGCAGCCGAATAAATTCCAATTTTGTTTTATTAAGAAAACATAAATTCATAATTCTGCAGATACATTTTTGGTGTTTGAATAAAAGTGACATAACAGCAACGAAAAAAATTCACAATCCTGTGCACGAATCCTTTTGGGCCTTTGCCAACATTTAATGCCAAATTGCATAGAAATAGTGAAATAGTGTGCAAGCGTTGTTCATATTCAAAATGCTAAAGTGTAAAATCCTGCTGAAACTGAAGTAAGAATCGCAAGAATTGCTATAAAATCCAAGTATGAAAAAAATTGCCTACTGATTTTGTAACAGTTTCGCCGCAGTGCAGCCGAAGCGACAGCGCCGAAAACGGATAATTGTGCTGGTAGTGGTGAAACCAGTATCAACCCTGTATGGGAGTGTATGAGCAACTACAGGCATTTCATCCTGTGGTTTTATGTGTGTGTGTGCACGAACTGCTGCCGACTGCACACAATTTTACTCCAGTTTCGCGCGTTCTCTTGGCCTTTCGTCCTTTTCGCCTGGCTCTCTCGTGCGCTCTCGCAGTGTAGCCGCTAGAGTCGTCCACCACTAACCCCGATAGTGTCAGCTCTGCGCCCGCTTCAGCATTTTGGAAGAAAAATAATTTGAATTTTTTCTGCTGTCACATTGCATATTTTTGCAAGCCAAACGTCAGGTCCATTGTGCCCATTGTAGCAGCAGCAGTCAGCGGCAGCATTGTCAAAAAATTGCACCGACTTTTGCATGGCGGGACTACAGGAATGGGGAAGTTACAGTCGGCGCTCGCACAGATTTCCATGTTCAGTTTGCCTCTCCTCGTGGTTTTGCATGTCAATGCTTTAGCCTTTTTAATCTCAATGCAAAGGCACACAAGCTGGTAGTGGCACTGTCGGGGAGGCCAGAAGCACAGTTCCCAGCGCAAAGTATCCGCTTGGGGCACTGCAATTTCGCCGCAGACCCATTAAGTACTTCAAGCAATTAATTTGCGTGAATGCAAATTCAACCACATCAAAGCGCTCCTCAATTTTCATTCTGTTGCTTTTTGATCGTTTTTTGTGTTCGCGTTTCTTATTCACTTCTTGTTTCTTTTTGTCGGTTTGTTGAGAAATTGTACGCTTTGCGCGTATTTTTTGCTTAATTTGCACAATTTGCGTGAGTAATGCGGTAAGTGCCAGACGGCAGAGGTGAAGCAACTCGAGCAAAAGCCATTCGGTCTGTGCTATTTACTCACTTGGCACTGTTTACAGTTGGAAGCGTTGGCTAAGCAAATTTTCGAATGTTTTGTATTGAGGGTTTGTGTGTCTTGAATCTAAAATTTAGATGTTGAGTGTTAGCGGCTGTCTGAAGTCAGTAGTTTATTTTCAACTACTTGAAGAATCAAATGTTCGAAGTTCTCTTGGCTCTGTGTACTGGATTTAGGTTAATAAATAGTAAAAGGAATAATAAAAAGTTGAAATAATTGGTAGATAGGTAGGTCTTAGGCCTCTATATAGATCTATTGTGATACCACAAATTCCACCCGTTTGAAATGTGTATGCAACACTGTTTTTCAATAGTGTTACAACACACATTTCAAACGAATGGGGAGGGAGTAGGGGAGCTATAGTTTAACGCCAAATCCGTGCGGTGGTTTTGGTAATTTTCTTTTCGACTTAGAGGTTTTTCCATTGCCTGCCAAGAACGCACTTGTGCAATTCTTGTAATTCTCATCTGCGATATAAGTAGACGAGTGTTTCACCAGTCGAAGCTAGGAATCGAACCCAGGGCTTTTGGTGCGAGAAGGCAGCGCACTACCCGCTGCATTATCGAGGCCGGCGTTGAAATAGTAGTAAAGCGCCGAAATTTAATTGCACTTAAAATAAAGGGAAATGTAGACTAACATATTTGTAATCGTGGGATTTAGGTATTAAAACTTTCTCCAAGAGCCTCTACGAATTCTGTTTTTAGAAGTTTTTAAAATTCTCTATCAAAGTTTTAAATAAATTTAGTTAACTCACAAAATTACAGGTCAAAATAATTTGAGGAATATGTATCGAAAAATTATAAATCAAAAGATAACCTCCGAGAGTAAAGTAGTTGTCTATAAATACAATTCCATCTTTGGAATCTGCATAAAGCCGTAGATCCCTTCCATCCTTCATCGAAATCGCACACACAACACAGAAGGTTGCAGAAAGTAAAGCTAAAAATTATGTTATTTCCATACACTGTGTGGAAATTTAGCTGCTCATTTAACCCTTTAGGTTACTACACTGCATTTTCTCCTGTACGTTTACCAATCTATTTTCTACAAGGTCCTTACGACAGTAAAATTTAGAAATGGTTGTGTAATAGAATGGTTGTGTCACACACACACGCAGTGACGTTGTGTTTGGGGTTATTTTTAACCCCCAAAACCCTCCCAAATGCAAAAATTCATGGTACAAAATATAGTTTCAAATGGTATTGGACACAAAACTTGTATGCAAACCCCCAAAATGAAATCCTGGGTACTGACTGTAAAAAGTCAAATTATAAAATATATATATTTTTTGTTAAGTCTACGAACTTGGCAAACCCCATATTGAACTTAAAATTCGAATTTAATAAAGCAAAAAATAGGTAATTAATTGTATGAAAAATAACTTGGAAAACCTTAAAAATATTAGTAATTAAATTTGTATTGCATTTCTCACTGAATTTTGTGATTTCTATGAATCTGAAGGGAAGAGACCTACAGTTTTTTTACAGTTATCAACTTTGGTCAGTCTCCGAGGTTTTTGCTTACTAAAAGAACAGTCAACGCATTAGAAACTTTTTCTCATATTTAGCAGACGATTGAGGGTTAGAGATTATATTATATCCTTAGAATTATATAACAATGCATTAACAATCGAGTAATGGCCGTATGGAATAGCAAAATTGTTATAATTTATGTCCGATGATTCGGGATTTGAGAGCTCAAACCTATTAGTCATGGCCGTTCTCAGACTAATACTTATTTCTTTTAACAATCTTTTTAAAATAGGAACCAAAAATACTTCATTTATATTTCAACAACGTTTGAATTTCAATGAACCATAGCCACATGTAATGAACTACTTTTCATTAACCCATTAAGCCCTGAGCGTTGCGTTTGCGCAACGTTTGGGAATTTCGCTACATTAAGTAATTCATAAAGATATAAGACTTGAAAATGGGTAGAATTGGATTCGAATTGATCGTTTTAGATTCTGCCATACTCAAATTTCAAAATTTTTTAAATATTCATATCTTTTTTTCGATCCAAAGTCAAAGGTTTTTTTTGGGGAATTTTTGAAATTCAATTAAAAATACTTATTCTTCAAACCTATCAAAATCCCTTTGTGGGCTGCATTTTGTAATGCTAAACTATTTAAAAATAAGTTTTAAAAAAATTTTTTTTTTTAAATTTTATATTTTGTATGTGACTAAGGCCCAAATTGCGTTTGCGCAACGTACCCTCCTGGTTCAGGGGGTGGGGGTATGAATTATTTTCTTGATTTTTTTTCTTGATTAGGTCAATTACTAAGATTGTGCAAAATTTTATGGAAATCGCACAAGCCCTTCTGGGGTCAGGTTTTAATGGGTTAATTGTGTTCGATGATTCGATTTTAGAGCTTTCAGTCTTATATTCCAATGCATTGACTAGTAAGGTATGAGCGCCTTTAAAACAATAGTTTTACTTCTTTAAATAATCTATTAAAAGTAGAGATGAACAATTCTTCACACTTTTTCTCTATAAATATATTCAGAAAAAAACAAAAGTATACATTTTTATAAGTTTTTGGAAAGGGAATTTCACAGGCTACAATATGGTAGCAAACTTATTGTACCTTGGATTTTTTCGAGAAAAAAATCCGTTAAAAAAAAATTTTTATAAAAAAATGTTTTTTTTGCTTAAAACTTTTTATTAGTAAATCTTACGTATCTAATGTTGCACATCAAAAGAAAGGTATGATATGACTATGAAATACCTTTCGTTTGATACCCATATCGTGTAAATCAGTTGGAAATTAATTGAGTTTTTTTGATAAAAACTTTGAAATTTGACGCCAAGCCAACCCTCTATATAAAAGCATACTCATTAATTTTTTTTACTGTTTTTATGCCTCGACGAAAGTGGGGTTTTTTGGACATTTTTGTCGAAAACACAGTTTGAATGTATTTTTTTTGGATTGGTGTCTTAAGCAAATTTGTTGGTCGTTAAAATATCTACAAACTTGCCGAAGACAGTAAAGCGATATTCGGAACGATTTAGGACCTATTAGCATTTAAACGTTTGAAGACTTAAGCGACGAACTCAACAAAAATGAGCAAGCTTCAAAGTCGGATTTCTCTTAAACTAGAGCCAATCCAGCCAAACGGCTAGTGGATCTTAACTCAGTATACCTATAAAAAGTCGCTCAGTAGGACCCCCATGTCTGAATTTTCGACTTGCACAGTGTTATCAAATCAGGTATCATTATATATTTTGAATGTATATTGTGGGGTAGAGTTTAAGAGTTTTCAAGAGTTTTCAAGCACGCAATGACATAATTATTTAATAATATTACGACCCAACTCGATCAATCTCGATCATTTTGAAATTTCTAAAAAGAGTGAAAATAGCTTTTACAACAAAAGTAAATATTTTATTTTGCAAGAAGTAAATATTTTATTTTTTTCTTCTTCTTATTTTTTTAAATCGTAAATGATGAAACAACAGCAATGATTTTACTTCTTAATTAATTAAGTTAATTTTAATTTATTTAATTAATATTTTAAGAATTTCTTAATTCATTATTTTAATTTTTAATAAACTGTTTACTACTATTAGCGAAAGAAATAAAGATTTCATAATTTCGCTATACTTATGTCATTTCCTGACCGTTCAATTTACTGCTTTCAATATAATTGTTTAGTTTCATTGTTTGGGAAGAAAAAAAAAGATCTGTTTTTACTCAATTTTAAACTGTTTGGTGTTTCTTTTAATTATTATAAATTTTGTTTGATGTATAAATACATATAATAATATAAATACTAAAAAACACTAAATGTTGCTTACATATTTTTCTTTCTCTGTTAAACATTCGTCTATGATTTAAATTTCGCTGCTTTTTTCTCTTATCTCTTCTTATATTTTTCGGTTTTCTGTTTTCAATTTGCCAATTTCAAATTTTAAATTTTTCGTTTGTTATTTTTCTATTTTCCATATTCTTCTTTTCCTCTATAGGTAGCAAAAGGGACTTTTTGCTGCCTATAAAATCCATACCTTGTTTGGCACTTACACAATGTTGCTGCTCTTGCTTCACTTCCTTTTAATTATTACTTATTCAAGCATTTATCAAATTCCGTTTCCACAACTTTCTTACATCTTCGAAAAATTTCTCTTTATACATTTGGTTTCTTCGCCCTTTTTTTTGATCCTCTTTCATATTTTCCTATTTTACTTTTACACCTTTCAAGAAGCAAAGTTTTCCACAATTTGCCGTTTGCCTTCGTTCCACGTTTTTCATATGTTCCTTCGTTTTCCTGCACATTTCGCTGCCATTCAATTATCTTTCGGTAACCTCGTTTTATTCCAGCCAACGTTCGGCGCTTCATTCCTTTGCCATACCAACACTCACCTACATTTCGCTGTTCTTCTTCATTTTTTCCATCTACATTTCCATTGTCTCGCACTCAACATTTATGCCCTTTGCTTCACTTTGCTTTTGGCCTTACTTCGACTTTGTAGTTTCCTTTAGCTGCCTTGCTTCGGCTTTCCATGCTCCATCATGGCGCTTTCCATATTTTCCAAATTTTCACATTCCTTGCGGTTTGTGCGTTTTGGCCTCATTTTCATGGATTCGCCGTTTTGGCACGTCTTAGCACTTTCCACTTCCAGCGCCATCCAGTTGGCCCAACAGTTAGCAGCCATCCATCCAGCCAGCCAGCCAGCGAGCCAATTGTCTGTCCGCACGCTTTTCACTTTAGTACTTTTGTGGCAGATTGGCAGTGGACTCGTGCCGTTTCGTACTCTCGAGCGCTTTTCCGATTTGTGTTTGGTGGCAGCACGGACTATTTTCGCCTTCCACATTCGCTGCACGGTGCACGGTTACATAATCGCGTATAGTGTGTGACAGCAGCAGCAGCAACAGTGAGAGCAGCAACGGCAGCAGCCGCAGAAAAGTAGCCTTCATTATATTCACACGCTGTCGCTGCGTTGTGTTCAATAAGCATTAAGGATAATCGGTTCGGTGAATCTGTGCGCCATCGTCAAGTAAAATAATTTTTTCCTCCTGGCTAAAATTAAACTTTGTGGCAAGAGTGTATGTGAGTGCGTGAGTGTGTGTGTGTGTGTGTGAGTGCATGTGTAGACACAATGTGTGGCAAGTGGAATTGAGAATTCAATTCAATTCATCCTTCCATTCATCCATTCAAAACGGCGACAGTTGCCTGCGCTCAAGTGTCCTTGTGCTGTCTGTGCCGTATGCGACTACCGAAACGAGTCGCTCGCTCGCATTCGGCGAGCTGCTGGAAAGCTACATGCAATGGCGTTGGTGTTGGTGTAGCTGGTGCAAAACGAACGAACGTGACTGTAAAACGGGGCTGTGTGTGTTTGTGGTGCGCTGCCTGAGGACGAGTCGAGTGTGTGTGTGTTTGTGTGTGTGACAGGCTGCAAGTCTTGAGGGAGTTTTCGTACATTTTATAATTTATATAAGCGTGTAAAAGGAAAATTTTATTGAAATATTCCCAATAAATATTGGTTAAGGAAGTTAAAAAGTTGGAGCTAAAGTCAAAAGTTTGCAAATGGTTTTAGTTTAGAGATAAAAATTCGTAGAGAAAGGCGTTAGGGGTGAAATAATGGAAGTGCAGCTAGGAGTTTTCTGAATAGAAAAATATTTTAAAAAAATTAGGAAGTATAAGAAGTCGTGCTTTATGTAAAACTGCTAAGAAATTAAAAAAATATGAGAAAATATTTGTTGAGTAAAACGAAGCATACGAAAGAGGTTTTTAATGTTCGGCTTGCCGTAGGTTTTGTGTTCGGTAACTATTTTCTGATGTCTCTCAGTCCCTTCAGAAATTAGATTTCATATCTTAAGTAAAGTTTTTTCTTTCATTAGAGTTGTTCGAGTGGTAACTTTGTTATACCAAAGTCAATAGGAAAGTCAAAGTGTTCTGGATTTTTCGAACGGAAAATCAGATCTTTATTCTTGAAAGTTACAAGATTATTACAAGATACATATTGACTTCATAGAGTGTTATAGAATATTTTTTTTAATACTGTGAAAGTCCAAGTGTTTTGAATTTTTCAAGTAGCAACTCAGATCTTTCTTAACAAAAGGTACTAATTTATTGCAAGATAGATATTGTTTTCTTGGAGTGTAATATTAGATATATGAGATAATTTATATCTAGTAAGATCTATCTAATTTGTTATATTAGAAATTTGTCTAATACTATGAAAGAGCCAAAGTATTTTGAATTTTTTGTAAAAGTAACTCAGATCTTTAGTTCTAAAGGCTTCTAGTTTATTACAAAATAAAAAGTGTGAAGAAAATTATCTCTAGTTCTGGTTGACTCTATGGTTACTTCTTTCATTCGAGGGCCGAGAAGGCTCTTGATAAGATTTACCTTTTTTTATCAAAGTCTTATATTCAGATCTTTAGTTCTAAAGACTTCTAGTTTATTAGAAAATAAATATTGTGAAGAAAATTATCTCTAGTTCTGGTTGACTCTATGGATCCAGTTTTCATTTGAGGGCCGACGAGGTTCTCCTTTTTTTTATCAAAGTCTTATATTGAACAGTGAATTCTGTTGGAAAATACGTAGACGAAAGTTAATCTGTCATATCTAAATTTTTAACAATTTAGTTTTATCCAAAATACTGTTGTTTTTTTTCATTAGAACTTTGGGAAGAATATAGAATTTTATGAACTTTATATTAATGCTCGCTAAGAATTGTTTTTTCGTATCTAGAAAGAATTTGAAAAAGGTGTGATTTTATAAAAACAAAAACTGTTACGTTTTTTCATTAAAACAAATATAGAAATTTGTGCAAAGATTTGATATTCTGTTATATTTTTGGATTTTTTAATTGTACCTAAGGTTCTATTGTCATTAGGGTGTAGTAGTTTGTATAGTCAATTCTATTCTAAATCTATTCTATTGCAAAAAGTTTGAAACAGTTTCTATCAAAATTGGAAATATCTGATATATAATTAGAAAATAAAAAAATCAGATTAAGCAACTAATAATCTTCTGCTTTTTTATTTGAAAATAAAATTTATTTCAAAATTTTCGAAAACAATGTTGAGTTTTCTCCTAATTGATAGTGAAATCTTCATTTCTTTTTTCACACTTACTTCTTACCTTTAGTATAGAGAAACTAAAGTCAATGTGGTTTATTTTTGTGAATTATGTGTGACAAAAGATTGTTGAATTGTTGAAATATTTCCACGTTGAGACATTGTCGCCAGCTTTTAGTTTAATTCACAATATTGTCCAATCATTTACCTTAATGTTTTTGTTAGTTTTTCTAGCAATGTTCGAATGCTTTTTATGGCTTAAAAAATTTCCACTCACCTCATTCGTTTAGTTGTGTTTGATTTTTTTTTTTGCAAATTTTGCCTAAAAACAAATTAGCCCACTTTACAAACCTTTGCTTCAATTTTTCACTTCTTTTCCTTTAGGTGACAACATCTTCGGCACTTCAAATTATCTAACGACTAACTCAAATAGCCAGCAGCATCATTCAATTTGAACTTTCGATCGTAAAACAGAAACTCCAAAGAACAAACAAACCAAACAAAATCCATAAAAATGTTTCAATGCAGTTGATTAAGAAATAACACACATTTCTAACTAAGAAACAAAACCCCCAAATAAATAATTATAATCCAAAATTAATATAAATCAATAATAAATTAATAAAACCAATTTCATTGTTGTTATACGAAAAACGAAGTAAGCAAGTAAAAAAAGCAAAATCTCCCCCAAACAAAAAATTTACCAAGCAAAAGGTTAAACATTAAATAAGCTTAAATTATATTATAGAATCCAATATAAATGAATAGCTCATAGCAAACCAAAGAAATAGTTTAACTAAAGAGCTGCAACAGACATCAACTAAAGAAGTCCTCACGCCCGCTAACAGTCGTCAGAAGTTGCCGAATAGCAGAAGAGCGCAAAACAGACCGAAAATCAGTTCGAGCTGCAAAACTTTGTCGTGAACAAAAGCCCGCAAAAGATAAGAACAGCAGTCAAACTCTCCAGAGACATAGACCGCATCCAAAAAAGAAAAACAATCCGTGCAACAGCAAACTAAACAACCAAACCACAAACTCATAAAAATCTAATCGAGAGCACGAACGACAGCAGCAAAAATGGCCGATAAGAAGATTGCTGAACAATACTATTCGCCACCGCCAAAGATGGGCAAATGGGAGGGTTTCAAAAAATTCCTATGGAACAGTGAAACTAGCCAATGCCTTGGACGGACAGGAGGCAGTTGGGGTAAGTAACACACATCTATGTACATATATATTTATGATTCAGTGATTATGTATGCAAATGTCACAAGGCATTTCCGTAAATAGAATTAAAAATATTGATGGGACATTGGGTTACATTCAATACTTCAATACATTTAGCTACTCAATTAATATGGGGTTTGTGTGGGTGTGTGTGGATTGTTGTTGTTGTAACCCAAAAAACATATCAATCAAATTCTGCAAATGGCAAATGCAGACTGAATGAAAACACAAACTGACAGCTGTCATTTCAATGCGGTGTAATTGACACTGATAAGACTGAATATGTTAAATAATGAACGGTAGATGTAAAAATAATTAAATATACTCGTATGCTGGCTTTCTTTTGGCGGGTGCAGACAATAAGGCGGAGATTTAATTAGAGGAGAAAAAAGTGAAGGAAGGTTTGAAAATTACTGGAGTTTGTAGTAGAACCATGAATTTGAATCACTTTGAACATTTTATGACTTTCGAGATGAAAGGAAATAGAAAACAGAAAAATTAATAATTTGAAATACATATTTTTTTTGTGGTTTTGAATAGTCTTCTACAATGTATATTTTAAATGTGTCGGATACCTATAACTGCTAGAAAAACTCTAATAGTTAGTTGTACCAAATAAAAGTCATTGTCTATAATCGACAATCTCTCCTCCAATCTCTTTTTCATATTCTTGAATTCTTATGGCTTCTTCAAAAGTTCTCAATTCACATACTCAAAGATGAATGCCTTCTTTGCTGTGTAGCTTGGAGGTTTTTTTCTTATTCTGAAGAAAGTGATCCTTAGAAGAAAGACAGATTAGGATAGGTAGGAATAGGATCTGTGTATGTTTTATTATGAAGCTTTTTGTATGATTTATTATTCCCTCATTCTGAAGAAAGTGATCCTTAGAAATATGGATTAGAATAGATTGGATTAGGATTTGTACATGTTTTTTTTGTGGAGCTGGTTATGTTCCAGTCAGATTGAGACATGGACCTATGTAATTATTCCGACCTATCTGCTATCTATAACCCACACAATGCTTGCAAAGCAAAAAAGCAAATGTTATGTCAGTTTACATATTTTTTTAACTAACAAAAAATGTTTTCGGCTCTTAAGGACCAAAAGGAGGTTGCGGGAATGTTAAGTAAACTGCGGTACGATACATTTTACACCATTTGGTGAAGAAAATTGGGTTATTGTGGACTTTTCTTTATCTAAAAAAACATTTTTTACTAAAAAACATCTACTTCACATTCTGAAGATTTCAATTAGATACGCTTCAGCTAAAGAACTAAAATCTGCGGAGGGTTTTTGAAGCCATTTGATTCTTTTGACATCATATTTCGGGCTAAGAAAACAAGTTTTTGCACAATTTTGTTTATTAGAAAATAATGGAGTATGGAAAACTTTAAAAAATTTCCATATTGTTTATGTCAAATTGTATGCTGTTTGCATAAACAAATGTGCATAAACAAATTTTGTCTAATATTTCCAGTGAATTTTGTAACTTTCAGAAAATAATTTGATTAGCGAAAAAATTATGTATTATAAATATTTTCAAAAATTTCCCGGCCTCGAAATCAGACAAGCTTCCATTATTCTTGTCGATGTTTACAACATTTTGAATCATAATATTTCCCCGACTGCATTTTACTGCATTCATTTGTTTCACGGAAAAATTAAATCGAATCATGCCTTCGCATTTTGAATCATAATATTTCCCCGATACCTTCACTGCATTCATTTGTTTCGCATTGCCAGCGCTTATCACTGCCTACAATCGCCACTGTTCTTCACTAAATCTGCATATACGATTGTTTAGCTAAATGTGCTGCACTCCAGGCCACACATTGTTATTGGGAAATTGTGCGCATATTTCGAAAATATTTCAGTATAATTGCATCGACGATGTCGACACAATGGCAAATTTGATGCAAAGTCACGTTCGGACATTTGGCCTTTTTTGTCGCTGACCATTTTGTGCGCTGGTCATTTGGCATTTAAATCAAAAATGCAATGACAAAAACACAACAACTACATAGAACAACAGATGCACAGACAATAAAAAGCGATTACAACTTTATTGCATAACACTGTTTGTTGCAGTTGTTGTTCAATTTCGAAATGGAAATGTTAGCGCCATGAAGCACTCCGCAAGCCACGACATCGATTGGCATTTGTGGGCAGCGGTGGCGTTGGGACGGTTTTTGTGTGTGACGGCCACTTGTCAGTGGGTGGGCGCACGGGCTGATGAGGAGTTATGCATATTGGAATTTTATGGTAAAACGAAAATAGAAAATATCGGCATGTATGACTAATCGGTTTCACATTGTGTTGCGTGCCAGCCATTCGTCACCGAGAAGGCCACAGCCAGCGGGCGGCGAGCGAGTCAGAACGATTAGAGATATAAAAAGTACGAAAAAAAATTGGAATAATTAATGGTTTTCCGATTTAATTGTTTGCCTAACATAATTCCACTTTGTGTCTCTTATAAAACGGGGACACTTTTTTGCTCTCAAAGTGTTTCAGAAAAGTTGAAATAAAATATATGAAAATGTAATGGCTGGGAAATTTGACAGTTGCTACCAGCATACAACAGGAAAAACTAGTTTTGGGGACGAGTGGTGAGGGCCTTTGTTATTGTGACTGTTTTTCGTGCATGAAAATTTTGTGGTGGTGTGCGATTGAGGAAATTATGTCAAGCACATTGTTGTGGCGCCTGAAAGTATGCTGCGTATGTATCTACTGTTTGTTTAGTAAATACTTATATTTGAAATTCAAATAAACGCGCATACAAAGGCATTTCATATATGGGTGATGTCTTTATGAGAGTGTAGCGTATTTATCTGTTCATTCAGTATAGAAAGAGGATTTTATTTTGCTGGGAAAAAGAAATAAAATTAAAATAAAAGTGCTAACATTATGCTACACTACATTTAATTCAAGAAGAAATTATGCTGTGATTGGTTTTTGCTTCGGTGAATGCGAAATTCGAATCAAGATAAGAATGGCCCATTGTCCAAGATACCCATTGTCCATTGTTACGACAGTAATTTGGAATAAAATATTTTTACTCATAGAACCAGTTTGAGCTTCAAGTGAATAGGTGCAACTGTCAGATCTCTGAGATTGTCAAAGAAGAAGTTAATCCATTGAGTCTTGTATCTACAAACCAAGTAATAAGCAGATGAAATCAATTTTTGGTTATTCCTGGTAGTGAAAATCCTGGCAGAAATCATTAGGAAAAAAGTTTCATTTTGTGTGGATAGTTATTTGACAAAAAGCTGTCAGAACACCATTCATGACTCCCAGTTGGTCTCTTTTTTATGAAAGAAGTTCTCTAGAAGGACGAAAGTTTGGTGTGGGCCAATTAATTTTAAGTTATTTAGTTTCTTCTTTCTTTCTTCTTCTTTCTGGAATACTGAGCGTTGTCACATCGTTACTAATCTTCTCGGTAGTACATTGCAACATCTGCAGAAATCAATAGAAAGTAGTCCTAATTTTGTTGTCTGTATATCTATTGGACAGTGAGCCTTCATAGCAACAATCATAATTCTCAGTTGGTGCCTTTCTAATGAGAAAAGTTCTTTAAAACGAAATAAGTTTGGGTTTAACCAAACTTGGCAATAAATGCCAAATTTCCTGCAGGAAATGCTGAAATTAGTTTCTTGTGCGAAGATTGTGTAAGTACACAGATTAGAACTGGAGTACTGAGCGTTGGCCAATCTGCTCGGTAGTGAAGCCTTTAATCGAAAGAGCTAATAAAGGTTGCACTTTGAAGCTTAAGAACTTCAACAATAAGTTCCAAAGTAAACAAATGTTTTTAAAAGGTAATTTTACAATTTTTTTGTTGGAACAAATCAATCTATTCAGTTTAAAACTGTTGCCTTCAACTTTTCTAATACAGCGCTGTCTAAAAACATGACTACTAAATTGTTTTTACGTTGGTGGTCGCAATGTCCTTCGGGTTGTTAATGTAAGCCTTTTGAATATTTTCATTCAACTATTTTCTTTATAGTTGAAATAATCTCTTTCCTTCTTTATCCTTTATCCTCCTTTATCTTTAGCTTTTACAAAAGTTGTTACAATTTTCAACTCCTAAAATTATGCAATAAATGTGCCAAGTTATTCAAAAGGCCTTTTATGACACATAAATGTGAAAACTTATTTGAAAAACCTTATAAAACAGCTATATTTCCGCGCGTTATCTTGCAGTCTTTAAAACTTTTGCATGCAAATTCCTTGTTTTGCCATTCGCAACATGCATAAAATTCCACATATGAGTAGTTTCATGAAAAGTATTCCATAAAATCGTGTTCAGCTCAAATCAACTTCTCTTCTCTCTCTCTCTCCCTCCCAAGCCACGGCAACTTGCTGCCTACACAAACAAAAGAATTTTCCACCAGAGCGTCAAAGCCATTCAATAAATACAGCCACCGCAAACCAACTTCATTATGCGAGCGCGGCATGCGTACACATACGCCAGCACGTTCACATACCAAACCAATAAATGGAAAAAAACAAAAACAAAAAACGAAAGAAATATTAATAGAGAAAAGAAACGTAGCAGAAAAATCAATTCTAACCTCATTTCCATGTGTGGCAAAGCGCAGCCGAAGTTCTCTACTTGCTTAACTAAGCGCTTTTTTCATCCCCCCCGACCGCCCACCATGAAAACACTAAACATCACATTGAGTGACATGACACAAACATGTACGACTAGAAGTGCTTGTATTCGTGTTGTTTGTGTGCCAATAGCAATAACAACAACAATAACAACGAAAGGCTACAACTGGCTAACCTACTTGTTTATCACTGACTGTATATCGGCAACCCCACCCTTAGACCAAACTGAAAATTTCTCCCACTGGGCTTTCAATTATTCTTAGGCGTCTACTTCTGCTTCTGCTGCTTCTTCTTCTTGCGTCAACAGCACATGAAGTTTGCTTCAGTTCGGTGCGGTGTTGACGGACTGTGGCGTGTTGTCTGGCATTCTATTCACGCCAGCTCACTCACACTTGGCGCTGGCACTTAAGTATTTCGATAGCCCCTTTTCGTTGTCGTGCAATAATCAAGTTGCTTTCAGAAACACACCAAACGAAAAAAGCAAAATGTGTTGCTGTCCTTTTGCCTTTTTCGTTACCATGACAAGTTTGATTATATTAAAAACAAAAACACATATCTATATAGAAACCTTTATGCCAACTCATCAACGACCAAATGTGCACACAACTACTGAGTTGATGTAATCATTTCGGGTTTTTGTTTTGTTTTTTTTTTGTGGTAAAAGTAATTTGGCAACTTTTGGATTTAAAATTCTTTTTTTTATTTTACATTTTATTCAGTCGTTCGGTGCTTTATGTGGCGTTCGCAGTTCATTTGCGCTGCGGTTGCGTACATTCACAATTATTCATAATTTTTTTTGGCAATCTATCTTTCCCTCTCTCTCTCGCACACATATTCTTTTGCCCAAGTTTTAACACTCTAAGCATTTCGGTGGCTGTTCTTACTTACAAAAAAACCGATTGTCAGTTTTTACTCAAGTAATTGTAAACATGTCGATATGTAGACATATATAACTTTGTATGTATGTTCTACATATTTGCTGCTGCCTGTCCATGCCGTCGCTCATGGTGTTTACTATATATGTAAAACTTTTGTTTTGTTAATTATAAAAGTTGCCGAAACACACAGTTTCCGCCAGCGTGCAGTAAACAAATGCCAAATGTATATGTTATACATATTTTGTGCGATGGATAGCGCGAACGGAGCAAGTTGTGTTGTTTTTCGAGTGCAAGTAATTGCCAAAGTTTGGCATAATTCTCTGACGAGTATATAGTTAAAAAATGTCCGTTAGATTTGTAAAAGTTGGAGCCAACCGATTTAATTGAATTTTGTAATAAATTAGAAAAAAGCGAAAACGTATAGAATTCAATAGGAAATAATACAGAATTAATTAGAAATAAAATTATGTAAACGAAAAAAATTAACTTAAAACAAACTATATTAAAATAAAATAAATTTAAAATAAAATCAACTAAAATAAAATTAAATTAAATAAAAAAGTGAAACAAAATTAAATTAAATAAAAAGTAAAATAAAATGAAATAAAATAAAATAAATTAAAATAAAATAAAATAAAATAAAATAAAAACAATATAACAAAATAAAATAAAATAAAATAAAATAAAATAAAATAAAATAAAATAAAATAAAATAAAATAAAATAAAATAAAATAAAATAAAATAACAAAATAAAATAAAATAAAATAAAATAAAATAAGATAAAATAAAATAAAATAAAATAAAATAAAATAAAATAAAATAAAATAAAATAAAATAAAATAAAATAAAATAAAATAAAATAAAATGAAATGAAATGAAATGAAATGATATAAAATAAAATAAAACGAAATAAAATAAAATAAAAAAAAATAAATAAATTAAACTAAAATAAAATAAAATAAAATAAAATATAATAAAGTAAAATAAAATAAAATAAAATGAAATAAAATAAAATAAAACGAAATAAAATAAAATAAAATAAAATAAAATATAACAAAATAAAATAAAATAAAATAAAATAAAATAAAATAAAATAAAATAAAATAAGATAAAATAAAATAAAATAAAATAAAATAAAATAAAATAAAATAACAAAATAAAATAAAATAAAATGATATATTAAAATAAAATAAAATAAAATAAAATAAAATAAAAGAAAAGTAAACAAAATTAAATTAAATTAATTAAAATAAGATTACATTAAATTAAATGAAAATAAAGATATATGATTTTTTTGTTAGGTTGAAGCAAAGTACAACAACAAAAACACCAAAGAACATCAAATGAAATCTAAAAAAATTATAGGTTAGGTTAGTTTAGATTAGGATGTCAGCTTAAGCAGCTCATATGGACATATCTGGGTCCATTATGATACCAGAGAGAGAAAGATCCTATTAGCTATTCATACACCTGTGTAAAAAAACCGTAGTGATTCCCTAATGAAACTCGCCATGTTGATTTGACAGGCGAGAAATGCTTGTTTTACACTGAATTTGACAGATCATTAAACATATGTGGTATTTCCTATTAAACTCTTTGGATCAGGTGTCTAAGAAACAAATGTCATATGTTCTTTTCTACTCAATGGAACATATGATATTCGTTTTCTAAAAGAGAGAGAGACGAAATGTCAACGATGCAACCCGATTGATTCCATTGTGTCCACCAGGCAATAAAATGCTTGCTTGACACTCAATTTGACAGATCATTGTCTGAGAAAAAAGGTGTATATGTCCTATTAAGAGAGGCCAAATGTCAATGGTGACTGCTTGACACTCAATTTGAAAGATCGTTGTCTGAGAAAAGAATATATCTATATCCTATAAACTCAGTCAAACATATGATATTCGTTTTCTTAGAGAGACAAAATGGAGCCCACGAATTGACCCGATTCTCATATGTCTCATTGAAATCTATGAAGCAAATGTCTGAGAAACCAGATGACGTATGTCATATTAAGGTCAATGTAACATACGACAATCTCATTTGAAGGCGACGAGATAACAACAATGCGACCCAATTCAGTACTTAGTCTCTGGCAGCGTAGTGGCATTTCTGAGTAGCCGATCAGCTTCTTCTTCTTCTTCTCTCTTCCCCATAGCCAAAGAACCTTCGCCAGTTAATCTCGTTCGCTTGGATAAGTTCTTAAGAGCCGCGCGGGTACCTGGTAACCTGTTATGTAAAGTTGTAGGCCTCAACGTTCAAAGTGCTAAAAAGTTTTTCAACACTTGATTATTAATTAAAATAATTTTATTTGTCACGAATATTTCACTATGAAATATTAGTTCAGTCCATTTGTTTAATTATACATTTAATTATAGTAATTCAATTTTTGACTGACTTAAAAAAAAGAAATATTTGCATAAAATGTTAATTTGACTAAAAGCTGCTGTTAATGAAAAATGAACACAGTACACTGGCCAAGCGTCAAAAAACCAGTCTGCTAACGATATCATCATAAAAAATTACCAAAAACCTGCACACCGTTGATGCGTAAAAACCACAACAACAAACAGCGCAATGTTGTTGATTTCACAAATGGCATTTGGCTGCTGCTCGCGTTGTCGTCAATATGCCAACGAAAAAATTCAACAACCAAAACCAATAAATAAAAGACACAACAACAAATATTGCTAAATGGTGAAATTGCTGAAGTAGCAACAGCAAAAATTAAAAAAAAAAAAATACTGTCAACAGCAAAAGTAGCAGAAACATTACGAGAGTAAAATACGAGATCACTGAAAAGCAGAAAAAAAGTTATCGAAATGAAATTTCAATGTGTGAGTGCGCCGAGGTAAGGACTCGGCTTTCGGTTGCCTGTAGAAAGTGCTGAGCAACGTAAAAAATTGCACTTGAGCAGCAAAAGCGCAGCAACTACAACCACACACACACACACACAGCTAATAACAGCAGCAGCAGCTGCAGCCTCTGCAGCAATAAACCAAATAATTCAGTTATTTTGCAATCAATTCGCAATTGGCAATGACGTTAGTGTAGGGTTTTTCTTTGCATTTTCACAATTTTTCCGCCTTCCGTTTTCTTTTTTACAGCTTTACGCAGGGCAACATTTGTTGCAGCCGTGAGCTGAAATTGAGGTGAAGCAGCGCATTTTTTCTAGATTCTTTTTCTTTCACAATGTGTGATGGCTGCAGAAAAGCAAACAATGAAAGTGGGGGGTTGGTTTGGGGCCGAGGGTGGAAACTGAGGGGCGGGGAAAATGCGAGGAAAGTTGCAATTTCACATTTGAAATTGTCGTCGATACTTGGCGATAGCAATCGTAAAATGTGTATAGCATCAAACGAAAGTATAATAGAAAACGTGAGCGTTGTGGTGTGAGAGATCAGTTGAGTGTAGGGATTTCATGGAAAACCTAATGTCGTTTTTTGTACAATATGAAATTATTGCATGAATGCTTAACAATTGATTGAAAATTTGCTTTGAAGCAAAAGTTGCAAGGAGATTGTAGTAGGAAGATTTATTTTGAATGTAAAAGTTCTGAACTCAAATAGCACTTTTCATCATCAAAAAAAATTTCTAGTTGCGCCTATGGGGAATCAAAAGTAATAAAAAAGAAAATCGTTCATTTCGTCTTTTGAACATTTGTCCCGCACAATTGAATTCTTTACCTCCATCTATCAAAAAAGTTGTCATACAAAATTCAATTTAAAACAAGTTTCAATGGTGCAGAGCACCACTGCTTCCAAACAGTATCTAAAGAGCGTCAAAGAGAGAGTCCAGACAGTATCTAAAGAGAGTAAAATGTACCACAGATTATTATTTATTTACCATACAAAACTCTGAAATAAAACAGTGTAGTCTGTCTGTTTATATTTCGCACCCAAATAAATCATTTCCAAAAAATATCAAAATTCTGCTTAAAACATCTGTTTCACCAAAAGATTTATTCATTCATAGGCACAACATTACCTACATAAGTTCTCTGTATTATTCTGACATACAAATTTAAAATTATATATGCCATGACGCACTGGCAGAATTAGACACATTTCAAGTTCCCAATAATTTTCCTCTTTTTATAAAATTCATGTTAATTAACATCTAAAAATATTGTTTAAACAATTTTAACTTTGTCTATTTAAGACTTGTGGACGTCAATGGTCTTGAATTATCAATTACTTATGTATGCAAAAAATCAGCAAAATATTAGCACCGCAATAGAAAATCAACGAATGTGCTAATTCACTTAATTGCATGAAAATAACACAAAACAATCAATAAACAAAAAAATCCAAAAATTCAAATGAAATGTGAGCGCAGACTTAAATGTTAATTAAAAACATTTTGCTAGCCCAATCAAATATTTCCCCATCAGACGTGCGGTTCGATGTCACAGCTAAATAATGCATAAAACAACGATAAAAATGTACAACAACAAACTAACAACCACAGTTAATGGAAATGTCGTCGCCATGGGTCGAGGAACAACCGGCAACCAAACGACGTCAGTCTATTTTTACGCATTGTTTGCACTAAACATTAAGACCGAAGTCTTTTCGCGCATTGGATTTGACTCACACACGACCATACGAACTGTAAACATGTGCCCATAAATTGATACACGCATGACGTCATGCAAAGTGCTACGGCATGACGATGAGAATGACGAGCGCGCAACTTTGTCGACAGCGGCGGTCTTTTGTTTGTGGCGTTGGCTCTTTCTTTTTCAGCTGCCTGACAAACAAACAAAGAGACGAGGATGGATTGGGGTTTTCTAAGAATTGGGAATCGTGTACGAAAAATTTAACTGGAAATCATGTAAGAGTATTTAGCGAGCATGCTCCAGCAAAACATGTGACCGAGGTGTAAATGTACTTCAAATTCGTACTTGACAACTGTTTTGGCGCTCGAATCGAATGTTGTCAATTTTTTACAACTCAAACAAACGATTGCATTATCTGCGTCAAAAGTGTGGGGACAAGTACTCATATATATAAAGCTAATGCTCATAGGGGCCTTGAGACGGCCGCCAGCAATTCGCTCACTCATGATTGATGGTCTGTTTGAGTAGGGATTTCGAGTGCCGGCGCATTATGTAAGAATTTGCAGCAGCGGAAAGTTCACAATTTTGATAAGGCAATCGAAACATTACGTTACAGTAAAAAAATGTGCTGCAGGAAACTGTTTTTTATTTAAGAATATATATATATTTTTTATCTTAAACAAGCAAAAGCGTAGCAAGCTGAGCGCAAATTGCAAAAAAGTAAAAACCTAAAAAAACCTAAAGAAGCAAAATGTAACCAAATCTTGAAAGCAACGCTGAAACATTTGATCTACGACGCAAAAATAGAATCGTTTTTTTTTGGCGCACATTTTGAGTGTTCGAGTTTGTGCTGTTTGCACTACAGAAAGGTCAAAGTTATGACAACACCAAAAAAAACTTGAGTACACGAAATTTCATGCATCCACTTGGCAAAAGCAGAAGTGGCGATTAATGCGCTGCCAAAATGCTTTGACCTCATTTGGCGTTGGCATCTCAAGCTTTCGGAGCTGTGTCTTTCCGAGCCAAATTATGCCTTGGGATTACATAAAAGTAGCAAAGCGTGCATTACTGCCAATAAATAAAAAGTTGCGCAATGATACACGAACTGAGCGGGTGATGGGGAGCGGAAGGCATAGAATTTCACCATAGACACTTTTGGTTTGAAAAGTTCAAATTATTGCTACAATAAATCGTTCAAGTGTCTAAAAAGAAGAATCATGGAAAATTTTGATGTTTGATTTAATTATTTGAGATTGGTGACAATTAAATAAGACAGTTCTCATTAAGTAAACAAAAATTAAAAAAATATTACTGTGGTTGTTATAAAAGCTAAAAAAACACCAATCAAGCTGTGCCACTCATTTGTGGTTTCGATGTCGACTGTTGGGCGCATATTATTTTCACAAATAAATGAGCTGTCAAATTGCATTGCCACTAATGTGATGTGGTCATTGTAATGTTGGCCGCCCATTATTAATGAGTTGGCACTTGAGTTAACCACACACACACGTGCCTGCGCACATGTACGTGTTAATCTATATTAATACTCGTTGTGTAAATAGACACTTGAGTGCACTGCGATAAGAGATGGGTTTGGAAAACTGATGTGATTATTGGAGATACAAATGAAATGACGCAAAATCAATGAAAATAATTAGTAATAAATTACTATACATATTTACAAACTAAGATTGACATTTAACCCTTTCCGACATGAAAATAAATCCGTTCTGTATGAATTGTATGGGCTGTAGTCCAACATATTGGACATTGTGACTGAAAGGGTTAAAAAAATTATAAGTTTGGGGAAGACAGCAGTGGCTATTGTGGCTTTCAGCTGTTTCGTTAGGAAATAGCACATAAAATAATTGTTTAACAAAAATTGAACAATGGCACTAATTTAGTTAGTCACTAAAAAATTAAAGTTTAATAAGATTTGATAACAAAAATTAAATTTTAAATGTAAAATTGAGAATACAAAATTAAAGACAATACAAAATTAAATTTATTCCAAAAATTAAAAATACTTTATGAACGGAACAATTACACTTATTTAATTAATTAATACAAATTTCAAAACAACAGATTTGAGAACTAAAATTTAAATTTTGTTTTTTAAATTCACAAAAATTTTTTTTAGTGTAAAAGTTAAAAATTGCAAAAATCAGAAAACAAAAAAAGTAAGAAATAATAAAATTGTTATTTTTAAATTGAAAATTATTGAATAAAAAATAAAAGCCAAGTTAATAAAAAAAATAAAAAAAAAAGTTTTAAATATAAAAAAAATTTAAAAAAATTAAAATATTTTTGTTTTACAAAAATTGAACAATTAATTATTACATATTTTAAAACAAAAAATATTAAAAACTCAAAATTTAAAAATGCAAAAGTTTGAAAATTGCGATAATAAAAAATAAAAAATTAATACAATATTATACATAAGTAATAAAAAATAAAAAAAAAATATTTTAAAATTGAAATTGAAAATTTAATTTTTTTTTATTTGAAGAATAAAAAATTAAGCCCATTAAAAAACTTAAAATTAAAAAAAGTATACTGAAAACAGATAAAGTGTACTAAACAAAACTAACAAAAAATTTGTTGACAAAAACTGAACAATTAATTATTACAACAGATTTAAAAACTAAAAATTAAAAATGCAAAGGTTGCAAAATTCTATAATTCAAAATAAATACGATATCACACATAGACAAGTATTAAAACAAAATTTTGTATTTATATTGAAAATTGAGAATAAAAATTCAAATTAAAAAAAAATAAAAATAAAAAAAGAAAAATTTTAAAAATATAAAAAAAAGAACAAAAATACATACGATATCACACATACATAAGTAATAAAAAAATTAAATTTGAAATTGAAAATTGAAAAAAAATTAAATTAAGAGAAAAAATAAAAAAAGAAAAACGTAAAAAAAAATTAAAAAAAAATATAAAAAAAAATATTAAAAAAAATAAAAATAAATACGATATAACACATATAATTAGTAATAAAAAAATAAAATTTTAAATTGAAAATTGAAAATAAAAAATTAAATTAAAAGAAAAAATAAAAAAAAATGTAAAAATACCAAAAAAAATATTTAAAAAGATATTAAAAAAATTTATAAAACTAAATACGATATCACACATACATACATAGTAAGTAAAAAAAATTTGAAATTGAAAATTGCTAGTAAAAAATTAAATTAAAAGGAAAAAATAACAAAAAAGGAAAAATGTAAAAAATATTAAAAAAATAATAAAAAAAAATATATAAAATTAAAAAAATAAAAACTAATACGATATCACACATACATAAGTAATAAAAAATAAAATTTTAAATTGAAAATTGAGAATAAAAGCTTAAAGTAAAAGAAAAAAAAAACATGTAAAAAATACAAAAAATAAAATTTATAAAAGAATTAAAAATATATAAAATATTTAAAAACATATTAAAATCTTATTAAACTACATATTTTCTTACATAATTTAATTCATTCATTCATTAATAAAATATTGTTTGCTTTACTGCTTCAAATCAACTGAAACTAAAATCGCGGCAGCCTTCAAATGACACTCGTTGTTATTGTTACTGGGTCATTGTGTGTGCCAAGCGAGCCACATTAAAGTCAGCTGACAGATACAATAAATTGCAATGAATAAAATATATGGAATATGAAATGGCATTGCATGTTGCACGGTTGAAGTAGCAACAACATAGACGCATTGCATTGTTGTTGTTGAATCATTAAATGTTGTTTGAAAAATTTCAATCCAAATCTAAAATGAAATGAAATTGTTTGTGTCAAATCAACTCACATCGGAGTTGGCCAGTGTACTATATTTCCAAAATGGTGCTGTCAAAAAAGTGCTCTGACATTTCGTTGGAAAAAATCGGACAGTCGAAACTTGAAAATTGTGGCATTTAGCAAAATTAACGAAGCGTAAAATATTGCTCAGTATTTTGTTGTTTGCTTTGCTTATGCAGCAATTCAACAGTTTTTTTCATGTATTGTTTATTTCGTAATTTCTTGATTTTTATGTATGTGTGCGTGTGTGTGTGTAGGTATATACATATGTGTCCTCAATCATTGAATTGCTGCTATTTGTTTTGTTTATTTAAGTGAAATGTGAAAATGCGGCAATGTGCGCGGCAGACGCATTTTAATTGCTTAACAATTAGGCGCACAAAGAAAGAGAATAAAAGCATAGGCATTCAATTGACAGATGCGGCATATAATCGAGCTGCTGTCTATGGGTTACGGTGTGTGTGTGTGTGTAAGAGGCGGGGAAATAATTTTCGTGAGTTTATAAGTATTTTTGTACAATACCAATTGTACGAACTGATGGTTTGACCACAAGTGACCATGAAACCATTAAAGATATTCAAAACGCGATAATTAACCTCTTTGTACTTTTAACGATGTTGTTTGAGTTTCAAAAGAGTTGCTTGTATTGTTTCTTATTGCACGATAACTCAAACTTTTAGTAGCTACATTGAGTCTACAGTACAATGACTTTCTAAGTGTTGAAATTTTCAACCAGAATCACTGAGACGAGTCACTACTACCTGACCCTGTCTTTCGTTTACTACTTGTCGCGTTCTCTACTTTTCTCTTTCTTATTTTTGCATTGGATCTTTTTTGAAATAATTTTTTTGAGTTAGACAACTCTACAACTCTAGACTCTACTTTAAGCATCACAAACTGGATTAAAATTCTTAGCTTTTAGTTTGGTTTTATTCTCCGAAAGTATGAAAATTCAATTTCATTGCAAATTTATTCAGTTTTTTTCCATGTCATATATATGTTACGTACATACACTGGGGACTTCTTCTTAGAAATGAAAAAAATTTTATTCCCACCACAGACAGCGCTGACTCAACTCAATCAGCGCTAACGCTTCTTTAGAAAGCAGAAACGAGAAGAACTTGATTTAAAATTAAACACACTACATAACATTATTGACGCAGAGATTCGAAATTATCAATTTATAACAAACCACAGAAGACTGCACACAACAGGGATTGCAATCTCGGGATCCTGAATTCCGAAATCCCGGGCAATTTCAGTGCAACAAATTTCCTGGATTGACAAAACCCGATGCTGGGATCGAAACACAAAAAGTTTTTGCATTTTTCACCTCAATTTCGAAAAAAACAAAAAATCACATTTCAATCTTCTTATTTAGTTAAAAAAATAATAATAATTAAAATTATAAATTATAATATTGTATAATAAAATAATAAATAATAATAAGAAAATAATACATAAAAATAAATTCATACTGTCTGTGACGTTTGAATAAGTATCAATGCAACAATAGCTCTGTTTGTGTACGAAATTTGTACAAACTTGGTCTGTTTCGGTATTTTTCCAGTAAAAAAATCGGCTCTAGCTAAAATCAGTAGAGTAAGTTAGCTTAAGTGCCCAAAAATGAAGCCATCCAAGTAAGTAAACAAAAATAAATTTGTAAACATTTACAAGTTTAACTCTTGTTTACACCAGTGTGACTTGTCACATTGACAATACACAGGGAAAAGGTTGGAAATAAGAGGGTTAAAGAAAAAACAGTTCATATTAAAGTTTAATTTGAGCTTTAAAGCTAATGGGGAATCTTGAATTATTGAAATTACTCAAATCGAATTTGACTTATTTTGAAATGGAGGAAACCATGGCCAATACTTTCGAATAGTATATGAAGATTTAGATGCTTTTTATCAGCAACTTTACCAGCTTTTTATTTTTTATTTATTTATTTAATAAGCCAATGAACATCTGACTGTAGGAAAAAGAATGTATAAATATATTTCTTTTTTTATTAATTTTATGTAATTTGTCATAAATATTTTGTTCTTAGTTTTAAGTATTTAATACGAAAATAAAATTTATTTGACTGAAAAAGACGTCTGAAGAAGTTCCTTAAAATAATGCCCAAAAAATCCCGGGATCCCGGAATTGCGATTTTAGTCCCTAAAATCCCGAGACTGTAAAACTATAAAACATATGGAAATCCCTTACATCTTCTGTTGATGTCCCGACTAGAATTTTTACACGTTTTTGCCATTGTATGTAATTTTGTTCCATACTTCATAGAAAGAGGTGTGCCACGGGCATTGATTTCCCCCCCCCCCCCCCCCCCGTACAACTCAACTGTCAATCAGAACGCGCCTCTGTCTAGCTTTTGAAATGCGTTAATAACGAAAGAAAACCGCAATACAACTCAACACATTTGCATACTGCACTCACTCACTCACTCACTTATAGGTCTTTGAAATACTCCAATAGGAAAACGTAGAACAGCGCAAAAGAAGCGAATGAAATGGAAAATAAAAAATGCATTAAAAAAGCAAACATATTTCTTTGGAAGCCCATATTGATAGGGAAATTGAAAAATAAATTACTTCCAACGCTGCAACGTACGAGTGAGTGCGCCTTTGTCGGGCGGCCGCAAGCCCACAAAACGGCTTACAACTATGGACCGACTATGGTGCAGGCCAACAAATTGAAAACGAACAAAAACAAAAACAACAACAAGCCGTCAGTTGTGGGGGTAACAACAACAAAAAAACTATTGTAGTGGCGCCATTGATTGCGCCATTATGTCAAGAAGGCGAACGTTGGTAAAAAAAAGAATAATTTGGATTTCCACTGCTTCCTGATGGTTTTTGCATGGTTTTTTATGGTATTGCAGCTTATTGTTGTTATTGTAGTGTTACTGTAGACACTGTAAGAAACGTAAGTAGCAAAGGTAGACAAATAACGGCGCGAAATCTGTGAGGCCAACAACAGTCGCGCAGTTTAAAATGAAAATTAAAAGGAAAACGCGCACAAGGACTACGCCCACTTGACGCGCGTAAAGGTTGCAGGCAAACGTTGCAAGCTACTTGTATGAAGCATGGCGCGTCAGAAAGTACATACAGCACAGTAGAGAGCTGAGCAGAGAGACGAGGGTGGGGTCAGAGTAGAGGCAAAGGCGCGCGAGTACTCGTAGCAAGAAATGTGCATAAGGATGGGCAAAATCCTTGAACTCGACAAAAAGAAAAAAAAAACGAACAACATGCGAAGACGACTTGATGTGCGTTGAAATGTGGTAAACAAATTAGTCATTACAAATAGTACAGTAGTAGTCAATATAGGGAAAAAATACTGTGATGTTGAGTTATGACAAAAGAAATGGTGAATTTTCTTATTGATCGAAAGTTTGGGACATTATTAAATGCATTTAGTATGATTTTTTATAAATGCTGCCCTTTTCTAACGCAACTTGAATGTTTCTGTCATACAACTCAACATCTAGTTTCACATTTTCTGCTACTTCTTCTACTACTACTTTCATACTTTTCTATTTGCATACATTTCTCAAATGTCAAACATTTGGCATTGATTTCTTGCCGCTTTTGTCTTTTGCTTTTATTTATTTAATTTTTTTATTTTTGTCATTAACTGTTGGCAACACTTAAAATGGTCTTATGGACTTGACTTCAGTGCCGCACATTGCATAAGCTTGCGGTTTTTACTACAAACGGTGCGTCACTGCCATTTCGCCACTTGCCAATTACGCGCACAAACACACGCTTTCATATTGTTATTGCCAACTAATTGACGTAGTGTATAAATGCGTGTTGTTGTTGTGATTGTTCTCGTTATTACATTGCATTATAATTCCATTTAATTGAAGTTATTAACTCCAAACAGCGGCAGCGGCAACGACGTAACAAACCGAAAACTCTGTATTTGTTGCTTTAGTGCAGATTGGGCGTGGCAGTAGTGGTGTGGTTTTAATGCAGCCACAACAACAACAACAATGACAACAACATTGCGAATAGCATGAAAAATGCAACAGTGCGGAAAATGCACAAAACCTGCTTCGCCTCTGTGGCATACATTGCATCCCCTGGTCCTCCCCTTCCATCACTCAACCTAAAGCATTTTCGACTTGGTTGCCACAGCAGGCGTTTCACGTCGGTGTTCGCCATGCGTTGTGGTGAGGGTTTACAGTTATCAGATTCGCTTAGCATGGCGCCAACAGCAGGGCAAATGTTTGCCTGTTTCCCAGTGGAGGGCGGACAGTATTCTCAGGAATCTTGACTTGGGGCAGCAACACTGCCACTGTGAGTGAGTTAGTGGGCGAATGAGCGGAGAGCGGGGTTACAATGTGCGCTTAACTGGCAGCAAGTCATTAGCTTAATCAGTCATACACAGTAACATACCGGTGCAGGTTTGTGTACGTACTCGTATGTGAGGTTATGTTGGCGTTGCCTGTTTCTGGCAGCCTTGTTTGGTTTTGGGTACTTTGGGTACAATTCTCGATTGCATTGTGCAATTTTGTGGCGTTTTCACGAGTTTGTCTTTTAATTGGCAACTGACATTTGGCGTTGCGTGCTTTCACTGACGCAGTAATTGATTTTTCGTAAGACGGCTTTCGTTGGCAGAATGGCAAATGTTATCACAACTCTCCGATCGGTGGCTGGCGTTGAGTTGCACTGAAATGTCAAGGATTGTGCAACCAATGAAATGTCAATGCGGTGGACAGCAACAAAGCTAATGATTAATGGCTGAGCGAGAGACAGCAAGTCAAGCGAGTAGGGTTTGCGGTGCTCGGCTGAACGGATGAAAATGGCAAATGACAGCGGCCAGTGAGATGGTTTAGTGCAAATGGATGCGCAGCTTTGTATAAAAAATGCTGACTATGTATGCGTTGTATGTAATGTATTGTGAAAAGTGTTAAATTTAGTTAGGAAAACCATTAGGGGAAAATGCGACAGAATGGCCATCCATAACTAACTTAAGGGAATGACATAAATCACACAGTTTCTGTGTATATGGCTGGGTTCAGTAAGGAGCAGGGTACGCTCGCTCGGGACTGGCTTCCCGGAAGCATTCAAAAACATTTTCAGCTATGGGGATTAGGAAGCCTTCACACTTTCTGGATCTCAACAAAGTGAATTTAAAATATGAGACAATATTAAAACCGCACTTAATGTGCTAATTCTGCTATCTAGCTGTGGTAGCAATCACTCAACCAACCAACCAATCAACGACATAAACATTTTAATGCAATTTGGGTAAACAAGATGAATGAAAAGCCAGCAAAAATTAAAAAGAATAATACTTTAAAAATACGTATTCACCTCATTTGAAACTCTTCAGTTCATGGCAACAAACCAATACTTATTTTCCAACACTTTTTCGCTACGCACTCCACCCGCCGAAGACCTCGTTACGTTGCAATTTCACAACTTCATCTTACGACGCCAATGTTAATTACACTACTAAAAGCAACATTGACTCATTAGCATAAAACAATTTAACGTCTCGTAGCCGAAACCGATAAACACTTACATATGTATTCACATACAGAGGGCCATCACCTGCTTGTTCCAACATGTGGCACGTTTTGCAAGTGGAAATTGCATGTATTGACTGTGCGCACATAAAAATGCAATTTATAACTTTTATCAGCAAAGCAACAGACATACACATACATACATAACAACCCATGCGGATAGCACAAGCGGCAGAGCTGTCAATTTTGGCGCCTTCATTTGTGTATTTCACGCCTGACGGCACTAACACAACGTTCGATACATCAGCGTTGCGCATCTAATGTTTCCGTGAACCGCGGCGCATTGCGGTTGTGGTCGTTAGCAACCAGTCGACAGCCGGCAGCCAATATGCAAAAATTCCAATCATATGAAGGGAATCAAAGTCCATAAGCGTGGCAAAAGGCAATTGCCATGTATGTTCGGGGTCTGGTCTGGTTTCGGCGCTACGCTCAGTTGTGAGATGCACTCGGAGGCGCTAACGACGTGGCCAATGGTAATTTCACACATACATGAACATCTGCCTCGCGTGTGTGTGTGCGTATGTAAGAAATGTATTGTGTGAAGGCCATACATATTGATGGCAATCAGTTGATATTCTATACACACACACATAGAAACATTACACCATATTCTGCCGAGTGTGAATTGATTTGTTGTGTATGGCTTTGGCGTTGATGTGCTGATAACGTTATTGTTTTTGTTGTTGCTGTCGATTTGATTTTTCATTATATGAAGCTTGTTGGTGTTGTTGTAAATTTACTTGCTATTTACATTGTTTCAATTAAACCATGTACACACGTATGTATATGTTCGTGTGTGTGTGCTTCTGCTGCTGGCAATTAGTTTAATTTGTGAGAAAATGTGATTTTGAGCTTAAATGGCTGAATGAGTGCTTATGCACTTGAGCCCCTGTCATTGAGAGTGTTTGGTGAGCTGAGTGCAATTGCACTCATGCAAATCTGTGCGCTAATGAGTGCAAGAGTGAGAAATTGGAGTGTGTGAATTATGATGAGGGAGTGGGAATTAATGAGTTGATATGAAAATTAGTGCAACTAAGTGGGACGAAGTTTAGAAAGAAAATAAATAGAAAAATAAATAGAAAAAGTTCTCAATAAAATATATCAACTATGCTTAAAATAAAGTAAAGAATAAGTAAATAAAAAACAAAATAAATGTAAAATAAAAAAGAAATGCGTTATAAAAAGTGAAACAAATTAAAAAATAAAATAAAATAAAATAAAATAAAATAAAATAAAATAAAATAAAATAAAATAAAATAAAATAAAACAAAATAAATAAAATAAATAAATAAAATTAATAAAATTAATAAAATTAATAAAATAAAATAAAATAAAATAAAAAAAATAAAATAAATAAAATAAATAAAATTAATAAAATAAAATAAAATAAAATAAAATAAAATAAAATAAAATAAAATAAAATAAAATAAATAAATAAAATAAATGAAATAAATAAAATAAATACAATAAATAAAATAAATAAAATAAAAAAAATAAATAAAATAAATAAAATAAATACAATAAATAAAATAAATAAAATAAATAAAATAAATAAAATAAATAAAATAAATAAAATAAATAAAATAAATAAAATAAATAAAATAAAATAAAATAAAATAAAATAAAATAAAATAAAATAAAATAAAATAAATAAAATAAAATGAAATGAAATAAAATACAATAAAATATAATAACAAAATAAAAGAATAAAATAAATTAAAATTAAAAATATTTTATGTTATTTATACAACAAAACTTAAAATAAAATAATGTAAATCGAAATAAAATACAAATAAAATAAATTGAAATTGAAATAAAATAAATAAAAATAAAATACATTAAAGAAAATAAGAAAAATGAAATAAAAAAACAAAATTACATAAAAATGTAATAAACTGTAACTCGTTTATTAACTTTGAAAATGTTTAAGCAGACTTTTTTGCTTTTGCAAGTCGATATTTAGGTATTTTTTATATGAAAATTTTCCATTAAGAGTTGAAAGAACACATTTACATAGCCATGAAGAAAGATGTTTGGGGTATAGAGCCATTTATGATCCTACAAGTTTTTTATTCATCCATTTTATTGGTGTTTTATAGTCACTTCGAATGTGGCAAGTTTAATTAAAATACAATAAAAACATAAAAATTCATACAATTTATTGCAGAATTATGAAGAAAAAAACAAATAAAAAAAATATGAATTTTGTTCCACGATTCTTTATTTTCAATGTACTAATTTGTTCGGCACTCTCTTAGAAAAGAAAGATTCACTTGGGTGAATTATGAAGAAAATGTAAGCCTGCAACAATTTTAAGAAGCATAAAAAAATATAAATTTGTTTCCACGATTCTTCTATTTTAATGTATTACTTCTTCTTCTAGTTGAAATCTTCTTTGATAATTTAGGTATCCACACAAAGATTATTCACAGATAACTAAGATTTTATCAGAAGGTCAAACTGGTTCTTTTAGCCGACTATATGAGTCCAACAATGGTATCAGAATCATTTTCTTTGACCTACGTTTGCTCTCCTCGGCGCAGCCACGACTATCTAACATCTTCTTACCTTCCACAATTGTTTCGAAAAATTATGCCGATTCTTTTTGTCTCCTTGATGCGAATTTTAATAATTTTGTTTTCTATTTTATATAAAACATTTTATTTGCAAACTAATTAAGCACCAGTTCAATATTAGTTTATGCTGTCAACAGTGAAAATGCCGACAAATTTGTCTTCCTCTAACTGCAATTTGTTTTGAATATTTTTAATTAAAAAATTGTCTTTTTTTGGGGAAAACTAGAAATGTCCAAATGTCGCCAGCGTTGCCGCACTAACCGTTGCCATACACACTGAATGCTAACGAGTAGCGCACAAGTATTGACACAAATGTTGGCGTTAATTAAGTGTGAGTGTAAAATGAAAATGGCTTTTCCACGCACGTACACGACAGCGTACACTGTTCACCTAAGTGTTGGTGCTGGCTTGGCGCTTTACGTGTTGGTCGGTGTGCGCGAACGAATTTGTGTGTGTGTGTTTGTGTGTGTATGGGCGCAGGCGTGTGCATATTGATGTATGTCGCTGTCGTTGCTGTTAAAGGATATTTCCGGCAGACGCACATGTTCAACTCAGCATATTTTCATTTGAAATGTGAACAAGATAAATGAAGCGCACCATCAATTTCGGTATTTTCTTTCATACCTCCCCCGCTTCTGCCATGTTGTTCTTGTTCTTGTCGTCATTGCTGTGTTTTTTCAAACTCTAATTGGATTTTGCTGTATGTGGGAATGCGTGTACGCGCGCGCACCAGCTGACACTTGGGGAACGCTCCCCAGACATTGTAATTACTGGCCGCACGCCATGCACTTAACATTTTGACATGTGTACGATTCGAAAGAGCCGGGGATAGCAATTGCGCTGACAGTCAATTACGCACGTTTGGGGACACATTTTTGGACAATTTGGAATTTTTTTTACAATAGCTGCTTATTTGTTTTAGGAAAATTGTGCTGTCATTGGTTGATACGTGTAGGAAATAAAAAATATATTATTATGTAGAAAGTAGTCGTTGGTTGGCCTTTGGGCTGGCTTAGTGAAGCTAATTGAACTTATTATAGACATTCGGCAGGCTTACTGAACTCAATCTAACTAGACATGAAATTATTTGTTAAATATTAAAAGCGGCATTGAAAAGTATTAATTTTCATATTTTACTTATATTTTTGAATAATAGAATGAAAATGAAATTTTCTAAACTTTCCTTTGTATTTATATTTTTTTATTTTTACCATTTTTTGGCATTTCTATAGTATTGGGAGTAACTGATGGATACAGACACTTGAACGTTGTTTCCCATTATGTCTCCGAATTTTTAGATAAAAATAGATTCAAGTACATCTTTAGAAGACTGAAAACATCCTAAAAGTATGCTAAGATAGCATTTTAAAAATAATAAAAAATTATAAATATGTCCTAAATCCAAATCCAGCTTAAATTCTTAGTTGTTTTTACGCGAGTCAAACATTCACACATTTACAAGTACGTTTTATGGTATACTTTTAGGCTGTTTTTTTTTAATATTAAATCAATTTAGCATTGTCTTCTTCTTTTGGCCAAGCCAAACATTTATTTGCTCATCACCTTCGCGAACCATCCTTGCCATATCGGAGTTATAGCCAACCGCCTGTACTCCAAAGTGCATGCCTAAAAGTATGCTTGGAAAAGCATTCATGCATAGCACAGCACAGAGTTACAGTATACTTTTAGGCTGGTTTTTTTTAATATTAAATCAATTAAGCATTGTCTTCTCCTTTTGCCCAAGCCAAACATTTATTTGCATATAAATTCAAAAGCACTTTTGACGAACATCTATTGAAATAATTAAAAATGAAAAATAAGCTTAGGAAAATTAAATGCCTCAAACTCATTTGAAATGCCAGGCAAATTTACGGCACCCACCTGCGCCATACGCACTGCCGCCGCTGTTTGCTAAGCACTTTATCTCGCAGCGTACACAGCAGCAGCAGCAGTTGCCAGTTGCCAGTTTCTTAAGCAAGAAACTGTCTTCGTATCGGCACAGCCAGGCAGTGAGCGACTGTATGTACCTGCACACCAAAAATTCTTAATTACCCAATTAAAACTGATGAGCTGCATAAAGTTTAATTTGAATTTCGTTCGCTTGTTTGCTCACTTGAGCGCCACTTTAACTTTGCTGGTCCGATCCAGCTGAGAGGTGTCTAATACATATATACTTCTAATTTTTTGATGTTTGTCTCCTATTTCATCTTTCGTGATTTGCGCTTCGTTTGCCTGTCGCGTCTGTCCAACAATTTCATCAACTCTCGTTTACATAATTTCAACGGTGGCGTTGTTGTGCGTGCACACAACTTTAAGTTTCGTTCATTTCTGGTGCTACTTTGGCAGCTTCTTTATTGGCTGCGCTGTTTGTTTAAGCGTCAATCGCTTTGATTGACGTTAAACCGCGTACTCAAGAGATTGGATGTCACGTGTAGGTGGTGGGAGGCAGTAGAAAGTAGCAGGCTTAGAAGAAGCAATGGGAGAAGAGGAAATAGTGGCAGGAGGCCCACTCACAGCCACCAAACGCTGAACGCATTGGTAGGTATTTGCTAGTAGATGTAGTATTTGCAGCAGCCTAAAAGCTATGATACTAAAAAGAAAACAGCAGCGTAACTTTTATAGTATCAGTTTTTATGGTATATTTTTAGGCGACAAGTAAATTGAACTTGTAGCGCACCCTGGGGCGTTAATCAAGGAGATAAAAGAAAAATCTGTGAAAAAATTGCCACAAAAAAGTCTCAAAGCCGCTAGGAAAAAAATTACTGAAAAAACCCCAACCTGCACACAAAAGCCACAAATATGCAAAGGCAGATCAGTGGTGTCGTGTGGTCAGCGGCTTCATTCATTTGGTCTTTTGTGTCAGCTCTATGCCTTGTCCAGGTGAATCTGCTGGCTCTGACTGTGTGGTTTTGGGTTGCAACATCTGCGCGCTTGTATCTGTGTGTGTGTGTGTTCGTGCTGTGCATGAACTTTGACATTTTGCGCAAAGCTACAGCAACAACAAACATCGCCCGAAGGCAGCGCATCGAATTTTCGCACATGCCGCACTCGGGCTCGTGTTTGTGTGCTCGTGCCATTGCGGCGGCGGCTGTGGCGGCTCGTGCTTGCCAGTTGGCTGCGGTTGTGCGTGTTATTGTTGTTGCTTTCATGCCCCACGGGCGAGAGCAATGAGTGGCGTACAAGACGTGTGCCAAGTTGACACAAAAATGAAAATTCCGGCGCTTTTCATTGTTACCAAGAAATAGTCGAGCATGCTCGCTGCATACAGCTGTAAGTGTGAATGTGTGTGAGTGTGTGTGTGTTAGGATTTTGACAGCTGCGCGCTCCACAAAATAGAACGCCAACTGTCAGCAGCAACAACACGCCCGCTGGCGCCATGCATAGCCTTGTTGGCGCTGTGCTCTTCTTTCTTGGCGCTGCGCCCTCTTTGACCTCGCACTTTGTTGTCTGCAAAGCGTTAAAGCGGCTATGAGCAATTTACTGCCGGAGACTGGATTATACAATTTTGTTTGTAACAAGTTAAATACAGTTAGCATTTAAGTATATGTTGCATAACAAAAGAGATACAAAAAGAGAATAATGATATAAAAACGGCAAACATTTTCTCAGATTTTAAATGTAAATTGCAAAATTGAATTTCAATTGATTTTTCCTCCACAGCAGTAGTGATGCGCTCTCATTGCATTGTCACATTTCGTTTTCACCTTTGACCTGCGCATTGCGGCGCTCACTAGTCACTCATAGACTCCATGCAAAAATGTCTGCCACAAAAGAGAGCAAAACTTGACGGCGAGAAGAAAATGTACCAGAAATTGGCGCTCACTTGGTCCAGTTATATTAAACGCGCTCGCTTAGTTTCTCTCTTTGCGCTCTTCTTCACTCTTCTCCGCTATTGGCGACTGCAGGACATTTCCCCTCACTGGCATTACGTCACTTCTAGGTTTATGTGCCTTTTTGCAATTCTCCTATAATAATAAAACTTGCGCTCGCATCATTTTTTATATAACTTGGACGTTCAGAATATGTTGTTTTCTCTTTCTCTCTAAAATTAAACTGACGCCGCTTTGACTGTGTGTTTTTGTTACTCTATATTTTTATGCTTTTGTTGCTATTTGAAATTTATTTTTTGTCGTTTGACATTTTAATTTTGTGCTAATTTTAAAATTCTCAACTACCACCCATGAAAGTTAATTTTGTGCTCTCAATCTTTAGTAAAAGTTCTCTTCACACAAACACTCAGACATTTAGTAGACTGCAACCACTGTGTGTATGTGTGTGTGTGTTAGTCAATCCTGCGCTTTGTGCAGGCAAAAGTTTAACTACCGTTATCACATTAGGGTTAACAAGGTTGCATTTTTTATTGTACTGCGAGCACTGTTAAACTCAGTGACAGCTGTGCATTAAGTGAGGTTAGGGCAAAGTTGAGTTTGGTTTGAGTGCAAAAGTTGTTTTTTTTTAGATACGTTAAGCTGGGAAATGGCATTGATGTAGAATGGGGAAGAGGTGGATTTTCTCAAAGGAATAAAGGTCATAAATTGTATAAAATTTAAGAATGGGTTTGCAGAATCATTTTTGAAATATTACAAACTGAAGCAATTTGTTGGAAGAAAAGTTGGTGGAGATTATAGGAGAATGGAAGAATGGTGTGGATATTTAGAAAAAAGGTTACAAGCGAGCGAGCTCCAAGCAAGATCCAAGAGCAAGCATAGCTGAGAGTGGCTAGACCAGACTTATGCTTCCTGCCATCTCTGGTAAATGCTTAGAGTTTCTTCTGCCACTATGTAGAAGGGACGGCAGGCAGTTGTTCGGGTTTATGACGAGCCTTTTTCTATGGGCAAAGCACATGGGAAAGTTGGGTATATCCGAAAGTACACTATGTCCTGCCTGTGGGGAGGATGATGAGACGACGGGCCATTTTCGAATCAGGTTTAAGACGTTTGGCACCGATGCACAGTGATTCGACTCCATACAACCGCGGGACAAAATTAGAAGGAGTGGTCCGTTCCTCATAAAATTTGGCATATTAGTTAATCATGGTCTGCTAAATTGAAATCTCTAATTTGATTTTCTTAAACTTTTGTAGTTTGGCAATGCCAGAGTCTTAAATTTTCAAATTTCGTCACATTTGAAGAGCTATAGCACCAAGTGTGTTGGCTAGATTTTTCAGATTTTACATTTAAACGGTAACATCAACATTGATTATTGCAAAGAGTAACAGAAATTGTCTCAGGACCCTTTAGTTTTGCAATAAAAATGATAATAATAGACGTGTGTTTTGCTTTTTTGCAGTTTTCTCAATTTTTCATGCTGATTGCATACTTTTAGGCATGAAAAAAATAAATTTTGTCGAAAAATAGGTGTTTAGACCACTTTTAAAATTTCCTTTCTGAGATCGGAAGATATCGGAGGATGTAATTACAGTATCTGACAAAAAATAATGCTTCTTAAAATAAACAAAAATCCAGGAACATACTTTCACATACTTTTTAGATATTTCCCTCTAATTTTTGCCAATTTTCAGGTTTTTAATTTGGAAAAATATTTTGATTTAAAAGTGATGTAAAAGCCTCAGCTTTGCAAATTTTTGAGATAACAGTAAAAGCGAAAATGACCACATCATTTCTTAATCTTTATTAAAAGTTTCAGCAACTTCTTGGTAACCATGTATTTTTAAAATTTTTTTACCTCAATAGACTAAAATGTGTTGTGATGTGTTTAAATTTTTTTGTGAAAAAAGTTTCAACTTTGATCCGCTTTTGCACACACACTAATTAATTTTCCCACAGATTTTTTGGAGTTTTCTTAGTTGGAGTTTTGCCTTTCAAATGACATGAAAATCATTAAATTCTGTGACTATAAATTTTTTGAATTTTGCCCATGGAGCGAATCACTGTGCGATGGGTTGAGAAGCGACCACTAGCTCCTTGACACTCCAGGATCTCTCCAGATTTCTCCGGAGGTCGGGTAGATCCAAAACACATTGACAGGGACTAGGCCGATCCTACCTACCTACCTACCCTACATGAAAAATAATTAAAAAAAAAATATGGGCACACCAAAATTTAATGACTCTAAAACATTAGAAAGGACAACTGTTGTGTTAAATTTAAATTTTAAAATCCATGGAAAACCTCTTAAGGCATACAACTAAATTCTGCTCATCATAGACGATTTATAAAATTTTCTTCATTATTCTCTTTTTTCACTTTCCATTGCTAGCACAAAAAATTCATTGAAAATTAAAATTCTTTAATAAATAATTTCATATTATGCTGAATTGCATTGGTTAGGGGCTGCAACAAATTTTATACAAATAGCAAAAATACAAATTTAATCCGTTTTGCAAAACTTTAAAATGTCAAAGCGGCACTGAAAACTACACAAACCTAGATGTGGCATTTGAAAAATCGAGTGCGCGAAATTGCTTAGGCAACTTTTAAAGCTGCTTAATCCGCTTACGAGAGGCAATCAGCCAAAGACAAATGCTGCCGCCAGTGCTGCGTCAGCGGGCCAGTTTAGTGCGGCTTATGGTATAACCGCACCGCCACTGGTCACCTTATGGCATTTGCGACACACGAGACCGCAACGGCCATGCAAAATGGTATTAAAATTTTCCAAGAAGAATCAGTTTGTCCCAGCCATTGCTCAACGTTGTACTTCTTCGGTCACGCTGTGCACTGTTCATTATTTTGTGTGCGTTTCGCCTTGGTGCCATTTCTTTTGGGCGGCTCGTTGTTTCAGGTTGCCATTCGTGCTGTTCCTGTGCTGACATTTCATGATAATTAAAAGCAAATTAATGCGCACCAAACAGCGTAATTTATTAATCCCGCGGGTGTTGCCGTGCTACGGCAACGGGCAGTATGGAGCGTTGGCCAGTTGGACAGGCGGCCAGTCAGCCAAGATGCGCTTCAATTCGTTGGCTTTTATCTTTGTGGGGGGCGGGCGAGGAGGACGGATAATAAGAATAATAATAAAAAAGAAATTGAAGAGGAGAAAAAGAAATAATAATAATGAGAAAAAATGTGTACTTGACTTGGCGAGCAGTAGAACTGCTGAATTGGAGAAGGTGGGCGTTAAAGTGGAAACATTTTCGTAAAAAAGTTAGCAAGGGTGAGGTGGTTGAAACAGTGAAAGCTAAGCTGAGGTTGAAGTAAAGAAAACCGAAACTTTATTAGGACACGGACAAACAGGCGACAAGGGACTGAGCGAAGACAAGCGTGTGGCCAGCAATGTTACAGAAACATTTATTAAACCTGCAATTTATGAACTGATAGAATAGCAGGGGTGGGGATTTAAAGTCGCTAGCGAAATACAAGAATAATGAATTGAAAGACGCAAAAGAAGGGCATTGAGTTGTGTTGGCATTAAGAATTTTTCACTCCCTTAATAAGAAATCTCCCTCAATTTTGTTTGTGTACTAAGTTTACACGTACTTGTAAGATACATTTTACATTTGCCGAGTTTTCTGGGTGACTTGAACTCAATTTTAATGTGGGGAACTTGGTGTTTCTTATCTCAATGACCACCACAGCAAATTACTTTTTGCAGAAAGTGCCTTGAAATAAAAAAGAACTTGAATTCAAAGAGCGCCAATGTTAATTATTGAAATGAAAATTATAGCCCACCGAATATTAAAATAGATAAATCTAAAGTTAACAAGTCTGGCAATTTTACACTTCATTGCGTGTTAATGAAACACATTTTGCACTGATTTGCACCACACGCCAACTTTTTGGCCAACCAACCGCAAAACTGTTCTGACAAACCGCACAGATTTGGGGGGCCGGCCACTTGCTGGCTTTATTCAGGTTTCTGTGTAACGAAATATTTTATTCGGTGAGGGGGCGGGGGGATACTTGAGAAGTTTGAACATTTTAAGACGCCCTCTTTGTGAGCCACTGACATACTCAACAATTGGCTGCTTTGGCTGTCTGTCCAGTCCTTGCTTTGTGTTTCTATCTGTCGCTGATTCGGCCAAGAAATGCTTTGAAGTGCAATGTGCCGTTTGGGCCAAATATTTATGTAACTGAAAGCGTACTTTGTATGTGTATGTGTGAGTGCTTTAGTGTGTTGGTAGGGTAAGAAATTGACTTAGTACACACAGAAAATTGTTGGTTATGCATTTAAAATATTCAAAATAAAAATGTGAAAATTCAAAAAGGTTAGATTAACCCTTCTGCTGAGTTTCGGTCACCAACTTTTGATAAATAAGGCTGTTGTATGCATTCATGGCTCTAAAATCATCCTTTACATGACTTAAAAAAAAAATAAAAATAAAAAAACGAACTCTTTTCAAATAATTGTTGTTCAGTTTAACTGTGGTTTAATGAAAAAAAAATAGATAAAAGTAAATTTCATTTTCTGTTATGTGAGTGAATGATTTTTTCCTATCACAGTAGTTGGGTTTATTTTTGAGCTCCGTCAAAGGGTTAATGAAAAGTTTTTTGCAAGTATAATATTTTATTAATTTAAAAAATTTATACACAAAATTAAAAATTCATATTTAAATTAAAATTAAATTATAACAAATTTAAAATTTTGAATTAAAAAAAATACTAATAATTGTTATTTCTTTTAGTGTTTATTATGACTAATTTATTTGTTTTTTTTGTTTAATAACACAAATTATAGTTTTGAAAATATATGCAAAATTAAAAAAAAATATTCAAATTTAAATTACATACATCAAAAATTAAAAAATCTTGAATTAAAAAAATATATATGTTATTCTTTTTCAGTGTTTAAAGTATGGAAAAATTAGTTTTTTGTTCATTAACAAAAATTGCAGTGTAATGTTTGATTTTTATTCAAATTAAGCTCTATCTTCACTGGCCCAATCAAGTTCAAAAGTTTTCCATTCTGATTTTTAAATGCTTTCAGACATAACTTTACTTGCATAGTCTGACATCACTTTAATTGTTTGAAATTTCTTAAATTTTTTAGAAAATATTTAACAACATTTTCACTTGAGTCTAACATAGTTTGATTTTTAAGAAACGTAACAACAAACTTCCTTTGTAAGAAAGTACAAAGAAACATTCCTAAAATACCATAGAAGCACTTTTAGCTGCTACTCTTCAGGCCATCACTCAGACATTTAAGGGTTAGACGGCAACGTGGCAGTTACAGGAAAGCACTGAGAATAGATCCCCATTGCATACTAGATGCTCTATATAAATATCTACCTTGCTGGCTTTTTGTATGATTACAACAAATGCAAATAGCAGTAACAGAGAAACAAGCAGGAAAGGCAAAAAACAACAAAAGCAAAATGCTCGATTAGATTATGTAATTTACGAGTGAGTGAAATGTAATTTATGTGTAACATGGCAACAATGGCGCCAACGTTAAAACACACGCACACAACTACACATACACACAAATAGACCCACACATGTATAAAGAGCTGCACAACCACGTACCGGCGTTAACGGCAACGCAAACGTATGACGGGTCGGACGGGCTTTTGTACGTACCGTCGCACGCGACTATGCTCGCGTGCCATTTGCTTTGCTTACCGAACACATTAAATAAATGTGTGTGTGCATGATAAAAGTAAAAAATCTCATACACAAACACACGAATATACAAAGCAGCCAGATGTTTGTTGTTTGTGCAGCAGCGAGCACAAACTAGAACACATGCATAGGTGAGGTAGCTGGTAGTAAAAAATCGTCACCGCCACACATTTTGTTTTGTGTTGATGCGAAAAAGCCAAAATGGCAGCTGCAGCAATGCGGTGAGTTGAGAGCAACCAGCAGCACATACATTGTTTGCTGCTTAACGCTTGGAAGCGGGAAATAATAAACGAATTTATGACATGACATTTCTCTTTGTCGCATTGTGTTTTTTTCTTCTAAAAGCAAACGAAAATGTAAGCATAATTTTGTATGAAATTATGGAAAAATTACAAATTTTTTTACAGAAGTTTTGCATATTTCTTAAACTATTTAAAAATGTGTGAATAATTGAAGAATATGAAAAGTTCTAACTGTTTGAATGTAAAATTGATTAGAGATTATTCTGTGGTCAAATGCAATAATCACTTAAGTCCATAAGTACTATTTTGAGCAGCGCGCCTTAAAGATACATGTTAGCACCCTTAACTCAATGATATCTTAAGTCGACTTTTAAGTTTATTGTTTTTGACCACAGAATTATTAAAAAATGATTAAAAATTTCCTCCTAAAAGTATGCAATGGGTGCAAACAAATGACTAAACTGGACATATTTTACTTTTAGGTTATCGTATATATTGCGTTGCATACTTTTAGGCTGTTCAAAATACAAAAGTGAATATTAGTTAGAAAATTAGTAAGATTAGGAGTAAGTTTTTTACAAAACTCAAGTAATTTTGATGTTTAGAATCCCGACTGACTGACATAAAATTTTTTGTTTATGCATTTTAAAATATCTATTTTGCGGTACATTGTGAGTGGCAAATATAGTTTAAATCGGTATCGAGTTCGAAAGTTCTGTGCGAAAATAAAAAAAATTAAACCAAAAACTCAAATTAAATCCTGTGTGCGTCAGCGGTTCCAATATAAATGTTGTCTTAATCTCACTTTCATTTTGTATAAAAAAATTGTGAACGAAAATGAAAAAATTTCATTCAAAAATCCAAATGAAATCCTGTTTGATTTCAATAGATAGCATTCCTCAATTTCACTTTATATACCTAACCTACGTTGCCAGTTTTGATAGTCCAGTGGACCGTATACCAGAGGCCCTAGGTTCGATTCCCCGCTCGGGTTGGCGAAACACTCATCTACTTCTATTGCTATCCACCTGAAGCAGATGAGAATTACAAAAATCGCCCAAGTGCGGTCTTAGTAAGCAAAGGGAATGCCAACCGCCGTTCGGATTTGGCGTTAAATCGGAGGCCTCCTCTTCTCTTATTCACCATCCGCTTGAAATGGGTATTGTAACAGATGTTGGAAGAAAAAAAAACAGTTGAAATATGTGGTATCACTTCTCCTTCCCTATCCTTTCCTTTCTGTTACCCACTCCATGGGCGTAGTACAATGGTCCAAATAGGCTGAGTGCTATGGAAGGCTTGGAGCCTTCCGGCCAACCCTCACACACATATAAGTACCTAACCATCTATCATTTTGTCCTATGTACGTTTTTGAAAAATGTATCTTGCGTGGCTCTAAAATTACTTTCTGTGTGCGTCACTGGTTTCAATAGCTGTGATTCATCTCTTTCTCTCCCCTTATATACCTAACTATCTATCATTTTGCCTATATAGGTACATCATACATCAATATGTACATATGCTTATATCTTTGAGTCTACATGCAGACATGTTAGCTAGACAGCGATATTTACAATCGTCAGGACTTTTGCTATGAGCCAACAGACCATCCAAAAAATGAAACTCATTCCATGAGTCGATCAATGCATCGCTCATTCTGAGTTATAAACTTTGCTTACATTCATTACGCTCTAAATTGAAACGGAAAACAATAATCGCACATTAATTGCCACCAAGCTGCCGTCAAGAGATGGTCTCATTAAAAAAAGATTACATTGCTACACGTCATCAAGCACATTTACCATAAAGCGTATAATTACAAAGCAATATCAGAATTTTTGTATGTGTTCCTTAATCATCTCAACACTTCAACACGTTCGCCTTGTGCAGCAGATAATCCGTTGTCATAAATTATTGCAATCAAAATAGCGTCGAGTGTATCGGGCTGGATGCATAAAACGTTTAACTTCTTATCAAGCGGCAACATTATTAATAAAAGCGCAACATTAACGACGCTTAACAAGCACATAATTACAACAACCACTTTAAACAGGCACATTGACATTTAAGATGCGCGCAATAAATCATCAACGACAGCGGCCGCAGCAATGACACGTTGGTAAAAAAAATTTAAAATGTGCGCAAAACGAAGCAACAAAGTGTGAATACTTTAATTCATAGCAAATGTCAGCAACGGCAGCGCACAAGTGGTGGGCGTGGTACTTCAAAAAGAAACGCAATGGCAAAACAAACAACGCAATTTGATTAATTGTAGCGCAAATATATGCAAAATGAATAAGAGGAGCACAAACAAAAAATTGTGTGAAATGTTAAAAGTGCAAAAAAATATAAAATATATGAAAAACGTGCAGCGACAATGTGCGCAATAGGCAAAACGTGTAGTTGGAGGAGTCAACTTTGAGCGGAAGTGAACGCGTTGGGCCATGGAAAGAAGCGTGTGGGGGAATGTATGAAAAAAAACCGCAACAGGACGCTGGGAGGAAAAAGCGAACACCAAAGCGCTACTCTGTAGTTTATGGCTGAGAATGGAAAGGCCGCAAGTGTTGGCGCATATCTTGGCGGAAATAAAATTGTCTGTCGTTGCGTTAGTGGCGATAAATGCGGCAAAGGCTGTGCAGCTGGTGTGGTCGGGCAGTCAGTCGGCCATGACAACAGGAGCGTAATAAATTTTTAACTGTCACCCACTTGCCTTCACTGGTTCTATCTCGTTTTCGCGCTTATGCTGTCCTTTTCATCCTCACCGTAAGCGTTTAAGCGTTAATGTTTATGCGCTTTAAATCACCGGCGCTTGGCTGCATTTGGTGGGAGTACGGATAATGAAAAATACTACAGCAACAACGTTGAGAAGGGAAGCAGAGAAGAGAAACGTGCCAGCCGTAGGAAAATAAATAAATTGTACGCTGTGTAATGAGTCGAACACTTATGCTGGACATGCGTTCTCATTAAATGTTCTTGTTCTTTTTTTGAACATATTTGCTGCCTTAATTGTTCTGGTGATCATAGCTGGATAGGACAAAAATTTTGGTATAACATAATAGACTTTAAAGAGAAGGATTTGAGTTCAATAATAATGCGAGAGGCAAAAGAGAAGACAAGCCTGACGAAAGCCTGGAAGCCAACAATTTTTAAGCTCTTTTGAAAACCTGGTTTTTTAACAATAAAATTCTATTTGCTTAAAGTATCATGAAAGCTTTAACAAAACTTCAGCCATCTTAGCTCAACATGACAAAAACTTTATAAGTTCTTTCTAGTAACACTTGAGTTGACACACGAAATAATTCCACTTAGGCTACTTTTTAATTTTTTTTTTCAGTTCTGCCCACTCAAACACAAATAAATGCATGTTCCTTACTTTCAAAAACTTGCTAGAAAATAAGAAAAAATGAGAAGTACGAGAAGTTCTTCGTAAATACTTAGCATTTTCATGCGCACACATGCAAAGCATGCATATGCAAAGTACACACATGCCAAGATTACTTGTGTCTGTGTCTTTATGGCACATTTTGTTAGCCTCGTCACTGTGCTTTTCGAGTTCTGACTAACTTTTTAGTGCTATTATGTGCTGTTCGTTCTGGTTTGCTAAAATTTCTAAATTTTTTTTTTACAACATTTGTGTTGTCCTATTTTTTTTATACATTTTGTGTCTTTTATACAACATTCAAGTTTTTTTCTATCTTTATTTACATAAAATAGTAAAATGTTGCTCATTTTCATTTTTGTCTATTTTTTGTTTCATTTTTTGTTGTTTTTGTGCACTTTGGTGCCGTTCTGCCGTTCGCATAGAGCAAATACCAGTCAGCAAAGTTTTTGCATTAAATGTGTACAAAAATTTGCAGTCCATGTGGCATGTGGCACGCAGCTGCTCGGTGTGCGGCATTTGAAAAGTGCTGGTGTTTGCTTTCATCCTTTCAGTTGCACTGTTGCGCAAACAGAACCCACTCACCTTTAAGTTCATAAGTGGCTGCCAGCTAAGAAAGTAATTAAGAGCAGCAGCGCTTTTATGAGATTCTGCTCTTTGGTTGGTTGTCTTGGCTGGTTGCTTGGAACTGGCTTGTGTCACCTTTCGTTCTAGGACAATAAAAAAATAGCACTGTAAGTTGTTAAATAAAAATATCAAATAGCACCACACGTGTAGTGGAAATTTGAGTTGATTGAGAGAGTTCGCTGAGAGAGTTTTTTTGCAAATATATAAAACTTGTTTTGAAACCTCTAAGCTGAATGAAAACTTATGGCTTTAGATAGAAATATTTTTTTTGTTGTACAAAATTATGTTGTAAATATAAGAAGGTGTTGTTGTTTTTCTAGAGGATGAGGCTTAAGGGGGCTTAAGAGGTCTTAAGAGGAACAGGAACATACGAGAAAATTATATTCAAATTCGTTTGAATGCTCAAAGTAAAACAGTTCTTTAGGTCTTGGATTCAATCTCCTTAAGTCTCAATACTACTAAATATTGGAAAATATTCGCTTGTATATTCGTAAAAGAGTCGCCCTTGAGGATTTGGATTCAGTATCCTCCAAATCTCAGAACAGAATACTTGGAACAGATAATCTAATTCTCCCGTATACTCGCAAAAAAGTCATTCTAGAGGCTTTGGATTCAGTCTCTTTCATATCTCCTTTACATCTCAGTACAAAATATGGACAAACGTTATTATTATTTGCTTTATTATTATTTCATTTAAGCGTAGTAAGCCCATTATGAAGGCCTTGGACTAAGTCTCCTTCACATCTAAGAACTTAATGTTGCTAACAGATAATCTAAATCGCTCGTATAAGCGTAGTAAAGTCGCCCTTGAGGCCTTGGAGTCAGTTTCCTTAAGATCTCAGTACAAAATATTGACAAATCGTATTCTAAAGCCGCTCTTGAGGCATTGGACTCAGTCTCCTCAACAATCTTAAAACAAAATATGGGAAAACTATATTTGAATTTGTTTGTATAATCGAACAAAAGCCGCCCTTGAGGGCTTGGATTCAGTTTACTTAACATTTTAGACTGTTCAAAGCTATAATAGGCAACAGATCTCTCAATGAATCCTAAACCAACAATGACTAAAGATGTGCTGATTGCCAGGACACAAACCCATTTCAAGGAACTGCAGTGCAACCGATCTACTTGTAGTCCGACAGGGAACGACTAACCCCACTTCTTCTTAGATGTCTTTTGGGAGATTTAGCAGAGATGCCGATACAGAACTTAAAAAAAGTGCCAACTGTCTTGTTTAGCGGTGAAAACAAGGCCTAGTTTTTCTTTTAAGGGTCATCACAATGGGCCAAACGAGTCTTAGCTTTCTAACCCTTATAGTAATGCATTCCATCTGAACTTTTCATTGTCGTAACAAAAATTACAGAACAACAAATAATATAATGAATTTTGAAAAAAATTATAATGTTAGATAATTTTAATTTGAAGAATAATGCATCAAAGCATGAAAACTATTTTATTAAAAAATATTTTATAATAATAATATTTTTGTTCTCGCTAAAAAATCCCAACTTCATTCCAACTTGAAACACCAAAAACATTTTTTTTAGTAAATGGAATTCAGTGTTTCAATACTTCATACATTTTATTAAATATAAAACGGCTTGTTACTTACTTTTTTGCATGGAATTTATGCCATTTTTGCCACATGCATCATGTGAGATAAATTGAATAGCAGCAGCAGCCAGCCAACAATTTTTTGTGTTGCACCATTCGTTCGCGCATTTGCAATCCTCGTCTTTTATTTACTTCTTTTTTGTAATTTTTCAAATGCGAAAATCCCGCTGGGCATTGGTGGTGAGAGCAATATGTGTTCATGTTGTTGTTGTTGCTTCTGTTGCAATTCATTATTTAAATGGGCGAAAAAGCTGATGAAAACTGAAACTGTTGCAACATTTTCCGGGCAAGTAAATGCAACGTCATAACGTCCTAAGCCACAGATCAGCAACTATGTAAAATGGATCATAGTGTGTGGTACAAAAAAATGGGATGTTCTGTAAAATAAAAATGAAGTTAAAAATTGTTACTGTATGTGAAAAAAAACTATGACACATGGAATGGAAAACAAGAGATAAATCAAGGATACATATAGATGCGACGTGCAGGCAATGAATGATTGAGTTACGGTTTGAAAAGGTTTTCATATATGGAAAAAATAGCCAATACAGATATTTTCAATTTTAGCGATTAAAAATGGTGGCAGATTTTCTAACACAGTTGAGTTGTACACGAGATATGTCAATTGAATTTGATTTGCAGATTTTTGGAAGTTTGTATGCCATGACTTGAATGTTTTGTTTAAATTATACGAAGTTTGAAATAAAGAAATATTTAAAAAAATTCAATATTATTACAAAGAAATGTTGAAATGATATTGTAATTATATAAATTAAATATGTAAGATCTGGTAACTTAAAATGAGATCAGCCAAGTCTGGCAACATTAACTAGAAATGTAATAAAGAAGAGTTCTGTTCTGTTTCTGAATCGCTCGCATACACATCGCACTGCGTTTTTACTGCTCAACAAGAAAATTGTTAAAAATTTATTAATCGATCAATTGAGAAAACAAAACAGCTTCCACTGGTCTTTCGAAGTTCTACTCCATAAAGTTCTAACTTCTAAATATTTACATGCATACACAAAGACTTTTGACTTTTCTTGGTATGGCTGGTAAATGAACACACATCATTGAAACACACACACCAACAAGCAGGTGATGTTGTATGTGTGTGTTTGTAGCTAGTGAGCACACACCAAAAAAACCAATACAGATTCTAGCAGTCGAATTTTAAACCAAAAGTGAGCGAATAAAAGTTTCCACTAGAACCTACTGTCATGTGCGGCAAATGTATGAAAAAATAGTCACCAAAGTGCAAAAGCCATGAAAAATGCTGTATCCACAGTAACAGAAAAGCAGCAGAAATACTTAAGTCATAGCGTACAGAGACAGTGGCGATGCGTAAAATCTAAGCAGCTAAGCGGCAATGAAATTTGTAAAAATTTTTTATTATTCAAATATTTTTTGGCATTACTGATAATGCCAAATTGGGCGTATGCCTGCTGTTGTTGTTGCTCGTTGTCATCGTCGAATTGCTGTTTCCTTTTTTGTTGGTATGTCATAAATATGAATATTCGCCGTAAAGTCGAATTTTTGTGTATTTGCTTAAAAAAAGTTTTTGGCAGAATAAAAACTTTCTGCTATGAATATTTATTGGTTTATTTATTGTGCCATATTTATTTGCTTTCGTATAATCTTTTGTTGTTGGCTGTTTTGCATTTCAAATTGTTTGGGCTATTTTTAGCAGCAGTTTTTGTTGTTGTTGTTGTCAGGTGTTACATTTTGAGTTGGGCAAAGCTTTGTTGCCCAAGCGGCAGGAAAATTGTATTTTTGTAAAAGCAATAAATTTTCTATAGTTGCAGTGATTCAATTGAATTTGCTCTACGCAGCTACTTTTTTTTAATTTTACATTCATAACAGACGGACAAAAGATGCTTGGGTGAATCTTTTGTTGCGGACTATTGTCTATTCAGCTACTTTGACTTTTACTGAATTGAAAACTCGTCGACCGTAACCATTTTGGTCATCACTTGTCTTTTGTCTTTCTTAGCTTCTATCTTCAGCAACTGTCTTCTAAGCTGCTTTAGCGCTTTGACAACTTTATTTAGGCATAATTTTGTTGTTGTTTTCTACTGTTTTGTCAACATTTGACATTAAGTCCAACTAATAAATTTGTATGGTCATCTGTCTGGGATCAAACACTGACTTTTCCAAGCTGAATTTTTAGTACTTTAGGACCTATTATCATCCATTCTTACATCATCTTTCTTCAGGCTTGTTGATAAGTACGAAATTTGGTGTACTTTAGGATCATTCAATACATGGCTTTGATCAAACTATAAGTAAACTTCCTAACCCATTGTTGCCTAAAGGGTAAAATTTTAACCATGAAAACTGACTTTTAAAATAAAATCTCAGAAAAGTTCGTGGTAGAGATATCTCAAAATCATTGATAGGGATGGTTGGGGTAAAGATGGAACTACCTTAGTCTAGTGGAGGTCACCCTAAAATTCCGCCATCTAGCTAGAGTTACCAGTCTCCAAAAATTGTGAATTTTCCGGAACCTCACAAAAATCTGCCTCCTAACTCACTTGTAAACAATACTTCTTTTGTTCACGTGTTTAGCTGATCAATTTAAAAAGTATAGAAATAAGCTACTATTGCTGCCTAATGGGTACAAAATACCCAATGAATATCTCAGCAACCTGCAGAGAGAGAAAGCTAAAATTGTTTCTGATCATTTTGGGTCAATTCCAGGTCGTGTATGAAATTTTATCAAAATCGTATGGGCGGAACTAGTACCCGGCAGCGATGGGTTAAACACTTTGAACTTAACTCAATACTTGTTTGATTTCAAGACTATACCATCTATTTGCTGAATCCTTCTCATCTGCTTAGTTTTCCGGCATAGTAAGTGGAAAAGCTTTATAGAATCTAGCAGATGTGCTGAATATGGAATCCACCAACATGCCGGACAACCTAAAAACCCACTCTCCATCTCTCTCTCTTGTCGGATCTCTTTTCTGTTTTGTATCTCTTTAGTTACTTGGGCGATGTTTGAAGCCTAAAGTTTGTTTTCCCCATTATTGATAAATTAGTCAGCTTCTCAGCTTCTCATATTTCAAGTCTAACATTTACACCCAAACATTATTCATTATTTTTAAATATGATTTGAATATTTTGTGGGTGTAAATGTTAAAGCTAGAGTTGAAATATGAAAATTGAATATATGAACCAACAAAATTCGCCAATATTCAATCATATTTCATATTTTGCTTTTGATTTAAAAAAATTAAAATACATCAGGATTTATGGTGCACGTAGAGCAAATATAATTTTCTACATAAAATAGGCTTTCAATCACTTTTAATTACTAACAAAAATTACAAAAAAAAAACACAAAAAATATGTAGAAAAAAAGTAGAAAAAAGAAGCAAACATGAAACCTAAATGTCAAGCTGACAGCAATACAACACACACACGCATACACAAAGCAATACAACAACAACGTTTTTGCCACGCCTCTAAAGCAACAAAATAAAGCAAAATATTTTATATAACGGTGTAGTTAGTGGCAGCTTTTCGCATGCATTAACACCGTCAAGCAAGTAGGCAACCGGCGAGCGCCGAATGAGCTGCCGAGCAGCAAAAGCTGGTGCGTGCTTTTTTGTTTATCACTCTTTATGGGCGTAGGGTGTGTGTTGGCTGCCTAAAAGGCGACCTTACTCAATCAAGTGTGACATTTCAGTTTAACTTTATTTCGCTTTGCTGAAAATAGTCTCGACGTGCCCACTTGTCAGCCAAGCCAGCAATTCTGTCTTGGCTTCACATGCATTCACACCTGTCTGCTAACCTCCCACTTGCTCCAGTCAGTTTGTCACTTGTGCCGGCTTTTTACTAGCTGTGTATACGTTTTGACTTAATCCAATTTAGCTGCCAATTTTACATTCATTTTTGGACAGCATTTTAGCTTTTGTTCGCTGTTGTTGTTTTTATTGGGCCCGTCTCGTTTGCACAATATTCTGTTGTTCTTGTTTGGTGCTTCAGTAAAATTTGGCACTGCTATTATTGTCGTTGATTTTTATGCAAAAATCTTGTCGCTTTTACTGCTACATAAGCCAGTCAGCCAGTCGGCTTCGTTTTGCCATTGAGTCTGGTTGCACGTATTCGTATGCTCTCACATTTTGTTGGTGCTAATTTGAGGCATTTTAGCTGCGAGCGTGCGCCTAAAAATAGGCCATTTTATTTGCAATGTTAAGTGTTGGCTTATAGTGGTTTGCCTTAGGCGGGTATTTTTGTGGTTTTTTGGGGCTTTCAATATCAGACAAGAATTCAATGTTACTCATACGCCCTCAAGACACCTTTTAATTGGATTCATAGTAAAGTCGTTCGCAATTCATTGGAGATTGGAATCGTTTGCTTAAATATTGCAATACAATGGTTTCACACAGTGACATTATTTGCTATTTAGAAACAAAATGTATTGAATTTCTCTGCAAAAACGAGCAGTTTCTGGTAGTCTAACAGTCTACTGCTACAAAACACGTAAATTAAATAGAAAAGTTTTCTAATTAAAGCAGAGATTGTATAGAACTCAATTTGAAAATGTCTGCCAAACACTTTGCTCTTGAAATTTGCATAAAATTTCTTATCATACAAGTAAAAGTTACGTCTACGCCAACTGAAGTTGCCATCATTCCATGTTCATGCGCCACTTAATGAAATTTAAATTATTTACTGCCAAATTTGAAAGACTGCTACGCATTACGCTCATTGAGCCAGCGAATTAAGTACCTAATGCCGGCATCACTCAAAATTTCCATTATTAGCAACAAGGAGGCAATGTGCAGGGCCACAAAAATAAAAACCAACACCAGATACAGGTTTGGTTGACGATTAAATAACGCCCGCAATCAAGAAATATTTACACAAACTACTGCTTAAAATTCCAGCGAAAATATCTCCAAAGCATGCTTGCGTCTCAAAGCTTGTCGCAGCAGATACAGAACTTGCGCGCAACAATTTGTGCATTAAGGCGCAACAGCGATATGTAAATTTTCATGACTATCGCATAATTACTTCGCCTACGCGCTTTCAATTGCGGCTGTCGTCTGTGCCACAAGCTGGCGGCAGCTGCATTAGCGGCGAAAAGTGTCGCTAATTTGTATTTGAATAGCTTCACTCAAGCGTTTGCACGTATTTGGCGCATAAATCACGTATACGCCATGGAGTGCTGAGGGCGTTTCGCTCGTATTTGATTAGCTGGCAACGTGGCTGAAATTGTGTAAGAGAAATGGCGTCGTCATATGTGTATGTGTGTGTGTGAGGAATGGGGAGCCTGGTTGCTGGTTCAAATTGCACACTAGACTGGACGCTCATTAATTGGATGCACACATTTTATTTAGCGTTAGGCAAATTAATTTGATATGAATGGGCTTTAATTTACTGCATAACATGGAGGATGCTGAAAAACAAGTTCAAATAAAATATTCAGAAAAAATATTTATTTTTTGTGTTATATTTTCTAAAGATATAAAATTTTAAATTGAACAAAAATTAATAGTCAGCTGGTACAAGCCATTAAATTTTAAGTTTAATAAAACCGCATAGAATTTGTGTGGTAATAAATATTTATTACGTATACGCTCAGCTGTCCAGATACTAAATCCCTTAAAAGCATAAAGCAGCAATGCCGAAATAATATAATCTTTAGTTAACATAACAAATTTCAAAAGCCACAAAATCAATTCAAAATCTACAAACAGCTGTTTTTATATATTAAGCAAATATTTTTGTATTTACTTGAGCGCTTTAAAATTTTATTTATTCGACTTTACACTGGGGGAGCATAGAATCGTTAAGGAATTTCAATTAAAATTAGAAACGCGTCCATCACTTGTGGTTAGTGGGCCGTGGAGGCTAATAAATACACAGCATATCATACATTCTTTTATATTGGTTTACATTACATACAAACATATTGATGTAAGCGAATGTTTGGCCGTGCACGAGGGCGGCTCTTGTTTGATGTCATGCAAAGGACCCAAACGGAAATTGACAAATGTGGCCACAGTGGCGCACAGAGGAATTCTTTTTGGAGGAGAACGACTTTTGAGGCCAACACAATTTGACAAAATTTTTGCCACACAAAATTTGTGTAACCAACAGATATATGCGATGTTCAAACCATCAATACCTCTTTTTATGTGCGTCTCTGTGTGACCATAAAAATGTTGATAGCATAGCTATAACCATCATAACAACGCCAAACCAGCTACAATGTATCATTTTCATTGTTGATATGGGCCAAAGTTACGCCAGCGCGCTTCCGCTGTAAATCTAGAAAGTTGTAGTACAAAATTGCGGTAATGTTATTCAATACAATAAAAACTAGTTATCTAGTAGCATGAACAGCGCAGCAGGTATTGAATATCAGCTGGATTTCTGCACAGCATATCTGATCTCATATTTAGTTGGATTTCAATTAACTTTGCACCCAACAATGAAGGAATTGGGGCACACAGGTGTAGCGAGAGATGCCTCGAAGGTGGAGGAAGCTACAGGTGCTGACCTCCACTCAGATATATTTAGGATCCCAAGGTCATTCCGACTGCTAGTCGTCGTTAGAATTTGTTAAGCGCAACTCTTGGCAAGATGTAAACTGACTGCGACAGTGAGTTACCACCCACACATGTCACAATTTTCATGAGGCAGTCTTTACAGAATTGAACCTCTTTGGAGTTTACAGAAACAAAGGAGCGGAAGAGATGGCAAGAAATGGTGTTGCTTTGCCGAATACGAATATACGAGGGTTGCATTTTATATTTTTTCAAAAAGGATGAAAATGCACTTTGTTACCATCAAAAATGGTTTAATTGCTTTTCAAAGTATTCTCCTAGAAGATTTATACACTTTTGCATGCACTCAAACCAATTGTCGAAGCACTTTTTCCAGCCCGATTGAGACACCTCTAAAACATGATTTTTGAATGCTTCAGCAGCATCTTCTGGCGATGAAAATCGTTGACCACGCATTTTCTTTTTGATGTGCGGGAATAAAAAGAAGTCATTGGGTGCTAGGTCAGAGCTGTATAGCGGATGATCCATTAAATCGATGCTTTGGTCGATCAAGTATACAGTTGTTTGAGCCGATGTGGGAGAACGTGCATTGTCCTGGTGAAGAATGATTCGGCGTCGGCGGTTGTTTTCCCGTATTTCCTTGAACACTTCTGTCAAACAAATTGTTGTGTACCACTAAAAAATGACGGTTCTATGTTGCTCTACCGGCATAGTAGCCACATGACCAGTTTTGCCGAAGAACCAGGCCACCATTTTCTTCGATATGCTGCGTGCTTGAACAACTTTTGTTGGATTTGGCTCATCTTGGAAGAGCCACACGGTCAATTGCTGTTTTGTTTCATGCTCATACGAATATATCCATGATTCGTCACCTGTCACGATCTTATAAACGTCTTTCGAAGTACCGCAATCGAATTGTTCTATCATTTCTTTGCACCAATCGACACGAGCCATTTTTTGAGCGATTCTCAAGTAATGCGGGATCCAACGAAATCAAATCTTTCTGACAGCTCAATGTTCATGCAATATCGAATGCACGGCCGTGGAACTAATGTCCAAGGATGCCTATATCTCACGATATGTCACATGACAATGTTTCATTATGAGTTCATGCACAGCATCGATGGTTTCTGGCACAATTACCGATTTCGGACGATCTTCACGAAATTCGTCCTGGGCTGAACGGCGACTACGCTTGAATTCGTTAAACCAGTTATAAATTGTCTTGAGTGTTGGTGCTTCATCACCAAATGCAGAATGAAGGCGATCGAAGCACTGTTGTTGAGATAATTAACTTCGGAAATCGTAAAAAATTATTGCTCACAAATGTTCACGAGTTAAATCCATTTTTTGACCGCGATGAATTTTTCAAGTCTGTAATCAACATAAATAGCGCTTGAACATCAAAATGTTCTAAGCACGTTTATGGTAAAAAATGACAAACTTTTCAATGACAATGTCAGATTTTTCGAAAACTTACTAAACCATCTCTATTGAAAAAATATAAAAGGCAATTTACGCATAAAGGTTGGCCAAAAAAAGATATTAAGTATTAATGGACCGATTCATGGACACTGCGCTATTGAGTCTAAACTCACCAATTGCCATTTCTCGGCCAGTAATATTGGCAAAAGCGGAAGAATCAAGGAGATTAAAAATAGCTGGAAACGATACAACGCTTTCTGTGCTGCGGTCAAGATTCTTAACGAACCTGGCTAGAGAAATCTCGTAGCTGCTCTCCTTCATTAAGAGGTCGAACTGGTTGCCCCCGGACTGAGTCTTTTGGTTTGCTTCAGAAGAAAACAAATACACAGTTGGCTATTTTAACCTCCAACGCACACACCCTTCACTATCCAATCTAACCTCAAAAGCGCCTCTTTGCAAAACTTATTACCAAAAAGAAATAATTATAAATTCAATATTTTGCCATACTGTCGCGTTAGGATTTGTGCTCTAAAGCTGGCTTTGAAAATAATTTATTTAAACCCCTCTGCATTATATTCATAATGTGGGCGTGTAATTTGACAACTAAAAAAACAACATCAATTATTGTTGCCACTTTGCTTCAGCGTGCGCTCATCTCATCCTCCAACGACCGCCAAAAACCACCCAAAAACATAAACTGCGTAATAATGTATTATGGGATTTTAATTAAAACGCAACATGATATCAAATCCATGGCGCTACACAGCAAAAAAAAAACCGGCAGACCGCCAGCAAGTCGCTGTCTGATTTGCGTGACAACAATTACGGCGCGTCATTGCCACTGGAGCTGACAGCTTGTGCTCGCCCTAACTATAATTACAATATTTCAAACGTATATATACATACACATATATATATGCATACTTGTATATATGTACATATGTATGTATGTTTGTTTGGTTTAATTTATGTGCGCATAAATTTCGCCCGAAATTCAAATTAACTTTAAAAACTTTGTGCCGCGCCCGTACATAATTTTGATTTGTTGTAGCATATTTTGGGGCGTGCACAAAATCTCTAATTAAATAATAACAAAAAAAAGTACAAGAACAATTGAAAAGCAAACAGTGTGCTTAATTAGTGTTGTACAATTTTATTGTTGTACTGTGGTTTCGAGTTAAAAATTTGATTGATTTGTAATTGAATCCTTGTAATGAATTTTTGCTTTAATTACTAATAATTTCTTTCTCTCTGTTCTTCTTTTTAATTGCAGCAAAAATCTTATTTTTCTATATAATTTTTTATGCGGTGTTAACTGGATTCTTCGCTGCCTTGTTAGCTGTTTTTTATCAAACACTGCACGTGGATAAACCCAAATGGACGCTGGACAACGGGTTAATCGGCTCGAATCCAGGTGAGTTTAAAAATTTAATATAATTGTATTCTTATGTTTATCTATTAATACTTAATTTTAAAGTAATGAATAAAAACTTCCACATTTTTTAATACTAAAGAACGAGTCAAAACTTTCAGTAGCAATTAAAGTTACTCATACGCCCTGCCCTTCGTTAAGTCGCCTTCAGTTGAAATTCAATATTCTCACGCATACATTTGAGTGGATAATAAAAATTCAATAAACTCGACAGTGCACACGCACACACACAGACACGCACACGCACTACCATATTGTTGAGCCTGCGGCGAAACTCGAGCGCCACATACGAAATTTTTCTCTCTCGCTGTGCAACACAACGACAGGACATTTATACGTGGCGTTGAAAATTTAAAAGAAAACGCTTGTCACATTTCCAGCATACAAAATGATTGCCGGCAGCGTTGCAGCATAAAATGTGACCAAAATGTGCGGCTTGCCATCAACGAGTGGTGTGCGTTACACACCAACTTTACATACACAAATAAATAAACGCATGCATGTTGGTAGAAATGTATGTGTGTGTGTGTGTGTTAGTGTATGCGCATATTAATTCGAACGCGTGCTGGCGCTGTTCGAGCGCTTTATTCGCTTGGCCACTTGCTTCTCTACTTGTTTATTTTTATTTTTTCAAAATAAGCAGAAATACAGAAACTCTAGCAAAGCTGTGCGGCATTTAAAGCTAAATGAAGCAACCCATAAACCATACCAGTAATCCATGCTGGATTTTTGTTCGCCTTCTCTCTCTATAGTTGAACTTTTATACCCCATTTGTGGTGGCTGACCATCGTTCAATTTACCATTTAATAGCCGCTTGCAACGCGCAGTAAATGAAGAGCGCTTTGGCAATTTAATTAACTAATTGGATTTGCAGTGCTATGCGCGATTTTCTCCTCGGCTTCGACTTCCTGGCGCCCACAGCTGCTGGTTTTATTGAATATTGTGGCCTTTTGATTACTTGCCACGCCAGCGCTGTGACACGCAAAGCGCGCATAATCGTACACGCCCTCACGACAATGCCTGTTGTTTTATATTCTACTATTATTATTATTATTATTTTTTATACATAGTTCAGAATCAGTTTTGAGCGTGATGGAAATAATTTAATTGCAGTTTAATTAAAGTAAAGTGTTGAAGAGGTAACTATATTAATTGAAAGTTATTAGTATTGATAGATTGATAAACAGATAAGTAGGCAGACAGATAAATTGAAGATTGAAATACGTTGGTTAGAGTTTTGATTAGAATTATAATTGTGTGTTGGGAATGTTTAACTTGTAGCTTAACTTAAGTGATACTCAAAATTATATCACTAAAGAAAAATAAAAAAAAATTCAAAAATATATAAAAATATTTAAAAAATTTATTAAATTTTACTAAATTTTTTTATTAAATATATGCAAATATTTAAAAAATAAAAAAAATGAAAATAAAATATATATTAAAAAAAATACAAATATTTAAAAAATATATGAAAATATTAAACAAAAAATTATATAAAAATATTTAAAAAATATATAAAAAAATTTAGAAAAATACGAAGTAATATTAAAATACAAGGACTTTGGAATGTTTTAAATTTTTAATGCCATTCGAAAACTTATAGTCCATTTCCACTGGGCCTTAGCTGCAGTTTACGCTTAACTGCAGTTTGACATCGCATTTAAATGCCCAAATTCCCATGAAATTGTTGTTGTGAAAGACTGAGTTAACTCACTTTCAAAACTAAGTTAACTCAGTTTTGCCGTGTACAGACGTCTTACAGAAAATGTTATGTTAAAATAGGGGACAATACTCACAAATGTACAAATTTTGATAGCATGCTTTCAGGCGCTGCAAGAGCCGTACGAACACAAACTAAAGAAAGGATTCTAATTGCGTTCGGTATGGTCGATTTTTTGCCAAGACAATTACTTTTTACAGCATTTTTCGCAAAAATACATGTCGTCTGTCATAATCAAAGTCAAAACTTCTATTATTTGCCAATAATAAATGCTGAAAAAGAAAATAAAAAACGTGGAACTTCTCATGAACCCTCTTGACATTAAAAATTCAGACAGCTCTGATATCAATCAGCTGACAACTGTAAGAAATGAAATAAACATTGACAAATGAAATAAATTTTCACAAATGAAATAAATTTCCACAAATATGGAAACGCAGACATTCCTAGACTGTGGAGAAAGAAAGCGGAGTGGTTTTCATGCAGTAGAGGGGCGACAAGAAACCAAATATACGTTTACAAGGAGATGGCGGCGATGGGTAAGCTGTGCTGCCCAGAAATTAATGCAGAATTTAATTTGTCCAAATGAAAATGCAAACAAAAAACAGCTGCTGCATTTAACTCGATTCCGGTGGAAACGCTTAAAAGTTCTCAAATTTAACAGAGCCCTTAACTGCAGTTAAGCGCTCAGTGGAAATAGGCTATTCGAATCAGCCAGTCTAGGGTTGTAATGGATAACATTATTATTTAACCCAGCACTACACGAAGGACATCTACATATCAAAGTTTTGGTTTGCATGTTTAAAGCATAGTTAATGCATCAACATTACAAGAGTGGACCACGGTGGGCATATCAGGTTTAAGTATAAAACACTGCCCGTTTCAAGTATATTTTAAGGATGATTTAAAATTGTAGATAGCCTTCTGCTTCAAGTACAAAAAAATGTCAGCTAAAAGGTATACTTTTATGATGATTAATAATGAATGGTTGGTTGATTAGAATGGCAATGCCATGGCATTCAATTAGCGAAAGTGCGGTGTTCTGTTACCACCACTCTCAGTTAGTATTGCTATCAGTGATCATCTGTTCTTTGTAGCCACTACGAGAGGTTAACGAAGGCTAGAAGTGAACCCAGTGTGCCTTCGAAATCTGTGAAGATGGCTTTTCCAACATCTTCCACCTTCTTCTCGATAGAGCTAGGCAAGCACAGAGGAATTGGAAGATGGTTTATTTTTCGTTTGGATTTTCGCAAAAACAGGGTCAGTGACATGTGATTACAGATAATAATGGTAGATGCCATGTTATTTAAGTACAAAAAAATACTAATTGTAGGTATACTTTTAGGATGATTCCTCACTATTTCATTTATTAATTAATTTTTATTATTTTTATATTATTATTATATATTTTAGTTTTTATTTAATTTTATGAGCTCTTCAAATGTGAGCCTGTTTTCAATAATCACTAACGCTTTTGAAATATTTCTTCTCATTGCTCTTATACAGGTCTTGGTTTTCGGCCCATGCCCCCAGAGGCAAATGTCGAGAGTACTTTAGTCTGGTATGAAAAATCGAAACCTGATAATTATAAATATTGGGTCGATGAAACTGCACGATTTCTGCAATGTAAGTATGTCACATTCAGGCACTGGGTGTGGCTTTAAATATATGTAAAAGTGTAGTTATTAAGTGTTACAGCATTTAAAGAATGTTAAATGTGTAGAACATTTAAATATAGCAAACTTAAAACTGTGTTATATACAAAAAAATATAGAAGTAAATAAATTTAAAATAAAAAAATTAAAAATAATACTAAAGCACGAATATAGGAAAAACCATGTTGCAATGTCAGAAAGGGTTTTCTTAGTCATCTAAGCATGTTCCACATGTAACTTTCTCGATAAGGTTGAGCTGTACTTATGTCTTTTGAAGTTTTCATGTCCCATAATTAGTCCAGTGAACCATCTAAAAGCTACACGGCTTATACTTTTAGGGCCCTGGCTTCATTGCCTAATGACTTCTTCAAAGCTCACCGAGACTATAAAGTTTATGGCTTCATTGCCTAATGATTTCTTCAAAGCTCACCGAGACTATAAAGTTTATGGTTTCAATCCGCAGTTTTCGGAACCGACTTAGAATGTTTAATATTGATAGTCTTAATCTGTTGTTCGTGAATTCTAAGGGATTTCTTGTTGTCTAACAGAGCTTTGAGCTTCGAATTTTTTAATATATACCTAATTCTGTTTTTACACGGTCTTTTTTACACGGTTTTGATTTAACACGGTTTAAAAATAAAAAAATTGTTAATATTTCGTGCTAAATGGAATAAAATCGTGTAAAAAAATTAAAAATGTTTTTATTTTTAAACCGTGTTAAATCTAAAACATGTAAAAGAAGACCGTGTAAAAACAGAATTAGGTGTAATTTCAAATGAAAACTCAACTTTTTGACCTTTTGACCTTTTAGAAGATATTTTGAGCTCGTCGGGGATTATTACATTTTATTAAAAATTAAATTAAAAGAGTTTTCGATGACAGTTTTACTGAAACGAATGTTTGGAAAATCTTAACTTTTTGTTAAAATTGTCTTTGTATTTTTAGTATTTGTTTACTTATTTCTATAAAAATTATTTCTGTATATTTATTTACTTTTATATTTTCTTTATGTTATTTTTTGTTAACTTGTTTACAAAATAGACTTAAAACTATAAATTTTTGTGCGTAAATATTATTGAAATAGTCTATGGAATACTAAAATAATAATAAATATAAAGTAAATAAATAAATAAATAAATAATAAAGTAAATAATTTTGTTTTTTATAAAAATAGTGTGTGAAATTCATAAACAATTTTGTTTTTTACAAAGCAATTATGTGAAATACATAAACAAGTTTGCTTTTTTATTTTTAAAATTTTATTAACTTAGTTTATGCCTTATTTATTATGAATGAATATGAAATATTTTTATTAATTAATATTATTAATGATTTATTTCCTAATTTTAATTTTTTTTCGTTTTTATTATAATTCATTGATTGTTATTTGATTTTACATAATAATAAATATTAAAATATATGAAAATATTTAATTAAAACTTACTATTTTTATAAATTGTATGCAAAAATATTAATTGTTCATAATTAATTATGAGTTCAAACATTCCAAATTTTCTTCTGACGAAATGATGAAATCTACTATGAAATAAACCATAAACAAAAAACCAACTTTTAGCGGTCACTGATAGTAAGTGTTGTATAGAAATTTGTCAATCAGAACTGAAAAAATGTATTTAAAAGTATTAAAACTAGTAGTAAACACAAAACCATAGAAACTACATTTGTTTATCATTCAAACCTGAAAGTAAAATTGCATTGCTATGCTTCAGTACTCTGCTAAATAACTGTAGAACCATAGTGTTAAACATTAAATTTTCCAAAAATTCCTCAAGAAGTTGCATCAGAGTTTAAGCAGTTGAACATAGAACAAACTTAAGTAATCCCTATTAATTGTTTGACTAGGCTAGTTTTAAAAAATTCTAATATTAACTAAGATTTCATATGAAAACATTTGATGTAATGTCTAATTTGTCTGTGTTTTTCACACTACACCCATACAGCCTACGATGATATTCCAAAAAAGAATCAAGTGAATTGCACTTTTGACAATTTACCCCCAGAGGGCAAAGCATGCGGTTTAGATATTCAATCGTTTGCGCCCTGCACTTTGGAGAACAATTTCGGTTATCATCAAGCCAGACCATGCGTATTCCTAAAATTGAATAAGGTAAGTTGTGAATAACTAATTTCAGCTACTGACAAATCAAAATTCAACAAATGTTTGCTATATATTTTTTATTAAAAAACCAAAACAAACAAGATTTTCAACTGGGTACCGGATATCTACAACGACTCGAAAAATTTGCCCGAAGAAATGCCACTTGAGCTGCAGCAGCACATCAAGGAAAAGCAAAGCTTGCGACCAAATGAGGTGAGCGCAATTAGCAAACATCTTTGAAGTAAAAGGAAAATTAAAAAATTCCATAGTTTCGCCCAAAAATATGCCATGAAAAAGAGCCCATTGCACTTATTTACTTGTATTCAACTTTACGTTCATACTTTGTGGCATACTTTCGGGCTGTCTTTAATCGTACTAACAGTTTACGACTCATGACTTTGAATTAATGACTTTTGTGTACCCGAAATTATGCAATAATTTATTTTGTTTATTAATTTCTCTCTCCTTGTTTCACTTCTTTACTGCGCAGACTGGCGTTGTTTGGATCTCGTGCGAAGGTGAAAATCCCGCTGATGTGGAAAATATTAAGGCACGCGATTATTATCCCCGCATGGGTTTCCCACACTATTATTTCCCATACAAAAATAACGAAGGCTACGTACCGCCAATTGTTGCCGTACAGTTCACCGTTGAAAGTGAGTAATCAATATACTGTCAACCATTCATAAAAACTCTCTAGCTATGACAAGCGTTAATTAATAATATTTTGTGTGCATTTTGAGCATTTTTTCAATGTCAAAGTCAGAAATAAAAAAATACTTATGAGAAAAAAAACCATAAAAACCGTAAGTACAAAAGAATACTGGCGCCTGGCGTTTTAAGGTCAAATTCAGCGCTAATCCGATTAGAAACACTCAACCTTAACCTATGACGGGGTCAGTAGAATAGCGGCCGATATTTTTGTTGTCTATTTTAGGCCATTTAACACGTTCGCGGACAGTCAATTTTTGTGGAAACTAGAAGAACTATCTTAAATTTGATTACACATATATTGTTGCAGTTGTCAGATTTTCGTATTTTAGCCCTTATACACATTGAATGATATAGCATATTATTTACAAAAATTTCAGTTTATTTAAAATGTAATTAATAAAAATTCGTTTACAATTTGAATGCTATAGCATTCACGTCCGCGAACGTGTTAAAGTGGCAGAGTTGTAGAAAACTCTATGATTTTTTGTACTTGTCAAAGATTAGCTATATATGGAAATGTGCTGTACGACGACCTTTAACCGATAATTGACAGCTGTCCAAAATAATTCAACACACCTGCTGTGAATTTTTGCGGCACTGTTGTGCCAGTTGGCAAATTAGAATGGACAGCAGATAGAAACAAATGATCAAAGAAATCGGCAACCATGAACGGAAAAAGGAAGGCAAACATTTTTACATTGCTGTGAGAAGTAAAATGAAAGGTTAAAGTGCTGAAAAATGTAACGCAAATGAAGGCAGGTGTTGGGCGGAAATGACAAGGAGTTATGAAGGACAAGGTTGGCTTTGAAAACGAAGGGGACGAATATAAATGATAAATGTGGTGGAAGGGAGAAATGTGCGCATAGTTGTGAAATAAAATATTGACCAGTTAATTTTGCGTTATGCAATGAAAGCCGATTGAAGGGATGATAAGTAAGGGGGAGGGGGTGGGTGGGGAGAGGATGAAAGAAGCTAAAAAGTTAAGTAAAACTTTTAGGGTCATAAAACTGAATTTGAAATGTAAGCAAAATAGTATTCATGATTTTCTAGCAAGTGCTTTAACCCAAATCGGCAGAATGTTCGATTAATCGAACATTAAATTTTAGAATTTTCCATAAATTTTTTTGGGCTCTTTTTTTAACTTTAAACGCAAAAGTTTTGCATAATATGATGTTCTGATTTGTAGTAAATAATCACAAAAGTAAACATGGGATATTTTGTATAATAGGGGATAAATATATTCATTTCTCGCAACTCTTCCAAGTTGTATTAATTCACTAAACAAAAGGTAATTTTTGACTTAATTTCAAAAGCACCGAAAAACATTAAACAACAATAATATTGTTACGAATGCTAGTTCTAGTGGGCTAGTACGTATCACTGGATTGTGCAATTTGAAGATAAAACAACTTTAATTATCCAAACGCAGTCAATGAAAACCAACAATCACTTTATTTCACCAATTTCACACTTTACTGTCTTTACACTTAATTATATGCTTAATTACTCCGTGAGGCACCTTCACTAGTCAAAATCAGACTGACTCGCTGCGCCGCACCCGGCTGCCTTTTATACCTGTCCGGCCATCGCGCAGATCGTTCTCGCATATTCCGGAGTGGACTAAGGGTTTCCATGATGATCGCGACCATCCTTGCCAGGTTGGACTAAAAGTTTCCATCATTGCCAGGTTGGACTAAAAGTTTCCATCATTGCCAGGTTGGCCTTAAAGTTTCCCTTATTATCGCGGCCGTCGTTGCCAGATTGAATTATAGCACGGCGCGTACCGACAGGGTTGCTTTGCACAGCGACAGACTGTCTTATCGTCACAATATTTAAAAAAGTAACTATGTAGTCTTGTTAAAAATTGATCAAACTCTCGAAAATATATTTACACTTTTCCCGTAAAACCAATATTATAGACACAATATATATTTATAGTTAGGTGGTTGATTAAACACCAAATATCTCGAAAACCAAAAATCGGAAAATTTTGTTTACCCCAAATTTGAATTGTCTGACCCTATTTCACCTTAAAAAAATTGTTTCATTCGAATATTGACAAAAAAAATCGCTGGGCTTTACATGGGTTAAACAAAGAATGCTGAAAATTGTATACTTTTGGTTGGTACTCGGATTTGATATGAGAAATAATCAATAATGTTTTTTTTAATAAAGGATACAGGTTAAAGGTTTTTAAGTGATATTCCTAGGCGAATGTTTATAAATATCTCTGGGTATGATAAGATAACTAATTGCATTAATATTGAAGATTAAACATTTTGTTTTGTGACAATCAGAAGCGATGTGACTTTTTGCACAGGTTTTGTGTATACAAATTTGATAATAGGAATTTCAATTATTCAATTCAAGTTAAAATTAAAGAAATATGAAAAAAAATACAGAAATATCAAAAACTTCCAAAGCATCCACAGCTCCATCAAAGCGTTTGTTAGGCCGCAAAGTCAATAGAATTCATAGTTTACATTGAAAACTCCAAACACCTCTCAGACTGTCACCAATCAAGCCACGGAAACTTCACCTTACGCACTAATATTTGCTTCGACATGGCGGACATTTTTGCAACCACCAATGACAACAACTCTCAAACACACCTAAAATGGCTGCCAACACATTAATTGATTTTTATGCGTCAGCAGCGATATAGTGCACAATGTTTTAAAAATCACTCACACATACACACACACAACCGCACAAGAGCTCGTCTATGCACACAAATATAAAGACACAAATTATGGCGTCATTTTTTCTCGAAGCGTCGCAAGCAAGGCACGGAAATTGCTTAAAATTTCGTCCTGTTTGGTTTCTTTTTTTTTGTTTGTTTTTCGCTGTGTTCACCATGAATTTTAAGTAACTACAATTTTTCACATATATTTTTTTCAAAGCTGCAGCAAAGTAAATATTGGCATATTTAGAAGACAAAAAAATTTTGAAAAATGAAATGTTAAGTGATTGTAATTTATTAGCCTTTATGTGTGCTTGTGTGAAATGATGTTGAGAGCCTGAATGCCTGAAGTGTTACATAAATTTGCTTCAATGCATAGAAAAAATTTTAATAAATGGCCACTATGCGTCATATTGTTTTAGGGTTTGTTTTTGTTGCCATGTTGCTTTAGGCGAATTTCAATATATGAGTTAAGTATGTGACTTGAACAAACTGATCTTTCGTTTAGTTTAAATATTGGCGGACAAAAGGTTATTCTGTGCTGCCAAATTCAATGTATTGCGTGCACTTTGTTGTTGTTGAAAATATTGAACTTTTACATTTGATAACACAATGGAACCTTTTTCTGGCCTATATGTGCCTTCTTCAAATTTATACGCATTTATAGAACCAGTGTTCCATTATGAGGCATTACAATGGGCCACAGAGTTAATGAAAGCTTTTTTCGAACCATCTGGCTTTATAGCACTTTTTTGTTGAAAGCTGAAGGTGAAAAGTCTTCATAGAAACTGGTAGACTCTTTCTTTGACCCTTTCTTTGGACATTTTTATGTTTTGTATAGTTCTTAGTTCCGCTGAGAGTAAAAGATTTTGAATGTTGTTGCCTAATTCCCAACATTAAAACGTTCTCTATCCCCTACCAATTACAGGGGTTTTCATTTCGAACCGAAAACTTTGGCAGCCCTGCGTTCGACAACCGCAGCTGTCATCTGTGGTTGCATTGTGTTAATATTGTAGTTTAGTGTTTGCCATTTATGAAAATGGACCGATTTAGCATTGCTCAACGTGTAAACATAGTGAAAATTCACTACAAATTGGTGACAATTTGAGCACCACTTTTCGCGCAATAAGGAAGGATTTCGGACGCCACTGAAGGCCTGTTTTGTCAACAATTTCGGATTTATTGGCAAAATTCGAACGAACTGGTACTGTAAAAGATGTACAGAGGCCAATTTGTAATCGCTCTGCTCGTTTGGCCGATAATTTTGCTGCTGTAGCTGCCAGTGTTGAAGATGACCCGAATTTATCGCTTCCCCGGCGTTCACAACAATTGGACATCTCCATCGCCTCAATTTGTTGTATTTTGCATTTGGATTTGCATCTTCATCCAAACAAAGTTCAGTTGGTGCAGAAATTGGAGCCGGGAGATCACTGAATGCGTCGTAACTACGCCGAATGGGTGCTTGAAAAACAGTCCGAAAATCCCAATTTTTCGCACAAAATTTTCTTCAGCGATGAAGCACATTTTCACCTCGGCGGTTACGTTAATAGTCAAAATTGTCATGTGTGGGGCTCAGAAAATCCACACGTGGTTGTCGAGCGCCCAATGCATTCACCTAGAGTCAATGTTTGGTGTGCATTATGGTCCGGTGGTGTCCGTCGAAAATGACGAAGGACAGACCATTACCGTCACTTCTGAACGTTATGGCCGTGGAGATATGGATGTGGAGGAGATGCGGTTTCAACAGAACGGCGCTACATGCCACACAACACGACCGAACATGACAGAATTGCGAACCAGGTTCGATGAACGAATAATTTCGCGTTTTGGTGATGCCAATTGGCTGTCAAGATCGTGCAATCTAAATCCTTTGGACTTTTTTCTTTGGGGCTACGAGAAAGACCAAGTCTATGCAGACAATCTGCAGACTCTGGAGCATTTGAGGGACAACATGCGTGCAGTTCTTGGCGCCTTACAGCCTGCTATATGTTAAAAAGTCATCGAAAATTACCTAAAAACAATCGAGGTGTGCCATTACTAATGGCACAAACCAAATATTATTTTGTTAATAAAATTTCATCAAAATTCAAATTTGTATTGATTTTTTTTCTTTATTTACTTTTTCGGCTTATGATGAAAAACCCTGTAGATATAACCAAGTAATTCAGTCGAATCAGTCTCAACATTTTATCTTTCCATAAATACTTAGGAAAGTTAAATATTTTCCCCACTTATGACCTTAATTCAACTTTCTTGATCCTATTTACTTGTTTACTGTATTTGTGCTCCCTTTGAGTTCCACCAATCTAACATAACCTCACAAATTTGTATTTGCTTCTTTGTTAATATTCATCTCGATCTGAATGCCTATTTTTGCTCGTTTCTTATTTGATTATTAACAAACATTTTCAATTTCCTCCTTTTTTCACCCAGTTGATTGCTTCCGCAGTCTTCAATATTTATTCAAGCAGTTTGTCTGCTATTTTCCACCTTTTAACAATTTCATAACCATTTCTTATGCTTCTCCAACCTGCCTGGTTTGTTTCTTATTGGCCTTGTTTCTTTCATTTGTCTCTTTCCCACACTAATTTGCCAGTTGCTCGTTTCGCTTTCCGCCAGTCTAATTTCACCTTTTATTCACCTTTACGACTGCCATCCGGTCTGCTGTTGTATTTTTATACGCTGCCATTGTTGCGTCATTCTGTCGTATAAGCCTTGCTTATACGCTTAAGCTGCTTGCTGCATGCGGCCCCCATTATTAATGGCAATTGTAATTGTAAATTACTTTGGAGTTGGTAGAGTTATGATAGATTGAAAATACTATATATGAATGGAAAATATCATCTTTTATACAGTTGTAGAATGCCTGTTGTCATTTCATATTTTCTATTATAATTGGTTGCTTTCACTTGTAATTACAATAAAGTAGAATGAAAAGCTAAAGAAAGATTAAAGAATAAGTAAAAATTATACCCGGAAACATTACAATATGAAATCAATTAGAAATTTTGTTGTTAGTAGTACAACAACAACAAATAAAAGGCAATGTAATGATTTCAACGCCACAGGAAACCGAAGCGTGGCAATAAAACAACAAAGCATGCGACTAATTGAGGCAAATGGGTTTAAGCGTTGCGGCGCCAATAATTGACTTTTTTAATTTCGAAACATAACACGCTTTCACACACTTTCATTCTATTTTAATCCAAAGTGTGATAAGTGTATTGTAGCGTTTATTTGGATACAACACATTTTTTTTAAGCGAAATAATTGCTTTGTTGCGCTTAATTTAGTTTTCGTGGGCTTAAAACAATCAAGCATTGTTGTTTTATTTTTGTGGAGTGTTGCAAGAAAGTGTTCAATACGCTTAAGAACTGCAAAGGTCTGCAGAATGTTTTAGTAAACTACACTTTAGAACCAAATATAAGAGACAATTTTTTTGCATTGTTTTTGGTGCTGCATTGTATTTGAAATAAGGGCACCGTGTCACGTTATGTCATCATAAACGCTCTGGGCTGGAGCCCTATCCACCTGAGTGGGGTGTAGGCTGCTGGCGTTTCTATTGTGTAATGGCGAGGGGGTTGCACACTGTTGTTGTAGCAATTAGTGTCTTTACAATAGTGACAAAATGGTTGACGAAGCAATGCGTTCGAGAAAGAGACATGAAGAGAGAGACACGACTATGAAATAAACGACAGTTGTGTGATGTGTTGGTGAGTTGACTTTTGACATCATTGGCTTTTGTCTATATCACTTAATGTTGGCATACATTATGTAAGCTTTATAATTAAAAGGAAAAGTCTGGTTGGAAGTAAATTTCACTGCCCCCATACCCGAGTCGTTCGAATTTGTGATATCACAATCAGCCATATGGATTCATACATTGGCAGTCACCTGCCTAACCTAACTTTTTTTTTAAACTGCTGCTTCTCCTCTTAATTTATTAAATTAAATTTATTAAATTTTTTAATTAAATTAAATTTTTCTTTTAACAAATTCTTATTTTGTTCTGCTCTCCTTGTTACCTATTTCTGTCACTAAACTAAAACTATTTTTAAACTTTACATCAAAGCGAATTATGTACAAAATATCTACTCTACACACACATTTCCTGTGCTCTCTCTGCCTTTTACTTCCTTCCTACATGCATGTCTTACTTCTTACTCCTTTTTTTAGAGCTTTTAGTCTTAAGACTTGCAACTTTCCGAACTTCCCAGAACGTGTTCAATGATAAACGTTCAAAAGTGCTCTTACGTTTCACACTCCCTGCTCCAAACCGCTTGAACACTAATAGCCACCACTGTGCCTATTATTCTTTACAACAATTAAATGTTAAAAAAAAACGCAACAATGCTACGCTAAACGGTGTAAAATTCCAACTAGCCAAGTTAACCAAAAATCACGTACGCGCTGTCTCGGCTGGCGGCAAAAAAGTACTTTTCAAAGCGCACTTAAGGTAGCGAATTTGAAAATATTAGCTTAATAGCGTAAAAATGCAGTTTTACTGCGTTTTTTAAACTATGCTTTTGTTGTTGGATTTTGCCGTTTGCTGCACAGCTGCTCATCAATAATGCAGCACAAGTTCGTGTGTGATTTTTTGCACGTAGTGACGCTGCTGGCGCTTCTGTTACTACTGACAAGCTGGCAGCTATGAAAATTTGTTTTTTTTAAGACAAGTTTTGTGGTTGAACAGTTTGGCAGGTGATTTTTTAAAGTTTAGTATTATTTGAAGAATAGTTTTGGGACATCAGAGGAGGGTATAAGGTTTTAGAATTATTATGTTAATAATTAAAGAAATATTTGTAATGGTACAGGAAATATTAGGAAGAAAACTGATTGTTCGTTGAACAGAAGTAAAACCAAGCAGCAGCTCATCATTAAAATATTCTCGATATTTCTTACTTATTTCAAGCAAATTAACTGCAACTCGCTTGTTGTTTTTCTAACAAGTCATGGCAATAATTTCAACACAATGTTTCAATGTAAATGCCAATGTAATTTCTGTAAAGATTGCCTCAAAAATTTTTTTGTTACCACTCCCTTCAAGAAGGGGGGAAAGCATTTGCCTCTACACATGACCGCAAGGGTTAAACTTGTAGTATTTTACTTACTTTATCGTCACCCACAGTGATAGGAAGGTCCATACCATACAAGTAAAACTAACCCACACTCATACAAGTACACATCTTCTGATTGGAACGCTGCTCAGGATCATTTCACTGAGAGTATAGGACACGCCCACTTGGTGCCACCCACTTACCCATAAATACATGTGTACACTGTACTCGAAAGTGTGTGTTTGTGAGCGTGAACAATTGTCGCCAATCGGTAATAAAATGCAGCAAGCGCAACTGTTGCCAATTGGGGAGAATTGCTGAATCCCGAATGCGTTGGAACGAGGCAATAAAAGTGTCGCTGGTCGTCTCTTACTTTCTTACTCCAATGCTTAAATGTGTTGAGTCCATTTGTAAGTATGTGTGTGCGTCCTATACATTTGTCTATCTGCTGTTTGTGTCATTCGAGTGGTGCCACCTGTATTTATACGCAACCAACACATTGGCGTCAATGACTATAGCATTGCATTTATTTTAATATAATAATAGCGCCAGCTGTGCGGGTAATGGCACATTTTCTTTATCCCACAACATATCTTTGTCGCATTTCGTTGCGGTTGTCGCGCGCGCACAAAGTATGGCAATTTCCGTTGCACAATGGCAACTGATGTGCGGATGCGGATGCAGCGCACTAACGCCAACCTAAGCTTTAATGCATTCGCTGTTCAACTGTGTGTATGTGTTAGTTTAAGTAATATAAGGAGTTAATACCATTTAAAATGACAGGAAGAAGACAAAAACAGCAACAGAAGGTAGAGAAGTGACTCAAGGTGAGTTCAGAATAGTTTGGAAAATGTTACTTTGAGTCGCAAAATATGTAAGGGAGAGGGCTGGGTTGTGAACCATAACCGTTTTTTCTTTCCCTAATTGACATATCGCCAATCTTTCAACTGTCAAATTTGTCTTATGATATTACTCTGCTTTTGTGGTTACACCGAAGTACAAACACGTATTGCTTGTGGCAGCAATCGAGTTTGAAAGACATCGTGTTTGAAAATCGACTGCGAAAACTTGTTGGCTTTTTTTAAAGTGCTATCCAAGTGACTGAGCTTATTGCAAAAAGGTCTGTGTAATACATGTTTATTTAGTGTTTTGATTCTATTTTACGATGCAATATTTGTTTATGTGGAATTATGATTAGAAGTGTCGTTATTTTAAAAGTTTCCAAAATGGCATCGTGGTTGGGCTGTGAACCACTGAGGTGGCTGGGTTATGAACCACCTGTTTTTCGTACTACATTTGCACTAGGACGGTCAAATATCGCCGGATTTATTAAAATAAAGTAATTTTATGTAATGTCACTCGATTTCGGTGAGTTCACTTGAAGTGGACCAATGCGAGAACGCATTGGTATTTCATATGCAAACATTGCGACACCGATTAGGATGAAAAAAAAAACAAAAATTGAGCAATTGCATTCATTGCGATTTTTTGGCCTAATTGGCGTCATTATAACTTTTTTTCACCTCTTGAGCCTTCCAGATTAAATAAATTTTCAACTTATTTCAAAATTATGGGTGTTTTCTTCGTATTTTCCGACTTCAATTGCGATTTGCAAGATGGTTCACAACCCAGCCACTTTTTTGGAAAAGCGAAAAATCACGTCCTTAGAAAATTGGACGTAGAGAGTTAAATGTTAATCAAAACGGTAATCTGTCTTCACAACAAATTTGCGCTTTATATTTACCTGTCTAACGGTGTCTTCGATTTTTCGATATCTTTATTCTGTGATAAGTTAGAGCCAAAAAACAAAACCCGGTTCACACCCCAGCCCTCTCCCTTACTATTTATGAGCCGCTACGCTGCTTTAAATAATTTTAGGTTTCATTGGCTGCGGTAATAAAGTCTGATAGAAGGCTTTAGCAAACCAAACTGTGTGGATGGATGGATGAATGAATGGATGGAAGGATATGAGGGCAGCCGAGAAAGTGAACCCTAGAGGGCTCAATTTCTCAAGCACTCAGGCTAGATAGCCCATTCTGCTTGAGACTCGTGAGGAAAAGGGTGATAGAGGAGAGTGAGATGGGATTATAGAGAGAAAGGAAGACAGTAGAAGTAAAGCGATGGCGACTAAAATTCTTCCTGCTCAAATTTCCTGGCTTCTTTAATGAATCTCAGGAGACCGCTTAGCGTTAGAGAATGAACCCCGTTCACAGTTCTAACATCAGAAACCAAAATGCGCAATCTCAGAGAAAATGCTTTGTGCTGTCTACCTCCAATCATTACTCATTAAATCATTCATCATTACCTCACTAATGCGAACACAGTTCTGATTCCAAACTCTTCTCTGTTCACTCATCACCAATCAAAGCAACATACACTCTTTGATACAACGTAGTGTCTTTATTTTAGCGTTCTTTTGTGATTTTCTGGTCATCACACATTGTAACTAATAATGACAAAAGCATTTAATAGTCAACCATTTGCTTCTTCCATTTGTTTTTCGTGCACATTAACACATTAAGCGGGGCGTGTTTCCTTACGGCCAACAATAAAGGCTAAAAGAGAGGACATTTATTTGAGTGTAGGGCGACAGGAGGGAGAAGATAAAATAAATTGCATACGCCTCATAACAATGGCCGCAACCAATGCTATACGTATAAAAGAAAATCAATCAATAAATCAGCGCGTAAAGTAAATGAACGCAATGATGGGTTGTGGGCGAAAATGCACAGACAGCAAAGCAATAAAAATAAGTAGTAAAAACAACAATGACAATGACAACATGAACAAACAATGAAAATATAATGCAGAAAGCGCGACTATAAGGAACTAGGAAAACAGAGAGAAAACGAGAAAATTAATTTTTAAGTGCCACCAAGTGAAATGTTTTTTCTTGCTTTCGAAAGGCCGATGAGATATGACACACAATGCTCACAAATTTAATGCGAAAACTTAATGGAAATCCTTTTGCATTGAAACAAGTAGTGGCATTGGTTGCGGGTCTGACGTTGTACAGGGTTTCTCTAGCTTTGTAGATGATGTCATTCAAAGTAGAAGGTAGAAGTTATAATACCAGATGATTGAGTTTTCTTGTGTAAATATTTAAACTACATAATTCCCCGAAATATTTGGAATTAATGTTACTCATACGCCCCAGTAAAAGGCAAAATTTGTATGCAATTTGAATGAATATATCTACTGATATATAATATAATACATATAAAAATATGTCAATGCCAATTGGTTAAGTTGAAAAATAAAAAAACTTAATGTATAGATTCCATTAAATGGCAAACTTGTATTATTGCTTGAAGAAGTTGTAGTAATGAAAGAGTTTTTCACATTAATGTTACTCATACGCACAGTTATACAATTTTCATATTTTTTTAATCTTCAAGTTAAGCAGATTACTTTTAAGAAGCACTTACAAATTTTAATCTTAAAACTGCATTTCCTCAAATTATTGCAATATTTAAAGGTACTTCAACAACTCTTTGAATCCAAACAATAGCATTTTTGCCTGAAACCACAACGCCCGTAGCTGCAAAGAACTTCTATTTCACTTTACGCTGGTTTAGGTTTTGTCATATTTCAAATATTTATATCCTCTTACCAATACACAGGACACACATTTTCGAGCACACGCTGGCACAGGGCGAAGACTTTCAAATGCTGGCAGCTCAAATTCATGCACACACACACAGAAACGATACAAATTTGTTTCGCAAACAAAAGAAAAATCGGAAAAAAAATGTTAAAAATGATAGAAGCATCGCACACACTCAAACCGAAAACTTTTGCCACAATGATGTGCCATGAAATTTGTTACTGTGCACAGTACAAAGCAGTAGCTCTGCCAAAGAAAAAAAAAAACCTAAAAAGCAACAAAAGAGAAGAAAATAACAGCAAAAAATCGTCGATCGTTGAATGCGAGAGGAAATTGCAAGCATACCGAAAAACTTTGGCTGTAAGCAGAGCTGCCATGCAAATGATGGCAAATGGCAAAATAGTTTGGTAATAGTGAACGAAACCATTTTATAATGAGGGCCACAGACATGCACACAGCCACACACAAATGCAAATACAAATACAAACTCATGCAGCAACACACCACATATCGAATGCAAATCATTGTGCCCGCAGGGTTGTTGAGTTAATGTAAAAAGCTTGCTGTGGGCTCTGGCGGATATAAAAACACACGAAAAGTTGTTGTCAACCAATAGTGTTGCTAGTTGTGGTAGAGCAATGGGCTGTGTATGTGTGTGTGTGTACAGAAATTGTGTTTGTGTTTAATTTTTCACCGGAAACTGATTGAGTTGCCTAATTTGTTGTAGGTGAATATTGAATTAGTGTTAGGCAGTTGTGTTGAGGAAATTTGAGAAAGCAAATTGCCACCACTGTTGACCCCATGGCAGAGGCTTTCGTAGTTGTTGCTAGTTTTGGAGTTAGAAATATTAGTACGGTACATGTCATGTACCTTCGAATGCGCAAATGTAGGGCAAAGTGCTGGACGGACAGTGCAATGTGTTACATGCAGGTGTTGCTGTGGGCAAAAGTGGCTGTTAACTTTGCGAAAATATTTATGTAGTCAGTGTGTGTTTAAGACAGATGGGAGTGGCGTATGCTGGTGGCAAAAATTAAGTTATTTGTACATTAAATCAAGTGAAAATTTGGTTATTCCAAGAAAGGGCAGCGAGGTTAATTGAATGTGTATACAAAGTAATTCAATTGCTGGAGGTAAATGCATTTTTCTGAGAAAGGAAACTACAGATTGCACTATTTGGGTTTAGAAGGGACGAAGTTTGAAAAATTATAATTAATAGTTTGGTGTTTGTTTTAAACATTGTGCAGGTCGTTGAGACGTCAATACTTATGTATGAGAAGTACTTAGACATACAAAAAAATACAAAGCAATTGAACAGAGCAGTTTCATAATGACTTATGCTGGATTCCGGGACTAAGGGATATTCCTGGGAACTGTAAGGTAGAGCAGCCCAATCTATGACTGTGCGACTGAATAGTTACGTCAAAACAACAACAGCTTTTGGTATCCTTCTTTTAACCTTTAAGATTCGAGCTTAACTCGATACAAGAAACTAACCTAAGATTGGCTGAAGACGCCAAATTTTAAACTTACTAAACTAAACCTTAAACTTTCGTCATTATAGAGAACTTCTCTCACTAAAAGGGGCTCAGATGACCATAGTTGAGGTTCTAACGGGTCTCTGGTTATTTGGCACCCACGCAAGAAGGTTGGGTTTGTTTTCTAATGACTTCTGCCGAAACCGTGTGGACAAGAAAGACAAACAGAGATTCAACTGAGCAACTTTTTCTTTGACTATTTAGTCCATAGAACCATTCACAGCCTGCAAAGCTTCATAAGGAGCTCAAACCGGTTCAACGAGTGAGTGAGTAGGGCTCCGCCTTGGGCAAGATTCTTCTACCTAACTATGTACCTTCCATTTCTATTTAGAAAAAACCTATAAACAAAGACTTTTGCAACCTTATTTGACTCCAAAGTATTTAACGTTTGAGCCAGTGGCGCACGCATGATTTTGTTTCGGGGGGGAGGGGGGGGGTGAGGTTTTATGTAATTTTTTTGAGATCCAAAACATGTAACTATGTTTTCCCTCCTTTACAGATTTTGGTCCTGAAAGTTCAAAACAGAAAATTTAGTTAAAAGGAGACACTTTTTCTCTTTCATTTGATACCCATCGTTGCACAACTACAAATATTAAAACAATATTGTTACGAATGCTAGTTCTAGTGGGCTAGTACGTATCTCTGGATTGCGTAATTTGAAAACAAAATATACTTAGTTTCTCAAACGCAGTCAATAAAATAAACCAACAATCACTTTATTTCACAGATTTACACTGTCTTTACACTTAAGTATTTGCTCAATTACTCTGTGTGGCACCTTCACTAGTCAAAATCAGACTGACTCGCTGCGCCGCACCCGGCTGCCTTTTATACCTGTCCGGCCATCGCGCAGATCGTTCTCGCACATTCCAGAGTGGACTAAAGGTTTCCATGATGATCGCGATCATCATTGCCAGGATTCGACTAAAAGTGTCCATTATCGCGGTCATCATTGCCAGGTTGAATTATGGCACGGCGCGTAGCGACAGGGTTGCTTTGCACAGCGACAGACTGCCTTATCGTTACAATATATTTAAAATGTGTATGTCGTTACGGACCTTGGGTCAGAAAATGAAAAACTGTATCTGACTTCTAGTTTCACGCCTATATCAACATTAGGATGGGTCTCGGCAAAAAAATTTTTTTTTTTCACACGGTGTAATAAATGTAAAGTTGATGTTTTCACTCAGTGCATCATAACTTTGTCATTTTTCTTTCGATTCTATTGATGATAGGCTTAATATTTTCACAAATAATATATCTTTAATTTTCGATTTTAAAACCAAAGGAAAGCATTTATTTTATCTATAAAAAAAAATATTCGAAAATTTATGGTTTTTTAAAATGGTCACAAAATTCACTTTTTTACAAATTTTACCGTCAGTAATTTCTGCAAATCTCATCTGATTTGGACAATTTGTATATCTCTGGAAAGGCTAAGGAATTATCTTTTGACCGACAGCTTCTGTTATCCGGGTGATTCGTTTACAATATATGTGCTCATAACTGAAACAACAGGGAAACAAGATTTTCGAAAACGCTTCTTACAAAACTTTTTTGATCTTCAAGTTCATGTTCAGCGGCGAGTAGTGTTATTGATGATTGAATATATATGCGACGGTTATAAATTAAAATTCTGTACTAACTTAAAGATATTTCGGGAGGCGGGTTTAAACCCCAAAAACCCTTCCCTGTGTGCGCCACTGGTTTGAGCCAAAAAATGTATAAAATATGCGTTTAATTAATTAAGCCACTAAATTTAAAATATTAAAAAAATGTACGTATCTCGTATCTTCCATTAAAAATCACTTGAGATGCTTTTTCGTTGTATTGAAGTGCCAAATTAATTTAAAAAAATCGCCCTTACTCTTAAATGTTTGCAAGCAAATAGTTTCAACTATGCTAAGTCAGCTGGAATGATTGCAACTTTTTAATACAAATCATTTTAAATTGAAGTTAATCCGCTGTTTATTGCCAGCGATCAGGCAGCACTTGTATGAAAAAAATTTAATTTACCACATAAGCTGGCAATTTATTTGCGGCCGTAAGGACCAACAGAAGAACGAAGAACGAGCAACGATTTTACGCGCTGCATGAATTTTATACAAAGTATAAAATAAACATGGGGACTTTTTAATATGCGTTGGACAAGAGCAGTTGGCGACAGTGGCGCTAATGGTTAGTCTGGATGGCACTCCACATTTGTCTCTCGTTCTCTCTCTACGAAATGTTGCCAATTGACGCCATTTGTGCAGCTGGCCAAGGCTCGGTAGCGCCACAAGACGAATCGAATGAAAAGCGAGGCGACAAAAACAGGAAACGCTGCCGTGACCGGCAATGAATGGCGTTCAAATGTGATTATGCGCTGCTGTTAGCTGTTGGCTGCCATCAAGTGGAATAAAACGAAATAAAATAAAAGCAAAAAAATAAAACCAGAAACGAAAAAAATGTGTGTGTGCAGTGAAAGAAAGATTGCAAAGAATTTTCAATTCACACAAACAAACACATAAATATGCGCACACGCACATACATACACATACATACTTTTTTATATATATATCTATAAATATGCAGCAGCTTATGCGCACCAACACGTACAAACGGCACAGTGGTGCACATTGTTGGCATTATATAGAAAGTAGAGAAGTGGAAGGAGTGAATGCGGAAGACGTTTGAGCCACATGCTTGACTGCACACTCACACACACAGACACACACACACTCACAGTTGGAGGCCTGGCTGGTTGCCTGCTTCAATTGTCACATTAAATGCTCCAAGGCTATTGCCATTGCTTTTGTGAATGTGTTTGTGAAAGTTGTATGCAAGAAAAAAAAAATCGAAAAACAAATTATGCAAGCAGCAACATAAGCAGCCAAGAAAATAAACAACAAATGTAAGAAAATACGATACGAAAAACAGCAAAGAAAATATTCTTAGCATCTGAAGGTATAATAAAACGTATCCACATGAGCTTTGAAATTAAATATTTGTATGTATGTTTAGTAGCTGTGCACAAGACAAGCAAAGCATGGAGTCATGGAAAACACCAGCAAAGTGTGGCCTAAAAGTATGCTACACTTGCGAATATATTTGTGGTCAAAAACGATAAAAGCTTCGGTCGACTTAAGACATCGTTGAGTTAAGGGTGCTAGCCCATTCCTTTAAAGCATGCTGCTCAAAATAATACTTCAGGACTTAAGCGATTATTGCTTTTGACCACAGATATAATGTTCTAATCAATATTGTTACGAAAATTAGTTCGGTCCCCCTTAACTCCGGCGTATTCGTTTCTCTGGATTGTGCTCAAGAAAATTAAACACACTATAATTCACTTTATTAGTGAGTAACTTTATTAACAGTTCTACAATTTTACTATTTCCGTGTTGCACCGCTGCTTGCTTGAACCAAACTCTTCTCTCTGCGCTCTACTCGGCTGCTTTTTATACTTGTTGGCTTGTCGCGCAGATCGTTCTCGCACTTTCTAATTGGACTAAAATTTTCCAGTATTATTGCGAGTCATCTATGCAAATGTTTTAGCGAAATTATTAGATAGAAAATTATCATGCCCCTAAAAGTATGCCTTGCAAAGTGACAGCGAGCAGTATCGTCACAATATTGCACCTGCAGTTTTCATGAAAAAAAATTTTAAAAGTTTTTTATATCACTAATCACTTGTGTAAAAGTTCTCTTGAGCCGTCGGCGTAACGCTAGTAAATAAAAGGCGCGGGAGTTTGCGGATTGAGCGTTCGAGTTATTCGGTATCTAAAACACGAATGGACAACACGAACAATGGACAATAAAAACACGGCCGGAGCCGGTGGATTTGTAAAGTGGGACATGAGTACAAAGGGGAATTGGAAGGTAGAGGGATCATTGCAGGATCCACAAACCACTGGAACGACACATTTAAACAGCTTGTATACGACGATTCGATTGCAAGGATTAACCTGGAAGAAAATTAAACATTTTGAATTGGAACCACGTGCTGAACTTGGGTCAACTTGTAGTAATACCAAATCCTTTAATTGTTCAATAAACATAATAATGGTTATTTTATTTACGATTTTTGCATTTTCATTTTTACTCCCTTATTTCATTTTTTGTTTTTGTATTTGAAATTATTTGTTTACTTTTCATTTATTTATTAGAAGAAATATGTTTCACGACCACAATATAGTAGAATTTATCTCCTCTTCTTATTGCATGAAAGGGTACGGGTTACGTCAATGTTTGCTCACATTTATTGTATACACAGAGGCTTATACATACTCTACATACACAGACATCTACATACGTATATACCCTCACATGTATAGTACATATGCATGCCTGATAAAAGCATATAATTACATGTTACTGTGTAATTACATACTTGGCAGTAAATTTGTTGTTTTGTCGTTCCGACTCTGCTCTGACTCTGCTTTTGTGTTTGGCATTTGGTTTGTATTGAGCACAAGAAATGACTTAAAAACAGAAGGAAAAGAAATAAAATGCAGCATATACTGCATTGTTTCTTCCTTCTTGTGTTATTTATTGTGCGCTGATTTCATTCAGCTCCTACTTGCCACGACCACTTCCGTTTCCGCCACTTGGCGCTTGACGCTTTACAATTGCCACAATATGTACCGTTTGTATTTGCTGTCTTGTGCGCGATTTTAGCTCGCTCCGACTCATTCCCACAGCCGGCGAAAGCACTCAGTGTCGCCTGAGACTGTCAGCGGCAAGCAATTTTGCAATTTTAAAATGAAATTATCATTAACCCTCGGATGGACTTTGTCGTCTGGCCAGACGAAATGGTTCAAACATATAAAAAACTCACAGATTCATCTCCCTTTTACAGTGTATTTGTGGGTAACTAAGTTAGTATATATGAACATAATTTGTATATATACATACTTACATATGTTGCCTACCATATTAACATAATTAACGTCATCTGTCATTGTGCTTTACCTTTGTCAGAAGCCTCGCCCAGTTTTCGTCTGGCCAGACGACAAAGTGCAAATGTGTAGTAACTATTTACTGCCCATCGGAGGGTTAAATGTATTTGACGGCGCAGCTGTTCATGGTGCGCCATTGTTGTGCTTGTTGTTTTTGCTTTATATTTGTATGCTTATTGTCTTCGTTATGGTTTTCAAGTATCTACATATACATAAATAACATATATATTATTTATTATTTTCAATTTTATTCTAACAATATCCAGAAATCTTAACTCTAGTTGAATGCTTTTTGCATCATAATTTTTCATCTCTTTAAAATGTATTTAAAAATTGCTCATAAACCTCTTCAAGTTATGAAAGATGTTACGAGTTAAACTTAATACGAGTTCAATAAGAAACCAAAGAGCCTTAAAAATTGTTTCCGTAGAGTTAATAACAAATGCTTTACTTAAAAAAAAAAGTTGTTCATATATTGCGTACAGCCTTGGTGTGCTCGTAGTAAGTGCATAAGCTGATTTTGTGCTAAGCCCTGTACATATTTACAATCCCTTGTGTGCTTAGGCAAACTTGCAGCAGCCCTTTCAAGGGGTTTCATTATTTTCCAACACGTAAATTCATACATATGTGTGTGTGCCTGTGTAAGTGTCTGCACATAATTGCATAAATTATTGATTTCCCCACAAACGCATCTGGGGCCATGTTGGTCTGAGCCCAGGCAGCGCACTCACTACCCACTTCTCCCCACTGTTGCTACGTTTGCCAGTTGTTCGGTGCCTCTAACTTTGCATGCGCCAAGAAGTATGCTGCAAAAAGACCTAAACGAAAGCATGAAAGCCAGGATATGTTGGCGCTAAGGCAGCAAATGCAGTTAACGACACACACACACACACATTAACAAATTGTGCTCCTCCATAGCGCATATTTCATACAGACATATGCACTGCCGTTTACGCTGCCACTATGAGCCCAGTACATTTGATCGCTTAGAGCTGCCATTAGCTTTAACACAACACATATTTTTTTTTGTTTTTGCGTACTTAGCATTTTTATGCGAAGAAATCGATTTTGCCATTTGCACGCTATTTCTGTACCGTTGCTGTGTTTGTGCGTTTTTGCAGAACTACTTACGCTGGAACTTTTGTTGGCAAGAAATCAAAGCAATCAAAACCACACATTAAATTAGGGGCTCGACTGCTGCTGGCATGTTTTCGGGCATTTAGTGTGACATATTGTGGAAGTAGGCGGGGTTGAATTGTTTTTGCTTTATTTTTAAAGTTAGATTTAGTGAAGGTTTTTGTTATTTTGTGTATGCTGATGTTTTACAAATTGTGGCAATTTTCTAAATTGGTTTTGGCTTTGTGCTTCAAATACGTTTAGTTTAGTATCAACTGAACGATTAATTTGTTCCTTTTGTGACAGTACAAACCAAAGAAGTTTTAAGTTTAACAACTTGATACCCTCTAATATGGGAGAAAACACCATTTATAGCATTGAGGCCAATGTTTGGCTTCGATATAATCGAACTGAAATGCAACATTCATACCTGGAGCCCCAGAAATGTAAACTACTGGGATAACACTAAGGGACCAGGTCACTTAAAAAATTCATTAAATACACTGTGCGTGAAATTTGCCCTTAAAAATTGAGACATGGGGGACCTACTGGGTGACTTTTCTATAGGTATACTGAGTTGAGATCCACCAGCCGTTTGGCTGGATTGGCTCTAGTTTAAACGAAATCCGACTTTGAAGCTTGCTCATTTTAGTCGAGTTTGTCGCTTAAGTCTTCGAACGTTTAAATGCTAATTATAATAATAGGTGCTAAATCATTCCGAATATCGCTTTACTGTCTTCGGCAAGTTTGTAGATATTTTAACGACCAACAAAGTTGCTTAAGACACAAATCCAAAAGAAATGCATTCAAACTGTGTAATTGCGATATGTGAAGTTTTTTGCGCAGCGCAACGTGGCGTATGAGTGTCATTTATTTATATTAATATTACAATTAAGGGGAAGTTCTTTCTAATTTGGCCAAAAAAAGGCCTAAGTTTGGAAATGATTTGTGGCATGATGAAAAACATAGAAACATCCGGTTTTGACGGTTGAATGGGTATACAATAATATGATATATTTTTTGTAACAAAATTCAAAATGGCGGCTGAACAATGGCGGCTTTCGTCCATCACTGCCTGAAAAATCTCGTCTCCGAATTTCAAGCCTACAGCCTCTTGTAGTAATCTGAAATGAAAGAGGTTTTTTTTTAATGAAAGTAGATGAAATTTTCTATGGCTTATACCTAACTATAATGATTTTTGACCAAAAATTTAGTGAAATGTGAACGCTCGAAAAAAATAATAATAATAAGTTAATAGTAACTTATGCTACAGAAAATGATCACCTTTCAAACATGCTTTAGATTAAGGAAATTAGAACAATAGATCAAGAGATATCCTTGAAATTCAGATAGAAAACGTGGTTCCGAGAAAAACGCGTTGAAAGATAGCAGCTCCGAAAATGACATTTTTTGTACGAAACATTGAATATGTTGCATTATACTCACTTCAAGATCTTAGTCGCTTATTCCTGCTCCGTACAGGATTCCTTCCTCGATTTCGAAGTTGGATTGATCGGTCTTCTCCTGCAGACGTTTCGCGAGGCGGGCTTTTCGAGAACCGATCGAAAGTCGTCTTTCAGCAGCAAGGATTCTCTCGTTATCGGCTTCGTTGCAGTATCGGCTGGCCTCGATGCCGATGGTGACATCCAGAGCGTTCAAGATTTTCAATCCTCGTTGAATAAACACGTTGAATAAACACGCTGCAATGTAGGTCGCAATTTCGACAATTTTCCAGCCACAATGCAGGTGCTTAGGTGCCAGTTTCCAAACTGTAGAGTTGAAGGCCTCATTCGAATTTTGTGTGTTGGCCCCAACGCAGCGTTCAAGGAGATCCGGGTTGGAAAGCGCTTCGTACGTTGGTTTGTGGCTTCCGAAAAACTTTTGCAAGAGGAGGAGGATGTTTAAAAGTTTCCAATCTTCCTTCTTTTTCGGCAACTCGCCACTTGCACCAACTGTCGCTTCCTTCAGGGCATGGCATAGGTGATGTTGTGGATCATCGTCAGTTGAGCATTTGTGGAAGTAAGTCGAATATCGATCGTATCGAAAAATCCTTTCGTACACATATTCTACGGACATACAGCTTTCATTTTATGTGAAACAAAACGATTTTTTCAAAAAAATTTGAAAGAACCTCCCCTTAAGTCACCCAGTATGTCCCCCCATGTCTAAATTTTGGACTTGCACAGTGATATTATTCGAAAAGAGTAAAGTTAGTCCCACTTTTATAAAAGAATACATCTCAGGATTCTATGTGGCATCTTTACAGGACACTTACAGCAAAAATCAAACATGATGTAATAATAAACCACATCATTATTTTAAATATTTAAAAAAAATATTAGCTCGAAATGCACACAAAATTTTCATTGATTGGTCTCTTAAAATTCCTTTTACTATTATTAAAATTTAATTCATCTATGTTTTTATATTTTATAGCCGGCATTTTGATCAACATTGAGTGCAAAGCCTGGGCACGCAACATTCATCACGATCGCCACGAGAGGAGAGGATCCGTCCACTTCGAGTTGATGGTTGATTAAGAATGGCGGCGGAGCACCCACACGCATTAAGCATTAAAAATTAATTAAATAACAACAAACCAAGAACAACAACAAGAAAATAGTAGCAACAACAACAAATAAAAATAATAGAACAGAAGAGAACATGCAAAAAACTATAAAGCGCTGTAGCCGAACAGAAGAGGATGTGGAGGAGGAGGAGGATGAGTAGGAAGATGAGTGGCTGGGAAGCAAACTGCATGAACGAAAAACAAAATGATAAATTCAAAACAAGTACAGCAACAACCAAAGAAATTGCATAAACATTAAATACAACAATAACAACAACAAGAACAAGAAACATACAACCAAATACTATAGCAGAATAAAGCAGAGCATCAGTTGCCGCAGAACAAGAACAACAAATTAAGAGCAAAAGTAAATAAAGCAGAGAGAAAATAGTAAACAAATAGCAAGAACAACAAAATTAAAGCAAAATAAAACAAGAGCTAAGTTTATTTTGCGAACAGTCACAAAATAAATGAGCAAAGTAAAAAATAAAGAGAATAAATAATGAAAAGAAAAACAAAAAACTTATAATAATAACAAAAAATTCAAAGCAGTATAGACAGAAAGCATGATAAACAAATAGGCAAGAGCGTAAATAAGTAATACCTAACAACAACAACAAGAACAAAAAAACAGCAAAACAATTTATAAAAATGCAAATAAAAAAGCAAAAAACACTGCAGACGCTACATAAAACAAAAAACAAACAAATGACGAAAAACAGCAGATGTAGTCGAAGAAGAAGAAGAAGAAGAATAAGCTAACATTATGATAATAGCGAAAAATTAATAATTTTTGCATTAAGCAGTATAAATTTGTTTTGATTGAAACGTTTTATTTTTGTGTTGTCGATAAATGTAAAAGAAGCAATTGGCAATGTTTGAATTTCTTCCTTTTATTGCGAGCAAATTAAATGAAATTACATAAATTTTCTCCCCCCTCATATAGAGTTTTTTGCAAATTTGTGTAGAATTTAGAATGAATTTAACAAAACAAAAATGAAAATTTGTTACTAATATTTTTTGAGGTTAAAAGTAATAAAACATAAAGTTACGTAAAACAAAACAAAATTGCTAAAAACAAAAAAAATAAAAGTAACGAAAATCAGCGCAGCGAAACACAAAAACAACAAAATAACACTGAAGCAAATAAGCTATAGTAGAGAAACTCAGCAAAGTTAGCAAATGAATGAAGAATGGACGAAGGCGTACAGAAGCGAATAGAAGCGGCCGCAGCAGCGAACGCCAGACGGAGGCGAGCTGTAGCGAGCCGGTCAACTTGTACTTAAAGCAAAGTAATGATTAAATTTAAAATTTATAATAATTGTAAAATTTGGTAAATTTGCAAATACTACCCGCGCCTGCCATGTCCCACACAGTATGTGCAACAGAAAAAAACAAAAAATCGATTAAAGCAAAACCAACAAGCAGCAAAAAAGCCCGCCAAACCACTCAAAGCCACTAGAGCGACCACAAATAGTAGCAGTTAGCGCAAACAAAGGAACAAATTAGAGACACCCACACGCCCAAAAAGAACACAAACACACACATACACGCAGATGTAAGGACACGCCCACAAATAAACACACATACACACATAGACACATACAAATACAGACAAACACATAGGCAAATGCTGTTTAGTCAAGAATAACGTTTAATTAAAGTAATGCAAAGTAAATAATAATTTATTTAAAATTTGTTATTAAAATTTAAGCGAAACAAAAATCCCCTCCTCCCATGAAAACAAAATGAAATAAATTAATAAAATAATAATAATAACAACAACAAAACATATTTAAATAAATTTATATATGAGGAAAATTAATAGGCGAGCCGCCGTTGTAGAAGAAGCAAAGTAAGAAGTAAAAAATAAGAAAACAAAATATAACAAATAGAACAAGAAGAAGAAGCAGCAACAGCAGCAGCAGAAGAAAGTGTAGATTTTTAAATATTAAACCGAATTATTTTAGTAAAATAATGAAATAAATTTAAAAAGAGAAACTAACTAAAGGCTAGCAGTGACATAAAGCAGACGAAAGATGAAAATACAAAACTTATTATAATAAAATGAAGAGAGAGAAATTGAATGCAAATACGGCAAGCAGCAGCAGCAGCTGAAAGCATAAAGCAGCAAACGGAAATAGTGAAACCAAACACGAAAATACACAAAAAGCTACGACAAGAACAAAATTTCCATTTAAGCTGAACAAAAGCAATGAAATGCAATGAAATGATATGAAAAGAAAGGAATGGAAAAGAAAAGAAATAGAATTGGTCCTCTTCACTTATTGCTAAAATGAAATGAAATAAAATCAATAATAACAAGAACAACAACAACAACAGAACGTAAGCATAATTAATTAAATTAATTCAGTATAAAAGAAATGCAAACAACAACAAAAAGTCGAGTTTATAAGTAAATGAAAGTCATAAATTTGCAAATGCTGCAGCGTATGTATGTAGTAGTGGAAGCGGCAGACGACGTGTGACAGACAGCAGCACAGCGACAGAGCGGCAGCACTAAATCGCGCTATATTTAAAACTAATAAAGGTATAAAATAATAATAATGAATGAACAACAAAATCGTAATAACAACAATTATATAGATTCAAACACTCTCACACACATACACATTCAGATTCACACACAAACACACACACACATACACACAGACATATTTACATACATTCAAACACGCATAATTAATACAATAGGCCATCAAAAATTGGTATGCAAAATGGCAGCACGCCGACGCACTGCGTCATGCATCGTGTGGAGGAGTCGAGAATGATGAAGAAGATGAAAATTTAAAATTCCAAATAAAATGTTGTTGAAATGCTAATAGAAAAACAAACAAACCAATGCATTTTTCCTTTTTTCGCCCAACAAAAAAAAAAAACAAAAACCTCAATGCGTCTTTGCAAACAAATTCGTTCCAGTCGCTGAGCCAAGTTTTTTACGAAAAAAATTCGATAGGCGCAGTTTACGGTCTAAGTGTTTCATATCTTCTTTCGATATTTTACAAAAATTTCACTTTTCTAATTTCGTTACTGAATTCACATTGCCATTTTAATAGAATGTTAGTAATACTTTCAGTAACGCTGCGCTTAAGTGTGCAGTTAATTAACTTGGCTTAAGTTTTTAGTTCTCTCTAATAATTTTTACTTCGCACAGTTCTTAATTTTTAATTTTTAAATTTTTATGTTTTTATTAATTTAATTTTATGTAAGTTCCAAGTTTCTGTGCTCAATTTTCAACTGTAAGTTCTGAATTCAAATCTAATTGAATATTCTCCATTTAATTTTCTGTAAGTTCCAAGTTTCTGTATTCAATTTACAACTGTAAGTTCTGAATTCAAATCTAATTGAATATTCTAAATTTTTTGTATTAACTTTACTTAATTTTTGATGGTTTTTGTTTAACCCTTTACTTTGCTTTTCCAGCTTCAAAATTGTTTAGTTTTTAGTTCTTCAGTTTCAGTTACGTTACCTACTTGATTCCATATTTTGCCCTTCAAACGTTTTCAGAATTTTTAGTTCCAATGAACTAATTTAATTTCCATAAACTCAGTTCTGGGTTCCCAATTTTAATTGTCTTTTCATATCTAAATTTCAAATTCCATGTTAGTTTACTTCAACACTTTATTTGAAATTCTACATTTTTATATAAAATTCTTCAATTGATGCCATCGGTTTATTATATGAAATGCGTAACAATCAGTTTTATTCTGTATTTGTAAACTAAAAGTTCTTAAATTTTAACATTTAATATTATTTCTTAAAATTTTCTTGGCATCACAGTTTTGAAAACCAATAGCATTCGTCTGAAATTTCTAATCCAACTCTGAATTCAATGTTCAGAATTATGTGTACTAATCTACTATTACTGTGTAGAAAATTCTATACATTCAGATTAACCCTTTCAGTTACAATGTCCAATATATTGGACTACAGCCCATACAATTCATACAGCGGGCTGTTATTTTCATGTCGGAAAGGGTTAAATTGTTACCTTTCACTGTTCTATGGTTAGTACTTTGTACTGAATTACATACATTCCCGACAAAGTTGGCACTTCTCAAACATTGTAACTCAATTCTGTTTGCGCTAAAACTTTTCACTCAGTGCTTAGTGCACAATGTATTTCTTAACCCAATGTTGTCTTAGTTCTAAAATCATTGAAGTACTCTATGTTTTTAATATCCAAAACGAAATCTTTCTTTTCTTTTACTAAACTTTCAATTCACCATTCTTCTTTTAAGTTTATTCTCTCTTTGCCACTTTACTTAAAATCCACTTTCTGCTTTCTGACTTCTAGCAAATTCTATGCTTCAGGTTTAAAAAACAAAACCATGTAAAAACCAATCAGTCAAATTCCCGTTCCCCCATTTCCACTGTTCTATGCCCAGCACTCGTTTGACTTTTGGCTCTTCATACCCACCTCTCGTGACAGTTGCAGCATCCTAACATCTGAGCTCTGTTCTACACTACTTCACCCTTACACGCAAGCAAAACAAGTGTCGTTTGACAAATAACCCCCAACTAATACAAACAAATTTTTGAAATGAAAGTTAATCGAAAAAAATTAAAGAACACCCACCATCACTATATAGGCGCGTATATATGCCAACAACCACAAGTAATCAAGAAAAACCACAAATGTTTTATATGTATTACCATAAAAGGAGTTTTGCAGCAATTTAAACACAAAACAAAAACAACAACAATTTTTATTTAGGAATTGACAATTTGAAAGAAAACAACCAAAAACTGACAGAACTTTGTGCGCAACTAAATCAGTATCTGTATTAACTAGTAAGGCTCTGCAACACCCTGTATTTGGCGCAATATATGTATAACGGCACTTAACACGCATATAACGCTCAACTGTTAACAAGTAAACTGGTCCCAGCTGTAACCACCTATTAAACCTTTGTCCATCCAACTCAAAGCGAATGCAACTCAAACTTAACAATTCACTCAATACACACAGTCAACATTACAATTTCACTCAATAAAGTTGCACACACACACACACACACAGACACACAGACATGAAACACACTTGGCTTGGTATGTGTAATGAGAATTTCTAATAATACACTAAAGAGAAAAACTAAAGACAAAACATCAAACAACTTTTCACAATAACAACAACAACTAAACAGAGACAAACGGTGTGTGGCATAAGTTTGCTAGAGCCGTTTTGGAGGTTATATAAATAACGCTATACTATACATATATACATATATAAATATTATATATAACTTGTATGAAAGGACAGTATATAAAATGCAGTGGCAACAACAAACAATTCCAATGAATGATGATTCATAATTAACACAATGCTGCGCTTTGCACGCTGCGCGTTTTAACGGCGGTGGGCGCGCGCGCGTATGCAATGGCAATGCGCAAATAGCGTTCGTTCCAACTACAATTTACTGCCTATAATGAAAACACGCTTAAGCTCTGACACACAAATACACACAAACACATTCACAGAAACACATACACACCAACAACAGGGCCCTTTATTTGGCATTGCGCTATTGTGACGATAAACTGACGCGCCGCCATGCGATACATTTCTCGGACGTTATTCCAACATAACGTGGCACGTTCACTGACATCAATTGTTGCTTTGACACAACAACAATTGGCACTTCACCACTGGCAGTGTTCGCCGTTGTTGATGCAGCCTGCAAGTTTTCGAACGAATTCATTATTGTTGCTCTGGGGGAATGGATTTTTTGGGCATTTCTGCATTCGCCTTGCATGCGTGCTGCCAGCCCATCACGCAGCGTGTCTGGCATTATATAAACCATATACTTTTTTGTATAAGCATAATTAACTAAATTAATAAAGACAAAGCTGTGGACGCAAACGTAAGCAAAGTGTTATTAAAAAAATATTAAAAAAAAACAATACTGAAAAGTTTAAACGCTGAAACAGCAAACGCTACAAGTGGACAAAGTATGTGAGGAAAGTAATGTTAACTTTTTGCTAGTAAATGTTTTTTCGTATGCTAAAACAAATTAAGTGGTCATACTTTATTTTTTAAACAAACCAATTAACATGAAAACAACAAATAAGCATGAATAGCTCAATGAATTTGTTGTGGAGTGTAATGAAAATGTTTGCCCGCAAGCGTTTTGTGTAGTGTAAAGGCGGTTAATATTTGTCTGTGTGCGTGTGGGAGAATAAATTTTCTTCAAGCACTTGGATTTTAATAAAATTATTTAAAAATTTTGAAAACTCAATAAATTTATGAAAAATGTGTTCATGGAAAAACATTTCAGCTAAACACTTCTAAAGGTCTGAAACTTTGAAGCAGAAATACATATTTTCAAGTATTCTAAAGTAATTCTAAGCAATTAATCAGTATTTTCAAGTTTTGAATAAATTCTAAGTATTTTAGGATTCAAGTCAGCTAGAAACAAGATGATTAAAAAACATGTTTTCACCAAGAATAAATTTTTAAAAGTTTTACAACATTCTTTTCAATGGAATATGAACTGACATTTCAGCATTGCTGAAAATTTTTTCAGCAATACAGTCGTGTCTGGGTACAGTGAACCGCCTATATAGTGAACACCTCGATCACTATGAACACCCAAATTTTGACATCGAGCCTTTAACTATAGAAAACAATTTTCAAGCAAAAAACAAAAATTGTATTTTGAGCAAAAAAAACGAGTTTTTGAACAAAAATGTTAACCTTGATATAGTGAACAACAGTGAAAAGGCCTTGCAATAATTAGTTCACTATATCCAGACACCACTGTACTTTTAAACCATATTTACAGTTAAAAAAGGTCTATCTTGAGGTCAAACCCAACTTTGGCGCCTAGTATACAAATTTTAACTAATAATTCCTTGCAATTTGTTTACATTCCAAAGTGCATTTTAGAATCTCTGGCTCAGAAAAATGTATTGAAAACATAATTTTTAAATCTTTTAAAATATTTCAAAAGTAAAAAAAGCGAAGACATAACATTTCTAAAAGCTGAAAGTCAAGAAAACCTAAAAACACTTTCTAAATGAACAAAATATGCTAATTTGAGGGGAAAACTAACTATTTCAGTATTTTCAAACTTAGTTTTAAGACTGATTCTTTACTTTCTATAAAGAAACAAATTTCCTTCAGTATTTCGTATAACTTTGAATCCCAGTTTTTGACAGGAACAAACAATTTTCACATTTTCACAATCACCATTTTGCCGCCATTTGCCTGCACAAAACTAAAACGATCGTTGTGGCATAAGCAAAAAACATTAAGCTAAAACTATTGTAAAAGTTTACTCGTAAATAGAACTCAACTTCCCTGCACGTTGTGTTGTTTGAAATTGTTATGAAAACTACATTAAAACGAAACACAAAAAACTTATTTAAAAAAGAAAAAGCTAAAAAATGTGAAATGAGAATAAACTGCCATTTTTTACACAAGTGTATGTAAAAATTATTTGAATGTATGCAAAAAAAGAAAATCACAAATACACACACCTACACATACATACATACACTTTGACATAATGATTGAAAAATGCCTAAATGTGTGAAACGAGACAAAATGTGAGAAATTCATTAAAACAAACTTTAAACCCGATGAGAATTACAAGCGCAAGCAATTAATAAATATTGAAGCATACGAAATTCCGATTTTGTGGGGCGTCAGCTTATCGTCACAAGTCAAGAGAATTCACCACAAATTATATAGATGCCGTATTGTTGAGATTTGAGCGCAATTGTAACTATTCTGACCACTCGGCGCATAACTCACGCAATCACTCAATCACTGACTCACTCACTCACTCACAATACAAAATGGACAAACTTTAGAAACTGTCAAACACAGAGCAAAAAGCTTAAGCGAAAGTCAATGTCAAAGTTTAAGTTTAAGCAGCAAGAATTTCCAGCAAATCTGGCAACACAACGTGGCGCTGAGAGCGGTAGTGAGAGTAAGAGAGAGATAGAGAGTAGCTAAATAGCGATGTGGTGAGGGAAAAGTGGGCGTGGCAACATGCAGTATATCACTGAATAGCCTCAAAAGAGGCAGTGTGAGTGTGTGTAGAACCGTCAAATGAGCAACAACAACCAACGCCAACGACTTAGGGTGCTCCAAGCAAGCAAGCAAGCAAAAATTGTAACGGTGTTTTTCTGTTTTTCGTAGAAAACGTGTTGGTAACTAAAGTGAGACAACAAAGAAAACATGCCGAAAACAATGTTTTGATTTGCAAACAAATTATAATTGAAAGTATTATTTTTGTTTGTTAAATTTTCACTGTTGCTAGATGCGTTTTGAGTAAAGATTTGAGGGAGTGGAATAAATGTTGCATTAAATTTAGTTAAATATGTAAAGGAGCCAAGCAGTGCTTACAAATTGCAGCAACCAGTGAAGAAAATAGCATATTGCATAAAAGTATAAAAGCATAAAAGTATAGAGAGCGTAAATGGTTATTATGAAAATTCAATATGAGAATGATGATAAAAAAATTCAACTATTTATAAGCAGTTTAGCTGTTAAGATTATATAAATAAATTTAAACAATTCAAATAAAATAAATACTAATAAAATGAATGGCGAGCGAAAACTACCACTTGGTGTAGTGTTGAGAGCAAACCAAACTAAAAAACTGGAAATTCTTGTAAAATTTTTAAATTAAGTAAAGATAAATTTAATATTCAATAAAAGTATAAATAATATTAAACTAATAATAGTTAATACAAGTAAAGAAAGAAGAAAGTGAGGTTGGCGGAAAGTTAAGTGTGCTGGGAGCTGGGGAAGCGCGCAAGATCTAAATAAACATGTGGCAACACTTGGCCAAACCTCAAAATGGCCTGCGCCAAATTATAAGGTGGCCAGCAGCTGCAACATGTGGAAGATGAACCTGACAATGGCGCCAATGCGAGCATGCGCCACGCCCTCTATGCTTTATACAAGCATTTGCTGCCAAAAGCAACGAATTCTTCTGAAGCTACACGCATACAATGTTCTTTTGTTCGCTCTCCCTTACTCCCAACACTCGTCTACACTTTAGCCTTCACTCGCTGTCTCTCTCTTTCTCTCGCTATCGCTCTAGCTGATAATGCCGAAGACAAGCGTTATAAAAGAATCACAAATCGCTTCAACATAAAATCGAATCGTTTACTTTTTTCGGTTTGATTAGTTTTGGTTTAGTTTAAATCGATAATAAATTAAAAATAAAAAAGTTTGAATTAATTAAATTAGCTGAACTTAATGATTAGCGCAGCAAACCACTACATTACCCAGTACATTCTAACGACCGCAACAAAAAACTGTAGGCAGCAGTTAATAAAAATGAGTATTTTTATTTAGAAAAAAAAAAAACAAACAATGTTCAAGCGTACATTTTGAACAAAAGCTAATAATGAAATTTAATTAAAACAACTTTCACAAAATATTTCCATTTATTTTTCTTCCCCTTTGCTCCCACAAAAACAAAACCAAAAAAAAATAACAGACTACTTAAGTACACGTAAACAAATTTGAATAAAAAAAATGATATTGCTTTAATTTAGATTTAAATAAATTTAATAAATTATAAATGAGAATTAAATAATTTAAAAAAAAAATTATGACAGAATCATAGTAAAACTAAACAAAAATGAAAACAATGAGAAAAGAAGGAAAATCATACAAAAAACAAAACAACCAAAAAGAAACTAAAAAATGAACAACAAACACTGCTTTTGTATTATTTAAGTTTAAATTTAAAGTAAAATACAAAATAAATAAGAATGATATGAGAATGAAATGAATAAAATAATAATAAATAACAACAATAAAATATGAACATGTAGCAGCCGCTGAAGACAATGCTGACAGTGCGTAGACAGAACAACAACAAGAAAAACTATTAGAGAAAAAAACATAAAAAATTATATATAAAATTAAAGAAGTCTAGTAAGAGCGAACATGTTGTAGCGGCGAAACGGCGAAAATCGACAGGCATTGACAACGCAGAAGACGAGCGTGCCGGCAGTTACGTGGATGAAATTGAAGCAGCTGAAGTTCAGCAGAAGCAGACGATAATGACGACGACGACGATGATGAAGTAATAATAATTACTATAATAATGATGAAGAAGCAACAAACAAATAACATAAAGTCAAGTAAAATAAATGAAAAATTAAAAAAAGGTTTGAAAAATTTTACTGAATTCAATAAAATATAATGTTGATATGGAATTAAGTAATTCCAGATAAACAAAAAAAAAAAACACACAATTCTTAGTTATTCTTTATAAAGGTGGTCGGAGGTGAGTTGAAAGGAGGGTTTTGAAGGTTATTTTTACTTAACTGGCCATAACAACCCGTTACCGGCTTACGGCCTGCAGACGAGGTTCGGCCACCCAAATATTTGTTCGTTACACAAATGGGTGACAAATATGGTTTCAAATGGTATTTGCCTTTAAAGTTGTGTACCGGATCTCACTAAAATACTGTAAAAGCACGAATTATAGAATTAACCTTCTACAAACCTTGAGTTGGTAGATCAGGTGCGAAAAGTTAGGTTGTGATTATTTTAAGCTTGGAAGCGATATCGCTTAACAGATATCGATACGTTTTCATGTTTAGCAAGGCAAGATAAATGCACTTTATTAATTTCTTGTGCTGCTTGCAACTATAAATGAACTAAAACACGCGTACTAACTAAAACTACTAAAACTAACTACTAACTACTAACTACTAACTAAAACACGTAACAAAACTTTTAATATAATCATTTAAAAATGTAATGGCCAGTGCATAGCCAACTACGAAAGAATACTTGTTATATTCAAAAGAGTTGAGCAGCATTGCCAACATCAACATTTCGCATAGTAATGCCGCCATATTTAGCTGACCTACAGCGCCATCTGTTAGCCAATAATAATTGCAGCTGGTTGTTTGAGCCGTGTTCCCGTAGGTTTTGTAATTGTAACTGAAAAAAAATGAAGAATATGGGACACTAGTCATTGACGATATGAGTCCTAGCGCAATTATTCATTCCAGCTTCATTAAATGTATTTTTACGACTCAGCAAGCACTGTTAATTGCAAGGAACAGTTTGTCCATCGACTATTAATTTGCTTGCATTGTAGTAAGTTAAAATTGCCGTGAAAAACTTTAGCTTAAAGAATCGCTTAAAGAATTTTTAGAGTTGAAAAAAGTCGCGCAAACTATGCTGACTCATCGAAAGGTTCTTTCGTTCTTGCCCTACAGTACGAAGGAGCATCTGATGGCATACAAAAACATTGGCAGCTCTGTCTGTATGGCAAAACAACCGCTATTCATATTTTTCTTATTTTTCCCCACACCTTTGAAAAAAAACTATCGCTTTGTGTTTCAGAAACAGATGTCGCTGTATTATAGGAAAAGTACTGATTTCTACTCTCATCTTTTCTATTCAAGATTTAGCTCCGTTTTTACTATGGATTTAGCACACCAGCCAGTATACTGTGGCAGTTTTCGTAAAATAATTTCATTTAAATGAAAACAAAATTTTTAGTGAAAGCGATATACAAATTTGTATATTAATGTTTCCTTTTTATACGAGAGTCTGCTGTGTAAAACTATCAGCTGTGCATATCGCCTACAAAAACACTAACGCGTACTCTTTCTTTCATACGGCGTTCATACGCAAAGCAGCTAACATTTGGCATAGAAACGGTGCAAGAAGAGCAGCAGTCGAATTCACCACAGCAACTGACAGCTGATTTTCTCGTGTATTCGCCCCTTTGGTGGTAGCTAGGGATGGCAAAAAAAATTTACTAATCGATTAATGTATCAAATGATTAATTGCATGGCTAATAAAATAATTGCAATTTATTACAAGAATTTAATCGATTAATCGCCATTTTCGATTATTTTTTGTTTTTCTTTTTTATGATCAAATAAAGGGTTTGTTTGAATTTTTTTTTAATTTTTTTGATACATAAAATTACAATTTTGGCTTAAATTTGTTTGCAGAAAAACTAATTTTGAAAGCTAATAGGCAGGATGTCGCATGGAAAGCACGGCGAATGCCTATGCAAAAAGTATCTAGGAATAGCTTTTTAAGGGGGCCGATACATGTAAAATGAAGTACTTTTGGAAATTTTGTTTTTCTCGGGAATATGTTCTACAAAGCCTTTTCAATGTATGGCTAAGAGCGTTTTTCTAAATTCTAATCCCTTCCCAGACAAAACACAGGTAGAAGCGGCGGCGTCAGGTATAAGCCTGTCGCTTACTCAACCTTTGAGCCCGTTTATCTCGGAACCATGTTTTTCGGTATGGGCTGCGCGATTGCATGAGAACCGCTTAACCGATCGCGATGAAATTTTAACCACACCTTCGGAAGACTCATCCCTTCGATGTGAACCTACTTGTTTTTACAAATCTGCAAAAATCTCATGTTGGTGCTTGCAAATTCATCAAAACAGCTGCCCCAAAAATTCAATTTTCTGCCGTTTCCAAAAAAATCACAATTTCTTTACTAAACCAGGTTCACATCGAAGCCACAACTGTTTTTTAATTGATTTCCTTTCATTTTTCATTTCAGCCCCATACGAGCAGCGCAATCGCGCAGCGCATCAGATTGGAGGGGGTTTTTTGATCCCACGCACCGCCGCCATCTTGGATTTTCGGGTAAAAAAAAAATGGAAAAAGAACCTTTAATTAGTTAATAAAAGATTAAAAACAAAAGAAAATCAATTGCCAAATTCCTTATCCCCCAAAAAAATTCTCAAAAAATACACTATTTACATGTATCGGCCCCCTTAACCCTACAAGAGTAATCATATTTTACATACGTTGTTGGTAATCTTCGTCGAATCGACTTAGTCATATTCAACTCCGATTTTTGAAGGAACTAGAAGTCGTATAAACTTAGACATTTTTTTGTAAATAATTCGCACAATAAAGCACTTTGCTAACTGAGATCACACGAAAAGAGAAAGCAATCAGGTTGTCAAGGATGTGATGCCGTATTCACAATATAGTGGAGAAGCGAGTGTCGAGATTGAAAAAATGCAGTAAATTTAGCGAAAAACCAATAAAAACGTACCTAAAGTGCACAAACGCTTCTTTCCCTTAGTATACGCGCCAAATTTTTGCAAGCTAGTGATGTGGTTTAATTTTGTAATCAGTGGTGTGAAATAAACAAATGCCGTGAGGGTTACATGGGCAAGTTTGCAGGCATTTTAAGATTTTCAACCGATTTGAGTGTGGCAGCAATGCTCAAACGATTCGAAGGCAATTTCGCGATTAATCGGCAACTAATCGATTAATGATTCGATTAATCGCAAGGTAGAATTCGATTCGATTAAATCGCTTTTTGAAAAGAAATAATCGATTAACGCTATTCATTCGATTAATCTTGCCATCCCTAGTGGTAGCAGGCCATTGCAATTTCGTGTTTAGCAGGCAGCAGTAGCAGTCGCAGAAGAAGAAGCAGCAGCAGCAGTAGAACGACAAGGTGCGAAGAGCCACAAAGAGGAAAAGCAAAAGAAAAAAAATATAATTTCAATTTTAGCAGAAAAGCAAAGCAACACATACGCAATTAAGAGTTGGAAGAAAACGCAATTCGTGATTTTGTTCTTTTCATAGCCAAAAATTGCGCACGGAAAATTATCAATTAAATTGCGACAAACATTGGAGAGTTGGCCATTTTTAACGGAGTTACGAGTGAAACGCAAAAGCCACAGCAGCGAGGCTATTTCGACCATACAAAGTGCAGATAACTGGAAATCGGGCAGCACTACGCGAGTCTTCCATTAAAGCGAGCAAACTTACAGTGGGCGCAGTAGGCGTGGCCGAGCAGTGAACTAAACGCAGCAAAAATGTTTCATAATAAATTTCTGACGCTGGCTTTGTTGCTAAGCGCTTGCAGTGCTATTTGTGGTGAGTAATAGTTTTGTACGTTAATTTGCGCGTTGCTGTTTTGCCATTTCATTTAATGCGAATTAAATCCGAGTTGAGCTGCCGAGTTGAGACAAGGCGAAAACAACTGAGTTGACAGAAAAAAAACAAGCATGTAATGTTTTTTTGCATGTATTGTGTGCGCCTTTGTTTTGTTTGTGAATTTCCATAATATTATATTCGATTTTATTATTTTGCTTCTGCTTCGTCATTCCACGCATTGGCAATAAAAGTAAATTGTCGCAAAAAACAAAAAAAACAGTCAGATGGTAGCCTGTCTGCTGTGTGTCTTTCTTTGGCTGCCTGCTGGCCAGTGGTGCGCGCTAAAACCCAACGCATGCAACAGCAGCCGAAATAGAGATGGTAAAGCAGCTAAGTTCGGCCTCTGGAGATCGCGAGACAACCTAACGGGCGTCTGTTGGTAGGAGGTCTTCTAACCTAACCTCAACTGTGGCTTTCTGGCAATTGGGGAGTTGGAACAACCAAATTTGCAACTGTCAGCTTGTTGAGGCAATGTGCATGAGGCCGCTAAAGTCCCTGAAGTGCAGTTTAGCGCCAATTCCAGTTTCACTTAGTTTTGTTAATGTTAAACTTGACCTAATTTCCCAGGTAGCACACATTATGACCGCTCGTACAGTTTTGTACATAGTAAAGCATAACACAACCCCAGGAGATTTGCACTAAATACTTCTATCTACAAACCACACTGTTCAACCATATGTAGTGACTTGTATTTAGTTTTTCCTAAAACATTGTTCACCCACTTTCAGTTTTCATTCATCCTGAAATTGCAGCTCAATCACTTCATTTAACTGGGCAATGCTCATACAAATGCATTTGAAGGAAGACCCAGCCTGCTCATGCATGCAAATGACACAATCCTCCTCTCTGCTTTCCTAGCCATCCAACTAATTAGCTTATGTGTTAACGTTTCATACAAACAAACGAATTATACTAAATATACTTTTGTTATTGTTGTTGGTTTTTGCACAATGTCCCGCACAAATCAACAGAGAAATTTCCAGTTATTCGCTAATCGGCGCTGCTGTACTTTAGTATTTGTATGTATGTATATATATATTTCAAGTTGTTGCTGCTTATTTTCTGGTCTCGTTGTTGTTGACTACAAAGACATCGCCAACCAGAACCACTCTCCAACAAGTTGCAGCATTGTGATTGTTGACAAAATAAAAGATTGAGCGCGTTTGTCAGCAGCTTCGAGAGCGCTGATCAGTTCATCGCGTTGGAGGCGTATTTCTTTATTTTCTGTTCTTGTTTTTTATCATTGTGGCCGCCGTCGTTGTTGTTTAATTTGATTTGTTGCTGCTACGAGTACGAATACGTCATTTGTGCTCATTAGTTACTCTTTAGTTAGTATTCCTTTGCATGTTTTATACTTTGAAATTCGATTTTGTTGCTCCTGGTTTTGTTTACTACTTTAGCATAGTTTTTAATATTTAATGTTTTTTTCAATTTTAAAAATAGTCAAAATCTATTTGTGTGTTAAATGTTTACAAATCTTGCCCTTATTTAGAGGAGTTTTTAGTTGTGGTCTCACATTTTCATTTCATTGTATTTTGGTGGGTAATTTGTTTGGTTTGGCTAAGCAATTTGTGTGGTCATTGTATGAGTTTCAAAGTGATGCCAGACTGTTGCTGGAGTGTGAAATGAGAACATATTGGAGCACAAGTTTTCTACTAAAACGTAAACAAAACTTTACCAGTAAATTTGAATTGAAGTTGTCAGTATTTGGTCTCGTCTGCCTTTATTTTGTCTACATTTCCTCATACACACTTAAAACTATTAATTTCATTTAATTTATTCAATTTATTTATTAATTAGTCAAAGAACAAGTGTTTGCTTATTGACTAATAAGGAACAAGATTATGAATAAGTAACAATAGTATTATACAACAATCAATAAAAAAAAAACAGGGCTCAACAGGTTCAAACTTTTTGCTTTTGAAGTAGTGAAGTCCACTAAAAAGTTCTTAACCCATTCGAGACGACGACTTTTTTTGAACACGGTCCCCAGGAGCGAAAGTTTTGTTTTTCTTTGTATTGTACACAGCAAAACCAATGCCAAATGTTGTTTTCCCCAGTACTTTACAGATTTCATTAGTTCCAGAAAAATCTTGTTTCGACAACTAGTTTACTCAGAATAACTTATAATTGCACATAACTGTCTTATAGCCTCGGAAATCCATTGCACACACGGTGTGCAATCGGTCTCGAATGTGTTAAACAAATCAAAGTGCCACAGAGATCTAGAAGGGATGTTGAAGTGAAGGTTGGATCTTCTATCTTGCAAGGTTTTTAAATTTATGAGCTTACGTCGTGAGATGTAAGATGGAACAGGATCCTAAAAGTGACACAATAGTTTTATACAAAAATTAATAACATAATTAAAAACGGAGTTCAACAGGTTCAAATTTTATGCTTTTGAAGTAGTGAAGTCCACTAAAAAGTTCTGAAATAAGTCAAAGTGCCGCAGAGGTCTAGAAAGGATGTTGAAGTGAACCAGCTCTAAAAGAGAAGGACCAGAGAGACCAAGAGACTGACCCATCTGCCAGCAACATCAAAAACAAACGACATAGGCGATAGGTTGGTTCTTTTATCTTGCAAGGTTTTTAAATTTATGAGCTTACGTCGTGAGATGTAAGATGGAGCAGGATCCTGAAAGTGTAGGGATTTCAAAACGAAGCGTAGGAAAACCTTCTAAATACGTTCCAAGCGATTCACGTGGCAATGGTGATATGACCTCCAGATAAACGAGACATATTCTAACTTCGAATAGGCCTGAACACAATAGAAATGTTAGGTCGCAGTGCCTTTTCTCTCCTTTAACCTCCTAGGTTAGGTTAGGTTGCGGTGGCTGCCTCTATAAGAGACACACTTGGAGGCCTGAAAGGCCCATTGTGATACCACATATTTCACCCGTTTTTGAACTGTGTATGCAACACTTTTTTTTGCCAACATATGTTACAGCACACAATTCAAGCGGATGGGGAAAGGGGGGGAGGGGACCTACAGTTTAACGCCGAATCCGAACGGCGATTGGCAATTTTTTTCGTTCACACTTGGAGGTTTTTGCCATTGCCTGCCAAGAGCGCACTTGTGTGATTCTTGTAATTCTCATTCCCTTCATGTGGATAGCGATAGAAGTAGATGAGTTGTGATTCTTGTAATTCTCATTCCCTTCATGTGAATAGCCATAGAAGTAGAAGAGTTGTTCACCAGCCCGAGCCAGGAATCGAACCTCGAGCCTTCGGTATGAGGAGCCAGCGTGCTACCCGCTTGACTATCGAGGCCGACTTTAACCTCCTAGCTTTGAACTAGATTCAGAAGAAAGAAGAAATGTTTGAAACTTATTTTGTTTGCAGCATTTTTTCTATACAGGTTGGCTCAACTTGTCTCTCCTAAGCTGTCTTTCTTGTTTTATATCTTTTATTTAATTTGTTAAATAATTATCAAACTAAACCATTTATTCTCTTTATAGTTAGACGCATTTATTAACAAAACTTGTGCAACTTGCACCCATCTGGCAACAATATGCTTTGAATATTCTCATCATGGTACACGGGCCACACTTCATCCCCTCCATACAAACTCTGGTTTGGTCTGGTTTTTGTATGTGTGTGTGTGTTGTATGCTGCTCCTTGTTATTTGTATTTTCTATTGCGGCTACCTGCTGTTCGCGCATATTCGCTGCCCCTCCACTACTAAACCACCAACCACAAATTATGCCTGGCTGCCAACCGAGCCTATGCCGTTCCTGCTCTTTGGCCACGCATGCAGGCACATTCAAACCTCTGCTGCTGCTGCATAACTGCCATTTGAGGCCTTTGCCTTTGTTGACATTCAAACAAAAGCGCCCAGTGCGAACGCTACATGCCGGTTACGCGGCACATATTTTATTACATTTTATTGCCATTATAATAACAGCCACAACTACTATTATTTTCGCTACTTTTCTTCATTAGTTGGAACACTAAATAATAAGGAATCGGTACTATGGCCCACCATTAGAATTTGTGCCGCCTTTGCGTGTCAGTTATGCATAAAGTTTGAATACCTCAAGTTGAAGCGGCCCAATTTCCAACTGTGTTAAACTGTCTAACGTTGAATGTTATTATTTTAATTACTCCTACCCCTAATGGTCTATCAATTTTCTTGTTATTCTCTTTATTCGTGCACTCACATAACCTTGAATATGTTCAATATTTTTTGGTACAAAGGTATTTGCATGTTGAATGTGCATGCATCTTTAAGTTGCTTTACTTGTGTTTCGTAAGCTTTGTGCGCTGCTTCGTAATGCTTACAAAGCGCATGTTATGTGCATTTGCGCGCTGCATACGATTGCCGCTGCATTTAAAGGTCATCTCTGTGGTATGGAAGAAACAATGGCGAAATTGCAGGCATAACTTGCCACCGCCACCGTTGCCAACCAGCCAATGGCATTGAACTAGAGTTCGCACAAAACCGCAGAAAAGTAGAAATGTTGTCAGTTGTTACAGTGACTCAAAGTTGTTGTCTTCATTCACTCGTCACATGCATGTGAGCTGTTCTCTTCTAAGCAGTCTGATCTTCTTTGGGTTCCATAAGCCGCACAGCGGAAGTTTCGGAGTTTTGTTTGCGTTGACATGTTTACTGTAGTTTGCAAACTTGTTGTGGTGTGTCTAATTGGATTAGAAGTTTTGCCGAGAAGAGTTCAAAAAGGGACTCTAGAAAAGGGAAATAAAGTGAACAAGTGGACAGAGAAAGTTTAAATGGTTAAAAATTAAATTCAAAATTATGTTAAAAAGTAGTGTTATAATATGTAATTATAATTATAATTTCATCATCAATTTAATTTAAATTTTCTAAAAATGATTCACAATACATTCAAATTTTCTAACCAAAATATTGACTATTATGTTCGCACTTCACTTACCTAACACCACAATCTACCAAACGGCATTAATCTTCCGATTGTGCATACAAAAGCAGAAGAAATGCCGCAAATAGCCCCTATGACCTTCCGGCATCTTCAATTGGCATTTATTATTCGTCACCGCATGTTATCATCTGAACAATATGAACATTACCGAACATGGGCACATAGTAAGGGAGAGGGCTGGGGTGTGAACCGGGTTTTGTTTTTTGGCTCTAACTTTTCACAGAATAAAGATATCGAAAAAACGAAGATACCGTTGGAAAGGTAAATATAAAGCGCAAATTTGTTATGAACACAGATTACCGTTTTGATTAACATTTAACTCTCTACGTCCAATTTTCTAAGGACGTGATTTTTCGCTTTTCCAAAAAAGTGGCTGGGTTGTGAACCATCTGGCAAATCGCAATTAAAGTCAAAAAATACGAAGAAAACACCCATAATTTTGATATAAGTTGAAAATTTATTTAATCAGGATGGCTCAAGAGGTGAAAAAAGGTTATAATGACGCCACTTAGGCCAAAAAATCGCAATGAATTCAAGTGCTCAATATTTGTTTTTTTTTTTCATCCTAATCGGTGTCGCAATGTTTGCTGAAATACGAACGCGTTCTCGCATTGGTCCACTTCAAGTGAACTCACCGAAATCGAGTGACATTACATAAAATTACTTTATTTTAATAAATCCGGCGAAATTTGACCGTCCTAGTGCAAATGTAATACGAAAACCAGGTGGTTCATAACCCAGCCACCTCAGTGGTTCACAGCCCAACCACGATGCCATTTTGGAAACTTTTAAAATAACGACACTTCCTATCATATTTCAACATAAACAAATATTGGATCGTAAAATAGAATCAATACCCTAAATAAATATGTGTTACACTTACGTTTTTGGAATAAATTGAGTCACTTGGATAGCACTTTACAAAAAGCAAAAAAGTTTTCGCAGTCGACTTTCAAACACGATGTCTGTATCTGCCACAAGCAATGCGTGTTTACACTTCGGTGTAACCACAAAAGCAGAATCATATCAAAAGACAAACTTGACAGTTGAAAGATTGGCGATATGTCAATTAAGGAAAGAAAAAACAGTAATGGTTCACAACCCAGCCTGGTTCACAACCCAGCCCTCTCCCTTATATTATTTGTGCCAAGTGTTTTGCTTTGAAATGCCATAATAATTCCATGTAGGGGATTTTACGTGCACTGAATAATATAACTTCAGCCATAATTTTAATGCTTTCACTTAATGCTTGGCCTGGCATTTCTACATATCGAATTCTTATTGAGTTGCTCTGCACTATTCACTGAATTTTAATCTCGAGCATATTTCTGCCACCAGTTCAGTCATCATTGAATTCACTATAATTATTACTTGACAAAAATCCTTTATCAAAACAATAGAAGTATGCAATCGCTTAACATATATATTCTAGATTCTGTTTATTCAATTTGTTTATTTATTTTTTCCCATATCGTATTGCATACTGGCAATTTTTGTGCATTGCAATTTGCTTTGGTTTGCATAGTGTCGCCAGTGTCTCAATTACTTGTGTGGATGCACGCGATACTTTGCTGTCGCCTGAATCATCACTTCATGTGTTTATTTACTTGATCACACACATCGCTGGTGGTGTCAGTTTAGCGTGTCGCTGCATTTCAGATAAACTATCTTTTTACATTGTGTATTTGCCTTACAAATTCTGAATATTCTGAATATCCAAACCCAATTCTACTAATAACCAAAGCAAAAGCTGTGGCTGTGCTCTGGCACTGATAAGCGGCTAACCACTTTACTGTGCATTAGCGTTATTTGCGCCGAAGCATACACACAACCTTTGTTCGACTGTGTGGAGTGACGCCTACAAATATATTTGTCGGTGACACGTGTGGGCGGGTTTTGCGTCGTTGATTTAACTTGCAGATCTCTGATGATTTCATAAGGTGATGTTTCTTTATACATAATCAAATAATTGACAATAACAACTCAATGTTGTTGTTAACCATTAGTGAACGTATTATATATGCGTATTTAATTTAGGAATTTCATAATCCTTGGGTTTGTGTCTGTGAGGATTTTGCACTGAAGTAAACAATTTTATCATAATATCTACTAATAATACTATCACTAACATAATCTGCTATCCAGCTACTCACATGCATGGATTTGGTTTAGAACAGACAAGCGTCTGTAGACTATAAAACAGCTGAGGAGACACCTGGTTTCAGTATTGGCTTGAAAGGAGAACACCACACATCTGAAAACCGCTGAGTTACTCAATTTCATTAGGTCATTGGGTTTAGAAGATGTTCAACATTATTACTGGTCTCAGGGCATTACAACTCCAATCACTTCTGTCTATCCAGATATGGATTTCAATATGCTTGAATTTATCATATTTTTTCCACACTGTGTCAATTTGAGAATTCTTAATCTATGTAAGCTTCGAGTTGCATGGATGTCTGTCTGCGCAAAGCTTGGTCTCCCTTACAACTATTGAGATTATGATACGACCCATAAAACTTTAGATTTCAATGACAGTATTAAAATCATATGTTTTGATCATTTCAGATGTAATCGTGAATAAGCCGCATGCTACCAGTGTTTAGTAGTTACTCAAATCAGTTCTAAAAGGGATGATAATTGACCATATTGTGGCCATTTGAAATGCAATTTCTAATCAATGCGAGCATAGAATTTGAAATTAAGTTGAGTTTTAAACAAATTCGGTACACAAATTGAATTTAAACACATTTTCTATTAATGTGAGTGATCTTATATGTCCTAATCTTATATGATCTTATATGTCTTAATCCCTTACATAATTGTTTCTTTATAATTGATGGAGAAGAGAGCACTTCATGGATTTACAGTTTGTCTATAAGTTCAGCTTCCAAGAGGAATTTGAGTAAGTCTTCAAACCTCTGGACTCATAATTGGCATCTGTTATGAAGTAATCTTACAGATTGTTTTCTTACCATGTATTAATTACTTAATTCTTAATTTTAGTTTTTCTCTATTGCTATCTATTTGTCTCATCTTTCAAGGAACAACTGCAGATATTGTTAATTTTAATTAAAAACCAAGCAGATGCAGCAATTTTTCTCCAATGAAATCTGTATATTATTGTTCCCGTTGCCGAATCACTGATGCATCTTTCAAGTCGAGGTGTTTGTTGTTAGGCATTGCTCGTCGGCATTGACAACACTATTACAGTACCGACTCGGTAAAAGCAACCGATTAATGACAGGGGCAGTTGCAACTACCGAGTTTGTTGCAATTATCGAGTCTAAATTTGTGTATGAAAATTTGCAAATTTCACAAAGTTTTATACGGTTTTCATTAGAATTCATTATTATTTTATTCATATTTTGTTGTATTAAAAAAAAAAGAACTTAAACTAATCACATTCATTGTGTTTAAGAAAAATCAAACAGAAACAAGAGCTCCAAACATTTCTTAAAAAGGCTTTAATTAACAAAACAGTTTGATAACAATTTAGTTTACTGATTTAAAGAAACTAGAGATTTTTGACTGACACTCTACTCCACAAAAAGAAAATAAGACGAAGAAAAAGTTGCGATTATTGAGGCTTTACCGAGTCGCTACTGTAACAAACAACGTACAATGATACAACAACAAAATACAGTCAAAAACATATCTGCAACTTCTGCGAATATGTTTTGTGTAAAAGTACAACTGTGCATCAGCTGACTACAAAAGCACTTTCAATCAAGAAATCAACAATTTTTGAATTTTCGACTGTTCGCGGCATTTTTTACAATATTTGAATTTTTGGATCTTCTCGAAGTCTGGAACTCTTTAGAGTTGCAAAGATCAGTTTCTGCAAGTTTTGCTATCAATGCCAAAATGTATTCCTGCATATCATCCAAAAATGTCCTGCTATGCCAATTGGCAATAGAAAGGCTGGCTGCGAATCGCAGACTGCATATTTTTTGGACACTAGTTTGCAAGGGCATTGAGGTAAATGAGGCAGCAGATGTCCTCGAAATTGGTGTTGTCCTACCAGATAAGCAAATCAGCAACGTTCTGATGCCTTTGGGGGCGATCAATAGGGGCTTGGAAGATAACCTACTGAGAAAGACGACAGCGAGGTGGAACAGTTTGGTTAGACAATTCAATGCAGAGCTTACGAGATTCGTTTTCTCGATACCTAGGAAGGACTTCAGAGCCTTTGGGACAGCGCTTAGCAGGTACTCTAGTAGAATGAATTACGCAAATGCAAAGAAACAAGAAAGAAGGAACACTTTTTTGCTTCAGTTTAACTATCTTTAAACTGCACTTCACCCACTTTTTTTCGGGTTAGAGGAGGTCCCCAAGCATGTTAACTAGTCGCTGTTGAACTTTGCTAGGAACACACACATTCTCATCGATTACTTGTAGAGATAGATAGATAGATAAATCCTTTATTAATTATTTCAAAACTTTTATAATTATAAAATAATTCAAATGCTTTCTTATAATATAGTTATGTATATGAACGAAATATTATATAAAATGAAGGATATACAACATTGACCCTTAGGTCGTCTGTCGGCAAACTTAGCATATATACATTATTTTTATTTACTTATTCTTAGCTTAACTATATTCATTTACAATTAGACTTCTATATTTCAGAGCACCCGTGACAAACCATATTAAACTATTCCATCCACCAGACCCAATACCATTCAATCTGTTATTAACTTCCTCTTGGTCTAAGTAAAATTGTCCAAAGTACCGATATTGGATTTCTTTCAATATTGGGCATCTTTCAAGATAATGTGCCAAGTCCTATAATTCGTTTAAATTACAGAGAGTGCAGTTTAAATTTGTATGGCCTCTGAGGTAAATAAAGTCACATCTGGACTTCAATATCCAAGAGATTTTATAGTTTTCTATGATACCATGTCGTTGAATAGACTTTTACCAATATTGTGATCGATGTCCTTGTATACTCGTGAGCTATTCACAGCTCCTTACCACAATCTTTGTTTATTCGTCAGATTCATATTTGAGAGCAATAAGTCTATATTGGCACTCCACGATCTCCTATATGCAATATCACAAACTATCCCTAAGTCCTGAATTGCCTTTGCTCAAAAGATTTGTCTTCGTAGGATTATTTTTGAAAGTCTGTGTGGTAATCTTTTAGCTTCGTAGTCAAATAAGGTCTTGTAAATATACCTAAGCCAGGTTCCAATAAAATGCAATACGATGGTGTATTGGTTGGTAGATGAAAAAATATTATTAACCGTAGATCGAGCTTAAAAAAAATTAAAGAATCCTATCCTATGTATACAAAGGAGAGAATTATAAACTCTTCAGTTTTCTCAAGACCTCTTTCTTAAAAAAGTGTGAAAGGTGGTTTTGAACAAGCGAATCCCAACACAACAAAGTCACAAAGAATGGTTAAATTAATTATATCATGAAAAAAGTTGTAAAAAACAAAAAACCAAATGTATCATTTTTGATACAAAGCTCGATCTACGGTTCAAAAGTAGAACTGAGTTTTAACAACCTCTTCAAACAGTTCAAAACCCCAAACTTGTGCAGCGTAACTTTGTATCGCTCTTGTTACTGCCAGAAACAAGTTCCATTTTGTCGATAATTTTATTTTGTCTTTGGCCAAAAACGATCGCCATGTAGCGTTTATACTGTTTTTTGCCAAGTTACTTCTGTTTAAAACATGTTTTTTGAAACTTAACTTTGGGGTAATTTTCACACCTAAATAACTATATTCTGTTGTAATTGGTATTTGTACTCCTTTAAACATCTATTTCTCTCTTTCTGCCAACTTGCCTGAAAACCATTATAGCTGACTTTGCATATTCCACATGCTACAATATTTTTCAAGATTCATTCGATCACTTGTACGTCGATTCGCAACACTAATGAGCTATAACTGGTATCGCTAGGGACACAACAGGGTCTATGCGTGGCAAGTGACTTGACAGTGATTTGGCCAGTGAGTTTACTTATGTATAAAGTTATGCTTTGTTCCAAAACCTATGTAGATTAGCTAATAATTGTGTCATCTTGTTGCTCAAACTGCATCATCAATCGGCTGTGTACGCCAATCACTTCTTCATTAGTAAAATTGGTTTTTTTCCATAGAAATTTGCTATGATTATAGAAATATTAAACTGAAATGATCTTATTTGAAATATAATGTTGATAGAAGCACTTCTACATACAAATTGGCATAATTCTGATTGTGTCACAGTTTTTTTTTTAAGAACTCTATTTGAGCTTTTGCTGTTGCATGGCGCATTTGAAATGAATTTACATATAAACATCATTTTGTGTCGATGACTCAAGCAATGCACCACTGCAACAATGGCATTAACACATTGTATATGTAAACAAGTTCGTGCCAATCGGCTGATAAAGCCTTTTTCGTGTCATATTTGTGTTTTGCATACACTTTGCTTGCGCTCTTTAACTGTGTGTGTTTGTGTGTGTGTGCAGTTTTTATTTCAAAACGATTTAAAGTCTGATCGCATACGGTACTTTTGTACGATTTTCCATATAACGCAAAGTGCATTTAATTTATTTATTTGTTTAGCTTCTTGCTGTTTATTTTATTAACGCTAACGTTACAGTCGTTGCTGGTCTCACTATGGCACTCAATAAAATGTACAACAATGTACAACAGTCAGTCGCTGCCTATAGTTGGTTGTAGTGCTGTCGTTTTCTGTTGTATAGCGCTTTGCCTTTTGAGTTAATTTAAATAATTGTACACCACTTTCCATACACCTTTCTCGTTCACTTTACGCAACTTGCACATATATTCGCTTATCTTTTGTTTGCATTGCGTTGGCCCTTCGCTCGTCTTCCTTTTGATTGCACTCTAGTTTCTGGGCCTATTTTTCGCTCATTTGCTAGTGTGAGTTTTAGTTAAATTGTCTACTTTACTCTGATCTACACTCTGATGTAGTCTAGAGTTGCTTTGTTTACTTGAAGCATTGTCAACTTGTTTATTTTATGCATTTTATTTATGTCCCAAAAAGAAAAGCGAATTTGGTCATCTGATAAGATTAGATTAGTTAATTAAGATTAAAGATTCCGCGTAGAAAGTTGTAGAAATTTGTTTATGTATTATTTTGGCTGCTTATGAATTTAATTTGCGTATGATTTTATTTTCGTATCGCAACTACACTCTACACTAAAACGATGAATAGTGCTAGTAAAATTAATAAGCAATATGAAAGAAACATTACGCACTGACAGAAAGTTGCGGAGCCAACTCAATAATCAGAATTTTATTGTTGTGGTGCAGATTTTTGTGATCGTATTGTAAAAGTTTATCAATAACCCACGCTAGTGTACCGACATGACGCTCATTATTTATCTTAGTGCTTTTATTGCGCTCTTTGTTGTTTTGCTTTTGTTAGAAAAAAATCATTGTTTATAAAATATGCATTAATGCAAAACTGCAAAACTGCATTAATTCATGTCTTACCTGATGTTATATACAATTGAATTGGGTACCTTTAATGACTCAGTTCGTAACCAAGTTTACCTCAATGCGATTTACTTATGTACATAAAACAATAAACCACACAATTATCTTATATGATGTTTTGCCATTTTCTCTCTCTCTATCAGCGATCTCCAATTTCTCTCTGCATTTCGCTATGGTAATGTCGATATTATTGTGTGTTCTGTTCTTCAGGTGCTTCCCCTTTATACGTTTGTTTATTTTTTTTTGCCATATAATGTGTCATGTTTTTTTGTAAATAGCTTTAGTCACTTCATCAGCGCGATTCTGTGTTATAATGCTTTGTGTTTTGTGTATGTGTGTGTGTGTCGCTTAGTGATGAGAATTTCAATTCACTGGTTGAGCGCAAACTCTCTTCGTAGATTGTTTGCCTTGAGTAAGATTTCAAATGAGTTCAAATTACTGAAATGTTATGAATCTGTTGATCCAAAACAAAGTTTATTAGTAAATTCCAATGAGATGTAATAACTCATTCGAAGTTAGAACTTCCTGTTGCAAAGGAGCCAGCATTAGTTTATATGTAATGAGATATAGGGTTTTCCAACAAAAGGTGTTATTTTGAATCACCCGGTATTTCGGTAGCTGTCACTTTTGAAGCTTTTATTCTTTGACATTTGACAAGTAGAAACTACGTCATTACTAAAACTGGAACGATACACGCATCAACAACGCATTGAAATTATTAAAATTCACTACAAAAATGGTGAAAATCTTGCAGTCACAGTTCGCAAAACTAAAGCATTTTTGGGTCGTCGTGAAGCACCTTGTCGGACCTCAATACAGCGCAAAATTGTGTCATCTGGGGCTCGGAAAACCCAAGAGTTATTGTTGAGAAGCCTCTCCATCCTCAACGTGTGACTGTTTGGTGCGGTTTATGGTCCGGCGGGGTCATTGCACCTTACTTTTTCGAAAATGAGGTTGGATCAACAGTTACGCTGAATGGATTGCGCTATCGAGAGATGATTAATGATTTTTTATGGTCGGAGTTGGATGGTATTGATCTGGACAACGTTTACTTTCAACAAGACGGTGCTACGTGCCACACAAGCAACGAAACCATTGCTCTTTTACGGGAAAAGTTTCCGGACCGTGTTATCTCTGGAAGAGGTGATCACAATTGGCCACCGAGATCTTGTGATTTAACACCTTGCGACTTCTTCCTTTGGGGCCACGTGGAAGATTTTCCAGCATTTCTCCTAATTATCTATCCGCCTTAATCTTCTTATTCTATCCTTTCCTTTAATCCTATCCTTTTTAACATAATTTATATTTAATTTTATTTATTATCATTGCTATTTCTTTGTTTTAATGTATTTTGTTTTTGTAGCATTTAAAAGTTAAAACTTGTATGCTGAAATAAATAAATAAATAAATAAAAAGAAATAAATAAATAAATAAATAAAAAGAAATAAATAAATAAAAGAAAAAGATAAGGTGTACGCCAACAGCCCAGCGTCGATTCAAGACCTCAAAGATAGAATTCGTGAGGCTATCGAGGACATAGGGCAGCCACTTTGCGATTTGGTTATGGAAAATTTCATGAAAAGGATATGGTCCTGTAAGCGTGGTCGTGGTGGCCATTTGGCTGATGTTTTTTTTTCATTATTAACGGCATACCTTCCTCTTTATTATGAAATAAACAGCCGATCCGATCCGATTTATCTCAAAAAATTGAATTTTTCTTTGAATACCAAAATAACACCTCTTGTTGGAAAACCTTGTATAAAAAAACATCATGCACCTGAATCCCCTTAAGTTACTAAGTTTCATTATGCCGATGGGTCCAGGGTATGTTCTGTAACCGTTAGTTTTAGGTGCCTGATAGATTATTACTGATCTCAGTGCATTATAACTCATAGTTAATCTATCTATGCTTTTGTCGCAGCTGTTTGGACGAGAAGGATTTCTTCCTCCTCCTCACATCACTTACTATGTAACTGTACTGCGTTATCCAGATCATAAGACCATACGCCGTCTACTAAGCTTCGTTAATAGCTCCAACTGGTTTAACGAGTGAGCGATCTGATGCTCGATCTCATGTGGTATCACAATGGGCCGCCTGGCCTAAGTGTGCTCCTTCTGGAGCAGCCACACCTACCTACCTACGTAATCTATCTATCTGGTACTTTAGAAGAAGAAAATGTTCTTAATATTCCTACATCCCATAAATAAAAAAAATAATAATAATTCTGACACCGATTAGGCTGGTCATCTCGTATGTCCGCTCAACTCTGTTGTATACATTGTCGCACGAGAAGTCGTTACACTTTTCCTCCATTTGTATTTGCTGTCCTTTGTTGTATTCACTTTGCTTACATTTCATTTATGCCCACTGTGCTAATCACATTTAAATGCAAAATCAAAAACAAATAAAGAAATGTGCAAAAAGAAAATACAAATAAGAGAGAAAAAATGGAGCAAAACAACAAAATAATTACCAGATATTATTGCGCGCTAAGCGTGCCATTTGTTTGGAGCTTTTGCAGTGTTTCTGCAAAAATTGTGTTTTTTGCATTTTTTGTAAAAATTTAAACTCATCATTGCAATATGGTTTTGGGAAATTTTATGAAATTTTGCTGTAAAGTTAATGATTGTTTGTTTATTCACTAGTTGAGGTATATACTTACAGTGCACAGTACAGTACAGTTACTTACTATATACATTTTCTGAAAGGCTATGCAAATATCTTTTTCGCATTATTATCAAAACTTTGTACAGTCTCCGTTGTTGTCAGTAATAGCTTGGCATCTTTTGTTACAATTTTGGCTTATTTTTGAGTGTACCCCAAAGAAACACCTCTCGAAATCCGTTTTAATGCCAAAATAAGCTGTTTTGTTGTTGATATTATGTTTCCTCTAAGCTTTGGCTTCATTAAGGACCAAACATTTTCGATCGAGTTTGCATCTGGACTTTGAGATGGCCAACTTAGTGTTTCCACCCCAAATTTTCTCTATCCCATTTCAGACGATTTTCCACATGTTTTTACCCAATAGCGATTTCGACATGGTACTTCTATGAGGAATGCCCGATTTCACATGTCTGTGTCGGATAGTGGCCGTTGATACTTCGACTCTCTTCTGCGACAATCTTTTCTTCGCTAGCTTCAGGCTAAGAGTTGGAGTGTTATCAAACATTCGGACTATTGCCTTATCCGATTTGTTCTGAGTGGTTCTCTTCCTGCCTCTCAGTGGCTCATTGTCGCCATTTCCGAACTCTTTGAATTGACTGACCCACTTCCTCACTAATGAAACTGCGACTTGTGGAGGATTAATTTTTAGACCAATTGGATGGTTTACCAAAAACACTACTTCGAAACGTTTTTAAAATCCAGCACTCATTTTAATTCTTGATATTTCCGCGCAAACTTGTACCCAACTAAGAAAACAGAAACACACGCGAAAACGGTATTTTAATATAGAAGATGATCTGATATTAAAACCATGGCAAACTTCTACAGTTTAAAAGATATGGCCAACACTTATTTTTGAAACGCACTGTATATATAAAAACTTATGTTAAATTCGGTGTATGAACAAAAGTTCTGAGTATACGGAGTATACAACAAATAAAGAAGATGAACTTAAAGACTATTTAAGGACGCAGTTGAGTGACTAGAAAGACAGGCTTAGAGTGCGCAAAATCAATGTCAGATGACACAAACAATCTATTAGACTCAAAGCTGTGGAAAGGGAAGCGTTTAAAACTTAATTCGCCCTCACAAAGTCAGCATAAAACGGCACAGGATTTCAAAGAACTTTCAAAGAAGATTTTGCCCAGAAGAGCAGAACAATTAACAGTACTATAACAGTAAGTAATCGTACTGGCCATAGTTGGCCTTCAGAGAGCAGCGGGTAGCGCGCTGGCTTCGCATAGCGAGGCCCTGGGTTCGAATCCTAGCTCGGGCTGGTGAAACGTTCATCTTCTATCGCTATCCACAGGAGAATTACAAGAATCGCACAAGTGGCTGCTGCAAAATTTTTTTCCAGGAGCCTCTTAAACGAAGGGAAGTGATAGAATACTTCTATTTTGAAGAAATTTGAGATTAGTGAGCTTAACCCTTTCCGACATGAAAATAAATCCGTTCTGTATGAATTGTATCGGCTGTAGTCCAATATATTGGACATTGTGACTCAAAGGGTTAAGCCGCGAAGTATAAGGGGAACTAGGAACCTTTGTAAGGCGAAAAGAAGAAACATTTTCTGAAGGCGTTCAATGCGATTAATGTAACACAGACAATGAAGCCTCCAAATGAAGGACGCATATTCGATTGGATGAGTGCATAAGTTCGATTTGAAGTCAAAACTCAAATTGAAATTTTTCAAAACAAAATCTTTATTAATCAATTATGTATTCGCCATCATGTTCGGCAATCCACTCCCAACGATCAATCAACTTTCGGATGCCGGATTCATACAAATCACGCGTTTTTTCTTTAATAAAGAGGACAAGGTGGTTTTTAACGTCGTCCACGGGTTTAAATCTTTTCCCATTCAAATTGTTCTGCAATGATCGGAATAAGTGGTAATCAGAAGTCTGGTGAATATGGAGGATGCGACATGATTTCCCAGTTCATCTGCTTCAGTTTGGACAGAGTCGGTTTTGCAACATGTGGTCTGGCGTTGTCGTGGTGGAAGAGGACTTCTTTGCGATCGAATAGCTTCGATCGAAAAAAGAATTGTACAGCAAGTTGGAGAATTTGACTGAACAATTTTTATGACACTTTATATATAAATATTGTTGCTAAAGAAAGCGTTTTTACTTAAAATTGTATTTATAATTATTGTAAGTTATTCTCCTGTCTTTAATGAAACAGATGCAGTACTTCCGTTGTGTTGCAATTTTTTCTGCGTTTTTTGTTATTATATATGAAAAAGCCTATATTGATACAAGTCTCTGCCTGTAGTCTGGCTTTGAAATGTACGTTTCAGCTGGTTGTACAATTTTACAACAATATTTACCAAATATTTGCCATATTTTTTTGTCCAATTACTTTCATATCAGTTAATGATATCGTCTCTGCATATTTATTTCACTTACTCAAGCTCAATGAGTGCTTCGAAATGTACATTTCAGCTGGCTGAACAATTTCACAACAAGATATGCTCCAGACAACAAAACCAACCAAATACATTCCATATTTTTTAAGCCCCAATTCTTTCATATCAGCTAATGATATCGTCTTTGCATATATATGTCACTTCTTATTCAAGCTCGATGAATGTTACTTGCCGTCAGTCTTTTTGAAACGTACTTTTCAGCTGGCTGTACAATTTCACAACGACATTTGCTCCAATATTTTCCATATTTTTTAGCCCCAATACATTCGTGGCTGCTTATGATATCGTCTCTCCATTTTTTACTTCCATTTATTTTACTTATTCAACCTTCATGACTGCTACTTTTGTGCTCTATGCGCGTTCACTGCACCCTACACTTTGTTTACTTATTTGTTGCCATGTTTTTGTTTTTTTGCACAATTGTTGATACTTGTATCTGCATTTTGTGGTTTATCTTGGCCATGACTCATTAACGACGACGAGTGTCGGCTGCTCTTCGTTGATATTTCATTTAATATTTTCGCTCCCTCAAGGCCAGAATTCGTAGAAATCAAGTCATTACTTTTGCTGCAATTTAATGCCTCATATCTGTCCTCATATATTTTCTGATTTTCTTGTTGCTGTAGTAGCTATAAAGGTCGCTGAAAAGTGACGAGCGGAAGTCAAGCTTGAAAATTGCACTTTGCAATTATTGAGCCTTGCCTGCTGCGCCACTTTGAAGCCGATAAGACGACGCTGGTGTTTCGTATTGAAGGTTGAATTCGCAGTGCAACTACTGCAGCACTGAATTTCGTTATTTTATTTAAAAGCAATTTTTTAGTGGTAAACAAAAAAGTTGATAGCTTGTGCACAGCTGTCTGAGTTTAGTCGTTCACTGAAAACTTTCCAATATTTACTTTGTGGCTTATGGAAATAGGACAATGAGAGTAGCAATAGATGGAGGTTTTATAAAAATGGCATCTTTTTTGTACTACAAATAAGTATGATTTGTTCTTTGTTTAGTTTTGAGATTTGATTATAAAGCTGGGATGAGGCGATTTGTCATACAACTTGACTTGATTTTACAAAACCTTACAACATTGTGTCTCTGACAATGACAAGAAACTTTCTGCAAATGATTTAAACACTGTTGGCACTCGTAGTAATTGTACATTTAAATTTATAAGTATTCTATTCATAATCATTCAAATTTGGCTTTTATTTTCTCATTTTCTTTTGTCCTTTGCAGCTGCCCAGTTGGACCTGAATTTAAATCAGGCGGTGATTCCAAAGCCCACTGATGGTAGCGCAGCAGCTGTTATTCCTGCTGTGCAGGAAGACCCAGAGAAACGCAAAACCACCACTACGACCGTAGTGCCGGAGACAACCAGCACCACTACAACAACATCAACTAGTACCACCACTACGACAACAACAACAACAACACCAAAACCCACCACTAGCAGCACTACAACCACAACAACAACAACACCAGCACCTACAACTTCCACCACTACACCAGCACCAACTACCACCACACCGGCGCCCGCTCCTCTACCCGAACCACAAGTGGGACACTGGAACTCCAGTTGCATTATGATACAATTGGCAGCACAATTGAACTTCACCTATGTAACCAAAGGTTTGTTTAACACTCGCGTATTTTTGCTTAAAATATTAATTGATTTAAAATTTTTTATGAAACAGATAACAAAACGGCATATGCGCTGTACAACATACCCGCTAATGCCATAGTGGAGGATTCTCACTGCACTTTAAACACCTCGCAATCTATACAACTCAACTGGGGACCCGCCGAGGCACAGCACTCCATGCTGCTGCAATTCGATATGGTGAACAAATCCAGCAAATTGGTTATGCTGTACTTTATTTTGCCACTGACCAGCGATAATTTCCCCAATGCCAGAGGTGTGTAAAATTTGCCATGTTATAATTGTGCTTTCTTTAACTTTTTTTCGTTTGCGCAGAAAATCAAACCATACAGCTGGTGCATCGCGGCGCCGAATTCGTCACACCTGTAGAGATGTCGTACCACTGCACACGCGCGCAGACCTTCAATTTGACGGAAGTGTTGATGGACAAGAATGTCACCGGCACTGTGCGGTTGACCAATGTGCAGAGCGAGGCTTTCATGACCGACAAGAAGAAGGAATTCTCTACTGCGCTCGACTGCGATGGTTCGAAAACGTTGGACATTGTGCCCATTGCAGTGGGCATTGCCATGGCTGCGCTCATTGCCATTGTGCTGATCTCATACTTGTGTGCGCGTCGTCGCTCCACTTCGCGTGGCTACATGAGCTTCTAAGGCGGCGCAATGGCGAACGGTTGGTGGAAGTAGCTGTGTAGTAGCGTTAGGAGCAGGCGAGCGGTTTTTTGTTTGCAGAGCTGCAGATTCGTATGGACAATTGGTTTTTGAATCCTTTCATTTTTGTGGAGAGAATTGAAAAAAGATTGAGTGATGATGATGATGTTTGGTTTTAAGGCGGGAATAATAAGAAAGAAAACAAAACATAAATAAGCAAATGAAAATTATCGAAAAAAAATCACACATTAGAGAAAAAAAACAATAAAAAACAACATAGTATCACATAATTCAAATTTTATTCAAGAAGACTACAACCAAAAGATCCAAAAGATTAAAAAAACAATAACATAGAAATAGCAGCAGCACGGCAGTTGTCTAAGAAGCAGCGCCGATCTCAGTGTCATTGGTGTCGCAGGCGCTACGCTGTCGCTGCGCATAAACAAAACACTTTAGTTGTTTACGTTGTAATAGTCGGGAGGGCTAGTTATCATTATTATTAAAAACAAAAATATATTTGTATTTCATTCACAGCTAAGGCAACAATACGAAATTTAATGTAATTTTTTTTCCTCTTTTCAACACATTCTTTAACCTACATTGCTTTGCTTCCATTGTCTTTTATGATTTTCTTTATGTATGTTTTAATTTTATACTTTACTGGAAATGTAACAGCAGTTACACATAATACACGTTTATCGATGTCAAATTGTGCATATGTATACAAAAATTCAATAGCAAACTGCAAATCTTATAAATAAATAGTAGTATTTTTCGTTTTTCATATATTAAACTGGTTATTTTTTTTTTGTTATATCGCTGTCATAAACTCTTACTTTTAGTATTCGAAAAACATAATCAACTAGTTTCGTTTAGTGTCTTCTACTCGTATTATATTAGAAATGAAATGCTAAACTGAAAAATTTGCTACTTTAATTCAAAAATTCAATTTCGTTTATATTCAATAATGAAAATACGAAGAATTCAGGCAAGAAAACTGTAAGCCTACGATGAACAGTAAATTGATTTTGTAAATTTTAAAACTTGGCCTTAAATAAAGTGAGGTAGATAAACGACACAAATATGCATGTATGATGAGTTTTTTTTTAAGTATTCGGATGCAAATGGAATGAGTTGAGGCAAAATACTACGTATAAGTTTTAAATAGATGTAAGCTTGTTGAACTGGAGCAAAGCTGCAGCAATCTGCGAAAGATGAAAGATGACGAAGAGAGTTTGAGAAGAACTTATTGAGAACACCAGAGGGCTATGCGGTGAAACAAGCGCTAATGATGCAAGAAGCGAAAAGAGGGTCTGGGAGACCACCTAAATCTTGGAGCAAAACAGCCAAATCTGATATGCAATGTAACGATGCCGCACGGTATGACTTGGAAAATTCGTACTAGAAGAGCCGAGTCAACGCAGAAATAGGCTAGAAAGAAGTAGAAGACGTTGAACTGGAGCCAAATGAAATAATGAAACGATCATAGAATTTGCAGTGCGCCACAAATTTAATCCTTTAAGTACAAACATGCCTGCGACAAGTTATTTGATACATTTTTCTTATAAACAATAAAAAAATGCCACACATCTTGGAGCCACACAGTCAAATCTGTCATGCAATGCAGAAACGTCAGCGATGCAGAATGGTACGTTCTGGAGATTTCGTTCCGAAGACTTAAAATTGGCTGAATAACAAAAAGAAAGTTGAACTGGAGAAAAATGCAACGATTTATAGAATCATAGAATAGGAAGTTCCAAGAAGTTGACCATCTCAGTACGAATTTGTCTACGGCATGTGCAAATTATTTTCTTATAAACAATAAAACAGGCTACACACATTGACACTGACTCGCCACAAGCTTCGGAAGCTTTGCTAGACGATTCTTATGCATTCTTAAAGTCCGAACCTGGCGCCAAGTGATTACAACCTTTTCTGTCTATGACGAATGATTTTGCTGGTGAACAATTTTCCTCAAGCGAAGCTTTTGAAAATCAACTATCGCATTTTTGTTCAATAGGGACGAAAGTTTCTATGAGAGAAAGAAAGTCCTATCTAAAGTTTTAAAATCTTAATTTACATATATAAAAAATTTAGAATTAGTTTTATCATTTTTATTGTTCATAAATGAATTCATAAATTCAATGTTTATGCTTTTCCCGTTCAGATGTTTTCAAATTGTTGTCAACTTGCTGACAAAAAACCAACCAAAATCGTTTGCAATCAGTCAAGGGAAAACAATTCCAATTCCATATTACAAACATTAAAGATTCTTAAAGCAAAACATTCAAAACAAAGGCGAGCAAATAATTTGAAAAAAAAAAATTTGTGCACATTTCATTTGTAATAAAAATGAAGAAAAACGAGTCGAACTCGGCACTGGGGCGCCATCATTGTCATCGTGGCTGTTGTTGTAGTCGTTGTTGTCATTGTCATCATTATCAAAATTGGCGGCAAACGATTTTCCAATAAAGTCAGCGCGAACCTCAACGCCACTTGTGTCCTCTGCTTGTTTCACTTATGAAAATGTTTGTGTGTGTGTACACATTGAGTTTGCCATTGCAAAACGTGTTGGCCATGCGAAATTGGCCTGTTCGCGTTGCTTTTTCAATGTATATGAGTTGCTTTTGTTGTTGTTGTTGTACATTCCTGGAATGCGTTTTCCAACTGGCCATGAATATTTAACTGCCTTGAATGCGTTTTTTTCTCGCCGTTGCTGTGCTGCCTTCGTTTTTGGCCATTTGTTTTGCTCTTCTCGTTGTTGTTGTTGTTGCTAAAATAAAATGCCAATGGCTTTTGAGATTTTTATTTGATGCGCCTACGCATTGAGTGTTTGGTCTCGATGAGAGGAGTATTGCTTTTGCTCGACTTTTTTTGGGTTGTTGTTGTTGTTTTTGCGTGCTGGGTATATGACCGCAAGCCAAAGTTATTTGTTTGTTGAACGGACGCCGGCACATGCGGCATCGGGCCGTGTGACTATGCGGCCGAGTGGCGATTTTGCTTGCATTCGAGGTAACTGTTTGAATTTTGTGTTTGCTGCCGTTCGGCCGTTTTGTTTGTTCGTTTTTTATATGTTTTTGTTGTCAATTTTATTACGGCACATCAAATAAAATGGTAATGGCTACCAAGGGGTCAACGACGCGCGAAACGACAGAGAGTTGGCCGTAGGGAATTCGTTTGTGTGTGTGTGAGTTCACTTTGATAAAATTCAGCCAACAAAATTTCATCACATCGCCTACGAGCTTGTGGTGTTTTTAGCAAAAAATTGCAATGGTCAGATTAGGTTGAAAGGGTGTGTGCATCATTTCCACATGGAAGCCTGAAATGAATTTTTGGTTTGTCCTGTCATATCGGTGGCTGAATAGAGCCAATTGTCTCTTATGCAAAATTTCAATCAATAAACCAATTCAATTTATTGATAAAGTTTGTAGATCTGAAAATTTGGTTTCTGGTAGTCATTGCTACGACTTAACAGAAATCTAGACCACAAAACACAACAACAACTTTCTTGTAGAGTTGAACAGTGGCATAGAAAGTGTTCTATTTTTTCTATTTCTGATTTATCACTAAAGTATCTGCAGTCATCAATGGCAGAGAAGAACCAGAAACATGAATCACTGGTCTGGTGTCTGGCGTCTTAGGCAGTAGAAAGTCTTCATCAAAGGTTACAACTCCCCTTTCACCCTTTCGCTACAGGTTTTTACTGGAGAAAGTTAAAATTTTTAATTTTACGTTTTAAGCTTCTATGTGGTTGTATTAGCAACATTCCATAAGAAATTTTTTATTTTTTATATTCGGACCCTGTATTTTAGAGTTTTTTTCTATGAGAGCAACCACATCGTTGTGGCTGTAATAATTACTTAAACATACAACTTTTTTCGCATAACGAAAATTTGAATATTTCTTCATTTACTTCAGCTAAAATTAAAAAAAAAAAATTAATCTAAATTGAAAGAAAACGTCAAATTCAAAAATTATCTAAAGTTTTCTGCTTCTTCTTCCTTTACCAGATGTACCATTAAAAAAAGTGTATACTTCTCTTCTTTAATCCTTAATATTCAGTTTATTAATTTCGTATTTTTCCTAAAACTTCAATCTTTTCTAAGGACCAATAAAAAATGTATTCCTGGAACCATAAAGGGTTCAACATGTCTACAAAGTCGCATGTTGTCATATGGCAACAAAATAGCGAAAGGGTTAAAGATGTGAAGAATCCTTTAAAGTGAGAAAAGACCAGTCAAGACAGATCACTGGGCTTCTAACTGATGCCTACACCGGACCTAGAACAGATAAGCGTCTGTAGAAAAACAGCGAAGGAGACTCCCGAGCACATCATCAGGAATCATTACCTTGGCCAGTAGTGGCTTGCAGAAGAGCACGTCACGCCCCTGAACCTCCGTGAGATATGTTATTTTATTCAATAGTTCAATAAGTCTATGAGATGTTCTGCAACTGTAAGTAGTAGGGAATATAATAGATCATCAATGGTTTCAGTATACTTTGACCCCAACAATATCTATCTATCTCTATGTACGGGCGAGAGGCACATATTTACGAGCATAGACCCTATTAGCAGAAAGCGGGGCATGCACTCTTCGCCTGCCCGCGATTCAATAAATATAGCAGCAGACTACATGAAGCTCTGGGCCTCAATGATGAGCCTGAGAACTTTGGGATACGCATAAGGGACTCCACAGATACATGGAAGGCATTGTAAATCACGAAAATTATTCACCAGCAGCAAATAGGCTATTGGAAACATGGACTGAGAACTGTAACGAAATCTCCAATTATTATTATTATTAGTGGGGATAGTGCACCGCGACCTAAGGATGCATTGTGCCCCCTTCATGGACTCACAGTTCATCTGTGAGCCCAACTACCGAGAGGAACTGTAGTCGATCTCCTAAACCTCTGGAGTTCCAGTTCGCACTTCTGACGAGGTATTCCCCTAGGTGCTTCTTCCGATCATGCATAAGTACAGGGCATTCTCCAAGTATATGCATTGCAGTTTCATTTTCCTGCGAACAGAACCTGCAATGTACGTTCGCACGGATTCCTAGTTTAGTTAGGTGATAATTCAACCTACAATGCCCTGTCAAGATACATGTAATGATTCTCAGGTTATTCTTTGATAAGCTCATACATTCCTCAAATCTTTTCCTACTATATGACGCGATAATCGTCTTGGAATGTTCCAGACCTGGTTGATTGTCCCAGTATTTATTCCTGCTGATTATCTCGTCTTTCCTGGTTAGGATTGATAAAGCTCCCTTTCCCAGTCCACAAAAGGGTTCTGGGCCAACGAATGGGGTTGAGGCGCCCCTTCTTGCAAGTTCGTCGGCCGCCTCGTTTCCTAGTATACCTGCGTGGCCCGGAACCCAGAGGACCCATACCTGACTGTGCAGGCCTAGCTCATGAAGCTTTTCAAGGCATTCTATCACCAGTTTCGAGGATACCTGGAGGGTTACTATGTAACTCGATTCGAAAGTTAAATTTTGCGGAAACGGATTTTTCGCACCAGCTAACTCGAATTCGGAAACATATTTCCTACTTTCGGTTTTCCGTATCCGATTATCGGATATTAAACTCTACTTTTAGAAGTGCGGCACTATGCAATTCGAATTTACCTGTCAAAGTCGCTCGAAAGTCGACAATTTTCTTCGTTTGGTGCAGAGCTAACGGATAAAAACCGAAAAACGGCAAAAAATAAAAACAACGAGCGCAAACGCAAGAAAATGTAAGTATTTCTAAAACTTATGCACATTAATGGATAAATATTAATATAAAACTCTTTCGAAAGGGAAAATTCAACGAAAAATCAGCACACCAAACAAGCCCAATTTGAAATTTTGCTCAATTTTATGGCGGACCACCCACAATTAGCTAAGGGGTATGTAAAGGCTCCAGACGCTAAACAAGCAACAAACAATTTATGGAAGTGATTGGCTGAAGAGCTAAATGCAGCCGGGCCACCAATGCGGGATGTGGCCGGTTGGAAAAAAGTAAGTAAACGATAGTTCTTATATATGTTTTATTATCTATGTTATTATTTATCTTATACATTAGGCCGGAGTGAAAATGGCCAAAAAAAAATTTTTTTGGAATATCAATTCGCTAGATATCTCAAAATGTGCCAATACATCAATAGAAAGCTGTGTAAAAATTAGAAAGAAATTAAAGAATTTTTTGATCTCCCATCGCGGCTTTTAATTTCACAGTATTACGCGACATTAAAGGTAGTCATCTTAAAATTTAGTTAATAATCAAATACCCTTACAATTACAGTATTTCATGATGCCAAAGTTATAAACACATGGTATAAACTGCTTAGGAACTTTGGAAAGATGAAATTTGGAGTCACCTCTGTCGTGATGAGATCCGTGAGCTCAGTGTCTGTCATGGCTTTGATGACGGGAGGTTCCGAAATAGGGCAGACTGCCCAGTCAATCAAGTCGAAGTATTCAACGGTGTCGAAGTTAAGTTTTGCGGGAACCTTGAACCTTCGTATTTATTCACTGGGGACTGCGGTAGCTCTGGCCTTCATCGCTCGTCGTAAGCCCAACTCACGTATATGTGCTCGATGTTCCGTCATCATTGCCAGGAGCAGATTCTCCGGTTGAGCAAAGTTCGCGTTACGGTGAATAACGGGGTCAACGATTCCCTTGAGTTTACGGCTGAGGTAACGTGACTTGACGAGCATCTGGTGAATGTGCCTATCTCCCTCTTTGCATGATGGCTGGGGTTTTGTGCCAAACCACATCCGAGCATATACGCGAATGATAAACGTGACCAACGTTTTCAGATTCTTGGACGGTTTCTTGGCGCTGACATACAATCGGAGGATTTGATTGGCCGACGCGTCGTTAGCCATCGTGAATGATTCAGGCACCCAGGGTTCCCACTGCCAGATCGACGCTACATACACCTTGGCTGATGCTATTGCACATTTCTAGTAGATACCGCTTATTTGAGCTCAACTCATTTGGGTTCACATTGGAGAGTTGCTCGGCCAGTTTATCTGGTTGAAATGAGGAGACAGGCTGTTCGCTATACGTCATTAGCCGCTTTCCGATAGATCCAGAGAATCCATGAGGGCCTGTAGTCCCGCCATCAAGTGACTGGAAGAGATTGCGCAGGGGCAGCTCATTGGCATGGAGTAGACATATCAGCCACTGCAACGCATAACGCCCGATTTTTGTCCCGTGTTTACTTTTGTGCCGTCACACCCGACAACTTTAATATTTTCTGTCTTCGCATTTCACTCTTTGAAACTAGCGACTAATGACCAGTGTTGTGACTAATATATTAAAGTAGTGTAACTAATTACGTAGTATATTACTTTGGCTTTAAAAATGTAGTGTAACTAGTTACTTTTCCCCATAAGTAATCACCTTCAGTAATATTATTACTTTTTTTCAAGTTACTTATTACAATATTACTTTTTACTCAAAAAAGTTCTATTTTTCATGTAAAAAAGCTGCACTGATAACATGATTAAGATCTATTACAACTATACAACACTGCACTTGTTCATACTAGACATAGCTCGCCTCTTTCATTTCCAACTGAGTTTGGTAGTGGAGAAACAATTAACATTTGCAAGCAAATTCAAGCAAATTCAAGAGGTTTTAACAAAAAAGGTGACGAAATTCAAATTGTAATTCAAAATGAAATAAACATTTAACGTGATTGTTTTTTTTTGCAGAATGATTACTTTTAATAGCTGGAAATTCCGCAAATATTTCGATTTGTTGACGGAAAATAATATATTACTTTTTGTGATACATTACTTCACATTTCCAGTAATAAGTAATGTAACGATATTACTTTCAAATGTCAGTAATGTGTAATAAGTAATATGTTACTATCAAAAGTAATAAGTCGCAACACTGCTAATGACTCATGACTAGCGACTGGCTGACTTTGCTGCAGCCTGATGACGGAGACGTATGGCTGAAGTACGAAGAACTCGGCTGTGCGTTGATGATTATGTGTTCTTCCGATATGGTTTTTCTGTGGTACTTGTTGTCGACGTTGAGAACTTGTGTCAAAGTTTTATTCTTGCGGCGATCGAAGAATAGTCCATCTATACCCTTGTGAGTGTGGCCAAACTGGTCGTCTTCGTTCTGCCTCAGTTCCTTTCGAATTTTACTGCGTTCTCGACAGATTATGCTTCGGTCAATTACTTTGGATCGGTCGTTGGGTGATTCGAGACCAAGATCATGCAGAACTGATGTTGCTAATACAGCAGCCGATCTGTCCGAAACTCCGGTCCGATCACAAGCTATAGCGGGGGAAGGCAGAGAGAAAGTCATTTTTTGACATTGGCGATCCTGATTTGGCTTACTTTTGACTGATTCTCTATCTGGAATGTACTCATCGACAGTAGCATTGTCAGACGAGTCCGATCTAAGTTTTTGTTCGCTCAATCGGGACTGCTACAATAAATAACTTAAAAACCGCAAAACTAAAGCAAAGGTTACTGAGATTTATTTTGAATCCTTAACTGAGTTGAAAATACGGCTTTCACTTCTTTTGATGAAAAACAATTATTTCAATTAGGTGATGGGCGATCAAGGAGATGTTAGAAACTAATATAATTTTGCAGGATTGGTACTATGGACATTTGGCACATTTCCAAAATACTAGCTTCTAAAAATTTTAAAATCGAGTTTTTCACTCCACCCTATTATACATGTTTCAGGTTTGGGCAGATCACAAGACCCACCTCAAAAGCAAACTACGAAAGAACCGAATTAATTTAGCGGGCACAGGTGGTGGCCCAGCAAAAATGTGTTCATTCACAGCGCTGGAGGAAGCGGTTATCGATCTCTTAGATATGAGAGGGGCGATGGATGGAATTAGCGGGGTCCGCAAATTTGGCGTCAACACCACAACACCCCCAACCTGCAACGACACTACCACGACCGCAATGTGCAACGACACCGAGCAAGAAGGAGCCGTTGCAATTAACTGCGACACAATTGATCTGGCAGAGGCTGATGATTTGGTGTCTGCCCCTTCCCCACCACGTTGTTCGTCAGTTGCCCGCATCCCAATAGAACTCGGTCACCATTTAACCGCTCTGTGCAGAGCAAACAAACATTGCTGGAAATGCAAGTCAATGGTCAAATGGAGTACCATAAACACTCAACAGCAGCGTTGGGTGAAATAAATAGTAATTTAGAAACGTTAGTTAAATACAAAAAAAGACAATTAGATTTAGAGGAGAAAAAATATCGGCTTGCCAAAAGAAAGTTCGAGGAGAAAATGAAGTGCAGTATCGAAAATCAAAAACTAAAAGTTGCAAAGCTGGAACTGAAAAATGAGATGCTAAATATTGAACAAAAAAGAAATGAAAAATAAATATGTGTGTAACATATTACAAGCCGAAACCATTATAAAAAAAATTGACAACACTAGACAAAGTAAATTAGACAAATTTGAGTACAAATACATGAAATGCTATTTAAATTTAAATTCTTAAATTGTTTTTTATTCGGTTTCTCATATCTTGGGCTAAGGCTAGATACTGATTGCTGTCTCCAGAATCGGAGGCATTGGCTGCGATCACTTGCACTTCCTCTTCACTATCTGCTGTTTCAGGTGGTTCATCGACATTGTACTCCACACATATGTTATGTAAAGCACAGCAAACATTAAAAATTTGTGCGACTTTTTCCGGTGAATAATGCAATTCCCGTGCTGCGAGCAAACACCGAAATCTCCCTTTCAGAACGCCAAACACCCGTTCAATAATCGCTCTTGCTTTGCAAAATCGCTCGTTAAATCGACTCTCCGCAGAATGCTCATTGGCGCTCCTGTACGGTGTTAAGATCCATGGCTCCAATGGATACCCAGAGTCTCCTATGGGTAAAATGTATTTTAAATAAATCAAAAATACATATGAAATAATGCATTTACCAATTAGCCACGATGACTTGTCGCCATTAATAAATTTTTGCTTCAAAAACTGACGCTCGTCCGACAGGCTCCATACGTGAGAGTCGTGCGATGCTCCTCCGTGACATGCATTCACTGCTCTTATGCGCATTCTATGATCGCATATCTAAAATAGCAAAAAAAACACGGTCGCAACATATGAGATTGAAACATATCATATTTACAACACAATATTACAAAGTATCACTTACAATCATTGCATTAATGCTGTGTTTCAGTTTTCGGTTGAAAAACAAATGTTCGTTTTTTGACGGCCTCACCATTTGGATGTGAGTGCCATCAACAGCTCCAATAATCCCTGGGATTCCCGACATCGTGTAAAAAAAATGCTTTGCAGCTCGCTTCTCCTCATCGGTAAGCATAAAATTTATATGCTTTGGGCATAACACATTTTCAATTGCATTGCAAACTTCTGCAATGCATTTGGAAACGGTTTGTTGTGCCAATCCAGCAAATCGGTCTTGCCCGATTTGGTGTTGGTAGCCACCTTGCCCAAGAAACTTAAGAGTAGCACCCAACTTGATTGTGGGTGTTACTGCCGTCGAACGTACACTTGTTGGCAGCTCCCCAACAATGCTCTCCAACACATAACAAAACGCTTCCTTGTTGAGCCGGAAATTTCGCACAAACCTACAAATGCAAAAATTTTCAGAAACATAGCAACTATTTAACAAATTGTATCTTACATTGCATCCGTCAACTGCATAATATTTACACCGTCGCGTAACAATTTACGTTCCACTCGCTCGTCTTCATTATCCATCCATAAGGCAACCGAGTCCATTTTAAACACAATTATTATTACTTTGTTGGATATTGGTAGCACAATTAAATATTTGTTTACTTTCAATGTTTACTATTTTTGACATTTCTTTTAATAGATGCTGCCAAATTCAATTGATACATTCGAAAGTACTGCCAAAAATACTTGCAATTAATGGCAGCACTTTTCACTCGATCCGAAAATCTTACATAGTACGAATTTAAATTCGGATCGAATTCAACTTTCGAGCAGTTTCAACTCGATTCGAGAGTTACATAGTAACTCCCCTGGTATGAGCTTAGTGCCCTGATTGCCACTTGGCTATCAGACAGGATCGCAATTCTCCGATTCCGGTAGTTCATCGCTAAGTTGAAGTAAGCATACCTTTCAATAGCGTATATTTCCGCTTGAAATATTGTTGTGTGCTTACCCGTAGGCTCTGAGTATCTAGTCCTCGGCCCATATACACCAATCCTGGTACCTTCATCCGTAAGTTCGGTTTTGAATCTCTTGATAAAACTGAACTTCGGTGTGATTGTGTCCCTCGGTTTTGCTATCTCTGGATGCTAGTTCGTAAGAATATTGAGCTTCATACGGCCCAAAAATCCTCCAGCCCCGATATTGTTCTTAGTCATCCGTAGGATAGCCCTCTTCGTCTGGGTTTGTATATGTATGTGAAGAGGTGTAAGTTCAAGCAGAACCTCCATGGATGCTGTTGGACACGTTCTCATTGTCCCAGTCATGCATAAACATGCTAATCTCTTGAGTTTACTAAGCGCCTTGATAATAGACTGTTGATTGGTTTTGCTTGCCCAGACAACTGAGCCGTACGTTATCATAGGCCTCACGATCGCCGTGTAGATCCATCTCAGTATTCTTGGAGTGCAACCCCAACTCTTACCTGCTATGAATCTGCAGGTCATGAAGACTCTGACGGCCTTCCTCATCGTTTCTTCAATATGTCCTTTCCAGAAATCTCCAAAGTTCATGCAATAATGTCGACTGTCGAGACGCTTCGAGTTAAGTATCGTCTCCCGAAGAAATATTTGATGGTAATAGCGATGGGAAATAAACGTACGAAAGAGATTTGTTTAATCGGTTAATGTTTGACACTGACTAATCTAATGATGACTGATAGTTCCCAGATTTTCAAAATTTTTCAGCTCCACAAAAAAGAAAATACCCTATGATACAATGTCCTGTGATGACTCCAATGGCCAACTGATGAAAATTGCAGCCCTTTAGATCAAGTTTCCTTAGTGAGAATAGATTAAAAAATGATTTTTTTTTTGGGTTGTATGTTTTGGGCGATTTAAAACTGTCTGCTCCTATGAAACATTATCCTGTGCGATGGATTGGATGCTTCTTATTGACAATTTTTCACTCTCAATGACTTTTTATTTCATAACAAAAAAATGCGATTAAAAGATTATTGAAAAACAAATTAATTTCATGCTCATTTTGCTGTTCAATTTTACAGCAAATGCAATTTTAACGCTTCATGGCACACAATAAAATAACAACAAAGAAATCTTCAATAAAGCCAAGAAACTACTAAAGAAGTGCAACCAAAAATAATGTCAAAAATACAACAAATACTTGTATTGCTTGAAATGCGATAAATCTTGTAGCTTTTATTTTGGGTTTTTAGTTTTTTTATTATAGACAAAAAAATTTTATTTGTAAAGAAATTTCTATCTACCCATATGAAAAGTTCAATACGACGAATAAACAGCAGAAAGCAGAAGGATAATAATTTGTTCATTATTAAAGGCAGAAAAGCAGAAACTGAAATAAAAAATACTGAAAGGAAGCGGGTGGATTTTCATGGGACAAGAAAAAAATTAGCTAAGAGAAGAAAAATTCGATTACGCACACACGTACACATGCACACCCATACACACAAACACGCCCAACTAAATTTGCATATCAAGCGGAAACGTTACACACAAAAAATTGTAAGCAGTTAAACTTCATATAAAAAAAATATTGTAATATAAAAGAACCGATTGCCACAAAGACTTTGATGTTCTTCAGCGCATAGGCGGAAATGTGCCTGTCAACTTCTGCTATTTTTGAAAGAAAACAACGGCAGAGTTGTTCTATTAATATGCAATTTAAATTATTGGTTTTGAAAAGAAATATTAAGAAAATTTTTCATAGCTCAGCAAATAATGAAAAGTCTGTGCAATGCATAGCAAAATTTTTTGTATATGGTTTGTCAGACGGGAGCTTTGGTTCCTCTTTGGGGAATTGCAAAAGCCGAGTGTAGTTGATTGAAGTGTGTAGAGCGTGAGATTATTTTTTTTTTGGGAAAAATTAAAAGTAAGTTCAAATGGTTTGGGGTTTTCATTAAACATTATTACACAAGCAGTAAGCTTCGTACTCAAACAAGTTCTATTCAAGAAACTAACCCAAGATGAACATTTTTAGACATAGATATCGGAATAGAGCATTCTGACAGGTAAGCGTAGGATAATTCGGACTGGTCGTAGTTATGAGTGAGGTGTGAGTAACCCTGGGACAGAACGAGGACTAACAGAAGTTTGCCGAGATGGCGCAGTAGGAAGTGCTAGAAGGACTAGTGCCGGACGGGGTAAATGAGGAGCTGCATTGTCACCAGGTGTTGCGAAATAAGATGCTAGCCCGAAGGAGACTGTGACATCTTTAGGTCGCTTATCTGATTGACCTATACAACTAGTTAAACATCAAAATTAGTGGTATCGCTAGTTTCATAAGGGAGTCTCTATTACTTCCCTGTTCCAGGGTCCATCTCCTCTTTTGCGGTAACACAACGGGCCAATACTGGCCTATGTGAGCATATCATAAGCTATCACCGTAACCTATCCTAACCTAACCTCACCTAACCTATTCAACCTTCAGCCAACAAGTCGAAATCAGTTGATTTTCTATGTAGTTATGTACACAAACAAAAAACAATTTTTCCCACACAGTGTTATAGACAAAATCACAAACTGTCGGCACAGGGTTTTGTTGGCCATTATAAAAACCGCTGCCTGTTTCTGACATCATTACAAAAACAATAAATTCCAACATAGGCTGCATTTTAAATTAAAAAAAATACCAAACGCTGACGAGTTGTTTAAATATTACAGCGAAATCAAACCAAACGGCTGATTTGTGGCAACACTGGTTTTTAAAGTGGTGGCGTAAAATAGCAAAAAAAACAAACAAAATGCCAGCACATACCGCAGGCAAACGAGCGCCACGAGCGCAACCAACACAAATGCGCATTTCGTATGCGCGCCGGGTGCACTTCAAGCGGAAATGGCCAGCACCTGGCATTGGGCAATTGAAATGTGTTTGTCCGTTTGGTGCAGTTGTTGTAAATGTTGTTAGCAAACCTGAGGCGTTGGCAGCCATGTTACGTGTTCGACGATGAATGTAAATTTGTAGAGCGTTTTGATTGAACGTTGCAGCGGCGGCCGATGGCCGATTGTGGTTGTGGTTGCGACAGCGGAAGCGGAAGTGTTGGCGCCAATAGGCAAAACCCGAGCGGGTTCTGACAAGTGTGCGCTACAAAATTTCGAATCTCCAAAGTGGAATATGAAAAATTCATACGGTTCACTCTTCGAGGGTTAAATGTTGACAAATTGATGTGAGAGAAAATCTGGATTTTTGCGCAAAAACATGTTTTGAATTGTAAAAAAATTGAAAATGCGCACAATAGTCATTTAGAAAACCTTATTGTCATATAATTTTGTGCCAATTTGATAGCAATAATTTTTCAGCGCAGCTGTCATTGCCACGCACACACACATTCAATCTGCACTAACTGGTGCACATTTCTCAACATCTTCCTTTGCATTGGTTAGTAGAATTCGAAGGAAAGGAAAAATTACCTGTTCCTGTCTGAGACAGACGGCTGACTTGTGCGCTCTCGCTATCCTATCATCATCAATAACAACTTGAGTTGCACTTTGGTGGCCCGAGACGGCAAGTAAACGTCATTGCAATGCACAGTGGGGCGTTTTGGGATTTTTTTTCGTTAAAAAAGTTAAACCTTGAAACATTATAAGTTCTATGCTTTGAGTTCTAGAGGATCAGAGTTTCTTTCTAATATCGGAAAGAGCATACAAAGTTTTGTATGACTTGTTCGCATTGATAGCTCAAAGATTATGAATTCTGATATATGTTATGAAAATTGTTCTGTTTTTTTTTACTTTAAAACTGCTAATTAATTCAAGTTAATCCAATTGAGAAATCAAAATGGTGTCAAAATAGTGCAAAGTTTGATGGTTTTTGAAAAATGGCTTTTGAATTGATACGAAAATCCATATCCAAAGTTATGCAACAGATTGGATGCTTTTTCAGACAGTGTAAAGTTCCGTCTAAGCAAAGTTATGCAAAGGGTTCTATGGTTTTTCAGATAGTGTAAAATCACCTTTAAGAAAATTTTGCAAAGGGTTATATGGGTTTGCAGGCAGAGTGTCCTTTAAGCTATCTGTTTGATAAAAACAGTTGTTGCCTCACTATCTTTACTGTTCCCAGCGCTTGCAGAGACGCGCCTCCGATTATTGGGACAACACTTCGTCAGCTGTCTAGCGAACCCAGAGAAGATGCCGCCAAGTCGTATCGATAGAAATACCAGAGCAAACAGATGACTCTCATCTTCAGAAAGTGTATAGGCAAGACAACCCCACACATGGTCCAAGTAAACGTCATTCAGACTGCCGGACCTCTGTAGTAAATTTCAGGCGGAGATCTTTGCAATCTGAAGAGCTGTTGAACTAATCTGTCGCAGTGGATTATACCCGACAGATGTCACAATCTTCGTTGATAGTCAGGCAGCGCTTAGAGCGCTGGAATTAGTAGTCCTGAAATCAAAGGTAGTGCAGAGTTGTCGCACTGCACTTCACTGCAAGGTTTGGGTATCACCGAGTCACTCTCTGCTGGGTTCCGGACCATTCTGGAATAGCAGGGAACAAAGCAGCGAATGAGATGGCAGGAAAGGGGGTCGTATTGCCTAACACCGAAGTAGATAACCCTGTGCTTCCTCTGATATCTGCCGAGCAAAAAGAACATCCAGTCCTCATGGCGCAGCAGAATGGATTGTAGCACCTGCCGCCGGGCACTGTGCCCCTTCCCTTCCTTTTAAGAAAACGCGATTTGTGCTGTACCTGTCTCTGAGTCGAACCTCTGTTAGACAGCTCGTGAGAGTCATCACTGGACACTGCGTAATTGGATCTAAGCTTTTCAAATAGCACCTCTTGTCCAGTGATGTCTGCAGAGATGTAGAAGAAGTAAAAACCATTCAACACTGCCTGTGGCACTGTCCGGCTCTGCTGGAATGCCGTCTCTGTATCCTAGGGTCAAGATTCTTAATGTGCCTGGCTCCTTCATCAAGAGGTCGAACTGGTTGGACCCGGATTGAGACTGATTGATTAGCTCCAGCACCATTTAATACGATATTCACAATGGGTCAATTTGACCTCCAAGTGGAAGTGCAGTCCCTTCCCTACCCAACCTAACCCATTCGTCTGCAGCGAAATTTGATTTTCGCGCTGCTGTTTCAACACTGCGAGCCATTGTACGTTGTCGCTGTCAGCCGGATTTAGGAACTGCAAATCCTGGCTGCCTGCCGGCACGTCAATAATGCAACGCGCCAGCGGCACTGGTAATGCCACCTCACGGATGATGTGTGAAATGCAAGTTGCAAGCAATTTTGCACATTTTTTCACCCCTCGCACATTTCTGCATTTTGCATGAAGCAAGCAGTGAACAGTGAAAAAATGAGTAAAAAAAAGGATTGTTAAAAAAATGGGGCGAAAATTGAAGTGTTTTCGCTGCTTTTTTTGTTGTTGTTGTTATTGTTGTGTTTGGAGTTCATGCTACATGCCTGCGCATGTTGCACGTTCGAAATGATTGAATTTTTTTGCTGCTGCCGTTGCATGGCGATTTTTTTCTATCTTCCTCTCGCTCTTTTACACTGATATTTTGCTCTGCTTTTTTATGCAATTTTTTTTCGTCATATTATTTTCTCTGTCCTTTTTCTATTTGCAAATTTTTTGCATATCTTTGGTCGCTTAAAGTTGTCTGTAAGTGGATGTTGGCGGCTGCCGGCTGGCCGTTGTGGCAGTAATCGCTGTAGCTGATATTCCTGTCACGTTTAGCCACTTGAGCGGTTTTTGCCAAGACACCTTAACGCTTTCTCTTCTCTTTTTTCTGTGTTTTCCGCTTATGGAGTTGTGTGCGCTTTGAATTTTTTTCAATTTTCCTGCGCATTCGAAATGCAGTTATCCTTAAATGGATTCCTTTTTTGTTGCTATGGGTTTTTAATAATTTTTTTTTGCATAACATATAAGCCAAAGTAATTTTCAAATATTTGTGGCTGATGACATTTTCATGGCATGCAAATATTTTGCATTGTTATTGAAATTTGAAAGTTTATATGAGAAATTTGAAATATGAAAAGGAATGAATTAAGATAAGTGCAAAATTTTGTGTATCAAATTATATAAACTTTCACATAGAAAGTGTTGAAGAATCGAATTTTTAAGAATTTTACATTGAAAATGTTGAATCTATGGATTTTTTTAATAAAGCAATATTTCGTTTTTATTAATTGATTTTTAAAGTAGTGTTTAATTTTGTAGATTTTTTGAATAAAAAAAAAATTAGTTGTACAAATCAGATTTAAAAATTTTGAAATTTTTTAATAAAGGAATATTTTAAATAAATAGAATTTTAAAGTGTAGATTTTTTGAAGAAATATTTATTTTGAGAAATTCGATTTGAATTCGTAAAATTTGTTGTTGAAGGAAAATTTCGAATAATTGGATTTGAAAAAATGTTTGATTTTGTGTAAATTTTTTTTAAGGAATTAGTTTTAGAAAACAGACTTGCAAATATTGAATTTGTAAAATTTCCTGTTAAAAGAAATCTTGCAATAAATTGAATTTTAAAAGAGTGTTGAGTTTTGTAGATTTTTTGAATGAGGAAATAGTTAGTTTTAGAAATTCGACTTGAAAATTTTTAAATTGTAAAATTTTTTAATAAAGGAATATTTGGATAAACTGATGGTGTTGCATTTTCGCAGATGTTTTGAATACAAAATTACTAGTTTTAAAATTTTTTTAATAAAGGAATATTTAGTGTATGAAACTGAATTAAGAAATTGAATTTGAAAAGATTAAAAAAAAAGAGTTTTGTAGATTTTTTGAATGAGGAATAGAAGAATAGGAGTAGTTAGTTTTAGAAATTCAACTTGAAAATATTTTAATTTTAAAATTTTTTAATAAAGCAATATTTGGATAAGCTGAATTTTAAAAGTGTTACATTTTTGCAGATGTTTTGAATACAAAATTACTGGTTTTAAAATTTTTTTAATAAAGGAATATTTAGTGTAAGAAACTGAATTTCGATAAATAAGTTTAATTTGTGTCTGTTTAATGGATGAGTATTAAGTTTATAATTGTTATAATTTGAATTAGTTCTATTTATTAAAGTCCAAGAGTCTATGAGAATTAAGAGAACAGTAGCTACTGAAACCTTATTTTGTACTTTTGTGTTTGGGGGGACGGGTGGTTTAACACCCAAAACCCCCGTGTGTGCGCCACTGAACTCCTCCTTTCCATTACACCTTTTCCATATATGTTTCACATTAAGACAGATCAGGTCTTCGACCGACCAGAGCAGATCCAGGGAATCAATTCTACTAAACAGACCTTCGATGGGGATTGTCGTTGAATCATAATTGAACATTGTCTCATCGATAAAAACGTCAAAAAGCCAGATGACTGCTGCAGAAGCTGCAGTAATGAGAACTGCAAGGAATTGTGGAGCATTTCCTCTTCAAATGTGCGGCGCTTGCGAGCGCGCCTTGCGATTCTTGCAACAGTACTTCCTCAGCTGTTTAGCGAACTAAGATTCAATTCATTAGAGCCACCAAGTAGTCAACTTCAATGAGAAGTGTATAGACGGAGTCCTCCCAAGTGGTAGCACAGTGGGCCATATGGCCTAAGTGTTGTCCTGCAGGTGGCCACTTTATCTACCAACCTACTTTTGTAGTAGTGTAGTTTTGAGCCAGAACCCTCAACTAGTGTCAATTGAGATCCATTAAAGTTACTTTTGCCTCAGTTCAACATCGCCGGAAGAAAAATGGTCCAATGAAGGGATTGCCATCGCTTTTTCATAGCAAATGCTTATTCACTAACTATTGAACTCTTCTAGTGGACTGCCATACATACACACACATACATAGATATATACAGTATATGTGTAAATATGCAAATAAAGAAAATCAATTCAATAATTATTTTGTTTTTGCACTACGCAGCTATGCGTAAACAAATCACAGCAATTGTGTGGCATAATTTGTTATTTCTACGCAATTTTGTTGTTATTATTTATGTTAATTAAATTGTTTTTCGGCTCAAAATCAATGCTCGCTGTAATTGTAATAAATTTTAAATTTGTTTACTATACTTTTAGGCGCACGCAAGTTATGGCTGTGTGCGCATAGCTACGTGTCATGCATGAAAGCCACATTGAAGTGCTTTGCGGTTGGCATTTTGAATGGCCTCACTCGGCCATGACTCGAGTTAATCATATTAAAAACATAGCAAACATAATATTTGAACATTTCATGTGCATAATTAGTGTGTTAAATTGATTTATTTTTGCATAATTTGCATAATTACACGCATTTATTTTGAAAGATATTCATTGTTTGAGGTTAGCATAAAGTTTATGATATGTGGGTAATTATTCATACAAAAAACAGTGTTCATAAGTGAAAAAAACCAAATTACACGCTGCCTAAAAGTATGCAATAAATTTATACCCATAAGGGGATATGTAGGTAATGAGAAATCAGCATTGGTAACGTCTAACAGGGGAAGTTATGACATTGAAATTATATTTTTTTTAGAAAACTTTTAATCATAAGAATATCAGATACAGGGAGGTTTGTGGGTTCAAACCCCCAAATACAAAAATTGCTGGTACAAAATATGGTTTCGAATCGTTTTTGGCTCAAAAGTTGTACGCAATCCTCAAAGAAATGCTGTGTGCGCCACTCTATCAGACTTTATACAATCATTTATAGTTTTATAACGGTACTTTTTAAAAGTTCTTTTTCTGTCACCAGCTTTAATAGTAAAGTCTAGTTTACGTCTTGCAAGACGTTGTGAGTTTTAATGTCTCCTAAAAGTATACTATGCTGACATGTTTTTAACACAATTCATAAAAAGCGCAAATAAAATCTAAAATGTTATTTTACGGCCTTCTGTCAGACAGCCCAGTCAACCAGCAGAACAATGAGAATTGCGAATTGCTGCTGCAAATGTTTGCAACTCACAGACGCTGATGACGGCTGCCGATGACGACAGCACTGATGACGCGCCCAATTTTACAACAAATATATATATATGTATATAAGTAGTCGTGAACATAATAAGCAACAAAAACAACAACAATATAAAAAAAATGTAATTTTAATGCTCGAAGCGTTGTATTTGCGTTTGGTTGACGGGCGCTGAGTTGGAGATGGGAAAGAAGTTGAAGCGACTGTAGTGGGTTGTGTGTGTGTGTTGGAGGGTGTGTGGTGGCGCCAATTTTCCAAATGTTTATGACTTCTTTTTATAACTGACGCGTCTGCTGTGGGCTGAAGTTGGCAGCGGTCGGGACACAGAAATAAATAGCTGAGTGAAATTTTCCGCTAAATGTTGCCAAATTGTCAAAGTTTTAGCTTTGCTGGTGCCAAAGTGAGACAAAGCAAAGCATAAGCAAGTTGCTTGAGCTGCTGTTGTTTTTATTGCAGTCATTTGATGGCATCGTATGAAGTCAGCGCCAAAGGAGCAGAAGCCCAAGTTTCAAACAGAAAAGGCCCAACGAAAGGCAATGCTGGCTGCGCTGAGTGGTTTGTGTGTCTGTGCATGTGTGTGTGTGTGTGCGCCTACAACTTTTCAAATAAATAAACTGTCAAAATATTATGCTGTCATAGGCAATAATTATATGCAACATTCTTGCCGTGTCACTTTCGGTTCAGCCACCTGCAGTCACGTTGCATAAAAAACTCAGCGTTAATGTGTCGCCGCATTGTTGCTGTTATTTTAGGGCTTTTCAGGCGCAGCCTTGTGGCGTTTGCGTGCACAGAGCCCGCAGCCAATGCTGAGGGCTGTGTCATTTTCCAATAAACAGTCATTAATTGCACATTTAATTATGCCGCGAGTGGCAGTCGGTAATGCGGCAGTTTAATGCCTTTTGGCTGCTAGACCACTCCACCCACTTTTCCCTCGCACTTTGGCCCATAAATTGGCAATTTTATGGCACTGCAAATGCACATTATAGCGCAGCATAAACCCAGAATTTTTATCAACTTAATAAAACACATTTGAGCGACATAAATGCTCTTAATTAATTTGAGAGCTGCAAATTGTGTTGTTGTTTCGGCTTGAGAAAATAAATAAATGAATACATTTCAACGTTGACTTTTGCCAGACGATTTTTTTGCGGTTTTATTTGGCCAAATGTGGGCGAAAAATGTGAGTCTGGATCGAAAAAGTAAACTGCGAAAAAGCATTGTTGACTATGAGTAAACACATGTTGGCGATGAAAATGTGTACGAAAACAAAGCTGATTCATTGCTATTAACTAAGTGACTGACCGACGAGTAAAGAAAGATATATTTTAATTTATTAACAATTTATATACTTTATGTGGGTAAAAGCTTTAAATTAGAGGTGTTTGTGTAAGCAGTTAGTCAGTGAAATCTTTTTATATTTGTCTTAAAAATCAAAGTAAGGTCTCAGTCTATTTTTTCTTGCACTCTCTATCAGAAGGAAACCTCAGTTGGGTAAGAATCTGAGTCCAAATAAAAGAAAACAAATTTTTTTTCTTAAATTATAAAACTATAAAATTTTTGAAACGTTACTTTCATCCTTATACCAATATTCATGTGAGAAAACATTTCCATACATAATTTATGCAAAATGCTGACTGCTATGCATCAATAACTTTTGATGAGCAGCTCGGTTTGTTTGTAAAATGTTATTTTAAACATTTATCACCAACATTTTAATGAGCCCAAGAGGCAGAAGTGCACCGAAACGCAACGAAATATTTACAATAATTAATGTTTATATTTTATTTAAAACTAATTAAAATGTTTTCTCAATACCCAAGTGATTTAATTTGCATGCTTAATTTGTCATAATTGTCAACGTTATTTTATTTTACACATTCATACATGCATTGAGTTATGTATGTATGTACATATGTGTAAGTGTACATATCAGTAATGTAGATATTCACATTTTTTTTAAAATAAATATACGTCAATTGAATGTTTGATACATTGAAGCTGTTAAAACTGCAAATAACATAAATCGTTTTGATTCTGTGGCTAAAACAACAATGAATTCAAACATAAAGCGGCAATAAAAACCCAATTTAATTAAAAAAAAAGTAACGACTTTATGTAATTTTTAAAAGGATTAAATTTTTGAATAATATATTTATGCTTGCAACTATTTCAAATACAAATTTTTAAATATTATCATTATTTAATGATTTAATTTTTTTCAATATCTTTTTTTTAATTTGATTATTTATTTATTTTTATTTAATATGTTAGTTATTATTTTGTGTAATATTTATGTTTATTAATGTTTATTAAATATATTTCAGTTAAATATATTTCAGTCGCGAATTTTGAAAAAATAACAAAAATAAAATATTGAAAAAAGTAGAATTATTTGATTTTCAACTCAAAAAATCAGTCACATTGTGTTTAGCTTTGAGTCATTCGCCATTGATCACTGCCACTGATTTCGCCAATCTCTAAAATCTATCATTCCAAAATACACCCATATTTTCACAAAAACAAAAAAGGAGTAGTGAAAAAAATATATAAAATATACCTTTTAATTTTCAACCTCAAACATTCCATTTTCAATAATCCTCCACAATTTTTTCTGCTTTGTTCCATTTCATCTAAATTTGTCTAAGATCTATCATTTAAAAATTCATTCACCTTCCGTAAATACAAAAAATTAATATTGAAAAAATATATAAAATGTACTTACTTTTTGATTTGAACCTCAAACATTCCTTCTACGAGTACAACATTCCGATACAATGTTGTTCGCTTTGCTTCATTTCACTCAAATTTCCGCAAATACAATAAAATAAATTAAATATTTACAAAAAATTATAAGATGCACAATTTTTCTCTTTTTTTACTTCATTTCATTTTGTTAGACTTTCGCCAATTTCTCTAAAATCTTTGCCAATCAAAAATTCAATTCCACTTAATATCTCATTTCATATATCAAACCCTCAATCACTGTCATGTTGCAACAACAATGCAATACAACAAATGACATGTTGTATACAACAATGCGGCAGCAAGCAAGTAACAACAGTTGCATTTTAGTTTAGTTTAGCTGTTAAATAAAATATCAGCAACATGAATGTGGCCACACTTCTCATACAAAGTTTCACCAATTTCTCAGACCTTTCCACTCACACTAACAACAACAACACGTGCACCTTAGACAAAGCTGCTTCGTTTCGTGTGTCCTCTGAGTTGGTGCCAGTTCATCAGCTGCAAACATGACAGAGCAACTGTAACCACAAGACAATACGAATGAAAATAATAACAATCAACAAAAAGGACAACAACAACAAATTGCAACAAGCAAAAGTTCTTCAAAGTGCGCTGAAAAATGTCTGGAGAATTTGTGAGCTGAAACCAGAAATGCAACAAAATAAAACTCACACCTAAGCCGCAGCAATTCAGCTGTGGCTGGTTAGATTTGTATGAGTATAAGAGAGAGTGTATGTGTGTGTTTGTGTGGGAGCAATTGTGTTGTTATTATTTGAATGTTGCTGTTGTTGAAACCACAAATGGCAGCAAAGGTGGCAACACTGAGCAATCTGCGACGATTGTGGCTTGTCGGTTGGGTCTATGTGTGAGTGTTTTGCAAAAACTACTCCTGCGGGAATTTCGTGTTGAAATCCTTTGCATGTCCTGCTGGCATATGGATGCAGCTGCAGTCAGCCGAACAGACAGAGAGACAGATAGACAGCGTCAAGCTGCTACACTGAGTTAAAGAAAGTCGAAAAGCTGATGGAAAGATAGCGTCGCCAAGTGTGACGTCGTTTGCATTTGTTTTATTTTATTGTACTTTATTTTTTTCATGAATTTATTGTGGCGCTGACGAAAACGAAAAGCAAGCAGCAGAAAAATCACAAAAATAAGACTCAAATAAGTGTATAGGTAGCAGAACAACAACAACAACAGCGCCACAGCTATGTAAATTGTTATGTCCTTATTGCCGCTGACAGATTGAGCGGAAGTGAAGACAGGGCTGCATTGCTTTTGTCTGCAATGAACGAAAATGAAGATATTGTGCCGGGGGGCTGCGGCGCTGTGCCAGCACTGCATGCCACATTAGACAATGCTAGCCGCCGTGACTACTGGTCCCTTCCACTCACTTGACTCACGCTTTGGGGCTGCTCAAAGGAAATAAGGAAAAATTCATACGAGATGAAAAGTATGCAGAAACGTATTGACGGAGCTAAAACTTATTGTCGTACTTGGTTCACATGTATATATATGGAGCCCTTTATGGACACATATGTATATGTGTTTGGATGTACTGCCTGGCAAGAAATTTGTTGGCGGCAAACTGTTGTTGTCGATATTTTCTTCTGCTGAAATGAGCAAAAATAATTGCAATCGTAAAAATTGCTGCCAGCCAACTGAAATTGTGGCGGCTGTGAGGAATTGAGTGATTGTGGTGGGAGGGAGGGGGGCATAAGTATAGAAAGCATAAAGACAAGAAGACGCCGAGCGAACTGAGAAGGGGTTATGGCATTGGTCACAAGAGGTCTGACTGGGTCTGAGGTTGAAAATGTATGGTTGAAGGGGCAGCGTGACAGACGAGTTGCAATGAAGCGTTTTCGCTTGCATTGTTTCCTGCCTTTACCCAGTGGGAAATGTCAATCAATGAAACAATTAAGAGGAAAGTTGCTTTACGTCTACCTTAATTTTATTGATTTTGTTAGATAGTGTTGCGTTGGAAGCTAGAAAGTTTGTTTCTATAAGTATCTGACTTTTGATTTAAATTTCAATGAAGAATTCATGAATGACTTTTCATAACTTTTGGATACATAAAGATGCTTTGGCATAAGAATTGTTGAAATATGTTCAAAGCGCCGCCTCGGTAACCCGGAATGAAAATTCATTGAAAAAATTCATTTTATAACTTTTGAATAACCTTTGCATATATAAAGATGTTTTGGCATAAGAATTTTTGAAATATGTTCAAAGCACCGCCTTGGTAACCCAACGTAAAGTGCACTGAACTTTCATTCTCGAGCTTGTCTTGAGGTGTCACGAATACGAGCACAGCGGTAGATCTTCCAAATTACCTCATCAATTCAAAGATTTGAATATCCAAAAACTATGCTTTATACAAATTCATCTCTAAACATAAAAACACATTGAAATCGTTTCCCATGAGCCACCACCACTAAGCTAATTTGTAATAGTTTCATTGCTTTGAACTTTTTTCGTATTCTATTGGAATTGCCCACTGGGTATTTCTGTGCCTGTTTTTTGTTTGTTTGTGTAGGTCTGCGCATCCTTTGAAACTCGCCGACTTGTATTGAGCGGATACAACTATTGTGCAATGAAGCATAAGTTGGCAGGAAATTGTTAAGAAGCAACTGGCAGCCCAGACTTTTCAGTTTCTTTTGGTTTTGTCGCTTCCACTTGACTTTTCTGTCTTCTTTTTATTCTCTAATTTAATTTTTCCTTGAAACAATTTATATAATTAACTATTAAATTTGTTTTTGTTAGTTTCAATTAAAGGAGCTTATGAACTTCATATATAGATTTCATATATTGACTGATGTCATGTGATTGGCTACGGTTTGCATTGATGTTGAAAGTCAGAGAATCATTGATTTAGCGAAGAAACTGTTATTTTGGTGGACTGGCATCATCAATGAGAGGAAATAACAAGTAGGGTTTGATTAAATCTCAAAATGAAGACTAGAGAGAAACTTTAGTTAGACAGTTCCAGGATTCAGAACCTCAAAATCACATCCGTAACTATTGGAATACCTCTAAATTTGAGAGGAATCAATGATTAAGGTTTTATTTAATCACAAATAAACAACAAACACAACAAAATCCAGGATCTCAGGATCACATCCGATGCTGTTTGAATATCTCGAAAATTGATCGAAAGCAATAAGTAAGGTTTGATTCAATTACAAATTAAGATTACAGAAACTTTAGTTAGACAATCTCAGGATCTTAAATCTCCGGATCACAGCCGAAGCTGTTGGAATATCTGTAAAATTTATCGAAAGCAGGGAGTAAGGGTTGATTTAATCTCAGAATAAAGAGTAAAGAAACATAAGATAGACAATTTCAGTAACCAGGATCTCAGGATCACATCCGAAACTGTTGGAATATCTTTCAATTTGAGCGAAAGCAATGAGTAAGGTTTGATTTAAGGTAGAATAAAGAGTATATAAACTTTAGTTAGACAATCTCGGGATCCAAGGCCTCAGGATCACATCCGAAACTGTTGGAATATCTCTCTAATTGATCGGAAGCCATAAGCAAGTTTTGATTAAATCTCAGAATGAAGACTAAAGAAACTGTACTTAGGCAATTTCAGAACCCACAGCTAATTAGGAACCTTTTGGAATGTCGCTCAATTATAGCAAAAACAATATGAAAGATTTGTTTTAATCACAGAATGAACCAGACGTATTCAGAATTCATTATTCTGCAATTCTAAGCGCTTCAATGCGATTTCCCAACCCATCTGCCTTGTTCACTAGTAATGTTTGCTTTTGACAATCACCTTTATGGTGTATTGTGTCAATTACACTGTACAATACAAACAAAAAATAACAAGGTTCTGACAGATTCTGGTAGAGGGGGCAACAAAAAAATATACGTGTATCGGCGTTTTGAAAGTTTACATCTGAATTTTTTTTAGGGGGGTCAAAGTTTTCCCCTTTTTGCTCATTCTTATGGTGAATCGGCATACGAAAACCATGTAACCTCACATTTTAGGTATATGATGTGTTCAGCAATTTGATGTAAAATACTACGAACAACATTTTTGTGGAACATTTTAACCCTGTAGCTCCTATTTTTATGGGTAAATTTGACCCTTTTTTCACTAAAATGCCAAAAAATGTCCTGTAACAGGACTTTTTAAGGACAACATTTACCATGAAAATATTCGCCATAAAATTCTACTTTTGGTTTCTGAATATATCAAAGCTCAGAAATTAACTTGAACACTCATGAACGAACGCTCACGAATCACTATTGAAGTCAAGGCACTTCAAATGTTCAACTATTCTAAGGAAATTTCGCAATATAAAAATACTCTGGAAGGGAAAAGAACAACAAAGTCAAAATCTAATTGACGCCGTGTTCAAATACAGTAACGAAAAAAAAACATGTCCAGACAACACCTACCACAACCATTTAGGCTGACACTTTATTTTTTGTATTTATTTTATTACTTCTTTCTGTCATCACAACTGCCAATACAGAACCTTTTTTGCTTTTGTTAGCAATGAAAATAAGAAAATTCATTTCATTTATTCCACTTGCGACTTTATTCTTGCCAAATTTTTCCCTCATTTCGATGCCATTTTGTTGCAAACATTTCAGTTTCAATTAGGTGAACGTTTGTGGACAAATTGCAGACGATTAAGATTTCTATCGTCTGGCTGTGTGGCGGCGGCAAAAGAATGTAACCAAATACGAGGGCGAGTAAAGCAAAAAAAGATGAAACGAACAAATATTGAATGAGGAGAAAGGGAAAAGGACATATGGGAGAAAGGGAAAGGGACATATGAAAGAAAAGGATATGTATGAAAGTGAAAGAAAATCCACACTGAATGTGTGCGTATTTTTTTATTACAAAAGATGGTTGAAAAATGCTTTTACATTGCGGTTCAGTTTAAAGGATAAAATTGTGAGTACTTGAAATTTCAATAAAGAATTTTGCCACAAAATCAATTTTGTCTTTCCCTTTCATATGTTTTATGTGTGTTTTTTCAGTACTATCATAAAAATTGTGATAGAAGAAAGCATACAAAGCTACAAAAATATTGTAGCCATATGTTGACAACCTGGAAAAGATATCAAACACAATTGCAATAACTTTTATGGGATTTCAACAAATATGCTTTGGCTTGCTTGAGTTTGCTAAATCTTTGTGCAGATTTTCCTTTTTTTTTGGTTATGTGTTTCTTATTTGATTGCAATGCAACAAAATGACGCGGGAAGAAAGGAGTCCTATTTCATATCTGCACTTTGGTATCTTTTGGCATTTTCATTTTGACTTGCTGGCATTCGAATCTTTCCTTCATTTGGCATAAAAATAAATTCAAATCGAATGAGGATGTATGTAGAAGTGGATGGGGATGAGGGATGGCAACAAAAATATTTGTGTGGTAAAAGACATCAAGATTGTGGAGCTGATGTAGCAAACAAGTGGTGAGGCAGTTGAAAAGGAGAATTTGGTAAGGTTGCATAGGAAAAATTAAGAGAGCGAAAGACTGACGCTGGGTTGGTCATGTTTTTTCGTATGGAGGATGAAGCTCCGACGAACTTTGGAGGTGGACGGCGTAAAGGGAGACCGTGTCCGAGGTAGAAGAATCAAGTGGAGAACACTTTATGATCTTTTGGAGTGACCGCTTGGAGGGAACTTTTCAGTTAACTGTCAGTTAAGTAAGTACGAAGTGGTAAAAAATTTCAAGATTGAAGTTATCAGGTGTACAACTTTGCTTCCGCCGTTTTCCGATAGGTGGCTGTACCGGCTGACGCTGGTTGAAATACATAGATGGTAATGCCTTTAACCCTTATTCTCATACCCAAACTTACTAACGTCGTTTGGCACCCGGGGTACCCATTTCATGAAATTTTTAAGTTCTCAATATTTTGTTAATTAAAAAGTGTTTATAAAATTTTGATGTGATTTGTTCGCTTTTCACCTAAATAACGAGGATCCGGAAGGTAAAAAAAAAATTTTCATTATTTGTCAGTTTTTTTCACGAAAATACATCGCAGTGGGCACTTGGGTACCCGGGTATGAGAATAAGGGTTAAAGTGAGTGTGGACAGTGCCTAACGAATTGTCATCGCCGTTTCAGTGACAGTTGTTCTTGTTTTCGTATTATTCACGCTCGAAAATGTCCGTTTATGTGCCCAATTCTCGCCATTTGCGGGAAGTTTTACTTTTCTGTTACAATTCGAAAAAAAATGCAGCTGAAGCGCATCGAATGCTCTCAGAAACTTACGGTGATGCTGCTCTGAGTGAAAGAACGTGCGGGAGTGGTTTCAACGTTTTAAAAATGGTGATTTCGTGGTGAGTGAAAATGGTGAGTCATCCTCCAACACGACAATGCTCGGCCTCACGTCGCAAAAGTGGTCAAAAAGTACCTGGAAACGCTGAAATGGGAAGTCTTGCCCCACCCGCCGTATTCCCCAGATGTCGCCCCTTCTGACTTCCACCTATTCCGTTCGATGGCACACGGCCTGACAGATCAACATTTTCAATTGGAATTGGAAAAATGGATTGCTTCATGGATAGCGTCAAAAGAGGACTCCTTTTTTCGAGCCGGGATCCGAAAATTGCCGGAAAGATGGGAGAAAGTTGTCGCTAGCGACGGACAATACTTTGAATAATACATCTGTAAGCACTTTTTCGCAATAAAGCTTTTAATTTTGGAAAAAAACGGCGGAAGCAAAGTTGTACACCTGATAGAATATTCAATTTAAGAGGACGAAGAAATTTGATCTAAAAATCAATCTTATAGCAACTAATTTTCCACTTCTACATTTATGCGTATCTGAGTGTCAAATCATCAACCATGTTTAAAACATTTTTAATTAATTTAATTTAATTTTAATTACAATTTTAATAGCAAATTGTTTTCAAAATTGTTTTTCTTTTCAATTCTGAATTAAAGTTATCAACAAGTAAAAAGTTAAGGCATAGTTTCTCTACCAAAAACCCAAATTCTCTTTGTTCCTAGTATCCAACTTGTTCTCCTACTCGTAACGAAATAATCTCAGCTTCAATTTATTACCCACACCAAATCGATTCCAGACATTTTGTTGCTATATTCGCCACTCACACTAATTGACTGGCCGCTTTTTATTTACTTTCACCAACACATTCAGCCCCACCTGAAGTCAGACCGAATTCCATGAAATCAAACCATAAGTGTGCACACAAAATTCCAACACATTACCTTCGTATGGGAACAGTAGACTGTTTGGATTTCCAGAGATTGCCATCTTAATTGAGTGCGTATTGTTGCCGCAAATCACTAACAATTTATCAGCGCAATGTGTGCGTAATATTGTTGAGGGCAAAAGTTTTATACGAGGGCGTACGGTGCGTATGAGTGATATTGGTTTTTGTTGAACAATGCTGTCCACACTTTAAGTGCCATTAAGGAATGCTTCAATCAACCGAATTTAAAGCAAATGAGACGAAAAATATTTACACCATGCTCTTCAATTAAATAAAAAAAAACCAACTAATCAAAGTTACTTTGGAACCCTCAAACTTCTTCAATAAATTGCCAACAAAAAATCTTGCACACAAATTTGCTGCACTTTTGTGTAGCACAAAATTTGCTTGAAGTTCGCTTCATTTAAGTTTTCTACATTAAATCTTATACAAACAATTTTGTAAAGCTTTGTTAACATGAGAAAAGTGCAAGAAGCGTAAAACTTTGCGCATAAATCTTTTTATGCTGCGCAACAGACGCCAGCAAGTGGCTGTTGTGGGGCCTTTAGGCCAAAGACATGCAATCAATCGATAAGATTCGGCTACTGTCGCTGTCCCCTCCCACTACACAAAAGTGAGGAGAGGGCGGTGGAAGGCGAATGGGCACAGTGTGTGACATGCATTAAAGTGTAAATATTTATTTATGCTCGATTTTAGGCCAGCAGCGTTTTGAACGAAAAAAAAGCATGTGCGCCTAAAAATAGACTTTTGCATCCTCAGGCTATGAATGGAAAAAAGTTGAAAAAGCAAAAGAAAGAAGGCAAGTAGCTGAGCACTAAGCAAGTGGCGTCCAAGAAACATCCACGCTAAAAGGTGTTAAACACGCAGCCGACAGGCGATGCGTTTCGCCTGCCCACGAAAATAAATTGATGAGTTTCAAAGGCAAAGGCAATCAGCAGCGTCGGTGCGGGGCAAATCAACGCTCAACTGCTGTTGATGAGGGTGTTGCTGCCGGCATCAGACAGCAGCTTTTAAATCAGGCCAAAGTGTGAATACGACAATTTATTCGTGTGGAAAATGCCGTCGCGGAGAGCGGCTGCTGCTTCACTGTTTCGAACAACAAATAAACTGATTAACATTTAGATGAGACGTCACTCGTTGAGGAAATGCACATGGAGGCTATGGCAAAGCTGAAGAGGAGGGCAAGACGGCAAGTTGCCTTTTTATTTTTAGTATTACGGCACAAATACAAATACAGCGATTTATTATGGAATTGCAGTCGCTGCCAGAGACACAAAAGCATCAAATTTAAATTCGTTTTGAAATTGGAAAAATCTGTTAAATAGCTGGAAGCGTAAGAAAATCGAGACGATTGTTTGGCGTTAAAGTCGTTGAATGAATTTTGTTGGCAAGTGCGACGTAATGATTTGTATTTGAAAGCCACAAGTGAGGGAGATAATCGGTATTCAATAGAGGGATTTTGAGTGTTGAAAAGTGACAAAAATGGGAGTGGCCGATGAGTCTCGAGGTGTGAGGTATATTTTGATCAGGGAAGGGAATTGAAAACTCGTACTTTTCCTTACTAGTTACTATGGACTTTTTGGAAGGATGAACTTTTTGGTAGCATATTTTTACGCTAAATTAAAAAAAAATGTTTTTTAATCTTTTTAATTAAAAAAAAGTAAAATTTTTTTTTTTTAATTTTTTTTTACGATTTTTTTAGTAGGTTCACTAAGGTTTTGCTGCAAAAGAGAGGCTGGTTGCGAATCGGAAACTGCATGTCTATTAGGTAGTAGGTGACAAGAGCATTGAGGCAGCAGCTGTTGTGTTCAATAGTGGTGCTGCCTCTGCAGGCAATTACAGTGGGTGGTCAAGCAATTAGCATTTTTCAATACATCGCTTTTCTTTTTATTTTATTCCCAAAAGTTCACCATTTTCCCATAATGATTTCACAATTCGAATGCACACTTTACTATTACAGATTTGCAACAAATGTTCAATTTAATACTGCTGCTAACAAAGTCCCGTTATCGTGCTCACCCACGGCACATAACCCCACAAATACCATTAGAAATACTGTGGGACAAACAAGCTAAGCAAACAAGAAAACAAAAAGTGTTTGGAAACTATAATGAGCAACCTAATGAGAAACACGAAAGCGAGGTGGAATAGTTTAACTACCTGAACAAACGCTATTAAAATGCTCGGACAATCTCGTTCACTCTCTTTCTCTCTCTTGATACCTAGGAAGGACTGCAGAGCCATCGTAGGCAGGAGATTGCTTTATAGCAGCTCATGCGCAAAGGATGGGCCTCACCGGATAGGACAAATGCATGGAATGCCTAGAAAACTGTGCCAAGGAAACTGTGAAGCATCATAAAGAGCCTTGTGAAGCCTCTCAGTGCTAGATTAGGTAAGGTTAAGGTGGTTGTGTGGGCATGGGACTTGCCGAAAGACACACTTAGGCCCCGAAATGGGAAGCCTCAAAGTGTACTTGAAAGAGAAGGTGTCTGTCCTACCTAACCTAACACTGGAGCACATTTCCATCGAATGTCATCTCAATAAACACTGTTGATTGAAACAACCTGACCTGATCTGATCTAAGCAATTTGATGCCATAACTCCGGTTATTTTGCGAACAATTTTCTCAAAGTTAAGTTATTAATTTTCAAGTCAAATATACTTTCAAAATCATTTCACCTAACCGTTATATCTTAACTTCTGTCCGGCTATTTTAAAGCTGCGCCTTACCCACTTAATGGTCTCGTTCTTCTCTGGGTTGGAGGAGATCCTCAAGGACGACATCAAGTTGCTGCTGAACTTCATTAAGAACACACATCCTCATTGATCATTTTTACGTCAATTCGCAACACTAAGAACCTCTAATTGGCCCAACAGGACCTATGCGTAGCAGACTTGGACAGCCAGCTTACCTAATCTAACTTTCTTGTGGTAAATTTATTTTAAAAGTGCATTACTCACAAGGAAAAAAAGAGTGTTAATTAATTTTTAGCAACATTGCTCTAAATAACTTTAAATGTGAAAATTTTAAACTGTTGAGAATGCAAGTTTGTGATAAGTTAGTTCAAGCTTGGCAAGCTATGGGTTAAATAGCTGAGGGATGTTTAAAATGCGTTGTAATGCCTGAACTTGAAAGGATTTAGGAGGCCGTAAGGCTTAAGCTGGTCAATAAAAGATGACTGAACGAGACTAAGGTTCTTCAATAAAGTTGATTTGAAAAGTTGATTGAAGTTGAAGACATTATAATCTTACTATGGTTGTTTTTGAAACAGATTTGCTTGTAATTTATGTTATTTACTTTATGACTTTTCACTTTTAAACTTTCTCTCAATAAAGCATCTTTTAGTTCGCAATATAAAATACAAAATTTCATTGAAAAGTCAATTTATTGCAACTTCATTTCAAACAAATATTTGATTTTCTCTTTATTCATATTTTCCTATTGACTTGCAGGCATTAATTTTATTTTCTTGCAATTGAGTTGCGAATTTAAATTCGACTATTTGCATTGTTTTTGATGCCACAGTAACAGAAAAGCGCTGAGCTGTTTATAAATAACGCAATTAATTTTAGTAAATTAAATTTCCCCAATAACTTAATGGTCTTTATATACAAATACACACACAAACAAATATACAAACATTCAAAGCTCGATGCCACCTAACCGGCGCGCACCAGTTGCAGCACTTTTGATCCTTATTTATTATTGAAATTTCAATTTCTTTGTTTTCTTAGCAGCCATTTGAACTGGTGAGCGGATAGCTTATTCAATGAGGTTTCGACTTGAATTGCGCTCATTTATCATGTTGGCGTGCGGCATGTGGCATGCGAAGGCGCACTTACAACTACACGCACACTTAGGCAGACTGCTGTAGCTGCCACTACTTCATTGTGTTGTTGGTATGGGTTTGCCTTTAGTTTGCGGTGTTATTTGTGCGACTGTTTGCATTTGCATTTGGGATTTGTGTTTGCTTTTGAGGCTTTCGTTTGCTCGTTCCGTGTTTGTTTACATTTCGGCTTTGCAACACATTCGACACAATGCTGAAAATTCCATTTTGTAAATTAAAATGGTGATTTTTTAATGGCTCTCAAAGTGTTGACGAAGAGTTGGAATTTAATTTTGAAAATGTGGAAATTTTAAATATATTAAAATAGTTACTATCAATGTTACTAATGTCCAGTAAAGATTGAATGTTTGTAGCTTAAGACTATTATTCATTAAGACAAAAAGTTTTGCTTTCATCCAACAGTTACTATCAATGTTACTTATGTCTAGTAAATATTAAATGTTTGTTGCTTCAGATTGGAATTCATTAAGACAGCAATTTTTGCTTTCATCCAGCTAACGTCTATTCTTGTTAGCACTCTTTGCTTGTTCCTATGCTCTATGCCTTTTTATTCCTTATATACTAAACTATACTCTAGCACACCTTAGCCAATTACTGTCGACTTCGTTAGGTACACGCCTTAACTTTTCCTCACCTCTAACACTTGTCTTTTTCAATAAAACTTTCACCTTTGAACCCTGACGCTACTCATCACTTGAAGCCACTTGAAACTTCTCTGCTTGCAGTTTCATTATCCTTTTACTGGTTTTACTTGCTTTGCATGTTGTACACGTTTCAACGGCAACACTACACTTGAAATTTGCAGTTTTGCCTGCTTGGTGCTCGCTTAATTACAGTGCAACATGAATAACATTTTGTTTACTTCCCACTTCCACTTCCTCATAAACATTTGGTTACTATTAAATTACCTTCAACTAGCTTGCTTTATTTCTTTATTTTCTTAAATTTTCCAAACAATTCTCAAAAATATTGCTCCCCTTAAGTTAAGGGAAAGCGTTGCCAAGCTGAAGTTTTTCGCATCAACTTGATTGTATAGACTTCAATCACCCTTTAGGGACGCCAGCATTAGTGGTTCGAGGATATTTCGGCTCCTTATTAAGTCTAGTCTCAGTGTAGTCTCAGTCTAGTCTCAGTGTAGTCTCAGTCTAGTCTCAGTGTAGTCTCAGTCTAGTCTAGTCAAGTCTCAGTCAAGTCTCAGTCAAGTCTCAGTCAAGTCTCAGTCAAGTCTCAGTCTAGTCTCAGTCAAGTCTCAGTCAAGTCTCAGTCAAGTACCAGTCTAGTCTCAGTCTAGTCTCAGTGAAGTCTCAGTCAATTCTAGTCAAGTCTCAGTCAAGTCTCAGTCTAGTCTTAGTCTAGTCTCAGTCTAGTCTCAGTCTAGTCTCAGTCTAGTCTCAGTCTAGTCTCAGTCAAATCTCAGTCTAGAGCTGCCTTAACTCACTTTAGCTTTGTTCCTATCTCCATTTTTGCTCTATGTCTACCCTGTGTCATGGGGTTGTAACTTCTACTTTTACCCAAACTTTCATGACTTTCATTGTGTCTGACACTCGTTGCTTCTCATCGCAGAGTTCTGCTTTTTCCCCATAAATTCTGCTTCCCTTAAAATGTTCTTTATTTAACCCCATTTTTCCTTATTTTCTTTCACCTTTCTCATTCTCATTCTTATTGTGATTTTCATTTTCATGTTTATTTCTTGGCTCAAATTTACTGTCGGCTGTTCATCCTGTTTCCACTGACGCGCCACATTGCGGTCGCTTACTGACGCCTGATTTTCTTTATGATTAATGCCACTAACCTGGCTTGTGCAACACACACACAACGAACATCCTGCCTCACAATCTTTCATCCTGTTTTACCTGCAGCGCTGTGTGTGTGTTTGCGCTCAAGGATATTTGTTTAGCTGACTGCAAGACACAACAAATTGTTGTGTAAACGTGTAAGCGTTAGACAGCAACGCAGTAAAACAGCACAACAGGATGTTAGATATTATAAGTTGCGATTAAAAAGGATGTCTGCGTTGCTTGGCAGACACTTGTTATTTCTTATAATTGCTATTTAAAGGCAAAAGGGAGAGAGTACAAAAAATAGAGCTAAATATTTTTAGTCACCTTGCTCTGAATGGCTTTAAATGTGAGCGTTTTAAGCTGTTGAGAATGCAAGTTTTTGGTCAGTAAGCTTAAGCTTGTCAAGTTGAGGGGTTAAACAGCTGAAGGATGTTTGATGCTTTGGACTTGAAAGGATTGTCTGGACTTAAAAGGATTTGGAAGGCCATACGGCTTAAACTGGTCCATCATAGATGACTGAAGGAGGCTAAGGTTCTTCAATAAAGTTGATTTGAAACAGTGTAGTACATGCTGATACTAATGTGGCCAAGGAAAGGTGGGATTGAAAACATAATGAACGTCCTGTGGCTAATGTGACCAAGAAAAGTTGGGTTTGAACTTCTGGAAGTTGCTGTAAAGCACTTACAACGATCTTTGAAAAGTAAGCCAGAAGAATGAAAGGGTGAGGACTGTAATGTTCGTATAACTTGCACGATAGATTGATGGAACACTAAGGTTTCTTAGTAGAAGCCAGCCTCGATAGTCCAGCGGGTAGCGCGCTGGCTTTTCATACCAGAGGCCCTATGTTCGAATCCCCAATTTCGTATTATTTCTAAAACTTTAAACTGTTCTAAGGACCAACAAAAAAATTTATTCCTGAAACCATAGAAGGTTCAGACGTTTACAAAGAAGCTTATTACCATATGATAACAAAATAGCGAAAGGGTTAATGACTTCAGAGTTTAATAGCAGTTCGTATATGCTTTGCTAATACTGGGTTAACAATTGACGTTGCGGCTTAGTGGATGTTAATGCCTTCACAGTAAAATACCAACTCATACTTTCTTCACAGTTATTAAGTTAAAAAACTCAAAGACATTTAAAAAACTTCACACACTCAGCATGGTTGAAGGGTTAGTGAAGCTGAAAACATTTCCAGGAGTGCCTCATGCCATTCTTGAACATTCAGACTAAAAAATCGTTATCTCAAAATACTACATTACGTATTTATTTATAAACTCTAAGAAATCCATTCACCGAAATGAGACCAAGTTTTCCAAGGACTCTAATTTAGTTAGCAACACTGAGAGGAAACATAATTCTTACTAACTAAAATTTAAAATTTAGTTTTCTTCATCAATCAAGTGTTTAATACTACAAGAAAATCTAAATTTCTTGATCACACATTCTTAAATTCCCTCTTTTTCTTTAACACATTATTGAAAGCACTTCTTGTCTGACAAAACCGCATTTTTTGCACATGGCTTTGCTTAAGTTGAAAAAGCTTTTGGCATAACGACCAAAATTAAATTGCGACAATTTTTAGTTTTAATTGAGTTTTTGTGGCGCGTTGAAAATTAAGTTAGCGCGCAAGAGAAAAACGTGGAAGATGAATACGAAACGTGCAAGAGAGCGAGAGGCATATAGAAGAAACGAACGTGCACACAATGCCATTTAATTCTTTTCTCTCTGGGCTATCATTAAAGCAGCTTAAGTTAATGACGGCGGCAGTTTGACGGCGTCGAACGAATGACAGTTGGCTAAAGTTTTTCATTATCCCTTTTTAATCTGACAGTGTCTGCGGGTGGCATTTTAGTATTTGTGTGATTTTGGTGGGCGTTGTTTTGAATTGAGGATTGTTTGAGTTTAGTAAGGAAATTGAAGAACTTTAGTTAATGCTAGAAAATTGGCCAAAGTCAGAGGCAGTTTTTGAGAATAGCAGAGTCTGAAAAGAGTTGAATGAATGAATTGAATTTATTTGTTTAAAATTCTTTTTTAAATGAACATTCATTCTAAACCTTAAAGCTTGCAATGCGAACAGAAGGAAGACAATTTTATTTTTATAGTGTTTTGTCGATTTAAAGCTTTTTGGTTTTATGTAAACGAGAAGCAGGAAGAGAAAATCATTTATAGTTCAAGAGAGAATTGGAATTTTTAATAGAGAAGTCAAACATTTACCAGCCTCCAGAAATTTTTTTAAGAAGTCACATTTTATTGGTAAAAAATTATATATGTTTTAGTCTTGTTTTTCTATTATCACCTTTTATATACTGAAAAATATTCGAATTTTTGGTGGAGAAGTTAAACATCTACAGCAGCCTCCAGAAACGTTGTATGCTCTCATGTTCTTACAAGCTCGAAATAAATTTTTTTTTTAGAAAATCGTCTGTAGGTCTGTCAGATTTTGGTCTTAGGTTTAGCTTTTATATTATCAGCTGTCAAAATACTGGAAAATATTTGTTTTTTTTATGGGAAATGTAAACATTTAGCAGCATTCAGAAAACGTTAAATCTGTGGTTAAAAATTGCTTTCACATACACAGTGCGACAATTATGTATTAAGACTCGAACCGTATCTCAGCAACCAAGCGCGCCATCAACGTGCGAGCACATGCGTTTTGAAGCTTCAACCTTCCTCTACTAACTGTCAAAATTTCATGACAATTATGTATTAAGACTCGAACCGTATCTCAGCAACCAAGCGCGCCATCAACGTGCGAGCACATGCGTTTCGAGGCTTCAACCTTCCTCCACTAACTGTCAAAATTTCATGACATTTTGGCTGACATTTAATATTTATTAAAATTCATTTTGCAAAACACATTTTCGTTTGATGTTGAAATTTTAACATGGAGCAAAGAGCGGTCATTAAATTTCACGCAAAAATTGATAAAGTGCATCAGAAACATTCCGAATGATGCAGCAGGCGTATGGCGATGCTTGTTTAACAAGATAAAATGTTTTTATTGGCATAAACGTTTTGTGGATGGCAGAGAGTCGCTGGAAGATGAAATAAAAGAAGGAAGGCCAATTTCAGTTCGGACGCCGGAAACGATCCAGAAAGTTCGTGATTTTATTGCAGAAGACAACAATGCTTCACTGAAAATGATGGAAGAGGCCTTAAACATCAACAGAGAAACTATTCGACTCATTCTTCACGAGGATTTGTGCAAAACAAAGGTTTGCGCAAAATTTGTTCCACACACATTGAACGAGGAGCAAAAATTATTGAGAGTCAGTCATTCTACAGACATCGTTGCAGCCGCAGAAAATGATTCAAACTTCCTGAAAACAATTGTTACAGGTGATGAAACATAGTGTTTGCAATACGATCCAGAAATCAAGTGTCAAAGTGCGGAATGGAAATCAAAAAACTCACCACAAGCCACAAAAACAAGAAAAGTTCCATCAAAAATCAAAACAAAACTCATCACATTCTTCGAGAGCAAAGAAATTATCCACAAAGAATTTGTTCCAACTGGTCAAATAGTTACTGCCGCATATAACCTCGAAGTTTTGAAGCGTTTGATGGCCAGAATCCGTCGTACTCGACTAGAATACTGCGATCCAAAAAGTTGGTCTCTGTTGCACGATAATGCACCGAGTCACACAGCACTCATTGTTCGTCAATTTTTAGCTCGGAATCGGGTCTGTGTGTTGAATGATCCGCCTTATTCACCTGATTTGGCACCGTGCGACTTCTCTTTGTGCCCGAAACTGAAATTGAAGTTGAAAGGATGCTTTTTTGATGACATTCAGACCATACAACAGGCTTCGACGAGGGCACTGGAGGAAATTCCGAAAAACTATTCCGAAACTATTAATTCGATGTAACAAGTGTATTGAATCAGGAGGAGAATATTTTGGGTAAATAAAAAAAAGTAAGCTTTCAAAACACTGAAAAAATATTGAAATTTTTACGGTAAGTTAAATGTTTAGCAGCTTTCAGAAATTTTTTAATCTGTGGTAAGAAATTTGTTTCAAATATAAAAGTCTTTAAGACTTCTGTCTAACTTTTATACTGTCAGCATTCGAAATACTGCAAAATATTGGAGTTTTTTATGAAAAATTTAAACATTTAGCAGCTTTTAGAAAATGTTTAATCTGTGATAAAAAATTTGTTTCCCATCAAAAGTATCAGCTATCAGTTATCAGCTTTGAAAATAATAAAAAAATATATAAATTGTTGATGAAGTCCATTCAAATTTTACATGCAGACTCCAACTTTTATTTCTTTGATAAGATATTTTTTTAAATTTGTAAGTCCACAAGATCCATTATCAGTCTCAATATGTGGTTTTAGTAGCCTTTAAAATACATTCTCAACTGTCTAAAAACCGCAAATCCTTTCAAATGTTTGCAACTGTCGGTTTCATGGCGCCTCCAAGCAACAGCAGCAAAATTTCAGTACTGCGATTTCTTGCTGTGGGAAGCGGATGGCAACTAACTGAACGCGCTGTTAGATAAACAGCAACGTGGCTGTGATGCAAGCCTTAACACACATACACACACACGCCAACCGAAATGCACTTAACATTTCACTTGCGCCAACGACGCATTCAACGCCAGCCATTTCCCCCCAGGACGCGTTCAAATTCACCTTAATCCTTGTTTGGAGTGCAACAGCGGCGGCAGCATACTTGGCTGAAATTTTATGCAAACACACACACGCCGGCGCACACACACAACTGTCTAGTCACACGTAGTGGTTGGTGTGTTGGTGTTGTGTGTGCGTGTGTAGTTGTGTTTAGAAATTTGAATTTCCCTCTCTGTTTGCTTTCACATTACTCGCTCCATGCAACGAGCCATTACCTGCTGCGGCATCTTTCGGCTTGTGCTAACACACACTACGGCTTCGAGCGCTACAGCTGCCATACGCCTGCAAGTATGCAAGAAGCATTTGCGCAAAACTTTGCATACGACTGCTGCTGCTGCCAATGCTGGTGGAAATCTTACGCGGCCACAAGACAAGTTGCTCGGAAATTTGCACAATTTTCACTTATTATCCGATGCAGTAGTAGTTGTTGTTGTTATTATTATCACTGTGTGTGTGTGTATGTTGCTCTGCAGTACACAAATTCTGCAACTTCATTTCAGTATCTTTGCTTACTGAAATTTTGCGCTCGTTATAGTTTTTGTTGTTGGGTTCTTCCTTCTAACTTCTTCTTGTTAGTAATATTATTCTTGACATGTTTGTTGTTGTTGTTGCTTGTGGCACTCCTTCGCTGTCACGCGACATGTGCAACGGATGCAAATTACTTGTTTAGTGCGGTTGCTGCAATGTGATTGCCGCCATCGTTGTGCTCATTGTTGTTGTTGTTGGCGCTGCCAGAAAATATGATTTATATCCACATATTCATGTCTATACATATACATATGTATCTATGTACATATGTTAGTTTGCACGTTTATATAAATTTGGATTTATTTGCTTATTTTAACGAATTTCTGCAAAAGATAATCAAGAATCGTGTGCACTGCGCTCATGTGCGGCTTCTGTCGGCAATGTTGCCAACCTTGTTAGCATTTTTGTGCGCTCGTATGTTGTGTCTGTGAATATGTGTGTCCATGCAGCATGGAAAATTACAGGAATTTCAATTAATTTCGATTTGCTTTTTAGTAGCGGCGATGGTGTCTCGCACTTCCGAGTGCTAAGTGCTGTTAATGTAATTAATTAAAAATTTTAATTAATTGTGCCACTCAACGGTGCTGCATGTTAATTTTGCTTAGTGTAAGCAATTGACTACGATTACAATAACAACAAGTTTCAGGAATGCAAATGTTTGTTTTGATGTTTTGAAAGTTTGTATTGTTGGCTAATGAAATACAGAGAGAATGCTTATGTTTTGATGACGATTAGCTTCGGTGGATATAATTCAGATTTAGCAAGCAGATTTTGAGATCATTGTTGTCATATTGACTTGACGATGGACAATGTTTTGTAGGACACTCTAAAATTACTCAAATGAAATACAAAAATTGGTGCTTTTTGATTCGTTTGAACAGATTCGTTTGGGACAGACAATTTCTTTTCAAGTTTGGAAGCATGTTTGCCGAAAAAACGAACGTGTGAATTTAAACTCTATGGTCTTTTGAAACTCATAAGAAAGTTAAGGAAATTTACACCATAACTCACAGTTTTCCTCTTTTCTATAGCGTTCCACCATGTTTCGGCTTTATACTCTTTTCTGAACTTTAAGTTTAAAAGGCTGACGAATTAGTTTTAGTGTTCAGACTTTGAAATTTCATTTCATTTCATTTATTTCAAGTCTACAGTAAATGAACTTACAGACTAAGCGATCAACAATTAAACAACTTATTTTCAAAGAATTTATTATTTTGTCGAATAGTCGGACTAGTGAACTTATCTTTCGTGATTTCTTTAGACTTGAGACGTAACAAAGTCCCAGAATTTTACACTCTACCTACCACGAATATTAGATGTCATACTATTCTCTCTCTAACTTGATTACAGATTTCGAAATTTCAAAGAATAGTCGGACTAGTGGACTTACCCTCCGTTATCTTTTGAGACCTAAAACGTAACAAAGATCCTTAAATTTACACTCTAAACCATTATTTTCCTTTTTCCTGTTATGTCCCACGGATGTTGATTGTCATACTCGTCCTCCGAGACTCAAGAACAGTGGGCTACTAGATCACAATGCTTGGCTAACTTGATTATAGATTTCGGAATTTCAAAGAATTTGTTCTTTTGCCGGACAGTCGGACTAGTGGACTTACCCTTAGTGTTCTCTTAAGACTTGAGAAGTAACAAAGTCCTGAAAACTTACACCCTAACAAACAGTTTTCCTCTTTCTTTTTACCTTCCAACATGTTTCCGCTCATCCTCTTTTTTAAAATTTAAGAGGAAACTAACTTTACACTCTATCTCATAATTTTCCTTTTTTCTCTTATCCCTCACAGCTGTTGGCTATTACACTCTTCTCAGAGCCTTAAGTACAGTGGGCTGCTAGATCTGAGTGTTTGGCTAACTAAATTTTGATTACATATATCAAAAGTTTAGAAATTTTTACATTGGTAAATATTTTGTTAAATTTTTGTACTGAAAAAAGTTACTAGAAACTATAAAAAACAAGCATTCAAGCGGTAATGGATTAAATTCATCTTAGTGGTTAGATTTTTGCAGTGACGTACATAGAATTTAATTTTTATGGGTTTGCTGTACACAACTCTTGACCCCAACGCCAACCAATATTTGTAAAACCATATTTGATACCCAAAATGTTTGTAACTAACAAATTTGTGGGTGAGTTTTGAAACCCCAAAACCGCTCTTGTGTGAGATACTGGTGTGTTGCATTGCTGACCAGAGGTTCGAGACTTATCTACTTAGAGCTTTATTAACATTAAACAAAGAAAATCCAAAATATTCGATCGATTGCTGCTCTTTCAGCAAATATTGTGAAATCTTTGAGGTTAAAATTACCAATGCAAAACTAGGTCATAGATGACCAAAATTCTCTCACTTGTTTTTCAATTTCCTTACAAAAGAGCCTCGGCCTTTTGTCAACTCATTCAGTTAATCTATTTTTACTTTTCTCTCAGTGAAATCTTTGAGGTTAAAATTACAAATGCAAAATTAGGTTACAGCCGACTAAAAGTTTTTCCCTTGTTTTTCAATTCCCTTCCACCAGCGAATCGTCCTTTCGTCAACTCATTCAGTTAATCTATCTTTGCTTTTCTCTCAATGAAATCTTTGAGGTTAAAATTACCTATGCAAGACTAGAAAAGTTGTTATAAGTTGTTCATAGCCCATTAAAATTTTACTTTACTTCAATTTACTTGGTTTTGAGTTCCTTTCTACAAGCGACTCGTCCTTTTGCCAATTCATTCAGTTAATCAATTTATCCTTTTTTCTCAATGAGATCTTTGAGGTTATAATTACCTACGCAAAACTAGGTGCCAAGTTGTTAGAAGTCGTTCATACCCAACTAAAATTCGCGCACTTGTTCTTCAGCCCATTTCCACAAGCGACTCGTTCTTTTGTCAACTCAGTCAGTTAATCAATTTATACATTTGCATCATGTCGAGTTGCATTTCCTCGACATTGTTGCATTTGTGCGTCTGTGGCTGGTCTGTCAATTTCATTCAGATAATCCCCTCTCTTCGCTGGTACAACAGAAGGCGTCAATAAGCCTGAAGGCACTACTCGCTCTTCTGTCTTTTCTGTCACTCGTCATGTGACCATTTGTGGCCATCAGTTTGTGCTGTTTTGCTGTTGCTGCTGCTTATCAAACTTGTCAACAACACCGACAATGCCAAGACAGCAATAACAAGCACTCGCACAACAACAAAGTCGACAACCAACCAAGCAATTCATTTGCATTTGAAGAAATGTCTACAACAATGGCAAAAATGGCAACGCCAAACAAACCGTTGAAAGCGCAAGAATGGCAAATGGAAATTGGGGAATAGCGGCAAACCGAATGAACGAAACAAATGAACAAATGGGAATTGCGCGCATTGTTGCTATTGTTGGCACACACACACACAAACAAAGAAAAATATACATTCAGCACTGTTGACAGTGGAAATGGGCACAAGAAACAGTGGCAAATGGTGGCTGCCGAAAAAAAGTGCACACAAGTCCTGCGGGCACAAATTCCAAAGGCGTCAATGGCGGCAAGTGAAAAGTTTGTTTGTCGCATTTATGTGTGTGGGTGTGTGTGTGTTTGTGTAAAGTGCTATGAAGTACAAAATGTCCCTCGGGGTTGAGTTGAGTTGAGTTTAGTTTGCAGCACAATTATAGGCGGCGGAGGCAGCTGGCGAGCAAAAGTAAAATTATACAAGGCAAATGAGGCGCAATGAAAAGCGTGCGAAGCAATAATGGAAATGCAAGTGGCGACAGGCGAACGCGAACAAAAGCAGGTCGGTAGCAGTTGGCAAAAGTTTTTCATTTTCAATTGCAGATATTTTTCGGGCCCCGAAGACAAAAGACAATAAAACATAAAAACAAGGCGAACCATACATATGGAGTACGAACACAAAGACTTGAAGGGGCACAAGTTGCTGGGAGATGGTGTCGCCGAAGAAAGCAGCAGGCAAGATAAAATGAAATTGACAGACCAAAAAGAGTAGACGAAAAAAATGCAACCTTGGCATAGCCGAGTGCCGTGGAGAATAAACTCAAATGCACAAGTTGAAAAGTGTAAATTTAATTAGGCTAAAGTTGGCACATTCTACAAAAAAAACCAAAAACGAAATGAAACACGAATGAAATGAATGAAGTTTAGGGTAGAAGTAAAGAATTAATGGAACTCTAGGATGAAAGAAAATGCGGGCAGTGGGCTTGTGAAAAATTTTAGCAACTGAACGCAATTTGGAATAGGAAAAGAATTGTATGGATTTTCAATGAAACATAATTTTCTATATATTTTGTTGTTGTTCAAGTATAAAATTAAGCTGTGTGTTCCTTTAACCTTAAAACAGCCTTCAGGGTTGGGGGTCCCTAATAAATTTGATTGATTTAACCGATTTTAACATTATTGATCTTAATTAATTTCTATATATTTTGTTGTTGTTAAGGTATAAACTTATGCTGTGTTTTACTTCAACTTTAAAACTGACTTTAGGGTTCGGAGTCCCTACATTGATCGAACCATTTCTAACTTTATTGGCCTATTGATTTTCCAATTCTTTTGTTGTTGTTTAAGTATAAAATTACGTTGTCATTTTAAACTTCAAACTGTCTTTGGGGTCCAGGGCTCCATACATCGATCGAAGCATTTCTAACTTCATTGAACTTTATTACTATATGATGTATTATAGTATGTAGTTCAATTTAGTATAGTTTTAATATATAGTAACTGTACTTTTTAAATATTTATTATAATGCAGATCATCTGAACAAGCGTCCGGCTGAAAAAAACTTAGGTATGTAGCTACTCAAAGTATGAAAACGCATTGAAATGTAATGTAGAATCGACCTCGAATCGGCCTGTAGTAGCCCTAAGAACTCACATCTCAAATACCAATGCAACCCTGTATGTGCGCTGCATGCAATGACAGCATTCACCCGTTTGGCATCAGAACTGAAGCAAGCAAACCGAACCAAGTTGACGCGTGTACGTGCGTGACTGCCATCAAAAATGAAATGTTTAAGCTTTTCATCGTCGCACACACACACACACACACATTCAAAGTTTTCCATAAAGCAATGTAAATAAAGAAAATACTTAAAAGAAAAATGGTTAACGTAAACTTTTTCAATCTAAATTGATCAAAGCAATGTGAAAGACGCATATAAAGTAAAGTGCATGGCATATAACAACAACAACAATGGTTGCAACTAGTCCTCAAAAATTAACACTTTGGTGAAAGACAACAAGGAAGAAAAACAAAAAAGTGACAGTGTAGCACCAAATTAGTTCACGCGTGAATGTTATAAAGCTTAGCACAACATCACATAATTTCAGGCGCTTTTCATACACACACGCACACAATGTGGATACAGTGTGCTGCAAAAGTATTTGTAGAAGAATATACTTTGAATTCATTTCTTAACTTTTTGCTTGTAAGCCAATGTTAGTTTAACCCTTTAACTGTTTAATTTTGTTTCGAAAAACTTTTTCTGCCTGCTTAATTATTTTCCAGCGAAGACGAGTATACTCGACATAAACAGAGTAAAATGTTTCTGCCCGTAAATGTATGCAATTATGACTAAAAATCAAACGTTGCGTGTTGGTTTTTTAGAAAAAATATATATTTATTCGTTATTAACAAACAAAATTTATTTCATTGATAAAAAATATATCCACAAGACTCTTATAACTTTTCTTCTCTTAACTATTATAACGCACAATCAACTGAGAAACGCATACGAAATACATTTTTATTTGCAAAAAAACAGTTTTGTAACCGTATTTCCCCAGAATTTGTTATTTTAGCTTAAGACAAGCTATTGTGTATTAAAATAAATAGCCAGACTAAAAAATATTCTAAAATGTACATTTTTTATAAGATCTTTATTTGCCCTTTCTCGGGGAAAAAAATTACAGTAGAGTCGTTGAATATTAATACGAATGCTAACAGCTAAAGGGTTAAGACACGTCAATATTTTTAGGTTAGGTAAGGCAAGCAGCTTGGTAGTTTCTCAGCAATTGAACTCGGAGGCCTCAAAAGGCCTATGAAAGGCCCGAAGAAAGTGTAGACAAGCTCATCTCATGCTGCGTTTGGTGTTGGCTGAAGTAAGGCACTGGAAAGGAGGGACAATTGGAATACGAATGGCGCGTTGGCATATTTTTAGGGGCATGATAAGTTCGCTAAAACATTTACATAGATAACTGCCAATGATACTGGAAACTTTGAGACCAATTAGAATGTGCGAGAGCGATGTGCGCTACAAGCAAACAAGTATAAAAGGCTGCCGGTTGCAGCGCAGATGGAAAAATTTGGTTTTATTGTAGTAAGCAAAGGTGCAACACGAAGTATTCCTTATTGGAATAAGTAACAAGTGTAGAGATGGTAAAGTGTGATATTGTAAATAAAGTGATTATTGTAGAGTTGTGTTTTTGTGAATTTTAGTGTGTTTTATTTCTGAGCACAATCCAGAGATACGAATATGCCTGCGTTGAGATGGTCGAACTAATATTCGCAACAATACTTCTACTCAAAACATTCACTAATCTAAAGCTACACTTGTCTTTGAAACACCCTGTACACCAACAACAAAAGAAGAAGCATTCTATCAATTTCGCTTCGGCCAACAACAACAACAACAACAACAACAACAACAACAACAACAACAACAACAACAACAACAACAACAACAACAACAACGACGACAACAACAATAACAACAACATTGGCTGCTTAATTTTAGTATCATACTTAACGCACCGCCAACACTCATCCATTACACTATCACTTTACGTCTGTAGACCGTCAACGAGAAACAACACATCACATCACATCAACGACCGCCATACATTCAACATACGCGCAGAGCGACAGCAACACCGACAGCGACACCACAACATATTACATCAACAGAAAATCAGAATTTTTCACACCTCATGCGTGTGGAATTTAAATTTCGTATACTTCATTCTGCAATGGTTGTGTGGTCTGAGTTTCACTTCGTCTTTGCTCGCTCGTTTTCATATCAATTTCTTAAGGATTATATTACCTCATACTTTGAATCCGACTACTGCATGGTTTGCTATTTGCCGAAATGGCTGGCACGAGCGTTGCATAAAAGTTTTTCTAGCCAATTCCTTTTTCTCGTATGCCACACACTAATCGGCGGTACGGGCATTAAGTGGGGTTTATTAGTTGAAAGTGTGGTACAAGTTTTTTATAATTTTTACTAACTTAAGGTTTATGTTTTTAGTTTAAGTTCAAAGTATTTTTTTTGTAAACTTGTAGAACTGCTTTAAAATGAATGTATATGAAAGGAATTTTATATTCCTTTCATATAATTCAGAAGTAAACGAGTCAAAATATCATTGAACTATTGAATTATTGAATAGATTAACATATTTTGAATTTATTTTTTTCAATATTTTAAAAGCTCTTATTCTTGTCTGGACTTATCCTTTGTTAGCCTCAAACATATTTCTTTTTAATCTTCACATTTCAAACTTCTTCTTCTCAAAGAGTTTGCTAATTATTTTCAATAATTCTCTTCTGAAACTTTGTTTGCCTACTATCCAATTATTCTCTTTATTTCTTTCACAGACTTTGACCTAATACTAAAAATGTTAATTTTCGATCCCAGTGGTTCAGACAGGATTTCATTTCAGCGAGAAGAAGTGGGTTCGTACACAACTTTTGAGCCCAATGCCAGTTGAAACCATATTCGTCACCCAGGGATTGGATTCCCAAAACTCGACTTGTGACGCTTATTTGCTCCACTGTAGTGTACAAAAGAACTCACTGTCGATGGTCACTCGCATTGATTGCCTCTTACATTTAACCCTCAGACACACACACACACGCACACAAATGTGCTATTCACACCCTGCAGGAAATGTAACTAATTTTAAACTAATTTATAACTAGTCCTTTTCTGTACAGGACTGATTACAAATTAGTTATTTTGCTTGAAAAGAAGTGATTATTTTAACGTGGCGATGTCCTAGCAGCACATCAATTGTCTACCTCTGCATGACTTCCCAACTAGTTTATAACTAGTTGTTTCCAAACCAATTAATAATTAGTCCGCAATGAACTGAATTAAAACTAGTGGTTTTGTGACTAGTTAAAAATTAGTTAGTTTGTAACTGATTTTAAACTAGTCAAATAGTAACCAATTAAAAATTACTTGCATATAACCCCATTAAATGAATTTTCAAATATACTGAATTCAATTCATACGATGTTTTCAAAAACAAAGTACACTCCTTTTAAATAATATTTACAACTAATTAAAAACAAAACAGCAAAAATGTAAAACATTTCATAAAAATAACAGTTCAAATCATTTTACAAGAAAAATTAATTTAAAGAAAGAAAAGTAAAAGAAAACAATACTTCAGCCAGTTCACTTAAGGCACTAAGATATTAAAAAAATTCAAGTTTAAGCCGGCAATAGCTGCTCTCAGCTCTTCCATGGGATCAGCTGCATTTATTGAATCTAGTTAAAAGAGGAACGAATTGTAGAATTAGTTATGGGAATATTATGCACAGTGAATGTAATTTTTAATATGTGTACGTGCATACTAGGGATCGCAATTTTTTGCCATTTTGCGATCCCGGGATTTTCGGGATTGAAAAGTCAAATCCCGGGATCCCGGGATTTAATCCCGGGATTCAAATAACAAATTTTTTAAATAAAACAATTTTACCAAATTGCATAAATACTTGTTTATAATATATTTACCATAAAAATGGACACAGTTTAATCACATTTGGGGTAGTTTTAAGATTTTTTATCTTGAATTTAAGGGGACAGTCCCCTCAAGCGTCCGAGAAAAAAGCGTTTTTTCCTGATTTTTTTTCTTACAGAAAGAAAGATCGGAGACATAAGAACTTTGGGATATGTTTTAGTTAGTCATACTTTCAACTTTATTCACAAAAAAAATTACATCTGGGAAATTCTAAATGACTGAGTTTTCCACGTTTTCCGGCAGCGTTTCGGCACGGTCGGAGTCCATTTGCGGGAACGATAGCAGCCGTTGTTTTCAACTTAAATCAAAAAATTTTTTTTTTGTTTTCTTCGTCAGACTTATTTGTTCTATGTGAACTACGGAAATTCCAAAAATCCAAACTTTAGACAAAAATTATGATTTAAAAAAAAGTGACTTTTTTTACATTTATTTGTTAATAAAAAAGGTATTAAAAATCGGAATTTTTCAAAATCCGTAGTTCGCATAGAGTAGTTTTTCATACTGAATAAAATAAATTTTAGTTTAAGAAAATCTGTTAACTTTTATAGTTATCTTTCCCGCAAATTGTGAAAACATGGTTTTGAGAAAACGCACTTTAAATTTCCGTGCGTGGCCGCCAGGCACCGTGCGCGACCGACTGAATTTTCGTGCAACTCCTGAAATACTTCGAATTTGGAGCTAAAACTTTACATACATAATCTTAAATAGATGCCCAATCGATTAAGAAAAAAAAAAAAAACAATTTTTTGAGACCTCTTGAGGGGACTGTCCCCTTAATCACATTGTAAGGCGGAAAGGGAGGCAGTCGGTGTTGAGTCGTCGAAGTGGTTGGTTGTGCGCGGCACATCACCAAAATTAAGTTGTCATTTACAATCAGTTGTCAACTACATTCAAAATTGTCAGTTTAAATTCAAATCAAAGAAATAAACATAGTCATCCTTGACAACATTTTGTTTAACTTAAAAGTTTTTCATTTGACATTTAACTTCAGTTTGATAACATTTTGTTTTATCCAAAAATGACACTTAAACATAACTTATTGCTTTGCATGAAATGTATCATAAAGTACATATATACGCATATTTGATAAAAAAATAAAATAGTTAATTTGTTAGTACCTTTAGTTTTACTTCGATTATTTCGATAAAAAGTTAAGCGTTGTGATTAACTAAAAACTGAGATCTTAAAAATACTAAGGTATTAAATGTTTTGCCCTCTAATCTAGGGCGAAATTTATTGCAAATAAACCCTGCTGAGAGAAAACATCTTTCAGATTCAACACTTGCTGGTTGAATGCTTAGTAAATAATTATAAGCCTTTTGCAAAAGACGCCCTCTATCCCCTCCCTCCTCCTTCAGATAGGAATTGGGTTTTTGTGCTTTTAAATTTATTTCATTTGAACTTTGAAGCATCTTTTGCAATCCCGAAAATCCCGGGATTAAAAGATTTGAATCCCGGGATTTTCGGGACTGGAAAAAGTCCGGGATCCCGGGATCCCGGGATTGCGATGCCTAGTGCATACATACCAAGCAAAACGTTAAAAAATGTGTTGTAGTCCTTCTTAAGGGGAGGTTCTTTCAAATTTGGCCAAAAAAAGGCCTAAGTTTGGAAATGATTTGTGGCATGATGAAAAAACATAGAAACATCCGGTTGTAATGTAATTTTTAATATGTGTACGTGCATACATACCAAGCAAAACGTTAAAAAATGTGTTGTAGTCCTTCTTAAGCCTTTTCCCATTAGTCCCCACATTAGTAAAATGTTCACGCCTACAGCAGCTTACAGGCACGCTGTAATTTTCCGCGCACAAATGTTCCACTTGCACGTCTTCAGTCGTGCCTTCAGCCGCATTTTCAATTCCACTTCTGTTTTTGTTATTTTGCGACAAATATTTTTTGATTTTAAGGCATTTTTTTACTTATTAAATAATTTATTTTACACACCTCTTTAAACTACGCACTTATTTACACTTTTTCACGCGCACGCTTTGACGAAAAAACACGATATGGCGTCGTTTATGTTGCCAACCCATTGGATTCACTTACAAATCCTAAGGATCGAAAACGTGACCCCAGAAAATATCAATTTTCAAACAATAGGCAACCCTTGTTCATCGCGCAGACGCCAATGGCGACTTGTCGTTTGTACGAACAACGCAACGAGTACGGGCATGCGCTCGTGAACTGTGTAGCCATGCATGATTTTTCAATCAGTTACAAATTAGTTGTCAAATAATTAGTTAAAAATTAGTTACTTTTGCCAACTGACTACTTCTTTCCTGCAGGGCACTTATACTATACCTTTCCCCTTGACGTCAAAGCGAGCAGAAATGGGAAAAGAGCGACTGAAAGTTTGGCGTCAACGTAATTTTTATTGAAAGTTTTTTGCACTCTCTTTGCAAATATTTATTTGGCATGGCCTCAGCGACTACACACTCACACACACACATTAGTATGTGCTGCAGGCCCGTCAATGCAAGTGTCGACGATGTGTTTATGCCTGAATCAAGTTATGAAGAAATTGGATATGGCCAGCAATGGCCACAGCAGCGTCTGCGGCGTGAGGGAGCAGCTTGAAATGCTGCTCAAGATTTTTCGCTTATCCCCTAAATATGGGGTGAAAAAAAGTTTGACGCTACTTTGCGCATCTTTATTTTTGTTACTTTAACTCGGCCGTATCCGTTTTCGTGTCGTTGCTACAAATGTTGCATTGTATTTGTTTCGTTGTTGTGTGTTTATCTGTTTGCCCTGTAGGCACATTGCCAGATATTCGTATGTGGTAAGTTTGAGTTTTTCTTTTTTCGGCTCGCATAAGTTGATGCGATTTTTGACCTGCTTTTCAATTGCCAAAAATAGACATTGAGTGGGAGGTCATTGTTGGGCACGAAAAAAGGTCACCGAGTTTTATTAAATCAGCCGCAGTCAAACTTTTCGCTTGCCTACATGTGAATATTTTATAGCATTAGCTGTGTTGTTTTTTATTATTGTTATTTTTAGCTGTTGACAATTGAGTTTGTGCAATTTTTGTAAATGGCTTTGGTAGCCTAATTTTAGGCGTGCGCACAAAATTCTGCTGAACGTGTGACTGTATGCAATTCAATTTAGTTTAAAAGTTTGGAGTGTTTAGAAATTGGTAGCCAAATATATGTAAAGATACATCTATATATAAAGTGCAATATTGATGTCTGAATGTATGTGTTGTTGTGAAGTAAAAGTTTGGTTTCGTTTGATGCTTCTAAGAGGAAATACTTTGAGATTTCAATGTATTCGGCTTTGTATGCATGTGGAAGCATTTAATTCAATTAAAACTACGCCAAAAAGTATGCTTGAGTAAGAAAGTTAGCCAGTGGTACAAGGGTTTATTGAAAACAAATTTGAGCCTGAACGTATGCTACACAAAAACTGTTGCAGTTGGTTTAGCAAGAAGTGCAGCTGCTTTTGGAAGTAACTTTTGTAGCATACTTTTAGGGTATAATTTTAAAGGAGTATTATTGAGACTTGAGAGTTGGGTGGAAAGATTAGATTAGTTTAGATTACATTGATATATACCAGGTATGCGCCTATGAAACCGATAACTACATCTAGCGGTAAATAGCCAAATATTTATAAACTTCGGAACCGTACCAAATGTCATGTTTACTTCTTCTGTCATATGTCAACAATATTCAGTTCACAATTTGTCAAGTTTCATCCAACAACGCATTGTTTGACGCTCCGGAAAATGTCGGATTACGTGCCTACAAATTACGATTTGCGGACACATTTTGTGTTACCATTTGAAGAAAAAAACCTTCTAAAACCTGGTGAAACGGTTAACGGTGAACGTTACCAACAACAATTGGCCGATTTGAACCGTGCTATACGCCAAAAACGCCCAGAATATGAAGCCAGGCAACACAAAGTGATTTTCCTCGATGACAACGCACCACCACACCGCACTAGAGCCACCAAAGAATTGGTTGCATCGTACAACTGGGAAGCTCTTGCTCATGTGGCTTACTCACCAGACTTGGCGCCTTCGGATTATCACATGTTCGCATCGATGGGCCACGCATTAACGGAACAGCGCTTCAATTCTCACGCAGAAGCCATCGATGATTGGTTTCAGGCAAAAGACGAAACATTTTTTTGGCGAGGAATCCATAAATTGCCTGGGAGATGGGAAAAATGTGTAGCTAGCGATGACCATTACTTTGAAGAATAAAATTGTAATCATTTCCTCACAATAAACGTGTTTTTTTCAAAAATAAATAAATAAAATAAATAAAAATAATAAAACATAACATAAATATAAAAAAAAGGAAAATAAAATAAAATAAAATAAAATAAAATAAAATAAAATAAAATAAAATAAAACAAAATAAAATAAAATAAAATAAAATAAAATAAAATAAAATAAAATAAAATAAAATAAAATAAAATAAAATAAAATAAAATAAAATAAAATAAAATAAAATTAAATAAAATTAAATTAGGTTAAGATTCGATTCGGTTAGATTAGATTGGATTTGATTAGATTAAATTAGGATTAAATTAGATTCGATTAGATTCATATAGATTAGATTAGAAGTATATTAGATCCGATTAGATTATAGATTATGTAATCTTAAGATAGCTCAGAGCCGATAAAGTTAGGTTAGATCAATTTGATGATGAATTGGCATCAGTTTTCGTTATCAGCCTTTGAAAGTTAAAAATGTTTCAAACGTATTTGAGTCCGTTTGTCAGCGTTGAAATATTGTTTGTTAGTTTAGTCCAATATTCTTCAAAACCAAATATACAAAAGTGCAAAACCCAGACTATTTCTGTACTATATCCAATCAAAATCAGACTAAAAAATTTGAAAAGGTTTTTTATGTATGAAATGTGAAAATTTGCAATAAATAGCATTTAATTTTAATTAAAATAAAATGTAAAAAATTAACAAAAATTAAATTTTAAACAAAAGAATTTAAAATCATATATTTTTACTATTTTAGTATTTTTTTAATTTTTCTTAATTTTCATATTCCTAACATAGACCCAACTCAACTCAAGTCTAGCAGATTTCTGTTTGGTCTGTTTGTTCTGCTAACAGATTTGAGTGCCTAAATGTATGTCGAGTTTACCTTTGTTTTACTAATGGTCCTTTTTATTGCCGTTCTAAGTTTTCCGCATGTTTCTGACTACATTTTCACACCACATAATGTCCATAAATAACCTGCTTATCCCCACTTAGTTTCCCCACTTAGTAACAAAAGCAAATTACAACGTATTATTGCCCACTGTTAGGATGTTAATAATTATGCGTGTCCAATTATACACAACTAATTTTAACAGAGGTGCTGTAGGTGCTATAAATTACATTAAATGGCGTCAAAATGACGCGTAATGTTGAAAATTTCTACCTACAAACATTTCAACTCAATATTAAAGCACACTTGTAGGCGCTTGTTATCCGCTTGCCAATGCAATATTGTCACCAAATAACGCAGCACAACATAATTACAACGTCGCGGCAGCAGCTCATTAACAATTCACTTAACGTTTTAATGAGTACTTTTGTCTCTCTTGTGCTGCGGCTTAGTGGATAACACACCGACATGTTTCGTATAATAAGAACGCTGGCAGTCACAGCTACACATGTATACAAATGTTAATACACATGCAGCCAAGTGATTGCTGAATTGCCAAGATAAATGCCAATCTGACAGAGGCAACGCTGGTGCTGGGGCATGGCAGCCACAACGCCACTAAAACAGAGACCACAGCATATGCTGGCGACCGCAAATCTCTTGTTTGCGCATGGCACGGGCGAGCAGCCTAAAAGTATGCTACGCACCGTTTCTTATGCTCTGTGCTATGTGTATTTATTCATATGCGCCGCTTACAGCTGCGTGCTGGCGTGTGTTTGCACAAGTTTGTGGTTTCTATGTACGGCGAATAAACGCTAATAAAACAATAAATTCCACTTCCGTTTGCACTGGCGAACCGACAAAATTCTTATGCGCCCACTTACAAGCAAGCGAATTGTCTATGCGCGTGTGCGTGTGTTGGAGTGTTTACGCATGTAAGCATGTGTTTGCAGGCGTTTTGTGTATGCGTAAGTGTTGGTGAAAAATTTGCTATTAAGTCATGCGTGAGACACATAAACAAATAAGTAAATGCCAAGCGAAACACACACAAACACATAACACACTCATACATACACACAAACACACGTATCGAGGACAACGTTCTTGTATGGGCAGATAGAAAAGCAAGCAAATGAAGGCTACAGTCAGTGGACGATGTACATTTATATCGATTTATATGTAGGCATTAGTCTAGTGGTTTGTGTAGATATGTCTTAGAGTATGAATGTAGGAATATGCTGAGATTTTGGGCACTTAAATAGAACGAAGTAAACTGAAGTGAGCTGAAATGTAGGAGAAAAAATTAAGCCAATCAATCTTTATAAACTCTGTGTATAATTACTGACATTAATCATGAGACTAATACACAGTATTAGGATTCAGAATAAGAATAGAATAGTGCTTCGTTGTGGCGGGTTTGCAAAATAAATGTCTGCACATAATGTTCAAGTATAACTATGTAAAGTTTTGTGGTCAACAAGGTACTTTATATGCATTGGAAATGTTTTAACATATTGTTACGAAAATCCCAAGTTCGTTTTCCAAGGTTCGTTTGGATTGTGTTTGAAAATAAAACAACTTCAATTATTCAGCGCAAAACGCAGTCAGAAACACGACTGCTTTTATACCAGTTTTCTTATCGCGCCGAAGTTTCTTGCACATTCCAGTTCTTTTCCATCTCGATTGTTCTAGCAAAGCTCATCACCTTTCGCGAACCATCCCTGCCATATCGGCATTATAGCAAGCGAATTTTAGCAAATTTGCCGTACTCCAAAGTGCATGCCTAAAAGTATGCTTAGAAAAGCATTCATGCACAGCACAGAGTGCCTTATCGTTTCAATACAATATCCATTGGAATTTGTTTTTTAATTTTACAGATTTCTTAATGAACAAAATTGCTTGTAAGATGGTTTCTTCATTCGTCTTAAAGTAGTTTAAAACAAATTTAAAGGTTTATATAGATTTTTAAATGAAATTATTAAGAAATTTATAAGGTTATGTGTCTTTTTTGAATAGAATAAAAACGTCTATACAAAATCTAAAATCAAAAATCTATATAATATCTATTTAAATCAATAGGTTAATTGTTATGCCACAAGTTTACATATGTTGGTTGCCCCTTCGGGTAACAGACTCACCCTGGTGTCAAATGGGAGCCACTCAGATTCCTTGATAATTTGGACGATCCTGCTGATATCAATTTCTGACAATTTTGTCCACCAGGTTGTCTAGGAAAGAAGCTTCAAGAAGCAGTCAGCAGGTTCCTCGAAACAAACAATACTAGAAGGCAGTAGTCTTTTCATAGCCAAGACTGGGCAATAGTATATAAAGTTTGGAACACTTTCTTTCTCATTCAATAATTTACAGCTCTTTCAAGCTTAAATAAGTATGTCCCTTAGGGTTACACACTCGCTCTGGTGTAGAATGGGAGCCATTCAGATTGAATTGGACGTTGCAGCTGATATCTTTCTTTGATAAGTTTGCCAGGTTGTCTAAAATCAAAAATATATTTATATAAAGTCTATTGAAGTCAATTGGTTCATTGTTATACCTCAAGTTCAAATATGTTGGTTGCGCCTTCAAGTAACATAGTCGCCCTGGTGTCGTTCCCTTTCGAATTCCTTGAGGGTTTAGATGATGCTGCTGATATCTTTCTTTGAGAGGAACGCCAGAATTTCTAGAGAAAAAGAAGCTTCAAGAAGGCGCAGTCTTTTCTTAGCCAGGACCGAGCTATGACACATCATGTTCAAAGCACTTTCTTCCTCGTCCAACAACTCACAGCTCGTTAATTAAGGCGAATACTGATTCAATGGCCGGTCCTGCCAATGATCCGTGGCGTGTCAGGATCTAAGGTGTATACGAAATAGAAAAATACTTAACATACAATGGGCCTATTAGAACTCACTCATCTAACCTATTTCACTTATCTATTTTAATATTTTCATGTAAAAATATTTATCACTTATCAAGTAAACTTTCTAATTTACAATTTCAGTTCAACTTCACTGTGCAACATAAAATTTCTAATGCTGTTTCCACCATCGTTGCTTCTAATTGTCTCCCTCTGACATTTCTCAACTGATACTTTGTACTTCACGCTAATTTGTTTAGTGCAGTTTTTTCACAAACTCCACACTTGTGTCAAGTTTTAATTAAGTATTTTTCACTCAATGCAGTTAGACACTTAACTTAAGTTGCTCGCTCATGGTTGCTCAGAGTTGGCAAGAACTAATTGCAATAATGCTGATACAAGTGGAAAGCTTTGAATTTTTGTATTGGTTTGTTGAGGTTTTTAAAACTTAGTCTTATGATTTTTTAATTTTCGTTAATACGGTAAAGAAAATACTTTGCCCCTCGTTGCGTATGAGTGATTTTTAATTTTCACATTGCAAAGTTACCCGTGTCACTGAAAAGAGTTATTGATTTGTCTGCTAGTCTAAAGTAAGTGTGGAATGTTTTTTGTAACTTAACAATTTTCATTTACGTTTAAAATTTTCAATTAAAAGTTGCATCAATACTTAAGTTAAATGAGTTCATTGACATAATTCAATTAACAATGGAAAGGCGCAATGAAGATTTAAGATATCAGTAGAAAGAAATCCATTATTTTTGTATGAATTTGAATTTCATTTAGCTTAGTTCAAATGATCTGACTTAGGTCAAATATACAACGTTTTTTTCATGACTTGTTGCCATTCATACATCGAGCTTCCTTTTTGCATGCAGCCTCTTCCAAATGATTCCAAATGGTTCCTTGTGCAATGTTTAGCTCCTCAACAATCGAAACAGTGATTATATGACAGATGGACTTTATGATTTCTATGATTTTATTGAGGGTTTCGACAATGAATTTCGACAAAGAATCGATCGAAAATTTCACTTGGCCACAAGTATTAAAGTTATCAGCCTAATACCCCAACAAATCCCTCAACTTGCCACAATCCCAATTTTCAAACATTTTTATTTAAATATTTTATTTTATGATAAATTTTTCTTTAGCTGCCATTCACTTATTTACTGATTTTTCAGAGTTTCCATTTCATACATTTTCATTTCGTTTTCGCTTGCATTTATAGCATTTTTCAGGCAATCATATAAATCATCAATGTAAATTGAAAATTTGTGTTGAAAGTGGAAAATTTGCTTAAAAGGAAAATTGTGTAACGTGTACGTAAAATGTGCGAATTTATGCTAATAAGGCTGGCAGGCTGACAGGCAGCCAGGCAAAAATTTTACCATAGCCATAGCACAGCAAACGAGGCATGTAGATTATATAAAAGTAAAGGCGGCGATGTGGCTGTACCAGCTTGAGACGCACACAAGCAGCCCAATGAAAATATGCTCCATTTCATTTTTGTTATTGATTTTCATTTAACATAAATTATTTGTTGAAAGGTTACTTTTGTACTTTTCTCTTGTGCCATTTGAAAGCGTTGAGTCGCAGGTGTAAAACGAAATACAGCAAACGGAAATGAAATTTTCGATTGCAATGAGCAGAACCCGATTGTGGAGTACATCAAGTAAATTTATAATTAATTAGCAGCCTAAAAATATGCTGCAAGGCAGACAAGTTTTGAAGGAAAAAGGTAAAATATAATATTCAATCAATTACAATTTAAATAAACTGCCAAAAACAGATAAAACAGCTTCTTCCTGAAAAGAAAATTAACAAATCTTAACACGTTGAAAGCTTAAAGTTTCTTGAGCTTCAGTTTGCGCATACTTTTGGATTTAGTATTCAAAGTAGTGAGTTACAGTAGCTTGAGTCAATTGCGAAAGTAGGCTTCAATAAATTTATAAAAAATATTAAAGACAAATCCCACTGCTTGGATGTTATTCGATTTTGCATTCATACTTACAAAGTTTTGGCTTTTTTCTTTCATTTTCACATAGCTGTGTACTGAAATGCCTGCAACATGTTGTAACATGGCAACACGTTCTTAGAGCCGCTGCCACTGGATAACTCCAAACTGGGTCAACACATAAAGTTGACTTTTGGGACATGTGTATGTGTTTGTCTGCCTGTTGGTGCAGCGTTAACGCGTTTGGCTTAGTCGCACACAAAGCCAATACGTACTTGCATTGTAGCGGTTTGTAGCATTGTGTGTTTGTCTGCTACTACACAAATGCATATGGTAGCATTTTTCTTCATTTTATTTCTCAGCTATGTAAAAAATTAAAATTTCTTTCATGTGCCATGCTTAGGTTTTATTGGATTTTGCTTGTTTTGTTTGACTCTATGTCGTGTCGCGTTCAAATAACTGCTGCCAGGCAAAAATGCAACATAAAATTAACAAGAAAAATATATTCAATTTAATGTTTGTGTTTTGTTGTTGCAATGCATTTCATTTGCAGTGCAGTTTCAAACTTAATGTTGCGTTAAATTCAATTCAGTGCGGCTTATGGGGCGTATGAGTGACTTCTGCGTTCAAGTGCAGCTAAAAATGGTCTTTCCTTGAAATTGCTGGTTAATAGAGCTTTTATTATAGCCATAAGCGGTTTAAATTTGCATTGAAATTGCTAGTGTGTTAAATATGAAGTTTAATATTTGGGTTTTCAGTTAATTATATTAAAGTTTAAATCAAATAATTAACCGTAGACACGTTTGAGTAGCGTAAAGTAGGAGTAGGTGGCATTTAGTAGCGATTGTAGGAGCTGCAGATTCATGGGGTATACGTTGCCCACTAGTACCTGCAAGAGAGAAAGAAAATCAGTTACTAAAAATAGAAAATATTCTATAAAAAGAAAAGATAGTTATTTTATACAAATTCAACTTGCCGCATATGGTTTCTGTGCGCGTAAAATAAATAATTTGATCATTTTTTGGGCATCTGTATCGAAATCGTACCAATTGGTCTCATAGGCAGCTATGGCAATCTGCAAACTCTAAATATATAATGGAAAAAACACATTAGTTAACAATTTTGCTAATAATATTTGAGGCTAAAACACAAAAAAAGCATAACTTGAAATTTTTTTTAGTAAAAAGATTAATCTAACTTAATCTAACAAATATTTATTCGACCATATGTTGTATAAAAAAATCAGACTAATAAAAAAATTAGACTAATAAAAAAATTAGAAATTAAAATCGATTAATAAGAGAATTCGACTAAAAATAAATAAAAATAAATATTTGTTCAACCATTTAATGAGTAAAAAATATCATCTCACCTCATCGTAGAGCTCATTGGCATTGGTATACAGTGCCACACTTTGCACAAATATCATAAAAACATAAACGCTGACAATTATCTTTTGAGCCAATGTTTCCACCTAAAAAATTTAAACAAATAAAATTAAGCATTAATTGGAATTGTCACATAAAGCTAACAGCACTTACAATAATAAACAGGAACAACATGCCGCAAAGCATGGCCCCAGAAGTCAAAAACTCCACCAGATAAACGTATGTGGTCAAGCGATTCATGTTATTTATGTAACTGAAAATAGTATATACACAAAAAAACTATTAATTAATGAGTGCGAGTTGAATTTTCAAGGCACATTTCAAACAATTATTCAGAGCACTTTGTAACCTTTCCAACTTCAGCTGATACTGAATGCACCAAACAATTTCACTCAACACTTTGTCTTTGGGCAATTTGGTGAGCAGTTTGAGTTTGTGCTGCAGCACTTTGCACATTAAAATGCCAAACATCATGAAAGCCACAACCAGATTGGTGAACGGTATAAACATGCAGCAGCCAATGGGTGCCAGCACTATTTGAATGAGGAATAAAATCTCGTAGTAGGGGCTGGCGTATTGATCGACATGGGGCACATAGAGACCAAATGGCAGCACTGTGAGAAAGAAGAAATTTTTGAAATCAAATCAAATTAAATAAAATTAATTAAACTAACCTTTTGTTGTGGCAAATAGTGGATACATGAGAAATCCAATCACCGAACAGATGCCTAAGAATAAATTAATTTTGGCCAACAAACGCGCAGTTTTGGTGGTCTTTTGCAGCATTTTAGGCAGTTCAGCGTCGTCTGATTCCTAACATGAAAATATAATAAAATTACTAATAAAATTAAATACAAATTGTTTTCATTTATTCTCACCATCAACTCCACATAGAGCACGCGCAAGTAATCCATAAAATGTTCAAACTCGAAGCGATTCAGACACAGCACCACGGCGCGCATTAACGTATTAAAGAACAGCACCGTTATGTAGGCATTTCTGATAATGGCACCAACTGCTTCCGTGCTATAGAAGATATCCAAAAACTGACTGAAATTCATAAGAAAATAAGGCATCAAACTGGCATAGCGTCGCCAATTGTGGACCAACAGGAACGACCAGAATTTCATGATGCGCAATGTGTTCTTTAAAATTGGTACATCTTCGATTGTGGCGTAAGTCATGTTCAGTTTTGTTGGACAATTTTTAGGGTTCAACTCTTTAAATCACTGTGTTTATTTCTAGGCATTTGTGGAATGTTTTATACCTGCTTTGAGTGTCCATAGTGGCACCAGTGCGCTTAGTCCCGTAGGCCTCTAATTGTAGGCTTCGTGTTTATAATTTTCAATGTGAAACTGTAAATTTATGTTTTTCAATGGGCAATTTTAGCACTTAAGGTTGCTTAAAAGCAGTATGAATAATTTAGTGGTTGCGTAAATGAAAATCGCTGTGCTGCATTGGGTGTGCGTTGCGTCAGCCTGTGGTACAAGTGAGGGAAGAGGCGCATTAAAATAGTGAACAAACCTCTTATTAAAGAGTGTCTGACTACGCATTTAAAAAGTGCCTAAGGCTGTAATTGAGTGTCATTAAATGCAGAAATCTGAACACGTTTCAAGTGTTAGAAACTTGACCAATGAGTAAAATGATAGCGTTGGCATTGTTTGAATTACATTATTTTACATTCACCTGTTGCTTTGAAAACATTAGGTTTCATATACTTTTTTGTTATTTCTGAGCTCGTTTGTGTATCTGAAACTTAATCAATAAACAAAATTACAACTAGATAGCTAAATAGAAAGACAGATAGCTAGATAGATAGATAGATAGATAGATAGATAGATAGATAGATAGATAGATAGATAAATAGATAGATAGATAGATAGATAGATAGATAGATAGATAGATAGATAGATAGACAGACAGATAGATAGATAGATAGATAGATAGATAGATAGATAGATAGATAGATAGATAGATAGATAGATAGATAGATAGATAGATAGATAGATAGATAGAAAAAAGCAGAGAGCCTTAAATGCAGACCTGACTCCTAAAAGGTCCTATGCGACAAACACAAATGACGGATGGACGAAGGTACAGCCAAAGCATAGGCAGCAGCAGAAGCAGCAATCAATCAAGCCAAGGGCAGACGCCATTATCATCGCGACAAAAGGGGAAAGTTGTCTTATGCGAACATACTCCGCACTGTTAAAAATTGTTCCACCACTAAAACGCTGTTTGAAGAAGTGCGCACTATACGGCGGACACAAAAAGGAGAGCTGCTACTAGAACTCAATCGGGCGAAGAACACGAGTACGACCTTGCTCCAGACGGCCATCGAGGAAGTACTTAAGGAGGAAGCGACGGTGCAAGTTAAGTCACACATGGTTACGGTGCAATGCAAGGGTCTGGTATCCGATATTAGTACCAAAGAGGAGTTGCTGGATGCTCTAGAGAAGCAGGCGAGAATCAGGAGACCAGAAGAATCCGCAATAAGGCGTTTAAGGAACACGTACGGTGGAACGCAGACAGCTTACATAACGCTACCAGCGGTAGATGCTAAGAAAGTAGTGGACTTAAAGCACCTGCGTGTGGGATGGGTCCGTTGCCGGGTGTCGGAGGCCTTATCGCCAACGAAATGTTACAGATGCTGGGGCTATGGCCACAAGGCTGCAGCGTGTAAAGAACCAGATCGAACGGGGTTGTGTAGAAGGTGTGGGGATAAGGGCCACGTCGCATCATCATGCAAAAACGCAGAAAGGTGTTCTCTTTGCCACGGGCCACATGATGCAGGGAGTACAAAGTGTCCTCGCTATCAGGAGGCAAGAAGTAAGAAGCGTTCATGAGAATTATTCAACTCAACCTTAATCACTGTGCGGCGGCACAAGACCTATTGTGGCATAGCCAGAGCGAGCTGCGGGCAGACATCGCGCTGTTGGCAGAGCCGTACGCTGACATAGACTCCCACAACTGGTCTACTGATAGGTCGCATAAGGCTGCTATCTGGACCCTGGGCGACAAAACTGCACAACGTAGGTCAACAATGTCAAATGTAGGCTTTACTTGGATCCAAATCGAGGGGATGTACATAGCTAGCTGCTACGCACCGCCGAGCATGCCCATAGAAGAGTTCACAAGGATGATGTCAATATTGACGACGGAGCTAAAAGACTTGCGCCCGATCATAGTGGCAGGTGACTTTAATGCCTGGTCGCAAACTTGGGGAAGTAGGCACACAAACCCGCGAGGAAGGGTAGTCGAGGAGGCTTTCGCTTCGATTGACCTAGTGCTTCTTAACGAACCAGGTCACTACACATTTGAGTCAGGGAGAGGACGATCGATCATAGACCTAACTTATGCAGATAGATCGATAGCAAAGCATGCTAAGTGGGAAGTGTCCAAGGTTTACACACATAGTGATCACCACGCCATCATTATTGATGTGGCTATAGGGCAAAAATGGAATACGCATGTACATAAGGTGCAGAAGATCTCATGGAAGAGGAGCGCTTTCGATGCAGAATCCTTTGAGGTGGTTTGGAGCGAGGCTTTGTTTGACGACGGTACGGCAGAATCCAAAGCTACACAGATAGCGAAAAGGCTGACAGAGGCGTGCGATGCAGCGATGCCGAGGCGAAGTGGCAAGGTCAACAGACAAGCAGCGTACTGGTGGACCGAAGAAATAGCCGATCTACGAAAAAACTGCATAAAAGCGCGCAGAAAGGCTCAGAGAGCGCGACGAAGACAAGATTTCGGCGAGAAACAAGCGAACTTTCATGCTTGCAGGCTAGCGCTTAAAAAGGCAATAAAAGCCAGTAAAAATCGATGCTTCAGGGAATTATGCGACAGTGCTGATGTCGATCCATGGGGGCAAGCCTACAAAACGGTGATAAGTAAGGTGAAAGGCCCAAGAGCTCCCCAACCTACATGCCCAATTTTACTGAAGAAGGTCGTTACTTCGCTCTTCCCACAACAGGAAAGAATGGGCAATGCTAGCGTAAGTAACAGTGTCGATGTACCGGAGACAAACGATGTAACGGCGGAGGAAGTACTAAGCATCATTGGAAGGATCAGCGATAGAAAGGCCCCAGGACCGGATGGGGTGCCAAACGCAGCACTCAAGGCCGCGATTCGCTCGAGACCTGATGTATTCGCGGATCTCTATAGCTCGTGCATCAGAGAGGGAATCTTTCCAAATCGTTGGAAGCGGCAACGGTTGGTGCTATTGCTGAAACCCGGTAAGGCGCCGGATGAACCGTCAGCATACAGACCACTATGTCTCTTGGATACCACAGGCAAGATTCTGGAAAAAATCGTATGTGATCGTCTGCAGGAGTACCTAGAAGGAGCAGAAGGACTCTCCGACCAACAATTTGGGTTTAGGCGAGCGAGATCAACGGTGGATGCCATAAGCATGATGATGGGCATAGCTAAGAAAGCGACATGTGGAACAGGTGGCGCTTCTGGAACAATGAGGTATTGCGCCGTCGTTACTTTGGACATTAGGAATGCCTTCAATTCTGCCAATTGGGCGAGGACCCTGATGGCATTAGAAACCTTTGGCGTCCCGTTGTACCTGAGGCGCATGATCCGCAGCTACTTCTGTGACAGAGTGTTGGAGTATGACACGGAGAGCGGCCCAAAAAAGTACGAAGTAACTGGTGGTGTCCCACAAGGCTCCGTGTTGGGCCCAACTCTCTGGAATGCCATGTATGACGGGGTCCTGAAACTAGATCTACCAGCAGATGCCACTTTAATCGGATACGCTGATGACATAGCACTCGTGGTCACAGGAAAGCAAATCAGGGACGTGGAGCTGACATGCAACGACGCGGTGGCTAGAATACAGCGCTGGCTGAACATCGCAGAATTAGAACTGGCAGCACAAAAGACGGAGGCAGTGTTGCTGAGCGCGCGAAGACGAAAGGAACACATGACGGTCAATGTCGGTGGACACGACATCCAATCAAAGCCGTCCATCAAATATCTTGGTGTCATCATCGACTCACGCATGAACTTTCGAGACCACCTAACGGCAGTTAGTACTAAGGCCGGAGCTGTACACAATGCGCTCACTCGTATACTCCCTAATATTGGAGGCCCACAGGGAGCCAGAAGGAAATTGCTCTCCACAGTCGTGGACTCAATTATTCTGTATGCTGCACCCATATGGGCAGGAATACGAAGCAGCCAGCTACGGGGAGCGAGACAGGCATACAGACTTGGCGCGCTACGAGTGGCTTGTGCATACCGAACTGTGTCCGAAGAGGCAACCTGTGTCTTAGCGGGTAAGATGCCCTTGGACATCCGTGCTTGTGAGATGCAGCGACTGTACACAAGGCAAGGTGTAAAACCGACGCAACAGGAGAGATTAGAGCAGCGAAGGCATTCACTTAACGAGTGGCAACAAAGATGGGAGCAAACCAGTAAGGGGCGCTGGACATACAAGTAGAGGTATGGATGCAACGTAAGCATGGAGACTTGGACTTCCATCTGACGCAACTACTGAGCGGACATGGGTGCTTTTTGTACTACCTACATCGATTCGGTTTGGCGGATACCCCACTTTGCCCCATCTGCCATGGAGAGGAAGAGGATGCTGAACACGTTCTCTTCCACTGCATTCGCTTTGAAAATGCGCGAGCGGAACTTGCAAGATCATTTAGCAGCCCGCCGACAACGTCGACGCTGGTGACCGAAATGTGCGAATCGAAACATAAATGGGACGCAGCGTGCAAGTTTGCGACATGCGTTATGTTGAGGCTCCGAGACATAGAGCGAGAGAGGAAGAAAGAAGAACGGTGGGCCCGCCACGAGCAGGTAACGACGACTACTGACTGACAAACTGACAGACTGACAGACGCTTGAGCAGTAATGCTCATAACGACCTCCCTGACGTAATTACCTACCGGTATCCCAGGGGGGATTAACCGTCGGACAGTGAGGGGGTTTTAGTGGGTTAAAGTCTCACACTGACTGGGTGGCTTTCGATGCTTTCCCCCTCAATAAAAAAAAAAAAAAAAAAAAAAAAAGATAGATAGATAGATAGATAGATAGATAGATAGATAGATAGATAGATAGATAGATAGATAGATAGATAGATAGATAGATAGATAGATAGATAGATAGATAGATAGATAGATAGATAGATAGATAGATAGATAGATAGATAGATAGATAGATAGATAGATAGATAGATAGATAGATAGATAGATAGATAGATAGATAGATAGATAGATAGATAGATAGATAGATAGATAGATAGATAGATAGATAGATAGATAGATAGATAGATAGATAGATAGATAGATAGATAGATAGATAGATAGATAGATAGATAGATAGATAGATAGATAGATAGATAGATAGATAGATAGATAGATAGATAGATAGATAGATAGATAGATAGATAGATAGATAGATAGATAGATAGATAGATAGATAGATAGATAGCAACTAATTACAATCAAATAAGACCCACACAATCTTAATTCATTGCTTAAATTTAAAATCAGACACAGCCTCTACTCAAGCAGACAATTTATGATATTCGATTTCAAAACGTTCCACTTTGAAACTGCAATTTAAAACGCAAGATTCCATTACCAATACCAACATTGCACTTGCCCCCCTCTTCCCACTACTGCAACACTACCACTAAATCAATTGAGAGCGCTTGCTGGGTATTAAATATGCATTAACATTACAGTTAAGACCCTCTAATACGAAAATATGATTTAGTAGTCGGGCACACGGCACTTGCACACAACACTCGCTCAACCAAAATGTTACCTGTGTGCGTGTAAATGCCATTTCGAATGGCGCCGAAGCTCGCTCGAGGGACATACTCGGCAACACAAGTCAAAGGCCCCGGCAACATGACTGGGCATTGTCGGCAACTGTGGGTACAAACATTTGCTCGTTGCGTGTGTGTGTGTGTGTGGGTGTGTTGTGTTGCCAGCCCGTTACTGTAGAGCTACTGGTGCTTGTTGTAGTTGTTTTTGTGAACTGTTTTCTTATTTAGCGCACACAATCATGCAATTTGCCATAAATAAATGATAAACCTTTCGTAGAAGCCAAACGAAAACAAAAGAGATCAAGAAAAAACACGCTTAAGCGCCGGAAAGTATGCAATAAATTTACGTGTCGATTTTAAAAATTTAAGACATTTTAGAAACGTTGAGCGTGTTGCATGATTTGGCGCGTTTTAAGGTGGAAACTATGAAAAAGTACAGAAAAAGTGCAAAATAAAATGAAGAGGAGTGAAGGCTGAGATTTTGTGGCGAGGATTAAACGAAAACAAACCTGCTCACTGGGAGACAGTTGGTGGAAGGAGTAAACAAAATGTTAAATATAAATTTATTGTGTTTAAACGTGCTTTAGGTGCACGGAGACTAAGAAGTAAATGTAGTTGTTTGAAGCAGAGGACGGAAGGAAGGGATAGCAAAGCCAATGAGAAGGCAATAAAAGGATTAAACCAAGTAAAAATGCCACAAGGATTTGGTAGAACAACACAGGCGTTTAAAAACAACAACTGCAGTATTAAATAAAACAAAAACAATACCAACAACGACTGCAACAAGTAACAACAAAAAAAGGAAAAAAAGAAACTTTGCACAGCAGGAGAGCAAAGTGGATTTAAATGAGGAAAGCATACAAAAATGAAAGCAGTATCACCGAACAGTACTGAGCAGACGACGGAGGGTTGAAGTATTATAATGCAGCTTCCTGGCTATCAATGCTTGGAGGCTGAAAGGGCGTTTTTACAATTGAAAGTCATATTACCAAAAAGTCTCTCGAAAGTCCCTTTTTAAAGCCAGTAAGCTTGGCTGCTTCTAAGACAAGCACTTTGTGGCATACTTTTAGGCTGCGCCCTTAATTGCAATGCCCCAACGGTGTACAGACGCCGCTGTGCAGGTGTTTTTGTATTTGTTGGTAGAGATTATGGTGAAGAATTTTAAGTGTTTCAAATGCAAAATCCAATAAAACGACGGGTGGCGTTTCAATTGCGTGACGATGTGCTCACCTTGCAGCGCACAAAGACCGACAATCGGCACGTAAAACCCATAATGTGCAGTTAGAAGACAATGCGTAGATTTTCGTTGAGCTTTGGGCGACCCCACAATGAGCCAAATGTAATTAATTTGTGTAAAGTGTCTTAATTGAAGTTGTTCGCGTTAGACTAATTAAAGAGAGATTATTTTTGTTTTCTTTTGGTGGATTGTGAGATTTTTAAGTAAACAACACTGCAGGGAAACTTACTGGTGTTGCATTGCAAAAATTAGGACTTGAAAGTTAAGTAAAATAGCAAACAAATATAAGTTTTTTAATGTAGATTTACAGAATTAAGGTGAGTTTACAGAATTGAAAACGTTACATTACTACAAAAGAAAGTAAAAAGATGTGTAATGCCAAAAATACAATAAAAATTTAATTGTAAAATAGTCAGTAAGGTTTTGTTGTGTTTGACTTATAAAAAAAATTAATTTAAATAAAGTTAAATAAGGTTAAATAAAAATTTAATTAACTTAAATGAAATGAAAGTAAATTAAATAAAATTAAATAAATAAAAATAAAATAAAATAAAATAAAATAAAATAAAATAAAATAAAATAAAATAAAATAAAATAAAATAAAATAAAATAAAATAAAATAAAATAAAATAAAATAAAATAAAATAAAATAAAATAAAATAAAATAAAATAAAATAAAATAAAATAAAATAAAATAAAATAAAATAAAATAAAATAAAATCAAATAAAATAAAATAAAATAAAATAAAATAAAATAAAGTCAAATAAAACTAAACCAAACTAAACTAAACTAAACTAAACCTAAAACTAAAACTAAAACTAAAACTAAACCTAAACTAAACTAAACTAAACTAAACTAAACTAAACTAAACTAAACTAAACTAAACTAAACTAAACTAAACTAAACTAAACTAAACTAAACTAAACTAAACTAAACTAAACTAAACTAAACTAAACTAAACTAAACTAAACTAAACTAAACTAAACTAAACTAAACTAAACTAAACTAAACTAAACTAAACTAAACTAAACTAAACTAAACTAAACTAAACTAAACTAAACTAAACTAAACTAAACTAAACTAAACTAAACTAAACTAAACTAAACTAAACTAAACTAAACTAAACTAAACTAAACTAAACTAAACTAAACTAAACTAAACTAAACTAAACTAAACTAAACTAAACTAAACTAAACTAAACTAAACTAAACTAAACTAAACTAAACTAAACTAAACTAAACTAAACTAAACTAAACTAAATGTATTATAAGCCAACTGCAATAAAAGTCATTCATCTTTGCTTCTAACCCAAAATAAAATTAGTTTTTTTCTTTTGTTGTAATAATGACGTTAACTTCCATTGACGACATCAACCATTCAGTTTTTATGCTTTTAGACATTTTTATGATTTTAACTTGCCACGTCTAATGTCAGAACTCAACTGCACTTTGCTTAATATTTTCAACTTTTGATCTCAGCAGACCAAAAACTACTTTATGAAAAATATGAATCTTTCTTCCTGCAGTTAGAAGCATTGTTCGCATTTTATTGGCTATGCAACCTGCGTAAAGGCTTTCTTCACCAAAAAGTTGGGTAAGAAGTTACACATTGGTTGGAAAATTTCGTATTCTTAATGCAGTTATGGCTACTTTGTTTTATGGGTCTTTTTGTTTCAATTTTAGCTACTTCTTCATGATTTTTTCATAGCAGGAAGCAACAAAAATGTTCTGCGAACTGACTATCGTCTACCAAATAGCAGGTTTGATTTTTGTGCTCATATCTTTTTTACAGCACTTTCGTGCACATTACTCAACTAGAATGCAATCTCATAAATCGAAAGTGCAGCAAAGTTGCACAAAAAGTGTTGAGCAAGTGTTGAGAAAGTGGCTGCAAATGCTTTTCAAACGTCATTAAAGGAACGTGTGGCAAAAGTGTCTGCGTGAGTGAGTTTGTAAAGTGGCAGTAGACGATTGTTAGACGTGAAGAAGTACAACGCGTTATTGCGCCTAACTGACGAAAAGCATAGCTTGGTGTGAGAAGAAACGCGTCTGGCAAGTCTACCACTCAAACATCAACGAGACTCGCCAGTTTCTAATGCAATTTTCGGCAGCAGGAAATTGAGCTGCTCTCTGTCTACGCGTCTGCTTACTGTCTGACTGTCTGGGAGCATAATTGTTTGGCTATGCGTTGAGTTGGCAAGGAAACATCATCTGGGCTAAAGATACTTTTGGTTTATGCCTTTGCCAGCCATTATTTGGGTAAACCACTAAATTGTGGAGTAATTCATCAAAATGAATCCAAAGTTCATAATTCAAGTTTCACTTCTTTAATTTAGCCTAAAAATATGCTCACAAAATTTGTTATTTATCAGCTCCAACATTCTACCCATGCACACTCACTTTAAAGCCATTTTTTATGGTATACTTTCAGGCTGAAAATCATATGTAACCATGCAACTCAGACTGCAACCCTTATTGTTCGCACTTCTGTCGTATTTGTTCAACTTTGACTTGAATAGCGAGAATCATTTGCGTACACACAAGTTGACGTGTTTTGCTACTGTTTTGATGAACTGCTGTTGCGTATCCTGTCTGCATGCTATTTATATTTTTTTTACACTATGCTTACTGCCACCAGCGTCAAGACTCACTCACTCGTATGATGCGCAATTTGCACACTTTAACGCCAAATTTGAATAATTCCCCGACAGCGACTTTTGGGTTTCATTTCCATGCCCACTCAATGCGCATGAGAGTTTTTTTTATGTAAGTTTATATGTATGTGTGCTAGTAGAGGGATTTTTTATGCTTAATATCCTGTCAGCTATGCGCTGCTAAGCTGCTCAGGCGTTGGCAGTCCGAAAGTCCTTGGTTATCCTTTTATTACAACACAACACACAGGCAAGCAAAGTTCCATCCACAGCCAACAATGGTTGGAACTTTAAGTTATTGTTGTTGTTGTTGTTAAGCTGATGAGCTACTGCCGCTATAGTGTTCGTGCAAATATTTTGCCATTTTTTTTTAATACGATTTTTCGCTCGACGCACAGCTGATACCTTGCAGCCACGTATTCATCTCTTAGTGAAAAATTGTTGGCGTTTGCGTACGTTTATCTGTCTGTCTGTCTGTCTGGCTGCTCGTCTGCTATCAGTCTAGTAATTCCCATTCATACATAGTTGAGTAGCTTGAGCGGCAGCAGCAGCTTTCATGTGGCAATCCTTCCACTGAACAATGCCCGCAACAGAGCGGGCAGACTTCCTCTGCGTCCTCTCGTCATAGTCGACGTCAGCATCGATATAACAGATTAGTTACTGCTCGTGCTGCTGCTGTTTCTTGCACTTTTTTTCAATATAAAAATGTTTGTTGCATACTTCCAGGCGTCAATGGCCGGTATATGCAAAGTTTAGTTATCAGCTGTTGCACATATTAAACTTAAGTTAAATGCTGCATTTTTATATTCAGTTCAACTAAACAATTAAAGTCAACATTTCCATAATTCAAATTTAAATTCAAATCAATTTGTTTAAATTAAAATTTTTTTTCTTTTCCTTTACAAGACAAATCAGCCTCCATTTGTAAAATTATATTCTCTACGTCCCACTCCAGCTATGTAAAATTATGCCCCAACAACTCAGCAGTTTCACTATCAGCTTCTAGGCGCTCATGCTGCTCTTTCACTTTAATCGCTTTTCCTACTTTCGACAGCACGACAAATCGACGTATAATCGTCGACATGCTTAAAAACTCATTTCATAGTCATTGACTTTCAGCGCTAACTGGCATTCAATTCACTGCAGTATCCTTGCTCAGCTGCAGCACAGCCCAACGTCACAGCGCCCGCATGGTCGGCCTCCCAAAAGTATGCAAAGCACAATAGCGCAAATAGGCTGCCACTAGCAAAAAGCGCGCACAATCAGCCATTAAATTATGCGCTGTCGAGGCAGCGAAACTATTTTGCATAAATCTGTCGTGAATTGCAGGCCAACACTTGACGACAGCGTCGACGAGGCGAACGCATCCGTGCCGTGCCGTGTAACGTGCGTGGGGGTTGGCACTAATTTTAATTTCAATTTGCATTTTCACTGCACAGCAGCCAACCAACTTGAGCGTTATTACATTGTGCACTTTCAATTTTTGTTGTTGTTGTTGTTTTTGTTGTAATATTGCCGTCCGCTGGCAGCAGCGCCAATTAAAAGTTTTCAGTAATGCGCTTGTTTTTGCACACTTGTGCCTATTAACTCGTCACTGCTTGCGCTGTTCGCTGTTCTCCAACAACAGAAACAACCACTCTTTTTTGAAGCACAACATGTAGGCGCCTAAAAACAGGCTACGTACTCAAAACAAAGCATACAAAACAGCAAAATTCGCAGTTCAAGCAGCAATGAAAAGTTTGCCTATTAACCGCAGAAGGTCAGGCGGTCCGCAAGCCTTCAGAAATGCCAAACGCTACCTATGGAATTTTTGTTTTGCATACATTTAAGCAAACATAAAATCCAGCAGATTATGGCTGCTGCTAATTTTTTTCAATGCAATTTTGTTGCTATTTTGGGCGTTTGTGTGTATGTAGGAAACTAATTGTGTGGTATTTGTTGTTGGCGCTAAATAAGGTTAACGTCTAGACGGCAGCTTAAATTGAAAGTTGTAGGCGTCTGTGCAACACGGATGAGCGGTTGTCTTAGGTCAGTGCGGTGTTTTTCCCAAGCGGCAAATTGAAAGGCTTACAAAGGCTGGTCGGTGTGGTTTTGGCTGCAGGTTATAGTTAGTTACGATTATGTGGAGAGATGTGTAACATTTTGTTTTACGTTGTTATTGCATACTTTAAGGTGTTATAAAACGTTTGGCTTTTGGCTATGCTAAGAGAAACTTTGTTATGATTTATTCAAGCAAATTGTTGATGGTTTAGGCGGCCGGAGAAGATTTTTAAGTTTAAAAGAATTTAAATATCGAAGAAATATAGTAAAAATTCAACTTCAACAATTGTAAAAATAATTGAAATAAATAAAATTAGACACGTGTTTTTTGTTGTTTTCAAAATCGAAATGTAACTGCAGCAACGACGGGATGCATACTTTTGCATGGAGAAACAAATTTTTTGAATCTTTGAAAAATATAAATTAATGAGATCATTGTGATCAAACGTGGTGAAAGTGCTTTTGGTGAGAAATAATTTGACATGTGTTTTTAACTTTTTTGAGAATCAAAATCTAACGGGGTCAATAATGGGTTAACAATTTGTATGGATAAACAAGATTTATTGGGCCTTCTGACTTCAAACTTATCAAAAGCATTTCAATCGGGAAATAATAAACACATGCTTTTAATTTTTTTGAAAATCGAAATCTACCATGGTAAACCAAGGGTTAAGAATTTGTTTGGAATAAATGTAAAAACACATGATTTAGTGGGCCTTTTGACTTTAACATTTTTAAAACACTCGAAATCAAAGATAGTTGGACACATGTGTTTTGTTTAATCAAAATCTAATGGGCTCAACAATGGGTTAAGAATTCGAATCGGGGGAAACAGGAGAACTTGCGTGCAAGGCCGCAAGGCCCAGCTAGTTTTACATGTATTTTTATTTTTTAATACTTCCATGTATTTTTTTTTAATATTTGTATATATTTGTAATTTTTTTTAATATATTTTTTAAATATTTTTATATATTTTTTTTAAATATTTTTATAAATTTTTCTATAGTGATTTAATTTTGAGTAGCATTCGAGTTAAGCTACAAGTTAAACATTCCCAACACACAATTCTAATTAAAACTAGAAACAACATACAGTGGTGTCTGGATATAGTGAACTAATTATTGCAAGGCCTACTCTGTAATGCGATGCGAACATAAAATTGATCGCATTCGCACACTTAGTAAGGGATAGGGCTGGGATGTGAACCGGGTTTTGTTTTTTGGCTCTAACTTTTCTCAGAATAAAGATATCGAAAAATCGAAGATACCGTTTGAAAGGTTAATATAAAACGCAACTTTTTTATGAAGACAGATTACTGTTTTGATTGATATTTAACTCTTAACGTCCAATTTTCTAAGGACTTGATTTTTCGCTTTTCCAAAAAAGTGGCTTTTTAAGTAAGTTGAGGATTTATTTAATCAGGAGGCCTCAAGAGGCGAAAAAAAGTTATAATGACGCCACTTAGGCCAAAAATCGCAATGAATGAAAGTGCTCAACTTTTTGAATTTTCATCCTAATCGGTGTCGCAATGTTTGCTTGTGAAATACGAATGCGTTCTCGCATTGGCCCACTTCAAGTGAACTCAACGAAATCGAGAGAAATTACATAAAATTACTTTATTTTAATATATCCGTCCATATTTGACAGTGTTAGAACAAATGTAGTACGAAAAACAGGTGATTCATAACCCAGCCACCTCAGTGGTTCACAGCCCAACCACGATGCCAATTTGGAAACTTTAAAATAAACGACACTTCCAATCATAATTCGACATAAACAAATATTGCATCGTAAAATAGAATCAAAACACTAAATAAACATGTATTACCAGACCTTTTTGCAATAAGCTCAGTCACTTGGATAGCACTTTAAAAAAGCAAACAAGTTTTCGCAGTTGATTTTCAAACACGATGTCTTTCAAACTCGATTGCTGCCACAAGCAATACGTGTTTGTACTTCGGTGTAACCACAAAAGCAGAGTCATATCATAAGACAAACTTGATAGTTGAAAGATTGGCGATATGTCAATTAGGGAAAGAAAAAACGGTAATGGTTCACAACCCAGCCCTCTCCCTTACTCTGAAATCCGACAATCGCATTGAAATTTTCGACTTTCGCATCTCGATTTCCCCTTTCGCATTACTAGCACTGCGTATTTCGATTTTTAAAGTAAAAATAATTCGATTGTTTTACTTTTTTTTATTTTGTTTGAATTTTATGACACTCAATGCTAGTAATGCCAACTCACTCTCGAAACAAAAAAAGGGCCGTTTTTCAATGATGTGAAAGCGATACAGAGTACCGATTGACTTTCGCATCGCAACTCACTTTCGCATCGCTTTTGCTTTCGCATCGCATTACAGAGTAACCCCCCTGTTCACAGTATTGAGGTTGTTCACTATATCAAGGTTAACATTTTTGTTCAAAAATTCGTTTTATTTGCTCAAAAGACACTTTTTGTTTTTTGGTTGAAATTTTTTCTATATTTAGAGGCTCGATGTTAAAGTTTGGGTGTTCACTATATAGGGGGTTCACTATACCCAGACACGACTGTACTTAAAATAATATATCAAAACTAGCTGACCCCGCGAACTTTGTCTCGCACGACATTTGTGGTTTTTTTATAATGAAATACGCGTGGTGGCGAATCTATGGCGATGCAAATTGACGAAGAAATCCAACTGAAGGAAGAGAAGGAGCTACTGATTAACGCAATCAAGGCCCACAAATAAACAATGTTGCTGTTAAGTTTCAGTAAAGAAATGGACTGCGCTTGAACCGGATTTAAATTATATGGGCGGTGCCATGCCCTCTTATTCAATGCCTGCCGCTTATTCAATGCCCTCTGTCAAAAGAAAAAATGGTAGGTCCGTACTAAGTTTCATTGCTGAGCGACTTATAGTTCAGCAAAATATTTGGGTCACAAGAAATGTGCCACGCCCCTTGGCCAACGCCCATCAAATGTTATCAGTAGAATGACTCATCTAATGGGACGACGGGGTACTAAATTTTTATGTTGTGCTACTTATAATTTCGAAGATATTCTATTTTAAAGATTTTGCTTGTATGGGTGGTGCCACGCCCCGTTGTCCAAAACCCGCCTCATTGCGTCTGTCGAGAGATATGATTACATGATAGGTTCATGCTAAGTTTCATTCCTCTGTGACTTGTAGTTCAGCAGAATAATTGGGTCACAAAAATGTGCCACGCCCCTTAGGGGTATACAAAATAGTTAGTAGCCGATTCTCAGACCTACTGAATATGCATATAAAATTTCATAAAAATCGGTCAAGCCGTTTCGGAGGAGTACGGTAACAAACACTGTGACACGAGAATTTTATATATAAGAAGATACTAAAAACCGAATAAATCAGTAAACAAATATTTTTTTAATATTAAAAATTATTTATAGTTAGTTATAATTATAAATAATTATGTATGCATAAAAATAATGTTTTTAACTAAAATAATATTTTATTAATTTACTTTTTTTAATTTATAATGATATAATAAAATCATACAAATAATTTGTTTAAGTAGATACTAAACAATTTATTGAAAATTATTTTTAATACAAAAAAACATAACAGTTGCATCCAGATGCATACATATAAGTAATAATAATAACCAATTAAAATTTAAAAATTTATAACGTTGCATAGATTATCTAAAAAATAAATAATTATAGAAACAACATTAAAATCACTTGAGTGAAATAAAACTAAAAATGTGTGCAATATGGGAAAATAATTTCCCATAATATTTGCCATAGTAAAAAATTTACAATTTAAATTTTAAGTTCAAAAAAATAAAAAAAAATTTTCCAAATATGAAATATAAACTATGAAAAACTATACAAAATATAAATAATTATACAAAAATATAAAAATTCTCATATTATGCATATGAGAATTTTTATTATATGTATACAAACTTTCATTAAGAACAACAACAAATTAAAATAAAAACTATTTTAAAATCATTATGAAAAATATTTAAAAAAAAAATAATAATTAAAAATTCAAAAAATCATACTAAAAACATTTCGATGAAATAATTTGCCTCTTGAGCTGATTTAGCTTGCGGCAAATGCAAAAATAATGGACCGGAATAAGCTCGAACACAAAATGAATAGCAAAAACAACCAAATTAAGCACTTAACTGTAGCATATTTTCAGGATTAGGTTGCAATTGAAGCGCACCAACACAAACCCAACAACAGCACAAAACAATAAATTTTGTGCCGAAAAAAGGAAATTCGGCTTATTCGACTGCTTATTAGACTCGGCAGCGAACGTAGTGCGGCGGGGAGCGGCAAAACGTATTAAAGCAAAAATCCAAGAAGGAAAAATACTATGTGCTCTCCCTTCACCCACGACAACAACAAGGAATAATAACAAAAGCAGCAATGACTGGGCGAAAGTCAAACGAAAAAGCCAGCAAGACGAACTCGGTGTCCTTACGACGGTCTACAGGCCGTCACAGAGAAAGGATCAAGCAGGCGGCGGCAAGCATTGCAAATGAAGAAGTCAAGCAGCACAATTTATGCGCATTATTAAGCGCATGTCAAAGCGGTTGCTCGGGTAGAGCGGTGCGGTGGTGCGGGGTGGTGTGCAATGCGAGCGATGCGGCAGCGTGAAATGGCATTTATGCGTTGGTAGAGTGAGCGGAGCAAGAAAATAGAAAATCATTTTATTGTGTGTCTATTTGTTTATTTATTTGTGTTTGTCTGGGCGATAAGACGGTGCGGCAGGCGGGCAGGTAGTGGACGAAGCTGTAGGTAAGTGCGCTCTAATGCGAACTAAGCGCCGTAAGACGGAAGTGGTAGAAGCAGTGGGCGCCAAACGCGGGATGTGCTGTCAAATTATACACTTGCGGACATTCAAGCAAAGTGCGTGTGTGTGTGTGCGCGCGCGCTGGTGCATGAGGTTGGCAAATTAATGTGCTGGTATTTGTGTCGGTGGTTGTGGTTGCTGTAACAAAGTGTGCTGGGAAGCAAATGTTGTTGAGGGTGAAAAGTCTGCCGAATTAGTTAGAAGATCCGAAGTGAAAAAGTATATGGAAAAAGAAAAAAATTGCTTCTGAAGTCGAGAGAATTTGTATTCTTAGTTAAGAGAAACAAATAATTGTAGAGATAACTTGCAAGAAATTGAAAGTAATTACAGGTGGTTAATAAATAAATGAGCTGAGCTGGGGACTGAACACAGCGCTGTTGAATACGTTTTGCCAAAAAGGTAGCCAGCCCTGGAGACAAGAACGACAGTGGAAGGAAGACTATCAATGCTCCACTAAAAGCTCAAATTAAATCACGTACCAAAGCTATCATTGAAAGAGTAGAAAAAGTCTGCAAAAGAGAAGAAATCACTGCAAGAGCAGAAAAAGTAGAAAGAATTTACTGACGTAAGGTTCACTGGGACAATCGTTTCTTCGAAGCCTTTTCAAGTTATCCGACGTAGATTTTAAGGACCTGCTCAGGTTTACAATAACATCCAAGGGATTGTTCAGATAAGTAGGTGGCAGCAACTGTGAGCTTGCAAAAACTTTCGAAGAACAGACACTACAGAGATTTGTCAGGTGAAAGACTTTTTCTACCACCCTGCATCCCTGGAATAGACTCCTGCTCCAACCTCACAATTCATCTTTGAACCATCCATATATAGGGAGATTCCTACTGTTGTAAGCATGGACTCGAACCGCCACCGAAATTCTAAAAAAAAATGCATTAAGAAAGTGATCAAAGATTTAGTAATCATCTTTTTTATTTTGTATTATTTATTTTTTTTATATTTCTAAACCCAATCATCAAAATGAGAAAAATCTCAAATCCATCTAAGCACAAAAGCATTTTGTGTTCCATCTAAAGCGCTGATTGTCCGTGTGTCGCTAAGTGGGTGCGCCAAATGCAATTTTCCATGCAATTTTCACAAACACAAACACACACATACACACACACATGTAAGGCTTATATGTATTAATGTATTTATTTGGCGTAGATTTCAATGATTCACTGAACGTGCTGAGAGTGTCTCTGGTCAAATGTGTCTGCCAACTACCCAGCGCCTGCAATCTAACATTGCAACACATATGCGTCTGCTTACATGTACTCGCGTGTGTGTGTGTGTGTGTGTGAAGTGATTTGAAAAAGTCCAGCATTTCTCATGCACGGCACGTACCTGCCACATTATTCCCATTTAAGCAAATATAAATCCCGAGGAGTGTTAAATTGCAACAGCAAACACTGGTGCTCGAGGCTGCGTCGATACTGTCGTCGAGTGGTGGCAGCCAAAGCTGAACTACATCGCACACAGCAGCTTCAACATTTGGAAAATTAAGCGTTGCAACGAGTGAACAACTTAAAAGTTTCTACTAGTTACATCTTGTTTAAAGTTGCCTTTAGTCTCTCTTTAAGTAACTTGTTAAGTTTGTTTAGATTTAAGCAAATGAATGAATCTAGTTGTAGATTTTTCTTTCTTTAAATTTGTATCCTTGCAGCTTCCAAATACTACGCGGACTGTCAATAATCCCCGTAATCAGCGTGTTGCAGACATTTTACATACCGGAAATATTTTTGATATTTTTATTACACACATTTAGTTATTCATACGTTGGAATATTTGTATATTTTTTTCAAATTTCCCTTATTTGGTTGTGGGCAAAAAACATGAAAAGGATATGTCACCGTTTTTGCTGCATAACCAGAAACATTTACACCTTGTTGTTGTTGTCACATCCGATTACCAGCCTAATAGGCTTTACATGTCCCGACGCTGTGTTTCATTTTGAGCCGTTTTTGCTTAGCTTTTTTTTGCTCCTTGGCTTTTATGGCTTTTATTGCTTGTTGTCTCTCACGAAAACATTTCGTGAAAAATTGTGAATGCATAAAAAAAAAAGGAAATCCTTTTTTTATGTGTGCCATTCAATATCTGTTCGAATAGTTTCATATTTTCACGTTTGTTTTTCACTTACCGCATGTTAGCCCAAAAGTATGCCTGCATTTTTATCAGTGGACAAACACACAACATGTCACACTAGAACGTAAGCAAAGCAATTTTTGCAGCATTTTGGGAGCACATTCGAAAGCAAATAAGGACAACAATTTGCACAGAGAAAAATAAGAAAATAAAAAGAAAAAATAAGAAAATAAAAAGAAAAAATAAAAAAATAAAAAAAAATTAAAAAATAGAAAAAGTAAAAGATAGCAAAAGTGCAAGAAAAATTGAAAAAAGTGTCAGTGGTTAGCAAGAATTCAGGTAGAAATTTGGCAACGAAAGCCAGTGCCAAAAGCCCTGAAGCGCTAAGAAGTGTCAAATAAAATATTCAAAACACATACCTAGACGATTATATACACAAATCTATATATATGCATATGGTGTCTGGTGTGAAGTTGTGCGCACTTAGCACTGCCAGCTCAATTGGCTGCTGCTGTGCTGCGCTGTTTTGGCCGCAGGCCTTTTGTGCAGTGAGCGCGCACTGCACGTTGAGGTGTAAATTGATTTCGACAAAATTTAAATGTTGACATGGCATACTTTTAGGCTGAAATACTGAAAAGTATTTTCGGCTGTTATTAGGGAGAAAGTAGGGATTTATGTTTACCAGGTTGAGAATTTTTCCAAAAAAAAGAGTAGAACAAAATATATATAAATAACTGATAGAATAGTGTGATACAACACACTATTCTATCAGTTGGTGTCATTTGAGAGTGGCGTAATTTGAAAGTGCATGCATACTGATTTGTCTACAGCTAAAGGAAGCTCTAACAATGCACTGGAAAGATGCAAATAAATGATATATGAGTAAAAGGATGAACGAAAGGATGTAGAGTTGAGTAGACAAGAGAGGTGGTTACTTCTACATTGGGTGGTTGCAGAGATAGATGAATGTATCAGTTGATGAGTGGATGAAGATTAGAGGAATGCTTCGGTTAGAGGAAAGCAGTATTGGACCGCATGAATCTTGCTTCTGAGCTGATCGTTCAGTGCTAGAAAGAATGTGCTTCCATTTCTTGTGACAACACTTACCGGCTGTCTTTCCGGTGTGAAGAAGACCCAGCGGGTAGCGCGTTGGATTCTCATATCAGAGACCCTAGGTTCGTTTCCCAGCCTCGGACTGGTGAACCACTCGTCTACTTCTATCGCTATCCACATGAAGCAGATGAGATGAGAAATGTGTTCTAGGTGTATAAACCGTTGTTCAGATTTGGCGTAAAACTGTATGTCCCTTCCCCCTCGTCCCACCATCCGTTAAGAACATCATCATGTTATAAAAAAAATAGGTTGGAAACGGGTGAATTTGTGGGCCCACGCAGAGGCTTAGAGTGCGTCTCATACAGAGGCAGCCACTACAACCTACCTACGTAAGTTTGGGCCAAGCACATGAAAAAATGTGGCATATTGAATCATAATCAATCAGTATGGACAATGGTTAAATATTAGATAACTTCTTGTAGGTCGGCTCTGTGATTCTTCAAATTGAATTTCAGATAGTTTGTACAGATACTCAAAACCGTGGACATTTTGGACAATCATGGGAGACTCACATCTCTTCAAAACCAAAATTTTATGTAAAAGTGTCCTGATAAATATAAAACAATAAGATTGCGAGCAGTGACATCAGTTCACGACAGAAGCACAGATGGGATATGTATTTTCTAGGGCACGATTTTTGCTTGTCCAAAGAGCATTAAACTATCCATTGGCCCATAATGACCACAGTAACTCAAATTGACAAAGACTTTCTTTAATCTTCTTTGATTGATCTTCTAGTTGTCATTGTTGTTAATGTAAATAACCGAAGTTATGAAAGGATTACCTAATAAATAAGCAGTTATGGTTCAAACAGAAATAGTCACTGCACCAAGAAACTCGCAAAGCAACAAAAAAAAAGGACCAAAAAGTATTAACAAAAGAAATTTTTTAAATTCCATAGCTATAAATTTGCATTCGAAAGCCCCGTTTTATCACTTATGACCTCTCAACCTCTGTTTCGATAATTCGTTTAGCTGCACATTGAGTTTAATCCTCACTTCTTTGTCACATTTTCTGCCACATAATGCTTCACCTTTCATGACTCACGCTCGACTACACATTTCCCGCTGGCATCGTCACCATATGCCATCGTTCGTACGCCTTCGCATTCATCTCCCAGCGGTCCAACTCTTGCACTCGTTCACAGCTCCACAGTGCCTCACACCGCCTGCCCAGTGGCTTCGGCACTTGAACTCTTGCCAGCCTTGCATTTTATCACCCCGACCATAAATCCGCACTGTACGCCGTGAACTCGGCCACGCGTGCAGCGCACGAAGCCACCATTTGGCACGCAAAATTCGGGTGTGCGCTCCATTCCAAGCCACTTCACTTTACTTTCACACCCACACACATAGAGAGTGGCTGCCATTGGCAGAGCGATTCGTTGCCGAAATTGCACAATAAAATCGGGCAACAAAATGAAAATGTGCCAATTTACGTTAACTAAAGCACATTCGCACGTCAGCCGTGGCTCAAACAAACAAACCAACACAAAAATACGCGCGCACACGTTCACGCAACAAACGCACACACACACACACCAACACAAACAAAGACGCAATAGAAATAATTGTCGATTCAGCGTTTTTCCGCTAAAAATACACTATGCTACACTACCTACAGAAGTGACAGCCCCCGTTCCCCTTTCCCCCCTCTTCCCAACACGACTGCTGCGTGCGGTGACGTTTACGTTTTCATTACATTTGCAAGTATGGGAAAAATGAAAAAAGGAACAAAAACGAAAACGTCATTGCGAATGACAAAAATGTTGATTAGCAAAATGTTCATGTCGCGTATGTGTCACAACAACAAAATAACGCCATTGTCAAGAAAACGGGGGAAATCAACAAAAGCGCGCACTGTGAGTATGTAGCCTACTTTTAGGCGGTTGAGCAGCAGGGCAAGTAAAACTGACAGCAGGAAGCAGTTAGAAGTTCGAAAAATAAGTTGAATGCTGATTAGGAGTAGAGAGTGAAGTGAGTTGTAAGTGAGGCAGAGAGATGAACAGACGTTCAGAAGGGAATTAAGTAAAAGAATGTGAGTGGTGGGCAATGGGAGTGAGAAGTGAGCTTCTCACTCATCAATCTGGAATAGACAGTTTATAGACGAGTAATAGGAGGAAGGGGTTGAAAGTAGCTCAGGACCAAAAGTAAGTAAAAGACGGAGAAAGAAACAATTCTAGTCCGATGAGAAGCCGTTATTGTAGCAAAGTTAGATGGAGAAGTGATTTTACAGGAAAGCGATTGAGACTATTTGGACCCAAATCAATCGGTTAGCTATGGTTATAGATGTTGTTTAGGCATTGAACTCAACGATAACATATGAAGGAGTTGAATATGGAGTGAGGAGCTCGAATATCTAACTTGAATAGATAGTTTATGGTTGAGTAATAGGCGTTGAAAGAAGCTAAGGGCCTAAGGTCTACTAATCGAAAGGACGGAAGAAAGAACAGTGTAGGGATAAGCTGGCGCGAGATCGGAGGAAATTAGTTGAGGAAGTGATCTTAGAAATAACCAATATCGACAGTTTAGAGTTAAATAAATCGGTTAGTTATGGTAAAAGATGTTGTTGAGGCATTGAACTCACCGAAAAATCACTCACACAAGCGTTGGGTAAAGCAGAGGGAGGAGCTCACATATCTGACCGGAACAGATAGTTTATGGGTGAATAATAGTGAAATGGCGAGAGATCGAAGTAAGATAGATGAAGAATTCCCACATATTTCACCCGTTTTTGAATTGTGTATGCTACACTGTTTTGCCAACATATTGTTACGAATACTAGTTCTAGTGGATGGCGCAATATAAATAAAAACACACTCAACTTCTCAAACGCAGTCAATAGCACAATCCCACTTCTGACACCAAATGTTACGAATGCTAGTACGTCTCTCTGGATTGCGCAATATAAATAAAAAACAACAATCACTTTATTTCACAAATTTCACACTTTTCTGTCTTTACACTTAATTACTCCGTGTGGCACCTTCACTTGTCTAAACCAAGACTGACTCGCTGCGCCGTACCCGGCTGCCTTTTATACCTGTCCGGTTATCGCGCAGATCGTTCGCGCACATTCTAATTGGACCAAAAGTTTCCATTATTATCGCGGACCATCATTGCCAGATCGAATTATAGCAAGTCGCTGTACTTTAAAGTGCGTGGCTAAAAGTATGCTCTTAAAAGCATGCATGCATAGCACAGCAACAGAGTGCCTCATCGTTACAATATGTTACAGCACACATTTCAAGCGGATGGGGAAAGGGAGGGAGGGGATCTACAATTTAACGCCGAACCCGAACGGCGATTGGCAGTTTTTTCGTTCACACTTGGAGGTTTTTCCATTGCCTGCCAAGAGCGCACTTGTGCGATTCTTGTAATTCTCATTCCCTTCATGTGGATAGTGATAGAAGTACACGAGTTTTTCACCAGCCCGAGCCAGGAATCGAACCTGGGGCCTTTGGTATGAGAAGCCAGCGCGCTACCCGCTGGACTATCGAGACCGGATGTTATGGCGGTTTGTTATGGATGTTAAGTCTTGGCAAGAACGAAACGTCTCAAAGAAGAACGCAAAGAATTATAGAAGACGCCAGCAGTTTATTGAGAAAATTTAGAGCCTCGTAAAGAGAATGCATGCTGTATTAAGAAGATTTCAAACACCTCCCAGTGTATTTTTGCCTCAAATCCTCCCATGAAATTCGTTTTTATTTTTTGTATTTTAGTATTTGTTTTTTATTTCAACTACCACAGCCGCTCGTATTTTTGTCTATGTATTCATTTGCCATAAACTGAACGTTGAATGTATGACAATAGTAACACAACAACAACAACAACAAAATTGTCAACAGCCCAAGCATCACACTGTGCTTCTTACTATTTATGCTCATCGTTGTTGTTACTGTTATTGTTTTTGTTATTGTCATGACAATCAACAGTGGCAATGAACGCGTCAATGTGCCGCACATGTGTCGCGCTACTTGGCTGTGATGTATTTTTATGCTAGTCGACACAGTGGCATTCGTTGCGTACAATGAGCCTAAAAGTAGATTAAGTGCAAAGCGATTTTCATGTGTGGGCGTGAGCGATGAGCAAAACAAAAAAAATTCATTTGCTGCTATTTCTGTGCCTCCTACTTTTTTTCTTTCTCTCACTCCTACATATGCTTTCTTTCTCTTTGATTGCACTACAGTACTGTCATGAATATTTAATGATTTTTCTATTTATTGTGTTTTTGTTGTTTTCATTTAAGACATACAAAAAAATATATAAAATGAATTCTTATTTACTTCTATTTTGTAGCCTACTTTTAGTGCTGCCTGCCTACGACTTATTGGCTGCGGTAACAGCCCTTTCGCGGTTTTTTTTATGACCACATGCCACAATCCGTCGTGATAAATTGAATTAAATATTTCGACAGTGCGCGTAAAGTTTCAATTCGATTATAGAGTTTGGTGTATAATCATATATATCTAACCAGCAGGGGGCAATAGACTGGCAGCCAATTGAGAGAGGGCCGAGTGTATAAAACTTTTACAACTTTACTTTAGTTGTAAAAAATGTGTAAATTTTTTGTGATTGCAAGGAAAGGGAGCAACATTTTTGATATAAACTTTTTAAATGCTAAACAGGCGCCTAAAAGTGTGCTTAAATTTAGTCTAAGTTAGTCTAAGAAGTAAACTTTCGAGTGTTTAGTGGTTTAGTGAGCTGATATATGCTGAAACCAAAACTTGAAAGAATAAGCTGCAACTTAGTTGAGGTTAGGTTTAATTAAATTGTTCAAGTCTTCATGAAGATAGGTAGTTAGGAATGGCTGCCTTAGGGCCATCAATCGTGCTTAAGTGCTCTAATTAATTGAAGCAGTTTGAACTACTTCCAAAGCCTTTTAGACTGTGAAAAGTCTTATCGGCTAGATCCCCTAGGTAGGTAGGTAGGAAGAAGAGGCAGCCTCAGCCGTTGATGACCAGCGACTCACCTAGGCTGGTTTAGGCCGTTCTGATTCTTCAGGACTTAGTCCTACTTGGAATTCAGACCAATTGACCAACTTATGATAAGCCATAAGCGTATTGTTACAAAAATGACTTCTCTAAGTTCGTTTTGGATTGTGCTTGAAAATAAAACTACTTCAATTATTTAGCGCAAACGCAGTTGAAAACCAACAATTGCTTTATTTACAAATTTACACTGGTTACTACTTTAAACTACTTCTAGCATGTTTCCCCTTTGCTTGCTCAACACAGACTCGACTCTTTGCGCTGCATACTGCTGCTTTTTATACTTGTTTTCTTATCGCGTCGATGTTTCTTGCACATTCCAGTTGTACTCTCTATATCGATTGTTCTAGCACAGCTCATCACCTTCGCGAACCATCCTCGCCATATCGGAATTATAGCAAGTTTGCCGTACTCCAAAGTGCATTGCCTAAAAGTATGCTTGGAAAAGCAATCATGCATAGCACAGCACAGAGTGCCTCATCGTTACAGAATAAAGCCATTTATGTTGACATTGTAGATGCAGATCCCCTAGATTGTCAAGGAAAAAGTTAGTCGGGTGAGTCTTCCTTCTTCTTTCTTCTGGATGCAGAACAAGGGCATAGAAGATGGAGTGTGGTTTCTTTCTCTTTCTAATACAAACAACTTTGAAAGAAGTCATTGGAAAACAAACCCAATCTTGTTGCTTGAGTCTGAACTAAATAGTGATCTGTCGTAACACCAATCATGGTTCTCATCTGACCTCTTTTTAGTGAGAGAAGTTCCCTAGAACAATGGTTCTGGAACGACGATTTGGAGCACTGTGAATCCTGTAAATCCTTAATTTCTTACACGAAGTTTACATGAGTACCAAGCTTACAGTTTCATGTCATGGCGTAACTACTCAGTCGATCCTCACCAAGCGAGCTCGTCTGATTTACAGTCTTCATGAAAGAAATACAAAATTGTTCTGGGGCTTAAAATGTACTAAATATTTTTAGGATAAAGCATATTTTTAGGGGTTCGTAAGTAGTATTGGTACTATTAATTTGAATTTTTTAAAGTAGTATTCAAAATTATCTAATGTTAATCATAGACAAGTTGTGGTTGGGTTCGAGATCATTTCCACAATTTTTTATGCTTCTGTGGTAGAGAAATCCTTCAGTTTCTTTCTCCTTTTTGTCTCACTTTCATATACATAAAAGTATTTTGAACCTTCTATTTTTAATTTTTCAGAATATTTTCAGGAAATCACAACGATTTTCTGGAAATTTCTGAAAATTTCTTTTCCTTTTGTCTCACTTTCATATACATAAAAGTATTTTGAACCTTCTACTTTTAATTTTTCAGAATATTTTCAGGAAATCACAACGATTTTCTGGAAATTTCTGAAAATTTATTTTCTTAATTTTTGTTATTTATTACAGTTTCTATTATTTTTTATTTAATTTTTATTTTTTTCCTTTTTTATTATTTTTAATTTTTTTTTTCAAACCAGGATAATTCATTCCTCATCAGATTTTCTAAAAGCTAAATAAAATCGAGCATCTCATCTATAAAATTCTCAAAAATGCTTCCATCATACCTGTTGATGCCCCAAACATTGCCAACTAACCAATTCACCAACAACCTCATTGCACTTCCTGACTCCACTTCGACTCCTTTGTTCTCTTTTGCCAACATAATTTACAACAGTAGCAGTAATTTTTCCTTGTTTAACAACAAATTAAATGCAAACAAGAAGCCGGCAGCCCACCCCGACAGGCTGCGGCAGCGTTAAATTAAAATAGGTCAGGTAGACATAAATTCTAAACGCCGGAAAGTAGACTACGCATTACAACTGTATACAACAGTGTAATCCTCACCTGTGCAGCAAACGGCCCAAGTCTGGGCGCAGATATTACATGCGGCCTAATAAAACAGCGTTGTTAAATATTTAATGCGCACGTTATGCGTGTTTTGGCAACAGAAGTGGGCGGATAAAGGAGGCTAGTGGCGGGTCCAAGGAGTGGGCGAGATGCAGTCAGGCCAACAACAGATTTGAGTTTATGAAAAGACGTAGGCGGTGCTGGTGTTGGCATACAAAGTGATTTATGTGTGTGCGGCATGTGCCGGCCTAAGTATTCCCGGTGGCAGGTAACTTTCAGCGTTCTTCGTCAGACGGACGCCTGATGTGGCAAAGTTGTAGGGCCAAACATAGAAACAGGGATTAAAGGAAACGTATCCTGTCTTGGTGGGTTGTTTTTATTTAAGCAAAGCATAACTGAAATTTTCGTTGCTTCGAATACAGGTAAACGAAGACTGTTTGTCTGTCCTCTGACCCTACAGTTGCGTTTGTTTGTGAGCCCCTTAAGTCAGTGGGTCATAAGTGCTTTGCTGCCTTTGTATTTAATTTTCTAAGCGGGCTGCAAAGTGTGCTATGCAAACATTTTGGCATGAGCCAAATTAGAAATTGACTACAGTTTGCGTGGTGGGAGTATTGAAAAGTCATTACTGCGTCTCGCTGGGAGTAATAAATTAAAATTTGTTTGCCAAATGGCAGAGACATATGAAGCGGTGGTTTGAAGAGGGGGGAGTGGCTAATGGAAATCGATTTATGCAACAGTGCGGTGTGTAATGGGATATTAAAGACAAGAGTTGATTTAAGAAAGTTTAATTGGTAGACAGCAGGTTTGCGTAGAAGATACACATAGGTTGATGCATAGGATTTCACTTTGGAATAATGAAGACTGCTGATATTTAGAACTAATCTAAGAGGGAAATATTTAAAATTTCGTTCAAGTGAACCATTTGACTTACTTTAAATTTATTATCTGTTTTCTCAGCAATAAAATAAATCAAATTTTAATCTAATAAAAATTCAATATGAAAGGGTCTAATGGCCGTTTGGCCAATTCAAATTATTCTCACTTTTTCCATCTTTTATATAACTTAACGCATTCAGTTACTTGTTCACAAAAATTTGTCCCTTTTAAAGTTCATTAGATTCCTTTTACCACACATGGACGCTAGTCCTTCGTTCATTCATTGCTGTGTCTGTAACACTGTCAGATATTTATGCAAATGCATGTAAATCTTGTGGGTTTATCATTGTGCTGGCGAACACTTTTCAGTCAAAGCTGCATAATTTACGAATATGCAAAATTTTGCCGAAAATTGCATTTCGTTGTTCGGTTGTATGGTCGTGGTGGCAGCTGACAAGTGGGCATGTGACGTCCATGTGCTGGACGCAACATTGGGAATACAGTGGTGTTGAATGCATGAACAAAACATAGAAACGATATTAAAAAAATCCAACAAATTTGAAATTTAAGATTAAAAACTATAAATATTAAAATGAAAAATTTTAAAATAAAAATCAAAACTACATAATCTTCAAAAAATGTTTTTTTTTTATTTTATTATATGTAGAATTACAATAATTACAGTAAAAAAGAAATAAAATAAAAATGAAATTGAAATATTGAACTATAGTAAATACTAAAAATATTAAATCAAAAATTTGATAACATCAAAATTCAAAGAAACGAAAATTTTACAATTTTGTATGTATATAAAAATTTAAATCTGTAAAAAAAATATTATTGAAATTATTATTTATTTATTTATTTCTTACGGCTCTTAGGAAAGATAAAAGTGAAATTTTATTAAATTTAACAATTTTAATAAAACATAAAACGTTTAAATTAAAAATATAATAAATCTATAATTCGAAACGCTCCAAAATAAAAACGTATACCTAATAAAAAGTGAAAAGTGAAATTTCAAAACAAATACTAAAAAGTCAAAATATAAAACTACAATTAAAAAAAAATAAAAATTTTTAATAAAAAATTAAAATTTCCGTCCGTCCGAATATTCGGATGGACACTACTTGTTGGGAGTTGTCAGCACGATGTTAAAGAAAAGGGAAATCGAAATGTGATTAGACGAATTCCAATAAGTAGAAAAATTATATTTTGGCTCGATACTTACACTGCAGAACACCAACCGCGAGTAAAAATGGAGAAAAGAAGAAAAATGTAGAATGCGCTTTGTTGTGTTTTATTTGCTGCTCAAGTGATGCTGCCTCGCTGATGTCGGATGATCAAGTGTCGAAGCAAGAGAAAAGAAAAAAGGCCGAGGCCTGGATTGCCGCGCAACAAGAGAACGAAAGCTCTTGTTGCTAACGGCTTACAAAGAAGCTCAGAGGTGTTATAATATGTGCAGCTTTAGCGGAGACATTGAAAGAGATCTGGTCTAAACATTGCCGCCACTCTTGCAGTGTCTCGCGCTGCAAAATTACGAAAAACAAGAAATAATAATTCGTTGATGGAATACATTTCAGTTCAATTTCAAATTCATACATATTAACTTAATAACTAGGCGTTGATAACCGATATAAGAGTTAATTCATTGAGCATTTCAAATTATAAATGTTTGATTGTAAGTAATTTTCTAAAATCAGGATCAAAAAGGATCCATATAAAAGGTTTGTTAACATGGGCCTGAAAGGACCCATCCAAAAATAGAATCCTGTGCCAGAGGTTGGCCAGGGTTACAAATTAATCCAGATCGGATGATCTTGTGGTAGATCTCTGAGCCAAGGATGAGCGAGACGGCGGTGGATCGATAAAAGTAAGGATCCGCAAGGCGAAAATTCGAAAAACGTTCCGCTACTCGCCCGTCAATGTCTTCCAGAGGAGTTTTAAAGGCGAGCGTTTGTTCGATCTTGGCATGCACGTCGATGCGCTGAGATGAATCATGACGCGAGACCAAGGTGACTCGGCAAAAGTGATGAAGATCAACCTTGGAAACTGGAAGATGTAGCTGACGTACCATTGACGACGAGATGCGACTTGTGTGGTTGCAAGAATCTATAAGGATTCGAGCAGGACAGCTGGCGGCACGGACGCGTATGAAGACGGAGGCCGTCGGAAAAAGGACGGTGACGCGTTGAACGGAAGCACTCGTAGCGAAAGGACGAGCTTCGCGTTGAATAATTAGACGTTCATTCGCATGGAGAAGCGTATTATGATGACGCCGACAATATTTGCAAACCATCTTGCTAGTGCAGTGTTTCGCGATGTGTGAATGTGCCAAACATCTAGAGCAATAACGATGTAACAATATGGCCCGGAATCGCCTTTCTAAGTTCATCGAAAGGAACTTTTTACAGAAGCGTAGAGGATGAGTGCGTTGGCATAATCTGCATTTCTTGTTGTTATCGAGAGGAGTCGATGAAGCGTTATCACTCATGGCGACCTATGATTAGGATAACAAATTTGTTAAAAAATGGTGGAAGGGCTAGTCAGATAAGACGATTAATTTCGTAATGGACCGCGTAATTATTCCTCGTTCGGTTTTAATATCGGCGACGCGGACGCGTTTATCGCTACCGGGATATACTCGAAGAATTCTTCCCAACCGCCACGAAGTAGGGGGAAGATTTTCTTGACTAACAACAACTAAATCGTCAACCGCAAGATCGCGCGATGGATATTTCCATTTGTATCGCCTATGCATTTCTTTAAGATATTCTTCTTTCCATCTGAAGGCGATCTGCTGACCCAAAGCTTTCATTTTTTCCCATCTATTTCTCGCGCTTATGTCAGAAATAATTGGCTCTGGGGGACCCAGAAGTGGAGACCCAATAAGGAAGTGACCCGGAGTCAAAGCAGATACATCCGCAGGGTTTTCTGACATAGGACTAATAGGTCGAGAATTTAAACACGCTTCAATACGAGATAAAACTGTTGATAGTTCCTCGAATGTGTATTTATGAGGAAGAGCCATTTTACGAAAATGGAGTTTGAAACTTTTAACTCCCGCTTCCCATAAGCCACCCATATGAGGCGACCCAGCAGGAATAAAATTCCATTCAACAGGCTGATGAGAAAAGTGATTGGAAAATGAATCACGAAACTGCTTTAGAAATGCTTCAAAATCCTTTTTGAAAGCTTTAGAAGCACCGACAAAGTTAGTACCATTATCGGAGAAAATGGTTTTTGGGCAACCACGACGAGAAACGAATCGAATAAAAGCAGCGAGAAAAGCAGGTGTCGAAAGATCACTGACTGCCTCCAAATGGATTGCCTTTGTAGAGAAACATACAAAAATACAAACATAACCTTTCGTTATAAGACACGCTCTACCTGTAAAATTCTTTATGTCAAAAGGACCTGCAAAGTCGACACCAGTAATGGAGAACACACGACCGAGAGTAGTCCGTTCGGGGGGTAAAGCGGCCATGATCTGAGAGGCCTTTCGTTTCTTATCCAACAGACAAGTTTTACATCGATGAATTGTAGCGCTAATAAGATTTTTCGCCTTCGGAATCCAATATTCCTGACGAAGCAATCGAAGTAGAAGTGAGTTGCCACCGTGAAGCGTGATTTTATGTATAAAAGCAACTAAAAGTTTTGAAAACTGAGAACCATACGGAAGGATAATTGGGTGCTGTTCACTAAAGGAAAGAGTGGGTGCGTTAGCTAAGCGACCATTAATACGCATAACTTGTTCTTTATCCAAAAAGGGATTTAGAGTCAATATGCCGCTCTTAGAATTAAGTGGCTTTTGACTTAGAAGACAACTATATTCAGATTGAAAGTGCGTTTTCTGAGAGAGAATTGTCAAGAATTTTCTGGTATTATGGAGTTCTGCGTTAGACAACACTATGGATGTATAGCCCTTAGAATTTTCTGCAGGACGGTGAGTGCGATAGTAGAACCGAAGCATATATGAGACCACTCGAAGAGCTCTCGAAAATGACGAAAATCTAGAGAGAATGTCTTCCTCAACATTTACCAGCAAGTTGTGTACTGCAACCTTTTTTGCTTCGATTGAAGTTTCAAGATGAGTAGGGCTAGAAGAAGGCCACTCGGACCTATCCTTAACAAGCCAGGATGGGCCATGCCACCACAACGAATTCATACTTAAGGCCTGGGGAGTAAGGCCGCGGCTACATAAATCAGCAGGGTTATTAGCTGAATCGACGTGATACCAATTTCTAGCGTACGGTTTCTCTTGAATTTTGCTAACACGATTAGCAACAAAGGTAGTCCATGTAGATGGTGTTTTTCGAAGCCATGACAAAACAATTGTTGAATCAGTCCAGCAGAAGACATCGTGGACTTTAATATCAAGTTCGGGTAGGAGTGAATCGAGAATATCACATAGGAGTACTGCACCGCATAGTTCTAATCTTGGCAACGAAACAGTTTTGACAGGAGCTACTTTTGTTTTCGATGTAAGTAAGTGGGAGTAGAAAGTAGTAGATGATTTACGGATACGTATGAAAATCGCCGCCCCGTATGCTTTCTCGGAAGCATCGGAGAAAGCATGAATTTGAACTTCATCTTGTAAAGAATAGTTCACCCATCTCGGTAACTTAATCAGGTTTATATCCATATATCCATCTAAAAACTGTTGCCATTTCTGTTCAATGGGTTTAGAAATACAGTCGTCCCAACCTATATTCTCAAGCCAGACCAGTTGCATTAAATTTTTAGCAACAATAACTACAGGTGCAAGCCATCCTACAGGGTCAAACAATTTGGCAATCATGGAGAGAAGTTCTCTTTTGGTGTGCGAATCCTTTCGCTCAATAGCAGGAACCTTGAAATAGAAATTGTCGGTACAAGCGTTCCAACGTACCCCTAAAGCCTTTGTAGAACTGGAATCTTCAAAGCTTAAGAAGTCTTCCTTTAATAGGTGCTCTTTCGGAAGGTCCACTAGAATTTCTTTGCGATTTGAAGTCCATTTTCTTAAGGAAAATCCAGCACCATGTAAAGTGTCGATGAGTTCATTCCGGGCCTTTATAGCGGAAGGCAAATCATGCGCACCGGCGAGAACATCGTCAACATACATGGATCGTCGGAGTATATGTGCGGCAAGGGGATAAGTGTCTTGAGAATCGGCCGCAAGTTGAAGGAGAGTGCGAATCGCAAGATATGGTGCGCAGTTGACACCAAAAGTTACCGTTTGTAATTCGTAATCCGAAACTTCCACATCGGTAGAAGAGCGGTGTAGAATGCGTTGAAAAGGACGATGCCTTGGGTCGACAAGAATTTGTCGATACATTTTTTGAATATCACTATTGAAAACAAATCGAAAAAGTCTCCATCTTAGGAGAAGTAAAACTAAGTCAGACTGTAGCACCGGACCGACGTACAATACATCATTCAAACTATTACCATTGGAAGTTTTATTTGAAGCGTTAAAAACAACACGAAGTTTTGTTGTAAGACTTTCTGGTTTAATGACAGCATGATGCGGAAGATAACAATATGTGCCCAAACTCTGATTTGAAGGAGGACCGACTAACTTCATATGCGATAACTGCAAGTATTCGTCAACGACCTGGTCATATATAACTTTGAATTCAGGTTTTTTAAGAAGCGAAGCTTCGTTCCGAAGGAACTGCCGTAAAGCACTATTTCGAGAATCTCCTAAGCAAAATTCGTTAGGATAATGAACTTTAAAAGGAAGAGAGAAAATGTATCTCCCATCTTCATTCCGCCGAGTAGTAGCCATGTAATTGTCCTCACACCATTGATCAGCATCCGATAGAATCCTTTTCCTAGGGGGTTCCTCAATTTCCCAAAAGCGAGAAAGAAGTGTGTCCAACCTAGAATCCGTTGAGATGTCCACCTTCGTTGTAAAACACCTGACTTCGGAATCCGGAATGGGGCCAGTAAGGGTCCATCCGAAAACGGTTTGCTGAGCTGTCAGACTTCCAAGTAGTTTGCGATGAAGTCCATGAAGCACCACCTGTGGGTACAAGTCGGCGCCGATAAGTACGTCTATGGCGGAAGTCCTCCAAAAGTCTCCGTCTGCCCAATTAAGGTTCGGTAGTTTATGACGTAGTCCTGAATCGACTGTACAGGATGGCAAATTTCCGGTGATTTGCGGAAGTACGAAAGCGAAGGCTTCGATTTTCACGTTTGGATCCGTAGGTGATCCGAGAACAAATGAGCTAAGTCGATTAGTGCTTGCAGAAAACGATTGATTAACCCCAGATATGCTGGCTTGTGTAGCAAACGTAGGCAAATTAATCAATTTACGAAGGCGATCCGAAATGAAAGATGCTTCTGATCCTGGATCAATTAAAGCCCTAGCAGAATAATTGGTATTCAAATGGCAAATATAGATTTGAGCTGTACCTAAAAGTACACGTTGGTTTCGAGGAAACGCAAGATTCGGAGAATCACTATTCGAAGAAGTATTAGTAGTGGACTGTATTTTTTGATGGAAGCTATGATGCTCATTCGTTTGAGCTACGGAAGAAGTAGAAGGCTGATTGGAGCGAAGCCCCGAAGAAGCACCCGAAGGTTGAAATCCTGGCGCGGTGGAGCGTAACTCGGACGACGCAGGCACTCTAGAAGCAGTAGAAGTGGTGTTAGTGGGACGTAATCCCGACTGAGTCTTCGTAGAAGACGGTAATTCGCGATGTAACAACGTGTGATGGCGTTGATGACACACGGAACAATTGTAGGCACTCTTACAATCCTTTAACTGATGGCCTTTCGATAGGCAATTTAAACAACATTGAAAACGCTTAACGCTGGAAAACCGCTCGCCAACTTGCATGTTAAGAAAACGTTTGCAATTGCGCAAGATGTGTGGTTGCTTGCAAAGCACACAGCTTGAATCAACCATATTCGCGTGAAAAGTATGAGTAAATCGTTTAGAGCCGCTAATCTCGCTAGATGCCGGCTTATTCGAATTTGATTTGTTGGAAGTAGAAGTCTTTAACTCATCGACGCATTCGAGAGTTCGGTATCGCGTAGTAAGAAACTCATCAAGTTCGCACCACTTTGGTAGAGCAGATTTGTCTTTAACACCTTGCTCCCAAAAGGCAATAGTGCGTTGAGGTAAACGCTGCATACACATATAAACAATGATTGGATCCCAATCGGAAGTACTAACCTCGTAGAATTTTAGCGAATTCAAACAATTATTAATGCCGCGTTGCAAATTCTTAAGCCCAGAACCAGTTTCAGAAGAAAGAGCTGGTAAGTCAAAAAGAAGTTTAATTTGAGCATTAACCAAAATCCGTTTATTATTAAAGGCTTCGTTTAAAGTATTCCAAGCGAGCTCGAAACCTTCATTGGTAAGAGGGGACTTTCGAACTATTTCTCTCGCTTCTCCGCTCGTTTTCTGAATGAGGTGATACAATTTTTCGACCTTACTCAACCGACTGTTTCTTATATATATGGCTGTAAATAAATCGCGGAAAGTTGGCCAAGACGTGTAGTCACCTTTAAAAACTTCAATATCACAAGGCGGAAGTGAGATATTATGGGATGAAGTAGGCTCTGAAAAGGCAGAACCATCAAGAGTAGAAGTATGGCGAAGACCGGAGGAAGCGAGGTCGAAGTCATGAATTCTCTCATTAATCTTCGCTAAGCATGAAACATAAGTCCGATAAGTGCTGGTGTATTTCGTATCAACGACAGCGATATCATCTGCAGCACTTCGTTTAGTTTGTGCTTCGAATTGAATTTGACACTTTTCATACTGGGCTTTTACGGTAGCCCACAACTCCTTTAGCTCGGAGCTTTGAATTTCCAAAGAAAATTTAGTATGGCTATTAGAGGGAGTTTCCGTAAAGGCAATATCAAATTTGAAAACGCGATCAGAAGCACGGGTGAAATCATCAAGTTTCGACATTTCGATTTGAATAGGAGGAAACAAAATCAAAAAAGTAAAATCGAAGAAGCCCAAACTTTTTCACCTTAGCGCAACAAAGGTGAGATGTGAAAGAGAACGGTCAAAAATGTGCGACACGAGATATAAAAAAAGGAAAACAATAGAAAATTAACTCAACGCTTGCTTTATTATGTATCGTTACAATATTCCGCTTATGCACTTCAAAAATGTAAATGCAGTTAATAGGTAGCACAAATAATTTCGGATACGCAAATTGAATTCAAAAATTTATAGTTTTATGTGTCACCTCGTACCTCAGTAGAAGGTGCACAATGCAGAAACGAATGCCGAAATGCAAAAAAATTTATTTCCGCAAGGCCTACTTGTGCATTTACTTTTGTATGTACGTACTAGCAATTTTTAGTGCTTGGCAGCTATGTACGTATGCACTAGTGGTTGTTGTTGCACTACGGATGTGCACGTACAATAGAAAATAGAAAAAAAAGCAAAGTCGCGAAAACGCACGTCGCGTGATATGCGCGGTGCTAAATGGTATTTTATATAACTCCGTTAACCGATATGTAAATGTATGTATATATGTATAGATATATAACCGTATATATATATATATATATAACTAGCTGGTTCGTTAACGGAACCTGAGAGAACTAAAAGTATATAATTAATTCTGCACCAAATTTAGTCAAAAACGTTGTTGCTATTTTTTTATGTATTTTCGACACATAAGAAAAGCCTTTTTTTTTTTTACACTCGCGATTTTCGGTTTTTTTTTGTTTTTTAGAAAAATTAAATCAACACGCGAACTTTACAGCCGGTAAAACAAAATACACTAGTATACACAATATGCTCAATGAATCAACTATAAAGAAATCGGTTCAACGCACCTGTGATAGCAGAAGATGTTGAGGATGAACGCAGGAGTGCAGACAGCAGTGTATGGTAAAGGCGGAACAGCAGTGTATGGACAAAATCCCAAGTGCGTGGACGAAGATCCGGAGTGCAGGTACGAAGATCCGGCTCGAAGGACCAAAATGTTGGGAGTTGTCAGCACGATGTTAAAGAAAAGGGAAATCGAAATGTGATTAGACGAATTCCAATAAGTAGAAAAATTATATTTTGGCTCGATACTTACACTGCAGAACACCAACCGCGAGTAAAAATGGAGAAAAGAAGAAAAATGTAGAATGCGCTTTGTTGTGTTTTATTTGCTGCTCAAGTGATGCTGCCTCGCTGATGTCGGATGATCAAGTGTCGAAGCAAGAGAAAAGAAAAAAGGCCGAGGCCTGGATTGCCGCGCAACAAGAGAACGAAAGCTCTTGTTGCTAACGGCTTACAAAGAAGCTCAGAGGTGTTATAATATGTGCAGCTTTAGCGGAGACATTGAAAGAGATCTGGTCTAAACACTACTAGAAATTAAAAAATTAGAACTCAAAACTAAACATTAATTAAATTAAAATTAAAAAAATTAAACAAATGAAATAAGAAAATAAAAATTAAACTTAAAATGAAACTTAAAACTAAAAAATAAAAAAAATAAAAATTGAAAATAAAAAAAAATTGCAAATAAGAATAAAAAACTTAAAGACAAAATGTAAACATTTTTGACTTGTTTATTTATTATAATTTATACTGCACATTAAATTAAAATATAAAAATTTATAATGCAAACCTAAAAAACCAAAAATGAGAAATTTAAACGAAAAATAAAAGTTAACAACTAAAAATTATAAAACAAAAAATAAAAATTAAAGCTAAAATTGAAACACTAATTGAAAAAAAAGAATTAGAATAAGAATAAGAATAAGAATTAAAAATGGCACAAAACAAACTTTTAAATGCAAAAGCAAAAACAAAATTTAAAAAAAATTAGAAACTAAAAATAAAAAAATTCAATTGAAGAATGTAAAATTAAAATCAGAAATTCAAAAATAAAAATTGAAAATTAAGAATTAGAAGATAAAAGGTAAAAATTGAAAAAATTTTATTTACAAATAAACGATTAGATAAATTAAAAAAAATGAAATTAAAAATTAGAAACCAAAAAAAATAAATTAATTAAATATTAAATTGAAAATCAAAATTAGAAAATAAAGATTAAACAATTTAAAGGTAAACATTAAAAAATATAAATTAGAATTTAAAAATTGAATTGTTGCATATGCGGATGACATTGCGATAGCAGTCTCCGGCAAATATCTTTCTACACTTTCTGAGAAACTGAGTTATGCACTTGGGATTTTATCTCAATGGTGCTGGGAATTCGGCCTCGATGTCAACGCCTCTAAAACCGAGGTTATGCTTTTCAGTAGGAAGACTTCAGTTCGCACTACCTAAGCTAAACGGTGTTAGACTTAGCTTTAGCAATAATGTTAGGTACTTAGGTCTAATCCTCGACTCTAAACTAAATTGGAAGGCTAACATTGCTGAAAGGGCACGGAAGGCCTCATGTGCTCTCTACTGCAGCAAACGGGCCCTAGGTGCTAGATGGGGACTTCAATCCCGAGTCATGTCCGGGCTTCACTCGGCGGTAGTTGAGCCTAACCTCCTATATGGTGCTGTTTTCTGGTGGCCTGCCATAAGTAAGGCGGTCAACCTGAAACCTCTTAATAAAGTCAGGAGGATGGCGTCCATTTTGGTAACAGGGGCTCTCCGCACTACACCCACGAAAGCATTGTTTACCTTCCTCCACTGGTTTCCAACCGCTCAGTGATTCAAATGAAATGCGAAATGCTAAACGCGATTTCCGGCTGGGCCAGACCGGATCTTGGTCATTCCAGGATTCTTACTTAAGATTGTTCGGTGCCAGATGTCATCGATCACATCTGTACCGCCACTCAATTTGATCACGGATTTACGGTCCGTATTCCTAGTAGAGGAGAGTGGACCGGTAGCGAGCTACCCTCCAGAAACTCCATCAATATCTACACTGACGGCTCCAAATTGGCGAACAAGGTTGGCTGCGGGATCTTCTGTAGCCAACTGGGGCTTCGTCTCTCCTTCCGCCTGCCTGACCATTGTAGTGTCTTTCAGGCAGAAGTAATGGCCTCAATCTGGCTCATCCGCGAGAACGCGCATGATACGGATGTCCATATATTGTTACGAAAATTCCAAGTTCGTTTCGATTGTGTTTGAAAATAAAACAACTTCAATTATTCAGCGCAAAATGCAGTCAGAAACTAACAATCACTTTATTTACAGATTTACACTTCGCTTGTATCTACACTTGTTACCACTTTGCTTGCTCAACATAGACTCGACCCCTTGCACACTGCTGCTTTTATACTAGTTTTCTTATCGCGCCGAAGTTTCTTGCACATTCCAGGTTCTATCTTGATCGTTCTAGCACAACCTATTACTGCCGCGAACCATCCCTTCCATATCGACATTATAGCATGTCGGCCGTACTTCAAAGTGCATGCCTAAAAGTATGCTTGGAAAAGTCATCGTTTCAATATCACAGCACAGAGTGACTCATCGTTTCAATTTATTCGGATAGTCAGACAGCCATTAAGTCGCTCGCGGGGATGACCACTTTCTCCAGGCTGGTGCTTGACTGCCGAAAATCATTGGACAGCCTAGCTAGGTGCTCCAACGTCTCACTACTCTGGGTGCCAGGGCACAGAGGCATTGTAGGCAACTGCGAGGCGGACGAACTAGCCAGAGCAGGCACATTTCTCGCTGAGGCCTCGTCCTTCCTCCCAGTGGGAGCTCCTATTGCATCGATTAAATTGATGCTCAGACAATTCTACCAAAAAGTAGGGAATGAACTGTGGTCTGAGGAACAGACTTGCAGTATCTCTCGACTAACCTGGCCTTCCTATAACATGAAGCGGACTAACCAGCTGCTAACCTTAGCCGTCACTCGATAAGCACAACGGTCTAGGTGCTCACGAGTCACTGTCTTATGGGTAAGCATGCGGAGAGACTGGGATTGCAATCCAACGACTATTGTCGAGAGTGCGGGTCTGAGGAAGAGAAGAAGACCGTTCAGTCACCTGTTGTGTCAGTGTCCTTCATTAGCCAGAAGAAGACTTAAGTCTCTCGGCTCAGCTTTCTTTACCAGTCTCACCGAGGCGATAGCCTCTGAATATCAGGGATATAGCCAGGTTCCTAACGGAATCTTCTTGGTTCTAAGCGCTGTAAGGGGAAGTCACGCCATCCACTGTGGTATCACAATGAGCCATAAGTTGTGCTTAAGTGAGCTTCTCATATAGGAGGCTGCAATTCTAACCTAACCTAACCTACGTCATATTTAATATTAACAGATTCTTTAAACTATTTAAAAACAATATACTTCTAATCTCTCCACTGTGTTCCCTCAAAAGGCAACTCTAATATCAAACTTGAACTCCGCCGTTACCGCCAATGCATTGTTTTTGCCTTGAACCCGCTTAGCTGTCTCGTGCGAAATTACGTTCCAATCATACACTTGAAAACTGCATTTAAATGACGTTTCACCACCGAATGTTGCACAAATAAGGCGATAATAATGCCAAATTCCGACAACACGCCACCAGCAGCAACAACCAAAACGACACAACAGGGTTTTTGCAAGTGGCCAAAAGGGCACATGATATGCTGAATTGGATGCCAGCCATCATCGGATAAGGCACAAGAGTGCACGCAATTTTCTGAAGCATACTTAGCGGCGCAGAGCATGCAGAAAATGGCAAAAACACAGATGCAAACAAAAATGACAGCATGAACAACACAGCAGACCAGCACAAGTGTAATCACAACAACACCAAACTACAAGCATGCCAACAAAGAGACCAAAAAAGCATTCACCCGAAAGTTCACAAGACAACAACATAACAAGTGTTAGAAACAAAAATCTAAGTCGTACGACAAGTGCGACAAAGGACAAAAGACAATGCAGGCAGAGAGAACATGGAGCGTACAAGTGTCATAGCCGAAATGCGCTTACGGGCGCCGAAAAGGGTTTAAGTCTATTGTACAGCAACCGGCATGTGCCGAGGATAAGCATTGCGTACACACGTACGCTGGGTGAGGCGAGTAAATTTTGTAAAATGATGTGTAAATCTTATTAACAACACAGCAGAGACAAATCGCACTTGAGTGGCGTACGACAAGTGTGTGTGGGTGTGGGTGTACTACATGCCTGCTGTGCTTGTAGGTGTATGCGTGTGCATGTTTGTGTTTGTGTAGGTTGCAAGTGCGAGCCCGCACGCGCAAGTGCAGGTATTTACGAGCTGTTTCGCATGAACACGATATGAAAGGAGCGACAAATACGAGTGATAAGGACACCATTTAACTTGAGCTGAAATTTGTTGCTGTGAAATTGTCAAAAATCATGCAGTTGCTGTTGGTTTTTGTTTCTGTTCGTTGATGTTGTTTGTGTTCTGAAATGAAATACCAGAAACTTAGACGCATAGAAAATTAAAGCACAATTTTCGGATGAAGATGCTATAATACTCTGACTGAATTTATGATTTAAATTTTGAAAATAATATAAAAGTTAGATTCGAAAAATTTACAGGATTATAGATATTTGAATGTTGGACTCCTAATTTAATGAATTCATCAACCACTTCTGCAGAAGTCATTGCACCGCAGATACAGCCTTCTACATATACGTAGCCTATTTGTAGGCTCACACGGCATTAGTACAAATAATCTCCTAATTAGCCACAAACACGCCAGAGCCAAGCACAGCCAAACGCACACATTAATTACGCTAATGTGACATCTTCATTTTACGGCAATTCGTTAACACTTTTGTGCTGTGTTGCTCTTCGCTGCGCGGAATATTTATTCGAATGCGCAAGTGTGCCTGTGCGCCGGTTGGTATATAACATTAACACGGCATAACAATAAACAAAGGTGTAAAATTACACTTTGGCTTATTTTTGGGCATACTTTAGTCTCACATTGCGAGGACTTAAGCCACTGTTGGTGTGTGCATTGTTATGCAGCACCAGTGGTATTTGGCTATATATATGATTGTGTGTGTGTGTGTGTGTGTTTGTGTTTGTGACAACATAGCATAATCAGCGTTCTGTCTGCCGTTGTTCATGCAGTTCAACTTCCGCTTCCGTTTTCGGCTGTGTTTCCGTGTCACATTGTGCTGCTGGGTTTTTGCTTATTAAGAGCAATGTGCTCATTGCACACACACATACACGCACAAAGCACAGAAAAACACGTACTTTTATATACATAAACGCTGTTGGTAATAAAATGGCGACTCATTTGGCATTAGCTCTAAGTAGACACAATTAAACGCCACATTACTTGGGCGGGTTTTTGTGTTTAAATGTTTTGTGTATTTTCACTATTCAACAAACATTTTGAAACGAGGTAAAATTATTAAAAATCTGTGTGTGTAAAAAATAAATAATATAATAAACAAAAACAAATTAAATAACATAAAACTAATTAAAATACAAAAAATCAGATAAATTAAATTAAAATAAATTAAAACAAAAATAAAATAAAATAAATTAAAATAAAAAAATAAATAAAATAAAATAAAATAAAATATAATAAAAAATAAAATAATAAAAAATAAAAATTAGTAAAATCAAATAAAAGAGATAAAATAAATTAAAATAAAAAAAATAAATTTAAATAAAATAAAATAAATTTAAATAAAATAAAATAAAATAAAATAAAATAAAATAAAATAAAATAAAATAAAATAAAATAAAATAACATAAAATAAAATAAAACAAAATAAAATAATATAAAATAAAATAAAATAAAATAAAATAAAATAAAATAAAATAAAATAAAATAAAATAAAAGAAAATAAAATAAAATAAAACAAAATAAAATAAAATAAAACAAAATAAAATAAAATAACATAAAATAAAATAAAATAACAAAAAATAAAATAAAATAAAGTCAAATCAAATCAGCGAAAATAAAATATAATACAAAATTAATAAAATTTGAATAAACACAAAGTTTTACAAAGCCTTTGGAAGGGTTTAGAACCGTTAAAAAAAACTGAGAAGGATCTATGTTATTCTCTCTAAATTTTGAAATCTCTCTTAATACTCAAAAATAGGCTTGAAAAGCTAGCATACTATTTTCTAAAATTTTATATAACATTTATTTGCCCAGCTTTGGCCAAAGTGCCAAGAGGCAGAGAGGTTTTAGACCGATTTCATATTTCAAGTTTCGAGTCAAGTATTAGTATTCTCCATAGAACAAATACTTTAGCAAGAGAAGCTCATGCATATCACCTCCCCTGTGTCTGGATCTTTTCTTCGCGGTCCTGTCTTTCACCTTCAATTTTCAATTTTAAATGCATTTTTTCATGTGCCAAACCAACAGTAAGTTTTTGCTGCATGCTGTTCAAAATATATCCAAAAAATTCTTTTTATTTTCCAGCTTGAACCTTTGCTTTCTTGGCTTTGGCTGGCTGCTGCCTTTGCTTTGATATTAAATTCAGCAATTATGCTTTGGCAATTTCAATTTGTGCGCCCGCTTGCAAATTTTACCATTTTCCACTTAAATAAGCCAATTTCAGCTATAAACGTTTAGTGCGTCTGAATGCTGACAGTTAAAAAACCATTGCTGAATCGCACCAGCCAACAGCAGCATTGAAGACTATTCGAGTCGTCGAGCACAAAACAGCACAACAGCAACGCATTTTTGTAGTCAGATAAAACGGAAAATATCAAGAAATTCTAAAAGAATTACGCCAAAAAGCGCAAATAATGCTGCATACTTGAAGGCGCACAAGGAGCCATGAAAGCAATCATGGCACTAGCAACGCGGCAGCAGTCAAACAAAATAGCAAACACAACAAAAAACAAGAACATTCACAATGCGCAACAATAACCGGCAAGCAGCAGTTTTGGCTTTGCCCCTGAAAGTATGCTGAAAGTAAGCAAGTAATGGTAAGGTTGGGTTGGGATAACTTCAAAGCGCGCAACGTTTTACTTTCTCCGTTCGGTTCGGTGTTGTCACGCCCTTACGGTAAACTATGTATGTATGTATGTATGGTGGCAGTTTGGTGTGGGCGTGGCGCCATGACGCGTCGTTCGCATAATGCAATTGTCGCAGAAACTTTTGCTTAATATTCAAATTGAAGACGAAATGAAAAATAAAGGATGTTGGCGCGCCGTCAGCTTCGCATCAAGTTTAGTGTTGGAGTGTTTTTAAAAGTGAAGTGACGTAAAGTGAAGTGAAGGCAGCAAGCGGGCGCCTTTCAATATGGCAATCGAAAGCGTCAGAGGCTCACATGTGGTGCGGAATTTTAAACAGGCAATTGGCAGCAGAAAAACTTTAAGGCAACGAAAGAACCACATTCCGGTGCCAAGTCAGTGTTTTGAAGTGTAAACAACTCAACTGTGGCAGCTGCATTCATTCAATGTGCGTTTGAAATTCGCATAGAATGTGTGTTTTGTTGAACGTAAGCTTTAAAAAAATGAAGTAACTAAATTTTTTTTTCACCAAAAACGCAAACACGCTTTAAAATCAGATTTATGCAGTGTGCAGTGTGCGTTTCTGCTAAATTGCAGTTTTTTCAAAGCGGCACAGCTGCACATGTGATGGTTTTTGCTTTTATTTTAGCTGCCAAGTAAGTAAAAGCCATTTGAAAACTTCATAAACCAAGGCAAGTCATAATTTTTTATATATTTTTGGAATATTTTTTTTTCAAAATTTCGCCACTTTTTCAGTAATGCATTTTTTCTAGCATAAAAAATCTTTGCCCCTAATGCATTTTCTAAAGTAGCTAACCACCTGCGTGTGTATGGTCATAAAAATGATTTAATGCTTTCAGCTGCACGTGGTGAAAGTTTTGCACTATTTTGCCAGATTTTGCGGTTAAAATTGCACTTGAAAAGATTTTCATTGCAACTGCAAGACTGCAACAATGGCAGTTGAGCTCTCGCAGTGGTTGTGGACAGCTATAAAAATGTGAGAGTTGGTGCTTGAATGCAGTTGAATATTAGATGAATATAACCGAGAGGGTTAAGTGGCACTTTATAGTTGAAATTAATTCTGTATGAGCGGCAAGTTGGTGAACTAAAGAAGAGACATATTGATGTTGTTGAAGTCCTATGCGCCCAAGCGGGGTGAACAAGGACAAAAAGCTTATAAGTGATGATTTTGATTGTTGATTTCTTCAACTTGTACTTTCAAAGTCTTCTTTGTCCCATTGTAATGTCCAAAAAAGGTGTGACAAGCCACCACCCACCACTTATTCAGTGTTTGCTAGGAATCGAAACAGACCAGAGATTCAAATGAATCTATTGACGTCTCTCAGTCATTTAGTTTGAACTATATACTCATTGCTTTGATTTTTGATATTACGTACCAAAAGTAAAGCAGTAAAAGCTTCAAATCTAGCCCGAACCACTTATTCAACAATTCTATTTTTGTTTAGTCATATTGACTAAGGCTCACCAGCCCGATCTGGGAATCGAGCTTAGAGCCTTTGGTGTGAGAAGCCAAAGAGAACGAATAGAAAAAAAGTATAAAAAGGTTAACATATGGGAACATGTACAGTAGACATGATTTAATGTTAGATTTTTCGATGTCGATACTCCGCAACCTCAATCATCTTTTGGTGGCGTGATAGATGTCAAAGAAACGCCACAGGGGAAGGCGACCCCCTTCATCAAAACCATTCTGGAGGGCTCCCATAAGGACTCTTTTACGGTGCAGGGAGTCGGATCCCCAGTACCGGCGGTAGACAGTGGGCGAGCGGGCTGTCTGGCGTCGTCATCCAACGACCGATTAGGCTGTGCAGCGGGACCCCAGGCTGTGCAGTCTACAAATGCTACTGGGAAGCAGGAGGCGCCCAAACCTGCATTAAGCAGGCAAAAGGCGCAGGAGTCCACAGCACAGGATGGTCCCTCACTTTCGGGGGTGGTGCCTCAGCTCCGGGGCCTTCGACTCGACGCTGCTATAGAGGGGGAATCTATGATTCTCTCGCAAAGTAGCGGCGCCGGGTCGGTGGACTCTGAGGCGGAGGCGGCACTCCTGGAGGAGGGAGACCGACCTGCGGCCACTGGCTCCATTCCTGGTATCTTACCGGCGGGGGAACGCAAGGCGAGCAGTGCTGCGAAGAAAGCCAGAAATGGCTACCGGCGCTCTCTTGCGTTTCTCCGCAGAGTGAGCAAAGAGCCTGGATCCTTGTCCGATAAGGAGAAGGATCTGGTAAGGAAGCACCAGAAGATCGTGGCTAGATTCGAGAAGAAACAGGCGGCGATTTCTGGTGCAAAATGCACGGCCGTTGCAGCAACGCCTGGTGACAGTGCCACGGCTGCACGGCCCACCGAAGGTGCAGTGGAGGCGGAAAAGCCTAGAAACAAGGCCACATCCTCCGTCACTGCACGGGTGGGAGTAAAGACGGGGACGGCAAAGCCTGGAAACAGTGCTGCGGTCGCCCCGTCAAATGAGACTGGTCAGAGACCCACCACCTCTTCAAGGCCCACTTCCACCACGGTGGAAAAGGCCGTAAAAAGGGGAAGATCGGGTGACGATCAGCCGACAGGGGAGGGGAAAAAGCTGAAGCCCTCAGCTAGCTTCTCTTCCCCACAGGAGTTGCAGATAGCCGTGGTGGACCGGAGCGATCCTGATGGGAAAATTCGCCCGGAAAACTGGCTTTCTGTAGAGGCGCGCATTCTGCGAGCGATGCTCGAGGCGGCTGACGGCGAAATTGACTTCGACGGCGCTGGCTGGCAGAAGGGTGTCAAAATCGTCGGTTGTGGCAACAAGGAGTCCCTCAACTTCTTGGTGCGCACTATCGGCGGTCTTGAGCCCCTCTGGCAGGGGGCGAAACTCGAGGTCATACCCCGTGACCGTCTGCCACTCCGGCCTATCGTCACACTGTGGGTCCCCCCTCCAGTTATGGAGGACGCCGACACGGTGAAGCTGATTGGCCGGCAGAATAGTGGCCTGAACACAGGAGAGTGGAGAATTGTATCCTCCACTACTTGTAAAAATGAGGCGGGCAAGGACATCGTGATCGCGGTAGATCAATCGTCCTTTGCCCATCTGCGGGACTCCCTGGGAGTTGTTAAGTTCGGTTTGGGTTCCCTCAAAGCTCGCTTCCCTAACAAGGAGCGCGCCACACAAGGGAAGGCTGAAGGTAGTGCAGATAAACCTGCACCACTCTAAAGCCGCCACCCACGACCTTATGCAGTTCCTTGAGGAGACTGGAGTTGACTTGGCTCTAATTCAGGAACCCTGGATCGTAGGAAACAGGGTTTGTGGGTTAGATTCAGGTCAATTTAGATTGCTTCATTCACGCGGTGAAGGTAAGATACGAGCCTGTATTGTATACAGAAGGTGCATTAATCTGTTTCTTTTGTCTCATTACAGTACTGGTGACCTGTGTGTGGCTGCATGCGAACGACGCGATGGGCGAGACCTGATCCTGTCGTCCGCATACATGCCATTCGAAGGGGAGGAACCACCGCCGAAGGAAGTCCGGGACCTTGCTGCGCACGCCCGATCACGGAGGCTCGACCTTATCATCGGGTGTGATGCCAATGCACACCACATGCTGTGGGGAAGTTCCGACACCAACAGTAGGGGTGAGTCAATTTTTGAGTTTCTTCTAGGCTCTAACCTTGTGCTGTGCAATAGAGGCAATACGCCGACTTTCCACAATAGGGTTAGGGAGGAAGTCATAGATATTACCTTAGTTACCGACTCCAACACTATCTCCGTGGTCGACTGGAAAGTACTGACGGAATGTTCGTTCTCGGACCACAACCGTATAGTCTTTTCAGTGGCCATAGAGGTTGGATGTCCACAAACTTATAGGAATCCGAGAAAGACTAACTGGCCTAAATTCAGTGCACTAGTTTCTCAGAAACTGGCATCGCGCAAAGCGATCGCTACATTCGAGAGAAACAACATTGACAGGTCAGTTGGTCTTCTAACGAAAGTGCTTAACAAGTCTTTTAATGAATCTTGTCCTAAAAGTCGAGCTCCACGGAAAACCAACGCGGTGTGGTGGACCCCAGAGCTAAGACAACTTAGAACAGATACCAGACGTCTCTTCAATAAGGCTAAACTTAGCCGAACTGAAGAAGACTGGGGAGCCTACAAGGCTAGCTTTAATAAGTTTAAGAAGACTATTAGGGCGGCCAAGCGGGATAATTGGAGGAAGTACTGTGAATCCCTCGACAATGTCAACGAGGCCGCCAGACTTCGCAAGGTGCTAGCCGGGGCATCACATACCCCTAGCAGCATTAGGAAGTCTGACGGCTCGTGGACAGAATCGAGGGAGGAGCTTCTAGAGACTCTCATGAACACCCACTTTCCCGGTTGCACGAGTGTTGTTGAGACGACCACGCCTCATAGACAGCACTCGTCACGACCGGATGCTTTTGTTCGGGGGATTATCGATGAGGTCAAAGTGGCATGGGCGATAGACACCTTCAACCCGTACAAATCTCCGGATCCCGATGGTGTCATTCCGGCTATGCTGCAATGGTCTAAGGAGGCAGTGGTCAAAGTCTTGGTGCGAATCTTTCGGGAATCTCTCCAACAGGGCTATGTACCGCGCGCCTGGAAAGAGGTTAAGGTGGTGTTCATCCCCAAGGCGGGGAAGTCAAACCACATCAATGCAAAAGACTACAGACCGATCAGCCTGTCATCGTTCTTTCTTAAGACTTTGGAGAGGCTGGTGGATGTCTATGTCAGGGGAGTGGCACAGTCCAGGGGACTCTGCAGGACGCAACATGCGTATTGCAGGGGAAAATCTGTAGACAGCGCCTTACACGAGGTCGTTCAGATGATCGAAAAATCGCTGAGCGTCAAGGAGTATACGTTAGCCGCTTTCCTCGATATTGAGGGGGCCTTTAATAACGTCACTCTAGAGGCAATAACCAGTGCACTTAGAAAATTCGAAGTGGACGAGAAAGTAGTAAGGTGGACCAGCGATATGCTTAGTAGCAGAAGGGTTCACTCCAGCCTAGGCTCGTGCTCGGTGAGGAGGTTAACCACAAGGGGCACACCTCAGGGGGGCGTCCTTTCGCCTCTGCTGTGGCTGCTTGTGATAAACAACATCCTTGAGATCTTCGAATCCAGGAGGCTGCGAGTAGTAGCATATGCGGACGACGTCACTATCCTGATCCCTGGAAAATTTCTTTCCACCATCAGTGATCTCATGGAGTCTGCTTTAGGAGAACTCTCTAGCTGGGCAGAGCATAACGGTCTAGGAGTTAACCCCTCAAAGACGGTTATGGTACTGTTCACCCGGAGATACAAGATACCGGAGTTTAGGCTGCCGAAACTCAGCGGCATCACTATCACCCTCTCACCCGAGGTGAAATACCTTGGCACCACACTCGACTCCAAGCTTTCTTGGAGACGCAACGTGGAAGAGCGGGTGAAGAAGAGCCTGAATGCCTTCTACGTCTGTCAGAAGGCCTTCGGGAAAAAGTGGGGATTGCGGCCGGGCATTGTCCACTGGATGTATACAGCGATCATTCGGCCGATCTTATGTTACGGAGCCATTGTCTGGTGGCCGGCCACGGACACCAGGTCCTTGGCGACGCAACTGATGAAGGTGCAGAGACTGGCGGCTATGGGAATAGCAGGAACCGTCAAAAGCACCCCCCAGGCAGGCCTAGAGATGATTCTACATCTCCACCCAATAGAGCAGTTCATTAAGTGCTGTGCTGCTAAAGGCGCTCTCAGGCTGAGAGAGGCCAACTTGTGGAAAGAGCACGCTTATGGACACTCTGGGATCCTAAGGTCATTTACGAGGCCAGGTACGGAACATCAATTAGATTCCTGCACGGACTATCTGATTCCATACCTGGATTTTGATTCGCGCGCACTTACCTCCTTTCCCTCAAGGGAAGAATGGGGACTTACAAGTGTGATAAGAGACGCCTCCATCACCATCTTCACAGATGGTTCTAAGATGGAGGAAGGTACAGGAGCTGGTCTCCACTCAGATGCACTAGGGGCTCAACGGTCTTTCAGACTCCCGGACCTCTGTAGCATCTTTCAGGCGGAGATTTATGCAATCTGGAAAGCTGCTGAATTAATCCGCGACAGCGGATTATCACCCACGGATATCACAATCTGTGTGGATAGTCAGGCAGCCCTTAAAGCGCTGGAATCAGCGACTGTGAAATCAAAGGTAGTGCAGAGTTGTCGCAGTGCACTTCGCGGCATCGGACATCACCGAGTCACTCTCTGCTGGGTTCCGGGCCACTCTGGAGTGGCAGGAAACGAGGCAGCGGAAGAGATGGCAAGAAAGGGGGTCGCCCTGCCTCTCACCGAAGTGGATAACTCTGTGCTCCTTCCGATATCTGCCCTGTATTTGCGTATTGACAGGTTGAGCAAAACTTACATCGAGTCCTCATGGCGGAGCAGAACTGATTGCAGTACCTGCCGGGCAATATGGCCTTCCCTTTCCGTGAGGAAAACGCGATATGTACTGTCCCTGAGTCGAACCTCTATTAGGCAGCTTGTTGGAGTCATCACTGGACACTGCGCCATTGGATCTATGCTGGTCAAATGGTGCCTCTCGTCCAGTGATGTCTGCAGAAGCTGTGGAGATGAGGAAGAAGTGGAAACGATCCAACACTACCTGTGCCACTGCCCGGCTCTGCAGGAACGCCGACTCCGTACCTTGGGGTCAAGGTTCCTGGTAGACTTGGCCTGCGCAGCAGTAGTTGAAATATCGGATCTACTCTCCTTCATCAAGAGGTCGAACTGGTTTGCCCCGAACTGAGAGCCACTGGTTAGCTCCGGAATCTTCCATGAAGGGATTCACAATGGGCCATTTTGGCCTCCGAGTGGAAGTGCTGCCCTTGGGACGCACACACCCTTCCCTACCTAACCTAACCTAACCTACTCCGCAACCTCTCATTTTATGCGGTTTGGTGAAAAAGTACATGAGCCAAAAAAATGAGTGGGGCTAAATACCATCGCATCGAGGTCAAAGTTCCCAAAAAAGCTGGAAAATTCGACAAATTGCCCTACAGCTGGTCAGGAGTTGCTCTTAGAGGGTTAACATCTATGACTGACCCCACTAATTTTCTCTACTGAACATTTCTTTCAAACATATTTATACCCCATCTCCAACCCTTCATGGGGCTCCCATACAAAATGGTCGTTTTAATACAATGGGCTCCCACTGCTTCCACGTTGCCCCCAGACGTGTCAAATGTATGACCGACACCCATTTGTTTTCCCTTCCAAATGTTTCTTCCAAACATACCTTCCCGCTATCTCCAAGTCTTGAGGGGGCTGCCATACAAAACTGGCCATTTTCTATGCCATTGGCTCCCCACTTGTAAATGTAGTAGTTAAGTACACGAGAAAACATCTTATCAGGGAAACTACTGAACCGATTTGAATGATTTATTTAGCGATCGCCAAAATTCTTCAGTACAAAAAATACATAATTAATAACGGTTCAGAAATTCACCAGCAGAGGGCGTCTCCCATACGATCGGAGTTGTGAGGTTGTCAACTTTTGGATTTCTACAAAGCAAAAATCAAAATGTATTGTTGCGGAGCATCGAGAACATATTATTAAGAATCTCTATACAACACTTAATCATGTCTAATATACAGATAACTTAACACAGCAAACATTTAATCAGTAAGGAGCTCAAACTGATTCAATGAATGAGCAGACATGAGCTCAATGGACTGTGGTATCACATGGTTTGAAATGGCATTGGGTTCAAAAGTTGTGCAGGGAACCTTTCCCCTCCCCCTCCGCAAATGAAAACTCATGTGCGCCGCTGAGTACTCGCTTTCTCGTGAGCTGCGAATAGAATATGCTATGTGGCTATGAAGGTTTCTACCTCCAATTCAGTTCTTTTCAATTCCTTATAATTACTTATATCACTTATAACTTCCTCTACTCAACGCTTAAGCCACGCCAAGTCATTCTACTTGTTCTACTTATGTTTCTTTTATATATTCACACCTGAATTTTCCCTCTTTTACACACCGTGCAAAAGACTCCACTAAGTGCTTTATGCACACATAGCTCGATTTAATTTAATTTTCACTTTTTTTTTGCTGCTGTCCCACTCAGCCCGAGCAAATAAATACACAAAACCCCTCATCACACGCATACGCACACACACACAAACAAATTCACACTCTTACAGCATTCGTACCCGGCATAACGGCGATGACTTTCACTTAAAATGCGATTACGCAAATTTTCTATTTTCCAAAACTGAAAATGATAATGATAAGGATAATGGCATTTCGAACAATTTCAACATTTCTTTCGTTTTTATGTCGCTTATTCGACGTTGAAGGGGACCGAGCAACACTGTCTGCGTGGAGTATTAAAACGAATAATGGTTCAAGCGGACACAAGGGGAATGCTGGCGTTGGCGGTGTTGATGGCATGAGGGCGCAGACAGATCAAGAGAGTCAAGTGTTGGTGAAAGGCATTAAAAGTAAAGAAGCACTTTCATTGTGCTTCTTTACTTTTAATGCCTTTCACAAAGCAAAGACAGTGTGGGGTAAGGAAAAAGCAGACAATGCATAGAGTGAAAATAAGAAGCGCTAAAGACGCTGGAGAATTCATTGCTGTGTATTTATTGCTTGTGTAATTATTGCTTGTCGCTTGTTTGCGTTGCCGAATTACGTAAGGAAATTAGTAATAAAACTGTTTGAAGTTTTGTTGTTCTATGAAAATTCAAAAACAATTTTGACATGGATTAGGAATTAGTTAAAAATAAAACAATGGATGAGCAAGTTTTCAACCTGACTGACATTAGTTGCTATAATTGAATATCAAAGTGAATGAAAGGAAAACTTTTGCATTTCTAGCTATTAAAAAAAACCACCAAGTTGGCGTCGAATGGCAAAAGTAATTGTTAGATTTTATGCTTTTGTAGTTTGGCTACTTTTCATAGTTGTTGTTGCAAAGCAAAGCGCCTTTGTTTAATAAAAAAGCAAGAGAAGAAATGGCTTTGAGCAGCGTTAAAGTTTTTTGGCTGCAACAATTTTCATTACTTAAGTCAAACAAAATTATGTTGAAGGCCATAAGTAGGGCAAGTCAAGTAGTTGTAGCTGTAGCTGTATGCAATGGCAACAATAGTAGTTTTTATATTTTATAAAAAACAAGTTTTTATATTTTAATGATTTTCTTTACACATGAAGGTTTCAGTTGAGTGTAAAATGTAAATCTTTAAAAGGATTATTTTTGCATATTTTAATAAGCATTTCTTGAGAACATTGCCATTAATTTTGTATTATAAATTTGAATTTTATAAGTGTATACTTTATATATAAAACAAAAAAATAACTTTTGTTGTTCAGTGTAATTGGCATAAGAATTAAATCCATTTGCCAAATTTGCCAAGTTCCGAGCATCATAAATGCTGCTAAGCCGCTTCAATTTAAATCTTCAGACAATGGTTGCCTATCCTTGAACTACTTGTTTGTTGTAAACTAAATAGTTACAGTAAGTTGCAAGCTTGAGCCATTTTCATGGCATATTTCTTTCTACATTTCCTTGCAGCATTAATTTGATTTAATTTCATTTAACTGCGGCATCACTTTAATACGTTTAGCGCATTATAAACCGACTTAAGCGCACACATGCCGCACACACGTTGAAAACACGGAGTCACTCACTTGCAAACGCCCCTCAAGGACACCTCAAGTGTGCGACGACAAGTGCTCGTCACTCGCTCGTTCGCTTGCAGCGACAATTGTGGACGCGTGTTAGCACTGCACGGCGTATACGTAACGTTTAATTACAGTGCGCCATGCAGGCTCAGCTTGACAAACATAAAATTAATTAAATGCTCGTACTCGAGGCACATGTATAGCGTTGATCATAATGTCGATGATCATAATAATGTTGACGATAATGTTGCTGACATTGTTGGCAATGCTAACACAGAGCCGCTGCTTAATTGTGTGTGTGAATTTAATTTACTTAAATACGTTCGTATGTACAAAAAAAAATCATCATAATTACAACACTGAGGGGCCGAGCTGGTTCATGATTAATCGCGAGTAGTTCGAGGTCTAAAATGCTGCACGCAGTTAGTGGCAGGATGACTGGAGTGAGTGTGTGTGTGGGCCGTGAAGGTTGAACCCAAGATTGCACTGCTTGCATGGTGTTGTTTGCACACCTTAATTAAGTGTTGCTAATGTTTGGCAAATTTTACAACATTGACACGTTGGCAATGTGTGGAATTAGGTACAAAAGATACTCACTTTGTTATTGTTGCAACAGATGAAAATAAGCGCTAACAGAAATAAATGTGCATAATAGTTTTAAGAATGAAGAAAAAGTGTTAAGGAAGCTCATAGGACTTTAATAAAGCGATGAATTGTCAGTGTTTCAAGAACGAATTGAACAAAGTATATAAAAGTAGACACTGGGTGACATGAAGTGCCGAAAAAGGGGAGTAGCAATATAGAAAACATAAGTATAGAAGAAGAAGAAAATTATGGGATTAGAAGTGGTATCAGCAGATCACTAAAGGCGGTATTTATTCAATCAAAACTCTTTGCAGTCAACTAGGCTTCATAAGGACCTTAAACTGTTTCAATAAGTGAGCTAACTTTAGTTCGATTGTTAGTTGTATCACAATGGGCTTTTATAATCTAAGTGGGCTCCTCATTGTGGTAGTCACTCTTTCCTTCCTACCTACCTAATAGGGATTGCAATCCCGGACCAGTTTTACAATCCCGGGATTTTCGGGAATGAAAATCACAATCCCGGGATTTTTTTCGGGATTGAATATATTGCTTTAAGGAACTAGTTCAGACTTTTTTTTAATCAAATAAATTATAACTATGTATTAAATACAATTCTGTGTATTTAATTTAAAACTAGGAACAAAATATTTATGACAAATAACTTAAAAACGCATTTAATTGCCAAAACACCTGGCTAACCTAGTTTCGTTACAGTTTCTCAAATGCTAATGGTTTTATATTACCATTAGTGATAATTACCATAAGTGAGCTTTTTATTTGTTTCGATCCCGGGATCGGATTTTGTCAATCCCGGGATTTTTCGGGACTGAAATTGTCCGGGATCCCGGGATTACGGGATTCGCGATCCCGGGATTGCAATCCCTACTACCTAATTATTTATATATCAATAGACAAAAAATCTGCATTGTTTAAATAACTTTGGCATCTTCATTATCTATTTTGTTTAATTTTCTTTTTAGAAGATAAAAAGGTGATTCTTCAATAAACTTTTTACATACAAAAGTGATCTTAAATGCATACAAAACTGTCTATTAAAGCGATTGTTGCTATTGGTTTTATTGATTTTTTAGAATATACAAAACTTATTCTTCCCCAAACCTAATGGATCACAATTCAAAACATATAAAAGAGGATCGGATTAGGCGACTTCACCACATTTGTTAACGGTTTCTTATTAATTTTGTGGAAGATAAAAAATTTATTTCACCATACCTAATGGATCACATTTCAACAGATATTAAACTGTATCGGATTCATTATTTGTCTTTTTTTACTTTTTTGGAAGATAAAATTAATTTTTCATCTAACCTTTTATGAACCTAATGGATAACATTTAAATAGATATAAAACTGTATGAGATTGATTTCATTAATTAATTAATATTTTTGTAATTTATTTTAGCATATTTATTATCTGCTTTTTAGCTCTTTCAGATAATGAAAGATTGATTTGTAAGCATATTTTTCCAATCCTAATAATTTACATTTCAAAAGGAATAAAATTTCAGCGATTTAAGTGACTGTAGAATCTTTCTTTAGCATCTCTAACTATTTTAGACTACGAAAAATTAATTATTCTTGAAGCTTTTATAATTCTAATGGAAAAAAATCAGTAGAGGTAAATATAATATGAGTCAGGAGACTTGAGCAAATTCATTATACATTTGTTAACATTTTTTAAGGAAGACAATTTTTCCAAACCTAGCGATTCCCATTTAAACAGAAATAAGACTTTAGCAATTTTAGTAACTTAAGCGTCTTTATTATCTGTTTTCTTTTACATTTACTATACCAAATCCAACAAAACACCACATAAACTACTATAGTAGTAAAAATATTTAACTGAAGTCATATTGAAACTGGAACTATTCTACTACTGTTTGTTCTGTTTTTAATTAAAAAAAATCAAACCAATTTCAAGATTAAATTTCAACGGTTTCAGCGACTTCAGCATCTTTATTACCTATTTTCTTAAACTTTTTCAGAAAATAAAAAACGTATTCGGAACCAAATCATCTCCAAAAAAAACCACATAAATATGACTGATTGAAAACAACAATGAATTCTGCTTCAACTTAAGTATTCAACATTTTTAAGTGAATTCATATTCAAATTGAAACTAACATGACTGCCAAGCAGACTCTGTGTGTTTCTTACAACAAAATCAATATCGACTTTAAAACCAAAACAAACCAATTCAACTTTAGTGCGAGTAAATTTCTTGTTGCTATAGAAATAGAAAACACAAAACTATTTCTTGTTCAAGACAAATAAACAACGCCAACGTTACTGTCGCGCCAATGTCACCATTACCAACGCATAACGATGTCTGCAATGTCAGACAGAAATGTCATATTGTCAAATGTCAAAAGTTGCCGCCACTTTTGCTGCATGTTAACTATTTCTTTTTTGCTGTCTGAATGCGCTGGAAAATAAAGTTTTATTTATGAAATCTGGCAACTACTGGCAAAGTTTTCAACAACAACAACAACAAGACTGCATAGTTTTTGGAGTAATGGTCTAGAAATGCAAATGAATGAAGTCAATGTAATGGAAATATGAAATAGAAAGAATGTGGAAAAAGCCAAATGATTTTCAATAGAGCTGAGCTTTCAAAACCAACTGAAAATATATTTAAATAAGACTTAAAAATGAACTTCAAAAACATGGTGTCACCGCCCAAAAGGTTTTTCATTAAAATGCGTAGCACACTTTTAGGTGCCTATGCGTTACTACAGTTTTTGTAGTAAGTATGCTTGAAAGAACATTTAAATTTTAATTGAAACGCAAAACAGCCATCAGCTGGTGGCGCTGCGCAACCGGACACAGTCGGTGCCCAACAACAATGGCGACAACAGTGACACGGCACAAATGCGATAAGCTACCGCACAGACTAAACAACAACAACAACAAGTGCTGAAAATATAGAAAAAAAACCAAAAAAGTAAACCTTGAAAGCAGTAAAGCAAAAATGGGCAAAAATGCAAACGACGAGAAGGAGTGGCGAAAGAACGAACTAAATGCGAATAACAAGTGTAAAGCTTGACAGGCCAGCAGCGAGACAGAAACGAACAGGACAAGGCAGGACAGTGCGACATACGAAAAGAAATCTGCATAAAAATAAATAGAAATAATAAAAAGTAAAAAATAAAACGTTAGTAAGATGCACAGATAATCTAATTGGAATAATGTAAACAAGCTGTGCGTTCTGACTTAGCGAACTGAGGCTGGGCTTTGTTGTTGGTGCGATAGTTTCAGGAGTTGGGTTTGCTCAGAAAAATGGATGCTCTAACTTGTTGATACTCTTGTTGTTATTGTTTTTGAGCATTGTCAAGCATAACAGACAATACAAAGATTTATTTTTAGATTTTTTAGCTAAATTGTTAGATTTGAAAGAGATTGAAAATTTTGAATAGAATGGAATTAAGCCAGAAAACCCCTTATTAGGAGCCCACAGAAATCTCATAGCTTATATCCAGCCTAAAAGTATACCACAAGCCTTAGAACACATTAGTCTAACGCAAGTAAGAGCACAGCCTGAACGTATACCAGAATATTAACACTAATTTGTGGTTTAACAGTTAAAAGTTAGCCTACAAGTAGACTATAAAACACAAACTGCATTAAGGCTTCAGTTAGTGGTAACTTAGCCTAAAAGTATGCCACAAGTTTTAGAACACATTAGAGTGCCGCAAGTAAGAACACAGCCTGAGCGTATACCAGAGCATTAAACCACTTTGGTTTAACAGTTAAAAGTGGGCCTAAAAGTAGACCATAATATTAAGTTTAAATTTAGACTTAACTTAGCACCAACTTAGCCTCAAAATATTATGGTATATCATCTATCATTTTCTCCTTCAAAGTTAGCCTAACAGTATGCCACAAAATTTAAATTACACTAAAGACTCACAGATGTAAAGTTAGCCTAAAAGTCGACCACAATACACATTACACAGGGACTTAAACCTCAAATGCATATGCCCGCCTCAAGGCTGAGTAACATGTATGCACTTAACTTCAAATTGAATCCAGGTATAACTTTTTTAAACGACAACTAAATCTAAAATTGTTTTGCTATTTTGTTAATACACATTGTTTTCATAGTGATTTAACGGTTAATAGTTGTATTGCAGCCTAAAAGTATGCTACAACACTTAGTTTTTCTTGGTGAGTATTCAGTCTATGTTAAGAGATGGTGGCTTATTTCTTGATATCAGCTTAAAACAAATTCATCATCTTGCAAAAGTTATCTTTTAGCCAAAAAGAATTTAATCTGCTGCCTTTGAGCAAAAAATAGACGTCAACAAAATTGTTGTGCTACTCTAACAGTCCTGAAACATGGCAGAGGGAATGAAGGGTTGCAGACTTTGCAAATAAAGAAAAATGACATTTCAATTTCCGGCTCCTCTTTTCATCTATTTTTGTATGATTGCATGGATGTTTGGGCGGAAATGTGTTAACAAAAACATTTATGTATTTCAAAACAAGGTGCAAAAGGAAATACAGGCAAAGGTATTTTTAGATTCAAATCAAACACAAGCTTGGGTATTCTAAAGGCATATGTACACAAAGGCATACATCATTTTAAATCCACCAAAAACTTAGAAAAACTTAGAAAAATTCTTGACTTTTATTGTTCTGGACTCTTGCAAGTACCAGAATAATCATCACTGCCCTAGAAAGGAGAACTTTAGCGAGCAAATACTGGCTGAACATTGTTTGAACTATAAACCCACACGTGACGCTTTTTTCTAAAAGTTTGCCGCCTATTGGCAGTTCATGTGCTGTCACCAAAACCACAGGAATACAGCAAAGCACCAAAAGCACTAGAACACACAACAGCCAATGCATGCGTCCTGTTCCCTAAGGACGCTCTACTCTATCTTCACGCTGGATGCACTCGCTTGCTCCCTGACCGACAATGTGTCCAAACACGCTGACATTGACCCAATGACAGTTTGGAGCGTGTGTTGCCTGAGCTGCTCCCCCGTGGCTATGCTGCTTGGCCCTACCCACATTTTTTTTATGAAATGCTTCCGTTTTTTTCCTTAGCATATTTTCAGGCGCGGTGCTTTTTCTGTGGGCACAAGAAGACTTTGTGCGGCATGTTTTGTTGGCAAGCGGCGGTTTGTCGTGTTTTGGGTGTTTTGCAGTTTGATACATGACACAGCCAACCATATCTGGTTTTGTTGCAAATGTGGGAATTTGTTGTAGCGGTGGTTGTTTGTGGTGTGTTGGCTTTTTTTTATTTATTATATTTATTTTTTTTGCTTCTTTTCAGTGTGTTAGTCATTGTGACGGCGCATGTGTTGGCGTATTTTATTGGCTATTGCTGGCTTTTGTGGCGTTTTTTTTACATTTTTCTTTTAGGAAATTTTTAAAATTTTATATATTTTTGTGTTGCCTAAACTTTAGTGATTTTTATTCATATGAAAGAGTTATAAAGAAAATCTGATTGAAACTGAAATTCGATGAGAAGCAAATAAATGAGGTTTTATATGACGAAATCATAAACGTTTTGAAACTTAAATTGAGCCTAAATAAAAGTTGAATTGTTTTAGAAAATTTTGAAAAAAGTTAACTTGGGGAGCGTGGGATTCTAACGCAACTTCTGGGTCCAATACCATTTGAAACCATATTTGCCGCCCCAAATGTGTGTACCAATCAGATATTTGGATGGGTTTGGACCTCCCAAATCTTCTTTTATTATAAGTTAAAGATTGTCTCAACCTATTAAGAAGACCCTTGATCCAGTGCTTTCCAGAGGATGTTAAGAAGGTTAAGGCTTTCGAGGCACACAACCTGTATGAATTCATATATAGGAATTCTTCAACTAGTGATTTTGACTATTTCTTTCTTTTATCTCTTACCTTATCTTTTCTCTACAATCATTGCTCTTTCTGAGCCTTAAGTAAAATGGGGCCCTAGGGTTCCTAAGGAAGTATCATACATATCAGATTAAGGTTAGAGTCTCGGTGCTCCACATCAATTTTACGATCCATCAATTCATCGATACATCTATCCAACTACTTGGATGTGAAATTGTTCGATCAATATTAGGTCTTTGAGAGATACCTTACCTAGTCAAACCCCGACTATTCGCATGAATACTTTAGGATCTACCTTACATAGGTAAATTTCTTGGCACTTCATTACATCTAAGCATCCATCACCATCTTTCATCCATGAATCCATTCATACATTCTCCCATCCATAAATCAATCCGTTCTACCAATCCATTCATCTACTTGTTTCTATAATTTTTTGATAGATATTAAGTCTTTGAAGGACATTCTTTCTAGTCAGAATGAACTTTTTAGGATCCATCTTGAATAGGTAAAATTCTTGGCGCTTCTTTACTTCTATCCATTCATCCATCTATTCATCCATCCATATATTCATCCATCCATCTTGTTTATGCGTATCGTCGCGGAGCGGTAGAAATAAAACGTGATGGGGTGCGCTTCGGTTTTAGATGTTTATTCACTGACTTCTAAATAACGAGTGCTCGTAGGGCTCGAACGAAGCAGGAGACCTGACCGAGAATGTCGGTGTGTTCGTCGAGAGGGTTATGAGGGATTATTTTGTACGTTATAATCGTATGTTCGTAGGGCTCGAGAGAAGCAAGGGAACCTATCGAGGATGTCGGTTTACTCTTCTAGAGGGTGGGGGCAGTCAACCGCTCTTTGGTCCGGAATTGGACTTGTACGAGTATGACCTTTGGCTTTAGGAATCGCTGAAGCCGTTCCACCCGAGAGGGAGATCTTGTAGATCTTGGAGTTTATACCCGATCAGTCCGACGTCTGCGGGATTTGCAGCTCTTGGACCATGTCGCACTGGAGTGGCGACTGTCCTCTTTTCGGACCCGGGATGGAGTTGGTGCAATGAGGAATTGCGAGGGATTGCAATTTCCGTCAGTTGATGTGAATGTGGGTCGTTTTTGGCGAACTCTTTTGGGAGACCTCATTCGAGGCGAAAGCCACATCTATTCATCCATCCAATAACTTGGATGTCTAATTGTTTGATCGATATTTGATGTTTGAAAGGTACTTTACCTACTCAGATCCCGACTAGACGCATTGTTAGAAGAGAAATTTATTGGCGCTTCCTTACATCTATCCATTCATCACCATTCTTTCATCTATCAATCCATTCATCCATCCTTTTATCCATCAATCCATCCAGCCATACTTCCATTCATGCATCCTTTTACTGATCTATATCATTGTTTAATAAACATTAGGTTTTTGAAAGATACACTATCTGGTCAGACCTGGCCTAGAAGAATTTTCTGCATGCTTGAATACTTTAGGAACTATTCTTCTTCTTCTTTTTGTGCTATTGATGAATAATAAATGAATGAATAATCCAAAGACCCCTAAGAATTTCAAATCAGTTCATGTTCTTTAGCTCATAGCTTTTAATTCAGTGTTTACTCAACAAAACCAACCATTCTAAATGTCTAACTGCCTCTTTTTCCAAATTTTTCAGTCCCAAATCGCCCCTGAATACATAAAGAACTAATTTTCACGGTTAAGTTTACCTCACATACATTTATCCATCTATCCATTTACTTGTCCGTATCATTGTTTCACAAATATGTGGTCTTTTAAAGCTTCTCTTTTTAGTCAGACCTCAACTAGACAGATTGTCCTAAAACGTGTAGAAAGTAAAATAAAAAAAAAAAATAAAAATAACTCTTTTGAATAATGAATGAATGAATAATCCAAAGATTCTTCAGATTTTCAAATCAACTCATTTTCTTTAGTTCATAGCCTAATTAATTATTTCAGTATTAACTCAACAAAACCATTTATTACTTAAAGAAGATTCCAAATGTCTATCTGCCTCTTCTTTCCAAATTTCTCAGCCCTAAATGGCCTCAGGCATGACAGCTGTTGATTCATGATGCATGAGAACAGCTGGATCTCCCTTAGCGCCTACAGTGGTTTTATTTACATTTACAGAACGTTGCCATTTTATACCTTAAACCAAAGATGAAGACGGTTCTAAATGTCTATCTGCTTCTTTTAGCCAAATTTTTCAATCCCAAATCGCCTCAAGCATGACAGCATTTGACTCTCGTTTGGTGCCTACAGTGACTCTAAGTACATTTTCTTGTACTCCAACAGCTCCTAGCGACCCTCTGCGTGTTTTCTCGTCAAGCATTTCTGTCAACCTAAGCATTGTTTTGCTTTTGGGTATCGCACAGATTTTTACTCGTTCTTTTTTTATTTAAATTTCAATTTTGACGACGGCAAACTTTCAACGCCCTCAACTGAACTTTTTCTTATATTTAGACTTTTCCTGCTGCCATTTTCTCAGCATTGCATTTGCTTATTTTTATTTTGCTGTTTTATTTACCAGCAGCAAACTGGCTTCACGCTACAATGGAATTTTGCATTTCACTTCCTAATTAGGCGTTCGCTTTAAAACCAATGCAAATCTGTGGCAACACATTTTGTTGCTCTGCTTCGCTTCGCTCTCCTTGACTCGTTCAGATTTCAAGAGGCAGCCATGAGGAATCACATTTCAGCGCGACAACGCTTGGCGTTAATTACATTTGCTTCATGCTGCGGGCGATTGTGTCGAAGTTTAGACGGGGCCGACGGCAGTCGTGGCCCTTTCGGCGCGCCATTCATTTTCATTAAGTACGCGGGCCAATTTCGACACTTTTCTTTGAACTCATTGAAAGTTGAGTTTGAGTTTTTTGTGCCGCTTTGGTATTTTTCGCAACGGCAGCCTATGGTGGGTTTTGGGCGTTGCTAATTTTACTTACATTTTAACGCCAATTTTACACAACAATTTGCTTAACAATTTGCCGCTCGAAGACGCTTCTGCAGTTTGGCAGCAAACCCGTCGGGGTTACAGGCGCTGGAGAGCAAAATTGTGTGCCCTTTTTTTTTGGTTTGGTGAAAAGTAAGCGAAAACAATTTGAAGGGTTAACAAGTGCAGAGATTTGATTTATTTGAAAAGTTTGTGGCCCGCGCTCACTGCCAACGTTTTAGTTCACTGTTCCTTTGTGCTGCCGATTTTGCCATTCTCGACGAGCTGCGGGGGAGTTATGCGGGTTTTGGTTGCAGCACACTTTTACAAGGAGAATGTGGCATATTTAATGAGCATGAAAATTAGTTAATTTCGTAACAAGTTTGGTGTACTGTTCAAAACGTTTTCGCCACCACAACCTACGGAACACTTTAAGCCGTTTAAGTGCTTTCAAAGTAGACGAAACAATCGAATTGCTCATTTAATTTTCCACTCTTTGGGCCTCATGAAATATGTAACAAACTCTTGCCTGACTGAATTGCATGCCATGAGCTAACAACAACAACAACAATATTTACGCCAACCATAACCGTGTTAACAGCGTTGGTAATCGGCCAATTATCCTTGAAATGCACTGTGCCAGTCAAGGCATGGCTACTAGTTGCCACTACAACAACAATAACAATTACAACAAACTCCACACAATAGCATGCAGCATTGTTTTTTGTGTGCTTTTGACTGTTTTTGTTGGCCATAAGTAACATGCAATTTGAAGCCAACAGTGGCGCCACATTGACGCCAAACTTTTCACCCCAGTTGCCTTTTTTGTTGTTGTTGTTGTGTTTTCTTTCCGGCAATTGCGTGTTGCGCACTTGTTTGTCTATGCATGTTGCCTGCAATTGTCCGCACATATAGTATTTGAATATAAATTTGAACTTGTGTGTGTGTGTGTGTGTGTGTGAGGGTTTGGTATGCGTGTCATGGCCAGCCAAAGTTAATATGGCCTGATATGAGTTCATAAATCGTGGGCCGTCTCGCTGTCGACAATTTCAAATTAAAAGCAAAACACAACAAAAAAAAAAACAGGCAACCATTTGAGTTGCCGCCATGTTATTTGTGACACGCAGCGCCATTGAAACTTGCAATGGTAAATGTTTGCTGCGCCCCAAAGTATGCAACAAGCGAGCACTATTACACTTGAAAAATGCCAAATCTTTCAAACAACTATGGGAAATGTTTGAATTTCTTGAGCCTCTGTTTTTTTCTTTTATTTGGTTTTTTTTTGTTTTAGCATTTCATTTGAGTAGTGTTGCCTTTCTTTGGCATTCTTTGCGCTCAACAAAAAGCAACTCAAATGGCTGCCACAAGCAAATATTAGCGCAGCTCTTCAGCAGCAGACGCATTAAAAAAATTCCAAATTAGCCACAACTCGAGTGGTGCACAAAGTGCAAAATAAGTAAACAAAAAACAAATAAAAAAGAAGCAAAACGGGAAACGAGAAAAGGGGAAAAGGAAAACGCAATGAATGCAGCTGAATTTCACTACTTTTATGCGCTCAGTTTTGTCTCCAACTGTTTTTTTTGCCCTTATTTATCATTGCATTGTGCAAGGATATTAAATTGTCGCCAGTTTGTCGCATTCTGCTATTTTTCTGTTTTCTTGCGCTTTCCCCAGAATTTTTATTAGCTTGAAAATTAAATTAAATAAAGGAATTCAAATAAAACCTTAAGGAACGAGAAAAGACAATTGTTGGCAACTAAAAGAAGAGAAATAATTTTTCTTGGCTTTAAATCAGAACACAATAACACATTACAGAGCATAAAGAAATAATTATTGTGTGTTTTTTATAAAAAAACTAAAGATTGCATTTGACTGAGAAAATGTCTACGATGATTAACTACTAAATATTATTAATAGGGTTTTAAAAAATTAAGTACAATTGGTTTGGAAAGGTAGGTGGCAGTTAAAGCCCAAAGCGGAACCCCCTTAGACCATGAAGGCTCATTGTAATACCAGAAAGAATCCAACCTAGGAACGCTCACTCAATGAACCAGTTTGAACTTCTCAGGAAACCTAGTAGACTATGAATAGTCTTGCCAGATACTTTCCGTAGATTGTTGAAGAAGAAGATGCCTAGGTAATTCTTTCTTTTTCTGGATAAAGCTGGACAAGTGCATAGAAGGGCCAATGGGCCTGAGAGTTAAAAAAATATCTTGTAGAAGTTAGTTTTCTCACACCCATCATTCTGTAACGAAATTGGAGAAGAACTCTCCACAGGCAGAAAAACTCTACAGATTCCTTCAATTCGTTGTTCCAACTGCAATCTGATCAGAAAACCCAAAAAATTGGCATCAAGTGTACTAAAATTACACGAGGATTGCTATGAATGAGGTTCTTGCTTGTAGTAGAATTTAAGAAGAAGTCTCCAGAAGAAGAAAAACTCTACAGCTTCCTAAAAATGCATTGTTCCAACTGCAATCTGATCAGAAAACCCAAAAAATTGGCATCAAGTGTACTAAAATTACACGAGGATTGCTATGAATGTGGTCCTTGCTTGTAGCAGAATTTAAGAAGAACTCTCCAGAAGAAGAACAACTCTCCAGCTTCCTAAAATTGCATTATTCCAACTGCAATCTCATCAGAAAACCCAGAAACCCAAATTGCCTTATGATTGGTATGAATGTAGTCGTTGCTTGTAGCAGAATTGGAGAAGGAAGAAAAACTCTACCGATTCCTGCAAATCGTTGTTCCAACTGCAATCGCACCAGAAAACCCAAAAAATTCGCATCAAATGTACTAAAATTACCCGAGGATTGCTATGAATCTGGTCGTTGCTTGTAGCAGAATTTAAGAAGAATTCTCCAGCAGAAGAACTTCTCTCCAGATTCCTAAAAATGCATTGTTCCGACTGTAATTTCATCAGAAAACCCAGAAAATCGGCATCAAGTGTGCTAAAACTTCCTTATGTTTGCTTTGAATGTGACTTTTGCTTGAAGCAGGAGAAGAACTCTCCAAAGGAAGAACTCTCCAGCTTCCTAAAATTTCGTTGTTCCGACTGCAATCGAACCAGAAAACCCTTTAAATCGGCATCAAGTGTACATAAATTTCTTTATGATTGTTTTAAATGTAGCAGAATTGAACAAAGTGATTGAAAAGAGCATTGGGGCAGAATGTGTCTGTTTCTGACAAGAATGCCAATGCATTTCATAATTATTCAGCATAAATTTGTTCTATGGACTGGCCAACTCAACACTTACAACTCAATTCGAATTCAACTCAACTGACATGTGATACGTGATTCAATTTGATGCAGTTGGAAATATTGAAATTAATTACAACGCACAAAAACTTGTTCCACTCATTGCGCTGTTTCTGCGCTGTTTCAAGTGCACTACAAGTTCAACCAACTACAATGTGCTCGAATATTCATAATGAAAACGCCACCTTCATTGCCCCACCAGCCTCACATTACAAGCACAACTCATAGTTTTCGCGCAATGAACTCAGCCATTCCTTCGTTCATTTGTTCATTCATTTGCCACACTTCACAGTGTGCTGCCCACTTTTTTGCATTATTACTTTTATTTTGCATCTTTGAAGCATACTTATGGGCACTGTGCCGCCACTACCCATATGCCAACAACTACTGAAGCAGCTCTGTGTGTGTGTGTGTGTGGAAAAAAGCGAGCACTGGCAAGTTGTTTTTTGAGTGCCTGCTGCTGGTCAACACGTGCTTAAGTGCGCGTCTAGACACCTGCCGGCAAATGAGCGTTGGCCGCCTTTTTGCAGTAGAAACTATAGTTCATGGTGTTCTTGTTGTTATTGCTTTTGACTGCACACAGCCACCCGCAGGTACTCATAACTTGTTTAATAGCGTTTTTGGTTGTAAATTATGGCGCAAAGTGTTGAGAGAAAAAAACGTAATAAAAAAATCGAGACGTGTTGAGGGTAAGTGGGGAAAAAATTGCATTTAACAGCGGGCACCTAAAAGTATACAACGTTATTTGTTTGTTAGCAGAAGTGCACGTTGATTGGAAGAGGAGAAGCATCATCAAGTGTCGAGTGAAACAAAAAGTATTGCCGACTTTATGCTCCAAATGATAATTCAAGTGTTGATTGTTCAAATGAGAAGAAAGTTGGGCTTAAATGCAGAATACCACACCCTCTTAAAAAAAATATTTTTTCCTTTTATCGGAAAGAGGAGTATTTTCTTAGTCTAACAAACTTAAAATTTTGCTGCGGAAACATTCACAGAGGGCGTGGTCCGCCCCCAAAGTTTCAGTTATATATCCGAATTTCTCAATAAATAACCAACCGATCCTAACAATATAGGTGTCATATGAAAGGTATTTTTTCCCCCTTTCGATTGATGTATAATATTAGATATGTTATATCTACCAACAATGAGTTAAAAGCGAAAATTTATTTTTTTTACATAAATTAAAAAAAAACTGATTTTTTTCTCGAAAAAATACGTTATTAAGCTATTATAAGTTTGTAACCATATTAAAGCCTGTGAAATTCCCTTTACAGTGAAATATAAAACATTCAAAAACTATGTTATTTCGCTTTTATATTTTAATTTAAGTTGAGGTAAAAGCACCTGTTAACCGTATTGATATGGCGCTGATGAAGGTTTTGCTTAAGAGCGATATTCTGTAATGAAAGGATTTGAACAAAAAATACTGTGCACATCTTACTGTTGCCTCATGTGGTGGTAACTCCCATGAGGGTTATTTTTTAGCGCCCGGCCGAAGGCCGGCCACCTGGGGAAAACTTAATGCCAAGAAAACTATGGCTTGGAACTATGGATTTAAACAAAAAATACTGTGCACATCTTACTGTTGCCTCATGTGGTGGTAACTCCCATGAGGGTTATTTTTTAGCGCCCGGCCGAAGGCCGGCCACCTGGGGAAAACTTAATGCCAAGAAAACTATGGCTTGGAACTATGGATTTAAACAAAAAATACTGTGCACATCTTACTGTTGCCTCATGTGGTGGTAACTCCCATGAGGGTTATTTTTTTAGCGCCCGGCCGAAGGCCGGCCACTTGGGAAAAACTTAATGCCAAGAAAACAATGGCTTTCGGGAAAACTGTACGCACCTCTGGGATTGCAAAAAATAGCGCGGATCTGGTAAGATTGCATAGAACGGTAAATTTACCGTTACATTGAATTCATACATTGAATTCATATTCGTTGCAAATTTAGTTAGCAAACATGAGTGCGCTAAATCTTTTTAAACTATACAAAGTTTTTGAGTCTGAAGAAGACTTCAAAGTGCCCCGAGCTGCTGTAGAGCAGCTCGTAGAGTGGAGTTTAATTCCACAAGAAGGGATTTATAAGTGCGAAAACGGGCACGAGCTTAAGTTGGTGGAGTCAGCGCATCACATTGATGGTTATGTCTGGAGGTATTGTATAAATAATTTAAAAAAACAAAATGTATTTTTTTAACTGATTTTATAATTGTAGATGCCGAGCGAAGATTGTGAAGCAGAGAAAACAAAAGGCAACAAAATGTAATGTCGACATATCGTTTCGAAAACACACATTTTTCGAAAAGTCGAAGCTGCCGATTATGAAGCTCTTGGCATTTTCTTATTTATGGCTGCAAAATGTCAGCCAAGATTTCATAATGACCGAGCTGTCAATCGCCCGCCATACTGCAGTTGATTGGAGCAACTTTTGCCGTGAAGTTGCTTATGACGGTATGGTCGTGCACAAAAAGAAGATTGGCGGGCCGGGCAAGGAGGTCGAAATCGACGAATCAAAGTTCGGCAAACGCAAATACCACCGTGGCCACGCTGTGGAGGACCAGTGGGTATTTGGAGGCGTGGAGCGTGGCAGCAATGCCTGCTTTCTGGTGGCAGTTGAGCGCCGCGATAAAAATACGCTCCTTACCATCATCAAAGATTGGATATTGCCGGGAACAACAATAATATCCGATTTTTGGAAGGTAAGGATATGAGATATATGGTTGTTTTCTTGTTGATATACTGAAGTAGATTTTCTACATTTTAGGCGTATGACTGCTTGGCGGAGGAGGGCTTTAACCATTTTAAGGTTAACCATTCGATTAATTTTAAAGACCCGGAAAGCCAGCAGCATACAAATACGATAGAAGGACTGTGGCGCCACGTAAAATGCTCAATGCCGCAGTACCATCGGAGCAAGCAGTACTTTAATGGATATTTAGCCAAGTACATGTTGATGAAGTACTGCAAAGCATCCAATTTGGACATTGCAAAAATATTTTTCAACATGGCAGGCAATTTATACAACCCCCTTCAGCCATCACTGTGTGAATTTGGTGACGAAGGTGATTTCGAAATTGTTTTGGACCAAGAGTCAAGCTAGAAAAAATTAAAAAAAAATACTTAAAAACATAAAACTGTGCATTATTATATTTCAAAGGGAATTTCACAGGCTTTAATATGGTAACAAACTCATAATAGCTTAATAACGTATTTTTTCGAGAAAAAAATCACTTTTTTAAAACTTTATGTAAAAAAAACAAATTTTCGCTTATAACTCATTGTTGGTAGATATAACATATCTAATGTTATACATCAATCGAAAGGGGGAAAAAATACCTTTCATATGATACCTATATTGTTAGGATCGGTTGGTTATTTATTGAGAAATTCGAATATATAACTGAAACTTTGGGGGCGGACCACGCCCTCTGTAATTGTTTCCGCAGCAAAATTTTAAGTTTGTTAGACTATAAAAATGCCCCTCTTTGCGGCCAAAAAAAAATTTTTTTTTTTTAAGAGGGTGTGGTATTCTGCACTTGTTCCGAAAGTTGAAAGGCACAGCGATGGGGGATTTTCGTGAAGAATTTTTTGTGTGCAGTGGAGACACAGTGACTCAGAGAATTGCTGGTTCGACAATGTGAAGTCATACTATGTAAAGTTTGCTTGCGTTGGTTGATCGCTGAACAGGTAATGGCGAAGTTCTTCTAATGAAGTTAATACCTAAAGTAAAGTTATGGAAGTCTATGCAAAAGTTAACTCAATTTCTTAGTAACTACTATTTTACTATTTTTTAAAATAGAAAATTTAATTCAAATACATCAGCTACAATTTCTTATAGCTGATATCAGTGGCGGATCCAGGGGGGTGGAGTTTTGGGGGTTGAAACCGCCCGAAATATTTGGATCGACTATAAAACTACATACAAATTAAAAGACATTTTATAAATATTAAATAATTACTTTTTAAAACATCCCTGCCCCCCCCGAAATATTTTTCTGGATCCGCGCCTGGCTGATATAACTGTTCTAAATATGGGAAACTAACTCATATGGACACAATTAGCAAAGGTTGTATCAGTCTTCTAGCTGAGCAGATAATCTTTCTACAGAGACTTAGAAAACAGTATGAAAAGAAAGACAGAGAGCAGCTGGAGGAAGCACCTGTCGAACTGCAAAAGTAATGCAAAAATTACTTAACTGAACCAACTTTGCGATTGGATTATCTTGTTCAGACTGCAGAACCGTCTTAGGCATATAGACAGGGCAATGACTTCAAGCAGCTCATGCACATGGAATGGGTTTAACAGGCAGGGAAACTTACAGTCTGTACAAGAAAAACAAAGCTTTAGGGACCTTGGAACAAGTGCTCTGTTTCCACTCCGCCACTGTAGACATACTTTTCAATCTCGGAGAGACAGAAGTTCGCCGGACTAGATACAGAGGTAAGAAGGAGCTCGAAATGTTTATTGAAGTTAGCCAAAAGTATAGAGTGCATTCTAATGGATCATTACTACAACAATTCATAAACGGATCACTATCATGATATCATATATATATATCATTAAGAACTCCACAAGTGTCTATGTGTGGTCATTTGTGGCCGGCAAGTCACAGCTACCTACAGTGGCGCACAGAGGGTTTCATTTGGGGGGGACGGTGTTCTTACGTACAACTTGCACTAGCAATTTTTGTATTTTCTGGGGTTTTGAAACCCCAAACTGTCTTTCCCTTTTGGTGCGCCACTGCCTACCTACCTACTACTTATATTTTCTGCTTATACACTTCTTGAGGGCAGTCAAAACATATTGACATATTTTCTTTAACAGGACAGCAGCTAAGTTCAGACAGTCTTGTAATTAATGATCATTTCTAATTACAAGTTTTCAACTTTTGGTAGCATCCACCAGATTAACATTTGCCTTATAAATGCTCATATTTTTCTTTATATACACAAATCTCATATTCACACAGCATGCGTCATTGCCAACTCAGCCAACTGAATATTCATTCATTTTATGTTGCCAAAGGCTATAAATTCTCAATGCAAAAAAGAAGCAAATAAATACGCAATAAAATGTAAAGAAATTCAGAAAAAAATAAAAGCAGTCACTTCAAGCGCAGTCAATAATTATGAGACAGCCAGCCCAGCGGACAGACGTAGGGGGCGTCAATGTTTTAAGGCTTCCATAGGCGGTCGCTTCTTTTTACATATACGCACACTTAATATTGTTGTTGTAACATGTATTGTTGTTGTTATGACAGTTCATTGACTGTGGCGCTTTGCAATTAATTTCACATAATTTTTGTATTTTTTATGCTGACCTCATGAGAGCAAGAGAGAAAGAGAGAGCGCAAAAAAGAGAACTTCATTGACCGCAAAGCCGAAAAGAGGCTCGACTGATGATGGGCACAAATATGATTCATGCCGCTGGAATTTCGGCACAGTGGCTAAAAGTTGATTGTTTATGTTTTATTCAAATATGGCATTAGTGTTGCCAATAAAGGCGCTTAGCAACACCCACAAGCGCGCAGTGGCTTTAAAACAAAAAAGAGCCGCTAGTTGAGCGCTTAAAAGATGTCTGGCTTTGGTAGAATGTAAATTATGGTTTGGCATTATACATAGTAGTAGTTGTTTTTGTAGAAATAAAAAATATTGCTAGCTGCACATTGCAGTGTGACATGATTTGTGCGTTGTACAAGACAGTTGGCATTTCAGCGGGACGCACATTAATCCCGGCGTGCAGCAATTAGTCAGCGTTGTGTTTCATTTCAGATGCAGAAATTGCAAAAAAAAAGTTACACGAAAGGGGCACTGAAAAAAGAAGAAGAGGGAGAAGAGAAAGACGCACAGCACTAAGCAATGTTAACCTCAAACTGGAATTAAATTTCCCTTTTAAATTTATGCTGTTGGCAACATAGCAATTAACAGAACAGTGGGAAGTCCCCAACTAGAAAAAATATTGTAATTTTAAGACAAGTTCGGACTTCTGGTACAGGAAACATATCGATTAGGCTGACAGAAACGCTGAAGTATACAAGTTCTCATGGAACTCATGGAGACAGTGACCGGATCGACCCATTCTTGGAAACGTGGGGAGTTCTACTACTAAGCAGAGTGTAAATTTAGGCCAAGTCATCTCTTCTGGTACAGGAATCATATCGATTAAGCTGATAAAAACGCCTAAGGATACAAGTTCTCATTGATTTTATGGACTTTCCACCAGGATAGCGACCGGACCGACCCATTTTTGGAAACCTGGGGAGTTCTACTACAAAGCAGAGTGTAAATTTAAGGCAGCTCTTTTGGTCTAGGAATCACATTGATTAAGCTGAAAGAATCACTAATGTTTATATGTTCTCACCGATTTTATGGTATTTCCGTTGAGATGGTGACCGGACCGACCCATTTTTGTAAACTTGGGGACTTCTCCTACAAAGCAGAGTGCAAATTTAGGGCAAGTTATCTCTACTGGCTTAGGAACCATATCGATTAGGCTGGTAGAAACGCTGAAGTATACGAATTCTCATGGATTTTATGAACTTTCCAGCAAGATAGTGACCGGATCGACCCATTTTTGGAAAGCTGGGGAGTTCTACTACAAAGCAGAGTGTAAATTTAAGGCAGCTTATCTTTTTTGGTCTAGGAATCACATTGATTAAGCTGAAAGAAACACTAATGTTAACATGTTTTCACCGATTTTATGGTATTTCCGTTGAGATGGTGACCGGATCGACCCATTTTTGAAAACCTGGGGACTTCTACTACGAAGCAGAGTGCAAATTTAAGTCAGGTTATCTCTTTTTGTCTAGAAACCACGTTAATTCAGCTGATAGAAACACTAATATTCTCATCGATTTTAAGGACTTTCCATCGAGATAGCGACTGGATCGGCCCATTTTTGGAAACCTTGGAAGGTCATTTACAACAAAGAGTGAACGTTAGATAGAATCCCTGATGTTTCCATGTTTTCGACCATTTTATGGACTTTCCACCGAGTTAGCGACTGGATCGACCCTTTTTTGGAAACCTGAGAAGTTCTAATGAGAAAAAAGTGAAAACTAAAGGCATCTTTATTTCCTGAGTTCGAACCACATCGATTGCTTTCTATGTTTTGTTCTTAATCATTCCGGATTTGAACCCACAACCATCTGACGCATGCTTCAACACCACAACTACTAAGCTACGACAACCATAGATATCTTTGTATGTATGTAAACATGAAAAGCTATAAACGAACGCCTTATGAACAGAGCGCAGCAGCATAAAAATCTCTGCGGAAATGCCGACACGTACGTCGCGTGCAGGCAAAAAATGCCTCACGCATTCAGTTTCTTTTACATTTTTTACAAAATATATTTTATTTATTTCTTTCACTTGTCTGCAGCTAAATTACTATATTAATTTGAGCAGCTGGAATGTGTCGGACACAAATTTAAATTCAACTCGCCGCTAGTTTACACTGCTCGACTAATGGTTGATGAGGGGCGAAGAGAGAAAGAAGAGAACAATTTGCTGTAACGAACTAATTGTCGCACTATGCGCTGCGTGAGCGCCAGACAAATTAAAGGCAATTAAATGGAATGCTTTTTTAACGGAATTGCATTTAATTGCATGAAATTCGTTGGAAATATGAGCGGCTAAGCCGTTTCGTTTATTTTAAAAATAATAAAAAAAAAATATGAAATGAAATTAAAGATTAGTTTAAGAAGTTTTAAAAGAATATGAAAGAGCAAATATCGCTAGAAAAAAACCCAAATTCATCAACTTTATGCAACATTTTCAACTTTAACTATAAATCAGTATTTCTTTGCTAATAAAGAATTTGTTTCAATTCGCATTTATCATACCAGCAGATACAATATCCGCTACTGCTGCAAATAATCTGCATTGTTTTTATCATAGGCTGAATTTTTTATCACAGAAAACAACTCGACATTCATACTTAATATGCCAAAAAAATAAGTAAAACAATGCGCACAGAGAATAATGTCGAAACAATGCAATGCATTTCCTCATCAACGCATTGCAATGCGTTTGATAACCATACACCATATCATCGCTCGCCACACCCCCGCTGCGCTAACCAAATGCCGGCAGTCGTTGCGACCAGCAGCGCACGCAATGCGCACTGTGGCGGCTGATAAAGATTCCAAACTGCGCACAAAATCGCAAAAGGAACTCAAGCACACAACATCACAACTTTTCATATGCAGCCAACTATTGTTTGTTGGCAAAGGCAAACCGAAAGCAAACACTTGAGATGCATTGAAAACGCGCTTATGGCAACAATTGAGCGGAGCTTGAACGACTCGTTTAGGCGCTACGCCATAAATTTGACTACTTATGGATGTAAAATTTTAATGTTAGTTATAAATTTAAACACAAGTCGAGCTTAAATTGCTGACTTATGCGAAATGTGCCTCTTTTGTGAGCTTAATGAAAATGTTTTACATTTCTAAGGTAGAAGTCATGAAATGAAATGAAATTCAAATATACATAAAATTGTTTGTCCTGACTGACTGACTGATTCATTATCGCCTAGCCCAGCCTACGAGCATGAAATTTAAACTGTAGGTACATCTTGAAAAATGAATCTCCGCTCAGAAGGGATTTTTTATTCGGGATCTAAAAGGGCAAAAGATGGGCTGAGGTGTTGTATAAATAAACGCGATTTAATGGACCTATTGATTTCGAATTTGGTGAAAACACTTCTAAAAAAGAATTCGACACATATTGCTTTTATTTTTTCAAAAATTGAAGGTTAGAGGTTAGATCTATCTAACAATGGGTTAAGGTGGGTATACGGCAAGACTACGACAAAAACATGAAGCCATGGGCCTATTGACCCATTGAAAGTTGGTGAAAACGTTTAAAATCAAAAATTATTTCACACATGTTTCTAATTTTTTTGAAAATCAAAACTGAAAGAGGTAAACCAAGGGTTAAAAGTTTGTATGAAGAAACATGATTTTTTAAGCATTTTGACTTGAAACTTTGTGAAAGTACTTCAAATGTGAAAAAATTCTATAGGTGTTTTTTATTCTTTTGAAAATCAAAGTTTGATCTGGGGTCAACGATGGGTTAAAAGTGTATATGGAGAAACTGGAAAAACATGAATTCATTAGCCTTTTGACTTCAAACTTGGTGAAAGTACTTTTAGTGAGAAATAATTCGACACGTAATATTAATTTTTTTCGAAAGTCAAAATCTTATGGGGTCAACAATGGGTTAAAAGTTTATATGGAGAAACTCGAAAAACATGAATTTACTAGCGCTTTGACTTTAAACTTGGTGAAAGTACTCTTAGTGAGCAATAATTCGACACGTGTTTTTATTTTTTTCGAAAGTCAAAATCTTACGGTTTCAACAATGGGTTAAAAGTCTGTAAGGAGAAACAAGATTTGATGTTCCTTTGGCTTTGAACTTAGTGAAACCACTTAACATGCGAAATAGTTAGTGTTTCTCACTTTTTAAAAAATCGATATCGGAAAGGGTCAACGACGGGTTAAAAACTTGTAGGGAGAAACAAGATTTTATGGGCCTTTTGACTTCAAACTTAGTGAAAGCACTGAACATGCAAAAAAATTCATGTTTGCACTTTTTTAAAAATCAAAATCTGACCGGGTCAACAACGGGTTAAAATTTTGCAGGGAGAAACAAGATTTTATGAGCCTTTTGACTTCAAACTTGGTGAAAGCAATTAACATGCGAAATAATTAGTGTTTCTCACTTTTTTAAAAATCGATATCGGACCGGGTCAACGACAGGTTATAATTTTGTGGGAGAAACAAGATTTTATGAGCCTTTTGACTTAAAATATGGTGAAAGCATTTCAAATGAGAAATAATTAGATACGAATTTTTTCATAAAAGTCTGACGGGATCAACAGAGGCCTAAGAAAAACTTAAGAACTTAAACTTGTTTGTTATAATTCTAGCTTCTTTCTTCTGTCAGGTCTACTTGTGTCTTATACAGAGACAGCAACTACATCCTACTTACCTACCATCCAATTGAATTGGGCTTGTCAGACACATTGTGACAAACAATTTTTTAGTATTATATACACAGTGTCGCAGGCAAAGGGAGCTTTGGGGGTTTATACCAACACTTTCTTACAAAAATTGTGGCCGTCAAATATGATAAAAAATGTTATTAGACCCAAAAGTTGTACAAAGAAAGTCCTTGAAATTCAACGCTGTCCACGCGCCACTGATTTTATTATTTATTTATTTATTTATTAACAATAACATCGGCAACAAAAAAGGCTTCTTTTGCATGCCACAAATTCAAACCGTAATAACAAAAGTTTATTCAAATTAATTGACAAATGTCTAATAAGTGAATGTTGCAAATGAATGAACTAAACATACCTCAACACTCTCGTGTAGTGTGTGAAAAATGCAAAAACCATACAATGCACAAATGGAAAATATGCAAAGTCTAAGTCCATGTGGCCAGCGCGTTGACAACGACAACGACGACAACGACGAGTCTTCCTCTCGGCGACAGCGCGCGAATGTGATTAAAAAAATAAATGCTTAATGCATGGCAATTGACTTTTGTTTGAGTCTATCTGTTTGTTTGTTCGTTTGTTTCCCAGTCAGACGACGACGATAAAGGCTCCCAAGCTGGCTGGCCCAGTCAGTTGTCACTGAAAATGGCAAAGCAATGCGTCCGAGGCGTTTTTATGTCGCTGCTCGCATCATATCAGCTCGCATCGACTGACACCACAAACATATTTTCTCTGTTTTTTATGTTGTCTTTTCCTTAGGCGTCCACTTGCACCACTTTGACTTCCGGCTGCGCCTCAATGTTTGTTTGTGTCAAACTAGCAAACGCATTATTTTTGCTATCAAAGCGCCGTTTGTCTTTGCATTTCGCATCGATGGCAACCACTGTTTGTCGCACAGGCACACGTGTGCAAATGTCAAATGGCAAAATGCAACAACTAAACAAATACGACGACCAGACATGACGCCATGTCAATGCGCAGTAATGACATTTAATTGCAGGCGCTGTGTACAACAGCACAACAATAACAACAATCTATCAGCAAGTTAGAAAGCGAGAAGGAAAAAAGGGAGAAATTGTGTTGCATGCTCGAAGCGTTGGCGTGGCGTGTTCCGAGAAGGGTAATTGATACCCTGAAGAGTCACTAATGCTATCAATTAGAATGTTTTGATTTCGTTTGGCTCCGATCGATGTAGCCATAGTGTGCTTTATTGAAAGTGTATTTTTGAGTTTATTTGGATAAGTGGAAAATGTCATCAAGTGGAAATTAGTTGCCTTTGGTGTCTATTCGAAAGCGTCTTATTGTTTCCATTGAATTCATTCAATTGAATTCTTCTGCTATTTTTCATACAATTACTTCACAATCTGTTTAATGATCTGCCTGATCTGTTACTCAAATGGTAGATTAAGTAATGTTAGTCTAAGACGGAAAATAGTTATGATTAGATCCAGTGGTGCACACAGAGGAGGCTTTGGGGTTTCAAACCCCCTAAATAGAAAAAGTTCTGGTACAAATATGGTTTCGAATGGTAGTCGGCCCAAAAGTTGTACGCAAAACCCTCCTCCCCCAAAATTAAATCCTGCGTGCGCCACTGGTTGTGTCATCAAACCGTTGGTCACCATCGACAGACTTTCAAAATGACACAAAGTAATAAAAGATATCGTATGGCAAAGTTCAAGTGATTTCAACTAATTAATGGAAGATTTTATTTCAGAAAGCTTCATTGCTTTAAAAGAAGATTATTTACGTAATTAATAATTTAAAATTATTAGAACCGTCTAGGCCTTTTTGGGCCTTCTAGTGTTAAAAGAATCGATCCATCAAACTCCATAATTTGTATAAGCTGTAAGTTTTCGGAATTTGTTATTTATTTGATACTAAAAGACCCAAGTTTGAAGTCAAAGCACCCAAGTTTGAAGTCAATGGGACCAAAAAATTAAGTTTCTCTTAACTCTTTGTTGACTCAGTCAGATTTTTATGAAAAAACACTTGTCTCATTATTTTTATTTGAAGACCATATTTGAAGTCAATATTTAAATTAAATCTTAATCTAATCTAAATCTATTAAATCTTATTTCCGCATACAAACTTTTAACCCCTTGTTGACTTCAACAGATTTGGATTTTCGAAAAAATGAAAAACCCCTGTCGATATATTTATCATTTCGAGCAGTTTCGTCAAGCTGGAAGTGAAAAACTGATTAAACCATGTTTCGCCATACAAACTTTTAACTCATAGTTTTCCTGTCAGACTTTGATTTAAAAAAAAATTAAAAACACTTGTCGAGTTTGAAGTAAAAAATCGGATTAAATCATGTTTTTTCCATACAGACTTTTAACTCTCAGTCTACCCGGTTTAGATTTTGATTAAAAAAAAAATGGAAAACACGTGTCGAATTATTTTGCATGTAAAGTACTTCACCAACTTTAAAGTCAAAAGACCAATCGGCTTGTGATCAGTTTTTCGTATTATTTCCGTATACAAACCTTAACCGTAGATCGAGCTTGGTATCAAAAATGATACATTTGGTTTTTTTTTGTTATAACTTTTTTCAGAATATAATTAATTAACCCATTCTTTGTGACTCTGTTGTGTTGGGATTATGCTTGTTTAAAACCATCGTTCAAATTTTTTTAAGAAAGAGGTCTTGAAAAAATTGAAACGTTTATAATTCTCTTCTTTGTATACATAGGATATGATTCCTTAATTTTTTTGAAGCTCGATCTACGGTTAACCCATTGTTGACTCCACTTAATTTTGATTTTCGAAAAGTTTTAAAATACGTGCCAAATTAACTGGATTTGGAGTATTTTCATTAAATTTGAGATCAATAGGAATATTAACACTAGAAAGACCGCAAGTTTTCCATACCGACAAAGACAAAACATCGAATCCGCTGATATTTCGGAAGGTACCCATCGGATTTGGCGAATTTTTCACAAAATAAATGTTTGTAAAAAATAAAAAAAATAGTTAAGTTAAAAGTAACAAAAGTTGATAGAAATACTAAAGGAAATACAGATATTTTCAAATGAAAAACCGTCAAAACGACCGCAATGGTCTGTTAACCCTTTCGTTAAAAAAGTTATCTAAAATTTGATGCTTCTTCTTCCTTTACTATGTCAAGATATACCATTAAAAAACGTGTATACTTCTCTTGTTTTAACTTTAATATTGTTTATTAATTTCGTATTTTTCCTAAAACTTCAAACTATTCTTAGGACCCAAAAAAATGTATTCTTCAAACCACAGAGAGTTCAGAAGTGCACAAAGTAGCAATGAACCATATGGCAACAAAATAGTGAAAGGGGTAAGTGTTAAATTACGTTTCCTCATATAACACTAAGTGGCGGATTCAGGGGGTGTTTTGGGGGTTGAAACTCCCCCCGAAATATTTGGATCGCCTATAAAACTACATACAAATTAAAAGGCATTTCACAAATATTAAAGAATTACTTTTTGAAACCCCCCGCCCCCCCGAAATATTTTTCTGAATCCACGCCTGTAACACTTTAACCCATGTTTTGTCCCTTCATTCCGAATTTTGTTCCGAATTTCAAAAAATTCCATTTTAGCGAAAGTTAATTTGAACCTACAGTTCAAATTCATTGTTTGTAGATTCAGTGGTTTGATGAATCAGTCAATCAGTCAGTAAGTCAGGACAAACAATTTTACGTATACAGATTAGTTTGTATTAGTCTCTCGTAAGGACAATGAAGATCAGACATTCAAAGTTGTTCGAAGCGATAGTAGGGAGTTGATCGCAGAGAGGGAGACAGGGTCTCCGGTGGAAGAACCAAGTTGAGAACGCGCCATCATCTCTCGGTGTGACCAACTGGAGAACGATAGTTCTTCAGGAGCAGAAGACATACATTTCATATTCAAAACTAGAACATCACCTTAAAAGCTAAAACATTTCTAGAAAACTGTATTAGATCAAATTGCTGGGGACTCTATTTCACCAAATATTTTATGACTTATTCAAATTTACATAAAAACTTCCAATATTACTGTGGAAATGCTTAAAATTTTAAAAAATTTTCAAATATTTCAGTTTTCCCCCAAACTTTATGGCTCTTAAAATAGTCTATAACCGATCTAAACCGATCTATTGCAGTGGGTCAACGTGAAATCCAATCACTATTTGATCAAAATATTTCTCTCAATATATGATCTTGGAATTTTAGAGGGCAACAGAATCTATAACTTCATCTTTAGCTGGAAAACTGCGCCAACATCACAGCTAATACAACAATAACAACAACAGCAATTGAAGCACTTCAAAGTTGATTCTAATCAGATTAGTGTGGTGGCCGATTTTGTTGTCTCAATGCCGCCAATGGGCATTGAAGTGAGTGAGAACAGGTAGAAAAGGTGAAAAATAAACCCAAAATACAAAAACAAAAATAACAAGGAAGATAAAACACGTCAAACGCTGAATTTAAGGCGCAAAGCACAAATCGAGGCTCGTCTCATATGGCGGACGGACAGGGAATCAGTGTGTGTGTGTGTGTGTGTGTTTGTGGAGGATTCCACATTCGATGTCTGTTACTCGCTCACACACGTACGCACATAAATACTTATGCGCAACTTACGTGAAGGTGTTTAAAATCAAAGCCAGCCGGAGCGTCTCGCAGCGTTATTCGCATTCTGTGCCTTCAAAGCGACACCACGCGCGCCAACACAATTTTGTGCTGCGGCAGTGGTGTGAAAAGGAGATGCGGCAACGCTGCCTAAAAATCTTAATAACTCAAGTACGTGCCGCTGATGGATGAACGTTGATAATAGGCATTTAAATGCGTTATGCCACAACCTCCCATGTTAATCTTTTTACTATAAAATTTTATCAAATATTTTTTTCGTTTAAAAATTACCTAAAATTTTTTGGCGGAGTATTATTTCAACCACAACAAAAATTGTGTACCAAAATAACAAAAGCAATGCGGAATTGTTACACAGGAATTCGTTTTAAATTGCCACATGACAAGGGTGATCTGTATTTTATGCGCCATTTGACTTGGTTTGTCTTCTTTCTTCTCGGCCTGTGTCTTGCTTTTTGTTTGCATGAATTACTACGTTGTGAGTGCTGCTTCTTGCAGACTATAGCGTCTTGTGGCTATTGTCAGGACTATTGAACAAAGACGAGCCAGACATGCCACACAATAGACGCATTTGTGTGCTGCCTTTGAAACAGGTTTGCTGGGCCGCAGCGGCCAAAGTGAGGCACTTCTAGATGGCCAAAGAGTTTTAAGTGATTGTAGAGGCAATTTTTAAACTGATAAAAAACACTGAAAAACTGGCTGAGAAACTGTTAAAGAAACTTGTCAACATTTGTTGTTAAAGCATTTTTTAAAGTAATGCACAGTGATTTTTTTCATAGAGGTAAATTTAAAAACGTAGTCTTTTAATTTAAAAATTTGAATGTAATTTGAAATGTAAAACTTTAACTAAAAAACCAAAAAGATCTGTGAAAAAATATATAATATGAATGAATATGATATGGAAGGTATATAATATCTGTGTACAACACAAAAAAAATAACAAGGTTTTGACAACGGATTCTGCTAGAGAGAGCCAAAAAAAAATATACGTGTATCGGCGATTTGAAAGTTTACATCTGAATTTTTTTTAGGGGGGTCAAACTTTTCCCCTTTTATACCTAACCTCACATTTTAGGTATATGATGTGTTCAGCAATTTGATGTAAAATACTAGGAAGAACATTTTTGTGGAGCATTTTAACCCTCTATCTCCTATTTGTATGGGTCAATTTGACCCTTTTTTTCTAAAATGCCAAAAATGTCCCGTAAAACAGGACTTTTTAAGGACAAAATATACCACGACAATATTCGTCATTAAATTATACTATAGGTCTCTGAATACATCAAAGCTCAGAAATTAACTTGAACGCCAGAAATAAACCAAAACTGAAAATGTGTTTGAGTGTTTATTTCTTTTCTAAAGAAAATGCCAAGTATCTAAAAAGCCAATTAAATATTATGATGACCTTAAATGGCTTTCTAGCTATAGAATAGAAATAGATATAAAAAAAACATAAAATCGCATTGTGCCAATTGCATAAAATTCTACATTTCTATACAATTTGCGCCAAAAGAGTAACAATGTGAAAAGTATCAAATAAAGCAAGAAAAAAACGAGAAGCACATGACGCAAAATATTTCACACAATGCCAGCCAGCTGACACTGCGCAACCAGTTCGAATGTTCGACCGAAAGGGGCGGCTGGGCTAAAAAATATATCAGAGGAGTTGGGCGCAACGCAAGGATTGCTGTGAAGTGGCGTTGGCTTGTCGCATTTTTTATGATTTACACAAACAATTTTATTGCTTGAGCGCAAATAATAAACGATAAGTATGACATAATGCCAGAGACATCACACACACACATAAACACAAACACAAATACTCATATGAAAGCACACCAACACATGAAAAAATGTGGCAAAGCATTGGCTGCTAACTGTGTAAGTAATTGTGAATGTGTTTGTGTGTGTGTCTGGTTGGGTGTGCATGTGTCACGCCCACTTGTGTCAGCCAGCGCAAATGCTGTCAATTTCGAGACGCTTTGACGTTGACGTTCGCGCGCCAAATCAATAGCGAAGTCAGCGCAACTGACAGCGCAGCGTAATCATTGTCTGCAGCTTCCTTGTAGTCGCTTTAGCTGTGAGCCAAAAGCTAAAGGAAGGAATTAAGAAAATTGCTCATCGATTTAACCAAACGAAATGCGAAAAAAAAATAACAAGAGAAGCAAAACCAAATAAGAAAATATATAACAAAATCCTTGCTTTGGCAGCAACACCAGCTGATGCTGAATTTTTGTTTTATTCTGAACTTATAAGTTTTGTAATTTGTTTTCATATGTTTTGTGTGCATCACGTATGTATATATACTATGTACATATGTGAGTGTGAGTGAGTTATTTCTGTTGGCTATTGATGGCTTTGCATGATAATGTTGCTGTTACTGTTGATGACAGTGTTGGTGTTGTTGATGAATTGTAATCTAGAGAAGAGCGTTAATAATCCGTTCTAGTGTGTTGTGGCAGCATAGTTTTTGACTACATAAGTACAAAGATATCTATTGAAATGTCACAGTTAATGCTATGAAGGTCAGACTTTGATTGAAGACTTTGATGATGCATTAGTTTTCGTAAGAGATTTCTGTACGGGCGACACTTCTTTGACATGAAAGTGACATTTTTAGACATGGTACAGTCAACTATATTTGATGTATGTAATATGTACTAATGTTGTATATATGTTTGTGTGTATGTTTAAAGCCAAGTTGGAACAACAATGTTGGTAGTTTTATGTTCCTATGTGACGCTTGTATGGACTCTGGTAGTGGTATATGAAATGTCAAATAACTTGGTTGGGTGTTAGTTAAACGAAAGAACGAATGAATCAAAACGAAAGGAATAACGAAGTTCAGTGGATTGACGTGCCTTTCCATAACTCTCCTCCTCTGTCCGTTTTCTCTCTCCTACCATATCTTTTGGGCACTGAACAATGGTCCAACTGGGCTGAGTGCTATTTTGCACAGTCGATCAGAAACCGCATTTGCGAATTCGCCCAAATTTAATAAAACTACTGATTGCATTTATTTTGGCTTCCCTGGGCATTCTAGTGTTTAACTGTCTCCCGGACTGCTTTCTGATGCTGCTCTCTCTTCAATTTTTCTCCCCTGACATTGCTGATGCCAAGTTGTTTATACTGTCCCATCAAACCGTTATCAACGATTATTTTATTTGAATGAGTATTGGGAAAACCCCATCAAAACAGCACAACGAACTCATGGCAGTCAGCAGATCGGGCTGACTCAGCGCCCAATTCTCATATAAATGTTTTTATAGTTTGAGGAACTGTTAGTGTTGCGCTCCAGACTCATCTCGTGTATAAAACCGCAGCCGGACAGCAATTAATGCGCCAAACAACCAATTGAACACTTCAATAAAATCAAAAGTGTGCACCACAGCCTCGAAAAGAACTAAAATTAAAATAAAAAAAATTAAACCAAAAAACATTAACGCATAAGCAGACAGAAGTCCGCATAAGTGCAAACTTAACGAGCACTAACACTTGAGCGCACTTGTGGCCAAGCACTTGACACTGCACGACAGCAACAAAAACAACACAGACCGGCATGAACAAATAAACAGCCACTTGTAAAACGACAGCGACAACAACAACAACAACAAGAAAGCATTGAGCTACTAGTAGAATATGTGTCTGACAAACTGTGGCAAATGACACACAGCCGCATGTACGCATTGGCGTGTTGACGCACAGTAAGAGCGACAAGTGGTCAATGTGCAACGCACATCAGATGTGTTTTTTTTGGATTGGCAGCAACAGAAATTAAATCATTAAATGTTAAAATAAATTTCATGTATTGTTGTTGCTTATTCGGTTTTTGTTGTTGTCATCGGTGTTGTTGTTTTTGTTATTGTTGTCATATTTTGTATACGAAATATGGTGAATCACACATTTATGCATGCAAATCACACAATTATGCAAATATGTGGCAACATTGTGTCCGCTGCACGTTGAATTGCTAAGTGAGTGAGGAAAGAAATTGTCAATTTTGGTAAAAACTTTTAGCAGTTAAATGCAAAAATAAACTCACGTCAAATTCAAATGAACGCTGCTCATGAATGAAATAGAAGAATAAGCGGAGAAGAGAAGAGAGTGAAGAAGTTGTCAACATAGTCGAGGTGGACTTCTTCAAAGTGATGGCTGGGAGCACTTAAGTTGGTAATAACGGCAGCATTGTGGAGAGGAGGAAGGGGGAGGGGAGAGCCAATGGAAAGTATGTGATGACCGGATGTCAAGTGTGCGAAAATTTCATGATATGGTATGTTGTTGTTGTCGACGCATGTGAAAGCGCTCTAGGAAATGTGATTTCTAGGAGAGTGTGGCCACATAGAAAAAAAATTATTTGACAAAATAATTAGATAGATTAGAAATAGTTTTCGATTGAATTGATCGATTGTCGATCAAATTGCAAAATTTTCAAACTATGGTCAATAAATTAGTTAATTCAATTAATTCAATCAATCTATAAAATCTTGGTTTTTAAGTTTTTTTTTGAGCTTTGGTGTATTTCAAGTCCTATAATACCTAAATAAATTCATTTAAAATAAAAAAATTAAATAAATTAAATAAATAAATTCATTTAATTAATTACACTATGCTAGTCAAAAATAGTAACAAACTATACTGAGTTCAGATCCACCAGGCGTTTGGTTGAATTGGCTCTAGTTTAAGAGAAATCCGACTTTGAAGTTTGCTCATTTTAGTCGAGTTTGTCGCTTAAGTCTTCGAAAGTTTACATGCTTATTGGTCCTTAATCGTTCTGAATATCGCTTTACTGTCTTCGGCAAGTTTGTAGATATTTTAACGACCAACAAATTTGCTTAAGACGCCAATACAAAAAAATACATTCAAACTGTGTTTTCGACAAAAATGTCCCAAAAATTCCACTTTTTCGTCGATTTATTGAAATTTTCCGTCTATGAATGCCAAACTGTAAGGAATTTCCCTTCAATATCTCAAGAAAAAACAAACAAGACTTTTTCCCACGATTCAATAAACAAAATTTTCATAATAATGGGAGCTAGAGGGCTTAAATATTTTAGAAAAATGTTCCTCATATTTTACATAAAATTGCTAAACACATTATGTACCTAAAATGTAAGGTTACATGGTTTTCGTATGCCGATTCTTCATAAGAATTTGAAGAAGATAAGCTTTGAACACCTTAAAAAAACTCAGACCTAAACTTTCAAAACGCCGATCCACGTGTTTCCGCCTCCCCCTCTACCAGAATCGGTTGTCAGAACCTTGTTTTGGGAAAAAATTGATTTTGTTTTGCAATTTAATGTAATTTAAAAAAATTTGTTTACAAAACACACATTGTTTTCTTCAAGTATGGATTTTTAAAAACGTCAGCCACATGTGTTAACTCACTTAAATTAAGTTAAAAAAATTGTTAATATTTAACTAATTTATTTTTTTATTAAATGGTTCAGCTCGAGTATGGATAGTTAATACTTAACTAATTTATTTCAATTCTACGTTGAATGGTTCACCTCGAGTATGGATTCTTAACTTAGTCACGGCCACTAACTTACTTGAATGAACTTAAAAAATATTACTCCATACGTAACTAACACATTTCCCTAATTAATTCAATTTCTACGTAAAATATTTCACTTCGAGTATTTAGTCCCCCGATCACAGTTGTCAACTTTACTTCCAAAACTCTCAAATCATCAGCCCACAAAAGTCCGACCGAAATGTCTGGCAACACTTCCTTCCCTCTGTCACCCCCTCTCCCCCTCGCACCCACACCACTGCGCACGCACATTTTAAAGGGCCAGACAACGTTTCATTCATAAACAATTTGTTTTCATTGCCTTCCATTGCATTTGATTTCATTTTATTCCAATTCATTTGATTTCATGGCATTTCACTTCCTTGTGCACGCCTCTCCCACTCCCCGCCAACTCTTGTCAACAACATTGCTTATCCCGCTGCCGCCTTCTCAATTTCAGTGCGCTGGCGCCACAGTTTGATGTTTCGGTTTATCGTCGTTCTTGTTGCTTTTTGTCTACGAAAATTTGTCTTTAATTTGTCTGCTAGGTTTTCGTTTCGCTTCGTCTTACTACGAAATTACACTCTCTGACTCGGGCTTGGAGCGCACTTAAACAACAACAACAACACAACTATACTTGATGAAGTTATTTGGGGAGTGAGGTGGGAATTTGATGTCTTCATTGGTTTGGAAATTATTCTTCAGTTTTTTGTATTTTCTTTTTTATTATTTTTTTTTGTTTTTGTTTCGGTTGGTTTTTGTTCTCCGCTGATTGTCTCAACGTTTAATTGCGTAAGATGCGAGTCGTTGTGTTTTGTTGTTGTTGTTGGCAGCACATTACGAAATTTTGTGCTTTGCGTTGTTCTTTTTGCTATTCTTTTTTTTTGTGTAATCTTGTTGACAAATTTCATTAGTGTCAAACATTCATGGCTGATGCCGCTTGTGGAGTTCAATTTGCCGGGTTTAAGAGTATTTTGGAAATATTTACAGCGGCTTCAAGTTTTTAATTATGTCTGCTTAGGCGACATTGACAGCAGACGGCACATAAAAATTTGTGCTATTCGATTGTGACACAAATTGTGACTAATGTTTGAACATTTAACACTGCATTGACATTCACGCCAAAGGCGGACAACGCAAAGATTTATTACTAATGGCATTGAAAAAAATTCTAATTGAACACTTGAGCGCACATTTTACTTGATGAAAAAGTTTTGTGTAATTATATGAGTTGGGTGACAATCAAATAAAATTGAAAAAAAATTCAAAGACTTGGTCAATGCCATAGAATCATATTTTTTGTACTTAAGAAAATTGCCTAGAAGATTATCTTAGGTGGTGATTGAGGTTAGGGGTTGAAAAGTTGAAGAACTAAAGCTTGTCTGAGAGCAGTCTAAGCTTTTGGATAATTCATAAATCAGAACTTCATTTTGGGGAATTCCGTACACAAGTTTTGAGCTCACAATCATTTGATAGTTGGGGTTTTGCACATTCAAAACTTCCCTTACGTGCACCACTGTATGCTGACTCGGCTTCCAGAAAGTGGCCGTCCGATCTATCAATTTTGAAGCTATTACTCTTCAACATCATTCTTTCCATCAATAAAGTTGTCAATAAGTTAGTACTGTATGCTGACTTATTTAGAAACACTCGGCTTTCAGAAAGTGACCGATCAATCTATCAATTTCGAAGCTATCATCACTCTTCAACACCATTCTTTCCATCAATAATGTTGTCAACAAGTTAGTACATTAAACTATTTTAAGTATCTCTAACGGAGATGTGGTCTTAACATGAAAATGATGGACATATCGCTTTTTTAAGGACGTTTATCATATCTGCGAATTTAGAAAGGTTTAAAGAGATGATTGTTATTTTTGCTTCAATAGGCAAATGATGAGCAAAGACCTCGCCTAACCTAAAAAAGTCGTATTCTCTAGGAAGCTTATTACACCTGAACTTCTATCTAAAGAAAGCTTGGAGGAACATTAGGTTTCAACGAAACTAGTATTTCATGGGAAAGTCAGTGGATAAGGTCAGAGAAGGAGATCATGTCTTCTATGTGTGACCTTCAATCCTCTCATTTATAAGGAAGCTTATTACGCCTGAATTTCTATATAAAAAAATCTTGGAAAAAGATGAGGTTTCAGCGAAACCAGTATTTAATGGGTAAGTTAGTGGATACGGTTAGAGAAGATCATGTCTGCTATAGTTAGAATCATAGAAAATTAGGTAAGAGAAATTATTATTAGAATTAAGTAAGAGAGAGAATCAATACTAATAATAATTCAATACAAAAAATAGCTTGGAAAAAGATGAGGTTTCAGCAAAACCAGTATTTAATGGAAAAGTCAGTGGATAAGGCTAGAAAAGATCATGTCTTCTATACTTAGAATCATAGAAAATTAAGTAAGAGAAATTATTATTAGAATTAAGTAAGAGAGAGAAGAGAGTTTTCTTTGTGCAACTTTGTGACAAATGAGAAGAGACACTTCGAAAGAAGTTTTGAATCAGACCCAAATTCGGTAATGGGTTGTTGTTTGCGTACAAGTAAGTCGGGCTGGATTTTACGAAAGTTTTGACTAATGTTGCTCTCCACTTGATCAACTGTTGCTGATTTGATGGCATATATCAGCGACTTTAAGTAGCTTCAGAGAAAACAGTCTAAGAGTGTTAAATAATAAAATTTTGGTGAAAATTCAGTATCCTCTCTTCTAGAAATAATGCGTTCTGATAGCTTTTCTTGCAAAAACTCCAATGTAACAACCGATGTGCGATACATTGCACCATCTTATTGAAACTATAGATGATCCAGGCTCATGTCATCCAATTTAGATCAACCAAAATTAAGTTATTTTCTTATAAAATTTAAGTTTTCAGTGAAATCTATTGGCTATGTTTCGTTGATCCATACATCTTCTTAAGTTCGTTGGAGCACCGTAATATTTATTTTATTAGAGATATCGATATGAAACTTTTTCAATACCTTCAGAAGAGATGTGGCTGCCAGACCTATAAACATATTCATGTGGATCACACAAAAAACGTGATTCATAGTACATTTTTTTCATTCTGTCGTTACTTGAGTATTAAAGTTTAGTCTTCAAGTATTTAATGCATTAATTATTGTTTTCTATAAGCAACTTTAAGCGTTTCTGTGTTCCCATAATCATTATTCAAGGTCTTGATGTTCTAGTATTTTATTACCTCATGTGCATGACTAATATTAAAAAGTGACCTTGGCCGAATCTACATTGTAATGCCACATTAACTTAATGTTTGATTTGATTTGGTTTTAATTGACAGCCAAATCCAATAGATTCAAAGTACAATTTGTCATCTATTCTCTTTTCTTGTCTTTGTGCTCTATGGATTTATTTTTTATTTTGTAAAAATATTACCAATGATTTAATTTTTTGTATAAATCTTGTAAAAATATTCTTCGTTATTGGTGTTGTTATTTTAATCTAATTCTTTACACATTTTTTTTACATCATCATCGATTTCTTCATGTCAGTCTATGCGCCTCGTTCAGACAGTTTGCTTGCCAACTGGCAGCGGCTGTGATTGCCATTTTTTTCCATTGCCCACTTCTTTCTCATATGTCTCTCTCTTTCTCTCTATATGTCCATGTCCACAGCGTATTATTTAGTGGACTTTTGTATACATTTTGAAGGACATTAAACCTTGAACTCTTCCACATTGAACAGCGACAGCCAAGTGTGAAGCATTGCAGCCAAAGAAAAGGCCACAATTAATGCAGCAATAAACAACCAACAGCAAGGAAAGGGAAAAGAGACAAGCAGGTTGAAGAAGGCCAAAAATGAAAATTAAAAAAAATACTAAGAGGGGAATACAGTGAAGAGCAGCAAAGGGGAATTGGTGACCAACACTTTGTAACTAAAGTGAAGAAAAGGCCAAAAAGCACCCAAGCGAGCGAGGCGGCAACAGCGCAATTCACCGAACGTATCGCATAAATCAGAATTCAAATTTTACAACAACAACAAATACACTAACTACAATAAAGCACCCAAAGCAACATTACTAAATATATCCACACAACATTTTACTATGCAATGCAGCAACCCAACAACAACCTGTTCTGTGTTTGGCAACAACAACCACATAGCAACGAAAACTCTCAAAATACCGGCACATGAAAACAATAACAACCATAAGCGACTGCAAGTTGCAACGCCAATGCAATGCTTCATGCTCGCAACAAACTGGAGTCACACACCAACAACAACAAAAACACTAAAAACAGCAAAAGCAAACGAATTCCTTGGCATAAAAAGATACAAAACTGCAGTGTTCGAGGCAAATTCAATGAAAATGTCTGAAATATGTGGAAAAGCAAAAACAAAATAGTGGGAATTTCGTATTGGCTGCAGTTCGCAACGAACATGTTCGACGAACATGTTGTTGGATGCGTGCTTTTGCAGCTGAAATTCCGATAGATAATCGCTGTGTTGTTTTGGGGCCAATGCTCTTACGTCGGTTGCGTTCAGTCGCCAACAGTCAACAACGAGCAGCGCGCGTGAATGGTCGTTTGCTTGCGGGTCTCTTTATAGTTTCTAAAGATTCAGATACACGGAAGAAATACGACGCGACTAGTGACAGCCGCTGGTGGCAAACAACGTGCTAACGACAACGAGTGCGTGAGACGGTTTTTGAATTGTTGTGTTTTGTTGGTTTCTCCAGTAGCCGCGCCATATTTGCCGCTTTTTCGAATTGGAAAAGAAAACACAGCGTGCAGTTTGTGGTAATTTTGAAAATTGGCAAACAACAAAAATAAAGTGTTTTGTGATTTGTGCTGAGAAAAATTGGGTCTTGAAATGTTAAATGAAAACATAGAAGAGACGGCAGTGGTTGGAGAGTGAAAGAAAAGTATCCGCCAGATGCAGAGACCGAATAAAGCAAGTGACATGTTGGAAACAAAAACAATTCATGAAAATGGGAAAAATTAAATACTGAACGAAATTTTAGTAAAAACATGAAACTAAATTTAGAAAAATTACAACAACAAATAAATACTGAACGAAATTTTAGAAAACAAAAATTTAATTAATTTTAGAAAAATGAAAATAAATAAATTTAACCAAAATGACGACATATTAAATTATTATACTAAAACTAAATAAATTAAAATTATAAAAAAATAAAACAGATCAAATAAGCAAAAAAATAACATATAAAAAATAATAAAATAATAAACAATAAATAAATAATAATTTAACAAAATAATTGTAATAAATTGAATACAAAAAAGAAATTAAACTAAAATAAAATTTAATAAAATAATATAAAATACAATAAAATAAAAAAATAAATAACATAAAGTTAAATAAAAAATGTATAAAATAAAATAAAATAAACTAAAATAAAATAAATACAATACAATAAAAAAATAAAAATAAATAAAAACAATAAAACTAAATTTAAAAAAATTATATATAATAAAAGAAATAAAAAATAAATAAACTAAAATAAAATAAATAAAATACAATACAATAAAAAATTCAATTAAATAAAAACAATAAAATTAAATTTAAAAAATTTAATATAATAAATGAAATAAAAAACATAAACTAAAATAAAAGACAATAAAATAAAATAAAATAGAATAAGTTAAAATAAGACAAAATAAAATAAAACAAAATAACATAAAATAAAATAAAATAGAACAAAATAAAACAAAATAAAATAAAATAAAATAAAATAAAATAAAATAAAATAAAATAAAATAAAATAAAATAAAAGAAAATAAAATAAAATAAAATAAAATAAAATAAAATAAAATAAAATAAAATGAAATAAAATAAAACAATAAGACTTAATAAATAAAAATATTTGTATGAAATAAGATTAATAACAAAACTTTAGCATAAATTAAAAAAATTAAGAAGCAATAAAATGCATTCAAAAACAAAAAAATCTTAGCCATATGGTTTTTGTTGCCATATTTTTTAAATGGTTTTCATTGCTTTAACGCTTTTCTACCTAAAACATGTTTCAAGTGCATCTAAGCGCAAACAAAGTGATAGTAGATACCAATTTAAATTATTGGAATTTTTTTAAATTCTTAAACAACGCATCCACAACGGATTTCAAACTCAAAACAACAAAATATAAAAAAACAGAAGCAAAAGTAAAAGAAAAATCCGCATTAAGCAAAGAAAATCAGTTGAAGCATAAATAAATAATGAAGTAAATATAGGGTAGCGGCAAAATGTGCGGGGCATAGGCGATTGGAATGCGAAATGCACATACAGATACAAACACACACTACGAAAACATCAACAACAACAATACTATACACCGGCAACAACTGAACTGCGTTGCACACCATTGAGCGCAGCTGGAGTGCAAAAACCTGGCGTTGAGTTGTAGAAGTAGAAGCAGCAAGGAAGGCAGCAGTAAAGACTATAACTGCCAAACAACAACAACAACAATAAGCAAAGAATTGCAACAGCAAAGAGAATGCGGCAATGGGCTGCAAAGACCTGGTTTGAGCATTAAAATCCATTGCAGATATTCTACTTGACTGCACTATCAGAGATCATTACCAACAAAAACCATCAATGACAAACGCTTCCAAAACCAGGCAATCTTTTGAAAACGTAGAAACGAATGTTTTGATGTTGAACAGCAAAATAAGAAATTTTTGAACTCACAAAAAATTTGTTTAGCCTTACCGGCTTTTCTTTGCACCGGAACCGGCACCTGCACTTAGCTCTATGAGCCCTCAATGCCCTCAACTGTGTGTCGCTGTATCTGTGTGACTGTGTTTTCCCATGTTAGCTACATTTGGCCTTTAATCTGCCTATTCAAAGCACATGTAATCATTGCCATTTTCTTTTAGCGTGAGAAACAATTTCTCAGTTCCATTTCTATTTCAACAAAATTGCTATAATTAAATTTACTTTCACTTACCCAAAATAAAAGAAGCAATTTTCCGTCTGCTGCAAAAGAAATTCGAATAAAATAAAAAAAAAAAATAAACACATAAAATAAACAAACAAATACTCACCATGTTGGTCACCACTTCATCGTCCACGCCCACGCCGGGCTCGTCCTCGTCCACCAGCAACACGCTGGAACCAACGACACCACTGCCACACAGCGCCGCCAGCAACACGCTGCTGCCGCCCAACTTGAATGGGAACACGGCCAGCGCGAATAATTCGCGGCCACCGTCACGTGCGCCATCGATACTCGACAGTCCGACGCTGGCACGTGTGGAACGGGCACGATTGCGCCTGGAGGCATCTGCACAACAGCAACAACAACAGCAGCAACTGATTAGTGGCGGCGGCAGCAGCAGCGGCAGCAATGCGACCACCATGAACCGCGAAGACAGTCTGGAGCGTAGCATACTGGATCCGAAGGTAGGTTAACGGCATTTTGTCTAAGAAATGCAAATGTTTAAAAAAAATATGTCTATATGAATGAAATTTGTAAAAAAAAAACTATGAGGTTCATGAATTTTACTAAAAACAATGGAACATTTACAACATGGAAGAATGGAAAACATATAAGTTATAAAAATTATTACAAGTACGTTGAAATTTATAGAATATTTTTAAGCTATTTTTGCAATATTTGAAAATTATTTAAATAAGAAAATTAAATTATTAAATAAAATACCACTTATAAACTAGATTTACAACAAATAAAATAAAATAAAATAAAATAAAATAAAATAAAATAAAATAAAATAAAATAAAATAAAATAAAATAAAATAAAATAAAATAATATAAAATAAAATATAATAAAATAAAATAAAATAAAATAAAATAGAATAAAATAAAATAAAATAATATAAAATAAAATAATATAAAAAAAATAAAATAAAATAAAATAAAATAAAATAAAATAAAATAATATAAAATAAAATAAAATAAAATAAAATAAAATTAAATAAAATAAAATAAAATAAAATAAAATAAAATAAAATAAAATAAAATTAAATTAAATTAAATTAAAATAAAATAAAATAATATAAAATAAAATTCAATTAAATTAAAGAACATAACATAAATACACTAAAAAATAAAATAACGTTAAATAAAAAAAAGAAAAAAATATTAGCAATAATTTATAAAATTTGGAAATAAATTGAAATAAAAAAATATATTAACAAAATAAAAAATTAAGATAAATAAAAATTAATGTTGGGCTCATGAAACATTTGAATTGAGGTACGACAACTTAAGTCGTGGTTGTTTTTATAAATATGTCAGTTGTTAAAATTTTTTTATTCTTTTTAAAAATACTTTCGTACTTTACTAGTACTTTTTTCTATCAGATATCGTTGCTTATATTTTAAATTAAATTAAATTTAATTTGTATATAATCAACCACTTTTACGGGCCGTAAATCTGCTCCCTCGCTTTCAAAGGTATAAAAAAAGAGCTGCACATTAATCTAATTGCCCACAAATGATTTGGTTCTGGCTGTTATGTGCTAAAATTCAAGAGATACGTTTTCTCTGCACACAAACCACATTGGTACACAACCAATGCCAGTCGGACAGTCGTAAAGGAACAAATGGTCGCATATAATTCAAGATGCAAATAAAACATGAGCCAACACACATAAGACAATCAAAGAAAATTTAGAACAGACAACAGCACAACGCAAACAGAGCATAGAAAATCGAAAGGAATAATGCAACAAAAACAAATGTAACAAACTAAAAAAAATATAAACAAAATAAAATTTGTAAGAAAGAGGAATGTGAGCAGTAGAACGCGCTCTAGTGAAATTTATGAGTAAAACAATAACATCAGGCAATACAAAAACTACAATAGTATAACAACAACAACAACAACGAAACTGCCAAAGACAAATGCTCCCCTGACACACAGCTAATGTTCTCGTTCTTGCATATTTTTTTGGTTTTGTTTTAATTGGAAATTTTCAAACAGCAAAAAATGTTAAAGGTAAAGAAAGCAGCAAGCAACAACAACAAAAATGCCAAAAAAAATGCGCGTTTCTTTGAGCTTTGATATTGCGAGTGCGTCGACGCCGCCAAAGTCTTTGCCGCACGGGGGGATAATGAAAATTTATGTCTACGCTACGCGCTGCGTGCGAGATAAATTAAAGAAAACCAAGTTAAAGTTAAACAACAACAACAACAACAAAAAATTGAACAGCAACTCTGACCCAACACTTTGAATGGTCACGCCGCTCGCCGTTTGCGGCCACACTTTGTTGTGTGCGTCCCTTCCGTTTCGTCGTTCGACTTTATCATCGGCGGGAGGAAGCGGCCAGCAACTAATTTGCCATTCGCCATTGATATCTTTCTTATGCTGTGGACTTTACAGCGGGCCCCTTCTTCGGTCCATGATTTATTTGTACACTTGTTGTTGTTGTTTCGTTGGCCATTGGAGCCATTCCTTCATTTGTCTGCTCAGCGAGCCGTTTATCATGCGCTCATTTATCTTTTTATTTTATTTTTTTCAACATTTGGAAAATTATGCCAAATGGGCTGTAGTGCCCCATATTCCAAAGCCATGACCGGCTGTGCATTATTTGGCTATTTTGTTGGTGTTTTATTTGACTTTCATTGCTTGTTGTTTTGTTTTTGTTTTTAGTGTATTTTCAAATTGATCTTCGGGGGGATTTGTAAAGCTGTTTAACAACGAATTTCAACTGTTTAGGCGCTGCACTTTTGACCTAATGGCCTTTGGATGTATTTGGTGTTTATTGGCTTTGCTTTGTAGTAAAATAAATTGTTTTTTATAAATTACTATTTACGCATTCACAACGCTTTATTGAAGTTCGGACAGCAATATGGTTTATGCTGAATCACTTAATGTCCAATTTGTTACAACGAATGCTGACAGGAGTTCTTCAATTTCGTGCTCCAATTGAAGATTTTTCGTCTTCTTATGTGACTTTTCTGCGTTTTGACTTTCTTCTTCTTGTTCATGAACCCACAACTTTCTGTGGTCTATCTCTCTAAGACTCTTGGAAGCTTACTGATAGAATATACAAACAAAAACAGATATGAAGCCTGGAAAACCGAGGCCGAGAGTAAGAAGAATTAAGGCTTCTCATATGAATGGACTTGAAACATACTGTGAGCCCTACTTCCAGACTGTTGAGAGCTTCCTGAAGAAACATAAAAACAATAACAAAAGTCCTTCCTAGAAAGTTCTTCTGAGATTAAGAAAAGCTAAGGACTTTTATATCAATCCGTCTGATCTTTTGTGTGGGCTCTCCTTCAAGACTATTGGAAGCTTTCTAAAGAAAACTTGTGTGTTGCATTCGAAACAGAAGTCACTCCTGGAATATTCTTTCGGGCCTAAGAAAAGCTAATGCCTTTCATGAAAATAAACATGAAAATTTCTGTGGGCTCTTCTTCAAGACTTGTGGTCATTCACTGAAAGGAAATACGAACAAAAATTGATGTGAGTCTTGAAAAAACGGGACTAAAAAAAAGCTACAGTTTCTCATATGAATGGTCTTAAATCATGCTGAGAGCCCTGCTGACGGCTGTTGAAAGCATCCTGATGAAAACTACAAATAAGAACAAAAGTCCTTTTAAGAAAATTGTTTCGAAATCAAGAAAATCTGGGGACTTTAATATGGATGGATCTGATTTTTTCTGTGGGCTCTATTTCAAGATTACTGGAAGCTTCCAAAAGAAAACTTGTGTGTTGTATGTGAAACAGAAGTCAGAAAAGCTGATGCCTTTCATGGAAATAAACATAAACATTTCTGTGGGCTCTTGTGGTCATTCACTGAAAGGAAATACGAACAAAAACTGATGTGAGTCTTGACAAAACGGGCTCGAGCATCCTGATTCCTTTCTGTGAACTTTCCAAGACGTACCACTAAGAATTGGTCAAATCTGAAACAAATTTTCGAGAGAAAGTTTTTAAGAAGTTTCTAGAAGTTTTTAATTCTATAAGAGCCAAAGAACTCATCAACATCTATCTAGGAGTAGACTAAGAATCCTGACAGGTATTTTCAGTAGTCACTGCCCATTCAAATTCAACATTAGTATAGCTTTATGTAGCTTCTGTAGTTACTGTGTAGACTGCAGACAGCAAAGTTTTAATGCACAACAGATTTTTCGGACAAAAGCCAACTTCTTCACTTTGATTTCGTCTATATTTATAAACCTTTTTGAGACATCAGTCTTAAGCAGTTTCTTTGGATGGGATCATCCTTGTCTCATGAGTCATAAGAGTATCAAAATAGATCATAACAGATCAAATAAAATGCGATGTTTTATAATCTACGTCTAAGTAGTTAGAAAGCTTCTATGGTAATCAACGGACGCCTTTGATGTCTGCAAAAGCTGTCGAACTGAAGAAGACCTGGAAACAATAAAAAACTTCCTGTGCCACTGCTTGGCTTTGTACTGAGCTAAAGATCTTTGATGGACTCAGCTAGCGCAGCTAAATTGTGAATCTTGGACCTGCTTACCTTCATTTAGAAGTCGAATTGCTTTGCCCTGGACTGAGACTCTTGGTTAGCTCCAGAGAATAAACAAGAAATGATTAACAATGGGCCATTTTGGCCTTCGACTGTAAGCGCAGTCTGTGCCACACACACACACACACACCCTTTCCCATCTAACCCAACCAGGTTAGTAAGCTTAGAGATCTTACTTGTTCTACTTAAATATTCCTAAAGTAGCTTCTTCGTCCTGTCGACAAAATCTGCCTCAAAATTTTGCACACATGCACTTCAGAATGGGCTTCTGATAGAGATGAAAGTTTCGAACTTCGGCTTTGAACCAACTTTTCAGACCTTGGCTTGAAAGAAATCTTTAAACTGTTTAAATTTCTTGAGTTTTTGTATAACAACAGAGAAGAAATTCTCATAATAAGACAAATGGGAATTTGATTTTAAATATTTAATAACGGAAATTAGATTAATTTAAATTTAAATCTGAATTTGAATTAATATTACAACAAAAATTAGGTATATGAAATCAAATTCAAATTTTTCACTCTGCTGATTTGCTTAACATTAATATTCTTTTCCCCACTTTTCCACTCTTTTTTTTATAGACTTTCCTCACTTTTTCATTTCTCATTCAAATGAAAATTGAATAAAATTTCATTCTTTCACATTGCTGCTGCGCCTAAATTTCTGCCACATTTGGCCAATGAAATTTATGACCCCGCTACGAGTATTGACAGCGTCGTAAATATGTCATTTTACCAACGTTGCCAAATTAAAACACTGAAGTTAATGAAACTAAAATTTACTGAAAATGAAACATAAATAAATTGTCATGGCTGGCAACCGAAAAATTGCAGTCAAGCACGCAGCATTAGGCTCCGCAAAGCAAACGCACAAGCAACGTAATCCAATTCCATTTTGTCAGCAGCAAAACAGCAGCAGCAACAGCAGCAGTTGCCGCAATGCCAAAGAAACGTGTGCGCAGAGTTTTGTTATCTCTGCGGCATTGGCACAAAATTATTGCACGTACCAGTGCTCTACTTTGCTCGCGCCGCCATTAAGTGCAAGCGCCCAAAAAACACCAGCTGCAACAACAACAGTGAAATTCTTCACAGTGGCGTTAGGCCAAATGACGCGCAGACACGCAACTTGTGCGTATTTTTAGCGCCAAAACAAACAAGCCACGAACATACAAACCAGCAGACAAGCCGCAACCAAAGAAAAAACATTTCATTCATAAGCATACTTCAAGGCGCACGCATGCTTTTAGGCGCTCGAACGCGGACCAGTGATACAAAGCAAACAAAACGCAGAAGAATGAAAATCATAAAATCCCCACAAAAAAAAATGAAAAAACCAAAAGTAAATAAATGTGTTACGTTAATGCCAAATGTGGGCGGGGTGCCGGGCAAAAGCGAAAAAGGGAACAGCCGCCTGGCTGACACATAAAAATATGCAAAGAAAATTGTGCTGCGGCGAAAACAAAAGATAAACAGACGCAAAAAAGGCAAAATGAAAGAAAAAAGCGAAAGCAAAGAGCACGCAAAGCGGGCGAGTGGGCCAGAAAAATCGTTGAGGATTTCATGCGAATTTTCAATTGTGATTTTTTTCACTTCTTATGCGATTTTTTTGTTTGCTTTGTTGTTTGTTTTTGTTGGCTAAATAGCACCCAAATGTAACATTGCTGTGAGGAAATGAGCACACGAAAGTGTGTTGGGGAGTTGGTTTCGGCAAACGCATTACCGCAAGCTTGCAGTTAAGCTGAAAGCATACTTTTGGGCGTATTGCGGCTTTGCTAAGTGAGACAATGTTTGTGTGCGTGGGAAGAAATGCTGGGTTAAAGTTGAAGTGTTGGGGGCAGTGGGAAATGCGAACAGAGGTTCAAGTGGAGAATGCTTAAATAGATCAATGACAGCGCCTAAAAGTAGGCTAGGCAAGATTTTGCTGTTAATATAGTGGCAATAGGGGGCAATTGTTGGTACAAAATAAAAGGTGTTGGTTAGTAGATATGCAAAAGTGTTAAAGTGAGAAATATTTTAATGAAAAAAGTGCAAAGTACGCCTAAAACTCTGCTACAAAAATTTGTTATGGACATTTTGAACAGTCAATGATTTGTAAATTCCTAAACAGTCAGCAAATGAATATGAACATGAAGAAGAAAGCTTAGGGAATGAAACTATATGAAGCGCCTAAAAGTAGACTTGTTAAAGCAAAAAGTTTTATACAAAAGAGTATAGGAAACTTGTGTTTGTTTTAAAAATCGTATTTATTTACTTTATATAAAAGAAAAATCATCATCGAAAAAACGTGAATATATAAAAATTGTTCATGGCGGCGAAAAGTAGACTAGTCCAATCATAAGAAGTGCGCAAGAAGTACTTATTTTATTCATAAGAAAGACAACAATAACATATCTTCGAAAAAATTAAAGACGTTCAAATTGACAATCTCCTCAATGCGCCCAGAAATATGTTGAAAATTGTTTAATGTTGGGTAGATAAGCCTAGAAATATGCCGCAAAATGTTACATATCTCTTTAATAGGCCTAGAAATATGTTGCAGTAACTTGTTGATGAATATAGAAATATGAAAGTTGTTTAATACTTTGTCTTTGAGGCTAAAAGTATGCTGCAAATTGTTGCATATTGTATAGATAAGCCTAAGAATATGCAACATATTGTTTAAAGCTAAAAGCTAAAATCTTAAAGCTAAAAATATGCTGCAAATGTTTGAATATCGAACAGAAGAGCCAAGAAATAGACTGTAAATTTTTTAATATGAGCCGATGAGCCTAGAAATATGCTTTAAATTGCTGAATATCGAGTAGATAAACCCAGAAATAGATTGCAAATTGTTTAATATTGTCTTAATGAGTCCAAAAATATGCCTTAAATTGCTGAATATCGTATCAATGGCACTGCAAATTTGTGCATATTGTATAGATGAGCCTAAAAATATGCTTTCAATTGTTTAATCCTTACAGAGGAACCTAAAAATATGCTGCAAATGTTTGAATATCGAGTAGATGAACCCAAAAATAGACTGTAAATACGAACTGGATGACTTATCTCGATGAGCCTAAAAATATGCTTTAAATTGTTGAATATTATATCGATGACATTCAAGTGTTCAAACCTTACAAATTAATTAATTAATTGATTGGCACGACAGCCCGCTTACGCGAGACTAAGGCCTAGCTTCCCGCAACCACCCGTGTTGTGCGTGTGAATTTTGTACGCGGGTGGAAGGGACCTACAGTTTTATGCCGGTTCCGAACGGCAGGTTGGGAGCTTTTTCATAGGCAATTTTTACTCTCAGAGGTTTGCCATTTCCGGCTGAGAGGACAGCCACCGAAAGAGAAAACGAGTTTCCCGTTATTTTTTTAGGTGTTACTACATGCAGTATTCGATCTTGCGTCGCTCTGCATGCGACTCGTTGGACCGCGCACTAACCAACTGAGCCACGGCGGCTGCCGTGCCTTACAAAGGAACATTAAAATATGCTGCAAGTATTCGAATATCGAGTAGAAGAGCCAAGAAATATACTGTAAATTCTTGAATTTTGTCTCGATGAGCCTAGAAATCTACTTCAAACTGTTGAATATTATATCAATAACATTCAATTGCTCAAACCTTACAGAGGAACCTAAAAATATGCTATAAATGTTTGATTATCGAGTTTAAGTAACACTGAAATCGATTGTAAATTGTAGAATATTGTCTCAATGAGCCTAAAAATATGCTTTAAATTGTTGAAAGTCATACCAATGTCACTCAATTGTTCAAACTTTTCAGAGGAACCTAGAAATATGCTCCAAGTGTTAGAATATAGAGTAAATACACCCAGAAAGAGATGGTAAATTATTAAATATCGCATCGAAGAGCCTAAAAATATGCTTTTATTTGTTAAATATCGCATTGATGACACTACAAATCTTTGCTTTTTGTACAGATGAGCCTAAAAATATGCACTCAATTGTTAAATCCTTGCAGAGGAGCCTAGAAATATGCCACAAGTATTTTCATTTGAATATGAGCCTAAAAATATGCTGCAAAGTTTTAAGGTCTTTTAACAGAGCTCAAAACTATGCCTCACATATTATTGTGCAAGCGTACCTAGAAATATAAAAAGGCTTTAAATTGTTGAATATTTTACCGAACAGCCTAAAAATATGCTTTATTTTAATGAATATTTTATCGATGACTACAAATATTTTCGTATTGTACAGATGAGCCCATAAATATACTCTCAATTATTTAATTCTTGCAAAGAAGCCTAAAAAATATGCTACAATTATTTTCATTTACTGAAAATGAGCCTTGAATTATGCTGCAAGGCTTTAAGTCTGTTAGGAGAGTTTAAAAATACGTTTAAAATATGTGCATATTGTGTAGGCGTACCTAGAAATATGCTCGATGTAATATAAGAAGAAATCTAATCCGTATAATTCGAACATTAAGAAAGGGTACGAAATTATTTTTGTATTAGAAAACGTTCAATGAAGTCCCATTTTAGTATAGAAAATAAATTTAAAACTCATAAAATGGCATGAAAATACCTAAAAGTACGCTTTAAAAACTTTAAATTAACATAAAAATGTCAAGAAAGAAAGCAAACACTGAGCCACACACAACTTGCGACTTAAATTTTAAACTTTTCTGGTCCCCTTCATTCATCAATCTTTATGCCCCCATTTGTCGGTCTGTCAATAATGTCAATGTCGACAGCTTTACACATGGCAACGTTTTTTTCGTTACATCCCACAATTTCGATACACACACACACAACAGTAAAGTAAGCAAAGAGGTGAAAACCGTTAACAACACAGAGCACAACTTTAATGGGAATTTTTCTGCCAAAAGCCATTGCGGCACAAGAAAAAGAAGAAGAAGAATAAAAAGCAGCATAGAAGGTGGCACGAAAAAGTTTGGCTTTACAGTTTGTAGTTTTGTTTATTTATTAGAAACTCAGCTGTCAATTTGCTGCAACGCGTACACGTATAAGCGCTTCCAGCAGCAGAGCAACTCAGACGCGGCACTCCCCGCGCACTCACTCTCCCCCCCAGACAATGTTTGGTTCGTTACTCTGCTTTTGAACTTTTGCCAATATGTGTGCAGCCAAAGTGCATCAAAAGTGCGGCCCGCGCTGCAAACAAGTAAAACCGAGACAGCAGCCATCAGGCGGACGCAGAGCCTCCAAACCTGGCAAACACGGAGTGGGGACAGACAACGCAGGCTATGGTCACGAAGCGGGCAGCAAATAAATTCACTTTGAACATTTGCAACGCTGGCTTTTCCGTTGACTCGGCTGCTTCCGGCGCTTTTCAGATGCGACGCTGCAAATCGTTAGCATTGCAGTCGAGCCGTGCAATGTGAGGTTGGCTGAAAGCCGAGACTGAGGCCGTGGCTGTGGTAGGAAAAAATCAATAGTCGTTAGCTGTAGCGGAAAATCATTTGCGAAAGGGCCAAGGAAAAGTTGGTGATGGCTGCAAAGCATTCTTGAATAATGCGCAAGGAAGTAGAGTGAATGTGAATGTGAAAGGATGAGAAGATAGGGGCCATGAGACAGAGACAGAGAGAAATGAGACATTAGTGAATGGCGCATAATGAGCTGAGGCGATATTAAAAACGCAGCTGTACCGATTAGGGAAGGTCGCAGTGTGCACTATGCGCGCATAACAATTTTTTTTTATAAGTTGAGGTTAAGTACACATTTTTCAGGTAACATAAAGTGGCACTGAAAGAATGCTTCAAATATAAATTAAGGAAATTAAGGAGGTTTGTTGTTGTAAAGCTACAAACAAGAATCAATCTTTTTCTTATCTAAAACTTACTGGGCACTTTTCATTCGCATGAAAATACAACAAGTAAGAAATTTTTCAACAAGATATTACTTTTTCTTTAGAAAAACGAATGCTCAGTGGAAGTTGTAGAAAACTTTACCGTTAATTGAGTAATGTATACGCAGCAATTATGGTGTTGCCAGTGCACTTTATGCGCACAAAGCGTAGCCAGCGTGTGGAATATAAATTTCACAGCGGTGCAAACAACTATATTTAACAGCACTATTACAACAACAACAACTAAAACATAGAAAATTATAGTTGGCACAACTAAAGTGAAACTTAAGAAAGATGACCATAAAAAGTTAGCAACTGTGAAGAATTGTGCAAAGAAAAAGCATAAATAATGCGTAGCGAAAAAAAAGTATAAATCTAAATTGCAAAAGTAAAGAAAATATAAAAAAATTATGAGCGAAAATAAAATTACAAAATACATAAAAATAAAAACTGAAAAAATATTATATTTGAAAAAGCGAAATGAAAGCACATAGAGTAATGAAAAAAAGTTATAATAAATGCAAAAATGTTTGCAAAGCTTGCGCAAAAAAATATAATATATAAAAAAGGTGAAATGAATGAAAAATATAAAAAAGGTGAAATAAAAAAGAAGACAAATTGATGCTAAGACCGCGTTGGCCTAATGGATGTCAGCCATGCATTGGTTGAACGGAAAGAGTCTGTTAATGGAGAGTAAGATGTGGCAACTCTCTGCCGGTAATTGCCATAAGAGCAATGATGACCATTTTGCAAGAGACAGAGAGAAAACATGGCAACTCTGCACCGGTAATTGCAATTAGAGTAGTGATGATCATTCTATAAGAGACAGGAAAATATGGCAACTCTGGTCGGTAATTGCAATAAGAATAGTGATGACCATACCTCAAAGGACACAGAGAGAAAATTGTGGCAACTCTGCGCTGGTAATTGCAATTCTGCTAGAGACAAAGAGAGGAAAGTATGGCAACTCTGCGCCGGCAACTTTGCATCGGTAAATGCAATTAGAGCAGAGAAGACTATTCTGCTAGAGACAAAGAGAGAAAAATGTAGCAACTCTGAACCGCAAATAGTTTTGTAACAAGTACGAACAGGATAATGCTTTCTGGAATAACGCAGAAAAGTCCTTCATGGTGCGGCTAATCTTGGATTTTGTGGGAATGGATGATCCCGTCCTATGTGTCCCATTCTCCTATGTGATCTCCTGAGAGATTTTCGAGTGGATTAAGACAACTTTTGAACAGAAGAACGTATAGCTCTTCTTTCTTCATCATCTAAAGTTACTCGTTCTTTCTTCTTCTTCTAAGCATGACAGTCCGCAACTATCTTCCTCCAGATTTCTCGATCCGCTGCTAAGCGCCACCAGTTTTGCACGTTCATCTCTTTGAGGTCATCGATCACTGCATCTACCCATCTTTTCTTTGGTCTGCCCTTAGTTCGCTTCCCATATGGTTGCTTCATTAAGGCTCGTTTTGGAGCTCTTTTTTCTGACATTCTTTCTACGTGCCCAAGCCAGCGTATTCTTTGGGCTTTTATGTATTTTACGACGTTTTGCTCCTTAATGAGGTGTTCAAGCTCAGAGTTGTATCTAATACGATATGCGCCATCTTCCAACCTGATTGTATCATATATTTATATATACTCGTTTCTTTCTACTATTACTATTTCCAAGTACCTCCCAAACTTTATACAATGTCATTATATTTCTTGAGGTTCAAGTACAATAGACCTTTCAGACTAAGTGATTCGGAAATTCCCTACGTAGGTTAGTTTCTCGGCTCTTCTTCCAGATAAAAAGATAGCTTTATTATCCAGATCATAGAACAACTATAACCAAGAATACTGAGGGCAGTTATCAGTTAAAAATATACCACTGAGTGAAATTATAGGTTATGGGATTTATTTTTGAGTAGTTGTTTGACAAAAATGTATCTCTGCTGGGAAAGAAACTCTTTCCCTGGACAATTGGTTTGGGAAATGTGCTGCAAACAGTAGGAAAAAGCAGCATAGATCATTCTTGGACATGTTGAACCTTAATTTAACTCTAACAAAAGTTATAAACATTTTATTGATTTGCTTAAACATTAAAAAGGAAACATTATTTATTGCCTTATTCACTTGATTCAAAAAAATATTAAAAACCAAACGATTGGTTTAAGAGATGTGCTGCAAACAGTAGTAAAAAATCCCATAATTCATTTCTGGACATATTGAAGACTTACTTTTCACTCTTATAAATATTATGTCTTTGATTTGCTTAACATCAGAAAGGGAAAATTATTGACTGCCTTAGGTTCTTTGTTTAAAGATGTTTAAAGAAAAACTCTATAAAACAACAACAAAATGTCGCTGACCTGCATTAATTGTAACTGTGCAACATGAAATTGTCAGCGCCATAACAAATTGTTGAAGTTTTTTTCATATTTCATGCCGCCTCTCACCGTTTGCATTCCTTTTCATGCTTCTTTGCGTGGTTTTGTTTTTATTATTTTATTTTTTATTTTTTTTAATTCTTCAAGTGTTTGGCATTACTTGTGGCGTTTTGCTTTTGCAGTTTTTGCAATGGAATTTTCTACTTTTTTGTAATGTTGCGTTCAGCTCGGCTGCACAAACGGTGGTTGTTTCCACTGAGGCTTCAATTTCCTTAACCGCTTTATTTTTGTTGTGAATGGGACGAAGATTTTTTTGTTGCATATTGTTGTCTACAAAATATTTGGAGCAGAAAAAAATTGCAATTCTAAAAAATTGAGCAAAAGTTGAATCAGGAAAAAGAACTGAAATGAGCTGCGAAAAGACTTTCAAACTGCCGCCAAAATACTAAAGTTTTAATTACAATAATACAACATCAAACACGAACCTAAGAGAGAGGTTTTCGGTGGATTGACTTGGCTTTCAATGCTTTTCATCTCAGCCAAAAACAAAAACGTCTATATTGAAGCACCACTTTCAAGCATTATTTGTTGTTGTTTCTGCTTACTTTATGACCGTGCAATGCATTTTGTGGCCGCATGCCACAAATTTTTCAATGTCAGTTTCAATTTGGTTGCACTCAACATGCACAACAACAAAGCACTGACAGCAACACAAACAACAAGTGTGCAGCCGCATCAGAACATAAATAAATGTCGAAAATGTGTAGCGCATAAAATTCAAAATAAGAAGAAGAAGACATTATAAATGTGCTCTGCTTTGCAGTCATAAAAATTAAAGAAGAAAAATCTTCTTCTTTTTTTCTGTAAACAAATTTTTATGAAACCAACAGCCAACAGCGTGAAGCACAAATTTAAACAAACAAAAAAACAAAAAGACAACAACAACAGCGTTGCCAATGATATATTACAATCAACGCGTTGCTCATGTTGACAATGATGACTTTTGGGGCGAAAAAACTAATGATCATTGGACCCACACACACACACACAGTTGCACCCATTTGTGCTCACACTTGTGACCCACATTGGCTAATTTCGTTGTATATTTGTTTTACGTTTTGTTGCCACTTAGGCGACGGGAGCAGGGCGTCAGGCGGTCTGAAATTGCATTCGCCACTTGCAGTGCGGCTGCCCATTTATGTGTTGTGCCACTTTTGTTGCTGCCACAGCTGTTGCCGTTGCTGCTTTTTCCTGCTAGATTGCTGCTCCAACGTTAGCGAAGGGTGGCTGCTGTTGTTTTGTTGTTGCTGTGTTGTACCCCAATTTCGTTGCGCTTTCGTTTGTTGCTGTTGTCGTTGTTGTTGTTGCTGTGTGCATTGTTGCACACGCCACCGCTGCTATGTTCACTTATCACTTTTAATAGAGTGTAATATCGACAAATTACTGTTTGACTTTTGAGTTTCAATTTTTAAAATTTAATTTAATTATGAAAAATTTAACTAATGGTGTCGATTATCTTTTATGAGCAGCGGAATTGTGGTTATTTAATAGATGAAGTGTGGTAACAAGAAATGCATTATTTTTCCAATAGTTGACTTTAGTAATCTGTATCTTGCGTTGTATTAGTGCAATCGGGTTATGTTAGATGTCAGTAGAAATATACGATTTCGTACTAAAAAAACTTCTCAGACAGTTTTATGATTGCTTGACGCAGTTTTGTTTGGGCGCTTTTTAAAAATGAACACCAGCAAATAGAAAAAATGACACTTTTTTTTTAAGTTTTTCTGCGTTAAAGGTGAAAATATGAATAGTATTTATGATTCTGAGGCTATAACAGCCAATCATACACAATTTTTTCAATTCTGATTCATTAATTTTGAAGTCAAACATGCAACACGCTCTGAAAATTCAACTGTCAAAATGTATACAAAATAATAAAATAATAATAAAATAATATTAATAACATCTTCGAGTCCTACTGTCACGTAAACACTGTTTTGATTGTCCAGAACCAAAATATGACATATTGAACCATTTGGAACCACTTGAATAAGTCCGGATACAAACAGACGTTTTATGTAGGGTGCCATATGAATTGAGGAAAAAAATTATACATTACCATCTGTGAATTGCTGTTGAATCGCAATAAAATCCAAACATGTCTGAAGCGAAATTTTTCTCACTTACGAAAACGTGTGGTCAAACCAACACTGTGGTCAAGCCAGAATTGACAATCAGAAAGGTTTTGCTGTAAGTTTGATGACATTAACAGCGAACAAGACTGGATACAAAAAGATGATCCATATACATATGTGACCCACATGAGTTAAGGCAAAAAAAAACTACACATTTCCATCTGCAAATCGCTGTTGAACTGCAACAAAACTTACTCAGTTTTGAAGCGGATGGTGACTCACGTATGACAAGGTGTCAGACAGCACTGTGGTCAAGCTAGAATTGACAATCAGAAAGGTTTTGCTGTAAGTTTGATGGCATTAGTAGTGCTTCATCTATTATGAGTTACTCTCATCTACTATGAGCACTGTGGTCAAGCCAGGATTGACAGTCATAAGCGCCAAATCATCTACTATAAGTTACTTCGCTAAGTCCAAACTCTAAACTCGGATCTGCACCTAACCTAACCTAACCTAACCTAACCTTGATGGCATTACCAGCGCTTCATCTACTATGAGATACTCTCGGCTACTATGAGCACTGTGGTCAAGCCAGGATTGACAGTCATTAGCAGCAAATCATCTACTATGAGTTACCCCCCGAAGTCCAAACTCTAAACTCGAATCTTTACTGTCAACAATTGAACCGTCGAAGAAAAGCAGTCGCCCAGAAACATCCAGCTTTGGCCAATAGAAGAGAAATTGCGTTTGATCAGAACAACGACAGGCCACACACGTCGATAGTGATTCGTCAGAAGCTTAAGAAGTTGGGCTCAGTGATTCTTGTGCATCCATCTTATGGTTCAGACTTGGCAACAAGTGGTTACCAGCTTTTCCTGTTTATGGCGAATGATTTTGCTGTTAGTAAATTTGTTTCAAGAGAAGCTTGTAGAAAGGAAAGAAGTGTGTGACTACCTCAGTTTCTATGAGAGAGGCGAAATATAATTACTTTCAAAATGGAACAACAACAAGTTATCAAACGAAACGTACCTATACTTCCAACAATTGGATCGTCTAAAGGAAGCAATCGCTCACAATTGGACCCTTTTGTAAGAAAGGAATTGTGTTCCATCAGCACAGCACCAGGACACACACATCGATAATAGTGAGTCGCTAGAAGCTTCGATGCGTTGACTTGAAGATTCTGAAGCATCCACCTTATTGTTGTAAGTTAAAGGGACAACTTAAAAGGCATTTTTCCCATAGAAAACGTCAACTTACTCTCTAATGTTTTCCATTGTCTACCAAGTACACAAGCGCTGAGTCAAAGAGTTTCTACATTATTTGTTAGTTGCATCAAGCTTTGAACTTTAAACCATCCACTTACTTGCAAAGTTATTTCAAAAAAATGTGTATCACCAAGTTTCAAGTCAACATTTCCTCATACTAACTTACTATACTACTTTTTTGTGCAACAACAATGAGAAGAATTCAAATAACTCCATAATCCCTTAATCGTCCATATAAATTAGTACAGTTGAAAGAAAAAACCAACTGCATTGCATTAATAAATTTGCCAACAACATTGCGGTTTTTGCTGTGAAAACAATTCACAATTCACTTTTAGTACAGAGAAAAAACCAACCGTGAAGCAGTGACGACGCGTCAGTGCAAATGTGGCGCAGCATCTTCCAGCCAAATTTGCATTTCTTGAGCAAAGCAAAAAGCCAGCCAAATGAAAACGTGAAGAACATGAAGAATGTGCAACAATTTGCATATTACATCAACATGTTGCACGTACGCGACTGCAACAGCGTTGCCGTTGCAACGCGGCAGATGAAAAATTCATTTGCGGGTGAACGAGCGAGCGGGCGCCAGCGAAAAAGGAAGTTGCAGTTTAACGAGGCGTGACAGGGAAATGCGTGGCGGCGTCAAGCGGCTGCAATGCGTCGACTTAGAAAATGTGCAACGAAAAACTATGCAAATGTTTGCCTGCTGAGCTGAACGGAATGCATACACATGCATGCACTGCACTTCTGTGTATGTGTGAGTTGCAGATATCTCTGGTAGTGAAAAGGGCAAAGCATCGTTGTTGCCACAAACAAAAACTATAATAATAACAACAAGAAACTGCACAGCTTCAACTGCAAGACGAAAAAATGCAATCAGCGATTATTGTTTGCAATGGCTGACGCTGCCACCAACTGACTGTCGCTGGTCTGTTGTTCACTTGTTGGCTGTCACTTTGTGCGCTCTGCCCGTTCGTTGTTTTGCTGCTGGCAATATTCGCGCATTTGGTTTTGTCGCTGGTGTTGTTGCTGTTGTTGTTAGCAGTGTTGCTTACGGCATGGCTTGTTGCAGACACCATATTGCAGCAACAACAACTGCAATCGCAAAATTGTGAGCAACAATTTGAGGCGATAGAAATTGCATTGCACGCCAACGGCGAACGTTGCGCTGTGTGCACAATTTAGGTTCAAACTGTGTGATTTTATGGGTGGCAGCAATGCACAGTGGGCTGAGAATGTAAATTTTTTGCACAGAATTAAATGAATATAATTTTAATTAAAAAATAAGCTTTTTTTAATAAAACAAAAATTCGTAATATTTGACAAAATATATATAATTAAAAAATTACTAAATCAATTAATCAACTAAATTAATTAAAAATTTATATGTTGAATAAAATAGAGTTGATTTCAATTGAATCGCATCGAACTGAATTTAAATGGAACCAAAATAAAATAATTTGAATTTAAATTGAATTTCTATTTGAATTTCAATTAAAATTTTTATTAAATTGGAATTGAATAGATTAAATTGCAACGATTAAAATTAAATTGATATGAATTCTATTAAATTTCAATTAATCAAAATTTAAATTTGAATTGAATATAATAGAACTGAATAGTATAAAATAAAATAAAATGGAGTTAACTTCAATAAATATGCATCAAAATTAATTTAAATTTAAATTGAATTAAACTGAAATGAATAAATTTGTATTTGAATTCGAATCTAAACTTTAATTAAATTGAATTTTAATCTAAATTGAATGGACTAAAATCTTAAATTGAGTAACAATTAATTGAATTGAATTAAATTAAATTATACTACGTGGAATTGAATTTGAATTGAAATTTAAAATAAATATAATTGAATTAAAAAATGTTGATTTCGGTTAATTGCATTAAACCGATTTTAATTGAAATTTATTTCAACTGAAATGAATTGCATTTGTATGGCATTGAATTAAAATTTGAATTAAATTGTATTTGATTTTGAATTTAATAGAGAAGAACTTAATTTTAATTGAACTGAATTTCAATTGAAATATGATTTAAATATAATTGAATTGAATAACAAAGAGCTGATTTCAGTGGAATTGCAATAAATGGAATTTAAATGAAAATGATTGATTGATCAATTGTTCAATAAAATAGACTTGATATAAATTTCATTGCATCAAATTGAGCTTGAATTTAAATTGAACCAAATAAAATGAATTGAATTTGAATAAATTTACTTGAAGTTGAATTCGAATTTGAATGAAATGCAACTGAATTTTAAATTGAACTAAATATAATTGAATTGTAATTATCTTTAATACATTTGAATTTGAATTGAATAGAATTGAATAGAATAGAACTTTATATGAATTGAATGGAATTACATTGAATTGGATTGAACTGATTTGTATTTTAACTAAATTAAATTGAATTTAATTGTACTTGGATTAAAATGAATTAAATTTCAATCTGAATTGAAAATAATTGATTTGAGGATAGGAATTTTCATCAAGTAAAATTTAATTGAATAAATTTAAGTAGATTTGAAATTGCACTAAACTGAATTTTGGTTTTAATTAAACTTATTTTAAATAAATTTACTTTTAATTTGAATTAAAGTACTTTTCATTTGAATTAAAGTAAATTTGAATTCGAATCAATAATAAATAAATAAATTTAATTTTAATTTTACCAAAAGTAAACTAGAATTCGAATCAAATTTAATTGCATTTGAAATGAAATGAATTGAATTGAATACAATTGAGTTGAAATAATTCGAATCCAACTGAATTTGAATTAAATTTAATCAAAATTTGAATTAAGTTGAATTGAATTGTAATTGAATTACATTCATTAAAATGTCACTATTTTGAATTGAATTAATTGAATGAATTTGGATTGAACTGATTAAAAATAAATTGAATTAAATCGGATAGAACTGAATTGAACAAAATTGAATTCAATAAAATCAAATACTAATTTAATATTTATTCAAATTGCTCCACTGTGCACTTGATGCCATATTTTGTTATCATTTCGCAGTTGTTTTAATTGCTGCATTGAAAATGTCATCAACAGCTGCTGGCATAAAGTCGCCTATTTCAATGTGCTGTTGTTGGTTTTGTTGTTGTTGTCAAGCATTTGGTGCACACATCACCCATGACCCCGTTTGAGGGGTGGGCTGCATTGTTGGCCTCCGGCTTCCGGTCTGTGCTGCTGCCGTTCAACAACGCGTTGTGTTGTATATTGAAAAACAACAACAACAAAACACATAACCAGCGGACAACGTTGCCTCCCTCACGGCCGGTGCATTGCACTTTTTAATTGTAATTTCCGTTTAATGAATTGTTTACGGAATTTTTTTTTATTGTTGTTGCAGTGCGCTATTGTTCAGAATATGCCGTCGGTATGCCACACAAGCAATACACAATAAAAGCAACAGCAACAACAACAACAACGACACATGTTGCTTTTATAATATTTTTTAGTGCTGTTTTAGTGTGTTTGTTGTTGTTGCTGTCTTCCGCTGCTGCACTTGCCAAATGCAATTCCCATTGAGGTACGTGGCCGCGCTGCCGCGTTGCTGTTTGATTGTAGCGGTTCTTTTTTCGAATAATACAACACAACAAAAACAAGAGGCGTAACCCTTTTACGAGTTCGCTCATTGTTGTTGAGAAATGTTCACGAATGAATTGTTGTCAGAAGCAAAAATTTGGCCTTAATGAAGGCATTAATTGGGTCCAAGTATGGCATTGCCGTCAACACACTGTTGCACAGTGTAGAGTTTACTTCATTACTGCCGTCAAGTTTTTGTGGTATAGTGTAGATTTTGCATTGCAAGTGGCTTTATCGGAAGTCAATTTGCCATATAAAGCTGCTTAAATAGTAAAAAAGGTGTTGACTCTATAGACGGGAAGTGAGGTTACGGTTGTCAAATGTGTATTTTGACTGTCAGAATGTACAAGTTTGCCAATTCCAAGCAAATTAAGTGAAGTGTAGTGCACTTTTTAAGTGTCTTAAGTACAGTTTGACTAACAAACATCACAAAGAAAATTTTGCCTTTTCAAGACTTTAAAACCTCAAGTCAGCAGCAGAAATTTCCACAAAAATGTTGAAAACAATTTGAAGAAACTATAAGAAATGACGTAAGACGTGAGAAGAAATGACGTAAAACATGACAATCTTGTCAGTTGTTGAACCTCTCGCGTCATGTTAGTTCAATACAAACAACAAGCGTTATCAAATTTTTCATAAATAAATTTTTGTCATAAACAAGTTAGTAATCATAACTCATTTATAACTTAATCATAACTCATTTTGTGAATAATTCAATCATGTTTCCGCATGATAGCTTTTCAAAAATCTTGAATAATAACAGTCAACTATAAAAAATATAAACCAAAATTCGTTAAGTGTTAGTTGCGCTTTCACTCATTCATGATTCCAACTAATCGTTTTTAACAAAATTAGTAGCAAGAAAAATGAAAAAAATACATTTTGCGCAATCAACTCGACAATGAACAACAATTTCCTTGGAAATTACTTTATCTGCAAGAGATAAGAAAAATAAGAAAAAAAACAAATACTGGAAGGTTTTTCACTTCGACTACTTGTATTCATATTAGTTCTTTTTGTGTAAAGGCCCCAAACTTAATTAATACTAACTCTTTTCGGCGCTTGTAAAGTACACAAGTATCGCGGTGCTAACACCATTGGCACATTAAGTTATGACATCATAACTGTACTTGTGTATCTGTAACTGTGTGCTACCTTGTAACTATTCGAAGGCGGCCGTCCTCGTTGCGCACATGGAATGTTGTTGTGTAAGCCTATCGAATAGAACAAAAACAAAACAGAAGCGAGATAACATGTCGTCGGTTCATTAGCTTTGAAAATGTTTGTAAGTGAAATTCGGCGCCGTAAAGAGTGCAGTTTAAAAATAGCTGTGATTAAAGTTAACTCGATGTCAGCATTTACGTCATACGCGTCAGAATTTATGATGCTGCTCGTACTTCATGAGCAATTTTACAAATTTGGGTTATTTCTCTGTAGCGTAATCGCCATAAATGTGTCGCACACATTTTATGTGGCGACCATTAAAAAAGTATTAAAAGCATCTTGAGGTCATTTCGAGCACATTTCAACATACTTTTTGTGGCGTCGTAGCGTCTGTGGAGACTCGTGAAAATATTCTTTGTAATACTTTTTACTACTCGAACATATGAAATATGTGGTTTAATGATTTTTTGCATACTTATGTATGTTGTACATAAATAACAACAAAAACATGGTTTCTACTGAGAGCCACTAACCCAGTTCGAACGGTTAGTTGAATTGAAATGGTTTCATGGTTATCACTGCAGGGGGTTGGTGAAGCTGTAGAGATGATCGTACTGTGCCACAGCCCTAAAGTACGATTTTTAAGAACTATGAAGTCTCAGTTTCAGTGGGACAGGAGTTTTGGTCGAGTTTTGAACGCAACTTCTGAGTCCAATACCGTTTGAAACCCTATTTGTCACCAAATTATATATTTATAAGAAATATTTTCGGGATTTTGAACCTCAAACCCTCTTGTGTGCTACAAATAAAATAAAATAAAATAAAATAAATAAAATAAAATAAAATAAAATAAAATAAAATAAAATAAAATAAAGTAAAATAAAATAAAATAAAATAAAATAAAATAAAATAAAATAAAATAAAATAAAATAAAATAAAATAAAATAAAATAAATAAAATAAAATAAAATAAAATAAAATAAAATAAAATAAAATAAAATAAAATAAAATAAAATAAAATAAAATAAAATAAAATAAAATAAAATAAAATAAAATAAAATAAAATAAAATAAAATAAAATAAAATAAAATAAAATAAAATAAAATAAAATAAAATAAAATAAAATAAAATAAAATAAAATAAAATAAAATAAAATAAAATAAAATAAAATAAAATAATAAAACAAAACAAAATAAAATAAATTCAAATTAAAATTAAGTAAAATAAAACAAATTAAAATAAAATAAAATAAAATAAAGGAAAATGAAATAAAATAAAATAAAATAAAATAAAATAAAATAAAATTAAATTAAATAAAATTAAATAAAATAAAATAAAATAAAATAAAATAAAATAAAATAAAATAAAATAAAATAAAATAAAATAAAATAAAATAAAATAAAATAAAATAAAATAAAATAAAATAAAATAAAATAAAATAAAATAAAATAAAATAAAATAAAATAAAATAAAATAACATAAAATAAAATAGAATAGAATGAAAAAATTATTAAATAAAATTAAAAAAAACAATTCAACTTTAAAAGTTATAAGTTAACTATAAAAATCATTTAATGAATCACTAATTAATATAAAAACAATCATAGACACAAGTAGCAACTACTAAAAATGCTTTAAATTGAAAAAATCAAAGAAGCGTAAAAAATTTTTACCTAAAAAATTAATACAAACATTAAAATTATAAAATTAATTATCATTAATATTGTAAAAGATATATAAAAAATACTCAAATTATGTAAGCAATAATTAAAACTGAAAATAACTTGAAAAATTTACATTTTTGAAATTAAAAAATATGTTTTTATTGAATTATTTTTATTTTTATTTTTTTTATTTTTTATTTTTATTTTATGAATATAATAAAAAATATAAAATCTAAATCCACTAAATACCAACAAACCACTGAATTATGGTTTTGCAGAAGTATAGAAACTTAAAAACAAAAATATTGAAAACTTTAACATATATCATAAACATATATCATACAACATATAAAACAGCTCAAAATATCAAACATTTTTTACTTCAAATATTGCATTAGTTTAATTAGAAATAAACAACTTAAAATAACCTTAATTAATATAGATCGTAGTCTTAAAAAATCATATATTTTAAATATATTTAAGTACATGAATACTTCCATAGATATTCATTCATTAGTAGACTGATTCATTATAAAAATTTTATATAAAACTCGACATCTTACAGCAAAAATTCATACCAAACTTAAGCTTTAGTTTGCTGTTGGCGGTCAGTAAGTCAGTAGGTCAGACAGTAGGTTAATAATCCGCTTTATGCGGCACTCAATAGTAACTTTTGAACAAACACACCACCCATTCTCTCAATTACAGACATTTCTTACTTTCTACTTAACCCTGGAATACTAATCTTATTTTGCAATTGCACCACAATGTGCTTGGAATGTTTGTCAAGTCGACTAACATTAGTCTTCCAGGATTAACAAAACCATTTAGCAATTGATTTATTGATTTAGAATGCCACCAACTCAAATCCCCCATTCAAATTCCCTCCCTATACATGTTTAATATCTCATGCTAATAAATTTTACCACTGAAGTCTCTCTATATACATTTTAAATATGTAGTGCTAATAAATCTGAGAATTTTTTGTATATAAAAAATATATATTCGTTTTTTATTTCCATTCTATATAAAATACAACAAATCAACGCAACTACCAAATTCTGCGCACAAAATCTTACCATCACCGAATTGGCACAACAAAACAATTCACAATTGGCATATAACCAACAATAAAAAAAACTATACGAAAAACCAAAAAAACCAGCGCGATGTGCCATGGCATCAGGTGTGGACACATATGAAACGCCTATCGCACGCCTCCAAAGTGAATTCGACGAGCACTTTGACAGCGCAAAAGACCGACGTTGGCCCCGGCAAGTGCATTCTCTATGCGGACAAGACGGCCTCGCTGAAAAACGCATTCTACGCCCAACAGGTGTACTGTCGGCCCGATATGGTAGGCAAAATTCCACACACACCAACAAAACAATTTTGTTTACATTCGATGGTTGATGGTGTACGATTGACAATTGGTTGTTGGATTGGCTAAATAGGCGCCAGTGCAGTTGCTTGGTTGTTGCATTTACTAAACGCATTACATTTCGTAGTTGTTATTAGATGCATTCCCATATTTAATTCTAAACAATTTTACCAAAAATTTATGGTTGCGGTGCGCAGCAAACATTACGAATATTTTCATCAAATTTTACTGATTTATTTTGTAGTTAATGAGTTAGTGAAATGTTGTTTGAGTAGTTGTTTTGGCACTGGTTTTCTTAGTGCTCAGTAGTTTGTACATTTTCAAGCACAAATATTTTCTGCTACTATAGTTTTTAATGCACATTTTATAAAGAAATTTGCCACATTTTCCAGCCATTAACACACAACTGTAGTTTGCTGATTTCACACAAGGTTGCATTCGTGATTAATTTGCATAGTTTCGAGTACATTTTTCAATAAGCATATGGTACCACTTTTTTACAAATTTTCAGCGGTTCATGGTAATTTTCATTATAATTTACACCAACTGGCAGTTGGCCATAAATGCGCAAACCAATTCATTATTGCTTTTTTTTCCCATAATTTTCTGCAGCCACTTCCGCGCCGCTTTCATTCGGCATTCATTTATTCATTACTTTTTGTGCACATTTCGCCACAAAACATTCAGCGATGCTTGCAAAATGCATTTAATCCTCTATTTCAACATTTAAGTTCGTTTTCTCCCTCCTTTTCTCCCTATTTTAATACCCATTTTTATTTGTTGTTATTCTTGTTTTTGTGTTTTTTTTAATAAAAACTGCTCAAACATTTCATGAATTTTGCACACGGCTAAACATTTTATTACGCATAGCTGCGCCCAGCTGCTGCTCAGCACAGGAACATAGCAACGGGCAACACTGGCAGCAGTGCCACCAGCAACAAAAAACAACAACAACAACTTGGTGGACTAATAATTTGTACATTACCATTGGTACTTTTTATTACAATTTAATTATGCTGCATGAAAATATGACGTGCACCACTCCCCGCATTTAATTCCTGTTTTGAAAAGGGCACACTTTTCATACTTTTTAGTTGCCCCACCATTTCACTCCCTTTTATGTAGGAGTGTGTGTGTGTGTGTTCGTGGCGCTTCTGTTGAGCCCTTTTTTACAACGTTTTCCGCCCGAATGACAGACTCCAGAAACGAACGAGTCGTGAGCTCAAAGTGGATTACGAGTTGGAGTTGAAAACGCCAACGCAAAGTGGCAGCAAAGGGTTAAGTTTACAGTTGGTTGATGTTTAAGGCATTCACTAATGACAGTGGGCGCTTTCAGGCATATGCTGAATGTTGTATTTGTACAAATGGTGGATTAGGGGGCTGTTGCTACTTTACTGCTTTTTCACTACTTTGTGGCTTTTAATTGCTTTGACAAAAAACATGGAGTGCAGGTTGTTTGCAAGTAATGAGATTAAGGCAGTATATATCTATGTATATAGTTTATAGAATAAGCAGTTAATAGAAAAGAGAACTGATTGATTTAAACAGCAAATGTATTAACTTCATTATTATTAAAAAAAAATCAGCAAGAATGTTAAGGTTTCCTAAAGCAGATGTTTGAGGGCGAAGAAAGTTGGGATCATTGCAGCAACTTTTGATTAAATAAAAGAGAGTAAGATAGTCAATTCAATAAAAATGTATGTCCAGAAGAAACATTTTCTACTAAGAGGGAACTGAAAAAATAATAGTTTTCTTCATTTTTTTGGTATTGGCTACAACAGGGATTCAAACCAGACTTCGAGCTTCGTTATAGACTTTTGGTTCAAGGCACTGATCAGCTAATACACGACGGCCTTGAATTGCTTACTTATTGACAATTTCACGTGATCAGACGGCCACCTTTGGTCTCATAATGAGATCAATTAGGGATCCTCAAATTCCTCAAAGCATACGAGTTATATGTTTAAAGATTTGATGTATGTCATTCAAAGATGGGCCTCAAAGCCTTCCAAGATCCTTCAAATTCATATCTCCAAATGTCATTCAGAATTGTTTAACCATCTATAAGACGCATTGTACGATCATAACTCTTCTTAGTTTGAACTTCGTTACAGATTTGACGTTCAAGAACTATGGCAGCCTTACTTACTGGCAGCCTAGACTTACTAAGAGATCTAATTATCAGAGAGCAAACTATGACCTCATAATGAACTAAAGATACTCAAATCCTTCAAAGCATCATTAATGATCTGTAGTACGAATTTGCAATCATAACTCTTCTTAGTTCGTTCGCACCATTACAGACTTCTGGGTCCAGCGCCAAGGAAGCTTTGAGTAGACTACTTATCAAAGTGATCCAATGATTTGAGAGCAAACTATGACCTCAAAATGAACTAGAGATACTCCAATCCCTCAAAGCATCATCAATGATCTATAAGACGCATTGTAAAATCTCTAAGTTTTGAAGTGAGATTTTTATGATTCGTGTAATATGATGTTCAAAAGTATGGAAGATGTATTCTAAGAAAAGCACTTTTCAAAGACCTTAAAGTTTGAACACGGCTTTCTTCAATAAATATCTGGAAACTTATTGATGGTGAAATTTTCAAAAGTGTACTTTCAAAGTTACTTTAGGAGAATCGCTTTTAACCCTTACCGACATGAAAATAAACCCGTTCTGTATAAATTGTATGGGCTGTAGTACAATATATTGGACATTGTGACTGAAAAAGTTAAATTACATATAGTAAATGAAGGAAATTGAATGCATTTTACTATATAATTCGATATGGTTAACTGTTGTCTCTGTGGCATTGGAGCTAGAACTGGTTACTAAAGTAACTTATGCTGCATAACCTCAACTCTACTCATAATCTAACCTAATTTAGAAGCACAAAAATTATTAAAATTTATGAATTTATTAAAATTAAGTGTACGAGTGAATTTTCTGTAAAGCAAACTTAAGAAGATTCTAGAAAAGGTAAAGTTTAAAAGTAAATAGTAATTTTAAAAACTTAAATCTCTCACAAAAATTTCAAAACCACTGGAAGTACCGTTACTAATTGTTGTTTTTATGTTTAACCTTCATTCCTAAACACTGTGCTTTTGTTTTTTGATTTTTCAACAGCTAACAATTTTATAAAAACCCCATTTAACGACTGCCTCAAGTGGCCCATTTTACACACAAACAAGCATTTTAATTAGTAGTAAACCATTAAGTGCATTTAACTCTAAAGTAGTGCGTGTAATTAAGACCAAGAACCATAGTAATTCTGAAAAAATGTTTAAAAAAAAAAGAAACAAATTAGCAACACAACAAGTAATGAAAGTAGTGGAAAAAGAAACATTAGCCGCGGCACGATTTACAGCTACACAAGCAACAAATTAAAATTAGAACAGTTACAAGGCTTGAAAAACTTACTAAGTGGAAAAAGATCTTAAAAAGAGTGCAAGACAGAAGTAAAGAAAATTCAAAAACAAGAAAAAAACACAAATTCAAAGCATAGAATGAAACATTAAACAGTGTAAGCAGCGTCAATAGAGCAACGAAAATGGGCTGTAAGAGCATAAAAAACATGTTGCTTTGTACAGATTCTATAGTATGTATGTATGTAGGGTATATCAACGGTTAGATTAAGTGGAAAATATTACTGGTAAGATGAAAAAGACGAGCAAGACAAAAGCACACGAGGGTAACCAAGCATACGCAACCGAGTGAAAATTCTTCAAGGCAACACAGCGTGCATAGAATTTTCTTTTCAAATACAAAATTAAAAAAAAAAACACACAAGCTACATACAACAACAAAGCGCCACTGCATATGAGTAGTTGTGATAATTGCCGCAAGCAATAACGGATCTTGAAGTGGAAGTGGCAGCCTTTAGTTGGTTTTTTTGCAGCGGCACTGTGCAATGAGTTGGGCTGTGCAAGTGCTACAGATACGTTGTAATTATGCTGGAAATGAGCTCATGGACGTGTCAGTAAACCAGCAAAACAAAAACAACAACAAAAATCATAACAAATGCAAATTTACCATAAGCATATGTTGTTGTTGTTGTTTCACATGTGTGACTAGTGCACAATAAGAAATGCGCAGTTTGGTGCTAAACATGAGTTGAGAAATTATGGTTTTTTCGAGCAAAAGTGTTGACATTTTATGTGAAAAATGTCGCCTTAAAAATGAACTAAGAATAGCTGCGCAATTTTCAGTAGTAAACTGACATTTAAGGGGCTTAGAGAGCTTGAAGGCGTTTTAGTAATGTGTGTGACAGCAATACGACAATTTACAACACATATTATAGTCACTCTTGTAATAAAAACTTGCATTTAATTCTTTATTGATAGTTGAGTAACAAAATTTTCGCCTTATCTCAAGTCATTGGATGCCAGGGGCTTGTTTGTGACAACTTGTCACAACTATGTTATGAATATTGTCACAGAGCAAATTTTAAATGTCTTTGGACAGAACATAAATAAGTGTGTTATGTAGTGCCTACAAAAATATTATAGAAATTTATAGACACTGGAAATATTAGGAAAACTTAACTTTAAAAACTATATATAAGGATGAAAAACAACGAATTAGACATTGAAGCGAATAACTGAAGCTGTCAATTACAAGCCAAAGTTGTTTTGAAAAAAAAAACATTTAAAATCTTTAGACAGAATAGTTCGCGATTATAAATTTTATTAGGTTAGAAAAGTTGGAGGGCCAGCCCGGCCTTCCACCAAATTTTTTGGCTCCCTAGCGGTACCAGTTGAGAGAATTCGAATCTTTGTAGAATCTTAGAATTGTGTGTTGAGGTAAACTTAAGCGATGAGAATGTGAGTGTTCTTAGCGAAGTTCAGCAGCGACTTAGTGTCAAGTTTATGGACCTAATTTGACCCAGAGAAGAACGGACCCCTGAATGAGTAATGTAGATGTTCGTAACCAAGTCCAGCATCGACTTGATGTATAGCTTGAGGACCTAATCTAACCCAGAGAAGACCAAATCTCTAAGTAAGGCACTGTCTTCGTCGTCACTTAGGGACCAGAACCAATAATCGGCACCAGTCTAGCAGAAACCCTGGCCTGGATCAAGTCCTGTGTAAATAACCTACATAGAGAACGTAAAACTGCCAAGTGTTTTGTGAAAAGTCCGAACAGTAAATCAGGGAATTTCCTCCAGAAGCTGAGAAAGAAAGACCTCCGACGAATGGTCGCGTTAATCACAGGACATAAACCATGGGGGCGACATATGGCCAACATGGTCATCATCGGAGATTCGACTTGTGTGTCTTGCCTGGGGTTCAGATGTTATGAGAATGGACGAAGTTCATTCTCTCACCCTGTGTGATCTCCTGAGATTCATTAATGAGTCCGGGAAAATTGCGCAGGAGAACTCATAACCCCTTTCTCCCTTTCCACTCGCTTTCTCTTTCTCTTTTTCTTTTCCCATTCCCATTCCCATTTCCTCTATCTACCTCTTTCCTGAACCTTAAGTACAATGAGCTATAAAGCCTGAGTGCTTAAGGTAGTGACTTCCCTTGGGTTATTTCTTCGGCTCCCCTTCACGTTCATCCATCCATCCAAGGCACTGTCTTCAAATAGTCGAATAGGAGCAAAGAGTGGGCTCCTAGGTTTCTCTTACACCATTTTCTTTACATTTCCTGCATTTGTTCGACTCGGTGGTTCAAATCGTATTGACTCAATATCACAATCATCAAAATTAAAACATATTTGAATCAATCTACCGGAAATTTTTACAGCATGAATTTTTACTCATTACAAAATTCTTATTATTCTCTTCTTTTCACCAAATTATTCTCTTCTTTTTGCTGCCTTAGCCATCTTTAAAGATCCGTTTTAAGCCCAGTTAAATGTCTTCCTGACTAAAGCGAAAAAGCCACAAAACAACAAAGCGCAAAAATGTCAGCCGCTGACATTTAAACTCAACTTAAAGTTCTCCAAATACAACAAATCAATTTGAACAATCGAATTTAATCGGATGTGTTATAGAAGAGAAAAACGAACAGAACTAAAAAATTTAAATATCAAAATGGTAACATTACCGGCTTTTAAAAGCGGCAAAAAAACAACAACGACAACAATCAGACAAAGAAGGAATTGAAAATGTAAAAAAATCACTTCAATATCAGTTGAAAAGTAAATTAAGCTCAGCTTAGCCGAAGCACATTAGCATAATTGAGAGCTGTATGAGAATGTGTGGAGTTCATTGAGGAAAAAAAAACGCTACACAACTACAACAAAGATACTTTTGTATCTAACTGATAATAATAAACCAATGTAGGTATGTGGTGTACGGCAGAGTGACAAGCAAAACAAAATAATAATCTTTTCTTAAATAACTGAACAGGTTTGAGCGGCTTTAAAGAGTAGACCGCTAAAGATTGTTTTGTTGTTGTGTTGCTTCTTAAGGCTGCAGACTGAAGACAAACCAGTAGTCAAACAAATAGACACACAGCCAGACAGCCAGACAGCGGCGGCAGTTAGCAGTTTGACGCAAACTTGATTGTCGCATATTGAACCAGTTTTGGCCGCAACCAGTTGGCGGCAGCGTTTAATTTCTCACTTGCGCACATTGCGTGCCGCCAATGTGTGCCACAGCGCTTGATTTGTAAGCGTCTTCAATTTTTTTTGCTAACAATTTTCCAATTTTTTCTTCAACGAAATGTTCAAGCTGCTATTAAGTCAGTTGAAAAGTGGCGAAAAATGAAAAAGTCGTTGCTTAATGCAGCAAACTTGTCTGACAACTGTGAGAAAGTGTTGCATGCTGCATATTGAAATTGAAATTTCATGCACTTTCTTTAAGCAAACAAAAGTAAACTGTCCAAAACTGTCACAAAAAAATTAAACAGTTGTCACTGATTGGCAAAGTGTGGTTGTCAAAGAACTGGTCACACCGCCACCAACGACAACCAGTAATGCCTGCCTGCCTGAACACTTCAAGTGCCCAGTCAGCACCCTACAAGTGGTCGTCATGGAGCAACATGAACACACTGGAAACATTGAGCCCCTATAATGCGAACTCATCTTTAGTTTGGCTACCAGCAATTTCTAAAATATACATTGTACCACACTCGAGAACAACAACAACAGCAAGCAACAAAACATAGCATGAAAAATTGTACGCATAAAATGTGTTCAATGGCGCCTGGAGGGGAGGAAAATGAATGCGATCGTTAATTAAATCTGCGCGCCGCAAAAACGAAAATTACGCTGGTTTCAGTAATGTTCTATAGTAGTTGTTGTTTTTGTAATAGTGTGTAATTATTGCAGCAATGCCAGAGGCGCTTTTGCTGCGATAATTAATGTGGTCAAAGCCAAAAATGGGCTGTGCCACTTAACTGTGCTTAACTATAGGGGAGAGTGGACATAGTGCGAGTGTACGGAAACGTGGTGTAATTGTAGGCAATGCAACAAAAAAAATATACCTACTACATGAATAATGTAATGATTACTAATCGGAAACAGGCACTGAATATTTTATTGCATAGATTGCTTGATGTGTTCAAGTATTGAATCGAACTATTCTTGAGGCCATGTTTCCACAGGAACATTGCACGTCTGTATAGCATCTCTGAGCAGTTTGTATGCTCTATTGTTTCGTCATCTGACCGGCCCCAATAGTACAGCGTGTAGCGCGCTGGCTTCTCATACCAGAGGCCCTAGGTTCGATTCCCAGCTCGGTCTGTTGAAACACTCGTCTACTTCTATCGCTATCTAGATGAAGCAAGATGAGAAATTTGTCATATATTTACACTTATAAATTTCTGAAGAAGCATTGAGGAGAGTAAAACTGTCTCCATTTGGACCAATCGAATTTGTTTGTTGGTAGTAGTTTTACTTCATTCTAGATTTTTTTAAGGCTTTTCATAACTACTTCAAGAGTTCCAAGATGGTCCACCAATTCTACGACTTTGTATTGGCATTCACTTAATTGCTTTTATCGAGATGTCGTTTGGTTAAAGACGAATAATTTGGACAATCCAACTTTATTTCAGTATAAACAGAGACTTTCTTCAAAAAGTTAAGAGAAAAAGCTTAGCGTAAACTCCTTCTCTCATACTCAGTTTATGTAAACTGACTGGTAAGGTCGGTTATACATAGAGCGTGTTGCGTCGCTAGCGATACCAGTTAGATCTCTTTAGAATTTTGGGTCGAGGTAAAAATGATCGGTAAGAATATGTGTGGTTCTGGCGAGGTTCAGCAGGGACTAAATAGCATTCTTAGTGACCAAAAATAGCCCAGAGAGGAATAGGCTCCCGAAGAATGGGTGAAAATGGTTGAAATTGCCGCACAGAAGTAAAGATACAACAGTTAGGAGACAGGATTTTGAAGGTAGATATAGGGATACATGACTTAAAGCAAAGCCACCAAAGTCGTAGATATTGTGGCAATTTTACAAAATGGAGATTATACTATAAACGCATCTGACGGTCCAACAAATTCTCTCTGGAATGTAGTGTTTGGAATATCCTATCAACATGGAATGAATTATTTTAACCCTTTCACTACAGATTTTTACTGGGGAAAGTTAACATTTTAAATTTTACGTTTTAGGCTTCTATGTGGCTTTATTAGCAACATTCCATAAGAAATTTTTTAATTTTTATACTCAGACCCTGTATTTTAGAGTGTTTTTCTATGAGAGCATGTTTTTCTATGAGGCTGTAATAATTACTTAAACATACAACTTTTTACGCAAAACGAAAATTGGAATATTTCTTCATTTACTTTCGCCAAAATAAAAAGAAAACTATATCTAAATTGAAAGAAAACCGTCAAATTAAAAAAGTTATCTAATTTTTCTGTTTCTTCTTCCTTTGCTATGTCAAGATATACCATTCAAAAATCGTGTATACTTCTCTTCTTTAAACTTAAATATTCAGTTTATTAATTTCGTATTTTTTCTAAAACTTCAAACTATTCTAAGGACCAACAAAAATTGTATTCTTGAAACCACAGAGGGTTCAGACGTCCGCAAAGTAGCATGTTGCCATATGGCAACAAAATAGCGCAAGGGTTAAGTGTTCAAGCGAGGTGTTCGGAGTATAACCGAAGTGATGGTATCAGATTGCTTATACAGATCATATCACGTTGTTTCTATTAACAGGGTTTTTTGAGATCGCTTTGGATCAAAAGATTTTCAAGGTGCTTCGCAAGAATTTGTTCATGAAGTATTAGAGAGCTTGGACAACTTTTTTCGTCGAAATTTCTTTTATATTAATGTCGCAAAGTTTTACAATAACTTAGGTTTAGAAGATCTAAAGTATGCTGAGAGCTCTCAAAATTATAATTTAAGTAGATCAAATGCCTGTTTCCGTATGTGGACTTTAACGTCATCACAGAAACCAATGTAATTTGTTTGGTCAAACTCATCCAACGCTGAAAGCCTTTCACCATAGATGAGTTTAAATCAATTAACTATTCGCATTATTGTCGTTATAATGTTGAAACTGGCATTTCAAAACGTTTTAGTTTGACTTTTCATACCATTACTTTGTTTTTGATTTGTTTGTTTGATTTGTTCTTTGAAAAGAACATAATATGTAAAAAAATATTATTTTGAATAGAGCGTATCTCTTCTTTCTTTTTCGAAATCTCTGATGCAACTTCTCTATATATTTTACGATATTTTGTATTTTTCTAGATATTTTTTTTAATATTTTATTTTTTTTGTATATTTTCTAGTCTTATTTCTTATGTCATTCTAATACTGTCAAAACTGTTATTTCAAAATGTCTAAGTAGTATTTTTTACTACTGTATCTTACACTTTGAATTGTGGCCTCTGACCTCATCACGGAATCACCGTACTTTGTTGTACTTTGCCCAGATTGGAAAACTTGAAGTTAACTGGTTAACTTCATTCAGCTTAACGTCATTCTCCATAGATTAGTTGAGGTCAATGAACTAAGTTCTGGTCTCATTTTGTGCCATTCAAATGCTGTCAAAACTGTAATTTCAGTTCGTTCAAGTTAAACTTTTCACACCATGGCTTCTACCTTGATTTGTTCTTTAAAAAAATATTGCTTTTCAATTTCAAAGCTGCAATTTAAATTTTTGTAGTTTTTATTTTATTTTTTATTAATTTAATTTGTACTAATTTATTTGAATTTATTTGTTTTAATTTGTGCAGTTCTTATGAATTTAGCTTCCATTTCAAATTGTCTGAGTTGCACTTTTCATATTGTTGCCTACACTTTCTGCCTGCAGTTTCTTTGAATAGATAAGTGCTTTGAATACTTCAATAAAACATATTGGAAAGTATAACTCTTCTTCTTCTTTTGCTTTGTCAGATATAGAAAGATCGAATATTCCTTTAATGATTCATCTGATTAATTGCCCCCAAAATTTTCTTTCTAATGCAAATTTCTGCTGGTTCCCAAAGCTGCTCTTAGCCACAGCAGCCTCATAGATCACCATTCCAATTGCTCTAAGAACTTTTATAATATTTTTTTTAAACAATTCATTAAAAAAAAATCACTCAATTGCTCGTTCACCTGCTGTGTCGTTAAAACCAATTTACATTAATAATAAAAAAATTAATTTAAAAAAAAGTTGTGAACAAACAAAATCAAAAAGGGGACACATGTGACAACAGTGCCAGGCTCCACAACGCCAGTGGGCCTTGAAGACAAAGAGAACGCGCAGCAGACACACAGACAACAAAAACGACATGCGGCAAAGACGCCGCGCCGACAGCAGACATTATGCCATTTATGGGCGCAGCGGAAAAGTGCCGTCTGCCGTTGGCCGACAGTCTCAGTATGCACTGTGCCTGCATAACAATTTTCAATTCGATATTTTTGCTTCATATGTCAATGTGTGTGTGTTGACTTTTATTTCCTCTACCTCTTGAGTGCTGTATGTGTGTTTTGCGCCTTTTTTGCAAGCGCCAAATAGGCTCAAGCAGGCAGAATTGAGTTTCACATGCGCCGCACATCAACGAGCGCAGCCATTGAGCGCCGCTGGAAGCGCAAATATTATAGTAAAAGAAAAATATAAAAAAATTCCTATAAAATAAAAACCAAAATGAAACGAATTGAATGCACTCGTAAAACTGATATAGGAAAAAGGAGGAACGAAAAAACGATTTGGCTGCTTGGCAAACAAAAATGGGAAATGGCAAATATGGCCAAAGCAAAGAAGCAGATTATTATTTGGAATTGCTGCAGTCGTTGTTGTTGTTTTATAGCAAATATATATGAATTTTTTTAGTTTGCAATCGGCCAATTTTTTGGGTAAAATAATGGAATTGCATAGGGGCTGACGAGCGTACCTGCTGCTAACAAAAACAACAAGCAAACTGGCAAGCGGCAGTCAATGATTCGGCAGCGAGACAATTGCAGTTTGCAAGCAGCCAACTTCACGTTGCTTGCCAATTGTCAATGAAATGTCAATAGGCGGCGCGCAGAGCGAATGCTGTTTTCTTTTTTGTAGTTGTTGTTGTTGTTAATGTTGATGGCAGAATCATGGACAATAATGCCTATTGCTGACAATGATGATGTTGTTGTTGTTAATGCTTTTACTGGCCTTGTTGTCATTGTTGTTGTCGATGATGATAATAATGAAGATAATGACGATGTAGACTATGATGATGTAGACAAATACAATGATGACATTGTTGTTGCCCCAATGCTGTTCATGTTGTCTGTGAGCTCCATACATACAAATGGACAAATATGTGTTCACGTTCCACACTCGGCACATGTTTTCGCTCCGTGTGACAGTTGGTGCACCACTGTTGGCATTGTCAATTTTCATTTATTTTGGCCATCGCTTGCAATGAAGTTGAAACACATAAAAAATTAAATTGCAGACAAACCAAAATGCGAAATTGCTCCGCCCATAGGCTGTCAGTGCATAGGAGACAATGGAACAGCAGTCAGCGCCGTCGAATCGTTTTAATAGAATACCTAATGATTTCCACTATAAAATGTGATGAGTTTGCTGAAATTTTAAATTGCACCAAAATACAATAACAATCAGACAATTGGCTGTAATGTGAAATGTAACAATTGAATGACAAATCATGCAAACAAATGGAGATATTTTTTTAATTTAGAGCATTAAATGTACGCAGTGAGCAAAGCTGAGAGCAGAAAAGTCGATTACTTGCAGGTTAATGGAATGAAGGAAAAGTTTGGTTAGGTTTGCTGACAAGTTTTGGTTAGGTTTAGTGTTACATTAAATCTAAACATTTTGACAAACAGTTGAATTATTGAATCTGAAAACTTTTAACAATACAACTTAAGTCGATTTAAGAAACTTTTTTGATTCTTTTTATTATAACTAAACATTTTCAAGGCCCTTCTTGCGGTTTAATTGGCTCTTTTTCTTAAATTCATGATTTTTTAACCTTAAAATTTCAGTTAACATATTAAAATTTCAATGTTAAATACTAAAACGCATCTGTAAACTTTTGATAAAACAACTTATCTCGATTCAAAAAGGATTTTCGATTCTTTTTTTTCCATTAACACAAAATTTTAGGCCCTTCTTTTGGTCTAATTGGCTCCTTTAGTTGAGTTCAAGGTTATTTTTAGCTGGAAATGTTCAATTTTGAAATAACTTTGCTCGATTGAAGAACATTTTTTCGATTCTTTTTATCATTTCATTCATTTTCATTTCCTTATTTCGTTTTAATTGGCTCTTTTTGTTAAATTCACGGTTTTTTTAACTTAAAATTGCATTTAAAATATTCAAATTATAATATTAAATACTTAATCGTATTTATAAACAAAAAAACTTAACTCGATTCAAGAAGGATTTTCAATTCATATCATTAAAACACAATTTTAGGCCCTTCTTTGGGTGTAATTGGCTATTTTTGCTAAGTTTATGGTAATTTTTAGCTTGAAGTGTTAAATTTTGAATCAACTTAACTTGATTTCAGAACATTTTTCGGTCTTTTTATCATAAATCAAAATTGTTGAATTATTTTCGTGACAGATATGGTGGCATTTCAACTTTTTCTAGTTCTTTATGCAATGCATGTGAAAAACATTTACCTATTTGAAATCAAAAATAAAAAAAAGGAAACAAAGAGGAAGTCGTAAAATAACCCCAAATTACAAAAACATAAAGTCGTATCCGGTCTGGGAAACCAAATTGTTTTTATTTTCTTTAGGAAGGCTGGAAAACGTTTTCCAGTGGGAGGTCGTCGCCATTTTGAAGGTTATGGAATGGATGGCCGAGCAGAAATGGCGCAGGAAATGTACAGCAGTCTGTAGTGACAGTCAGGCTGCACTAAAAACCCTGGTGATCGCGCCTCGAATTCCCTGGATAACGTCTCTCGACTTCGAAGATTGTCCAAGAATGTAAGATGAAGCTTAGGTCAGTCGCGAGACATAATGTGCTACAACTTATCTGGGTTCCTGAACACTGTGGTGTTCAAGGTAACAAAACTGACGATAATTTGGCTCACTGTGGATCAGAGTGTGCATTCCTGGAACCAGAACCAATAGTCGGTTTAGCAGGCCCCCTAGACTGGAACAAATCCTATGTAAACAGTTTACTTAGGGAACGTTGGTCCAGTTTGGAAAGCTGCAGCTAAGTGTATGGTGTTAGGCCCGAGCAGGAAGACGGGTATTTCTTGGATCGTCGAACTTATCACAGGACACAATCGAGAATACTACTTGCGTATCTTGTCTGGAGAAGGTAGACAGCACAGAGAACTTTCTCTGTTTCAGGAAATTCGTGCAGGAAGACTTGTAGTCCCCATACCTTCCCTACTACTTTACCATATATCTTTTTCTCTATGAACCCACCTCCAGTGGCGCACACACGATTTTATTTTGGGGTCTTTTGCGTACAACTTTTGAGCAGAATACCATTCGAAACTATAATTTTTACCAGCAATTTTTGTGTGTGGGGGAGAGGGTCGAGGGTTTGAACTCACCTCACTTTCTCCTATCATCCCTCTCTTCCCGAGTCTTAAGCACATTGGGCTATCTAGCTTGAGTGCTTGAAAACTTGGAGCCTCTAACGTTCACTTTCTCAGCTCTCCTCATATCCATTCATTCATCCATACTTGGCTAAGTTTCCTGGGTTAACTGTGCTAACCGATAGCCTGAAATGTTAATGTCCTCCCTGTAATTAGTACGCTAGGCATAACTAAATTAATACTTGGCTCATCCTTTTATGGCATTGCAAGCCCGAAGGATTTCAATTTACACTCATACTTTGCCTGATCTCTAGAGTTGAAAGCTTAATAAGAATACTAAAGAAAGAGGACTCCAAAATGTAAGTTTTCTCCAGGCTAAAGATGCACATTAAGAGATTAAGTACAGCAAAACAAAAGCTCACCCGATCCTTTAGCACATTGTTCTCATAATCCAAACTTACCCACATGTGGCCATCACTATGACGTGACTCTAAAAGCATCAAACAATTTCATTGCATAAATATGCAATGCTACAAATTAATATAAATAAATATGCACACATTTAAACATATGTATGTATGTGTGCGTGTTTAATGTCAAAAATCAACACTTGCTCACGCTACAAAATTACTCAGAAGCGGCCCGTTTCGAATTCAGCTGCACCATAGAGACGTTTAATTGCGCTGGCGCTTCCGCCTTATTATGACGCCTCGCCAACGCCTCATTACATATGCCTGCAATATACAATGGCCACAACAAAAGCAGCAATAATGAAAACAATAAAAATCTGACCAAAAAAGAAAACACATAATTGTAATAAAAAGAAAAATAGCGCACAATTCCAGCAGCATGCGAACACGCGATACACAAATGGATGAACACGGCTGCGTTGGTAAACAACAACCAACGTGCTGGGACTGTGTTCCGGGATGAGAGGAAAAGAGCGAAGAAAAAAACTGTAAGAAAACTGAAGGAAAAATTATAGCGCCCGAGATCATTGTACGCGCTGACGAGGCACCATTGAAGCATTGAAGAGCGAGCAGAAGCAGTGAAGAAGCGCATAAAAGCAAATCTGTAGCTGATTGACATTGATTGCCATTACAAAGCGATGCCAATGGCCAAAGCGGCCCGCGCTGGGACATACTTTAGATCACAACAACCAAGCAGTGAACTGTAGCAGGAAGCCAGGGGGCATCCAGTGACCATGAGCGTCAAATGACTGACGCGCATTGATGCATTGCGAGCAGTGCAATTGCACTTTTGTTCATATTTTATTTGTATGCAGAGTTGATAATGCGGCGGCGCGGAATAACAATTTAATTGTAGCTGAGATTTGACGCTGGGCTCGTCTCAGACGGATAGACAGATCGGTGGCGAGCGTTTGTGTGAACTGTGCCCTCAGGCTTTGGTCGCAACAACTGATTCCATAATTTGTGCCAGACATGCAAAGGTCCACTTAACAGGTCAATGAAGCGGCCGATGCTGTGAAAGCCACTGCACTGATTGTTTTTTTGTGGTCGTCAGTGTCCCGGAGCGGAAGTTGAACACAAGTCCTAATATGATTTTTGTTGAGGTTGGATCATATGAAAGACTGCGCCAAGAAAGAAAGACTTTACAGAAAGAAAGACACTTACTTTAATTATATTTAACCAATGATGCAAGAAAAGACTAATACTGAACTTTCAAATTGACACTGACAACATCTCTGGGAGAAGTTGTGAAAATTTAATTGGAGCTATTTGAAGATAGTTTCTTCAATAGTTGAAAGGAAAGCAAGACTGCTAGGGATATGACACGTCAATCATAAAATAATTGAGGGAAATAAGTTCCACTTTGATGCTCATACAAATCTAATTAGATTTTGGATGGTGGGCCGCTTCTTTAAAACGTATAATTTCTTTACGAGATTTGAGCCAACTTAGCCACGCTGGCCAATGTAAACGGAGACAATGACGAAAATTTTTAAACTTTAATAATTTCAGGAGCAGGTCAATAAGAGGGTCAGAATACGTCCAGGAGGGAAGGGTTCGAAAGGGACCCACTAACCGAGTGTGCCGCTTCTTTAAAACAGATAATTTCTTTTCGAGATTTGAGCCAACCGAGCCTCGAGAGTCAAAGTGAAAGATGAGAAAAACTCATTCTTCTCATTCTTTTGAATACAAACCCAGTTTTTGAATCTTAAAGTGTCTCTAATGGTGCGTGGTTATGAAACGGATGACTTCTTTAGAAGATATGAGTCAACTGAGCTACGTTAGCTAAACAAAAAAAGGAAAAAAAGGTGATCTCTCATACTTTTGAGTAAGAATCCATTATTTTAATTGTATTTTATATTTTGTATACATATTTTATATATTTATATCCTTATTCTAACCCTCTGTAAAAATATAAAGTCTGTTGAGTTCTGCTAGGAACTTTGACTCAGGCAATGATCGAACTCATTGACGTCCGAAAAGGCGGTTTCAGAGGTTTCAAGTCCTTCAAATATTTATTCGTGGGCGGTGAATATCATTTGAATTTCTTTTGGGCTCAAAAGTTGTGTACAGAACCTCATCCAAATTGAAATCCTGTATGCCTCACTGCTTGAACTTCAGATAGTTGCATTTTACAATATCTTCTCTCTTACAAAATTTTAAATACAATTTTTATTAATCAAAGCTTACTCTGTTGTAACTTTGAAATTCAAGCATTTTCTGTCTTCCTTAATGTTTTCTTTTTTGTTTTATTACCAAATCACCAGCACACACAGTAAAACTTTTTGTACTTATTTAAACATATCAAATGCATTACAAAATTTTACGCAATTTCCCTGCATTGTGTCTTATCTACAACGTAATTTGTCTACTTTCTGTCAGTTTATCATTCAACATTTCCTCTCTTTATGTTCGTACAAGTAAAACGAAACAAAGAGAATTGCAACAACGCACAATACTGGAAATACGCATGAAACACAAAGCAAGAAATATTTCATGTTGGGTTTTTGTTTATCATAAAATAACAATTAGGCACAACAACATTACTCAACCATAACGGCAACAACAACACGCATACTTCGTGTATACTAAATGCACTTTTAATTGATAAGGCAACACTTGGTGGTGGTTTTTTTTTAATAATTTTTCACTTATGTCTAGTCAAATCTGTTGTTGAGCCCACGCTGCGGCGCGCCGTTTCCACTTCCGACTGACTGCAAGTTTGTTTTGTTAAATTTTAACAACTTTTTTTATTTTAGAATTGTGGTTTTGAAAAGACGATAAACACATCCAATTAGAATTTTAAGTCAAATGTGTTTCAGAAATTGTTGCAAGTTTGAGATGGAAAATGATGTCAACTCTTTTCCTTTCTGTCTTTTGCCTCCACCTACAATAATTTCAAGAAGTGCGGCCTTAGTCTCCCCTCCACGTAATTGTTGAACCAGCTTTTTGTCAGCAATGCCAGTTGTTGTCTATGTCAAACAATTCATTTATCGGCACTTTAAAATGCAAATGTAAATAAACAATTTTTAGTGCTTATGGCAACAAATATGACTTTTCATTTGTGCCGCCTAGTTAAAACTACTTTAACACCTTTAAAATTGCATACAGAGAACCCATAAAAAATATCAATTAGAAGAATTACAATAAAGACTTAGGAATTCCACAAGCGTAGAAGAAGATTAGTTGTAAAGAATGATAAGTTGTAAAGAAATCAGTTTTGCTGCGATGAAAAGGCGTCAGTAAAGAAAGAGGAAGGGAAAAGTCTAAATTCATGATTGACCAATGCTCGACCTGGGTATGATTTTGCAACGAAACTTTATCGTTAAGAATCTCAAGAAGGTACTTTGTTCACCCACATTGTGCCCACCCAAATCTTAGCAGAACTCAAAAGCGACATGAAGCCTGAGTTATTATCTTTCAAATTAATTACTCCAGGACATCAAATTTCATGTTCAGTTGTATAAAACATGGACACGACCTGGAAGCTTTAAGTCTGAGTTCATATTACAAGGTTCAATTGTGAAAGAAAGTCTGAGTTTTCAACTTTCGGAGTAATACTTTCAGAGATAACAAGCGACTACAAGTCTGAGTTATACTTTCAGAGATGAGAAGAGGATACAAGTCTGAGATATACTTTCAGAGATGAGAAGAGACTACAAGTCTGAGTTATACTTTCAGAGATGAGAAGAGACTACAAGTCTGAGTTATACTTTCAGAGATGAGAAGAGACTACAAGTCTGAGTTATACTTTCAGAGATGAGAAGAGACTACAAGTCTGAGTTATACTTTCAGAGATGAGAAGCAACTACAAGTCTGAGTAAAATTTTCTGAGATGAGAAGAGACTACAAGTCTGAGTTATAGTTTCAGAGATGAGAAGCGACTACAAGTCTGAGTTATTTCTTTAGATATTTGAAGCGACTACTAGTCTGAGTTACACTTTCAAAGATGAGGAGCGACCAAAAGTCAAAGTTTACATAATTCGACGTAATACTTTCAGAGCTAATATCATCATAAACCCTACTTGGATAGAAGATATACTGAAAACTTTTCATAATAGGAAATGCTGATCAGTGAGGTTGATAGGAATGGGAAATGCTAAACATTTGGGAAATACTTATCAAACAGTCTAATGGAGAATACTGATCAGTTAGGCTAATGAAAAATGATTTTCAGGCCTGCACTCTTTTAAAGAAAAAGGGACCAATTTGGATAACTTCTACTTCGATAACTTAGCAAATCTAGAAAACAAAACTATTCAAAGTACACTCAACTGCTAAAGAAGCTCCAAATGGTTTTGTGAATAGAAAAAATAGAATTTATAAAAAAATTTACATCACAATGAGCCTCTATGACCCTTGGAACAGTCACTCCTACCTACATAGAAGCAAGAATAGCTGTGGATAAAATGTTCACAAACCATCAAAAGAACTATTCCTTTTAGAAGCTAAAGTAATGATCTATTAGCTCTAGAAAAGTAAGACACTTCTTAGAAAGATGAACGGAAGCTCTAAAGAAATGTTCCAAGCATCTCGTCTTAAATTTTCTGTCATGTATACTAAACAAATATCTTAATTAGTAAAACAAATTTAACTAAAAATTAAAAAAGAACTCATTCAGAAGTCAATACTACCAAAGAAATAGACCGACAGGCAAATTTTAACAACTTTTCATGTGTAAAGACCAATAAAAGACGGTGTCATATTTCATATTCTCACACTAGCACCGATTTTAACAATTAGTTTCTCTGCTTCATGTTCATTTTACTTACGTAATATGAAAGTATATAGTTACAGACGTTAGTCAGTTAAACACTGCAGTAAAGTATTGTCGCGTATGCGAGTAAATTTCACAACACACACACACACACATCCCACAAAATGCCATTGATCAATAATAAAAAAAATGCTTTTTACTGCATAAATTAGACAACACCTCGGCATTTTATCACACAAAACAATAAAAAAAAAGTTAGATGTTGTTGTGGTTAACACGTTTTGCCATCTCATTTGTGTTGTACATAGTGGAAATGTCTATATTTGGTAGCAACCTGGCGGCTTGACTAATGCGAGTTAAGTCGAAGGTGTTTAAAAAAATGTGCGTAAAATTACACACAACATAAATTGAGGTTTTTTATGTGGGCTGCACATTTTACTAGCAACAATTTATGGTGACACTTTCATGAGGAAAAACTGTTAGTTTTACAGTTGTATATGCGGCAATTTGTATTTTACTACAGTTTTGATTTATAATTTTATAATAACTTTTCTGAATATGTAAACAGGGTGTTTTATTTATGGGTTTTTGAAATTAGTTGCCATATTTGGCAGATATGTTGTAAGAATCTCTTTGAAATATGACATCAAGCCATTTTAGAGACTTGGAGCTTAAATGTTGGGACTGAGATTGTTTGCTATCAGAAAGAGGAATGCTGTTTGATTTAGTATCTTCAAATGTTCCTTTTTTTAGTTGCGATTTTATTTAAAAGATCTCACTAAAGTATTGAGAACTATTTTTTGTTATATTTTATAAAAATATTGCTCACCAATAAATATGAGAGTCTTTCAAACGGGTCCATGTTTAGTATATTTTCATATTTTTTAAAATTAAGTTTTACTTTCTTTGTATTTTTTTTTTAAATTACATGTTTTTTGGTTGTTTTATTTTTTTTAATTTTGATTTTATTGATAACTTTAGTCCAATTTATTTCATTCCTATGATACATTTTTAGTTTTTGTTTAAATTAAAAAAGTTTTATTTAAAGTTTTTGAAAATAATGATCTGAATGAATGATAATTAATAATCTTTAAATGTTCCTCTTTTTAGTTGCGATTTTATTTAAAAAATTTCACTAAAGTATGAGAGCAAGTTTTTGTTATATTTTGAAAAATATTGCTCTCTAATAAATATGGGAGTCTTTCAAACGGGTCCATGTCCATGTCCACTAATTTCACTTTTGAGATATTTCCTTAGTTTTTGTTTAGTAAAAAATTTTTAGTTTATTTTCATATTTTTTTAAATTAAGTTTTACTTTCTTTGTATTTTGTTTCTTAAATTACATGTTTTTTGGTGGCTTTATTTTTTTTAATTTTGATTTTATTGGTAACTTTAGTCCAATTTATTTCATTCCTATGATACATTTTTAGTTTTTGTTTAAATTAAAAAAGTTTTTTTTAAGTTTTTGAAAATAACTTAAAATTTTTGAAAATAAATTTTTAATTTTATTTTGTATTTCTTTTCAAATAGAATTTTTTTAATGCTTTGTATTTTTTTTAATTTTAAACAAACTAATTTAATAGTTTTAGTTCAATTAATTTTACTTGTATGATATATTCTTGTATTTTTTTTCAATTAAAAATTTGTTTTTAGTTTCATATTTTTTTTAGTAAAGTTTATTTTTTTTTTGTATTTCAAATTTAATTAATTATTTTAATGTTTTAAATTACATGTAGGTTATTTTTTGTATTTTTTTAAATTGTTATCGAATTTGAAATAATTTTAGTCCAATTAATTTCACTTGTATGATATATCTGTGGGTTTTTTTTAATGAAAACATTTTTATTAGTTTTATATTTTTGTATTTTTGTAAATTATTATCGAATTTTAAATAATTTTAGTCAAATTAATTTCACTTGTGGTTTTTGTTTTGAATAAAAAAATTTGTATTAGTTTTATATTTTTTTATTAAGTTTTGATTTTATTGTATATTTTTTTAAATAACATGTTTTTTAGTTTTTGTATTTTTGATAATTGTAATCCAATTACATAATATTGATTTTAGTCCAATTAATTTCACTTTTATGATTTCCTTGTTAGTTTTTTAGTCAAAAAAGTTTTTTTTACTTTGTTTTTTTTTAATAATCTAAGTTTTTATGTTTGGTTTTTTTTTAAATTAAGTTTTTTATATTGGTATTTTTTTGTAATTTTAAAATCTAATTTTAATTTTTAACTAAAATTTTTTTATTTTATTTTATTTTATTTTCATTTTTTTATTTTTATTTTTTTGTTATTTTTTTTAATAAGTTTTTTATTTTTTGTAGATTTTTCAAATTATATTTTTTGATTTCTTATATTTTTTATAGTTCTAAAATCTAATAAATTCATTCACAACACAACGGCACCTAAACTTAACCTCTTCTTCCAACTGTAACAAAAACAAATTATTGACTGAATTGAAACCAAGAGATAAGCAGCCAAAAATAGACACAACCTTCATTTCATTGAAAAAATATTGTAGTTGCTTCATAATTCATAACTTTTATCAGCTCTATTCAATCCCAAACTAAGCAGAGAGCTACGACATTTGTATGGAATGGTTTAAGTAGTATAAAATTTGATGGCATATTTGTTACAATACGTTTTTTAAACCACTAATTCACAAACTGATTGATTGCACTTTAATAATAAATAATCAATTTAATAAATTATTTTTAAGAAATATTTATCAACCAGAACACAAGATAAAAGGTGACACTGCCACACTTTATCGGGCATTACAACGGACCATTGAGACCTTCGAGCCTGTCTCATCTAATCTAACATAATCACTTTCTCCGGACACTTTTTCCTATGCATGGCATATTGTTGCACTAGTTACTAAAAACTTCTACATATCAACCACTTAAATTACTCTTTAATATTTTTAGAACATAGATTAAAGCGTTAAACTTTATTTGATGACAAATTTTCACTTCAATATAGAAATCAGTTTTTCATCTTTTCACAAATATTGTTAATGTTTACTATACATTCTACATATTCTTCTTTTTCTATTTTCAGGTGAGTTATTAATAAGTTGACTGCATAAATCCTGCTCAAGGTAAACTAAACTGTAGGAAGTTATATCTATTTTTATATGCGTAAGTTTATTTATTTCTTATTAAAATTAGTTTTTAAATCTTGAACTTTTTACGGCTTCTATCACTGAAAATACAGTTAAGTCACTCTGATTGCTCTGACCTGCTCTTTGAAAAAAATCACACAAAATTTCTGCTTCAATGTTTATTGACCAAAGCAATTCTTATCCACACATAATGTTTTCTGTAGCTGAAAAACTGCCTTAGTATGAAAAATATTTCAAATTTACATTACATTAAGAAAAAACGATCGGCTTCAAATATGTACAAAGTCAATAATATTGATGTGTGAATGTGCAGGTCGAACAATGAAGGTCTTTATGCAAAAAGCACTCAAAGTTGCCCATATTTAAATAGTTGCTGATAAAATATGCCCAACGTTATGCGGTGACGTTGAATGTTTGGTGTTTTCTTACAAAAGTTTAATAAAATAAAATAAAAATTACAATGACACAACTAAAAGGGTTAGTAAGCTACTGTTTGGCTTTAGTTGGCATTAAAACACTCCTAATATTTAAATTTAGGGCTTAAATAACTTTAAAAAAATTTATTTTTAACAACCCAAACCCACAACCACCTTAAGACTTTATGTTCTTTGACATCACTCATATGCAGTGGCGCACGCAAGGCGCTTCAAACACACCCAAAAAAATCTGTGTGTTGCAAAACTTGTGGTTGACAAAAATCGATTGAAATGATATTGAGCTCATAACTTGTGTACGGAATTCCCCAAAACGAAAACCTGTATACGTTGCTGTTCAAATGCAATGTTTTTGTTGCTTCTTTGTTATCTTTATACCATTTATTTTATATCTTTGTTATGCCTCAAAATGTTGCCTTAAACTAGAAAACACACCTTCCGGTAAAGCAGTGATGAGTGTTCGTCACTGACGCGTCTTGAACGCTTTGAATTCTAATCAAATGTTGACATTCTATTGAAAGTAACGTTGTGAATTTTTCTCTGTTGCTTATCGTTTGTGAGTAATTTTATTAAGAATGCAGAAAAAATACAAATTGTTATTATTGCTTTGATAAGTAATGAAATTAAGAATGTAAGTGTTTTTTAGTGCGAACTGGTATGTTGTGATTAATCATTGGATTTTCCAAATGATAAAATGATGAGGATGGGAAGTATAATTTTTTGTAATACCTATTTTTTTATAAAGTTGAAATTTAATTAAAATAATAAAGTTGATGTTCCTTATGCATTAAAATTAATGAATTGATCAAAATTCAATTATTGAATTGATCAAATAATAATAAATAATAATAAAATCATCAAAATAATGAATAGATTAATGCATTTTTGTTTTTATTTTTTTATAAAATTGAAATTTAATTAAAAAATAAAAATTTAAAACCCGATATTTCCGTGATTGCGTGTCAATATTTCATTATTCTCGCTTCATTGATTTTGTATCTTTTTATTATTTAAAATACTGATACTCAAATAAATTAGAATTTTTGTATTTCATAAGAATTGCAGCTTCCGCCTTTTTGAATAACTTTCAAACCAATAAAGTTAGAGTAATGAAATTTTGACACGTGATCAAGGAGATTTTGGATTTTAACGTATTTACTTTTCAAGAAAATTCTGCATAAATTTTCAAGGATATAAAGGATTAAAATTTTCAAAGGACCTTTCTCAATTAGAAAATGATTCAGAATTACCAATAATTGCTTAAATTCAAATTAAGTTGACAATAACTTATCTTAGAACTTTAAATGAAGAAACAAAAAGTATTTCTTATACTAAAATTGACTTTAAACTAAATAAAATACATTTTCTGCAAACTGCCGATTGTCTCCTATGTGCTCGTTCGTCAGTCTGCTCATGTCTGTTAATAAATTAAATTTATATTAATTAATTATTCAAAACTTTTAACTATGTTGTTAATTAAGTATTAAAACAAAAATATGTTCATACAAAAACTGCTCAAAATTAAAACATTTTACATGTAAACTATATTTTGTCGCTGCTATTTCACAGCAAATAGTCATAATTCACGCACTACATATTAAAAACTGTTTAGTGCTACATTTTTATAACTTTCTTGCAACCAGAAAGCCATTGTTTTAAGGAACTCCCCAGGCACTGAAAGCCACTGGGTGCAGTCAGTTGGGTTTTTGCAATGCACATAATTTTATGACTTCAACAACTAAACTTCTTAAACAGACATTACGTAATTTACCACACGTACACTCCCTTCCCGTCAGCAGCCACTCCCCAGGCCGCTTATCGGCCAACAACAGTTTTTAGCAACACGCATAAGAGGCGTAAATAAAGCGCAATGAAAGAAAGTTAAAACCGACCACTGCTGGACAGTCACGTAAATTTTGCGCCTGCAATAGGCAGCACGATGCACACATACATACATATCTAGATATGTACACATGTTTATGTATAATTGTAAAGCCAGTATTAAATTACCATTTGCGTGACACACATTTCACTGTGTGCCCATCAGTTTGTCAGGCTGATGCGTAAGTCAGTCAGCCCAGTGCGTTCAGCAACTACCGGCAGTGTGCGTCCAGTGGTTCGGTCAGGTTGTCTGCCAATTTGTACGCCTGCCAGTCTGGCTTGCTGCTGTTTGTCTGTCTCTCTTGGTCAGTCTGTCTGGTTTGCTGCTACTTCAATGCGGCGACAAGTCAACTGCAAGCAGCAAAAAGTGGCAGCAGACTGGAAGCCACAGTAAAAGCACCAGTAAGAAAAAAAGAAATGAGACGTTTGTAGTGTGTCATGGTGCTATATACATATATATGTACATATGTAGTCGTATGTATAGTAGTTGTTGTTGTGTAGGCAAACAAACTGAGGCATAAATCCAGCTGTCAACAAAATGTAGGCAATGCAGAATTACACAAACATATTTAAGTATATACATACATATGTATATCTCAATATACAATACCGTATGTTAGATCAAAGCACCGGCTTCTAAATACGCAAATATTCCGTGCGGTCATTGGCAAGTTTGCTCATTTTGACTGCAGGCAACAGTGAAGTGAATCCAAAGTGCCAATGTGTACGAGTATTTAAAGTGCTTCTGGAAAAGTTAAAATTTGGGTAAATTGGAATCTGATAAGATTGATCGAACTCCTTGCTCACCAAGGCACCAAGTAACCGCGGGCTGTGCTGTGCAAGTGGCAAAACGCACCGTCTTCTAAATTGGTAAATATTCGCGTAGACTCCAGCTGCGCCATTTTCAAGTTTGTTCAATTTCACTTTCACTTTGCTTTCATCTGTAATACAGGCAGTTGAAGTCAGAAAATGCTTTTCAATTCAACTAAATTCTAGTATTGATCATTCGTTGCGCTTTGATCTCGTTTACTTTCATCAGCTGTGCGCGCGAACTGGTAAACAAGGAGGAAGAAACAGCGTAAGAGACCAGAGTTGTTAGGCATAAAGTAGCAGGGTGACCAGTCTTTACTGCAGATGGGAAATCCTTTTCTAAGAAGTTCACTTATTTAGTGGTCTCATCTAGCAAACCTTAACCCTTTCGCTATTTTGTTGCCATATGGCAACATGCTACTTTGTGAACGTCTGAACCCTCTGTGGTTTCAAGAATACATTTTTTGTTGGTCCTTAGAATAGTTTGAAGTTTCAGGTAAAATACAAAATTAACAAATTGAATACTAAAGTTTAAAGAAGAGAAGTATACACGTTTTTAAAGGGCATATCTTAACATAGTAAAGGAAGAAGAAGCAGAAAAAATAGAGAACTTTTTAATTTGATGTTTTCTTTCAATTTAGATACTTTTGTTTTTAATTTTGGCTGAACTAAACGAAAAAATTTTCAAATTTTCGTCATTCGTAAAAAGTTGTATGTTTAAGAAATTATTACAGCCACAACGATGTGGTTGCTCTCATAGAACAACACTCTTAAATACAGGGTCCGAGTATAAAAATTAAAAAATTTCTTATGGACTGTTGCTAATATAACCACATGGAAGCCGAAAACGTAAAATTAAAAATTTTAACTTTCCCCAGTAAAAACCTGGAGCGAAAGGGTTAACCAACACAACACAGATTTGATTTGAACTATTGGGACATACTAACAATTCGTTGTTGCCTACAAAAAATGTGTCTTTTACATTTCTACTACAATGTTATGTTACCATAAATAGTTTGATTTTACCAAATTTCACCGTTAACATAACCTACCGATCACCAAAATATCACAGCAAATAAGCAGCACTTCCTTCAATTTATCTTCTACCTGCTGCCACATTTCTCTGTACATCCCTCGACTTGCCACTTCCACTCTGTTCTTCAGTTAACTTTCCAGCATCTTCACCATCTTTCACCGCTAACGCAACTCTTTCATAAATTAACCGACAAGTGTATTAATGCTTCTGCTTGTCGGTCACTTTTTTTCAACGGCACTTTTAGTTTCGCTCGCATGCACACGGTTGCATTGGCAAGCAGTGTGGTATCTTACAGCGACAGCCAATTAATTGCACATCGGCAACGCATGTTTGTGCGCATGTCAGACGTGTTTTTCATGTCTTCCGTTGGCAAACCGCACACACGACACTTTTTGCAACCATAATTTTCAATTAAATTTTCTCATTTTTAATGTGGGTATGGAAATTGCAATAAAAAGAAAGATTGGTGATGCCACACAAACAAGACAAATTATTGTTGGCGTGTGTGCATGGAAAATGTGCGTTAAACAAATTCAAAGATTGCGGCACACAAAAAACACGCGCACCGTCATTGCATTGCAAATTGTGAGAAATTGCTGTCGTTGTTGTTGTTGGTTTTGTTAAGCGTATAGTAAGAGCGCACAAAAAAAGCTTAGACAACATTTTTGTGGAGCAGAATGGGGCCAGCGAAATGAAATGAAAGTAATTTCGCATGCGGCGCTGCGTTGCGTTGTGTGTGAAAGTGTTGCATCGGGTGGCAGGTTGAAACAGTTTTTTTTTGTGTGCAACAAAATAATTGCTGAAATACGGGTACAAAAAGCGAAAGTGTTGTGAATTTTTTTGACAAACATGTTGAGTTTATCAATTTATCTTTAAAGCTGCCAATCAATACAATTTTTCATTCATAAATTTCTCGTCTTTATGTTGTAGTTCCATAAAAATAAAACACTTGAAATCTTGCATGCTTCTTCATTAGCATTTTCACCACATTGCCGCTGACAGTCGGTACGTTTGTCTTTAGTATTTATAAATGTGGCAGCGCTTATTACTGTTGCGCGCGCGCGATTGACAGCTGTCAGGTACATCAAGCGGCGCTTATTTGACAGTTGCATGAAATTTTATGCTGATTTCGACGTAGGAATTTAATTACGGGTTTTCTGTGAGACAGGTTGTTGAAATGAATGGGTGAAGCAAGGAAGTGGGCATTAAAGCGTCGACGGATATTTGTGCCAAACAATTACGGTTTGACATTTTATGAGAAGAAACTGTTGAGACTGTCAGAAGTTTGAGCAATTTAAGGCAGCTGAAGAACTGTGCAATGCATTTGAATGATTTGAACAGGTATTTTGAATGTAAGTTAACGGCTCTAAGGCAGCTTTAGCTTTGGTTTTTTTTATGGGAACAGCCTGGCAAGCGAACATTCAGATTATGTGTGCGAGCGTTATGGTTCCCTGTAAATTTCCTTGAAATCTGAACAGATCCTGTGGTGCCCAGGAGCTGTTCGCTTAGTGCTGAATGTCTCAAATCTCGTGTCAGACGCACCGAAAATGATGCAGCGTCTCTTCATCCAACCCACAGCCAGGACATAGCACACTCTCAGATATGGCCACCTTTTTCATGTAAGTTGCTCATAGACAATGGATCGTCATTAGGCCGAGGAGGGACTGCAGACAGTTACATCTAGCATAGAGACACAAGAAACTGCACTCATTGTTCTGAGAGGAAAGAAAGCATAAGTTTCGTTTCGTCCAACTGCACCCGGCGCTCAGCCAACATACTCGCTGGTGGGTTGAAACGACTCATTTGTTCAACTTGAACTTATTTTAGACTATTTTTGATTGTTATTGAACCAATAATAAGATGGCTTTCAGGCTTTTAAAGAACGTTGCAATAACTTTTGTTAATTTTTAGATTCAATGCAAGATGGGCACTTTTTTATGTCCATTTAACCGCACTTTCGATTATTGTTTTTTGATATTCTTTAAGGACTTACGTATAAATATGTATGCACATATATCTATACATACATTTTTCTAATTTCGAATTTCAAAATTAATCACACTAACAGCTTTGATGTTCACTACTTCTATGCTAACATAACCTCACTTTGAATAGATGTCATTTGGCATTTTGTTGACCAGAATCTATAAAGCTGACCAATATTTTCTAATTTTCATATAATTACAGTCGTGTCTGGGTATAGTGAACACCCGATATAGTGAACACCTCGATATAGTGAACACCCAAATTTTGATATGGAGCCTCTAAATATTGAAAAAAATTTTAATCAAAAAACAGAAAGGGTTTTTTGAGCAAATAAAACGAGTTTTTGAACAAAAATGTTAACTTTGATATAGTGAACAACCTCAATATTGTGACACACCTTGCCTTAATTAGTTCACTATATCCAGACACGACTGTATAAAGAAAAATTATAAAAATAATCACATTTTTCAATGTCAATTATTTTTTAAACTTTTTGCAAATAATTAACATGAAAATGCCTTCAAATTGATTTTTGAACTGTTTTTTAATGGTTTGCTTGTCATTTCCCGCTTGGCCACATTGATTGGCACTAATTAATATCACAACAATACAGCATCAACTTTCTTTTCTTTGCAATTTCCAGCACTCTGCACTTCATGCATTTGTTTAAATTTAATTTATAAATAAAATGACAGCATTAATTGGCAATCATTGGCAACGGCCAAATGTGTTTCGTTGCATTTCAGCCAGCAGCGAATTTCTGTAACACCATCAGCAGCATTTTTAACGCTCATTAATTTCAAGCCAGTTGCCACTTATGGCACATTTAATGAAGACAACTTTTTAAATTAATTAAATTTTTGAAATTCATTTCATTTCATTATATTTGTAGCAACTGCAAATGTTAAAAACCTGACCACAAATGGTGATTGCAAAAAGTTTGAAAAGTGAAAACGTCTAACTTCAGGTGCAATGAAATCATTAAAACAACTTTATTGAATAAAAAAGTTTCGACATTAAAGTTTTTAATACTTTACAGTAATTGTTTTTAATAGTTTTTCTGTTGCACCACAATAAACAGTTATGCAATGTTTACTTATAAAAACATACTTCAAGTGCTCCATTTAGTAATATTTTTATTTTATCAAAAAGCTAAAAGCTTCTGGGGCTTTTTATCTAATTTGTTTGCATAATTTTCATACAATTATTTAGAAATACTAACTTATTTTGAAGTATTTCATTGTCCTAAAAAAAATTTGAAATTTCTAAATTATGAAAATTTTGTTCACTTCAAAATCATATTTCAACAAATTTAAAACTGTCAAAAGACTACATTAAACTGACAGCCTAATTGTTAAGAAAAACCTGCACAGCCTTTGTACAAAATTTCGAAAACTGACATAGAAATATTTGCTTGCCATTTGTTATGTCAGCACATGTCAGCGCGTGTTTTGCAATAAACATTTTGACATTTCGTTTTTGTTGTTATTTTTGTTGCATAATAAACGTTTGCTTATTAAGTCGCTGGCCTGTACCCGTACGTGTGTAAATTATTTTTTGACAGTTCACAGCTGCCCATGCTGACATTTTCATAGCTAAATATGGCTGCTACAAGAACTTTTGTTAATCCAAAACTGCATTTAAATTGTCCATAAAAACATTTAGCAACATAATTTGGTTTTGACAGTTGTGTGAGTATGAGTTGCACTTTGCGCTCAGACTCGTTTTTTTTTTACACTCAAAGTTAGGTTAGGTTAAGCTGGCTGCATCAGTATGTAAGAGACACACTTTGGTCTATGTGAGTCGTTGCGGTACTACGAAAATACTGTTTTAAGTTATTTGTAATGTTTTTATTGCATTGCGTAAGTTTTGACAATTTTAAATTAGGCAATTTATTATATTTTTGGTTTATCATAGCAGTTTTTTATATATTTTTTGATAGCTTTTTATAAGTTTTGAAGCGTCAAAGCAGTGTTAGTTGACAAAACCTTAATTTATATTTACATTTAATTTTTGATTTTTGCTTTGTAGAAACCCAAAAGTTGACAACGTCACAAATCCGATCGTATGGGGGACGCCCTCTGGTGTTGAATTTCTGAACTTTAATTAATTTTGTATTTTTTGTACTCAAGAATGTTGGCGATCGCCAAATAAATCATTGCAATTGGTTCAGTAGTTTCCGAGATACGATTTTCTCGCTTACTTGACTACTATATTTACAAGTGGGGAGCCAATGGCATAGGAAATGGTCAGTTTTGTATGGTAGCCCCCTTAAGACTTGGAGTTAGCGTGCAGGTATGTTTGGAAGAAACATTCGGAAGAGAAAATAAATAGGTGTCAGTCATAAATTTGATACATCTAGGGGCAACCTGGGAGCAATGAGAGCCCATTTTATAAAAACGACCATTTTGTATGGGAGCCCCATTAAGGGTTGGAGATAGGGGGTGAGTATGTTTGAAAGAAATGTTCAGTAAGGAAAACTAGAGGGGTCGGTCATAGATTTTAACCCTCTAAGAGCAACTTCTGACCAGCTGTGGAGCAATTTGTCGAATTTCCCAGCCTTTTTGTGAACTTTCACCTCGATGAGACGCCATTTAGCCCCACCCTAGCCCCAAAACTTTTTGGCTGAGGCTGCGAAGCATCTAGAACCCATTATTAAGAATCTCCATACAGCACTAAATCCACTCTAATGTACTTACATATACATATAGAAAAAATTGCATCTATTTTTTCCATTAATAAATTGAAAACTGTCTCATGGCGTTTGTTGAATAAAGTTTTCCATAAGATTTTATTAAAACAACTTCGATGCTGTTGCTTCACATCAAGCCGCATTCAATTATGACTGACCATAAAATTTACATTAAAAAAATATTTAAATAATTTTCCAATCATCATTCGATAACAAATTTTATGCATCGCAGTCGTAGCATTTTTCAAGCGCATACGAAATGTTGTAACAGTACCGTTACCTGTTTTGTAAAGATTGCTCACCGCATCGATTAAAAAAGCGTTGAAAAACAAAACGCTGCGCTCCACACGCTGTGCCGACAAATCGAATGAAAAATTTACATTTCAATGAAAATCAACAAGTTCACCTTAAATGCGTTCCGCTAGTTGTCTCTTTCACACCGCTCATTAGTATTTTAATAGCTCAATTTAAAGTCATAGAAATATTTATCATTTATAAATTCATTAAAGCTTAACAAAATGCCGAACGTGTGGTTGAGAAAATATGAAAAATAATCATAACAATTTATTATAAAACTTGAAATAATTGATCATCTAAAATTGTTTAAAATGTGTGCATGTGCGTGTGGAACTTGTTTCATGGCAAAAAGTTTTACTCATAATTAAATTGGCTTTATTTATGGTAAAAACAGCGGCAACAAAACTTCCAGCGGACATCCGCTGTGGTTAAAAACGTTTCGAATGCAATGCAGTGATTTACATTTTATTTCAACCATACGCTATTATTTTTTTTATACATTTATTTCCACTTTTTGCAATTTTTATATATTTTTGTATTTTCTGTAATATTTTTCTACCACAAATTTATTAATGCAAAAATGTTAATGAACCACAGACACACATGCAAAGTGCCGTTTGAGTATGTTTGAACAAAAAATCAAAATAAAAAAAAGCTGTGTTGTTGAGCGCTCACTGTTAACATTGTTGTTGTTGTTGTTGTTGTTATTGCAACTGTTGTGGTCATAACAATGTGAACTATTCAGTGGACAGCTGGTATAAATATTTGTTTTGTTATTTGTCATTGTTGTTGTAGAAATAGTTCAGCATGTTTCGTGTTACGTTTAAACGCTTTCAATTGTTTAATATTTGTTGTGTTAGTGTTAATTCAATTAACTGACAACTGCGTGTATTTACTGTGATTAGTGACATTTGAGGTTAGGTGCCACAAGTTGTCAGCAATTGAAATTGTCTATAAATTGTTGTTTGAAAGTTTATTTGTCAGCGAAATTGACAAGGACCTGCTTAGTGTTTTATAAAATAGTATTTTTGTAAAATAGCTAAAGTTGTGGTAAGCTTTAAGGTTATGTTTGCGTGTGTTTTTTCAATTATGACAAACAATTTGAAAGCAAAAAATGCAAATTTGAAAGCATTTACAGTTGATTTAAAGTTATGAAAAAACAATTTCAAGGTTATGTTATTGAATTGTTGCAAAGCAAATTAGTTGAGGTTAAGTTTGAATGAAAATTTTGTTTTACGAAAGTAATCAACTACAACTTTTAACAAATTTTATTATGCAGAAATCATTTTAATTTGTTGTATATTATTAGTATAATTTAAATCCAAACTAAAAAAGGTTTTTTGATGAGTTTGAATTATTTGTAGTTTGGCTTAAGTGTTTAGAATTCACTACTCTGACACATAAGAGAATATTTAGGTTAGTTCTATTGTTTGAAAGTAAGACTCCGCATAGACTCTTTTAGGTCCTAAAGGTCAGTCAGAGTTTCATGTAAGTGTCATTGAAGTTGTGAGCTGTTCGGATACCAAACTTCCAAAGAGATTGGACGTCTTGCTTCGAGACCAATCCCGGTCCTGAAAAGATCGCTGCTCCTAAGCAACTCAGATGAATTCTAAATATTACAAATTCTAAAGATAAAAACATATGACTCTTATATTTTTACAATACTGATCATCATTTTACTGTCTTAAAAAGGCACAACAAATTAGACGGATTTGTTTTTTAAATACCAAGAAATTAAATGAAACACATTTGTTTCATGGTTTTGAAACAGAACCTTTTCAAAACCATGAAATAATGACTTAAATATTAATTCTTGTTGTCTTGAAAACGTAAACAAATTACATTTAAAATACATTTTGTCCATGGTTCTAAAAAGGTTAATTATGTTTGTTAAACAATTTAATGAATCTTTAAAAAATCAGTTGATTGATAACTATTGATTGAGTTGTTGATTGTTAGATTGATTGATTAATTTTTAGATTTAGATATTGATTGCTTTATTTTAAGTTAAGTGATTGATTGAATGAATCTTGCAAAAAAAGATTTGGCGGTATTGAATTAAAAAAATTCAAGGGTGTAATTCACGTTCTGTGAACAAGTGCCTTTAAAAATTAGTAACAAATCTTTAAAAATCAGTTTATTTCATCACTTTTGATTGAGTTGATTGATTCATTCATACGAAAACATATTTTTCTCAGTTTCTTACAAAATATAATGGCGGTATTCACAATACATGAAACAGTTTTCTGAATTTTTAACAAAATCCTGGGGTATTCACGATCTCTGGCAAAAGTGCCTTTAAAAATGAACAACAAAGTTTAAAAAAATCATTTTATTCGACCACTGATTGGTATAAATCCTTTATTTCTGTCCAAATCTTACAAAATATAATAGCGGTATTCACAATACACAAAGTTTCTGATTTTTTAACAAAATCCTATGGCGGTATTCAAGATCTGTGGCAAAAGTGCCTTTAATAAAAGTGCTTTTTAGTGAAAATTTTGAAAAACCCAATTAAGTTGTTTGATTTATGATTGATTCATTGATACAAATAATACTCTTTCCTTAGTTTCCTACAAAATATAATGGCGGTATTTACAATACATAAAGAAGTTTTCCAAATTTCTTAAAAAAGCCAATAGCGGTATTCATGTTCTATGGCAAAAGTGCTTTTAAAACTTAGTAACAAATCTTAAAAAATCAATTTATTTGATCACTTTTCAGTTGATTGATTAATGGATTGATTTTCAGTTTCAGTTTCCTTTAAAATGAAACGGTATTCACAATACACGAACCAATTTTCTTTATTAAAAAAACAATCCAATGGTGCTATTTACGTTTTGTGGCAAAAGTGCATTGTTTTAACAAAATCCACTGGCGGTATTGACGACCTGTGGCAAAAGTGCTTTTTAAAAATTAGGACCGAATCTTAAATATCCATTGATTTTATCACTTTTAAATGAGTTGATAAATTTATTGACTAAGTGATTGATTGATTGATACAAACAACACATTTTTCTCAGTTTCTTACAAAATATAATGGCGGTATTCACAATACCCGAAACAGTTTTCTGAATTTCCTACAAAATCCAACGGTGGTATTCACCATCTGTGACAAAAGACTGTTTAATATTGGCCAACAAGTATTTCAATGCATCAAGTTGACCACAAATCTTGCAAAAATCTTACCCACACTCTCTCTTGACAGCGCAAAAGCATAGAGAAAATATAATTATGCTGGCATAATGACTGCAATTAAAATCTGCTCCCATTTCTCAATGCTTTGGGGTCAAAAACGAGCAGAGCAATAAAACAGAATTAAAAGCTATGACACCCAAATGTGCCATTAGTCCAATGAAATTCAACACAGCGTAACTTTAGCTCGCTAGGAGGGAAAAATAAAAAAAGCAAAACCAACAATAATAGAGCAAAGAAACCCACTCAATCTATTTGGCCAACTTTTGCTGAATTCTCTCACACACACACAAACACACATAATTTGACCTCACCGCCCACTGGGCGACTTTCACAGAGTTGCAAAAAGAATTCATAATAAAAGTACATTGCAAATGAACAGCAAAATGGGGAACACACACTAACAACAATGTGTGTTAGTGTGTTGAAAATGTGCAAACAATGACAATGGTGGCCAGTGTTGAGTGGAGAATAAATGTTCAAATGTGGGCAAAGGGCAATTAACGCTGCTCAGGCGAAATAATGGTTACCACAGTGATGATGATTACGATTATGATGATGATGATGATGATGCTGTTGTTGTTATTGTGATAGTTGTTTTTGTAACAAAGTCGTCATTGTCAAATATGTGTCGAAAAAAAGTAGTGAAATTGTGGCACAAAAGTTGGTCGACTAGCAAAAGTTGAAAGTTGCTTCAGTGGCAAAGTGTGCACTTTAATTTAACTATTATTGCTTTGTTGTTGTTGTTGTTGTTGTCGTTTTCCCTTGTCTTAACTGTGCACTTGGCAGATGCTGTAATTGTTGTTGTTGTTGTTATTGTTGTTTGGCTCTAGTCTTACGCAATTGTTAGCGTTTAATTGTTATTTTTCATAACATTCTTTGTAACTTTGTCCCGACGCTCGAATTGTCAAAAGACGCAAATACCAACAAAAGCTTGTTATCTCTGCTTAAGCACCAAAAGAACTGTTATGACTATTTTTAGGGCGCTTTGTTACAGTTCCCGCCAAAGAGAACTCTTTCAGTAGCTTATTTGAGAAGTTTTCTTTCCAAACTTAGTTTTGAGCGCAGCATGAAAATTTAGAAAAGAAACCACTTGAGTTGTGAGCTGAAAAGTTAAATTAAAGGCATAAAAAAAAATAGTTAACTTTTGGTCAAAAGCCAACACCCAAGTGGCACTTGTCTTGTACCCCAAAGTTTTAGACGGAAATAGAAAATATTTCAAGCATGAAATTCAAGTAGAAAATTGAAGCTTCTCTCAGCTTCTTATTGAGGCACTTTTTAAATTTTTAAGTTTACAGGCTTTTTGTTTTTTTTTTGTCAATATGACTCACATTGCCTCTCGCGAAATGCACTGCGTAATTGTCTGTTTTTTTGTATGATTTCTTTATTTAAATTTATATAAAAAAAATGTCATCAGCGATTCTCGTTTAAGTCGGCATGATTCATGCATCGCTAAAATGCCCATAAATGCCCGCTTTCATATTTGACATGTGCACACACACGCTTGTCAGCCAAACAGACAGACATACAACCAGACAGCCTAAGCAGGCAACAAAGCTTCCTCATGCGTTGTGGCAATTTATAGTTTTTATTTAACAAATTAATGACATTTCAGTTTAATTGTTCATCTTCCTTACTGAGGCGCGTACAGTGTCAGTTGCGACGCGTACTCGATAAATTTCAATTTACATCTTCAATTACATAGAATTTGCCGCTACAGCAACAGTGGTGTGGGTGTTGCGCTATAAAGGGTAGCGACAGTAGCTACAAAAAACAAACAATACAGTAGATTGCAAATAAGATTGTCACAGTCGGAAAAGAGAGACTTCTTTTGTATATTGTTTTGGTGCCAGCCCCATCTTTTAGTACAGTTTGAAATGTTTTCATTTTAATAATAAACACAAATTTTTTAGGTTAAGTTAAGTTAGGTTGGGTTGGGTGCCGAAGAGACCGCACTTCTACTTGGAGACCCAAATGGTCCATTGTGAATTGCTTTTTATTTGCCTCTGAAGCTAAACAACTGTCTCAATCAGGGACAATCCAGTTCGATCTCTTAATGAAGGAGTATAGATCTGAGATTTCGTTAGCCAGGTCTCTCAGGAATCTTTTCCCCAGGGTACAAAGTTGGCGTTGGCGAAGTTCTGTATCACTTCTATTGCTTCTTCATCTCTACAGCTTCTACAGATAGAGAAAAGCGGCATAGACCCAATAGCGCAGTGTCCGATGATGACTTCAAGGAGCTGCCAAATGAAAGTTCAACCCAGGAGAAAGACCTGACAAGACCTAAGGGACAGGGACGGCCATAGTGCCAAGCTGGTGTCGCAATCGGTTGTGCTAAGCCATAAGGACTCAAGTTTTTTCCGTTAGCCTGCCAACATTTTTATACAAGGCAGAGTTATTCGCTTCAATAAAGGGCAAGGAGATCCACTTTCTTGCCATCTCGTCCTCTGCTGCGTTGTGTATTGAGTTTATAAAAGTAATATTTTTGATTTATCGAACCGCGAAACAAATCGCATTAAAATATTTCTTCGAGCATTCAAGACTTCTTACCGGATTTGTCGTCTTTTTTGGCGTTCTTGCATGGATCTTCCTTTTTGCAGGGCTCTTTGTCTTTAGCCTTGCAAGGATCTTCCTTCTTGCATGGATCTTCTTTCTTGCAGGGATCTTTGTCTTTAAGTTTAATTTTTATATCTGAAATGTTTAGCCCTATTTTTATAACATTCGGTAGATAAACGAACATAGCTAATGAAATACATAGAATAAGGCAATAAATGAATAATTTAAGTGTCATGGTGATCCCGGTGATGAATGAATTACAGATTTCAAATTACTTCGGTCGTAGCTGTATGGCCAAGAAAGAAGAAGAAACTGTACTATGTACTTGTCCAGCTTTATTCAGATGAAGAAATACTCACCGGGGAAACTCCTTCTTTGACAATCCAGGTGATCTTTATGCCAAGAAACTACTTCTGATACCACTAGGAACCCAACAGGGTCTATGCGTGGCCAATTTGGTCTCAGCCCAACTAATCTAGAAAAACCTAATCTATGGAGTACAGCCAATAGTACTATTCAGTCTCTACTAGGCTTCATAAGCAGCTCCAACTGCTTGAATGAGTGAGCAGACTTAAGCTCGATTGAATTTGGATTCACATTGGACCTCTATGGCCTAATAGAGCTCCGCCTTTGAACATTCATTTCTACCTAACTACCTATTTACCTAAATCACAGTTGCAATTTGACTGATTTTTGCTTAAATTTGTAGTATAAAGATTTATTTAAGAATTTATAAACTTCACAAAAAGCCATTTTCTGGTAGATAATTCCTTTTCGTAGACCTCTTAGACATCTAATACAAAAAGTCTGTACACTTATGAATTCAAACTAAATATTTAACAATCATTTCCATTGTTCTTCACACTTAACAATTTTATTGACCTCACATTTTTGCACTAATATGTGAAATTAATATCAGATAATGTTATGTCCAAGTTGTGGTGTCCCAAAGCAAGTGTGGCCTGAGTGTGACTATGAAACATAAACGCTAAAATGGTGTTTATAGCACACACGGAGCACAATTACAATCGGCACCGCAATGTAGTCAGTTAGACAGAGAGACTATAATAACACTGTGCAACAAAAAACTTTGGCTTGAAGAAAAAGCAATAGAAACAGAAAAGTGGAAAAAGAGGAGATTTGATATTTTAATATTCTCGATCTTTTAGATGAATCGATTCATCTCTTTGATGCCTAGTTCTGTCTGTTAAAAAATGTTTTTTTTTGTTCTGTTGGTACAATTGTCTTCAACATATCTGTGGCCTTAAGGAATAAAAACCAAAGTCGATTTTATGAAGTTTTCAGGAGAGCACTTTTCATTTTTGAATTTGCTTTAGATTACACTAGATACATTTTAGATTTTTGGATGTAAAACATTCATTTTATGAGAAAAAGCCATAGAATTTTGTGTAGTAGTACATTTGAATACGACGAATGCAATGGTGGTAATAACTCAATTTTGTCCTAACTCGACTTTGGCTGTTATTCCTTACGGCCATAGATATGTTGACATTACCTACCATTTTCCATATAGTTTGTTTTTAATAAATATAAAAATGAGACGTGTTTTGGTGTACTTGGCGATTTTTTCGAAAATAAATTGATCGAAAAATCGTTCATTAGCATGATTGGGTTTTGATTTCGATGGCATAACCATTGACCTTTTCTTGGTCACTACTTGTGATCTTTTTAAGCACATCTGAATCGTCTTTGATCTCTCCTAAGCGATGCAAATGCAAAGATTTGCTTGGTCAAAATTAAGCAATTTCAGAACAAACTACGCTTCCACATGTTTCATGCCCAAAACAACCGAAGACTTAGCATGGCATGAGCCAACCGATGTGTCAACAGTCTTAGTAACTTTTCTTATAGTAATTCTAAGATTTTCTATAAAACATTTTCTTCAATATTTGAACATTTTTATTGGTTGTTGATGTGCTGGGATGTCCAGGGCGGAAATTGTCATTGTCTCAGACTTCTATGAAAAGCTTGTACCACATTTGAACATATTTTTGTTCAAAGTAGACTTGCCAAATGTTAGAACCAACTTTTGAAGTGCCTTTGAACACTGCATGAGATCTCCACTCTCATGTTTTGAAAAGTTCTTCATATATCTAACAAAAATCTCATTTTTGTGGCAGAGTGTAGCACACAGAAACGTGTTGAATGTTTAACCTTATGACGCCCACAAGAGCAACCAATGGAAAACAACAACAACAACACAGCGCTGCATTAACTGTCATCTAATGTTACAGTCACACATGTGGTTATATTAGCTTTAAATTTGTTTGTTTAATTAAAAGTTATGGTGCACTAATAGTAAAAAAAAAACCACACACACACACAGTGCTCACATTTGACATTTGAACAGTGCATTAAATATGAGTTTTATTTGAATTAATGCAAGTAAAATGTTGCCAATCTAAAACACATGGGTTCACTTTAATGTGTCTCTGAGCTTCAAAGCATTTTTAATGATGTAAAAGTTGAGTTGAGTGAGTTGAGTTGAGTCTTAGTTCTTGGATTCGTGTCCACATGTGCGTAACAGTTTTCTTTGTGTACTTTGTGAACTGTTATTCTTATACTTTCTGACTTATAGAGCAAACATTTTTTCGCATAGAAGTTAAGTTACGAGTAGGTTAGGTTAGGTTAGGTTAGATTGGCTGGTCCCAAGGTCCACGTAGCGTTGCCAGATGTACTTTCTTAACGTTAAGAGTAACCGTAGAGATCTAATATATATATGCGAGCTCTTGTAGTGAACCTTGGTAGAGAGCGTTGGTATTTAGTTAGGTTGTACTTAATAGAGATTGAACTGTACCACTTTTATATGGAATCAATTCTTCATCTCCCATTAAAACAAAATTCTAAAAGTGCAAAATTTGTTCCCAAAGTTTGCTCTTCGTGATTCGAGTATATTTAGAAGCTTCTTTACTGTAAGAATATTGATCATATACACTTAATAGGTCCTGAATCATCTGATTCAAATGAGTAAATGTGACAATTTCAACACACCACCCAAACAATAAGAACCGCCGCAACTGTTAGTGTTTGCACACTTTGTTTTCAAAATAAACTAAAATACCACAATTGCTTGAGTAAAATATTATTTTTTTTTAATTCTGCTATTTCTGTCCCACTGTTGAATGAATTTACGTTTTGCTTTTGACGCGTTTAGCGCGCGCGTCACTCGCAGCTGCTTCGGATCAACCAGTTTTGTCTGAAATCCGCCAAAATTTGCATACATTTTGCTTGGTTCTTTTGGCTTTTATTGTTAATTCAATAATTTATTTATACACAAGTATGTGGATTTTTGTATTTTGTTTTTATGAATCACTTTACTGAAATATAACCATTGACAAATATACATACAGTATATATGTATAGACATGGTGTACCTGAAAATCCAGTCTGTACGTTGGCCTCAAGCTGTGCCATCATTTTGCAATGACTAATGTGTTTTTTTTTTCGGTGGTTGGGCTAAGATTGAATGAGCGCGATTTATGTTAATTTATTGCTGTAGCTGTAGTGTTGAGCTGTTTCACTTTCGCTGGCTGTAGTGGTTGCTTGAGAAAAAATTGAGTGTGTGTGTGTTTGCTGGGAGATTAGCTGCAGGAAATTTTAGCGGTAATAGTTGGCCCATATATCATCGAGTGGTTATGGATTTCGTTTTGTGCATTCACTGGGATTTAGAAAAATATTCATATATATTTATTGGAGGTGATAAATTTGACATAATAGTATGAGAAACATTGCTGAATAAGCGTTAGAAGACAAATGTTCATGAATAAATTAAGATTTAAATACACTGACGTCCAGCTAATGGAGAACGGAAAGCGTTAAGTTGTAACAGCTGCAGCTGTAAAGTCTTGAATTGCTGCTTATTAAAGATTACTTTAATATAATTTTTAAGAACTTGAATGAATTATGTGTGATAAAGAAACAACCCATCTAGTCGACAGGTGAACCAAGTATTTTTCTGGTTCATTTAGAAATAATAAGTTTTTTCGCACCTTAAACAAGATTTAAACTAAAACAACAACAAGATTTTGCTGATTGGATTGAATGGCGTTAAATTTCGGATCCAAGAACCATGAATCCAATTTTGTAAACATTCCAAGGTTAGATTTTTGAACTAAAAATCTCAGCAAAGTCTTTGAGCAACCTAAGCATTTCCAATAGAGGTCGTTTCTGGCTCATTCTTCACTATGAAATGGACGTCCTGTGGAGATTTTCCTCAGCACTTTTGTTCTTGATGCAATCCATGATCCAAAACTGTGCTGCAGTGTCGGAAAGCACAAGAAAACTTAGCTGCTAATTGCAAGCTCTACATTTACTGGGTACAAGACATAAAGGGGAACAAGCACGTAGATATTATTGTCAAACAGTGGACAGTAAAGAAGCCCTAGAACACCTACTCTGCTACTGCCCCGCCATTTCTAGAATTTGTCTGGCGTCTGACCTTGACTCGAACAGGTCTCGAAGCAAGGCGTAAACTTTTCTGGAAGTTTGTAAAATCAACTATCATCCTAAAAGATTACTAATTCAATCACAACTAAATGGAACTCCGACTGGCATCGTTAAGGACCCATAAAGTGGAAATACTGGCCAGTATAACCTAACCTAACATAACCTATTACCTGGTTCATTCAAAACCCTATCTTCTAATCTGATCGCCATTTCTAGAACTCGTCTGAAATGCTTAGAATCACCGGCTGTTGCAGGACTTTAACAGATCTTGAAGAAAAGCATTAAACCTCTCTGAAAGTTTTTAAAATCGAACAGCATCACTAATTGAATCACATCTAAACGAATCTACGACTGGCATCGCTGAGGACAAAATTAGTGGCAATACTGAAAAGTATAGGGGTTTCCAACAAGAGGTGTTATTTTGAATCACCCGGTATTTCGGTAGCTGTCACTTTTGAAACTTTTATTTTTTGACATTTGACAAGTAGAAACTACGCCATTACTAAAAATGGAACGATACACGCTTCAACAACGCATTGAAATTATTAAAATTCACTACAAAAATGATGAAAATCTTGATCCGGAATTCCATCGAAAAATCATCTTGACTGATGAGGCCCATTTCCACCTCGGTGGCTACGTCAACAAGCAAAATTGTCGCATCTGGGGCTCGGAAAACCCAAGAGTTATTGTTGAGAAGCCTCTCCATCCTCAACGTGCGACTGTTTAGTGCGGTTGATGGCCCGGCGGGGTCATTGGACCTTACTTTTTCGAAAATGAGGTTGGTTCAACAGTTACGGTGAATGGATTGCGCTTTCGAGAGATGATTAATGATTTTTTATGGTCGGAGTTGGATGGTATTGATCTGGACAACGTGTACTTTCAACAAGACGGCGCTACGTGCCACACAAGCAACGAAACCATTGCTGTTTTACGGGAAAAGTTTCCGGACCGTGTTATCTCTGGAAGAGGTGATCACAATTGGCCACCGAGATCTTGTGATTTAACACCTTGCGACTTCTTCCTTTGGGGCCACGTGAAAGATAAGGTGTACGCCAACAGCCCAACGTCGATTCAAGACCTCAAAGATAGAATTCGATAGCCTCGAGGACATAGGGCCGCCACTTTGCGATTTGGTTATGGAAAATTTTATGAAAAAGATATGGTCCTGTAAGCGTGATCGTGGTGGCCATTTGGCTGATGTTGTTTTTCATTATTAACGGCATACCTTCCTCTTTATTATGAAATAAACATCCGATCATTTATCTCAAAAAATGGAATTTTTCTTTGAATACCAAAATAACACCTCTTGTTGGAAAACCCTATACAACCTAACCTAACCTATGACCTTGATAGGTTCATTCAAAATCCTGCCTTCTAACCTCCAGTTCCTTGCAAAACCAACGTAAGCCTCATATTAAAAGGATTGTTCTCTGCTTGTTGGCAGTGTACAACAAAGAAAAAAGTGCGTAAAACATCAAACAAACAAAAACAAAAAAAAATATATTGCTACACATTCAACCTTCAAGCTACACAGTCACATCGAACTTGCATCTACGCACCGAAGAAACGTGTCAAAGCCACCTGAGAAAATGTCAAATCAATTCGCCACACTCTGGCAATAATTGAAGCTGAACATGTCATTTGACACTTGAATGAGCAATAACACACTCGCAGAACCCACACACTCACACACACACACACACACACACACACCTGCACGCAACAGCTGCCTCTTCTAGACTTTACGCAACCTCCTCCCCCTCACTCCCCACACCCAACCATCCAGTAAGCGCCAACTTTACCACCCAAGTGGGAAACCGAAAAGTTGTGGTTGCACGCTGAAAAGCACACATTGTAAGCGACGTGTGTGTGTGTGTGTGTGAGCCGTAATGGCGGCAACTTCTATGTAAATTTTGACACTTTTGCCTGTGGTTTATGTGGTCCACACAAAAGAGCGCACTAATTGGGTTTCGTTAAGCTGTTGCCGCTGCCGCATTGAGTGTCAAATGACAGCGCTGTGTGGTGTGGTGAGTTGCGAAAGGAGTCACCGCGCGCAGTTCATAGTCGATGTGAAAAGAGGCGGCAACTTTATGCAATCTAATGTAAATGTCAATATCAATCATATAGCTGGGATAGCACAGAATGCTGCAACTCACCTTGGCAGCAACCAATCAACCCACCTCGACTGTTGTGCTGCAGGCAGTGACACTGAAGTTGGTCGCCTCAATTATGCGTAATCCATCATTGTTAGCGGCAACAACGACCGCAGCTGGCACAGCAGCCAACTTCATGCAACATGCTGTCAATGTGCCAACACTGCACTCGTTCTGCCGGCACACATAACCTCAAAGTTGCTCAGACATTGTTTGAAGCGCAACAAAGAACACAGCAAGCTGTGATAACGACAACATTGTCAACACGCTTCCCAACGTCTACGTGCTGACTGACTGTCATTGCTTTGGCCACACTTCCTTGCATCACATCTCATCAACTTTTATTCTATTTCGCAGACTCCATATTTGGTCTCGTTGTGTGGTCTTGTTCAGAAATTTTTTCAGCATCATTTGCAGATCTGGTTGTAGGATGCTACACCTGCCGCTTGTATCAATAGCAACAACAATAGTAATCATTGTGACGCATATTGATTGTGAGTCATATGCAGATGTCAAAAATTTGTCAATCTATCAAATGTTGCTGATAGATGATTTGACTTTGCATCGATTGTCTGCTGTTTTGTTGCTTGTTGCTGTGCGAAAATTACCGCCAACGGGTGTTGTGAAACAAATGTCGTAGAAAAAGCATAAAAACTTTGCTTGACAGTAGTGACATTTCGCGCGCCGGTTCAATTAGTCAGCCTGTCAATCATTGCCGTTGCCGCTGTGAGACTTTTGCGCGATGCTGTGCCAAAGTGAAGTTGTCGATTTGATTAATTATTTGTTGGTATTTAAGTGGGTATGAGGTGAATTTGTTGATGAGTTTAATCGGTTTTTTAAGTCAAGTTTGACCATGTTTGGTGAGTTTTGTAAAATAGTCGTAAGCTTTTGCTATGAAATTTGGTGTTTTTGAACAGTTTTGTGTTGCATAAAGATTGAGTTTGATTTTGGTGTTTAAACAGTTTTGGAAAGTCAAAAATGTTGTTTGTCAGTAATGTATATTTTCAAGATGTTGAGGTCCTTCTCTGTTCCGTCTTAAATTCCAACACCATACCTCTGTGCCTCAATTCTTATTTAGGAACTTAAATGCAAACTGGACTATCTGTCATCTAGTCCGAAGCAGAATTTGTCTTCCTGAGGCCCCTTTTCTGGTAGACCTTCAAATCTTTCAATCATCGACATTTACGGTATCGCTTGTGTCATAAGGGAGTTTAAATTAGTTTGCTCTTTCACCCGGGGTGGGGGCTAGTGAAGTCTTTAGGGACCTGCCCATCTCTGGTTGTATCTAAATGGGCCTTTACTGGCTTTTGTGAGCATCATAAATTGGCAACCTAAGCTAACCGAACCTTGTTATCTGGGTGGCATCAAATTTTGATTCAAAATTAATCAAAATTATTTAAATATTTTCAATATTGTGTTTTTAATATGGCTTCTACTTCTGAGATAAACAGTATTCTTCAAAGAAAATGTCTTTCTATAAAAACTCTTCCAAAACAAAACAAAATATTCTCACCTAACAAAGCCACTGTTCCTAAAATTTTTTTTTAAATTTATTTTTCTATATTTGTATTATTATTTTATATAAATCCATAACACTCTCTATCAATAAATTCACTGATATTAAAGAAAATTTTTTGTATAAGAATTGTTATTTTTTATATATTTTTATTATTATTTTATATTAATTCATAACATTTTCTATCAATTAATTGACAACATACAAATTATTTGTACTAACCAAAGCCACAATTCCAAAAATTGTTTAAAAAGTTTAACTTTTTGTAATTTTTTATTATTTTATTTTATTATTTTCTTTTAATCCATAAGACTTCTTATCAATAATGTCACTAATATTTAACATTAATATCTATGAATTTTATCAAAAAACATTTAAAAACTGCAAGCTTTTATTTTTGTTACTCACTACTTTGGGCTTTTGCCCAACGCATCATTCATTATCCACTGATTTAATTTATTTCATACGTTTATTGCCTTTTCATGCATTTAACCACAATGTTTTCAAACCGGCAACAATCATTAGTGTAAGTGGAAGTTGGGGGGGAAAATCAGTAAAAACAACAACAGCCACACTAACAACACAATTTCACCACTTGCCGGCGATTTTCTCAATGGTCAAGATGAACAAAAACTCAAACACACACACACACACATGTCTACGCACAGTTTGCCGCTTTGAGATGTTTTTTTACTAATGTGTTGTGTGTGTTTTTGTTTTTATAAATGACAACACACAACTTTTACTAACCTCAATTACAATAAATCATAATTTCTGTATATAAAGATTCCAAAAGCATGCTTTGCACTAAACAGTGAGAGAAAGAAACATTGAGAGGCGGAGACAGTTGTCAGTGGAGACAAGTGTTGGACAGAAGATTGCAACAGCGCCCGCCACTAATGTGTTCCGAGTTGCGCGTGTTGCTGTTGCCGCTGCTGCCAATAACTGCGATGATAACAACAACAACAACAATAACAACAACATCAGCAATAAAACCAATAATAACGTATTAAATTCAGCTACAACAACAATAACAATGGCAACACCAAATGCTCTGAAGAAAAGCATAAATGTTGTTTATAAATGCGGCAAAAATGTTTATCAACAACAACAACAACAACAAAATAGTTATGCAGCACCAGTAGCAGCTCATCAGTGATAATAATTTATCATTATGAGATAATGCACTGAGAGAAAATTTGCACATATGTAAATATTATTTATAAATTTAAACCTTAAACAATTTTTTTGTCAAGAATTTTTTCAAGAATTTCTATCCATCTCGAAAATTAAAAAATTAATATATTATTTATATTTTAATTATTTTTCGAAATTAAAAAATTAATTTAAAAAATTTTTTTCATTTATTTCATTTCATTTTGAATATACAATTTTTTTTTTGTACAATACAAATATTTTTATCTGAAAAATAAAACAATTTATATATTTATAGTTTTTTTTGTTGTTTTTCAAAATTCAAAATTTAATATTTTTATATTTTATCATTCATTGTTCTCCATTCAGATAAACTTATTATGTTTATCTCAAAAATTTAAAACCTAATATATTTAGATATTATTATTTATTTTAAACCTTTTTTTAAATTATATTTTTATCATTCATAACTCCCAATTTAAAAATTAAAAACATATATTTTTCAAAAATTAAAATAATTAATACAGATTTATATTTTAGTATTAAATTTTTTAAAATTGAAAAATTAATATTTTAAAATATTTTCCTTCCTCGCTGTCAATTTAAAAATACAAAAAGTTATGTTTTATAAAAAAATTGTATTTATATTTATCTCAATTTAAAAATTAAAAAAAATTTTATCTTAAAAATTAAAAAATTAATTTTATTATTTATTTCTCAAAATTGAAAAAAAATATTTTAAAATTTTTCCATTTTTGCCCCCAATTTATTTTTAAATTGGGGGCAAAAATGTTATTTTTATCTCATAACTTAAGAAAATATTTATATATATTTTGTAATTCATTTTTAAAAATTAAAAAATAAATATTTTTATATTTTATCATTAATTGTTCTAGATTTACATAAAATACAAAATTTGAAATTTTTATCTAAATTTTTATTTTGTTTTTTATTTGTATCTATTATTTATTTTTAAAAGCGCAAAACTATTTTTTTATTATTATTATTTTTTTATAATTTTTATAATTTTTTATTTTTATTTATTTTAATTTGTAATTATTAACCGTAGATGGAGCTTCAGGAATCCTATCCTATCCTATACAAAGGAAAAAATTATAAACTTTTCAATTTTCTCAAGACCTCTTTCTTAAAAAAGTGTGAAAGATGGTTTTAAGCAAGCATAATCCCAACACAAACAAAGCCACAAGAATGGTTAAATATATCCTGAAAAAAGTTATAATAATACAAATAACCAAATGTATCATCTTTGATACAAAGCTCGATCTACGGTTAATACAAAAATAGATTTTTATATTAAATGTTTTTTGTGCAAAACTAACTGACAGTTGTTATGATATCACTATTCCATTAATATTATTAAATTTAACAAAAGCATTGTTCACAGTGTAAAAGTAATGGCACTTAACTGTCTGCCATTGATAGTATTATTAACAAAAAACGTATTATTGTTGTTGTGATTTTTTCTTGCACACTTTTTGCAACACAACTGAGCCGACTAACATTTATCCCCGATTGAAGTGGACGTGCCGCATTTATGAGGACGCCAGATTAAAGGGCAAACGTTGCTGTTGAAGCGACTGAATAAGGCTTTGAAAAGGTTTAGAAGAAAACAAAAATAGACTGAAAGGATAAAATAGACTGAAAGAATAAAAATTTCAATAGCCACACAAAAATATGAAATTTAATAACTTTAACTTAACTTTTAATTTTTATTTAACTTTAGGATTTTTAGGACATCATCCATTCATCCATTTCCAAAATTTTTAAAATTTTAATCTCTCAGAAGAAGAAGACAGAATACTTCTATTTAATAATTCTTCTTAATTGTTCATCTTTATCATTCCTTTCGTAATTCTTTTGCCCCTTTCCCTATTTGCCACTTCAGCGCTATAAAATTCTCAAATGGCACATTGTCACATAGTGACATATATGACACAAACCATGTTTATGTGTCAAATATTTCTCAGCAAAAAAAACTCATCTGCACCATAGTTGGTCAACGCTAGACAGACAGACCATTGTCTGGCGCGCAATAATTCGCAACCTGGATGCATGGTTTTCTAGAAAACAACACTCTGCACTCCCTTCCTCTCTGCCTCCACTCTGTCATCGCTGCTAGCCGGCACAGCAGCTCTAAAGTCATATGACCAGCGCCCAAACAAAGCGTTGAGATGTGCAAAACGAGCAACAAAAAATCAAGAACAACAAAACAAAAACTCGCCACACCACTTTTGACTGAAATGTCACTAATGACTGGTTGACTGGCTGGCTGGCAGCGCCTCTATTATTGAGCTGCTTTCAGCATTTGTTGTTAGTTATAAATGTTGTGTTGTTGTTTTAATTTTTCGCATACTTTTCGCTGTTGCTGTTGCTATCGCTTTGCGTGTTGTTTTCATTATTGTTGTTGTCGATTTATTTGTTATTGTCGATTTGTTATTATTATTGTTGACAGGTTTTCCATTTCTTTCGGTAAACCGGTTCCGGTTTCCGCGCTTTCCTGTCATGCAATTGTGGCGTTGCCATACTTTCCACAACAAAGTTGTTGCAATTTGATTTTAATTTACTTCAATTTCGCTGCCATTGCAGTATGGCAACTCATGCGACGCAAATTGACAGCCACATAAATAATTAAAAAAGTCGAGATTTAAATTGATTGAAAAGTTTATTGAAAACTTTTACTCGCTGTGAGTGCAACTTCCACATGGCACGTTTCACCTGTGGTCAGCGGTATTGGCGCTCAATGTGGGCAACTAGTAGATGTGTATGTTGTTGTTGCTGTTGTTTGTTGCTGTAAAATGAAAAGTGAATAGTGTGTGTGTGTTGAAATGAAATTACGGTTGAGCATAGTTCAGGCGGTTAATGGTGATTTCTTCAATGTAAAATAAGAGAAGAAATTTACAAAAAAAACAAAATTTACTATAATTACCAGCAACAGCCAAAACCTTAGCCACATCATTATCAGCAACAACAATGACTGCATGTGGTTAATTGCCATCTAAAGTGTTGCTGTTGCCCATCAAACTGGCATTGCGGCCACATTTACACCTCACTCGAAACATAACTAAAGACTACAATTAAAAAAAGGTTTAAGAAAATTGAAGTTTGAAAACGGAGATGCCAGCTAACACTTTAAGGCTATGAAGTGCAATGAAAAAATTCAATAAAAGTCGTCTCAATAAAAGTTATATTGAGACAACCTGTCCGACATAAAAATAAACCGTGCTGTAAGAATTGTATGGGCTGTAGTCCAATATATTGGACATTGTGACTGAAAGGGTTAACTAATTAACAAATACTACAAAAATTTAAAAAATACAGGAAAATTTAATCTTCCTGCAAGAAAGTAGTCAATTGTGAATCGAAAATTTTCATCAAAGATTAGAAGTCCTAATGGAGTGAAGAATGCCTTAGACTGAGGCAAAACCAGCTTAGAAAGATCACCGGGCTTCTAATTGGGCACTGCAGGTAAGGTTAAGGAAAGACCGAAGGACATACTTAGGTCACAAAATTGATACCACAAGAAGAAAGTGATCTGTCTTACTGCAAGTCGACGAACCTTAAAAAAGCCAATTTGAGTTGTGGATGAACCCCAAGAAGTCTCTGATGTAGACCAAAGTGAGGTCATCGAAGTTGTCGATGAAGGGAGAGCCTATGAATTTCCATCGTCGTCTCGAGAGAGTCTGGGCACTGCAGACTAAGAAAACATATAAATTTATTCGGTTTGGAACAGGTCACCGCCTGTAGATTCTGTAAAATAGCAGAGGAGATTCCTGAGCACATCATACTGCAACATGATGAGCTGGAGGCGAGTACTGGCTTGCAAAAGAGAATATTGAGCACCTAAACCCTCGCGAGTTACCAAGATTTATTAGGTCAGTGGATCTAGGGGATGTTCTCTAACTTGTAGGGAGACCAACATTTTTGATCTCCTATTTTCCTATGCCATGGTTGAATTCTAAAGGAAAGTCTAGGGGTCTAGTTTGGGTTAGGTTAGGTTCATCTCTACTCAAGCAATAAAGCAGATGCTTTGGATGTAGCTATTGGATTTGCTAAACTTTATCAAGAAATTGAATGGATTTATAGATTGAAACTCGGAAAGGATGCAATTGGCAATTCCTTCAACCTTATGAAGGCACTGGACAAACATAACCTAACTTATGTGCACAAAAAATGGGGTATCAAAGGGTTTAGAATCTTTTGAAAATAAACTTAATACATCAAATTTTAATAGCTTTAAATTTCTTTCAAAAAACTTCTCATCTCCTAAATTTCTGCATAAAATAAACCATTCGCTAATCATGGCATTTCCGTACGCTGGCATCACTGTTTCGAACACATAGATTACCGACATGTGGTCAGCTGGCAATTGTGTATTTAAAAAATATGCACTCATATTAATAGTGTGACGATTTTTTTCGAATCATGACCTCAAGCGCCAGTTAGGAAAATAAGTGAAGCAATGCGTTCAGATTTTGGGCCTCAAATTACAAATAAATACAACAACAATGAGCACTTAAGTGTGCCCGCCAGCTGGTAATGAAAGTACAAAAAAAAGTAGATAGATATGTTGTTGTGTCATGCAACATGTTGTCTGAGCATGTTGCGGCTCTGAGTTTTTTGAAACTACCTGCCAGCCACATTACATGGGAGTCTTGATTTCTTTACTGCAAAACTATGTTTAGTGTAGGTATCGATGGACACTTGTGGGCACACAAATGACATGAAAAATGAGTGAATGTGGGAAAATGTAAAATGTTGATCTCTGCTCGTGTTTTGGCGGTCTTTTTAATGCGGAAGTACAATGAAAAAAAAAAAAAGGTTTGAGTGCGCACTTTGGTGATATATGTTTGTATGAATAGGAAAGAAAGACCTCTGGTAATAAGCAGTAATGAGGAGCGTAGAAGAATTGTTAACTAGAAACGGAAACGGAAAATTGATTTCCTAAAGAAACTATTGAAGTGATATTGGAAAGTTTTTTAAGGCTGAAAAAAATGAGTTTAACTAAAAGAAAAAGTGTATATAAATGTTCTATAATTTTAGAATTCATTAAAATATTGAGAAAATATTAAAAAATATTGAAGAAATATTTTTGTAATGAAAAACTATAGCAGCAATAGAAAAAATTGTGTTTAGGCTAAGAAAAACTGATTCTAAATTGATTAAAAAAATCTAAAAAATAGGTTTAAGTTTGGAATCCATAAAAAATTAACATACTATTATAAAAATATTTATAAATATATTGGAATATTAAAGAAATATTTTTATAATGAAAAACTATCGAAGAAATAAAAAAAGTGTGTTTAGGCTGAGAAAACCCCATTTTAAATCAATGAAAAAACCTAAAAGGTTTTCTTTTATTTGAAAAACCCATTAAAATATTAACGTACTCTTGATCAAATAATAATAAATATATTAAAATATTGCAGAAATATGATTCTAATAAAAAACTATTAAAGCGATATAGAAAAGTGTGTGTTTAGGCTGAGAAAAACTGATTTGAAATGAATGATAAAACCTAAAAAAGTTATCTCTGATTTGGGAATCCATAAAAATATAGACGAAAAACTGATTTTAAATTAATGAAAAAAATCTAAATAATTATTTTTTTTCGGAATCCATTAAAATATTGACGAATTATTATAAAAATATATATAAATGAGAAACTGTAGAAGCAATAGGAAAAAGTGTGTTTAGGCCGAAAAAAACTGACGTTAAATGAATGAAATAAAAACCTTAAAAAACGTATCTTTGATTTGGGAATCTATTGAAATATTGACGAAATATTAAAAAATACATACAAATATGTTGAAATATTGAAGAAATATTTTTGTAATGAAAAACTATCAAACCAAAAGAAAAAAGTGTGCTTAGGCTGAGAAAAACTGATTTTAAATGAATGAAAAAACATCAAAAAGTTATCCTTAATTTGGGAATCCATAAAAATATTGAAAAATATATATAAATATTTTGAAATATTGGAGAATTATTGTAAAAATTAAACACTATCGAAGCGATGTAGAAAAGTATGTGTTTAAGCTGCGATTAATTAATCATTTTAACACACTAAAAAAATACAAGAATTGACTGATAATTGAGATTCCTTAAAAACATTGAAAAAATAATAATAAATATATTGGAAAAAAATTTTCAATACATATTATATATTATTACAATCGAATTATTGAAGGATTTGTAATTTCAAAGACTGGCCAGCAAACTTTTTATTTAGTTAAATATTTCACAAATGTATACTGTCAAATAACTGTCGAAAATGATTAATTTAACTACGCTTCAATATGGATTTCATAAAAAAAATTCATTACTTTCAAACACCGCTTGCCATTCAACAAATTTGCCACGCTCTGTGCCAAATGTGGTACGAAAATAATGAAAAATAAATACAAAAGCAAAGTCACCGACAAACAAAAATTTAACACACCGCTACGCCATAAGCACTTGACCTTTTTTTCATTTTTTGTTATTATATTTTTTTATATGTATATATTTTTTGTTCAGTCAGTCCGCCATAGACAGCCGGACGCCAGGAAGCCGCAACCGTTGTGCTTTGTGTCTGACTTTTTATTTTTCCCGTTGCCTTTTCTACACACGCTTTTGTTTTTCAAAATACCCAGAACTCTTAAAACACTTACGAGCCAACATGTGTGCGCACATTTTCGCAGCCTTTGAAATCGGTGCGTCAACATAAAATAAATCTAGTCAATGCGTTTTTGGCGTTGTTTTCAATTCTCGGAATAGATCTCCTGCCCACCAGCTGATGTATGGGATACATTTTTTGTGCCAAAACAACACACTGCAAATGTTGGCCGAAGCCATTTCCGGTGCAATTCAAGTTCAGTATGAAAGAGAATCATTCTACATAGAGAAAATATAGAAAATATTCTTCTGAGGATCGCCTCAGATCGAAGGAATACAATTTTAGCTAAGAAGCTATCTGATAGTTGCAAAAGGTTCGCCCTGAAGTCGCTGCTTGAGAATTGCTTCTCATATAATCGACTTTCTACATTGGGCCTAACAGACCCAAATACTTACCTCCAGTCGTGTTACAAATCCCCTGCTAATAGTTTATATTTTCTCTGCTACAAAGTTTCCTTTGTTCTGCTCGCACTTCACCTCAGCCCTTCTCACAATTATATTCCCATCGCTCTTTAGGCTAACATTTTCCTCACCACTACACACACTCATAGTGCCTGGTATGATTTTCTGCTACCATTGTGTATGTTATGCACATTAAGCGCGCACACAACTCCCAATGGTTATCTGCAGTTTTAGGTTTGCCATGCAACGTGGTTCGAGCCCAGCCAACATTAATGTCTGTTACAATATTTGTCAGCAGCGGCGAGTTTATCACGCCCGTTCAGGCAGCTCTACTGACATGTGCAGCAGACTACACATTGTCGCTGCTTTTGTTGTTGTTGTTGTTGGTATTGTTTTTGTTATTGTTTTGTCAGTATTGCTAGCATTGCTGTCCGTTTGTTATATTCGCATTTTGCTTTTGGCTAAAATTTTCATTTTTTGTTTTGTTGCTGTGCAGTTTTTGTATTGCACTGCATTGTCAATTCCACTGACATCTGTCATGGGAGTCGCAGCGAAACTAAGGCGCTGTGTATGTTGTGTGTGTATGTGTGTGCATTATAAAATTGTTAAATTTTACTTAAATATATCTGACAATGATGCACTTTTGTGTGTTTTTGAATACTTTTAGTAAAGCAATTAATTTTTTATATAGAGAGACAATAAAAAAACAGTTGGGAACATTTAGTAATTTTTAGATTTTGTACAGAAAAACATTACATTTTATTATAAAATTTTTTAATGTAATTAAAAATTACAATTTTTCAACTTGAATTCTTAAAAGTGAAAAAAATTTTAATTTAAAAAATTGTTTAATTAAAAAACAAATGTTAACAAATTTAACAAATTTTGTTAAATTTAGTTAATGAATAAAAACAGTATTTTGCTAAGTTAACATTTTTTGCTAAACACCAAATAACAATTTTCAAAAAAAATTTTACTTTTCACTATCAAATTTTTTAATGCAATTAAAAAATAAAATATTTACACTGCAATTTTGAAAAGTAAAAAAATTTTTAATTTTAAAAAATTGTTTAATTAAAAATACAAAATAAAGCAATTTTAAATAATTTAGTTTTTTTCAAATGTTTGTTTCTACAAAAAAAATTAACAACAAAAAGTATTTTTTAAGTTTACATTTCTAGTTTTTAGTTTCTAAGCAACCAATAACAACAAAAACATAGTTTTAAAGTTTTAAAAATATTTTTGAAATCACAAAAATCACTACAAAAAATGAATTTTTTAACATTTTTATTACATATTTCAAATTTGTAAAAAATTTTTATATTTAGAAAAATAAAACAAAACACATAAAAATAAAAATTCACTTTTTCAATTTAATAATAATTAAAATTAAAAACACAAATAACAAAATATGTGAATAAATGCATTATTCTTAAGATTCAAAAAGTTTTTGTTTAATTATAAATGCAAATAGTTTTAAATTTCATTTTAATTTTCAAGTTTTAACATATTTTATTGTATTTCTAAATACAAATCTTTTTAATTTTAATGTAAAAATGTTTTCTCTGTTTTACAAATATTTTAGAAATCTTAAAATTTAAAAATAAGAAAAAAATAAAATTACTTTTTTAAGATTAAAATAATTTTTTGTTAAAAAATACTTTTGAAAAAAATCAATAAAACTAAAATTTTTTAAATTAAATCAGAAAAGTCAAGCAATTTCTTATAAAAAAATAATAACTATAATAAAATAATAAACAAAATAATATAAAATAAGAAACTGAAAAGAAAAATAAATTAAAATAATTAAAATTAAAAAAAATTAAGTTTTTAAGTTTGTTGTTTATTACTAAAAAAGATTTTTTATTTTTTTATGTAAAAAAATTGGATTTTTATGTATATTAAACAAATTAACACTTAAAAACAAAATAATGCATGTTTGAGTTTTAGTAAGTTTTTTTAATTAAAAGTGAAAATTTTTTTTAAATTAAAATAGCAAAAACTATTTTTTTTCATTTAAAAAAAGATAATAAACATTTTTTCAATTAAAAAAATTAAACAATTATAAATACTAAATCAATTTTTTTTAAGCTTTAAACAATCTTTGGTTTAATTAAAAAAAAATATTCTGAACAACGTAGCTTATAATGTTTATAATGGCTAACGTGTTTTTTTTTAACAAAAAAATACAAAAATTGTTGCAATATTTTTGTTTTATTAAAATTTTTGAAAATTTATGATTTCTTACAAAATTAAAGAAATAACATAAATTTCACTCACGCTATGAACTTCTTTAGTATAATTTAAATATTTTTCATCGTCTTAACAACTTGTTTATTTTTTAATAAGAAGCCGTTTTCATGTCATAAAATACATAAATACAACTTTTAAACAGTCAAAACTTAACTTCAAACACTTCTATCAAGATTCATTCAATGTGCTTAGGTTCTTTGAAGTGCTTGGTGCCTTCACAATCATCACAACCTTCCAATTGGTGCGCGTTTTATTTCATTATTTGTTCGTTGCATATTTAAGGGCGCTTAATTTAATTAAAAGTTAGAAGTTGCTGTCGTCATAATGAAAACACGCAAGCGACTGTGTACTTGAAAAGTAAATAAAAGTTAAAGTTTACGACAGACAGTGTGAGCAATGACAGACTACTGCAAAGTTGCGCGCTTTCTGTTACTTTAGCTGATAGAAAATTGTGTCGCATCACTTGGGTGAATGTTTGAAAATTTTCTATATACAATATTTTGTGCGCATCATTAGTAATTTAATTAGTAATTTAATTATTTGTTTAATTAGTAATTTTATTAGTCATGTTTTACAGGCAATCTTTTTCTTATAGGTGGGTTAATTTTATAATTGAAAATTCCTTAAGTTTTCTCTTTCTTCTTATGCATTTTTTTTTAATTTCTGTAATCATTAACAAACACTTTTGATTTCTGGATTTTATTCCATGTATTAATATATATTTTATTATATACTTTAATTTATATTTTATTTATTTATATTTTTATTTATTTGTTTATATTTGAATTTATTCATCAACGTTTTTTAAATTGTATTTCTAGCAATTCTTTCCTTCCTCTTATAACTCCAACAGTTTCTCACACAGAATTTAACCATTTCTCCAGCAAAAAGTAGAGATTCCTGTATAAAAGTGCTGTCTGTATAAAAGTATTTGTCTGCCTAATTTGGTTGCCAGTTACTTCTTACATTTCTATCATTTGCTACCATTTTCATGGCTGTCCCGCCTTGCAGATTGTCTCCAACTGTGCCTTACCGACAGCCTTTTTTTTCTTTCTATTTCCACTGTTAATTTACCTTTTTCTTGCCGATATGTCTTTGCCATTCTACCGTTTTCGGTGAGAATTGTGCCAGGTGAATGTTCTGTTCGACATGCTGCCGGCGTTCCGTACTCTACTCGTCTTTCTTACTACCTGTTTCCGCACTTTGCTGCCGCATATCTGTTTTCTTATTGTGCTCGTTTGCTACTTTCTACTGATTGTTGTTCTTGATTTTGCGCTCGTATGACGACCTTTTTGCTTCATTTTTGCAATTATTTTATAATAAAGTTAAACATTGAGTTGGCAAAGACAAGCAGCAACGTAGCGATTACTTCATCGTCAATGGCGGCATTCTGATTGTCATTAGTGCGCGTATGATCATTATTGTGATTGTAGGCATTATTGTCATTAGGCGCAAATAACTGGTAGATGTTCTGCAAACATTTCGCTGTAGGTGTGGGAAAATGCCTTATTCCATACTCGATGTTCAAGAGGCTATTGCACTGTCTGCAGCAGGAGTTGCGTGTTTGTTCTTAGTTCCACTTGACGTTGTTAGTCGTTAGTGGTTATACATTTTTAAATAATAGTAGACACTAATGCATAGAATGTTAAAGTAGTTGAAAGTAGTTGCAGCGGTAGTGAGGTCTTTTGAGTCTGGTGGAAAAATAGTTTAACCCTAGAAAGGTAATCTTCGTTGATTCGACGAACACCACATAAAATTCTTCAGATTTCTCCTTATTCTTCGATGTGATTGCTTTCTCTTTTCATATGATCTCAGTTGGCTTTCGCGGAATACAAGGTTTTGCAGCACGAGCGCAACGTAAGTTTTATTTTTTTATAGAAAAACAAAACTAGGCTTCGTCGAAACGACGAAGAATACCATTAACGTAACTTTTTGCAACTGAATACGAGTACTATACATTTTTTGGAATTGGTTAATTAAATATTAATTAGTTAAGTTAATTAGTTAGTTAGTTAATTAGTGTACAAGTTAGTTAGTTAAATAGTTAAATAGAATTGTAAAAAATTAGTTATATTTTTGGATTTTTTGCTTTTTATTTGTTTTTTAAGGAATTATAATTGTGTTTCTGTCTTCATAAAGAAGCTATGTATTGTTATTCACTTTATTTTAATTTTAATTATTTTTTAACTTCTGATACTCATTCCGATCTCAAAAATAAATGTACCTCAACCCAAATTATTGAAAAATACACAAATAATTTTAAAAAATATATACGGTGGGAATTATTTACACAAAAATGTCTAAGTATAATTATAAAATTAAGTTGGAGTTTATACGATTTCTAATACTTCCAAAAATCGGAGTTGAATATGACTTCGTCGATTTGACAAAGATTACCAACAACGTATGTAAAATATGATTACCCTTCTAGGGTTAAACAGATTTTGAAATATTTAAGTACAAGTACACCAGTTGCCAAAATATTTGGTATGTGGCTGAGAAACTAATAAATTAGAATGGAAATCAGTGAATTTTAGTTGGTTAAAATCAGTGTTGCCAGAGACTTGAAATGACTTTCTCCTTAATCTTAAAAAAATACCGAAATTTCCTTCCAAAGGTTAAAAAATCGTCTCAAATTGTTTTTTAATTTGCGTAATTTTAAAGGAATTAAACTTCTCATAAGAAAATAAAAAGATATTCATATGATTTTTTTTTAATGCAGCCGTTTTTTATTCATCTTCAGCCTAACAAAAACTTAACAAAAAAAAAAAAAAGCAGGTGTACAACTTTGCTTCCGCCGTTTTTTTTTTCCAAAATTAAAAGCTTTATTGCGAAAAAGTGCTTACAGATGTATTATTCAAAGTATTGTCCGTCGCTAGCGACAACTTTCTCCCATCTTTCCGGCAATTTTCGGATCCCGGCTCGAAAAAAGGAGTCCTCTTTTGACGCTATCCATGAAGCAATCCATTTTTCCAATTCTTCGAAGGATTGAAAATGTTGATCTGCCAGGCCGTGTGCCATCGAACGGAATAGGTGGAAGTCAGAAGGGGCGACATCTGGGTAATACGGCGGGTGGGGCAAGACTTCCCATTTCAGCGTTTCCAGGTACTTTTTGACCACTTTTGCGACGTGAGGCCGAGCATTGTCGTGTTGGAGGATGACTTTGTCATGTCGCTCTTGATATTTTTAAAACGTTGAAACCACTCCCGACACGTTCTTTCACTCCGAGCAGCATCACCGTAAGTTTCTGAGAGCATTCGATGCGCTTCAGCTGCATTTTTTTTTCGAATTGTAACAGAAAAGTAAAACTTCCCGCAAATGGCGAGAATTGGGCACATAAACGGACATTTTCGAGCGTGAATAATACGAAAACAAGAACAACTGTCACTGAAACGGCGATGCCAATTCGTTAGGCACTGTCCACACTCACTTTAAAGGCATTACCATCTATGTATTTCAACCAGCCACAGCCGGTACAGCCACCTATCGGAAAACGGCGGAAGCAAAGTTGTACACCTGATATAACAAATGAATTAAATAAAAAGTAGAAGGGATTTTATTGTAACAGAAATAAGTGAGAACGAGATAGAATGAGCTTACATTTTGTAAGCTTAAAAAGTTTTAACACAATAGGATGATTTGACTTTTAAAATAGTTGCCAAACAATACTTCGTTATTTAAACATCGTCTAAAAATCCATTAAGGATCAGAAAAATCCCCCTAACATAAAATATAAATCTCCTAAACTTTCTCTTATACAATTCTTCCTCTTTAAAATTCTCCTAAAAGGCCAAGAATCCCCTAAGTCTAGGAGGAAATCTCCTAATCTGGCAACACTGGTGAAAATGGTAAACAAGTGATTAAGAAATTTTTGTTCATTTGTTGCATGTGCCTGACAACGTAATTCTAAGCTTTATTGCTTCTGGTGTTAGAATTTAACACTATTAAATAAAAAATAAAAAATTAATAAACTAAAAAAGTAAAGAGAAAATGTTTGGAAATTTATAAGTAAACCGAGAGTGAACAAAAATGGATAACATTTACTCAATTTTTTCATAGAATGACAGAAGTTTCCATAGAGATTAATGGTCAAAGCAATTGTCAACGAACCGAAAAATTTAAAAATATTTTAATGCCATGGAAATTGTTTAGCACTCGAAATGTGTAATGAATTCTGTTACATTGGTTGCCACGCTCAGAATTGGAATTGTCATCATTACGACTGCTAAACACTCTACTTATGACCAAATAAACTCATATAAAACGCTTAAAAAAACGTCTTTCGCAAGCTGCCAAACCGCCTTGCATACTTTGTAGACGCCTTAACAAGCGACTGCAGGTGGGCCGCTTCGCTTCAAAACACACACCGAGCTTTGCCTCAAAGTGCAGGCAGGCATTTTGGGTGCAGCCTTTTGTCGCATGACAAACACCTTAAATGGCAGCTTGAAGCGCGGCCAAAAGTGGCTGGTGCGATAAATAAATTAAATCGACTTTGATATTAACTAAACGCTTCAGCGCTGCAGCGGCAGCTGTGATTTGGCATAATTGCTGCGCGTGCGCTGTTACAATTTGTTGAACAAGCTTTGCTGTTTAGCTGTCGAAAGTGACAGTTTTGTTGCTTGAAAAACATGTATTTCAGAAATTATTAAAACAATAACGTTTAAAGTGTTTTGCAAAACAGCCATTAGACATTGGTCGGTGCGTCAATGTGTGGCACACATGTGTGTGGGAACAGCTGATGCCAAATGTGTGACAGCCTAAAAATAGTAAAAAAAAAACGAAAATGAAATGAAATGAATGAAATAAAACGAAATGAAATGAAGACGACAATGCGTGGTAACAATAAAATTTGTTATTTGTGTTGGACGCCGCCGTTGTTGTTGTTGTTATTATAATTGTTTCCGGCACACATGTGTGCGCACAAACACACAGATTTAACACACACACAACCACACTAACACACAAGTTAGCTCAATGCCAGTCGCACGCTTGAAGAAAAACACCAAATGTTTGCAGTCAAACGTCATTCGACGGTCGTATTGCAAAACGTGCGGTTGCCTTTCGATTGGCAGTGTGGCAGTGTGCAATTCGGTGCCGGCAAAAATAGTGTAATTATTGTTGTATTTGTGCAGTGTTTTTGTGAATTTTAAGTGAATCGCCACTTGGAAAATATCCCAAAAAATCAATAAAATTTATGATTTTTCCTTCTGTGGCATATAAACAATTTTCGCATTAATTTGTTGGTTTATTTTTGTTTATAAAGATTTATTGTTGTTGTTATTATTGCAATTTAACAACTTTTCATAGTGTTTACATTGTTGTTGTTTAAGCTAAAAATTAATTTGCATTTCATGTGAATTTGCGTGAAAAGATTTTCGTAATTTGGACGCCACGCGTTCGCCTCGTCCTCGCTGGCTGCTTTGACGTCAAATTGCTGCCAACAAGCGTTTTTATTATTTTCTCTTTGGTTTTCATTAACGTAAACTTTTACTTTAATACAATATTTGTTTATTTGCGCTTTCAAATAAGCAATTTGCATGAGTTGCGCCAAGAAACCGCAGTGAAAACGAGCAGCAAGTGGAAAATGTATGCCAACACAGATTAACGAGCAGCTGGCGGAAATGCTTCGAATGTGGTTTTGCTGAAAAGCGAAAAGAAACGTTTTAATTGGTTTTAACATTTTATAGATTACGAACATTTTCGTTGAGTGAAGCAAAGATAAAACTTGAAGAAACATGCCGCCTTATGTTATGCGACATTTTTCAAATACACTGCCGGTGGGTATTTAATTAATTTATTTTTTACATTTTTATACAATAAAAAAAGTTTGCAAATTGCTTGAATTGTTCTTAAAAATATTGGAGATAGGTGGAAAAATGTTTGGAAATTTTGTTAAATATAAAAATACAAGAAATGATTAATGTGAATGTAATAAAATTTCCACTGTTAAACATTTCGAAGCTCCTTTTCAACTCAGAACATGACAAAACCAGCGAAAAGAAACTAATCGTACTTGTGATTTCTATAGTACAGTAGCGTTAACAATATCTTTATAAATGTTTTGCAAGTCAATCGAAGTCGAAATTATATCTTTAGGTATAAATCAAACATATGGAATGAAATCTTTTGATATAAATCAAATAGAACATTCCAAAACGCTTTGCAACAAGTTTTGGTCATTTAAACTATCTACGTACCTAGTAATTTCTTAAGCTTAAATTCACCAACATTTTACATAATTCAAATTTTAATTAACACATCCTCACACAATGAAGATTTCAGCCAATTTTCATGAGCTTCTCAGTCTCAAATAGCGTTTTGCCTCATATTGAATTAACTTTTACTGCCTCTAGATTATGAAAACTGACTTTCAAATATATATAACATCCTAAAAGGAAAATTTGAAAATTTTTGTAAATTACCTTTCAGTTTTCAGTCTTTTTACAACGACTTTCAAAAAAACATAACCTCCAAAAATGTTTTTAAAATTTTTATAAATTATTTTCATCGGATTCTCACTGTCCATCTTCAAAAAATGTTTATTTTCATTTCATTTCAATGCTCATCTTTGATCCTCCTAGATTTGCTTACAACGACTTTCCAATAAACATAACCTCAAAAAATGTTTTTTTATATTTTGATATATTATTTTCATCGGATTCTCAATGTCCATCTCCAAAAACTATTTACATTGATTTGATTTCAATGCTCATCTTTGATCCTCCTAGGTCTGCTTACAACGACTTTCCAATATACATAACCTCAAAAAGTATTTATTTCCATTTGAATTCAACGCTTATCATTGATCCTTCTGCTTTAATGACTTTCAAATTTGATTTCAAAGCTCAACTTGGAGCCCTCTAAGTCTGCTTTCAAACACTTTCAAATATACATAACCTCAAAAAATTGTTTTAAAAATTCTAATAAATTACCTTTCCATTTTCTAAGTCTGCTTTCAACAACTTAAAAATAAACATAACCTCCAAAACTGCCCATTTCTATATTATTTCACTGCTCATCTTTGAACATCCTAACTCTGATTTCAACCAAAATTCCTCCAAAAATTGTTTTAAAAATTTTTATAAATTCTGATTTCAGCCACTTTCAAATACACATAACATCCACAAATTGTTTTAAAAATTACCTTTCAACTTTCTAAGTCTGCTTTCAACGACTTTTAAATAAACATATCCTCCAAAATTTTTTTTTTAATTTCTTGTTAATTGTTTTCATCTGATTCAATGGACATCTTTGGGTCTTCTAAGTCTGCTTTCAACGAATTTTAAATAAAAATAGCTTCCAAAAAATTTTGTAAAATTCTTGTAAATTCAATGCTCATCTTTGATCCTCCTAACCTCCAAAAATGTTTTACGAAGCATATTGTTTTATATATATTCGATTCAATGCCTTCGGTTTGAGCCTTTAGGCCTCTACCTCTTGCTTTCTTCGGCTCTACAACTCATAACCTCAAATAATAAATAAAATATGAACATTTTATTTATATTCCCATGACTGCATCTGCCGCCGGTGACTAACCTTTGCTTTCGCTAACCTCTAAAAGTGCAAATTATAAATTTTTTTTTGCATTTAAAAAATCACAAAAAACACACAATATTCACTCTTCATCGTCACGCTCTCCCACCACGCAACGCATTCCGCCATTGCGGCGCACATTGCAATTGCAATTAACGCTCAAACTTCAAAACGCCATTGACAGTTGCACGTGTGTGCGTATGTGTTTACTTGCTCATTGACAGCTGCTGCGCCGTTCATGTTAATGTTTATCTTTCATTATTGTAAATAAATTGGCGATTTTTTGTTTTTGTTGTGTATTTTTTTACTTGCTACCAGCTAATCAAGTGGCATCAATGCGCACTTAACAGATCGTTGTCTGCTGATTTGACAATGCAATGCTGTCAGCTCAACAATTTCATTAAAATAACACAAAAATATGCAGAAAACCGTTAGGTATTTGAGAAGCAACAACTGCTGCTGAAATGGACAGAACGAAAGAGGGAAAGAAAGGGAAAGGGGAAAGAAGAGTTGAAGAAATGTAGTGTGAAAAACAGAAAATGAATGACAGAAAATACGAAATTGATTTTGAAAAGTTTGGCAAACTTTTGCAATAAATTGCCACAACAACAAGAAACGCTTGACAAAAGCATTAATTACATTTATAGCCTGAATATGGATGCAAAAGGGATAAAGACAGGTGGCAAAGTTTGAGTTAACTTCTTTGTCTATTTTGATTTATTTAGATTTTGATTTGAATCGAAATTGTCCACGCCAAATTCAAAGCAGACTTTTGTATTTATTTCTCTTAGTTTTAACCAGAAATTTCTTATGATGTCACGCTTGTCTTCTTCATTGGCTGCTTCTATGGCCAAATGTGTCCATGTTTTGAGTTGCTTTTATTTTCATATATTTTTCTAAAACGTGTTTACGTTGAAATGCAAATTTCGCTATTGTTTTCTTCGCACTAACGATCTGTCAGTCCTAATGAGGCAATTCGTTGTTTGATGGTGTTCAGTCGGTTGTTGGCGCCGTTGGCAGTGAATGGTTTCTGGCCAAATTGTTTCGGTTCTCATGGTACAACGATACGAAAGAATTTGTCATTATAGCTGAAAGAAAGAGGTGAATGGTTTTTTGTTGATTATAAAACTAAATATTTTTGCAAGAAAGTAAATTTTTGTTATAACATATGTTATGAAAGAGCAATCAAAATCATTGAATTGGTGAAAAAATACTTTAAGTGTCATTTAGAGAACTTTTGTAAAGATTTTGTAGATTGTTGCACACTGCAGCTGAAGATTGAAAAGAGTCTTTGGAATGTGTGTTTTGTTGTTGTTTGGGATGTCTCATACAATCGATGTATGTACTACGTAGCCCAGTCTTGCTTAGCTCAGTTCGCCTCGACACCCCAGCATGAAGTTCAATGGGTTCTCATCTCAGAGGTCGTGAATTCTTCCGACTTTCCTAATTTCCTAATTTTCTTCTTTCTAATTGTTAATCATATCTTCAGCATTATCTTCTTCTTCTTCTTTTACTTTTGAACAAGCTCTCATCCTTTCCACTCCAATCAGTTGGAATGAGCAACTCGCAGCAGATTTTCATATCCAGTAGCCATACTAGTGCTACAACAACAACTCTAGCAGTGTTAGCTTGGACTAATGGAAATATTTCACAGCACATACATTATCCAAAAGCAGCTTAGCCAAGACACCAACCTCTTAGTTTTCCAATAATAACTCATCCTAACAACTCCCTTTTCAATAAAAACTCCTACAACAGCTACTGGTACCAAAATGGAGTTCTACAGAACCCAGTAAGAAACTTTCACTTACGAAGGCATTTCTCAAGAGACAACAGATGACAACTCCATCACCATCACCCATTCTGGCAGAATTTCAATCAAACTGGCTCGAAACTGAGAATTGTTGTCTAAAAGTTGATATCAAATTAAAAGCGTTTCTTAACCCTTTCGGGACGGAGTTTAATTTTGAAAACCAAAATACTCTTGTTAGAAATGATCCCATGCTATGCATTTTATCCGGGGACATATAATTCGAATAAATATTTTGCGTGGGGCATGACATCTGAATAATTGTTCTGAGGGACATTTGAAACTTGCTCGGACGTATTATAAAAGTAGTCCCGAAAGGGTTAATGAAATGACATGGAATCAATTTTGGTATTTTCCTGTCAACCCAAAAGCTGTTAGTATTGAACAAAAACTATTGTAACGTAATGAAATTGTTAGCTTTTCATTTAGTGACCTTTCAGAACAAAAAATTATGAAGTCAACATAGAAAAAATGTATGTAATCAAATATTTAAAATATTTTTCCTGTACTAAAACAAACTGAAAAACCATTCAAACCACTAAGAAGTAAACAGAATTAGATTTAAAATTCAGTTAAATTTATATTTTCAACAACTTTTAGTTAAAATTTCTCAAGTTTAAATGAACTTCTATGAAGTTTATATTAAAATATAAAATATTGTAGCCATTTCTAAAACTGCATCATGCCAACAATTTCAAGTTGTAGACTTCATTGCTTAACGATTCGCATAGAAAAACAATAGAAATACATTTTTTGCTTTTCGTGCCAAATGAATCGGCAAGACAAAAGTCACGTTTTTTCTGGCAAAACAAAGCCCGCAGTTTGGACTATAAACTGGGAAATAGACAAAAAAGACAACACGCCAGACAAACAGACAGTAAGGCAAACCAAATTTAGTACTCTGGCAGTAAGAACTGTGGCAAAGAAGCGATTTTATTTCTTGTTTTTTGACACAAAAACCTTTGAAGTTTAGTAGTTTAGAAAACATTGATGTTATTGTTTTCATGTAAACCAGACAAATATAAGTAGGAGTCGAAAGACTTCAACTAAACTGCAAGTAGAATTAAAAACACTCCAATCAGACAGTTCAAAGAAGGGCGGATTTCATTTAAAACAAAACAACCAAAAAATTCCATAAAAAATTACAAAAAACTATCAACTAAAAATTATAAAAAGTCACTGCAAAAACGTGCACTCACTGTTGAAAATTGCTATGAAAATTAATGCCAAAATCGCGTAACTTTTCAGCCGCTCAGTGTCTGTGTGGTCACTAATGGTCGACGACTTAATAGCGGCAAAAAAAAACAGTAATTATTGTTGGCACTTTTTCTTGGCATATTTCGCCTGTAATTTGGCGCTATTTGTCAAAAGTATAAAAAAAAAGAAAATAAAACAAAATAGCAAATACAAAAACTAGAAAATGCTGAGAGGAAAAATGCCAAAAACTAGCAATAAATGTAGTCGTGCAAATTGTGAGGTTAAGGAACGCTTAATTGTTGAAATTTGCGTCAGCGGCCGCTGTCGCTGTGGTGCAAAGTAGAAATGACAACAATCAAATTGTTTCGTATACCAATTTGTTTAAATAAATATTTATTTTTTACTCTTAGTTTAATCTTTTTTAATAGAAATTAATGAAATTAATGGGCGGCATGCGCAATTTGATTTTATGGCGGCACTTTACAGAAAAAAAATCAATTTTTTTTTTCAATATTTTTGGGACAATCACATTCATGTCACAGCGAATGTGAATGCGCCAAAAAAGCAACAATAATCACCATGAATACAAAACAAATTATCAACAATGACACAGTGAGTTCATATTAAAATATTTGTTGCTTTGTTGTTTTGCTGTTTTTTATGTTGGCACATTTTATTTTTGTCACGTTTCGCTGCGCTCATATTCATATTTTAAGTATACGCCGCGTTGGCTGCCAACCAAAAAAACAAAAATATGTGTAATGCCAACAAATATGCCGCCAACAACAAAAGTGTCAATATTCATAAACGGAAATAAACCGTTAAATTTGTCAATTTACGGTAGCAGTGATTTTTTGAATTACCATTATAATTTCTTTTGTTGTGTTGAAGGTTTATTTTAATTTGAATGATTCAGATTGAGTTATGGGGGTTTTTAAACAAAAACTTAAACTTACATATTGTTTGCAAAATATTTTGTGCAATATTTCATTCAGCAAAACTAATGTCTAGTTGGTTATATTAGTCTATTGAAGATCGGCCATGGTTTGTGATTATCCCATCTCTAACAGTTCACCTTCGTATGTGAAAGTTTCTTACTGGGTTGTATAAAACGCCCTGTGTGCATGCGTTGTTGCTAGGTAGGAGTTGTTATTGGAAAACTCAAAGGTTAGTGTCTTAGATAAGCTTATTGGTTGGTTACATTAATCGATTGAAGTTCTGCCCAGATGAGTGACTGGCCTATCGCTAGCAGTTCCAGTTCCCTCGGAGAAACGCCTTCGTGTCTAAAAGTATCCAACTGAATTGTGTAGAACGCCCTCTTTGCATCCGTAGCTCTTATGTAGATAGAAGGTGTTATTGGAAAACTCAAAGGTTAGTGTCTTAGATTAGGTTGGTTGGTTGGTTACATTAATCGATTGAAGTTCTGCTCAGATGAGTGACTGGCCTATCGCTAGCAGTTCCAGTTTCCTCGGAGAGACGCCTTCGTATCTGAAGTTTCTAACTGAATTGTGTAGAACGCCCTCTTTGCATCCGTAGCTCTTATGTAGGAAGAAGGTGTTACCGGAAAACTCAAAGATTGGTGTCATAGATTAGGTTGGTTGGTTGGTTACATTGATCGATTGAAGTTCTTCCAAAGTGTGATTAGCCCATCGCTAACAGTTCACTTTCGTATGTGAAAGTCTCTTACTGGGTTGTGGTGGGTTAAGCTGTTATGAAGGTAGAAGGTGTAATTGGAATACTCCAAGGTTGGTGTCTTTGATAAGCCTATTCTGGATGATGTACGTGCTGTGACATTTTTCTGTCACAACGAACCACAGTGATTCGTTCCATAGACAAAATTCAATAATTTTATAGTCTCAGAATTTAACAATTTTGATGTCATTTGAAAGGTTAAACTCCAACTAAGAAAACACCAAAAAATCTGTGCAAAAAATTTATTAGTGTCTGTGCAAAAGCGACTCAAAGTTGAAACTTTTTTCACAAAAAAATGTAAACACATCTTTTCTGTTTTTTAGTCTATTGAGGGAAAACAATTTTAAAAATACATGGTTCTCAAGAAGTTGCTAGAACTTTAAATATAGATTAAGAAATGATGTGGCCATTTTCGAGTTTAATTTTTTCTCAAAATTTGCGAAGCTGAGGCTTTTACATCACTTTTAATTCAAAATATTTTTCCAAATTAAAAATCTAAAAATTGGCAAAACTTAGAAGAAAATATCTAAAAAGTAAAAAAAAAAATCAAAATTTGCAAAGCTGAGGCTTTTACTTCACTGTTAATTCAAAATATTTTTCTAAATTAAAAATCTGAAAATTGGCAAAACTTAGAGGAAAATATTTAAAAAGTATGTGAAAGTATGTTCCTGGATTTTTTTTTATTTTAAGAAGCATTCTTTCTTTTTCGGATTGTGTAATTGTATTCCCCGATATCTTCCGATCTCAGAAAATAATTCAATTTCAAAAGTGATCTAAACACCTATTTTTCGACAAAATTTCTTTCTTTCATGCCTAAAAGTATGCAATCAGCATGAAAAATTGAGAAAACTGCAAAACTGCAAAACATACATCTATTATTATCGTTTTTATTGAAAAACTAAAGGGTCCTGCGATAATTTCTGTTACTCTTTGCAATTACCAATGTTGACGTTACCGATTAAATGTTAAATCTGAAAATCTATAGCTCTCAAAAAATGACGCAATTTGAAAATTTGAGGCTCTGGCATTGCCAAACTACAAAAGTTAAAGAAAAACAAAATAGAGATTTCAATGCAGCAGACCATGATTATTAACAAGTATGCCAAATTTTATGAGGAACGGATCACTCCTTCTAATTTTGTCCCGCGGTTGTATGAAGTCGAATCACTGTGCGAACTTGCAAAGCTAGTAGAACTGTTGTTGTTTACATTTCACTAATTCTGAAGAATGGAATTTAATACCCTTCTCTGCTGTTATGTTTCACTTTCAACCCAAATCGCTATTGGAATCCATATTTGTTTAACTTATAGTCCAATTCAATAATCATTTTCATTTTAGTTGCAACAACATAGCAAAATAAACCACCGTACGCACACAACCACAGCCATCCATAATCAATCAATCAATGCCCACATAGGCAGCTGAAAATATTAAAAAATTGTCTGCCTGTGATTGAATTAATTTTGGAAAATTACGCATCCACCAAATAACTCACAAACAGCAACACTAACACACACACACACACCAAATTTAGCTCACGCCCTCTGTGAGCCTTTACGCATTTACATTTATGTGAACGCCTCTAATATAAAATTATTACAACAAATCATGGCATTACACACCAAATTGACGTACATAGAATTTTCTCTAAAAAAATTAAATTTTCCATAATTATTTGGGCGCATGTAAATGTTGATTGTGTGGCCATGTAATTTTCTAATTTCCGTCCGCCTTCGAAAGCATTACAAACGTTGTGTAAATTTACACACCCAACAGCACAGCATAAATAATTGGGCGACGTGGGCTTTGCAAATTTATTCAGCCGCGTATTAGTCGCTTCTGTGTCAGGCAGATTTGCGGTGTGAAATCAATTTTCCAATTCAATACAATCGCGATATGCGAATTTCGCAGCATTATTGCATCAAAGCGAAAGCAAAACCAATTTCGTGCCCGTGTGCGTTGCGGTTGTGCGCTTAGTAGAGGTGTTGCTGTTCTTGTTGTTGTTGTTGTTGTCGTTGTTATCTGTCCATGTTGCTGCGACCGTTGTTGAGACCTTTCAATTTATGCTCTGTTCTACTTGAATGAATTGCCTGATTGATTTATGGTTTAATGTGCGTTAATGGTGTTGTTGTTGATATTGTTGTTGTTGTTGTTGTGGTTGTTGTTGTTGTTGTTTTTGGTTATGTTGCAGAGGTTACTATTGGTATGGAATGTTGTTATTGTTGCCACTGCTGCTGCTTTGGTTATGTTGCTGAAGTTGCTATTGGTATGGGTTGTTGTTGTTGCTGTTGTCTGCGTTGCTGTTGAATTTTTCTCAAGCCACACATTTCTTGTTGCCATTGTTGTTGTTGTTTTGTGTTGACTGCATTTGGTACGTTGCTGTAATTTGTTGTTTCTACTTAGATAGTTTTGTGGTTATCGAGCGCAGTTAACTTTTTGTAGAAATGGTTGAAAGTTTAATAAAAAAAAAAAAATAGAAAAATATTTAAATTGCAGAGGTGCTAAGCGGTTGAGGTTAATAATAATAAAAAAAATCAGTAAATTCAGAAACTTGACTCTAAGAAGCCAAGGTGGTTGCTTTTATAAAAATAATAAAACTCTTGTTGCAGAAATGATTTGAAAATATAATAAAATATAATAAAAAAAATAAAAAAAATATAAATTGTAGAAGGTAATTGATGGTTGATGGTTGAGGTTAATAATAAAAAAAATGTCAGTAAATTCTGAAATTTAAGTTCCATGGAGCCAAGGTGGTTTACACAAAATTTTACACAAATAATGAAATATAATAAAAAAAACATAAAAAATAATTTAGATTGTAGAAGGTGCTATGGTTGATGGTTGAGGTTAATAATAAAAAAAATTTCAGTAAATTCAGAAATTTTAGGAGGCCAAGGTGGTTGCTTCTACAAAAATAATGAAGCTCTAAATTGTTGTAAACATTATTTTAAATAATAATAAAATATAGTAACAAAAATAAAAAATTATTTAATTTATAGAAGGTGCTACGGTCGAGGTACTGAGGGTTCAATCCCTTGTGTCCAATTTTAAGTACTTTAAAATTAACTCTCACGAATAGCCAAAGTAATGTAAAATAGTATTCAAGTTTCATTTTCAATAGTAATTTTCCACTTCTTCCCCACTCCATACGTCACTACCTATCAGCGCCATAAAATCACATATCTTGAGCCACACAATTAGGCAGTTAATTAACCCTTAGTTGGCATGCAAACAACGACCGCTCCACTTTTGGCTATCATTGCACAAATATTTAACTTACTTAACTGCTAAGTGCAGAAAATGAAAAACAAAATCTACACAAATAAAAGCAGCAAGAGATAAGCTAAAATTAAAAAATACAAATAAATAAATAAATCTAAATGCTTGCGGTACAAAGCCAACAAACGCCAACCGCTGCCATAACACGGCGGCAAATTGTGCGCCTACACACCGTTGGCGAGCAATTAAAATAAAAGCGCAAAAACTACGCAAATAACACAAAGCAAAGCACACACAGTGGCAGCGAATAAGATACAATAAAGAAAAACAAAAAACAAAAGAGCCAAAGAAGCTGTGTTGTCTCAGAAGATGCTAAATTGCAGTCTAATGTGGCAGAAAAAAATCAACTCGAGTGGGATACAAGTCAGACAGCGCGCGTTCAGACTTATGCAAACTTAAGCTCAGCTGTGAGCTTGCAACTATTTTGGTATTTCATGAGCATTGGCACAAACGAAAATGTTAGTACGAGTGTAAATTTTAAGACTATTGGAAATGTTTAGCAAACAAAAAGCCATGAATGGTTGTTCGTCCTGTGTCTGTTGTGGCATGGAAAAGTTTTTAGTTTTAGCTTAAACATTTATCCAATCATGCGCTCACAAAGCTGAAAAATTTAGCTAATTTGCTTGGCTTGATTTTATTTTAATTTTATTTTTTATTTTATTTTATTTTATTTTATTTTATTTTATTTATATTTATTTATTATATTTTATTTTATTTTATTTTATTTTATTTTATTTTATTTTATTTTATTTTATTTTATTTTATTTTATTTTATTTTATTTTATTTTAATTTATTTTATTTATTTTATTTTATTTTATTTTATTTTATTTTATTTTATTTTATTTGAAAAGTTACTCTTTTTCGACCACAAAATGGAAAATTTATACATTTTCAAATACTTCCATCAGTCTTTTATTTCAAGTGAATTTGTATTTAAATAAAACCAACTATGGCATCAAGAGCTCGCGCAATTATTTTTTTAAGACTATTAAGCAAACAGTGAGAAAAATTAAATTGAAATATCAAAAGGCAATGCAACGCGCATATTTCACGAGTTGGCCAAGTTGAACTATAAACACACATAAACAAATATTGACAGGTGTACAGGTGTATGGGTAATGGCATTTGTTTGTATGGGTGCTGTGGGTATTTTATTTGATTGTTGCCTTTTTATGGCGCAAAAAATGCAAAAATATGCGGGTAAAACTTACACATTTGCTTTATATGTTCAGACCATTGAAGTGGCTTTCGAAAGCGCAGCTTACGATGGGAAATAAATGCGGTAAAAGCGATTTATTGACTGCGTTGTGTGTTGTTATCTTTAGTACTTTTTTACGTCTTTTAATGCAGAAACTTAACTATAGTTGCTAGTTGGAAAAGAGAACTGAACTGAAATCATGTCGAGGGTTTTGTGGATTGAAAATTGAACGGTGACGATAACTTGGAGCTTCTTACTGAAACAGTTATTGGTACTAAGACAATAGGCTCCAAGTTGTCATTAACCAAAGACAAAGAATGTTGTGGAGGTGAAAAATCTGGACAGTATAGCAAAAAATGCCATAAGAGTCGATTTGGAAACAAAGCCACAGGAGTCATTGAACACTGAAGCTAAGTAAGAGGAAAAAACTGTTTAGATTCTCCAGACCCTGTCAGAGAGAACGAACATCAACGACTGACTAGAAGAAGAAGGAAAAGTGAGGAAGTTGAGCACTTAACAATGCAGAAACTTGGACTGAAGAAGAAGGAAGACTGCAGAAGAAGAAGGAAAAGTGAGGAAGCTGAGCACTTAACGATGCAGAAACTTGGAGTTCTAGCATAAGAAATTATTTGGAGTGGCCTAGTGGGCTCCAAGTTGTCATTAACCAAACACTGCTGTGTAGGTGAAAAATTTGGACAGTATAGCAAAAAATGCCATAAGAGTCGATGTTGAAACAAAGCCACAAGTGTCATTGAACACTGAAACTAAGTGAGAGGAAAAAACTGTTTAGATCCTGCAGACCCTGTCAGAGGGAACGAACATCAACCACTGACTGAGAGAAGGAGGAGAAGTGTGGAAGATGAGAACTAAATTATGCAGAAACTTGGAGTTCTAGCACCAAGAATTATTGGGAGTGGATCAGTGTGCTCCAAGTTGTCATTAACCAAACACTGGAATGCTTTGGAGGTGAAAAATTTGAACAGTACAGCAAAAAATGCTATAAAATCTCTTTTGCAATTGACACTGAAACTGCTCCCAAAGCTGAGATGTTAGTTGCCTTAGGTGAGCAGGAAGCAGACTCTGTTAGAGGGCAGCCAACGCCAGAGGCATAAGAACTTGCGGCAAAGTTAACCCCTTGAGGAGGGGTGGAAAGCGAGGCTGCCAAAGCTGAGCGTTGGGGCAGAGAGGTGGGGGCCAAGTCCATTGGATGGCGGCCAAGTTAGTCTGATCCCAAGTGGGGCTCAACGGTTATCTGTCCTCGGATCGCATACATCTGAGTCTCAGTCAAAATGTATGCAATACTTGACGCAATGAACCTTGTTGTGGAAGGCAGATAGGAAGTAAGATCCATCTCTGTTTGTAGAGAAAGCCAAGCTGCATCAGGCATGTCAGACAGAGTGCTAAGTTCTTTCTGTGGGAAAGATGATGAGACAATACCTAACATTCTGTGTTTCCGACTCGCTTACATTCGAATCAGGTTCCAGACATTAGGCACTTCTCTTCTTCTTATTGTTGTTGTTGCTAATACCAAAACCTCTCTATCGCTGCTATTACTTTTGTTTTTGCTGTTGTTATTTCTCATCTTTGCTACTAAGTATTTTATCATTTCATTTGTCTTTTATCTTTGTTGTTGTTGTAGGTGAACACAATGCTTGACTGATTCGCTGGCAGTAAACATATTCTTTTTTCGATATTATTCACAGTTTCATGGTTCGTTGATTTGGCCAATTTCAACATCATTCAGTAAAAACAAAAGCAACAAAAACAATAACAAAGTTAACAATATCACTGTGAGCTTCGACGGCGGCGGCAGCATTCGCCATCAACAGTAAAGCACAAAAAAGCAATAACTACAAGCAACAAGCGTTGAACCCGACAGAAAGCAACAATAACAACAACAACAACAGCGACTACAATGAAATAAAACCATGATAACAATAACAAAAACAACAGCAACTACAATGCAATAAAAACTGATAGCTCACCATGCCAAACACTTTGCTGGCTATTATGGCTACTGTTGTTGTTATTGTAGTTATATTTCTTACAGTTTATTGTTGTTGCTTCTGGTTGCTGTGCTTATCATTATCATTGTAGAATATGAAGTTTTTGTTGTTGCTCATGTAAACTTATATATGAACGAGTACAAATGTTTGTTGTTGTTGCCCATACAAATGTTTGCTGCAATGCTGCTTGTACTGAAACTTTTTTATTAATTTTTTTATATTTTTATTAAATTTAATTTTTTATATTTTTGCTACTTTTTTTTCTTTTTCACCTTCAACATTTTTAACGCTTTTCCATTGAATTTCTTGTGCGCTGCGTTACCTGTTTCGCTGTTTTTTTCATTTTTTGTCTGTAATATTTCCTTTTTGTTGTTGTTGCTGTGTATTGCCGACTTTGCTTTTGGCTCTCCCATTGTTGGCCGTAAACGGCTCGAAGTGCATTCAGGCGGCAAAATAAAATGCAATTTTTCAACCAGCATTTTTTCACGTATATTTTCATTGTTGTTGTTGTGCTTTTGGTGGTTTTGTGGTATTGTCCTTATTGTTGTTGTAATCTTTGCTCAAAGGCCTTTTGCCGCAGTTGTAATTATTTTTCATTTAATTTTAATTAAATAAATCGCTTTAATGCTCATCGATGGCAAATTATGCAGAAATAAAAGAGCATAAAATTGCTTTCGGTGATTACATTCAAATTATTCTGTAAAAGAATTAATATTTTTTAATTATTAAGAATTAAGAGAAATGAATCAATCATAATCAAAGTTATATCAATGAAAGTGTTGGAAAATGTTTCAAAATTTAAAAGAGAACTACTAGAATTTTTATCAATCAATCAAAATCAAAGTTGTATGCATTAATAGTTTTCAAAATGCAATTCATTCACCTTCCACCAATCATAATCAAAGTTATATCAATGAAAGTGTTGGAAAATGTTTCAAAATTTAAAAGAGAACTAGGAAAGTTGTATCCGTCCATCAAAATAAAGTTGTATACATTAAAAGTTTTCAAAATTCAGCATCAGAAGGCATCAAAATTGTTTTAAGTTGTTGAAGAAACATAACCAAATTTTTTTTTGTTGAGGAATAACTTCCGTTTCACTCTCCCGTCTTCCATGTCTTTCCCTCACTTTCCATACACATACAGCAAAGTCCCCTAAAAAGGCCATCTCGCTGAACCCAGCACCGCCCTGAGAAAACGTTGCGCCCCATGTGCGCGTTGGCAACACTTTTTCATGAGCTGCCATTTGCCTGACGCTGCCACTTGGCCGCTTACTTATTCGCTCTTCTTGCGCTGCAGGCAATAAGCTATCAGTAAATTATTTAAATGCCTATGGCATATTACAACAACAATGTTAATAAGCCGCAACAGCTGAGTGTTTGTGGAGTGAAAATAATTTCCCTTGAAAATAGCCGACGGCAGAGTTGAGTCGAGCGAACGCGTTGTCTGTGCTCGTTGTTTGCTGCCGGTTGCGGTGATGATAAATGATGCTGGCGAAATGTTTTATTTTATTTATGTTTTGCAAAAACCAAGAATGAAGCACCGCGTAGTTGAATTGCCGCAGTGGGTGTGGCAGCGTGCGTGCGTTTTAAATAAATTGCCAATGGTTAAATGAGTGCAAAAGGGCAACTGTGGTGTGTGCGCCGCGCTGCCAATTTGTAGCCGAGCATAAATTTGTGGCATTTTTAATATTCACACGATTTATCAGCGGACAACAACAGCAACAACATATTGCACCTAGAATACAACAGAGGTTTGTATAAAGTATGATATGTCTGTGGAAAAGTGAGCAAGGGCAGCGGGAGCCTAAAAAAATTGTAAGCCACCATGGATGCCATAATTATGTGTGATTTAAGTCATAAATAAAAAAATATGCCAACTGCAACAACACAAGCAGCAGCAACAGCAACGCGCGCTTAGAAGGGGCAACAATGAAATAAAGTGGATTTTAATTGGAGTGGCAGCGGGTAAGCAGACGCAGAGGCGCTTGTGGAATTAGCTAACCCTTTTTTTCTGTGTCATTTGTTGCAGGTGGCAACACTTTGAAGTGATTAGGTTAACGTTTCAGAGTGTTTTAATTAGCTAATGACGGGGGTTTTTAAGGCATTTTTGAACAAATAAAGAAGGGAAAATATAAGAAAGGGAAGAGAAAGAGAGTATGTAGTCAGAGATGTGAAATGGCTCCATTGTGAGTTTCTTCATGTAAGTGGCCAAATATACAAAGGTTTCTTAAAAAAATGTCAGCCACTAAATCGATTTAACTTCTTCATAAAAATTTACAGATTCAATCGCTTAAAAGGATTTGTACAGTATTTATAAGTCGAATTATTACTCAGAAACCAGAAAAAAGACCCACTGGGAATTTCTTCATGTGGCGGCGAAATATCCAACTATTTCTTAATAAAAGCTCAGTCACTAAACTTTCCTAAAATAAAATAAAATAAAATAAAATAAAATAAAATAAAATAAAATAAAATAAAATAAAACAAAATAAAATAAAATAAAATAAAATAAAATAAAATAAAATAAAATAAAATAAAATAAAATAAAATAATATAAAATAAAATAAAATAAAATAAAATAAAATAAAATAAAATAAAATAAAATAAAATAAAATAAAATAAAATAAAATAAAATAAAATAAAACAAAATAAAACAAAATAAAACAAAAAAAATAAAATAAAATGAAATAAAATAAAATAAAATAAAAAAAATAAAATAAAACAAAATAAAATAAAATAAAATAAAATAAAATAAAATAAAATAAAATAAAATAAAAATAAAATAAAATAAAATAAAATAAAGTAAAGTGAAATGAAATGAAATGAAAATAAAAAAAAATAAAATTAATTAAAAAAAATTAAATAAAATAAAATAAAATAAAATAAAATAAAATTAGTTAAAATTAGTTAAAATAAAATAAAATTATAAAATAAAAGTAAAATTTTTCGCTTGACTTCAAAAAAAGAAATTTCTTAAATATTTTACAAAGGTTCGTCTGAATTGAAATTAAGTAAAAATAAAAAATTAATTAATTAAATATTTAAAGAAATATTTACTTTATTACTTTATTGAACATTTCATTCGTCTGATTTCCCCAACTCGCAGGAGATGCAACAAATTGTCCCTGCATACCTAATTTAATTGTACACATTTTTGCTTTTAACAAATTAATTCACTTAAATGTAGCACATACAAAAAAATTGCTCAAATTTTCATGCAACAGACATTTTTAATTTATGCTGACGCCTCCGTTTTTTTTTTTTGCTTTTTCGTTACAGCAATCACTGCTTGCCGGTCGGATACCAGTGGCCTCCATGACGGGTCCAATCAAACGCGGCCTTTTGTGGCAGCAACGCGATCGTTTATTCTCACGTTGGAAGGAGCGGTAAGTGTTGCGGTGCAGCGGGCACGAAATGTTGCAAATTCAATTCGCTTTTTTTCGCCATAACTGAAAATTGCCGGCTTTAAGGGAAATTTCAAAAAAATTGTGCATGTGTAAAAACCTGACTGACTGACGATTATCTGAATATACATTCGTCCATACATAGGCGTATCTACATGAGTGCATGTCTGTGTGTGTGTGTGAGTGCAGGTGCGTTGTAGCGTCACAGGAGTGAAGGATGCTGACGTGCACGTTAATTGCTGACAATAATTGACAGTCGAGTTGAGCTGTGTTGCAGTAATGGTGACCCGTTGGTGGGTTGTTTCGGCTGCCGGCTTTGGCTGTTTTAATGATTTAATGCGCAAAAAGTGCACAAAAAACGATACGTTTGTATATTTTTTCGTTTCAGTTTGAGTTTATAAAAACTTTTTCTTGGTACGTAAGGATTTAAGAATTTTAAATTTCGTTGGGATTCAAAAAGACTTTTAAAGGATCAAAGTGCATTCGAAGTAGGTGATGTGAATTTAAATGAGAGACAAATTTCTTTGGTTCTGACTGATAAAAAGATTTTGGCTAAAGTGTTCCCTTACACAAAAGCAGATGAAAGGGTTAAAAAAAGCTATAATTTAGAAGAAGAAGAAGGAGATATCCCACTAGTGTTGGTAATGTGGGTCAGGAGTGCAGTTAAGAAGGTCGACTTTGAATGATTTTAAATAAAATGTTTTCATACCAAGACACAGAAAATTACTTAACCAACGCAGAAAATTATGAAAGTCCATTTAATCCATTGCTGCCTAATGGGTAAAAATTTACCCATGAAAATTGACTTTTTAAAAAAATCAGAGAGAAGTTCGTGGTAGAGATATCTCAAAATCATTGATAGGGATGGTTGGGGTAAAGATGGAACTACTTTAGTCTAGTGGAGGTCACCCTAAAATTCCTCCATCTAGCTAGAGTTACCAGACTCCAAAAATTGTGAATTTTCCGGAGGTGGAAAATGTGGCGAAACGTGGCCTTAAAAAGTATAGAAAAAAAACAACCATTGCTGCGTAATGGGTACAAAATACCCAATGAAAATCTCAGCAACGTGCAGAGATAGAACGCTTATTTCTGATCATTTTGGGTCAATTCCAGGTCGTGTATGAAATTTTATCAAAATCGTTTCGGCGCAACTGGTACCCGGCTTTAATGGGTTAATGCACTCTAGAGGCACATAACCAATAGGGTGGGAGCGATCCCGTCGGCAAACTTAACTTAACTATCATGGAATCTTATCTGTCTTGAGAATTCCCTCATTTGGTGTCTTGTCAGTATGTGATCCCAGTACTTGATTTAAACTGAGATCTTTCTAGGCGAATGTTTTTTGCAAGTAAATACTTTTATAACAACCCACAGAGAACATTACGAGCTCAGAAAGTTACGAAAGTCCATTTAATGCGCTTCAAAGGCACATGACTAATCGGTAAGCACCGGTCTGGCCAACCAACTTACCCAACCTAGTCTTACGAGAATAATTCGTAAGTGAATTGTGGGTATCTCATCTGATCTGGAAATTTTTCATTAGAAAACTTCTTTAGGATCTTATCCGTCTTAGGAATTTCTCATATGGTGTCTTGTCCGTATGTGATCTAAGTACAGTTTTCAAGAACAATTTTCCACGATCTGCCAAGGGTTCTGGACGAGATCGGTAGGTAGTGCAATCTGCAGGGACTTTCTGTAAAACCACGTTGATGCTTTTCACTCGTAGATGAATCCAGTGGGTCTGCTGACAACTGTTTTCAGAGGTGACATACGTTACCCCTAGGTATAGATATTAGACCCTAGATACTAAACATTCATGAAAGATGCATGATGTGGAAGGTAATCCCAGCTCTCAGAATTGGCTGGCAGTGTCGCAGTACCTTCAGGAAGACGTGGGATATGAAGCCAAAAATTGTGCACAGGTTTTACACTGCTTTGCTTAGACCAGTTGTCAATAGTCTGGTGACACAAAACATTGGTTCAATTTGGCTGCCTTAGTCAAAATCCAGGGAAAAATGTGTCTTAATATAACAGGTTCTGTGGGCACAGGTTCTGTTGACTTGGAGGCAATGAAGAAGCTCTGCTGTCTCAAATAAAACGGAGCCACAACTTGGATGTGGGACACAGGACAATTTACCGATGTTTGCCAGATCAGTGTAAACTGTTCTCGATGCCAACGGACGCTCTGATGTCTTATATCCAAGTTGGAAGGAGCTATCCAGTGATATTTGATGGCAAAAAACAATGGAGTAGTCCAGTGATGGCTCCGAGACCTGTCAAGGCATTGGAGCTGAATGGTACCTGAATGAAGAAACCATGTCAGGAAAGTCTATGCCATCCTGATTGTGGCCTGTTGGATCATTGAGCAGAAATTTGCGGGGAAACGTATAGAGGTCTGCCAAAAATTTCATACGATTATTTTTTCCAAAAGTTTTTCTTTAATTGCAAATCTTCTTGAATTTGCAATTTTTTGCACAAATAATTCCTACTAATTCTACGCTCTCTTATAGCCACGTCGAATCATCACACACCAACCAGCCAGACATTTCAATTTTAATCATAATTTATATCCTCTTGGCGTTTTAATCATAATTACAACAAAAGCAAGTGAAAATTTTAATCCTTTTAATATGCTTTGTGCCGTTTTCCTTCTACCTCTGCCTCAGCCATCAAATTTCTTGGCTACAACTGCGCGCCAAAAACACACGCCAGGAAATCTGAAATAAAACAGACAACACTTTGCTGAAAATATTTTTCCATGCATATTTTTTGTTTGTTTGCGCCTTTTTGGCCACGTTCGGTGCTCAGCCATTTTCATGCAGCAACAAAAAAAAAACAAAAATAACAAAAAAGGCAGACGCAGCACTTGCCACGTCTGCTGCTTTCTCATCATTCACATTCACCAAGCGTGGCAAACCAAAACAACAACAACCACAGCAACCACAACAACAACAGCCAGCGCATGTAGCAAAAATGTGGCAACATTTAAGCGTCGCATAAAATTTCGCTACATTCACCGTTAACTGTTGGACTGCTTTTTTGTGTTTGCTCTGTTTTCGGAAGTTGCCACCTTTTTTCCACTCCATTTTAGTTTGGGCCATTCGCCTTTCGCTGCAATTAAACAAGTGCGCTGTAATCACTTTAACCGTAATTGCAGTTCCATTTGTTAACGACCGCTCAACGATTGGCAACGTTTTTTGGCAACGCTTTACAAAGAGTTATGGTGCAAAAATATTTTTGGTTTTTAGTTTGTTTTATGTGTTATGAGTTTTTGGTAAAACTGTTTTACTTATCTACTTATAAGATTTTAATGTTGTTTACCAAACCACGTTTTATGAAAAGTTTCTTGTGGTTTTAAATGTGTTTTGAGTTTCAGCAAAACTATTTTGTCTATTAGATTTTTATGATGTTTTCGAAAAATCTGTTTACTACTATTGCATCGGTTGCTGTTTTAGCTGGGTGGTTGCTGTATAGGATAAGTCAGCAGTTCATGGGGTGCAGTGCCAACTCAAACAACATCAACTTTGGGTTACAGTACCAATTTGAGCAACTCCATCCATAAGTTTAAATTTCATGTAGAACACAATTATGCCATAAAGGGTTAAATTAATAGATCTAATCAAAGCGCCCACTCTTGTAATATTGTTTCGAATACAATGATAGTTAATCATTTTGCTTGTCTTCGGTCTCATGCTTTGATATTATAATGTTTCTTCTTCTTCTTTTCTGGAATTGCTTTTATTTAATTATTTGGCGCTGAACCACAATCATTGCAGTCCTAATTGCCTCATTAACTCGCAACCATAACAACAACAACAACATTCTTTAGCATTCTTTAGCCATTGTTGTACTCTACAAAAAGCATGGAATTTCCTAAGAAATCAAGTCGCGCATAAATAAAAAAGCGAACAAACGTTAGCAACAGGAAATTAATGGCGCCAATCCGATGCCATAATTATGGCAGTGGTGAAATTTTATTATAATTTTTGCAGTATTTTTAGCAAATTTGAAAATATTTTTGTAAATAGAAGCAACAATTTTTTAATATTTTTGTTTTTATAAGAATTATTAAAAAAAATATTACATTTAAAATTCTATTCTAATGTTAGTACTCAAACTTTTTACGTTCCACACAACTACAACTACCACAAAACTTCTTAAACCCAAAAATATTTAACAAAGAAAAGCAAAAAATTCAAAAACTCTCTCAACGAAAACATCCATAAACCACAACGACGCGCAGTTATTATCGACAGTAAGCTTGAAATTTGTTACTTCTTTGAAATTTTGTCCATCCATCCTTTAAATCTCCGTGCCATTGCTGCTCCTTTTGTGGTTTTTTACTTCCTGTGCATTAGTGGAATTGCGGCAACTAAGCAAAAGACTGGACCGTTGCGTTTAGTTGGGTTGCGCGCGATTTGAGTTTTTGGCAGAACGGCGCCTTCGTCGTTCGCCACATCGTCATCATCGTCAGCATAAATGATGAACTGTGAAACTGTGGCCATTTTTCATTTGGCTCCTTTGATTCGTTTCTTTAGCAGCGAATTAGACGGCAGCGAGGCGCTACTGAAATTTCATAAAAAAGCAGCAAAATCAACACTCACCGAATGTTGTAGTACAAATTGCATTGTTGTTGGAATTTAGTCTGGCAGTTTTTGTTGCCTTTTAACATCTAAGTGTTGCCGTTGAGGCTTTGTTGTTGTTGAATGTCTTTTTTCTGCTTATTTTTGGTTTGTTTAGTTGGATTTTTCTAGTCGTTCATTCTGCTTTTTGTGTGGTCAACCAAATTGGCCTAATCGTTTCAGTGTAAAATATTAACAAAAATTAGCAAAGATGTGCTGGAATGGCAGAAAAATGAAATGTATGAACAGCAAAGATGTCATTAAGGGGATTTTTAAGCTTTAGAAGAAATATGAAAGCTTTTCTAAGACAAATTACTGAGACTAAGGCACCGAAGTTTATTTAATATAGAAAAATACTCTTGAACATTTTAAAATGTTATTTGTTGTAGGAATGTTTTTTTGAGTACAATTAGTGGTTTTTTATTTGGCTGAAGAAAATCTTTAATGAAACAATTCCTTAGTGTGAATACTTATACTATTAGAAAACCATCCTAGGTTTCCAAAGTGACTGTCAAAATGGTTAATTATTGCCAAAAATGTCTGCAACTTTTTAGAAATTCTTATGGGTTCAAAGGTATGTTGAAGTATTTCTTTGTATCCTTGTTTATAAATACAGATTCTAAACTTATGGGAGAGAAGTAAGAAAGATCTTTAAGGGATCTAAAGTAACTTCTTTCGACCTTTAGAAAGACCTATGAGCTCAGAGGCGTGTTTTTAAGAATTTGTTCAAATCTGCGGTTATAGATACAGTTCTTGAGCTTACAAGAAAGAAGTAAGAGAGGACTTTGGACCTTTTATTAGAGAACCACAACTGCGTATTTAGCGCTCTTAAAAATTTTGTAATGTAAATTATAAATTGTTGGCTTGTCACAATACATATGAAGAATAGTTCATCTCAATTGCTTCCATGACTGCAGTAGGAAAGTTCAAAATAGTTCATTTAGGATCAAAATAATCCATCTTAAATTCGACCATTCCTAGAACTAATAAGTAGTGGGTATCTTGTGGTTCAGTAACTACCGCCTAAAATGTTTGATTGTGTCCCATCCTGATCAAACAGTCAGAGTTCTCAATACCCATAACAACTGTAGGTCCAATAAATCTGGTCCCATCTTACTAATAGTGGATCTCCAGTCACCAAGTTCTGATTGTATTCCATTCTATCTACAAATTAAGAGTTCTCTTTACTTTACAGGACAATTGAAGGTCCAATGTAGTTGAGCTTAGTGCCTATCTTTCCGAGAACTAGGAAAAAGACCATCTCAATTGCCTCTATGAGAGCAATAGTTAGTGTCAATACAGTCCATGTAGGTTCAATAAAGTCAGAGTCCGTCTTACCTAGAGTTAGGAAGTGATGGGTATCTACTCGTTTATGCCCTGTGATCTAAAATGTTTGATTGTGCCCAATCAATCAGTTTTGAGTAACCTCAACTCATAACAAGTGTAGGTCCAATCTAAACCATTTCGAAGTCCATCTAATTAGGTTATGGTCGATCTCCAGTCGTCGAAGTCCAATTGCATGCTATAATACCTAAACATTTAGAGTTCTTATTGAGCTTACATATTACTCACTACGGTCTAAAATGTTTAATTATATCCCATCCTGCTCAAACGGTCAAACTTCCTAATACCCACAACTCATATCAACTGTAGGTCCAATATATCTAACCATACCCATATAACCAGGTAATGGGTCTCTAGTTGTCGAAGTCTGATTGTATCCACATACAATTATTGCGATTGATGATTGAGTGATTGATTGAATGATGATTGATTGTATCCACATTCGATGAACAATCGCAGGCTCAATATAGTTGAGATCAGGGCCTATCTTTCCGATAACTAGGAAATAGTCCATCTCGATTCTCTCTTTGACAGCAGTAATTAGGTTCAATGTAATCTACCATATATAGGTGCAATATCCATCACTGAGCTCGTTTTACCAACCTAAAGGGCATTTAGTGTCCCATCCCAACGAATACTTAAGATAGAGTTGTCGTCGAAGAAAGTATTAACCGTAGATCGAGCTTTGTATCAAAAATGATACATTTAGTTTTTTGTTTTATTATAACTTTTTTCAGGATATAATTAATTGAACCATTCTTGTGACTTTGTTTGTGTTGGGATTATGCTTGTTTAAAACCATCTTTCACACTTTTTTAAGAGGTCTTGAGAAAATTGAAAAGTTTATAAATTTCTCCTTTGAATACATAGGATAAGATTCCTTAATTTTTGTGAAGCCCGATCTACGGTTAAAGTCTACAAGTAACACATTTTTTAGGGGTCTTGGGGTACAAGCTGGCATCAGCTCTTTATAAGCTCTGAAATCGGTTAGTGTGGCCATCGAGCAAAACCGGGTTGCGTTTAGAGAACTAAGTAGCCAGCACTAATCGATTACAGAGCTCGTTCTACTGTTGAGGAAATAGGCCAAAGTTCTTAAGATCAGTGAAATATGACTCCATTTAATTAATGAAGCAGTCAATTAAGAGAAACCCAAGACGAATATCAGATTCAGTGAGGTGTTTATTGTTTAATTTCATAACACAATCAGGAGAATAAAAAAGTCTCAGTCAAAACCACCTTTGAAACATTTCTTCTTGTTATATAAGTATATAAATATACTTTTTTATATGTATTGGTCTATTGAAATCGCACAAATTGTTCTTAGCTTAAAGAATTTACCAAGATTTCCACACCCACAACACCTTTACTGTCATTTCTACTTCGTTAACCCTGCATAACCATACATTACTCGTACCAATGTCTTATGAAATTTATAAAAAAAAGGTGTGTAACCTTTTTATTTACATTACCCATTCTCATTTTCATTCAAAATTGTGTTGTTTTTGTTTCTTGCAGTTACTTCGTGCTAACACGTGACTATCTGCATTGCTTCAAAAGAGCATCGGGTTCCGCAAATGAACGTGCCTCCGATATGGGACAATTTATATTTAAGGTAAGTGCAAGAATGCCTTTCAACACAACAACAACAACAACAACAACAAGGAATGCATTAAAAATGCCAACAAAAGCATAAAATATAAAATCTCTGCCTACAAGTAAAAACAAACTGCATACATGCCAAGTCATTCATCTTCTGCGGGGATGCCTGCAGTGCACACAGCAAGCGGCAGTGTTGCATGAAAATGACGTATGAGTTTGTGCAACGTGCCACATGGACTTGACGTGACTGACGCTGTTTTTGCATTAGTCACACCACCATACAAATGCTCCTTGGAATACATATATATTTATAAATATATATTTCTGTGTTTCTTGCTGTTTTCGTATAATTTTTATTGCTGCAAAAATTTATGCGCACTTGAATTCTGCCTTAAAACTACAGCAGACAGCAAAATGCGCCATTTATTGTACTTATGTGTCAGTGCTGTTTTATCTCTCTTTACTGTACACCATGGACACACCTTGCAGGCGCGCATTTTATATATTTACTCATTTTAATGTGTCTTGTTTTTGTTTGTTTATTTTATTTTAATTTTGTCTTCATTCATTTAGAGTTTTCACGTTTACACGCCGCTGACCTTAAACTGGCTTCAGCACGTTTTATGATTTTGCTGTTGAAGATTTTGATCTTTCAAGCAAATTGTGCGCATAATTTTAAAAAATGTGGCAAGGCTGTTGGTATGAGGAGTGTTGACAAATTTTTTTTTAAATTTAAGTTGATTTTTGAAACACAAAGTTTTATTTGTTAATAAAAAAAATTATAAAATAATAATAATAATAATATAAAAACAATTATAATATAAATAATAAAAAAATAATAAATAATAAATTAAAATTTAGTGCAAATCTATAAATCTATAAAATGTTGACAAAATTATCTACATTTAAGATTTTGGAAATCACTCAGTAATATTGTATATTACTTAGAAAAAAAATTATATATAAAAAATTCTTCAACAATATTTAATAGAGCACAGTCGATTTTTCCAAATAAAAAGTTGAAATTGTTGTTTTTATTATAAAAAATTAAGAAAAGTTTTTTAAAGGCAAAAAAGTACCAACAATGAAGGGAAATTGTTGACAAAACTGCCCCAAGTTAGTTTTAGAAATCACTAAAACAATATTAGATATTTTTAAAAATTTAATAATTTTAATATTATATATTTTTAATCTTATATATAAAATTCTCGTGTCACAGTGTTTGTTACCGTACTCCTCTGAAACGGCTTGACCGATTTTTATGAAATTTTAGATGCATATTCAGTAGGTCTGAGAATCGGCTACTAACTATTTTTTATACCCCTAAGGGGCGTGGCACATTTTTGTGACCTAATTATTCTGCTGAACTGTAAGTCACACAGCAATGAAACTTAGCATGAACCTATCATGTACTCATATCTTTCGACAGACGGAATGAGGCGGGTTTTGGACAACGGGGCGTGGCACCACCCATACAAGCAAAATCTTTAAAATGGAATATCTTCAAAATTGTAAGTAGCACAATACTGAAATTTAGTACCCCGTCGTCCCATAGAAGAGTCAATCTACTGATAAGATTTGATGGGCTTTGGACAAGGGGCGTGGCACATTTTTTGTGACCCAAATATTTTGCTAAACTATAAGTCGCTCAGCAATGAAACTTCGTACGAACCTACCATTTATTCATATATTTCGACAGAGGGAATGGGGCAAGTATTGGAAGAGGGGGCGTGGCACCACCCATACGAGCCAGATCTTAATAATGGAATATCTTCCAAATTGTAAGTTTTACAACACTGAAATTTTGTATCCCGTCGTCCCATAGATGAGTCATTCTACTAATAAGATTTGATGGGCGTTGGACAAGGGGAGTGGCACTTTTTTTGTGACCAAAATATTTTGCTGAACTATAAGTCGCTCAGCAATGAAACTTAGTACGAACCTACCATTTATTCATATATTTCGACAGAGGGAATGGGGCAAGTATTGGACGAGGGGGCGTGGCACCACCCATACGAGCCAGATCTTAATAATGGAATATCTTCCAAATTGTAAGTTTTACAACACTGAAATTTTGTATCCCGTCGTCCCATAGATGAGTCATTCTACTGACAAGATTTGATGGGCGTTGGACAAGGGGAGTGGCACTTTTTTCTGACCAAAATATTTTGCTATAAGCCGCTCAGCAATGAAACTTAGTACGAACTTACCATTTTCTCTTTCGACAGAGGGCATTGAATAAGGGGCAGGTATTGAATAAGAGGGCATGGCACCGCTCATATAATTTAAATCCGGTTCAAGCGCAGTCTATTTCTTTACTGAAACTTAGCAGCAACATTGCTAATTTGTGGGCCTCGATTACGTTAATCAATAGCTCCTCGCCAATAGCCATCTCGCGTATTTCATTATAAAAAAATAACAAATGTCGTGCGAGACAAAGTTCGCGGGGTCAGCTAGTATTATATAATTTTATATATTTTTTTAAATTAAAAAAATAAGTAAACAATTAGTTTTTAAAGCACAAAGTTTTATTTGTTAGTTAAAAAAGTAATAAAAAATAATAATAATAAATAATATAAAAATAAAAAAATAATAAATAAAAATTTAGTGAACAGTTTTTAAACGACAAAAAAGTACTAGAAACGAACAGAAAATGTTGACGAAACTGCCCCAAGTTAGTTTTAGAAATCACTAAAGCAATATTAGATATTTTTTTTAATTTAAAAAAATAAATAAACAATTAGTTTTTGAAGCACAAGGTTTTTTTTATTTAAAAAAAATAATAAAATAATAATAATTAATAATATAAAACAAAAAATAATAAATAATAAATAAAAATTTAGTGAACAGTTTTTAAAAGACAAAAAAGTACCAGAAATAAACAAAAAATGTTGACAAAACTTCCTCAATGTTAGTTTTGAAAATCACTAAAACAATTTAGATATTTTAAAAAAATTAAAAAATTAAATAAACAGTTTTTAAAAGCCAAAAAAGTACCAGCAATGAAAAAACATGTTAACAAAACTGCCTAAATGGTAGTTTTGGAAATCACTCAGGAATATATTTTCTTTCAATACATTTTTCTGAAATCTATGAGGCACACCAAAGCTTTTCTAAACCCACCAGAGCAGAAATTGCCTTTCAGCGCTGTGGGGAGGAAATCCTCAATGTGGCAAGTCTGCTGGTATGAGGAGTAGGAACAAAATTTTCTTAACAAAATTTTTTAGAGCACACACAAAATTTGATGTTTTGCTTGCTTAAGTGCACAATTTTATAATAAAAATTTAGTGAATAGTTTTTAAAAGAGAAGAAGGACCAACACTGAACAGAAAATGTTGACAAAAGTTCCTCAATGTTAGTTTTATTAATCAATCAGCAATATTGGACTTTTTATAAATCTATGAACATATTTTTAACTATATTTAAAAGAGCACAGCTAGTTTCTAAATACAAAATTGTATTTGTTGATTGCCTAAGTAAACAATTTTACTATACAAATTTATGAACAGTTTTTAATAGACGAAAAAGTACCAAAAATGAACAAAAATGTATGACAAAAAGGGTCTCAATGTTAGTTTTTGAAATCACTCAGCAATATTGGACTTTTTTAATTTTTAAAAATATTTTTAACAATATTTAATAGAGCCCATTTGGTTTTTCAAATGCTTAATGTTGATTGCTTAAGGACACAAATTTTAAAATAAAAATTTTGTGAAAAGTTTGTAAAAGACGAAAAAGTACCAACAATTAACAGACAATGTTAACAAAAGTGTTTCAACGTTAGTTTTAGAAATCACTCAGCAATATTAGACATTTTTCTGAAATCTATGAAACACACCAAAGCTTTTCTACCAACTACACCAAAAGTTTTTATTCATCGTCGTGAGAAGAAAATCCGTTCCGGTCTCTGTGCACCACTTCTCATAAGACTCTGCACCTAAAAATTTGTCCAAAATGAAATATTTTTCAGTTTTCAAACGTGTTGCAGGTCGTATTGCCACCTAAACTTGAACATTCAACTAAATTAAAAAAAAATATATTTTCCCAAAATCACTCCTCCTTTTTTGGTACTAAGTAGCTACTTAATGCCAGCAATTATCCCAAACACTGCCCAAGTGCAGTTCATACTGCAAGAACACCAACATTTGCCCTTCAAATTTCACGTTCACCTATCGCCTTAACCCAATTGTGCGACGCCTTTAAAAACGGCCCACATGCACTCAACAATATTGAAGCTAATCGCCAAAGTATGAAAAACACAAATTGTAGCATCCAATTAAATTGCGTCGGTCAGCCAGTCGGCCAATCGGCCAATCGGCAAACACAAAAGAAAACTAAGTACAACAAACCAAAGTCGTGTTTTCTTTGAACCATTGACTGACCTTAGAGCAACTTCCCACAGCCGATCGCAGCGGCTAACGGCCAACGCTGCCAACAACAAAAAATAATGACTTATGCGCGATCGAATGCATTTCTTTATTTATGGCTGATTTAACAAATTATGGCAATCACCGGCCACCAGTCAGTTCACTTCGGCTCAAGGTTGCTTCAAATATTTGTTTTATTTGTTTGTGTGTTTTGTTCGGATTTGATTTTTCACAATTTTTATTTATTTATTTATATGCAAAACAGCGTTTCGTTTGTTGTCAATAACAACAACAAAAGCAATTAGGAAAAATAGCAACAATCCCAAAAGAAGTAAAGTAGCAACCAAAAACAACAAATATTTTATTATTTATAGTAGCAACAGAAAAAAAAATAGAATCAAAATGACAAAAAGCGCGTGCACGATTGATTCCAAAGCTGGGCGCTTCTGGTTTCGATTGCAAATGTGATACGCGTCATGTTGCCGTCGATGACTAATGCTGTCAGATCGGCAGGCAGTGTAGTTCAGTACCAACAAACACATGAGGCATGAGGTACTGGGCCCAAAATAATGGGCTTGGCTCAACGTTTTGTTATAACTTACGACTATTGTTGCGTGTTGAGGCTTTTTTGTATTTGATTCAATTATGTTTTGTAGTTACTGAATTTTGTTCAAACGAATTTTTTTTATTATGCGATTTAACAGCCAATTGGTGGTGTAGTGGAACAACTTAATTATTGACAAATTTGATTGATTTTATTATGGCTATAAAAATTTCAACGCACACTTATGAGTAATAGACCAACGTAAGGATTTATGGCAGAGATTGTGCGTGAGTGTGTGTGTGTGTGGCTTAGCAGAAATCGCTTTGCAAAAATTGGTAAAAATTGCGAAAGTATGTCAGTCATGTTACAATTACAATCAATATGAAGTTTCCATCAAATTTTTATTTCGTTCTAGCTTGAATAAAAAGACAGCATCGACAGTTTAGTAAAGCAATGGATTTTTACACTAGAGGTGCTAGGTTCAGTTCCCAGTTTAAGAGAGTTAAAACTCGTCTAGCTCTTTTACTATCTACAAGAAGTAGATGAGCTCTTTTGATAGACAATGGTAAAACTTCCAAGTATGAAAGCAAAACTGCCGACTGTCGTTCAGATTAAACTTGTAGTTCTCCTTGCCATTCCCTCATCTGTTTGTAATATGTGTTGTAATACATGTCAAAAAAACAGTTGACAACTTTCTTAACATCTCATCTGTCGGCAATAAGGATCGCAATTGTTTGCCATTTTGCGATCCTGGGATTTTCGGGATTGAAAAGTCAAATCCCGGGATCCCGGGATTCATATAACAAATTTTTTAAATAAACAATTTTCCTAAATTGCATAAATACTTGTTTATAATATATTTACCATAAAAATGGGCAAAGTTTAATCACATTTGGGGTAGTTTCAAGATTTTTGATCTTGAATTTAATCACATTTTGTTTAACTTAAAAGTTTTTCATTTAACGTTTAACTTCAGTTTGATAACATTTTGTTTTATTCAAAAATGACACTTAAACATAACTTATTGATTTTGAACAGATGTATCAGAAAGTGCATATACCTTGTGACCGAAAAGTTTCCGGAAATTTTAAATAAAACGCAAAATTCTTAATCTTCATCAATATTTACTTTATCTCCTTCAAAATATGCTCCATTAGAAGCGATACACATATGCCAACGTTTCTTCCAATCATCAAAATATTTTTTATAGGCGCTTTCCGGTATGGCTTTGAGTTCCCTCTGCGAATTCTGTTTTACGTCTTCTATGGATTCAAAACGCGTTCCTCTGAGTGGTAATTTGAGTTTGGGAAATAGGAAAAAGTCACACGGTGCAAGATCAGGTGAATACGGCGGCTGTTCGATGGTATTTATTGAATGTTTGGCCTTAAAATCGTTGATAATGTTGGCTCGGTGCGAGGGAGCATTATCGTCATGAAAAATCCATGAATTATCCTTCCACAATTGAGACCGTTTACGGCGGATATTTTCACGCAAACGTCTTAAAACAGTCAAATAATAGTCTTTACCGACTGTTTGTCCTTCAGGGACGAATTCATGATGCACCACACCACGAATATCGAAGAAAACAATCAGCATTACCTTGATTTTCGAGCGACTTTGGCGTGGTTTTTTCGGTTTCGGTTCGTCTTTTCCTCTCCATTCCGATGATTGTTGGCTTGTTTGCATGTCGTACTCCTAGACCCATGTCTCGTCACCAGTTATGATGCGTTCCATGAAAGTTGGATCGGAATTGGCACGATCAAGCACGTCCAAAGAGACCTGTTCACGGTACTCATTTTGAAGAAAATTCTCAACAAAATCGCAACGCACTACTGAGGTGAACTGGTTTCAACAGCTGCCGTAAACAAACTGTCTGACAGATCGCGCTCATTTTTGGCATAGTAATTAAGGACAGTGCTGCCAACCTACAGAAACTTAAAATATCGAAAAATATACAGCGCGCGAATTTTAAATGAGAATTTCCGGAAACTTTTCGGTCACAATGTATATGCATATTTGATAAAAAAAAATAAAAAAGTTAATTTGTTTGTACTTTTAATTTTACTTCGATTATTTCGATAAAAAAGTTAAACGTTTTGATAAACTAAAAATTTAGATCTTTAAAATGCAAAGGCATTAAGTTTTTTGTCCTCTAATCTAGAGCGAAATTTATTGTAAATAAACCCTGCTGAAGAGAAACATCCTTCAGATTCAACACTTGTTGGTTGAATGCTTAGTAAATAATCATAAGCCTTTTGCAAAAGACGCCCTCTATCCCCTCCCTCCTCTCGCAAATAAGGAATTGGGTTTTTGTGCCTTTAAATTTATTTCATTTGAACTTTTAAGCATCTTTTGCAATCCCGAAAATCCCGGGATTAAAGGATTTGAATCCCGGGATTTTCGGGACAGGAAAAAGTCCGGGATCCCGGAATCCCGATGCGATGCCTAGTCGGCAACAAGTCGTCACTTTGATCTGAGTCTCAGGAAATAACAACATCAAGGAGAATGAGGAAAAATCAGACGATCTGTATAGACTAGGATATTCTCTGGCCATTACTGACGCTGAAATCGTCCTTTCCGTTCAGAAGGCTTGTGACAAGCAAATTCTTGGAAATACCTGGAAAAGTTCACAAAACTCACTGTGGTTCTTTAGGGTCATTGACCAGAGGAGGCATACGCGACTTGGCTGCGAGTGCCTTTCAACTATCATTGACCAGAGAGACACATTGACCCACTTTCTTTCCCACCAAAATGAGACTTTATGTGCCAATTGCTGTGTTAGCAACCACTCAACTAACCAACCAATGTTTTTTATACTTCAGCCATATGACACCTATAGATTTTTAGAGTGCAATCTTATCACTTTAACATGAATAAAGTTACAACATGATCCCATGCAATTTAATGCAATTAAATGTCTCTAAGTTCATTTTCATATTAAATTTTCTTGCCATCATTCTTTGTTATTTCTATTACTTTAAAAATTAGCTGCATTTTCATTCATTTTCATTGGAACTTTACAGATTACACAGACTTCACAAATGGCCCACATCTATGTTAAAACTTTCGTCAATTGCCCAAAGGTGGCAACAACAAAATGCACACAAGTTCACATTGAACAAAAAACTAAAGTTCAACTAAAAAAAGATGGCCGTAAATAGCTTAAAGTTTATGAGCAATTACAACTAAAATGTTGGTGTTTCTTTTTCGACTTTTCAGTTGCTAACTTGGCCACGTTTTGCCAGAGTTGATGCAAGTTTGAGAAGATTTTATGTTGTTGTTTTTGTACAGACTAGCGGCAATGCTGCTAATGGGCATCAAACTAAAGATTCTGAGCGCAGAAATAGGTAATTGTGTGTATGTGTGTGTGTGTTTTGGCCAAAGTTCGGTTAACAGTCATTAGGCCAATGTTCGGCAACTTTTAGCTTTTCTTTGCTTCGTTATTATTATTATTATTTAATTATAACTTGCGTGACTCTCATTGCTATGGTTTATGGTTGCTGGCTGTTGCCATTGCTGGATTTAATATCCACTTACTATATGTGTTTGTGTGTGTGTGTTCGTTATGGCTTTTATAACTGTTTTCTGGTTTTTTTTACAATATTTTTTTCGCTGCTTCAAAGGTAGAAAAGCCATTTGGTAAATGTGGTTTAGGCCACATGGGCGACTGGTGCGGTGGTGTAGTGGAACTGGACACAGCGGGTGGCACATACAATTACCAAAAAGATTAAAAGATAGATTTAAGTTTTATGAGCATTTAAATGCTAAGTATCCATTGGTGAAATGCTACGAATTAATGGCTATAACAGAGTTTAAGCAAATTTGCAAACATTTAATCGGAGATAAAATAAAAAGAAATATTAATGTGTTATATGTGGCAAAGAGATGAAGATTACTTAGAAAATGTTGGCCAATTGCCAAAGGTTAAATTATGTGTGAATTTCTACACACACACAGCCATACAAAAATTCATCAGTGCGATACATTTGCAGCGCCGAACTCATTCATGAATATGCAGAAAAAATTATAATAAAACTCTGCCACTATTTAGTGGTAGCAGACAATACAATAACAACTAACAACAACAACAACATGCATACAAAAATAAAATCACAAAGCAAATCGCCTGAAGATCAACGCATCTCATTGCTTATTGGTGTTGGTGCGTTGTTGTGTTATTTTGCGTTGTGAAGAGTGTAAATTTTTTTTATAATTTTTTGTTATTGTTTTTATTATTGTTATGCTATTTCGTTGCGCTTTCAATTCAATTGTGTGTAGAAAAAAAATCATAAAATTGTCTGATCATTTTTTTCTCATCGTTTTACTTTGTTTTTATTTGGATGTCTACTGATTGCTGTTGTTGCCATTGTAGCTTTCACAATTTCACAAAATTGTTGGTGCCATTTCTTCTTCACATAGCTATATATTTATACAATTTTTTTTTCATATACATTTTAACATTTTCTGGCACTCATTCAAAACTTACTCAAACCACGTTGTTCACATTTTTAAATACATTTAGTTAAGCAAAATAAACACAACACATTAAAATAAAAAGCATTGCAAAACATGCAAATAAAAGCAGACATTTAATAGCTGATGCCAATTTGGCGTGCGTCAGCCAACGCGACAACAAGTTTTTTTCGACACAGGGTGTCAACATGTGCGTGTTTGTGTTTTGGGCATTCAAAAGTTTACGCAACTCATTTAAAAATAGTTAATATTATTTAAAATGCATCTACTTCAACTTTAAGCACTTTTAAATCTACATTAAATTTGTTTTATTATTTTTGTATTAACTCAACATTTACATATATTATCACTAAACCCTCTCTCACCCTTTTTCGCATAGCATTTGCCATTTGCTGCCTATTACGCAAGTCTCCCAATTAAGCGCTCCATTGCCGCTTCCTTCCGTGTCTCACACTGTTCTTCTGCTTCACTCTTCCATCACTAATTTTCCTGCAACTTGCCCAATTCATTAACAACAAACGCGCACAGTTTTCAATTATCAAATCGCTCGTGGGACTGACAGATGACTGCCAACTGTCGCTGTCGTTAGCGCCCACGGGGGAAATTAGCAATTAGTCACCGAAAAACTGCGACAAATCAAAATCGACAACAACTACGGAAGCAGCCAAAACATTTACACCAAAAAATTTAAACAGCAACAAAAAATTGTTTGGTAAACAAAACAAGCAAGCAACCAATGCTGACGATTAGCGCAACGCAGTCGTGTTTCTGATGAATGGTGCGAAACAATTTTCAATAGACCATTTCAATCAACCGTTCTTATTGTCAGATTTTTGAGATTAAAGTCTGATTGGTTGGAGACAGCAATTTGGCCAAAGAACAAATCACAGATAATCATGGGAAATGCAACATGAAATTCAAGTTGATTCTAAAAATGACACAAATGATTGTTAATGGAGAATTGTGGATTTTTCTAGTTATACTTACAAGTTGCTATTTGCATCATAAATGGTTGCCAATTTATTTAAAATTGTTTAAAGATTAATGGGGAATTAATAGGATTTTAGTGTAGAAAGACACATGTTGGGAAAGATTGAAGTAAAAGCTATAACACGCACTAATTATAGAAAAATCGTTGAGTAACATGATGCAATCTCCAGATTCCACAAATTGGTGATTTATACCAAATATTATAGTTTTAATTTCGTTTGAGGACTGCAGTTACATTGATGTACATGATCTACTCAGATTTTTTCGGAGCTTAAAGTGATTTCAGCTCACTGTGACCTTTAACTGTATCTCCTTTTTGAGTTCCAGTCGTGAAGAGGAAAAATCTACTTAGGTCGATTTAGCTTCTTTAAGAGTTAAAAGTAGTTTGAACTCACTGTGACCTTGAACTTTGCTTTTGGAGATCCGAACATGAAAAGGAAAGATCTACATAGATCTACTTAGATTCTTTAAGAGCTTTAAGTGGTTTTAGCTCACAATGGCCCTGAATTTTACATCCCTTTTGAGTTGCAGATATTAAGAAAGGAAAAGATCACCTTGGGTCTTCTCAGCTACTTTAAGAGCTTGAAGTAGTTTTAGCTCACAGGGACCTTGAACTTAACCCTCTTTTGGAGTGTCTGCAGTTAAGTAAATTTATGCAATCTGCAGATCCCACAAATTGTTGATTTATACCGAATATTATAGTTTCAATTTCGTTTGAGGACTGCAGTTACATGATCTATTTAGCTTCTTTAAGAGCTTGAAATGGTTTTAGCTCACTGTGACTTTGAACTTTACCTCTTTTTTTAGTTCCAGACGTGAAGAGGAAAAATCTACTTAGGTCTACTCAGCTTCTTTAAGAGTTAAAAGTAGTTTGAACTCACTGTGACTTTGAACTTTGCTTTTGGAGTTCCGGACGTGAAAAGGAAATATCTACATAGATCTACTTAGCTTCTTCAAGAGCTTTAACCCTTTCGGGACTACTGGGATAATAAGTCCCAGCAACTTGTAAATGTCCTTCAAAACAACTTATCAGATCTTCTGACTCACGCATAATATTTAGTAGAATTCTATGCCCCGGATAAAAGAATGATTTAAGAATTTGTGAGCATCCAACATAATTTTCTAGCCTCAATTTTCATAGCATGTGAACATTTCTACGGAAAGCGTTTTGGATTTCAAAATTAAACTCCGTCCCGAAAGGGTTAAGTGGTTTTAGCTCACAATGGCCTTGAATTTGCATCCTTTCTGAGTTGCAGATATTAAGAGGAAAGTTCTACTTAGGTCTACTCAGCTTCTTTAAGAGCTTGAAGTAGTATTAGCTCAAAGGGACCTTGAACTTCACACTATTTTTGAGTTGCAGACATGAGGAGAAAATAGAACCACTAATTCGTATCATGAGAACAAGGTTTTAGACGGACCTAGCTGTAGCAGGAGAGAATGTTTATGGGTTCTTTGCAACTTCATCAGAAGAACGAAGCAATTAAGACAATTTTTGTTTTTCAGTTTTGTTCTCCAGATCATACAACCAAAACAAAAACGGGAACATCATATCAAATATAAATTTAAATAAGCTGGAACTAGGCGAACTAATGGACCTTAGAGTTGCACAGCAAGAATCGTAAAAACTTTAGTGATGGTTCCATAATTTTTGTGAGAACTAGACGAACCAATAATCTGAAAGTTACATTCATAAAAACTTTAGTGATGGTTTCATTCGTTTTTCTCAGAACTAAACGCACCAATGGATCTCAGAGCTACACAAGATACGCAAGAATCGTAAGAACGTTAGTGATGGTTTCATCATTTTTGCTAGAAGTAGACGAACCAATGGATCTCAGAGTTGCACAGCACAGTGATGATTCCATCAGTTTTGGTGAAAATAATATTTTTAATGATGGTTCCATCAGTTTTTCTGAGAACTAGATGCAAAAAATGGATCTCAGACTTAGACAGCAAAAGTCGTAAAAACTTTAGTGATTACTCCATAATTTTTGTGAGAACTAGATGAACCAATAAATCTAAAATTTACATTTATAATGAGTTTAGTGATGGTTTCATCAGTTTTCCTGAGAGCTAAACGCACCAATAGATCTCAGAGTTGCACAGCAAGAGTCATAAAAACGTTAGTGATGATTCCATCACTTTTGGTGAGAACTAAACGAACCAATGAATCTGAAAGATACATTCATAATAATTTTAGTGATGGTTTCATCAGTTTTTCTAAGAACTAAACGCACTAATTTATCTCAGATTTACACAGCAAGAAAGTCATAAATACTTCACTGATGGTTCCATCAGTTTTGGTGAGAACTAGACGAACCAAGGAATCTAAAAATTACACTCATAGTAATTTTAGTGATGGTTTCATCAGTTTTTCTGAGAACTAAACACACCAAAGGATCTCATAATTGCATAGCAAGAAAGTCATGAAATCATTAGTGATGGTTCCATCAGTTTTTGTGAGAACTACACGAACCAACAAATCTGAAAGTTACATTCATAATAATTTTAGTAATGGTTTCATCAGTTTTGTTGAGAACTAAGCGCACCAATGGATCTCAGAGTTGCACAGCACAAGTAATAAAAACTTTAATGATGGTTCCAGCAGTTTTGCTAAAAACTAAGCTAACCAATACATCTGAACATTACATCTCTTCATAGCAACTTTTTAGTGATGCTTCCATCAGTGGTTGTGTCATCTCTTCCGCACCATTGTTACCGTTATTACATTATCTCGTATACTTTTCATGCTGTTTCGCTACACTTTAGAGTGAGTAGGTAGGTAGTAGTAGTAGTAGGTGGCGTCTTCGGCTTTCTCTTGTTTATTTCCCACTAAATGGCGCTGCTCATTATTTGCGTCCATTGTCTTAGCGTTTTCCCAAGAAATTACCTAACCGTCTATTGGCGAGCGCGCTGCATAACTTCATCAGCAATTCCAATTACTGCGGAAGGGTACACAATGAGTGCGCATTGGAAATCGTATATGCAATGCCGGCTGCCGGCTGACGCCACATTGCATGCAACAAATAAATCAAAATTGCAATATCCAGCTGCAACAATACAAAAACTAAACAAATAAACTACAGCAAACACTAACAAGGCAGCTCAAAGATGATCGCGCGTCTCTAACGGCTGCCACATGATATGAGCCGTGGCTGGTCGCCGCCGCCGCTGTGGCTTGTAGGCACTTGGCAACTCCCGCAATTTACTGCAAAATCGCATTAACTTGAATGCGTTAATGGCGTTGACTGCAGCGTGATTATTTTTGTTTCGTTGTTGTTGTACAGTTTTTTGCCTTGAAATTTTCCAACTTACAACAACTTATTTTTTTCACAATATTTTAACCGTTTTTCTTGTGTGTGTTTTTGTGGTTGTTGCAGGTCAAGTTGGTCGACGTCGAGAAGGTGGAATGGCTGAATCGACGCTCGTACAGCGCCATCGGTTTGTTGCTGGGCCGTGAGGGACGCGTTTTATTGCGCTGCGACGATGGACTCGAGGACTGGTTCGAGCTGCTCGAGGTGAGTGAGAGCGACGCATACAACGCAGAAGCGTTTGCATGAAAATACAATTTTATCAATTTCGCTTCCCTCGTCTCCCCGTAGGAGTGCACTTTGACCTCGAAGGAGCGTCGACGCGCGCTCAAAATCGCCCAGGGACCGCGATCGCGCGCCTCGCTGGCCGCACCCGTCTCGCACGCTTCGCTGCAAACCAATCACTTTGGCCTGGGCAGCACCTACTCCAGCGCCTTGGACGATTGGCTGATGACGAATGGCAGCGGCGTTGGCGGTCGCCACAAGATTGGCGCTGGCAGTATTGGCGGCTTTGGCGGCACCAATCCGTTCCTCTTCTCCGATTCGGTGCCGGATCTCAGTGCTCTGAACAATGAGAATCACAATCACATCAGCGGCATTTCCACCAATCATTCGACGCCTCAGAAGATACCTTACTCGTCGGCTGGCGCATCGGCGCACAATGGCAACGCCAATCACAGTCGCTACTCGAATGGCTATGCCTCGCAGAACAATTCCTTCTCGAGCTGCAGCGCCGGTCTGTACGGCTCGCCGCGACGCATCTTCATCAATAGCAGCTTTGGCTCGAATCATGTCGTGGACGAGGAGGCCGAGGAAGGTGAGGTGCAGTTGCGGCGTCCGCGCATTTTTCGCAACGCTGCCAACAACAACAATGCGGAGAACGGCAACGAACTGGATCGCGACTGGTTGTACCGCAAGCCGCGTGCGCCCACCGACATGCGACACTCCGGTGAGCAACAACAATAAGAAATTTAACTTTTATATATTTTAATTTAAAATCGATTTCAACTCACTTGCAGTGCAACCCATGCTGCCCACGAACAGCAACTCGAACTGCGCCAGCAACAACGGTCACACCATCACCACAGATCTGGATCACTCCGCCCACGACAGTGGCCTTGATACGCCGCCCTCCACACACCGTCCGTCCAGCTATCGCGAGTTGAGTCACGCCTCGCCACGCGATTCGACCGAGACGACGGTCAGCTCGTCGCGCGGCACGCTGCTCAATTCGCCGGGCGGCAGCTTTCGCGCCAAACATCTCAATCATGTCACCAATTTGAATCAGGTGAATGCATTGAACGGTTCGCGCTATAGCGTTCAGGAGCAGCGCATTCTAAAAATTCGCAATGAAGAGGATCGCTGCGCATCGATCAAGTCCATTGTGACGTCCAGCAATCGGCTTAATCACAACGAGCTCTATGATCCAAATCAGAATCGCTACTACAAGAACGCCAACCAGTCGCCATCGCTAACGCCACAGCACACGCCCATCAAAATGCATCCCATGCATCATGCGCACGCGCATCCACATCCCAACAACACGAACGGCAACAGCAACAACAATGGCACTCTGAATGGTAATTTACCGAATGGCTCGGCCATATTTCGCGAACGCTATCAACATCCCGCCCTGGCGGCGATCATTAACGAAGCGCAGGGCATAAAGTTTAGAGGTAGGCGCGACGTCTCTCTCTCTCTTCCGGCATGAGTCCCATGGGGACTGTATTCCAAATTATTTGAAATGCGTCTTTTGTTGGTGTTCCACTTAAAAAGCATGTTTATTGGTTTAGTGGAATATTTAGTGTTGTTTGCATTGTACTTTTAAATAGTCTAAGGTTCTATAAATATGGCACTAAAGTGAATTGATGTTGGCACAAAATTAGGGGATTTAGGTGAGAATGTTAGTTGTGTTCTTAGAAAAGTATTATAAAAAATGTAAATTATAATGTTTGGTCTACATTGAAAAACAAAAGATGAGGTTCCAGTTGGTGGTTTTATATTATTGCCAATCTCATCTCTAATGTTCAGAAGTTGACTTAAACTTTTAAATATTTGTTAGGGCTGATTTGAGAGCTAAACGATATTATCCATCTTAGTGGTTACACATTACCGACAAACTCGTTGATACATCAGAAGTTGATACGAGGGGCCAACGACTTTTTAATACTAATAAATGTATTTTAATACTTGTTTAGTCTGGTTTAAGCTAAAGTAGAGCTTTCCCCACGGTTGGGAATAAATAGGTCAACACGACCTAAACAAAGAGACTTAGTAGCCCAGAGATCAGCCGACGTTCTTCCTTATGACTATATCTTTCCTTAATAAGAAAAGAAGGGATTTAACTTGGCCTTAGTGTGCTCCCATTCGAGAGCTTTCACTTCTGCCTGCAAAGCTGCGCCACCAAAACTTGTAAAAGTTAGGTCTTAATAACCGCTGATGAATTACCTATCTAGAAAATGATCCACAAAAGATAAGAAAGAACGAAATTGAAGAAGTTTATACATAAAAAGGGAGAAATCAATATCTAGTAAATTTAAAAGAGCTTTACTCATATTCACACAAATCGATTTAAGTTTCCATGACCGCTGTTGGAATTACCTGTCTAGAAAATTATCCACAAAGGATAAGAAAGAACGAAATTGAAGAAGTTTATATATAGAAAGGAAGAAATTAATATATAGTAAATATAACAGGGCTTCTCTCATATTCACTCAAGTCGTTTTAAGTTTTGATGACCGCCGTTGGCTGCTGTTATTTTAAAGAGCTGTTCATCTTCCAAAATTTACCCATAAATGCTTACTTATAGCTTCTATAATGGATCAAAGATAATCCCGAAACTTGTAAAATCATATAACCTAAAAATAATTTGATAATAAAAATTAAATTTAATTAAAAATTTGTATCTATTTGAATCAATTTCACACTTCATTTAATGCACTTTACAATTATTATAAAATACTCACACTTAGTTTTGGCAATAAGGAACTAAAACAATATTTTGTTATTGAACTCATATTTCCTTTTCTAAAAATTCTTGGTCTTAAGCATTTCAGGGTTAATATCGACACATTATTTAAGAGTAAATAAAATTTTATTATTATTAATTGTTCATAATAATTCCCCTACTCAGTAAAATATCCACTAACAGCGCCAACAAAATCCCATCAAATCCAAATATTGAATATTTCATATATTTCAAATTCTGTATTTACTTAACACTAGAATAGCATCCAAAAATATATTTAATGCATTTTTCATTTACTTTTTATTCCTTAACTCTGCATGCCTGCACTCCTAATCCACACAACCACACAACAATTCCGCCAAACGTAATGCAAAAACAATACAAAACCCGTTTACATTAATCCACAAAAAACAAAAAATCGCTGCATGTGTGACTCACCAATTCCATAACAAACTGCAGAAGCATAAAACAACAGCAACAATCACAACAACAACATTGCCAGCTGCAATTCTTGTACAGAATCTTGTAAAATTTGGTGTTTGAATGGCAATGAAAGTAAAATTTTTTCTAATTTAAAATTATTTATTATGAAATTAATTGTATTAACTTTTTAACAGATCGCTCGTATTCCGATTGTCAGCAGCTGCCGCCACGACGCAATAACAACAACAATCCGACACCATCGCCAATGACGCCGCGTCGCAACAATGCGCCCATCTTTGGCACGCCCACACGCGTATAGCGTTTAAAGATTTAAATGTTACGATTTTCACCGAGATTTGTGCAAGAAAAGAGTTGAACATTTGCAGTAAAATATACAAAAAATAAATAAATAAATTATAAATTGATTAATTGAATGAAAATGGAATAAAACAGGTTTAATTGAAATTTAGTTGGGCGAAAATATTGCATGAATTTATAAGAAAAAAATCTAAAGAATTACTTTTGCTTTAGAATTTGTAGTTAAGTAATGAAAAATTCAACGAATATAATGCAACAACAACAACACATACATAATACGTAAACCATATATACTCAAATTATTTACAATTAATTGCGTTCACGTTACACGGGCAATGTAGATGATTACGACTAGAAATAATTTGCAACTAAACAACGTAAATTCAACTGTGACACGTTTACTGTTTAGTGTAAAGTAGCGACTTGTGTTGGCATTAATCGTTAGTCGAGGCAATGTAAGGGAAGACACCAAAAATTTTGTGAATAATTACTTACTTAAATGTAATGAAATGCTAATTTAATGAAAATTAGTAAACATTAAATGATTATTATGGAATAATTAGTTGCATACATCTACGATACATTGGCGGTATACACGATACGAGGCAATTGTCATGAAAGATGAGCGAAATAGAATCGCTTGAAGTCAAATGGTGAATGGAGTTTTTAATATGTGGCAACCCACTAAGATTAAATTGTCTGATAAGATAAGCTAATATGAAATCAACTGATTTGAGTTTACTTTTTACTCGACCTATGCATTAAAAATCTATTGAAGTTGTTTAGGAGCAAAAAATAACTGAATTTGTGTAAATTTAAATAAATTTACCTTTTTACACAGTTTTTAAATATTGAATGTGGTAAACTTATTCATATTTTGGGTAAATTTAATATTTTTTCATAGTTCGTAAAGACCGAATGCGGTAAATTTGTATACTATTTGAGTAAATTTAATGTTTTGGCCGAGTTCGTAAATACTGAATGTTACTGCTTTTCATTTTCGTAATTTGCCACAGTTCGTGAATGCCGCCATTATGAAATTATGATCAAAGCAAAACAATGTGAAGGCCTACGCTAGGGAAGACATGCTTACGTTTGTATTAGTGTGTAGCTTTCATGTTAACAATTAAACTGTACTAACTTTTTTCAATGTGCATACAATTTTTATATATTTTTATTTTTTTTTTAATTTTAAACTTTTTAGAATCTGCAATCAAACAGCTGTTGAATTTTTGTTATATCTTCAAACAGTTTATGACTTTACAAAACTGCCAGTTTAAACCTATAGAAATGTTAATCACAAATCAAAACATTGCTGCTCCAACCCTCTAATTGAATTGTTGAATTTACGTTTTGTTGCTGTATTACTATGACTTGCTGTCAAACAATTTGATTTTTTTGCCCTTTGCACATCAAAGACTTGTCTGCCATACATCAGACATCGATAAGAAGAATGTAATTAACAATCAAAGAAACAAACAATTAGCAACAACAATATCCAACAAAACAATTTCTACAACAACTTGTAACTATTTACTACTAATCAATGACAATGTGACTGTCATGCTGCATACTTAACTAATTAGATTGCGAAACTAATCAAACACCGCAAACGTGACTAAAGTTTAATCACATCATTTATGTATCGAAAAAAAACACAATCGACTATTTGCAACTAATCCCTAATTACAATACAATTGCAATTATCACTTGTAGCCACTGCAAGTGTTACATATTTGTGACATTATTACATACACACACACACCTACATACATGCATACACATACAATGATGTTTGTTATTGTAATAGTGAATAACGCAACATTCTCATAGCTCTATGTGCATAATTTTAATGAAAATTTTTTTTGTTTATTTGTTCTATGTTTCACATTTATTTTCACTTTATCTACCAACACTTATCGATGAGTAAAACATTAGATATTGTAATGAAATGGCATTAAATAAAATTAAATATGATATCATATAAAAATCAAATGTTTTATTGGTTACATTGGAAGAACTTTGGAGATGCATATGAAGATATGAAGAAGAATTTTAATTATAAACAAAAATTTTAAATGAAAGTCAATCAGAGTTAATAAGCAATGAGCTCATAATCTATGCTGGCGAAACATCAACAAATTAACTTTCAACTTAACCCTAATTCCCAGAATTTTTAAAATAACGTAAACCCAGAAGTGAGACTGGCAGGCTTACATGAGCTAAATTACTAAAAACATTTGTTTAAAAAGCACAAAAACTGTCTAAAATGTTAAGTTTATAAATGCAATACAGTTCTAACATTCCATTAGAGGATTACATAATATAATGGAATCGAAACTCTTTTGGATTTATCACCATTTGAAATCTTTAGTGAGACTGTGAGACTCACTTCTGGGAATTAGTGTTAAATATATAAATCAATCAGCCAATTAACTTAACCAACACAAGTTATGAACCTTGTTGATGTCTCATGGTATCTGAACGTTGAACAAAGGAACAAAATGGTTAGATTTCTGACTCAAAGAGTGTTGATATGACTTTAAAGCCCTGTTTCACTGAAGGAGATTACTTCTCAATACTTAATCGCGGGTGGTCTGAAAAGTTTTCGATCTCCCCAGAAAGATGGCAGCACTAGTCAACAAAAGACAGGGAATCTCGTTGCGCTTCATTTGTGGAAAAATACTGTTACGAAAATTCCAGTTCGTTTTCCAAGGTTCGTTTGGATTGTGTTTGAAAATAAAACCACTTCAATTATTCAGTGCAAACGCAGTCAAAAACCAACAATCGCTTTATTTACAAATTTACACTTGTTCTACTTTACACTACTACTAGTGCATGTTTCCCCATTGCTTGCTCAACGCAGACTCAGACTCCTTGCGCTGCACACTGCTGCTTTTATACCAGTTTTCTTATCGCGCCGAAGTTTCTTGCAACTTCCAATTGGAAAGCGCTCGACCATTCTCGCACAGCCCATTCCTTCGCGAACCATCCTTGCCATATCGGACTATACCAAGCGAATTATACCAAATTTACCGTACTTCAAAGTGCATGCCTGAAAGTATGCTTGGAAAAGCATTCGTGCATAGAAAAGCATTCAGCACAGAGTGCCTTATCGTTTCAATACTAACCAAAATGTTAATCGTTTTGAAAGTGTGACCGTTTAATAATGGTTTGAGTTGGTCAATGTGAAAATGAAAAAAATGAGTAAAAAGCAATGATTGAATATCTTTTTTTGAAAGATAATACTAGGTCCCGGTGATTATATCTGTAAGAGGCACACTTAGGCCATAGAGAGCTCACATATTCCAATTGTTTGAAATGCTATGCGTCTAAGCAAATAAAAGACAAGTTGAACTCTGTGTACTAGGACTCTTCACCATTATGGACCATTGTGAAATTTTGAATTTAAACTTGGCCGTACCAACTTTTGAGAGACAATGGACATTTGGGACGTTCGAAAACCCCTGCAATCACAGACGAGAATATCTGCCAAACTTACCAAATGGTACTAAACAACCATCAGATCAACGTAGGGACATACAAAATCTAAAACTACTGACCACACCGTGCGACACTAATCAAAAAATTTCAATCACACGAAAAAATCGATATGCTCGCAAAACTAGGGGTCAAGTGTAGTAAAACTGCGTTTTTAGTTTTTCTCTCTGACGTCAGCATTTTTTTTTAAAGGACTTTGAAATTTCAAGGACATGTTTATTTTAAGGAATTATTTCAAAAATTTAGTGCATTGTAGAATAGTAATATGGGTACCAAATGAAAGAGAAAAATCCTTACACTCTTAGAAAATTTATTGTTTTGGTGCAAAAGGACGAAGAGGTATTGAAAATTTCCTTTTAAAACTTTAAACTTTAATATCCGTGCAACTTTTCAATAGTTTTTTTTGAAAAAATATATTTTAAGGACTAATATGTACACTAATACATCCTTGAATTTCGCACGGTGCCATAAGATAGCTTAAGTTTATCAAATGGTACCAGACAACTGTTGAATCAAAGTAAAAGATATGCAGGGCGGATTCAAAAAAATAATTTAAGTGGGAGTTTCAAAAAGTAATTCTTTAATAATATAAATGTTTATGTATACCTTTTAATTTGTATGTAAGTAGTTTTAAAGTCGACTCTAATATTTCGGGAGGGGTTCAACCCCCAAAACCACCCCTAGAAAGTCCAAAGAACGTGTTTGTCATTTGCTGAATCAAGATTTAGGCATAAGAAAGCTGTTGGCTTGTTGGGTTCCTCTCACTTTAGATCACAGACGTGTTTGAATGAACATTAACAAAGCTTTTTTTGAAGAGTTAAAAAGATGGGAGCATCACTGAAAAAAATATGTAGATTTACAAGGAGACTATGTAGAAAAATACAAATAAATTTGAAGAAAAAAAGTGTTGTATCTTTATTAGGAAACTTTTCAGATGGATTGCTAGATTGCTCTGCCCCTCAGTGTAGCCAGATTAGGCCATTTTTAAGCTTGTTTGTTATATTTTAAAGGCCATTAAACCCAAAGAAAAGCTTTGTGCCCCTTAGTCACATTCACAGTGGAGTAAACTCTAAAGTTTGAACTCAAATCCTTCCTAAATGGTTGTTGAGTTTGCAGTTGGTCACAAAAAGCTCACAGTCACAAATAAAAGCACTCATCCGCAAAGCTTAAAGCGTTCCAGCACTTCAACACCACAACAGTTTTTTTGAGTTGTGATTTGTTTGTGTTACCATTGCTGCTGCTTTAATCTCCCTCCACCCCCGCACGGAACACGGATTTGAGCCCACATTGATAGCACAGCAAAATAAAAACCCTAAGAAGCTTTTTGCTTGCCTTATCCTTTCGTGTATGGATACGAAGCAAATCGCTGTCTGTTTACACACCAACCAACAACGCATCGGGCGCTGTTTCATCCCTCGACAGCGTTGGGGATTTCCATTCGAACGTGTAGAATTTTCTTGTTCTCCATTGGGGGCTGGCGAAATTTTCGGCAATGCCACAGTCACAGTTGTATTGTAAAGCTGGAAATCACAACGATAACAACAACAACGGCAACAGTAGCAACAGGACAACAACCATTGAACGGCGCTGCTCTCAGTAGCGAATTGCCATAGACGAGCTGCGATAAAGGACCAACAAAAAAAATAACAAAAACAGCGCACGATATACAAATTTCACGCTGGTAGAGAAGACAAGTGCAGCAATTTTGTGCAGATTTATTGCTGAAAAAAATTGTGCTGAAAAGTGAAAAAAAGAAATATCTGAAATATCTCATTGCAATGCAATGTGAAAGAATTTCATTGAATTTTTGTGTTTGAAAACAATTGAAAATTGTGAAAAAGCAGTTTTGAGAATTTGCTTAGTGAAAATTTGTGCTATTTTTAGGCACAAAACGCAAACGCTCCGCCCGCACAAACTCTCCACCGCAGCGAGTCCACACACAAAATGCGTAGCCGCACCGAACTGGTGACCACCACCTTTGTCGACTCCGAGGAGGAGTACAGCGAGGACGACGACTCGGAGGAGGACTGGCGTCCCAGCGCCTCGTCCGCTGCCAGCAAGAATGGCAAGAAACAAAAACAAGCACGTGGCGGCAGCGCCGGTGCTGGCGCCGCTGGTGGCGGTGGTAGCGGTGGCAGTAGTGCAGGCGGCGGCAACAGCAGCAAGCGCGGCCGCAAGCGCAAAGGTGCTGGCGGCGCGAAATCGGCCGCCGCCAAACGCAAGCCACCCTACGAGGAAAGCGATGACGACGACGACGACGGCGACGATGAGCCCAGCGACGAGGACTTTGATGACTACGATGATTATGAAATTGCTGGCGGTTCAGCAACGGCTAAGAAAACCGCCGGCAACACCAACACAACGAGTAGTCTGCCGCCAAAGAAGCAATTTTCCGAGAAGACCAGCGCTACAGCAGCGGCTGCAGCCGGTGGCGGCAGCAACGGGGAAACACTCGATTTGTTGCTCTACAAGCGCGATCTGAGCGGCGACTACGAGAAGAACAATCGCCTGTGCTTGTGGCGCAAGGATGACAACAATCTGCTCCAGAAGTACATACGCGTCAAGACGGCGCCCGAGGAGTTTCTATTCACGTCCAGTTCGGTGGTGAGTGGGGAGTAGGAAAGATAACTGAGCTTTGGTTTAAACTTGAAACAATTTTGAAAGGAAGTTTTGTTAAAAGGGAATGATGAGCATAAACAGCAGTTAGATGTTGAGCCTAAAAGTATGCTAAATAAAGCGCACCGATATCTGAAGTCAAAGGATTGCACACTGTTAAGACCAAACTTTAGTGTTTTTGTAGGCTTTACTTTGAAAACATCTGTGGGGTGATGGGCTCGCCTAGCTAACTGGTACAACAATAATAGACACAAATAGCGAAACAATCAGCATAAAAGTATGCTGTTCAGAAATTAATTCTAAAAGAAGCTGTGTATTCAATTTAAATACTTCTTGATTGCATACTTTTAGGACTCGATTTTAGTATTTTCTTAGGTTTTTTGTTTTGAAAAGGGGTTTGGGGTGTTTAACAGCAAACAAAACTTCAGCTTAAAAGTATGCTATCTATATCTTAACTCCAAAGGAAGTTGTGCTTTCTATTCAAATGTTTTAAGGTCTATTTTGATGGCATACTTTTAGGACCAGGATCAAATTTTCTCGTAGATTTAACCTTAGAACTTATTTTTGGGGTGCTCAGCTCCCTTAACTCATATTATGGACCAATAAAAAATATATATTTTGTTAGTTAGATAAAGTTAAAGTTTAGTTAAATAAAGAACAAATTTAATAGAACATATGACTTTCACATATGTATGTCATCAGTCGGACAAAGATATATATACTTCGCAGCATAATTTCTATAGTCAGTCTTTCTTTATTTTCTTTGCAAATTGATAGAATTTTTATTACTATCCACAAATCGTAACTTAATCTGTATAATAGCTTCTAAGTTTCAAATCAATAGGTCCAGTAGAAAATTTTTTTTCGGCATCACATCTTAACCCTTTCGCTATTTAGTTGCCATATGGTAACATGCTACTTTGTGGATGTTTGAACCCTTAATGGTTTAAAAATTACATTTATTTGTTCATCCGTAGAATAATTTGAAGTTTTAGAAATAATACAAAATTCATAAACTGAATATTTAAGTTTAAAGAAGAGAAATATTCAAGTTTTTTTAATGTAATATATTTACTTAGTAAAGGAAGAAGAAACAGAAAAAGTAAGATAACTTTTTAGTTGGTCTTTTTAATTCAATTCAGATAAATTTGTTTTATTATTTTTGCTGAAGAACATGAAGAAATATTCGATTTTAGTTATGCGTACAAAAATTTATTTTTAAGTATTTATTACAGCCACAACGATATGGTTGCTGTCATATGGCAAAACTCTGGGAAACAGGGTAATTTTTATGGAATGGTGTTAATATAAACACACAGAAGCCTAAATCAATCAAATCCAGACTTTTACTTTCCCCAGTAAAAATCTGTAGCGAAAAGGTTCACCCATTTTTGGCTTTGTTAGACCCTGAATTTGAAAAAATCCCCTTTTAGCTTTCTTAGAAGATGAACCTGTAGTTCAAATCTTGATGAATCAGTTAATCAGGAAGTCATACAGTCAGACAGGCACCCAATCAAAAAATCCTCTCTTACTTTAATGAACCTGGAGGTCAAATCTCATGTTTATAGCTTCATTGGTTTAGGCTTGGAAGTGATGAATAAGTCAATCAGTTAGTTAGGCAGTTAAACAGACCCCGAATTAAAAAATCCCCTTTTAGCTTGAATGAACCTGGAGGTCAAATTCGTGTTACAGCTTTAATGGTTTAGGTTGATCAGTGATAAATTAGTTAATCAATTAGTCAGGCAGTCAGACAGTCAGTGAGGACAAAGTCAGTCAGAGTCAGAGGAACAGTCAGTGCGGTCTTTTACTTAGTAATTTTATCATCGGAATAAAGCGCATCTCTGACCCAAACCATCCGCTTCTTTAATTTTTAAAACCACTCCGCCGATGGCTTAACCCTTTCGGGACTACTGGGATAATACGTCCCAGCAAGTTTTTAATACCACTCAGTGGCGGATTCAGGGGGGTGTTTTGGGGGTTGAAACCCCCCCCCTGAAATATTAGGATCGACATTAAAACTACACACAAATTAAAAGACAATTTATGAATATCAAAGAATTACTTTTTGAAACCCCCCCCGAAATATTTTTCTGAATCCGCCAATGATACCACTCAAAACAATTATTCAAATCTTACGACCCACGCAAAATATTTTTCGATTTCGGTTTTCCCGCATAAAGGGATGATTTCAGAATTTGTGAGCATCCAATATAATTTTCTAACACCATCACTCATAGCATGAGAATATTTCTACTGAGAGTATTTTGGATTTCAAAATTAAACTCCGTCTCGAAAGGGTTAAACCAAAGTTCCATTTAAGTTCAATTTTTTCACTCTGACTAAGAAGATCAGAAGAATAAGATGTTGATTCAAGATCGGTTATAACCATTCTGTTATTGGCGATGCCAAATATCTGATCGATCTGGCTAGTAGAATGGTCTCCCCTCTTCTAGATGAAAGTTTGAGAACACAGAAAATTGGATAAGAAACTTGTGAGGAAGTCCCAGTGAGGAATTCTCTCTCTGTCTCGCTCTGAAATGTATTGAATCACATGTAACTCTTCTTCTGAAATCTAAAATAAAGATCTGTTCGATCAGCAGTTCAAATTATCAAAGAACCTATCAACCAATTGATTTCTCGGACTTTCATTGCCTATCTTACAGTACTCCAGCTGGGATGACAAGCGTGTCTCGGACTTTGTCACCATAAAAGTCAAATGCATGGATCCGAATAATCGACGCGTCAAGGTTATGGACACCGAAGAGCTGAAAAAAATTGCCAAAGAAGAAGCGGAAAATGCGGCCAAACGCAAAGTGAACAAAGCTGCAGACGACGACACGGACGAAGATGAGGTCGAGCATGACGATGATGATCTTGATGACGAGGATAACGAGGAGGAGGAGGAGGAGGATGATGAGGAGGAGGTTGGACAGCAGATGGCGCAGTTGAAAGCTAAGACAGTTAGCGGCCGGAGCGGCACAGCTGCGCCCACAGCAGCCGGAGTAAAGAAAAATATCAAACCGACAAACGAAAGCACCGACGAGAATGACAATGAAGAGGACGAAATCGATGAGGAGGAGGAGGACGAAGAAGAAGATGATATAGACGAAGATGAGGACGATTAAGTGCGAAGATGAGAGTAGTTAAGTGCAAGAAAGGAGACAGTAATCAAAGCGTAGCGAAGGCACTATTTTTAAACTAATATTACAACTACATTTAAATGTAAGCAAAATCGAAAATAAAGAATTATAAAATTTTTAAAAATGTAAGCATAGCAAAACAAAAATTTACAGAAAAATAAAACGAAGCAAATGTAATGAAAGGTAACGAGGCTCAAAATTAGACATAACGTTGATTGATATTGAAGTCACTGATGGACGCAAACTTTAGCTGACTTTAACTGAAGAACTTAGCGTGTACTGCTTGTAATTTCTGGCTATGAAACTAAAGTAAACCAAATATTTAATATTACGAAGGAGCAAAACTAATTGATTATTAAATTGTATTGCAAAAGAAAACTGGTTGCCAAATTATTGAAAATCTTAAAAAACAGTAGTTGTGATGTTATTTAATAAACAAAAAAAAAAACCTATGCAAAATATGAAAAAGTATTTATTGTAAGCTTAAACAGTATTGAAAACGTTGCAGCATTTCTTTTCAATGTCCATTTGATTTGAAGAAAAAGAATACTGAAAAAGAAAATGCTACATTTAGCTGATTTACTCTGACTTTATTGACTTATAAAACCTATGCAGAACAGTATTATAGCATAACCATGAACTTGCAGCATTATTGCATTGAGTGTTTATTTGATTTCCAAAAATATATTTAAAAAAAAAACTGCAGTTTATATGTCAAAAATAAATATGACAAATAAGAAACTAAAATCTAAGTAAATGTATTTAAACGATTTTTAAACTTAATATTAAAATAAAACTTATGAACAACAGTGGATTTTAAACTAAAACACAAATATCAGAAATTTTCCAAAAAAATATAAAAATATAAAATATTTCAAAAAATACTCAATGATTTTCAGCGACTGCGCTGACATATGAAATGTCGCCGATACCAGCAACGATTGTCGTTCCAGCGGCCCAATATGCGATAACCCATCTCGACGCAGTGCTCATCGCCGCGCCAATTGTCCGGCATCTGCGGCAGCCAGTTGGTATAGTTGAACGGTGCGCCCGTTGAGGCCCAGACGAAGGTACCCGCGTGCTGCAAATCATTGCCGCCGGTCCAGTAGATGTAATCGTTGTCGATGTGGGCGCGATCAATGAAATCTGCGAGTGCAACGTGTGGTTAATGGTTAGTTTTTAATATTAGAAGCCAGTGGTGCACGTAGGGAGGGAGCGGGGGGGTTTAGTGGCAAATATGGTTTCAACTGGTATTGGACTCAAACCCTCCAAATTGAAATCTTGTATGCGTCACTGAGAGAAGCGTTGGGTACAGTGGCGCACACAGGATTTTATTTTGGGGGGACGGGACGAGACGTTTGCGTACAGTTTTTGAGCCCAATACCATTTAAAACAATATTTTGTAGCAGCAATTTTTGCATTTGGGACTAAACCCCCTTCCCTTCTGTGTGCACCACTGGTTGGGTATATTAGCGCCTAGTACCTACCATTTTTCATGAGAAACGTATTCAGCTGTATGAGCGAATTATGCGAGTCAAAGCTGACTAGGCTCATGTTTCGCGCCTTGCAGAACTCCAATGCCTGATGCCATGTTAGCTGAAAGTCAAACAATGTGATTTATAAATAATTTTTTAAAAATGAAATGTTTTAACTTTTAATGTCTGATGTCTGTCTACAATATGGAAAGTTTTGATTTATGAGTATAAATATTTACTAATGAAAACGGAGTGAGACACATCGACACTTTGCGGCAGAACAAAATAAGCAACAAATTTGGCTATAATTGGGTCGGAAATGGACTTCTGTGGAACTGAACCAAACATTGGATTAACCCTTAATTGCAAACCTTCTTTAAAATACAGATCAAATTTTACTTTTTTGACGTTAATGCTTGTAGTCTTAAGTTTCACCAATATCTATTTTCTCGGCAACATAACAGGTTATGGTTTATCTTAGTAAAAATTCGGCATGTCGATTGATATGGGTTCATTAGTATTTATAAAAACTTCTATCTTCACGCTCAAGTCATGGTTTTAGTGAATATAATTTTGAAGAAATTTTGTATTACAGATTCAAATCAATACTGCCTGATTTTAAATTTAATGTCTAATCAATGAACCCTCTGGGATCAACCCTGAACAATCAATCACTGTTTAGAGTTTCACAAGTCTAAGATAAAGTCTTCACTCGCACTTTTTAATCCAAATTAAATAAATTGTAAAATATATAAAAAAAATATTAAACAATTTCTGAACAACTAACCTCTGAAGAATAATTTCTGAATGACCAATCATTGCTTATAGTTTAACAAGTCAAAGATAAAGTCATCACTCACCTATTCTTGATTCCAAATTAAATGAAATGTTAAATAAATAAAGCAGCTTTAAAATATTTCTGAACAACAAACCCTCAGCGGTCAACTCTGATCAACCAACTCTGAATGACCACTCATTGCTTTAGTTTCACATATAAACGAAAAATTCATCACTCACCTTTTCTTGATTCCAAATTAGATAAAATGTATCATCCGTCTGAAAGGTTGGCGCTGCAATTATTGAATTAATTTACACACAAAAACATTCACAAAAAATAAAAAAAATTTGGTATAAAATACAAATTGCTCTCCAAGCTATAAGCCAATACTTTCAAAAACTTCCATTCACATCATAAAATCTATCTTACTCCTTGAACCAGTATATGTATATAAATTATTCTACCAATCACTTTCGACTTTTAAGAAAAAAATATTCACCATTTTCTGTCTGCACCAAAACTGCAATGCAAATTAAAAAAATTTGTGCAATAATTAAATATTTTGACTCGCCCAACTTTGCCATCGGTCACACTTCAGCACAGGCCGTTACCGTTCAGTTTAAAGTGTAGTTTCAAACTAAACTCATGCAACTTATCAGTCAAGGTCGTATATGCAAATCCCCATATTTAGTTGAGGGATCTGAGCGCAGCCACGCGAAAGTGAATGCAAAATGTTATCAGCAAAATGGCACAAATTGCTGAGTGGGTTAAATAATTTTGCGCTAAAGCTGAACGCACATTGCTATTGAGTTATTTATAAACATATTTATTTATTTGTTTATTAATGCAATATATGAACACATACATATTAACACATGTAACACAAACAATGTGCATCGTTAGAAAAACCCCACCTTGAGTGATTTCTAGTTAGTTCTATTCTTAGTTACATGTAAGCCACGTAACTCAGTTTTGGAGCCTTGGAGAACAAGTTGAAGTGTGGAGTTTGAGTTGTTGTTTTCAAAAAAGTATTAATGATACTATTTTTCTTTATAGGTCAATGCCATCAAATGTTGTCATCATGCAGTTTGAAGTTTTTTAATATAACACTGTACAACACAAACAAAAATAACAAGGTTCTGGCAACGGATTCTGGTAGAGGGGAACAAAAAAATATACGTGTATGGGCGTTTTCAAAGTTTACGTCTGAATTTTTTAGGGCGGTCAAAGTTTTCCCCTTTTTGCGCATTATTATGGTGAATCGGCTTACGAAAACCATGTAACCTCGTATTTTAGGTATACCTTGTGACCGAAAAGTTTCCGGAAATTTTAAATAAAACGCAAAATTCTTAATCTTCATCAATATTTATTTTATCTCCTTCAAAATATGCTCAATTAGAAGCGATACACATATGCCAACGGTTCTTCCAATCATCAAAACATTTTTTATAGGCGCTTTCCGGTATGGCTTTGAGTTCCCTCTGCGAATTCTGTTTTACGTCTTCTATGGATTCAAAACGCGTTCCTCTGAGTGGTAATTTGAGTTTGGGAAACAGGAAAAAGTCACACGGTGCAAGATCTGGTGAATACGGTGGCTGTTCGATGGTATTTATTGAATGTTTGGCCTTAAAATCGTTGATAATGTTGGCTCGGTGCGAGGGAGCATTATCGTCATGAAAAATCCATGAATTATCCTTGCACAATTGAGGCCGTTTACGGCGGATATTTTCACGCAAACGTCTTAAAACAGTCAAATAATAGTCTTTACCGACTGTTTGTCCTTCAGGGACGAATTCATGATGCACCACACCACGAATATCGAAGAAAACAATCAGCATTACCTTGATTTTCGAGCGACTTTGGCGTGGTTTTTTCGGTTTCGGCTCGTCTTTTCCTCTCCATTCCGATAATTGTTGGCTTGTTTGCATGTCGTACTCGTAGACCCACGTCTCGTCACCAGTTATGATGCGTTCCATGAAAGTTGGATCGGAATTGGCACGATCAAGCACGTCCAAAGAGACCTGTTCACGGTACTCATTTTGAAGAAAATTCTCAAAAAACTGAGGTGAACTGGTTTCAACAGCTGCCGTAAACAAACTGTCTGACAGATCGCGCTCATTTTTGGCATAGTAATTAAGGACAGTGCTACCAACCTACAGAAACTTAAAATATCGAAAAATATACAGCGCGCGAATTTAAAATGAGAATTTCCGGAAACTTTTCGGTCACAATGTATGATGTGTTCAGCAATTTGATGTAAAATACGACGAAGAACATTTTTGTGGAGCATTTTAACCCTGTAGCTCCTACTTGTATGGCTCAATTTGACCCGTTTTTCTAAAATGCTAAATATGTCCGGTAAAACAGGACCTTTTAAGAACAAAAAGTACCACGACCATATTCGCCATAAAATTCTACTATAGGTCTCTGAATACATCAAAGCTCAGAAATTAACTTGAACGCCAGAATTAAGCCAAAACTGAAAATGTGCTTAAGTGTTTATTTCGAACTTATTCAAAGTTGGTCACTGAATCTGCAAATTTTTCGAAATCAAAGTATTTAAAATTAGTTTAATGAATATTAATTTGAATTTGAATACAAAACTTTGATGACAATTTTTAATTATATACATTTTTAGAAAATATTAAAAGGAAGTAAAAAAAATAAAAAATGTTTAGCTACTGGAAAAAGTTCATTCCGTTTGAAAAAGTTCATTGTCTCATTGAATCACCCAGTTTTTTAATTTAATTTAATTTTTTTATTTTGTAATACAATTTGAAGATACTGGAAAAAGTTCATTTTTTCATTGAACCTTCATGTCTTTTTGAATCAAATTATTTGCACAAATGCACATTAAATTTAATTCATTAAAACCAATTCCGCTTATCGCTTCAGTTATCAGTTGTAAGCTTCCATTTTACGCCTTAAAATGTTATTAATTTATTTTCATAAAAGTATTTACAGATTAAAAAATTTAAAAATTTCAATGACATTCCACAATAAACCAGATTCATGAAATTTGTAATACGATTTTTTCTTTACAGCGCCATGCAAAACGTCACTTGACTTGGCTCAGACCACTGCTTCGTCCTGATCCACTTTCCGTTCGCAAATGAAATAACGTCGATACCAGCAACGATTGTCATTCCATTTCCCCACATCTCGGAAGTTCATCTCCACGCAGTGTTCGTCGCCGCGCCAATTGTCCGGCATGCCCGACTCCCAGTCGGTGTAGGTGAACGCTTCGCCCGTGGAATGCCAGATATATTTGCCCTGTTCCTTCAAATCGGTGCCCGAAGTCCAGTAAATGAAATCTTTATGCAGTAAATCTACAAAAGTAAAGAAAATTTACAAATTTACAATTTACAATTTACAAAAGATTTACAAAGTTGAACAAATATTTACGAATATTGAAAGCAAATATTTGAATCATAACCAACCTTGTTCCTTGAGATATTCAATGAGAATTTGTGATTTTTCCTCACTATCCAGACTTAGTAACTTCATATCATTCTTTTGACAATGGTCTCTTGCCTTGTACCAACTAAGCTGAAATGTTAAGCGTTTGATTAATGAAGTCGACCTCTGTGTTATAAAATCTTGTCTTAAGAAAACAATGATTCTTATTTGAATTAGATTTTGAGATTTGGACTAAGTTTTAGATACAGTTTTTCTACTCGAAACAGCGATCTTATTTTAAGTTTTTTTTTGAATTGAAATCTTGAATTTTTAACTGATTCATGTCTCTAAATTTAAGTCCACTATCAACCAAGTGAAATTTTAAATTGTAATTAATTATTAATGTTCTAATCTACAAACCTTTTTACTATTTTCAATTAAATACTGATTTCCATGCAGCACAACAGTGGGTGGCGCATCTAGAATTTCAATTAAATATTCAATTAATTAATATTTGTAAATGTCACATTTGATTAATTGTTACCTTTAGCTTCTAGCTGCGTAAAAGTCAAAATGAACCCACAAATTGCAGTTAACATAGTAAAAGTTTTAGATGACTTCATATTAGAAAAACAAATGTGTTGCTTTCAGCTTGAAACCTGACTTTTTAACTTTGTGATAATGAAAATTGTACTTGGTGCTCTGAATGCTCACTGAAGACTGCTGCTGTGTTGAATATGCAACCGTCATAATTTGTAATATTTTTTAAATATTTTATATAGAAATATTAAAAAGTGTGAATGATTATGTTGGATGAAACGAAATTGAACTCAAGAAAAAAGGATACTATTGTCGGTATTTCAGAAGTTGGGATACGGACTTTTTGTTAAATGAAATAATCGAAAATACTTTATTTTAATTTAACAATGTTTTTCGATATTTGAGAGAATCTTCTTATAATCTACTTTTCTACTGGTTTTGGGTAGTCGTAATAGGAGTCGATGAGTGTTTGACCAGCCGAAACTGGGAATCGAACCAAGAGACTCTGGTTTGAAATGCCATTTGACTACTCGCTGAACTATCAAGCATCCGGCATCCAGTTAGTAAAGTTGACCAATGTTAGATTAGGTTAGGTAGGGAATGGTGTGGCCAAAATGGCCCATTGTGAATCCCTTCATGGAAGATTCTGGAGCCAACCAGTGGCTCTCAGTTCGGGGCAAACCAATTCGACCTCTTGATGAAGGAGAGTAGATCCGATATTTCAACTACTGCTGCGCAGGCCAAGTCTACCAGGAACCTTGATCCCAAGGTACGGAGACGGCGTTCCTGCAGAGCCGGGCAGTGGCACAGGTAGTGTTGGATCGTTTCCACTTCTTCCTCATCTCCACAGCTTCTGCAGACATCACTGGACGAGAGGCACCATTTGACCAGCATAGTTGACCAATAGTGTTCGGCAAATTTAAGAACTTTCTCCGAGAAAAGTTTTTGGAATACTTAAAACTCTAGCTGTGTGTTGAGCTAAGCATTGCATTAGTTAAGTGTTACCGCCTAAGGAATTCCCAGTAAATAATTTTTAGTATTTTTTTTATTTATTTACAAATAATTTTTGTATGAATGTTGCGATAAGGAATTTCCAACCACGTTGAGCAGCCAGAGAGAACTTAATCAATGAGAGCTTTAGAGCTGAACATTTACAATACCATACATACACATATTCAAATACAAACTCATAATTTTTGTACAGATCGGTTTACTATATATACCACTGGTACTTTCGTAATCATTGAATTTACTGTAAAAAGCTTCCGCATGTTTGGGAAAAAATGAGAATGACTTATAAAGTTCTACAGTCTTAGATGTTTTTAACAGTGTTTTATAAAGCAAAGTGATCGATCTTGTTATAGTGAAATTTTAGTAGTAATCAACGTTTGTACTATATAAATAAAATAAGCATACAATATCTTCTCTGCCACTGCCCAGCAATTAGTTTCTACAAATGCTCACAGATTATCCTATAAAATCTATTTATTATGTAGATTAGACATAATTTAGTATTGCATGAAAATTCTTAATAACAGTTTGATGGAAAAGTGCATAAGCTAAAAAAAATTGGAGACCTAGAATGGTGTCGCATCCAAGTCAAAGTACACAAAAGTGCTTGGAAGTTCGGCAAAGTGTTCCACAGCTAGTCAGAAATGTCTCTTAGAGGGTTAAAATCTATGACTGACCCCACTAGTTTTTCTTACTGAACATTTCTTTCAAACATACTTATACCCTATCTCCATCCTTTAATGAAGCTCCCATACAACATTATTGTTGTTATAAAATGGGCTCCTACTGCTCCACGTTGCCCCCAGACGTATCAAATGTAAGACCAACACCCATTTATTTTCTGTTCCAAATATTTCTTCCAAACGTAACTACCCGCTATCTACAATTCTTAAGGGGGCTGTCATACAAAACTGGCAATTTTCAATGGAATTGGCTACTTACTTGTAAATGTAGTATTTCGTATCGTATCTCGAAAACTACTAAACCGATTTGAATGATTTATTCCGTAATCGTCAAAATTCTCGAGTGACAAAAATACAAAATTATTTTAAGTTCAAAAGTTGACCACCAGAGGGCGCCTTTCATACAAACGAAGTTATGGGGTTCCACATTTGTGGGTTTTACGAACCAAAAATCAACATATCAGCTTCTTGTATAAACCTTCTATTAAGAAACAGATCACATGGCCTCAGAAGGATGAGTTCGTTCGTTCTTCGATATCAAAAGAAATAGTATTCCTGCACTTAAAGTTATTCAATAAGTACTTGAACAATAACACTGTGCAAGTCGAAAATTCCAACATGGTGGGACCTACTGAGCGGCTTTTCTATAGGTATACTGAGTTTAAATCCACCAGGCGTTTGGCGGGATTGGCTCTAGTTTATGAGAAATCCGACTTTGAATTTGGCTCATTTCAGTCGAGTTCGTCGCTTAAGTCTTCGAACGTGTAAATGCTAATAGGTCCTAAATCGTTCTGAATATCGCTTTACTATCTTCGGCAAGTTTGTAGATATTTTAACGACCAACAAATTTGTTTATGTCACCTATCCAAAAAAAAAATTCATTCAAACTGTGTTTTCGACAAAAATGTCCCAAAAACCTCACTTTCGTCGAGGCATAAAAACAGTATAGCGAACCCTCATGAAAAAAATAACTGAGTATGCTTTTATATAGAGGGTTGGCTCCTGGATCTAACAAACTAAAAATTTTACCTGGGAAACGCCCATAAAAAGCCTGGATCGGCGTCAAAGTTCAAAGTTTTTATCAAAAAAAACTCAATTAATATCCAACTAATTTACACGATATGGATATTTTTCATACCTTTCTTTTGATGTGCAACATTAGATACGTAAGATGTACTAATAAAAAGTTTTAGGCGAAAAAAACATTTTTAGATAAAATTCTTTTTGTAACGGATTTTTTTCCCGAAAAATCCATTACTAAGGTACAATAAGTTTGCTACCATATTGTAGCCTGTGAAATTCCCTTTACAAAGTAAAAGTTCGCCTATTGCCACAGTTAACCCTTCTTGACTACTTCTACATGCACAGAATTATGGCTTAAACAAAACCAAATACAAATTTTTGGATTTTTCATGCAACTTACATTAATTTTAAGCAGCAATTACTTAAATGAAATTTATTTAAATATATAAAAAATAAAAATCTATTTATTGTTACAAATATCTCAGGTTTTTAGGTACATATGTAGAGTTCACTCGTCACTACTGAACACCGGCATCGACGCCTTGTGGTATTTCGCATATAAAATGTCTATGATAGCGACAACGATTGTCATTCCATTTGCCCAACTCGCGAAGGCCCACTTCGACGCAGTGTTCATCGTCGCGCCAATTGTCCGGCATGCCCGGCAGCCAGTTGGTGTAGGTGATCGATTCACCGGTGGCATGCCAGCGATATTTACCTTCAGTCTTCTGATCGGTGCCCGAGGTCCAATAGATGAACTCATTGCCGCGTTCGGGTGTGTCCACAAAGCCTGAAATTAACCAATGTAGTTAAGATATTAGAAAAAATTAAAAATAAAATTAATATCTAAAAAGTCAATAAGACTAAAGTTATTTCAAGCACACCTTTTTCCTCCAAATACGCGCTTAGTATGTCTGTCTTATCGGCGTTTTGTAGACTAACCAACTTCATTTGGCGTTTCTCGCAAAAGTCGCGCGCACCCCACCAGCTGAGCTGTAAGTAAAGAGATAAACATTTTTAATATTTGTACGAAGTGTTTCATTCATAAGCTAAATCGATTGAGTCTGCTTTAACACAATTTTATATTGGATGAGTGCATAAGTTCGAGCCCGATTTGAAGTCAAAACTAAAATTGAAATTTTTCAAAACAAAACCTTTATTAATCATCATTTTCGGCAATCCACTCCCAACAATCAACCAACTTACGGATGCCGGATTCATAAAAATCACGCGTTTTTTCGTTAAAAAAGAGGACAAGGTGGTTTTTAACGTCGTCCACGGTTTTAAATCTTTTTCCATTCAAATTGTTCTGCAATGATCGGAATAAGTGGTAATCAGAAGGCGCGATGTCTGGTGAATATGGAGGATGCGACATGATTTCCCAGTTCATCTGCTTCAGTTTGGACAGAGTCGGTTTTGCAACATGTGGTCTGGCGTTGTCGTGTTGGAAGAGGACTCCTTTGCGATTGGCCAAAATCGGACGTTTTTCTTAAATTGCTTTCTTCAATTGGGCCAATTGCTGACAATACTTATTCGCGTTTCGCTAACGGGCAAGAGCTCAAAATATATCACTTCTCGGATATCCCACCAAACACACAGCAACACCTTCATCGGATGCAATCCACCTTTGGATACCGGTTCCGCCTTCTCGTGTGCCTGTTTCCATGTTCGTTTTCGTTGGACTTTGTTGTACAGAATCCATTTCTCGTTACCTGTCCCAAACCGATCCAGAAAAGGTTAATTTTTGATACGTCGAAGCAAAGAAATGGCTGTTGTTGCACGGTCCACTTTATATTTTTCACTCAACTGATGCGGCACCCAAGTATCGAGTTTCAAAGTGTACCCAACCTTTTTTAAATGACGAAATGCAGTTGATTTGTTGACGTTCAGTTCTTGGGCAACTTCTTCCATTGAATTGCGTGAATTGTTCTCAACAAGAGTGCGAATAACGTCGTCGTCAAGGTCGGAAGGCAGCCCAGCGCGAGATTGGTCCTTGAGGTTAAAATCACAAACTAGAAATTTAGCAAACCATTTCTTCACTGTGCGAAGCATTGGTACACGGTCCAAATAAACTGCTTGAATAGCTTTCGTTGCGGCGCCTACAGTTTTTCCCTTCCGAAACTCGTATAACATAATATGACGATATTGTTCGTTTTCGTTATCCATTTTCAATGCGCTTTTCCAACAAGCAAACTCAAAGAAATCAAATCGATTTGATGCTTAATTCAAAGTTTAATTTGTCACCTTTACAAAGAATTGCAACAAGTATACATTTCAGTCATGAGTACCAACCGTGAACGATTGAAACGCCACCTAGTAAAATCGGACACGAACTTATTCACTCATCTAATATATTTTAGAACATTTTTTGTCACAACTTTCTAAATCTCAGTGAAGCAGTGTGGCACCTAACCTCAGATTTCTTAATTACAAAAATAAAAAAAAATTAAAAAAAAAATTCAAAACAAATTAAACAAATTAAAAAATAAATTCAAATTAAAAAACAATTTGTTTAGTATATCTCAAAGATTTCTCTTATGAACAATTCAATTTTCATATAAACAAAAATTTTTATTTTTTTTATTTTCTTTACTTATCTCTATTTAAGTCACCAACCTTATCATTGTGCCAAATCAGATAAATCGTGCCATCCAGTACAACAGTGGGCGACTCCAGCTTCTCACTTTCTGCTGCTGCATGAAAAAAAAAAATGTCGGTTGTTATTACTTTTACACACAAATCATTCATTACAAAGGGCTTTCATGGCTTAAATGAGACCCAGAAAACTGAGGCAGTCATAAGTAATGTCGATTTTATTCTATAATACAAAAACGTCAACAATTATTCAAGCCACAAATATAGAACAAAGTCTTTAGACCAATTTTTGGCACTAATTCTACTGACTATGCTTTCACTAAACACTTTGTTGTAAAGATTTTTGTGCCGAACTCTCATTGAAAACTTTTTGTTTTGTCTTCTCAAGCATTACGCTACACTTTTGTATTACGATTGGCACTTTAATTGTTTCACTGACACCAAATACTGTTAACGTTTTCAAACACTAAATTCATTCAGTAATAAGACACCTCTATTACTTGCAACCTGACCCAGTATTTTGCTAGCACACAAACTCACCGTTTACAATACTCAACGAACAGTTTACAGCAATGAAAAATATTGCAGCAATAACTTTAATACTACACGAATGTTGCATTTTTGTGCGCGCTCTATTCAAAAGAGCTTTACGGTTTGCTTTCGAAATCAATACTGCTTCGATTTGCTAATATTTTACGCTATTATAAGTATGTGTTTTCACTAAAACAACAACAAAGTATGCAAAAAACAAGTTCGTTCGTAGAAGCTACGCGCTGACGTTTAGTAATGAATTAAAAATTCATAAAAAAGCGCACATTTTTATAATTTGTTTCTCCCGTTTTGAGTCTTTTGCATTTACATTACTGAAGAGTGAAATAAATTTCAATAAAATAGACTTAAACTTGTTTGCATGTAGCGGAGAGAAGATATTTGCTTTTAACTGGAGAAGATATTTGTTCTTGTTCTGTTGTTATTATGGTTAATTGTTTAGTTGATTAATTTGTGACAGTAATTTTGTGGAAAACATCATTCATCATTGTTTAACATATTTCTATGTAAAGAGAAGGGGAATTCACCAAAGGCAGATACAAAAATGGAATGTGGAATTTTAGCTTTACGCGGAAATTGCACAATGACTCACAATTTCAATAAATATGTAGTCAAAAAAGTTTTGCCAAAATACCGCTTGTTGCTTTTCAAATATTGATATTATTTCTTAATTCTTGGTTGGTTGGTTGGTTCAAGTGGCGATGTTCCAACATCCAATTAGCGCCGTTTTGATACCACTATTCCCGGTAGGTACCCTAAGGTATATTGTGTGGTGTCATCTGGACTTATATGTATTTATCCATACATATCCTTATATCCAGTCCGAGAGGTTAATGAAAGAGAGTAGTGAGTTTACGCTGCACTTCGCTATCTCTTTGAAAGTCTGAACTAATTCTAGTTTAGAAACTTTTTATTTACCAGCTGCATAAAATATCCAAGTTTTTTCATCCTTTATAGCTCGTTTATAAAAACGTTTCAGCTGTTAGAAATCTGGGTTTTGGGTTGCCATATGCAGCTGGGTGTATAGAGTTTGCTTATTTTCGTTAAAAAATCGCTCACATATGTGATACAATTTATTTTTGGATGATATGCGGAACAAAAACACTTTACTTTTGAAATATTGTTTGAATACAGTGGTGTCTGAATATAGTGAACTAATTATTGCAAGGCCTGTTCACAATATTGAGGTTGTTCACTATATCAAGGTTAACATTTTTGTTCAAAAACTCGTTTTATTTGCTCAAAAAACACTTTTTGTTTTTTGCTTGAAAATTTTGTTCCATATTTAGAGGCTCGATGCAAAATTTGGGTGTTCAATATCGAGATGTTCACCATATAGGGGGTTCACTATACCCAGACACGACTGTATTAAGTTATAATAAAAAATAATTTTCCAAAAAAATAGTCAGATGTGTAACACATGACTGATTGTTACAATTTAATACAATTAAAAAAAATTTAACAATCAAGTTTCAATATCATAACATAAAAAGTTAAGTCATTAACAAACGACACACTAAGAATACAAAGGTTCATTAAACAAACGTTTAATAATAATAAAATAATACAGGTATAAGAAATTTTTAGAATTTAGAACACAAAACTAAAAGTGTAAACTTCACTCAGTTGTCATATATTCAATTTTTAGGATTTATTTTCATGATTTAATTATTGTATTGTTAACTGAATAAGTTAAGCCATTATCAATTACAAACGACACATCAATAGTCACAAAGGTCCATCAGAACAACGGTTCTGATGAGCGAAACTAGCAAATTTTTAATAATAACAAAAAAATGAAAGGTATACGAAATTTTTGGAATTTAGAACACAAAACTAAAAGTTGAAACTCCATTTAGTTGTCGTGAATTCAATTTTCAGTATTAATTTTCATGATTTAATTTTTGTATTGTTATTTCGTAGCTAATTAAGCTTAAGAACAAATTTTAAGATATTTTATATCCATCATTTTTAATTTTTTAAATATTTGAATCATGCAACATTGAACCATTTTCTAACCATAACACAAAACTATTTATTCTCTACAGATGTTTTCAGATCATTGACTGGAAGTCTTGCTAACGCACCACTGGGCACACATTTGGCAGCATAGGTGAGACAACGCTTGGAGCAGCACTCAGCTGCACTCATACAGTAGCCATAATTTTCGATGCACTGCGGCTGCGCAACGGGAGTGACAGCAGCCTAAATAAAGAAAACAGTTCATAAAAATAAATTAAATATGTTTAATTGAACCACTCACCATAAGCTGTGGCGTTGCAGCAGTGCTGATGACTTCTTTGCAGGCAGGCAACACTTTATTGTCATTGGACTGCGTGTCTGCTGTTAGTGGATGACCATAGCACACCTGTACGCTTAAGCAGATCAGTAGCAGTGTCTGCAAAATGTGGCGCAAGTCTGAGTACATCTTGTCGGTTGCTGTAGTTAAACGCTTTTGACAGACAACTATACAATTGTTGGAGTATTTATACAAATTTTTTTGCACGCAAAATTGGTAAACTGTTATCTTTATTTAAATGTAGCCCGCAGTTTCAGTTCGTTGTTTTTATTGCGAAATTTAGGTCAATGTTTACATTAACTGTTTGCTTTTACAAACATCTGAAGTCATATTAAACTTGTGATGTTCTAAATGTTACAGAAAGTGTTGAAAATTAAAATTAATTTTGTATTTATGAGACTGTTGCATGCTTTGAAAAACAATCGTTTACACACAAATGGAGAAATCTTTATAAGCAACTATATTTTATATGAATCAGAGATATGAATATTCCATTTATGCATTTTACACACATTTCGCAATACAATCGCTTAACAACGCTTTGAGTTTAAACTGCTAATTGTTTGTAAAATCATAGCTTGCTGCCACCTAACAAAACCGTAATAGCAGCCACTGTTAGTGATGCATTGCACATACAACAATGCACAGGTTTTGTGGAAATGAAACAAAATCTCCACTTCAAGTTAGACTTAATAACATACATTTGTTGTTGTTTTCTAATAAATTATACATTTCATTATTGCAGCTGTTTAGTAAATTTCCAATTTCAAATTTATAATTCAAAATTTTCATATACAAAAGTGTGTCGACAACATAAATCGCTCATTAAGTGCTGATTGAATCAAAAACGTATGGTAATATTTACATATTTTTGATTTTGTTTGTTCATTTACTTTACAGCAATAAGCGAATGCTTACAAAACAAATGTGTCATGAAGCCGATGTGTTGTGCACAAATAAAACAAATTAATTTAAAAAATCTACTAAAATTTCAACTGTGTCGCAACTACCGCCGCCGTTCGCCTTTGACGGTTTTTCGTTTCTCCTTCTTCTCTTCGCGCAGCTGCTTCTGCTTCTCACGATCATCCTTGTCCTTTTGCTTCTTGGCTGCACAGTCCAAGCGCGCCTGCTCGCGTCGCTCTTTCTGCAGCTGCATCACATCGTGCGCATTGGTATTGCGCTCAATGCCGCTCAGCGAGTTGGCACCGGTTGTAGCCGTCGGCTTTTCGCACTCGGGGTCTGAGTCATAGGCATCCAAGTCCTCCACTTCAGTCTAACAAGCAATAAATATCGCATGAAGTATGAGAATGAAATCAAATATTGTTTATCATTGTGCTGAGCCACCTGCGAATATTGAGCCAATATCTGTTCGCGTATGCGGCGTTCCTCTTCCGTGTACTGGCGCTCCTTCATTGTAGTCTGCAGTTGCTGAGCTTCCAGCAGCTTGACCAGCTTCTCATTTACATCAATGTCAAGTGATTTTTTTGCTGCATCGTCTTCCGGCGGATGCGCTGCTTTCCATTTGTCCAGTATAAGGTCTACCAATTCGTTCAGCTGGTTTTGCTGTTGCCAAGAAATACTGAATAGATAAATGACTACAAAAACTTTGCAACTCCCACTTACAATGATCTCGCTGAGTATATCGTTGAGCGCCTCACGCTTCTCCTCCACCGTCTCTTCACCCTCCAGTATGCCTGTTATGTAGGAGCCAAAGACATCCACATCGGTGTCCAGCTCGCCCAGTTTGTCGTGCAGCCACGTTGCGAAGTCGCTAGTCGTGGCCATTTCTCGTTATTCCTGTGTAGCTTCTTTACTGTGCGGCAACTTCTGCCAATTTTATTCACTTTTTTGCAACTTTTGCCAATGGTTTGTGTGATGATTTAGCATAATTTATGGTTTTCAATGCTGTGCCGTTGCACTGCTAATGTAATATTTCTCGATTTAGTGTAATTTCTGCTATTTTTGGTATTTTTTGCGGCTTTGAGTTCTTTTTTTATTGCCAAATGTCAAAGACAGCCTATGAGAATTTTTGTTTATGGGACAGGGTTGCTTTGAAGGGTCTTGTGAGAAAGGCATTAAATTGCATAATCAAATGTTTAATACAAGAAAAACAAAGTACTGATTGAGCATTTAAAAAGTCAGCTATCTAATAATGAGTCAATTATATGTATGTAATTAATTTCGTTGTTGTTTAACTCATTTCTTATAATTTATTTAAATTGTGCCAACGCTCTCAATTGCATTCCTGTAGTTGCCATTACAATCCTACACACCATATTCATCTCTTTCACACATGAGCTACACCGCCAAAGACGCAATTTTCCCCATCCCATTCACACATTACTTAACTATTCTGAACGCCAAAGCGAAATGTCAGCTTTGTTTTGTTTTGCTTTGTTGTTGCAAAACACTGTGCAGTCAAATCATCTAATAGCGATCACAAATAGGGGAACAAATTGAACAAAACAAAATTGCAAAGAATTGTGGCTAAATCCACAAACCGAGCTAAACTCAAAAGTGTTAAAACCAAACAAAAACAACAACAATTGTGTGTGTAGGTGTCTGTGACTGTGGGGCCAACGGCGAGTGCTTGAAAATTTTCCCCAATTGTGCAAATGGTCATTGTGGCAGTGTGAGGCCGCAGCTGAAAATTGCGTATTTTGGTAAAGGTAGGTGCAAAGCAGAAGAAGAAATACAAAAGCAACAACAAATATTTATATATATATGTAAAAATATATAGTGTGTGAATGTCAAGGCGCGCCAATGTTGTGACGTCCGAACGGGCAGCAGCAGCCACATTGCTGCGAGCGCGAAATTAAGCAATTTTAGTACTTCACTAGTGTGGATGTGCTCTAACGCAGAGCATTGGGCGGGTTAAGATTAGAGCGAGAGGTATGAAGTAGTGTGTGTTGGTCGTGTACGAAGCAGTTTGTGCGCTATTGGATGAATAAACTGAATTTGAGGAATGAATGAATTAGATGAATGAATTTGAATTTGATGAATGAATGAATTTGAATGATGGAAATAGAAAAAAACCAAAACGTTTCTAGCTATATTAATGGTCCCAAAAGTTATACTAATTGTAGTGAATATAGGGCTATAACTTTGACGATTTGAGTCTTATTATATGAAGAAATAGCTGTAAAATTTGTAGGTTATTAATTGAGGAATTGAATATTGAAAACAAAACAAGAAAGTCTGATTGCAACTAAATTGCTGGTATTGATACAAATGTCATTTGTAATTAATGTAGAACTATAACTTCAAAGATTTGGGCGCTATTAAACGAATAAATGAATAACTGCGGAATTTTTAGGTTATAAGTGGATGAATTGAATAGTAAAGATGAATAAAACGACATCGGTTTTTAGTAGTTTTGCTGATAGTTTAAACAATTTTAATAAATATGGAGCTTTTACTTCAAAAACAACATTTCTCGCTAATAATTAATTTTTTAATAATTGATTGGCACGACAGCCCGCTTACGCGAGACTAAGGCCTAGCTTCCCGCAACCACCCGTGTTGTGCGTGTGAATTTTGTACGCGGGTGGAAGGGACCTACAGTTTTATGCCGGTTCCGAACGGCAGGTTGGGAGCTTTTTCATAGGCAATTTTTACTCTCAGAGGTTTGCCATTTCCAGCTGAGAGAACAGCCACCGAAAGAGAAAACGAGTTTCCCGTTATTTTTTTTAGGTGTTACTACATGCAGTATTCGATCTTGCGTCGCTCTGCATGCGACTCGTTGGACCGCGCACTAACCAACTGAGCCACGGCGGCTGCTAAATCGCTAATAGCAATTTAAAATTTTTTATTGTATATAGTTTGCAAATTATTTTCAAATCTTTTGACTTTTCAGGTTTTTCTTGCTTTGAAGTTTAACCCTAATTCACAGAAGTGAGCCTCACAGTTTCACTAAAGATTTCAAATGGTGATAAATCCAAAAGATTTATAATTTATAAATTTAATAAGTTATAAATATTTATTATTATTTTTTATTATAAATTATATAAATTTTAAATTTATAAATTTAACATTTTAGAAAGTTTTTGTACTTTCTAAACAAATTTTTTTAGAAATTTAGCGCACATAAAGCTGACAGTCTCACTACTTTTAAAATTCTGGGATTTAGGGTAAAATAGGATTTGAGTTTTAATACTCAAATTGGTTTCACTCTGAGCTGAAGACTGTCTCCGTGTCTTGTTAAAGTCAGGTTCGGTGTCTTCTTTCCACTCTAAACTAAAGACAGCTTCGTACTTTTCTTCCATTTAGAACAGCAGACAGTCTTCATAAAAGAACCCGCTCAGAACTGAAGACCATTTCAGTGTCTTCCTTCCACTCTGAACTGAAGACTGTTCCGATATTTTTCTTCCACTGTGAACTGAAAGGCAGTCTCGCTAGAAGGAAATGTAAGAAATTCACCCTGAACGGAAGATAGTCTCCGTGCCTTACTTCCAGTTTGAGTTAAATACAGTTTCGGGGTTTTCTATCCATCCTGAAATGAAGATGATCAAAGTGTTTTCCATCCACTCTGAACTGAAGATAGTTTCAGTGTCTTCCTTCCATTCTTAACTGGAAAAAGTCTAGTTAGAAGGAGATAGAAGAAATCCGCTCTTTACTCTTAACTGAAGAGAGCTTCGTATCTTCCTTCCATTTAAAACAGCAGAAAGTCTCCGTAAAAGGAAGTGGAAGAAATCCACTCAGGACTGAACACAGTTTCAATGTCTTCCTTCCACTCTGAACTGAAGACAGTTTCGATATTTTCTTCCACTGTGAACTGAAAGACAGTCTCGCTAGAAGGAAATGTAAGAAATTCACCCTGAACGGAAGACAGTCTCCGTGCCTTTCTTCCAGTCTTAGTGAAAGACAGTTTCGGTGTTTTCTATCCATCCTGAATTGAAGATGATCAAAGTGTTTTCCATCCACCCTGAACTGAAGATAGTTTTGGTGTCCTTCTTTCACTTTGAACTAAAGAAAGTCTAGGTAGACGTAGGTAGAAGAAATCCGGTCTAAACCGAAGACAGTTTCAGTGTAATTTGTTTTTCTCTAAACAGTTTCAGTGCCATGTTTCCTCTCTAAACTGAACTGAACTTCCATCCTGAACTGAAGAAAGTCTAGTCCAGTCTTTTCCATATACTCTGAACTAAATACAGTCTCTGTGTCTTCCTTCCACTCTGAACAAAAGAAAGTTTAAGTAGAAGGAAGTAAAATAAATCCCCTCTGAACTGAAGATAGTCTCAGTGTCATAGTTTCTCGTTAAACTGAAAAAAGTCTTGGTGGCTTCCTTCTATTCTGAACCGAAAACAGTCCCAGTGTTTTTCATACACTATGAACTAAAGACAGTCTATGTGTGTTCCTTCCACTCTGAACTGAAGAAAGTTTAAGTAGAAGGGAAAAACAAATAAATCCCCTGTGAACTGAAGACAGTCTCAGTGTCATCTTTCCTCTCTAAATTGAAAACAATCTCGATGTCTTCCTTCCACTCTGAACTGAAAACATGGACGGTATCTTCCTTCTACTCCAAACTGAAGATAGTCTTAGTGTTTTCCATCCATTCTGAATTAAAGACAGTCTCGGTGTCTTCCTTCCACTCTGAACTGAAGAAGGTCTAGACAGAAAGAAGTGAAAGAAACCTGCTCTGAACGGAAGACAGCCTCAGCTTCATCTTTCTTCTTTATACTAAAGACAGTCTAAGTATTTTCTTTCCACCCTGCACTGAAAACAAAATCTCCGTATTCTTCCACTCTGAACTGAAAACAGTCTCAGTGTAATCCTTCCACTATAAACTGAAGACATTTTCGGTATTTTTTTTTTCTTTCTTAACTGAAAACTGTTTCGATGTCCTCCTTCCACTTTAAACTGAAGACCGTCTTTTCCGCATCTGCCTGATGGGTACTGTTTGTTTTATATATAAATTTAAGTACGATTTCTATATTACGAGTACACCACATGGCCACATCATACTTCACTATAATGCCACACACTAAGTCAAGGCTATGGTTTAGTGCATTTACCTTAATGTCTAAGTATTTTTGTCGTATTTGCATTTCTCATGGCATCAAATGATGGCGATACAAAAATTTATGAAAAAATTTCATGTGAATTGCCAAATGATACGAATTCTGTCAACAAGCCAGTTTAAGTTGGCATTAAACCACTGACAAGTGAGTGAGTAGTGCTTGAAGCAGTTGTTGAACCACTAAGTAAGCAAAAAATGCTGAATTAGTTAAATATTTCTTTTTATTTTTGATACGAAATCAAGTGCAGGTAACATGAATTTGTTTACACCACCCGAACGAGTGACTGAACGAGTTCAATAGTAAATTGAATGTTTATATGCCTTGAGTTGTCAAAAATTCATATATAATAATTGTATAATTGTTTTATGGTTATGTATGTAGATATTTCATTTAGAATTAAGTTCAAACTTTATGCGTTGGTGTTTGGAACTTAACTTTTCTCTCTTTGTTTATTTCTTTTGCGTTCATTTAATTTAAATAAATAAACTGTTAAAACTAAAAAGAAAGCAACATTCTGTTCTGGAAAATGTTGTTAGAAAAAAAATGAAAAATATATAGCAATTCAATACAGCAACAAGTCTGCATTAGTGTTGAATCCGCCTTCTGATGTTGAACTTTCTTTACTTGAGCAGCCTTCAAAGTTCACCGAAACCTCGGTGCTGTTAAAAACGTATATTCTGCGCAATTTTGCGCTGACCACTCAAAATTGTGCACACTGATATTTTATATGCAACGACAAGCTTCAAGTTCGCCAAAGAAGTTGCCGCAAATCAAACAAAATTCTAAGAATTGCCCGGACCACCGATTGAGTTTCATCAAGTTGACTTTTATTGCACTCGTTCTTAGATTTTTTTCTTTCAGTTTTTAAATTTTTTTGTTGTTGTTGTATAACGACAGCCCAGAGCACCAACTGCAAAAGTGAAAATAAATCATAAATAAAATTGAAAGAAAATAAACAAGAGCACCAAAACCCAACAAAAGCCAGCCACAAGTTCAAAATGCAACACTGTGCCGGCAGCTAAGTAACCAAAAAAGCGAAAGCTTTCACATTATTAAACACCCAACCCGCAAATCGTCTGCTACCCCAATGCTTTTAAGTTTTTTTATTTTATTTTATTCAATGTTTTCCACTTTTTTATTTATTATTTTGTGTTTGCAATTGATTTGTGTTCTTTTGCACGAATTTGCATGCGAAAGCGTAATTGTATAAAAATATTACGTATTGTATATATTTTCAAAATGCAAAAAAACAAATACGTTTTGTGCTTTTTCATAATTTTTGTATGGTTTGCGCGGCTTTTCAGCTCATTTGTGGTTTCCTTTCAAACGTTTGGTGGCGTTTTTTAGAGAATTTATTTGGTTTTTTAGTTTATTCTTTTATTTGATTTTTTGTTATAGTTTTTAACATTTGAATTTTGCTCAGTTTGGGCTCAACTCAACTCAACCAAAGTGAACTCAATTTGATTTGTTTTCCTTTTCGTGCGGCACAACAACTGGCAGTCAATCACCTTTGACTCACCGCGTCAAGCACGAAATACTCGCACAGCGCGCTAAATGGCGTCGAAAGTGAATTTAAGCTTTGAATCTTTGGCTGCCTTCTGACTGGTCCGGCATCTAATGTATAGTTGTTTTTGTTTAGAATGACATATAGTATCACATTATTCATTTTTACACATTCACATTGGAACTTTATGTAATCGATTGGGAGCAAACACAATGCTTGCAGCTAGCAACTGATTTGGTTAGTTGGTTTTTTACGAATTTTTAATTTTTTCCATTTTTTTTTTGGGAAAAACAAGGCAGAAATGTTTATTTTGTTTTGTAGCTTTGTAAGCTTAGAAAACAAAAAATAACTCAAAGGATTCCACCTCACGTTCAAAGATTTTGATGGCAATTTCAGTTCAGTTTCTTACAATACTTGAGCACTTTTATCAAGTTGACAACTGCAGCAGAAGCTTAAATGTTCTGTGACGTGATTTCGATAAAATTTTTTGCACGTTAAATAAGGTTGCATGTGTTTGAAAGCCCTAAACTCAGTTCCTTTTTAAATTTCAGTGCGCTTTTAGCAAATCAATGAGTTCAGAAGAGGCCCGAATGCTCTTCCACATCATTCTAATATAATTCCAATTTAGTCTTTTATAGATTCAATTAGCTGTTATGCCTTCAAAAGCCCTAACCTCAGTTCCTTTTTAAACCTAAGCACTTTCATAAAGTCAACGAGTGCAGCAGAAGCTGATGAAATGCTGAGTGTCTTTCAAGGTTCAGATCTGCTCTTGGCTTGTCAGATATTACATACTTAACTGGCCATAACCACCCGTTATCGGGTTAAGGCTTGACACAAAAGTTCTCTCCTCTGCTCGCATCTTCTTCAGTTGTTCACACCAAAAGATCATAGATCGTCTTCAAGTCTTAGTCTTTTCACTGAAGACACGGTCTCCTTCTTCGTTGTCGATCTCCAACCACCGCATCGAAGACTTTTTTCGCCAAGGCCATATCGTTCATACATGGCGAGCTAGAGACCCGTGGTCAACTCAGACTAGTCGCTGGATGCTGATTCGTTGTGCTATTTTCACATCTCTAAAAAATTCATAAAGCTCGTTGTTCGGGATCAAAGCAGATCAGATGGGACGCAAATGTCTGTTTTAATCAAGACGAAAATTTGTATTTTTATTCGAGACTTCAGTCAACCAAATCGCGCTCATTTGAGTCTCTGGGCAAAGGGACTTAGATGTGTAGTGTTACTGAATGCTGATTGTCTTGCAAGGATCAGCTCTGCTTTTGGCTTGTTAACATACATGTGAAGCAAGTAAATGACTTTGTCAAGAAGAAAATTGGTTGGTTTATTTCAGACTAGAGTGGACCAAAAATATAGATCCATAGTAAACTAAAAGATACAAATTATTGTAGCCTTTATGAACATAAGATCATAAAACTAAAACAAACACTATGATGTGTCCAGATTGCTGCTCTTTGATCATAACACATGAAAGTTAAACTCTATAGGAGATCTACTCTTTAAGTATCAGTAAGTACGAACCTAAGCGGAACTTATAGTGCTTTCTTAATACGGCAACAAGTTTAAGACAATCTCCAAGTGGGGTCAAGCGAACAGGGTCGATTTTAATCCCCGCAAGTCCCAATGTTGCCTGTTATCCCACAAGCGAGTCTCCCCACATCCCAACACATCCCTGGTTATGGGTGGTGTGGGTATTGCGGAATCGGCAGCTCTTGATGTTCTGGGCATGTCCATTAAGAACGATCTTCGTTGGAACGATCATATTTTTGGCGTGTCGAAAGAAGCAGCCGATCACTCCGTCTGATCTCCGCATTATTTACACTACCTATATCCGACCTAAAATGGAGTTTAACTCGCACCTATGGGCGGGGGCTTCAAAAACCCATTTGGAGCTCCTGGACCGGGTGCAAAACCGTGCGATTAAACTTATAGGGGACAGTAGGGCATCCAGCTCTATTGACTCCTTGGAACATCGTCGAAACGTGGCATGTGTGGTGTTATTTTACTGATACTTTTTCGGTAACTGCTCAGTGGAGATGAGCAGCTTGATGCCATCACTCCGGGTATTCCCCCTGACAACCCGTTTGAACACTGGCGCCCATGCATTCCACGTTGAAACGATGTTCCAGTGCACTACGCACTACAGGGAAAGTTCGTTTCTGGCCGTACAGTGCGGTTGTGGAATGGTCTCCCTGCGGATATTTTCCCCAGCACTTATGATCTCGATGGGTTCAAGGCAAGAGTCCATAAACACTTCACTCATAACCCTATCCCCTAACCTTTATATCCTTCCTGAACCAACGCAATGCTTCGCATTAATGGGGTCATCCCCTGCGCGTTTGTTCCTGTTAAAAAAAAAGACACATTATCCATTGGAAGATTGTCCAGATATTAGTTGTATCTGATCCAAACTTTCTTAAACCGTCCTTAGTTGTTGTAACACATTATCCACTGAAAGTTTTTCCAGAGATTAGTTATATCACTAATCTGGTTCAATCTTTATTAAACCGTCTTTAGTTGTTGTAACACTTTATCCATTGGAAGTTCGAACAGAGATTAGCTGCATCAGTAATCTGATTCAAACTTTCTTAAACCGTCCTTAGTTGTTATAACACTTTATCCATTGGAAGTTCGAACAGAGATAAGTTGCATCAGTAATCTGATTCAAACTTTCTTAAACCGTCCTAAGTTGTTGTAACACATTATCCACTGAAAGTTTTTCCAGAGATTAGTTGTGTCACTAATCTGGTTCGAACTTTATTACACCGTTTTTAGTTGTAGGAACACTTTATCCATTGAAAGTTTTTCTAAAGATTAGTTGCATCAGTAATGTGAGAAAAACTTTCTTAAATCGTTTTTAGTTGTAACACATTATCCATTAGAATTTTGTCCAGAGATTTGATGTATCACTAATCTGACTCAAACTTTCTTAAGCCGTCTTGAGTTGTTGTAAAACATTAGCCATTGGAAGTTTGTCCAGAGATTAGTTGCATCACTAATTTGATCCAAACTTTCTTAAACCGTCTTCAGTTGTGCGCAATAAGTGAGTCTGCAGTTCCTGTCATCAAGAGAGAGAGAGAGATAGAGAGAGAGAGAAGGATAAAGAGTGATATCTAGTGGAGAGATCGACAGCGTGATTGGGATTGCATCACTAATTTGATCCAAACTTTCTTTCTTAGAAAGAGAGAAGGAGAAAGAGTGATATCTAGTGGAGAGATCAACAGCGTGATTGGTTTCGTCAGACTCTACGTAGATTAGTGAAAAATCTCTAGATCAACTGATGTACAACTGGAGTGAAGCATATGTGGGTTAAGAGACATTTTTACATTGATATGATGAAAAGCAATACGAACTTATTAAAGTCTTTCTTGAAATCAAAAAAATTGTTTCTTTTATTAAGAGGGGACTTCTTAGGGTTTAATTGTTTGGAGACCACCTGAACTATTTTGCACTGAAAAATATATTTTTTTTAATATTCAATGTTTTTTTCAACATCTTAAGCAGAGCAAGCAATTAATGAAGAAGTATTAAATGAAGGTTTCGTGTTTAAGGCTTTTGATTCTTTTGGGGGAAGTTTTGAGAAACTTTTGTTGTTTGAAGACCCCCCTTATTTTTTAATGAGGAATATTTTATCAAAAGATAATATAGTATTTTTTTCAATATTTTACTCAATACAAGCTTTTTATGAAAAACTTTTCCGAAAAACATGAAAAAGGGGGGTAAGGAATGGGGGAGGGGGCTTCATGTGTACACAAAAAATATTAAAACTTTTAATGCAAACAACTTTGTCTTAGACATCGAAGCTCTAGCTCTTCAAGTTTTCATCCTTCCGTGTAAAGGTCCATGGGGACCCCTTTAACATAAAGGTTAAAGCAAATTACTAAAAACTCAGATGTGCTAGACTATTACTATGTCCGGCAAAAATGATCAGTACGACGTCCTTTTTCAGAAATATACGGTCGTTACTCGGTTGCTGAAATGCTGTTGTACAGTTCTAAAAAAGCTTACAGCTTCAGTCAGGCCCACCATTTTTTTTAAATGATTTAACACTCACTTGAATTATTCACTAATCATTCACATATTCTCTGCACACCCCACTGCCCCATTCATCTTAAAAATTATACTTGGCGGAGAGAGAGGCGGCGTATTGTCACTTGACGCACAGCGTGACAGTGCCGCCCACGCTTTCAAACTTATACAACAAAAATAACTCAAAAACAACAACAGCAACAAATCAGTGCGAATACACACACACATGCGCACACACACCTTGGCAACAGATTCGGATTCACCACATTTTTCATGCATCAGCGTTAATCATTGTCAACGGCAACACGACTATCAGCGCACGTCACTATCGCCAGCATCTGTGTTGTCAGCTGCTGCCGTGTGCCGCTGACGATGATGAAATTCTGATTCATGTCCGAACTGAAAAAAAAGTGTCAATCTCCAAAAAGCTACGACCTTCGCGTTACACGAAGAAACAACAACCACTCGCGAGGGAAGCGGCAACAATTGTTGAAATGAAGAGCACAGTGCCCGCCCCGAAAGTGGCCGAAGAACGCGCGCGCAAACCGCTCAACATTTAGATTTAAATTTCGAATGTTTTCGAAACCGACGCTGCTCTTATTGTTGTTGCCGTGTTGGTGTTAAGGACCTAAGGCAAGGTCAATGCTCATCGATTTTTGCTGCGCTGCTGAAGGGCCACAACGACGCCGGCATCGAAATTTGATTGCTTGACTGCTTTGTTGTTGCTATTACTGCACGTTTGTTGTTGTTGTACCGCTGCGTGAGCAAGCATCTTGATATCAATTGCAATTGTTTTGGATTTCTGGAGCGCAAATCGACAAAGTTTCTGCTCTCAATTTTCGGTTGTTGTGCTCTGTGTGTGTGTGTGTGTGTGAGAGTCCACCCTCAACACCCAATCAGCGTCGACTCGTGCAAACTCTTCACTGATAAGGATAACAGCGGTTTTCTGCTTGGTTGCTGCTGTTGCCCCAGGAGTTGCAAACGCCTCTGCTTTTCGCCTGACGTCGCGACGTCAACATTGTTGCTGCTGTTGCGTACTCAACTTGGCTGCTTGTCGGTTGTTTTGGGTGTTGTGCCGAAAATTTCATAACCGGTCAGAAGGATTTTCCAGCATTTTCTGTCTGATTGAAGGTGAATGCACGCTGAGCGTCATTTCTCCACGCAAACTGGTCGAGTGCGGCTCAAGCGATGCATGTTGTTGTTGTTTTTGTTGTTAGCATAATGAAATTATGGAAAGGATATAAGTGGGCAATGCCCATAACAACATCAAACAAATAATAATCAAATAATGGTTTGTTAATTGAATTTGATTAATTTTTCTGACTCGTTTCAAAAGAGGCAAATTGATTTATTGTTAACATTTTAATTAAAATTGTTAACATTTTTATTAAAGTAACTATAATCAAAATAAATCATTGGATCAGAATAACTAGATGTTCTCTTTTTGTGTACTATACAAGCATCAAGAATGTAAAAACATTAAAACTTTATATGCGAATCAGAATTTGAATAATCAGATGTTTTAAACCTTCCATAATAAGATTGTTAATCTCTTCTGGTCTTTTACTGAAGCCCTATATTGAATAGAATATTTCAAATTTTTTCAGGTACTACCGAACAGCTCCTAACTGAATAATTCTTCTTCTATTCAGTGCTGAACATTTACTAAGCATGAAGATTGAGTTTTCCTAATCTTGAATGTTAAATGTCCTTCAAACATGTGTAGGTGAAATTTCAAATTTATTAAGTTGATACATAAGTTGGGTACCTGGTCTGGTTATGTGTCCTGCGAAGATTCGGAACACGCTTCTTTTTCGTATAAAATGTTTGCACAATGTTCCTCTGTCTGATGTCAAAAACTGTGTTCAGTTCAACTCAGATCCATTCATCAATTTTTTGATAAACCATTTCTTAAGTTTTCATTCCTTATATTCATTTAGATTATTTATTTAGTAATTTTTTTATTTATTTATGTATTTTATTTATTTATTTTTCAAATTATTGTATTTATTTGTAAAAAAATTTTTATTTATTTATTTATTTAATTGTTCATTGATTCATTCATGCAGTTATTTAATATTTTTTATTTGGTAATTTGTTTATTTATTTATTTTATTTAATTATTGTACATATTTATTTATTTATTCAATTTATTCATTTATTAGTTCATTCATTTATTCTTGCATAATTTAATTAATTAAGTTTTTTTGTTTACGAGTTAATTGTTTTATTTTTTTCTTAATTTATTTTCATTACTCATTTATGCATTTATCAATTTATCTATTTATTCACTGATTTTGTAATTTTTAAAATTGTTTTATTTACTGTTATCGATTTTTTATTTATTCATTCATTTGTGCATTGATTCATTTATTTAATAACTTTTTAAATATATTCATTATTCATTGAATGAATTCGTTCATGCATTAATTAATTAATGTATTATTTTTTATTATTAATTAATTATTTTTTAATTTATTTTTGTTATTCATTTAGGCATTTATTTATTAATTTTTTTATTTACTCGTTATGCATTTTTTTGCAATAAATAATTACATTCAATTATTCATGCATTTATTTATTTATTTTTATATATTTATTTATTTATTTATGTATTTATGTATTAATTCATTTTTTATTAATTTTTTCCTTCATTCATTTATTTTTTCATTCATGCATTAATTGATTAATTAATTAATTTTTTTAATTAATGAATTAATTTTAAATTTTTTCATTACTTAATTCATTCATTACTTTCATCATTAATTTTTCAATTATTTGAATTTTTATTTACTCATAATCGATTTTTTCATTTATTCATTCATTGATGCATTTAATCGATTATTTATTTATTTGTTTTTCATTATTCATTTATTCCTTTTTTATTCATTAATTCCTTCATTTATTCATTTATCAATTAATTAATTTTTTTTATTTTCTAATAATTTTTTCAATACAATTACTCATCAATTAATTTACTCATTAATCTAAATTTCCAATATTCATTCATTCATTCATGCACTAATTAATTAACTATTTTTGTTTATGAAATAATTATTAATAATTACACAGCGCAACAAAAAACACTTTTTTTCTGTTGCATGGAGTTTTTCTACTGTTTCTTACTAATTTGGGTGCGCTGATTCCGAATCTACCCTCCGATTTTTTCTAGCAGCTCTAGTTTCTGAGATATAGGTACCCTGTCATTTTTTCAGTTTTTCCTCTACTTTTTCCATATTTTCGATCGTAGTTTCTAAACAAAAAAACCGATTGACATGATTTTCACCTTATCGCATTAACAACACCGCACGGCTTCTTTTCCGATGCAACTTATTTTTATAAATGTTAAAATGCCGCGGTAATTGGACCTCAAAGTTGGAAAAATTTGAATTTTAAGGCGTTTTCTTTGATGATCAAAAACATACACATTTTTTGTAAAACAATTAACGAGTTAGGTGTATAATGAAAGCCGACACATCAGGTAATACAACACAGCTAAATTATTTGGCGGAATACTCACTCGCATCGAAATAACAGGAAAAATGTACCATCGCGATTTTCATTACTTTTCATACTTTTGCCTTAAAAAATTAGGGGCCTAAAAATATGCAAAGTTTTTAATTTTTTTTTGTATCGAGAAATTCAAAATATTTTTGTTTTTTGCTTGTATTCCAAACTATAAATGGAACATATAAAAGAGCATATTTTGAGGCTCCTAATTTTTTAAGGAAAAAGTATGAAAAGAGGTGAAAATCGCTATGGTAAAGTTTTGTTATTATTTCGATGCGAATGTGTATTCCGCCAAATAATTTGGCTGTGTTGTATTGCTTGATGTTTCTTCTTAAGATATTCATATACTTCGAAACTTGATTTATGAAACATCTGTACAATTTTCGCCATCAGAAAAAACGCCTTGAAATTCAATATTTTCTTATTTTGAAACCTTATTACCACGCCCATTTAGAACGCATAAAATTTATTAATGTCAGGAAAGATGGCGTGAAATGTTGTAAGTGCAACGATATAAAAATCATGTCTATAGGGTTATTGGTTCAGAAATAATAGTCGAAAACGAGAAAAAAGCCGAGGAAAATTCAAAAAAGTGACACGCCCATTTTTTGCAAAAACTAGAGCTGTTACATAAAAACGGAGTATGGTTTTGAAAACAGCGTGGAAAAACGATTCAGATTCATGTAAAAAACTCCATGCAACAGACATGCTGTTGTGCAGTGTTATTAATTCTTTGTTATTTTCATTATTAATTTATGGATTTATTTATTTATTCATTCATTTTTGCCTTATTGAAATTTTATTTATTCAGGATCGATATATTCATTTATTCATTCACTCATTCACTCATGCATTTATTTATTTATTTATTTATTTATTTATTTATTTATTTACATATATTTATTGTGTATTTATTCATTCCTCCATTCATGTATTAATTAATAAATTATGTTTTTCATTATTTTAATTAATTTTTTTTTCCTGATGTTTTATTTTTTAATTACTGAAACGCCAACGATTTAATAATTCATTCCTTCAAACATTATATTATTCAATTATATCATTCATTATGTTCAGCCCTGTTCCAGAATCCGAGTGGGAATCGGATTTGAATCGGAATTAAATCCGATTCCGATTTGAAGGTGTTCTGCAATCCGAGCGGAATTGTCACATTCGAAGTTTATTTCGAACCCGATTGTTAGCAAATTAACAAACCTTCAATCAGCTGTTTGCTTTTAATGTTCAAATGAAAAAGGCACTTGTAATACTTTGTGAGATTTTTTATTTTATTAAATGAGTTCGGTTATTTTATTGGCAGTATTGCTTGAGAACGAGCAGTAGCCGTTGAAAAAGTAAAGCCCAGAATTTTGCGAGACCACAGCAATCCGATGGAATAGCCAGATTCTTTGTAACGAGTACAAGTTATTTCAATTATGCTCAAAATTTCCTATTTAAGGTTCTCGGTACCGCCTTAACAAAGCAGCATTCAACATTATCTTGACCGAAGTGAGACCTTTTCTTCGGTAATGCTCCATTCCGCCAGAATTGAAATTGGCGACGGCTTTGCAATTTCTTGCCGGAGGAGGCTATCAACGATCGGGAGAAAAGGAAACCGCCTCTTTCATTTCGAAAAGTGTGTGCTTCTTAAAAGGTCCACCGCCGGTCGCTAAAGCATCTCTTCTAGTATGCGCCAGCTTCCTTCTTACTTCACTTTTCCAATCAACTCAGGTCTATGATTGAAGAACATTTTACAAAATGAATTGATTTATTTACTTCTCACCTTTTTCCACCCCGTTACACTTTTTGTTGGTGGTCCTTGCCCGTTCAGCGACTGCGTTAAATGCTTCCATTTATTTTCAAATTTGTCGCCTTTGCAAAAACTTTTCGCGACGTCCGCATTCTCCTCCATAAAATCCAAGAGCATTTTGCTCTGGTCAGCAGTCGTATGCCCCGTGATTAAAAATTAATTTATTAGTTTTATTTAACACGATGTTTCATTTATTTGATTACATTTTCGTTATTTATTTTCGTTTTGCTGCTTCCCGATTTCAATTCCACCAGCTTTTTGTTTAGCGGATTATTTTCGACAAAAATTTCCGATAATCGGAGTGCAGAACACCAAATTTCCGATCCAAATTCGTTCGAACTTAATCGGATTTGAGAACAGGGTTGCATCGGAAAATATTTCCGATAATCGGAATGTAGAATACCGACGGTCGGAATCAAATCCATTTCCGATCCGACTCGGATTCTGGAACAGGGCTGATTATTATTATTATTATTATTATTATTATTATTATTATTATTATTATTATTATTATTATTATTATTATTATTATTTATTCATTACATTATTCAATCATTTCTTCATTCAATCTTTAATTCATTCATTCATAAAGTAGGCGTAGAGTAGCTCATAGCATAGCTGCTTTTTATGCCCAGGTAGACGGACGATTCGTTGTCTTTTTATTTAGCCTAGTTTCTGAATTCCTTCTACCGAGATTCGAAAGTTCTAATTCCAAGTATTGTGTCCTATTTGTCTACTTATTGTGCTTGACGACCAGAATCTTCCTTTGCTTTTTAGAAACGACTGAATTTTTGGCTTAATGAAGAATTTCATATAATCAAAGGGGACTAATGACAGTAGTTTGTATCAAGTAAGAAGGGAGCATCTGTACTAAGTCGTGATTGGACTCATTGAATTGGATTCGATTGTTATGTAATGAGTATGAGTTGGGTTAAGGATCTTGATCAGTTTTGTCAAATGTTAAACAGGCGTCAAAACGTACTCAGCCTCAAGTATTGAAATAAAAAAACTCCTTTCCTTTTAACGTAAACGATTCTTTTCAATCCAAACGTGCTTTCAATGCAGTTATAATTACTTTTCAATTCCAACATTGATTTGCACGCATAAATTATGTGCTTAACAGTAACAATTCAATTTGAAAAATAATAAAAACAAACAAACAAAAAAAATTACCAACCATTTAACAATAACAAGAAGAAGTACAACAGGCAAACAGAAAATTGCGCTGAGGTTCAAGGTTATGCAACACCAACACAACAAAACATAAAACGCCTGTGTGCCACTGTTGTTCGCGCGCATAGTGCGTCGGGGGGCGCGGGCGGCTTGTTAGTGTATTCGAATTGAATTTGCCTGTACCGCACACGGCGGGTGGCTGATGGATTTTATTTTGCCTGCTACTAAGCAACTGGCCGTTCGCTTTCCGCCTCACAACAGTAACAGCCAGCAACACTAATAATAACCGAGTTGGCAGTGGCAGCAGTCAAATCAGCGGGCCATCTACTGCCAACATCTGTTTTTTGGTTTTGCTTTGTTTTGTTCTGCAATTCCGCCTGCCGCCCACACGTTCTCAGTTTTCTGCATTCGAGTTGCCACTTTTCATTTGACATTTAATAAGTCAAACACTGCGCCGCGTGGCAAATGGGAAAAACTCGGCAAATGTGTGTCATTGTGTGCGGCAACAATTCACCGTTTCCTTTGGTTATTGGACAAGTCTTCGATTGGTGGTTGTCTGCCGTGGCCAGCTGCCAGCGCTGTAGATCACATTGACGAACGGCTGACGAGCGCTTGCGCCGCGTTTCCGCAATTTCCACGGATTTTAATTAAATCGTGTAAATCGGCGTGTCGCTGCAATCTCCGTAAATTTTATTTCAACTTTGCAGTTGTTGTTGCTTTAAATTTACTGCATTTTAGCTATTTATATATATACGATTTTTTTTTGCTCGATCTTCCTGCTGCTTTATGGCCATTTTGCGGTTTTTATTAGTTTTGTGTTTTTTTCTTGCGTTTTTTTCTTCGTCTTCATCTAACACATTTTTCTATCTTGGCTGCTGCTACTTTTGAGCGCAGTCTATCGTTTTTTACGTTTTTAGGGCTTCCTTCACAACAACAACAATAACAACAACGGCTGCAAACAGTAACAGCGACAGCAGTCCATTTCCTCCCGCAGCGCTGCGTCGGTTTTTCATCGCCGTCCATGCAATTTGCTGCCGCTGCTGCAATGTGGCTGCTCGCTGCTTGTTTATGTTTCATTTCCCGCAATAAATCTGCGGTAACTTTAGACGCGGCGTCAATGTGTGCCACCGCAAGGTTTGCAGTTCACCGTTGAATATAGCAAACATACTGCCAACAGTTATAGTCAGATTTGCGCCGGTGCCGCCCCATGCACCGCTAACAGTCATCAAGACTGACTGCGCGAACGAGTGACTGCGCTGCGGCGATTGGTTGAAGGTCTTGTGGAAAATTGGAAAATCAGTTTTTCAAGTGCGTTTTAATGTTTTGCCAGGAAAAATTAGTTGTTGACTTGAGTTTCAGTAGTGTTTAGCACTTGAAAGACTGCAAGTTTTCCATACCTACAAAGATTATATATTATATCCGCTGATATCTCGAAAAGTACACATTGGATTTGGCTAACTGTAATTGCCGAACCCTAATTGTGGAACTAATTGTAGAACCCGATAAAAAAATAAAAGTCCTCAAAGCAAAAGTTGATAGATATACTAAAGAAAATACAGATATTTAAAATGAAGAACTGTCCATATTACCGCAATGGTCTTTTTAGGGCAGAAAGGCAGCTGAACTTTTAAGTATTTTAATCAATAAAAACATGAATGTGTCTTTGCAAGTAAATTTATAAGTTGCAGTTTTTAAGTCTCAAAGATCATTGTAAGAATATAAAAATATCTCGTCTCAATAAAAATAGGGAGATATGTCCTGTATCCAGCTTCTCTTGATGGTTTAATGTACTGTAAGTTCAGTCCAGTGTTGCCAGATACCTGAAATGACTTTCTCCTAAATCTTAAAAAAAATACTGAAATTTCCTCCCAAAAGTTAAGAAAATCTCCAAGATTTTTTTTATAATTTTTATAGATTTTTTTTATTTTAAGGGAATTAAAATTCTCATAAAAAATATAAATATACATATAAATATATGTAAATACAGTTTTTTAATGCAGCCAACAACAAAACATATAACAAATTAACTCAACAAAAAAAGCCATTTTGGCGGGATTTTATTGTGACAGCAATAAGTGAGAAAGAGATAGAACGACTTTTCATTTTGTATGCTTACAAACTCTTAACATAATAGGGTGCTTTGACTATTAAAATAGTTGCCAAAATATATTTTGATGCCAGTGTTCCCAATATATCATACTTCGTAATCCAAAAATCTCCCAAAAATCCACTAAGGATCCGAAAAATCCCTTAACATAAAATATAAATCTCCTTAACATTCTCCTAAACAATTCTTTCTCCTTAAAATTCCACTAAATGGCCAAGAATCTCCTAGATCTAAGAGGAAATCTCCTGATCTGACAACACTGGGTCAGTCAGCTGATTACTGAACCGATTACTGCAAAACAAGTTAAAGGCAAGAAAAGTGTTTTGTGTTTAAATAACATTTGATACATTTTTGTATTTCCCCGAAAAGGTTTGCGAACTGTTCACGAAATGTTGGGATTCCCACTGGCCTAACAGTCCAATTAACCACCAAGAGATATATGGAGCAATTTCATATGGATTGGTTTCTTTGCTTATAAATAGGACCCTACAATGTAGTGGCATCAGTGTTGAACAAAAAATGGGTTTTTGGAGGTTCAAACCCCTGAAATATCTGTTTGTTACAAACATTTTAGGTTCCAAATATGTTTTCAAAAAGTATTGACCTCAAAAATGAAATCCTCTATGCTTTACGGCTTGACACATATATATGTGTTTCGTTGGTCTTGAAAGTTTGTTTCTTCACAAATGGAAATAATTTTCAAAGGTTTTAAAGAAACTCTTTCAATCAACTTGATGGATTCCTTAAGGCCAAGAATGCTTTATGTTATTTAGCTAAAGTATTGACCAAAGCAAGCCACCTAGTAGATTTCTTTCTGACTGGTTTGTGTTTAACCATCCAAAGGTCGGCCGTAATGACCTTCTTTCAATTTCAACTATGTCAAATAGATTTTTATGACTTATGGTCCATAAGCTACTTACTTCTATGAATGGCTTTTGCAGTCTGCGTAATCTGTTACTCGCCTTTACCGGACACTGACATACTATGTACGTAGCTGCCTCGTGGGCCTCTGAACATAGTCTACAGTATTGGTTCTAGAACTTCCTATGGATCAAGCATGTATCACGGTACCACTGATGAGACGTCTACTACAGTTTGAGAATTTCTGGTCAACAAGAAACTTCATTAGTAAAGTCAATTCATACCGAATATTTAATGCAGTCACTGACCTCTGAGTTCTACAATTTATAAGAGAAGTAAAGTAAGAAAGGAAAAAAGAGTGTAAGAACTTCTTGAAAGCTGAGTTGATTGCCTTTAGTTGGTGGTCTCAACACACCTTTCCGTGGTGTCTCGAGGTGGTTCATTTGTCAATTAGACCTTATGTCCTTGAGCTGCTTGGTTTAATTACAGGTTCGGGACCGTAACAGTCTATTTGTGGCCTTGTCTTTACTAGTTTATCGGGTAGTTCATTTTGTTTTGGCCCACATCAGAGTAACCCACATCTGCCTCTAACCCACATCAGAGTCACCCTGGTTTCAAGAGCACATCCGTTGAGTTTATGGACGCATTTCAGACCCAGCTAAGATTCCATACACTTAATCAATGTCTGTTTTGTTGTCCTACGCTACAGAGATCGGCATCTAAGATACCTGACAGTCCTTAAGGTTATCTAGTGCCTAGAGGCATTTCGCAAGACAGATAAAATTCCTTTCCAAAAGGTTTCAACCTCTTTTGCCTTTAGATACATAGATTGATTGAATAGGTTTTAGTTGCACTGAGACCAAAGATGATCAATTGTACCACATAATCCCACCGACCTTATACATTTTAGTAACTCACGGATGTTTAGGGGTTTAATGCTTGTTTTTCAAGCCAGTACTGGCCCAGGTATTGCCTCCTGCTGCGACACCGGTAACCTGTCTCAAGTCGTTTCTCGTCGTTTCCTTTCCCGTTTGAGGCATTCATCACTCCGTTTGGAATTATAAACATTAATACAGATCTTATTTTGCCTTTACTTTTCTACTTACTTCTTCATTAACTTATTCACTAATTGAAATCTCCGGAACCTACCTGCCTGATTCAGTCTAAACACTTATGTCTGATACATAGACATATACAGACCCTCGATTACTTCAGATACAGTTCCATCGAAAAGGTTTCAGTTCCTTATTCGTTTACTTTTTCACTTCCTTCTCCGTCAACTTGAATATTCACTAATTGAAACACAAATGATTCTACTCATTGTTTAGCTCTCCTTCATTATATATTTTTTTTTAATGGCATTAAAATTAAAATACTAGCCATAAAAATTCAGTATTTATGGCATTTCCTCGTTCCGTCGTTTTGCTTATACTTCCATAATTTTCAAGAACCTCGCAAAAGCGAACGCAATACACAGCGCACGAAGCGTAAATATGTCCGTTTTACTACTCCAATTTCGCTAATTTGACAACTTCATTGAAGATAAGCGTATGACCAATTTAGCATAAACGTTGACGTCGATGTTGATGCTCGATGCGTGCGAAAATATCGCCAACAAAATGACAGTAAATAACATCGCCGTCTGCAATCGCACACCGCAAGACATCGACACAGCACCTTTTGTTTGCGTTTGCCAATTTATTAATTTGAATAGAATCAATAATTTGCGAAGAAAAACGAAAGTTTAAAAATATAAAATATAAAATGAAATTGAGCTGCACATAAAAAGGTATTTTACCATGTGCGATACAAGATATGTGTGCAGATATTTGCCGAGACCACCGCGTTCAAAGCACATTGAACGCCATTAAATGAAGTGTTTTCGCAATGCGTTGAAGACTGGCAAATTACTGCCCATAAATACTCATTTAAAGTGCTAGCGGGCAACACTTCTTTTACAACAATTGGTAAATGTTGATTCATTTTATTGAAGTTCTCAAACGGCAGGCGATGTGGCCACAAGGGAGGAAATTAAATGTAAAAAGTAAATACAGAAATTGAATTTTTTGTACTATTCTGACACATTGCAAATTTTGTTATATTGGTTTTTAAAAGTTATAAAGTTATTGTATTTGCTTTATGATTGTAAAAAAATTTCAATATTACAAAATTAGAGCATTTTGAGAGTTGAAAATCTGGCACTAAACATGTATTTTTTTTTGGTTGATTCAATTTAAAAGATTTTTCTGTTGTTGCTGCGTATAGAGTTAGTTGTTGTATGTGCCAAATATTTAGCTAAAAATACATTTTTGTTATTTTATTTTATTTTTTTCATTTTTTTAATTTTATTTAATTTTATTTTATTTAATTTTATTTAATTTTATTTTATTTTATTTTATTTGATTTTATTTGATTTTATTTTATTTTATTTTATTTTATTTTATTTTATTTTATTTTATTTTATTTTATTTTATTTTATTTTATTTTATTTTATTTTATTTTATTTTATTTTATTTTATTTTATTTTATTTTATTTTATTTTATTTTATTTTGATAAGTGTTGATAAACAAAGAATAATTACAACATCAGCAACATGTTGCTTCAACTCAACACAACCAACTACAAAACAACAACAACTAAAACGAAAACCTGCACTCACCTTTCAGTCGTTGAAATTGCAATGCGCTCATAAAATTCCCACACGTGGCGTTCTCTAATACATTCTTGTTGTTGTTGTTTTATTTTTTAAGCACATTATTGCTTCCTCAATGGCTTCTCCTATGCTGTGCGTTGTTTTATTGCTGCGCTTCTTTCCATTAATTCTCTTTTTATTCGAAATAATTATTGCTTGTATGTATGTTTTGTGACCGCAAAGTGTGCTTTTAGGCGCTCGCGCACATATCATAAAAGTTTTTTTTTCTAGTTGTTTTTTTAATTTTTGTATTTTTGTCTGTTCTGTTCGGTTTTGTTTTTGAATTTTGTTTTATTTCCTTTTTTTCTTTTTTTTTTTGTTTGCGCCGGTTTGCTAATTGAAGGAAGTCGTTTGCTCCGTTGACGCCTTCTACTTGGTGTGGCTTTTGTTTATGATCGCTGTTGTGCTTTTATGTGTTTGTTGTTGTATTTATGCAGTAAAAGGCGTAAAGTATAAAAGTGCCAATCACTTGGCAGGTTTTACTTAGGATTTCTCTTTTCATTTTTTTTGCTCGCAAATGACTGTAAACAAGCCAATAAATTTTGCGTTTGACGCGTTAAGCTGTTATGAAAATTTGCAACGATTTAATATTGAGTTGAATGTTAGAGATAAATTAATGATATATGACTGTTTATTAAAAATTATATTTGAAAATTAAGTAGCAATTTTCCATGAGGAACGGAATGGTAGATTAGGGAAAGCTTGGTCCAAAGAAGGTAATAAGACCCTATAAGGTTCTCTTCTTAGATGGTAGAGGCCAGTCATTGCGATTCCCAAATGAAACGAGCGATGTTGTTTAAGTCGACGGTTGACAGATTAATCTGGTCAACTTGAAAAAAGGCCACAAGATCACTAAGTATTTTCTTGGTTAAAGCTGAGAGTGGCACATAAGATGCGAAATGTTCTCTTTATAGTTTTCCTTCAAAGGAAGGCCTCCGCCTTACGTTTCTCTTTCGTGAGTGCCAGAGCTCAGTAAGACTATTGCTACTACTACTACGACTACTACTATTGCTACTACTACTACTACTACTACTACTATTGCTAATACTACTACTACTACTACTACTACTATTGCTACTACTACTACTACTACTACTATTGCTACTACTACTACTACTACTATTGCTACTACTACTACTACTACTACTACTACTACTATTGCTACTACTACTACTACTACTACTACTACTACTACTACTCCTACTCCTACTACTACTACTACTACTACTACTACTACTACTACTACTACTACTTCTACTACTACTACTACTACTACTACTACTACTACTACTACTACTACTACTACTACTACTACTACTACTACTACTACTAATACTACTACTACTACTACTACTACTACTACTACTACTACTACTCCTACTACTACTAATACTACTACTACTACTGTTAAAGTATTACATCCCAGGCCCAGAGATGGTTTGGTACAGTTTCAAAAAAGCGCAAATAAATTTCCTACCTTTTGTTGCTAGCAACTGCCACCTTACGGTCGAACACTTTTCAGACCAGTTTCGCAGTTAAAATTTGAATTTTGTTATTTATGTTTTAATGTTAAATATTAAAAATTTCATATTTGATGTTCCATATAAAATATTTTACTTTAATTACAAATTAAAAACAACCCATGAACCCAACAGCTTCCAAGCAAAGCATAGCGTCATAAACGCCACCAAACTAGCATTTTTCCTTATACGTTATTCGGTAAGTTTGCAGTTAAAAAAGTGCAAACAGCAAATAGAGAAAAAAAGAGTCACAAAAATTTATATGCAATAAAATAAAAGCAAAATTCATTGGCGCCAGCAGCGCACAACATTTCCTTTGGATGCTAAATTTTTCAATGTACTTGTGTGTGTTTTCAACGAATTTGTATGTGTGTGTGTGTGTGTGTGAGCGTGTCTGCCAAGCAGTCGCATAATAAATAACTTTAGTTTCTGCCCAAAAACCAAAACCGATTGCACAGCCCGACTTGACGCCTGAGCTTTTAGCCAACTTTCAGCGCAGCTTGAAACGGTGCGCAGCCGTTACGCGTCGTCCAATGTCAGTTAGCATTTTATTTGGTCAACAGAATTTAATCAAGCGGAATTTAACAAGATTTCCGTGAAATTTATCAAAATATGTTTGCCTGTTGTTGTTGCTTAGAAACGCAAAACAAACACAACCGAATCCAGAACAAAAGCAAACTAAGTGCTAAACAAAAGCAAACAAAATGCCCGCAAAGCAGGATGCGCAGCTTAGAAAAAACAAGAGGCCACCAACAACAATTTTGTTTTAGTTGTTTTTTGTGCACCCAAAAAGCATATCTTCCAACGCTCGAACCACATAAAAGCCGCAAATATTTAAGGGAATCGGCCGCAGGACCACGCACAGCGTCTACCACTTTTGAACTCCAACAACTTCAGCTAATCCTTTTACAGTTGAGCGCAAAACGGCCGCCAGTGTCGCTGCCAAATACTCCGGTTTGAAAGCAGCGCTTCACTTTCGTCTAACAACAATAACAACAAAATACACAAGTCTGAACAAAATACTTGGAATTTGTTTTTGTGTGCACTTTGATACGCATTTTATTCGCAGTTGGTTTGCTGCCGTTCGTTGCCTTTCGGCATTGGCAAAGTTTGGGCAAACATTGACGGATGTGCCGGTGGATCGTCGCGGCCGCTGGTTTGATTAAATAACTCAATTCTTGGTGCAGTGTTTGATTTTCTTATATACTCATTGCTTCCAATTTTCTTAATTTTTGTTTTCTCTTATTTCATTTTAAAGCTTTGCTTCCTCGTCAACTTCTACCTACAGTCAGTGTGCTTTGCTTTGGTTTTTCGAAACGCTAAGGCAGCACTGTTTGGCATTAAGTTTACAGTGTACGAAATCTGATACTTTAATGGTTCATTTTTTGTTGTACAGCCATAATGGTTTGTGGTTGTTGTTGTTGCTGCTATGGTTGGCTTTCGTTGGCGTGTGAATGTTGTTAGAGATGAACTAAAACTGTTTGGCATTTTGTTAGAAGACAATTCCCAGAATTCCAACTCTACTTTAAAGTAGATATTGTAATTTGAAGATTTTGAATTTATGGAACTCGAAACATTTCAGGCGCTATGAACTATAAAGTGTAGTAAAGGGAAATCTATTATTTTGACATGAAATGTCAAGTTTGATTTAGCATAGCAACGATACAATTTAGGGGAAATATGCAACGTTTTGTTTGATAACTTGTGGCCATTTTGTAAATAACTCAAACTATGTCTCACTCATAGAAACCCCTGTCTCTATTGGCAAAGAACTGGAACAGTCGATCAGCTTATCATAGAAAATCGTATCTCTATTGACCAAAAACTGGTACTTGATTCAAATTTTTCAACAAAATCATCATCAGCAAAATCATTCTCCTTGTTTGTTGTTTTTCTTTTTTTTGTTAACGCAACGGAGTATTGAACTCGCGGAGTTTTGACTCGCGGCTCAACGCACAAGCCAGCTGAGCTAAGGCGGCTGTTATAGACAAAAAGAGGTAGTAATCACTTGTTGCCAGGTCTGGACTATAAAGTGTATGCATAAGAATCCTTCAACCAAGCTATCAGAGCTTCTGACGAATCTATCGATAAACTTTCAGCTTCGATGAGGTGCGTACCACAGTTTGAGAACAGCTGGTCTACAGGAAACTTCATTAATAAAGTTCTGTTATGTAATTTTTTAAATTTACAATCAGTCATCATACAGAAATGGATCGCCTTTGCTGCGATTCAGCAGTGATCCGCAGATCGAAATGAAGTTTTCTTTTCCCTTAATTCAAGTGGCATCCATACATCGAGCATCATTTCGTATCCCCCTTAATGCAAATGGTTCCAAATAGTTCTATGTACAATGTTTAGCTTCTAGAAAGTCAAAACAGTGCTCGTATGACAGTAAGACTCGACAATTTCCATGTTTTTATATACATTTTTTACAACGGGTCATCCAAAGTATGGTGCATCTTTGACATCAAATTACCAGAACGAAATCGGCAAAATGAGAGTGGTTTCTTAATTGATTGATTGGCTCTTACAGTATCTGGATCAGTGGCGCACACAGGATTTCATTTAGAGGAGAAGAGCTTGCGTACAACTTTTGAGCCGAATACCATTCGACACCATATTTTGTACTAGCAATTTTCGAATTCGAGGAGGTTGGGCCCCCAAAATCCCCCTGTTTGCGCCAGTAATCTTTTATCTAAAAAAAAATGTCAAATATGGCGTCTTTTTCTTTGCTGGTGCCCATCTTTGCTACGCGCTCAAACAAAATTGAGCCAAGCAATCGCAAAACTGTCTGAAAAGTTTTTTATTACGAAATCATATATTTCTGATCCTTTCTAACGTAACTCAATCGCACACATACAACGCAAGATACAGATTACCAAAGTCATCTATTGGAACAATAATGCATTCTGTTTGTCCTTTTTATAGAAGTTAAAACTTTATAAATCCAAAACTTCAAAACTAAAAAGTAATATGTAAAAATTTAATATAAACATTTTGAAAACTGAAAAATAAAACTTTCAAATTAAAACTTGAAAATTACTAACTTTTTTACCTGTTTTTTAAATATTTTTCTCTTCACAATTTCACCTATTACAATTTTTGAAAATTGAAACAAAACAAAATTTCAGAATTCTAAACTTATTTACCTGTTTTTTTGTGAATTTTTTCTCTTCACAACTTCACCTATTTCGAATTTTGAAAATTGGTAAATAAACGTTCAAATCAAAACTTAAAAATTATAAACTTTTTCACGTGTTTTTTGTGAATTTTTTCTCTTCAAAACTTAATCTATTTCAAATTTTAAATATTGAAAAAAAACTTTCAAATAAAAATGTAAAAATGAAAAACTTTTCATTTGTTTTTTTTAGTTTTTTCTTTTCACAACTTCATTTATTTCAAATCTTGAAGATTAAAAAATTAAACTTTGAAATCAAAATTTCAAAATTACCAACTTGTAACCTGTTTTTTTTAATTTTTTTCTCTTCACAACTTTATCTATGTGCGTGTGTTTAATTATAATTATTATTTTTGATTGCATATTTTTTGAAAAATATTTTTTTTTTGTTTTTATATTTTTTTTTGTCTTTTTCTTCGTATAGTTGCGTACTCATTCAACAGGTGTTGGAGCCCTTGGCAATTTTGTTTTTTCTTGATTTTTTTCTTGCCGCTCATAATTTTGCTGGTTTTTCAGTTTTTGCTGTCTCTGTTTTTTTTGCTTGGTTTCGCCAAGTTTTTCGTTTCTTCATTTATTCTGCTTGAAGTATTTTTTATTTAATTTTTAGTTTTTTTAATTTTTATTATTTCATTTTTCGTATTTCTTTCATTTGAAACCATTAAAGTTTTGTTTGTGCTTAGGTTTGCATAAAAAATAAACATACAAAAAAATATTTGTGTTTGCTTCGCTTTGGGCTGATGTTTGCTGCCGTCGACGTCCCCTACGTAGTTTTGCAGTTTTTGGGGCTTTGTGTGTTTTTGTTTCTTTCGTTCGCCCTCTCTGTGTGTTCATGCGGAAGTTGTTCGTTTAGGTTCTGGTTTGCTTCGCTATTAATTGTTTTCCATGAATTGTAAAGCTTCACATTGCTTTGCGAGTACTTTGCAATGCAATAAAGTTTTGTCTCATTTAACGCTGATTGGTGCAATGATTAAATTGAATTTGAAAATCATATTTTTTGCAACAAAAATTTAGAGATTTTTCTTGCTTTGTTAACTGTCACAAAGAAAGAAAGCATACAGAGAAAGATGCCTATCATATTTTGATATTAGAATCTTTTTCGAAAGAGATAGAAATACATCCTTCTCCATTGAGCTGACGAATTCTTATGGAATAAAACCATAGCTTGTTATTCTGCCAGTGAAATGGCCTGAAGAATCTATCTATTAGGTAGTTTTTATGTCCTGGTTTATTAAGCGTTCTGTAAGTCCAACGTCACTATCAATCTCCCTCCTATAAGCTGTGCTTTATTTTCGAGAAGATTCTTCTTACTAGTGGTTCATTGTCAATGGGGCTTCTTCAAAGTTGATGAAGATTGTGTTTGTCTCTTTTGTGTTATTTCGTAATTGTTAACTGGGCCTTTGACTGTCTCAGACTGTGGTCCATAGAGTTCCATTTCCGGTACCTTTCAATCCGTATTATCTTCTTACTTTGCTTTGTTTTGCTCTGTTCCAAAACTTCCTCTAACTGACTTCAGAGTCACCCTGTTCTCTCTATCTTGTCTGGAATAGCAGGGAGACCCTCCTGGAACTGGCACGCCGATCAATACTTACTTAACTGGCCATAACAACCCGTTATCGGGTTACGGCCTGCCGCAAAACTTTTCTCCAGGCGCCTCTGCTTTGCGCGCGCTTTCTCCAGTTGGTCACACACACTAAGAGATGACAGGGCCTCTTCAACTTGGTCCTTCCACCGGAGACACGGCCTCCCTCTTCGCCGTCGCCCTTCAACCTTCGCATCGAACACCTTTTTCGCCGGAGCTTCGTTGTCCATACGGCAGACATGACCGAGCCAGCGTAGCCGCTGGATGTTAATCAATGGTTACTCTTATTTGGGTTCCTGAGCTTAGAAACATTGAGGGTAACAAAAGAGCGGATGAGCTTACCAGAACAGGTTCCGCTCTTGACCAGAGGAATGCGTTGAAGGTCCGCACACCCATAAACCTCTTCAATAGCGAGCTCTCTAAGGACCTCGTAGCAAAGACAGACATGACAGAGGCTGGACACATGCAGAGTTGGCAAATCAGTGGAGATTTATGCAGCAGCTGCTGAAACGAGACTGCAGTGGAATCAATCGAGTCCCTGTAATGACGCTGCAGTTACGGCGGCTCCAGACCCTTAGGGCCAGATTCGTCGATGGTCCTACGGAAATAGCGGATGCACAGGTTACGGATCTACACAATTTCCTTGCCAAGACCAAATATAGGGTGTTTTTTTTAGAGGTTTGTTTTTCGAATAGAGATAAAACTGGCATTTTGTGGTCAAATCTGGCAACTCTAATGTCATTTATGTTCAGTTTGGTTTGCCATTTCATCATGAACAGGTTGACAAAAGAACAACGCTTGCAAATCGTGCAAATTTATTTCAAAAATAATGGTTCAGTTCGCGAAGTTTACCGCAAGCTCCGTCCATTTTATGGTCCATCAGAGCAATTAATTCGGTTAACCATGGGTCGTTTTCGCACTACGTTTACTCTATGTGATAATACGCATCCGCAGAGACGTCGAACAGTGCGCACCGAAGAAACAATTGCCGCTGTAGAGCAAAATGTTGAAGAGGACCCGAATGAATCGATTCGCCACCGTGCACATCAATTGGAGCTTTGTCCATCAACTGAAAATTGGACCTGTAGAATTGGCTTTATTCGAGCCAGCCGCGGCGGCCACATGCCCGAAATCATATTTAAACATTAATGGCATAAAATTATCCTTCCAATAAAGCCAAATTAATGGACATTAAAACGATTTTCTTGTGTTTTATTTGAATTCGAAGTTCTATACCTCTAAAAAAAACACCCTATAGTTCCCAAAAGATCGCGTCTGAATCTAAAGGGTACCCAACCGATAGGGAAGGACATCGCAGGGAAGGACATCGACATTCAAGAATGAAGTGATTCACAATGGGGTCTCCGAGTGAAAGTGCATGCCGCACACTACCCTTCTTTGACTCCCTTTCTTTGACTTGACTTAAAAAAAAACAAATCGGTGGAATTGATTGGTAAAAAGCGAAGTGATGTGGCCCAAGTCTATGTGGGTGTCACAGGGCGGTGGCCTTTAGGACAGGTATTAGGTATGCAGCCAGAATGGGTATCCCTTACAACAGTAGCCGCTGTTTCTGTTGCAATCTAGCTGAGAAGGAAGGTTAGGCTAGATTATGGTGGCGACCTCTGTAAGAGACACACTCGGAGGTCTGAAAGGCCCATTGTGATACCACATATTGCACCCGTTTTAGAAATGTGGATGCAACACAATTGTTTCAAACATATGTTGCAGTACACATTTCAAGCAGATGGGGAAAGGGGAGGGAAGGAACCGACACTTTAGCGCTGAATTCCTGTAATTCTTATCTGCTTCATGTGGATAGCGATAGAAGTAGATGAGCGTTTTATCAGCCCGAGCTAGGAATCGAACCTAGGGCCTCGGTATGAGAAGTCAGCGCATTACCCTGAGCTGAGAAGGAAACGATAGAACATTTTCTCTCTATATGCTCGGCTGTAGCAAGAAAGAGTTTAGAGCTGCTAGATAGACCTTTTTGCGAGGATAATAAGGAAGTCTCTTGAAGGAGAATCAGTGATTTTCTGGCCTTCATCAACGCCTCAAAATGGCTGTAAAACAGTCAGGGGTTTCGAGGTGTTTTGCATAAGCAGGAACCTGCAAGGGAGTAGTATCAAAACGATGGCCGCCTCTAGCAAGAAGGAGGTTAGAGCAGCTAGGTAGACCTTTCTGCGGGGATATCAAAGAGGTCTCTTGGAGAAGAATCAATGATTGTCTGGCCTTCATGAACACCTCGAGAGGGCTGTAAAACAGGGGTTTCGCGGTGTTTTGTATAAGCCGAAACCTGCAAGAGAGTAGTTTCAAAACGATGCCCGCTTCTAGCAAGAAGGAGGTTAGAGCAGCTAGGTAGACCTTTCTACGGGGATATCCAGGAGGTCTTCGGGAGGATAATCAGTTATTTTCTGGCCTTCATGAACGCCTCAAAATGGCTATAAAACAGGGGTTTTGAGGTGTTTTGTATAAGCCGGAACCTGCAAGATAGTAGTTTCAAAACGGCTGTATGTCGAAACCATCGAAACCACCACCACCAACCCTAACTAACCAACCACCCTGTGCCCACAGGTAACGTTCCGAGTACATCCATTGAGTTTCTGAACGCTTTCCATAGCCAATTTAGAGGTCAGTGTCGATTGCTGATATGAAATAGCCATATGTGACAACTGACACTCAATGAGTCAGTATGAGTTAATCCAATAACTTTTGCCTTATAAACAAACATGTATCGTTATCTGCAACTCGGATTGTTTTCCGAAAGTTTTCTGCTGTCGTTCGACCCTTCATTCCAGAGATCCAATCACTGGAACACTGATGCAATGCTTCTGTCACCCACTTCTCCCGAAAGCCATCTGTAATTTGTGTTTTGTTTTTATAACCTTTCATCGAAAACTAATTGAAAACTGAATTGTATTGTTTTCAGTTGCACACAATTCCATTCCCCGCTAACTACATTATCGGTTAGTTTTAACGTACTCCAATTCAATTCACTTGCTGCCGCTCTTTTACCCCCTTTTATGCATTTCAGTGGCCAATTGTCGAACGAATTTTCAAGTTGAAATCGACTGGCAAGTGCTCGACTAAACTTGTTTGACAATTTCCAATTTAGGTACTCAACGACAACCATCGAACATTGCGCTCCTCGCTGCGTCTTTGCTTCGATTGTGGCATAAATGTGGAAATGTTGTGGTGTTATTGGCAAAAGTGATGATGTTCTCGACGGCTGGCAGTGCTCACTCTGCCATTAACACACAACAATAACGATTTAATTTTAATATGGCAGCGTATGCCACGCATGCTGATGTCTGTCGCTGCCGCAATTACGCTCGCAACAATTTCATTTTGACTGACTCTGGCCAACCGAGTTGACGAAACCACATTGGCCCGCATGGCCAATGATGCCACTGTTTCACTGTGAGCGCAAATATAAAGTTGGCATTGTAGTTGTTATTGTTGTTGTTGTTGGCTTATTGTCATTGCAAGCAGTCGACGTCAGCAGTGTTGCACAATGCACACTGACTAACTGCATGACTGGCTGAATGACTAACTGACTAACTGGCTGATTGGCTGTCTGATTCTCTGTTTCACTGACTAACTCCGACTTTGTCGCTGTCGCTTTTAATCCAGCAGCCCATCGTTCAGTCGGTTGGCCGGTTGGCTTAGTCACTGGTCTAGTTGGCAACACTGTCTTAATAGCTATATCCATTTTGTCATTAGATTTCTGAGCGGTTTTTCTTCATTCATTTTAACCACTCGGCCCGATGTGCTGCCGCTGTCGCCCTTAAGCAGTCGTCAGTCGTCAGCTTTCAGTTGTTTTTAGGTTTTTTTCGTTTCGTGCACTTAGTAAAGTTGCTTTTGTTGTAAAGTTGTGTTGTTGTTGTTGCTTTGTTGTTTGTATGATGGTTGGTTGGGTGTTGCTATTTGCAACATTAAAATAAAAGTTTCAACTGTCACCATTTTCAGCAGTTTGCTCATTGCGTCCTGTGTGTGCATTCGCCGAGCCCAAATGGCCACACAACCCACTCTCGGCCCATCAATGCGAGTATCTGTGCGTACTCGTCGCTGCAAGTATCACCAACTATCTGTGTGCGTATCTATGTATGTGTGTGTGTGTGTGTGTAATAATGGTGTAAAATGGTTTGGCGTTGGGTAATTATGTGCATAATATTATCAACGTCATTAGTATGCATAATTACAAGTTTACGAAATTAGAAATAGCAACAAAAAAACCAACAACAACAACAAAATATATAATTACAAAAACTAAGAAAACGGAAAATGACGCCAAGAGAAAAATTTGTGGTGCTTGAGATGAAAACTTTAACTATGATTTTCTTGCTGCCATAAAATTGCATTTAAATTTAGTGAAGAATTAAAATATTGCAATATTGACGTTTTTATTGGAAAAGAGTTGAAAGTTGAACCAAACGTCTTGGTATTAAATTTTTTTCCAGAAACTCTAAATCTCTTTGAGCTGCGAAGATTGTTTGGACGCTAGTCTGTCCAGACATATAACATTTTGAAGATTTGATGTTGAAAGTTGAACCAAATGTATGGCAAATCTATGAGCTGTATTAAACTGCCTAGAAGCGTCAGTTCCAGACATCAAAATTTTGAAGATTTAATGGAAATACAGTTGAAAGTTAAACCAAATGTATGGTAACTCGTGGCATTAAAATTTTTCCAGAGACTCTAAATTTCTGAGCTGCGAAAACTGTCTGGTAGCGTCAGTTCCAGACATATCAAATTTTGAAGATTTAATGGGAATAAAGTTGAAAGTTAAACAAAACGTATGGCAACTCTTGACATCAAATTTTTTCCAGAGACTCTAAATTTCTGAGCTGCGAAAACTGTCTGGTAGCGTCAGTTCCTGACTTATCAAGATTTAATGGGAATAGAGTTGAAAGTAAAAATATGAATAAATAAATGTATGGCAACTCTTGACATAAAGTTTCCTTCAGAGACTCTAAATCTCTTTTATCTCTTTAAGCTGGTCTGTTGCTTTTGTAAGGCGAAGACTCTCTGAAGCTTTAATTGAAATTGAGTTGAAAGTTGAACCAAATGTGTGGCAGCCCTTGACATCAAGTTTCCCCCAGAGACTATTAATCTTTTCTAGCTGGTTCGGGGCTTTTGTAATCAATTAATATCAAGTAATTTGAGGCTTTTATTAAAATAGAGTTGAAAGTTGAACCAATTGTAAAACAGTCCTTGTTATCATGTTTCCCCCCCAGAAACTCTAAATCTCTTTTAGCTGGTTCGGGGCTTTTGTAATCAGTAAGTAATATCAAGATATTGAAGCTTTTACTGGAATAGAGTTGAAAGTTGAACCAAATGTAAAATAGTCTTCTGTCTTCTGTTTCCAGTCTTCTGTAAGTCTTGGGGACAAAGCCTCGATTTTTCAGGCTGAGGTCTTTGCCATAAATGTGTGTGCCAGGAAATTACTAACACTCAATGTTAGAAGGAAAAGGATAATCATAATGTCAGACAGCCAGGCGGCAATCAAGGCCCTAGGCTCGATGACATTTGACTCCAAACTGGTCTGGGAGACAGCAAATGTTGTCCAGGATCTCTCAAGGGAAAACCAAGTGATAATGCACTGGATCCCTGCGCACTGTGGGCACGATGGTAATGAGGAAGCGGACAGATTGGCAAAGGAAGGGGCTGCTAGCCGGCCCTACGGACCTGAACCAATCATAGGTGTTAGCAAGTCTCATTACAGACATTGTGTTAAACAGGAATTCATTAATCGAGCAAACCACAAATGGTCGAACACAATGGGGCAACGATGCTCCAAGCTTTTCTTTCCAGCCTACTCGGAAAGGAAATCCAGGTACCTAATTGACCTAAGCAGAAAGGAGCTCAAGGTCATGACGGGGATGCTAAGTGGACACTGTCTGCTAAATATGCATAAGGCGCGTCTGGGACTAACGGACAGCGAACTTTGCAGATTTTGTATGGAAGAAGAAGAGACTTCTATACATATTGATACGATGAGAAATTCTGTGCCGCACTGTACAGAAATGCTTTTCTCCGCACGAATGTTTTCCAAGCATACTTTTAGGCATGCACTGTGAAGTACAGCAAAACTGTTATAAATTCGCTTGGTATAGTCCGATATGGCAAGGATGGTTCTCGAAGAAATGGGCTGTGCGAGAATGGTCGAGCGCTTTCCAATTAGAAGTGCAAGAAACTTCGGCGCGATAAGAAAAGTGGTATAAAAGCAGCAGTGGCAGCGCAAGGGGTCGAGTCTGTGTTAAGCAAGCAAAGTGGTAACAAGTGTAGATACAAGCAAAGTGTGAATTCTGCAAATAAAGCGATTGTTAGTTTTGACTACGTTGCGCCGGATAACTGAAGTTGTTTTATTTTCAAATACAATCAAAACGAACCGTCGATAACGAACTGGGGAAATTCGTAACAATATTATAACTGAATGCCCTGCCCTAATACCCGCAAGAAAGCGAATATTAGGGAAGGAGGTAATACAGACGAGAGATTTGTCTGAAATGAATCTAAGGAAACTAAAGGAGTTCCTAGATAACATTGGAGGACACGAACTCCTCCAATAACGTAGAGGGACATGACACAATAGTTCACTACTTGGACGCAGTGTCTCGGGCAGGTGTTGTCCGAATCCCAAATCTAATCTAATCTAAATGTAAAACAGTCCTTGACATCAAGTTTTCCCTCAGATATTCTAAATCTCTTTTAGCTGGTTCGCTGCCTTGGTAAAGCAAAGACTGTCTAGTAGCGTCAGTTCCAGCAGCCAATTCTCCGCTAGAGTCACTACCAACGAAAGCTGGGAAGTCACTAAATCACTGTGAGCACTAGGCTCATTGCTCTCTTGACACATGCCGACAATATCCAAGGCACGTATCTCAGTTCGGTTAACGTTGGTTGGTTAATTGGCTAAGTGGTTGCTACCTCAGCTACATAGGTAGCACAATTAACCATAAAGTGTCAGCTTGGTGGCACATCCTCTTTTTGTGTTGATACTTGATGTTTTTTTAAATCCACTTTGTTAGATCCAGGATGTGTAGAAGCTTCCTGATCGTCATAGTTGAAATTGTTCTTAAGTATTTTGGGAAGCGACTTGCTAAACCCGGGCATGTACACATAAAGTGGGCCAATATCTCTTTCTGGTTCTCCTGGCCAAACCAAACCAATGAGTGTTGAAGGGTTGACGTACTTGTCAAGCGTCATATGTCGTGTTGCGAGGCCCACAATGGTTCTCAAATCATTTTTGCTCAGCCTCAGTAGGTAATACATAGATGCTGTTGGATTGAGCCACTTTCCGGCTCTCTCTGGACGAAGATGTAAATCGCTAGGTTCTCCCTTCTTCGACAGTTTGGTCTACCTCAGATCAGTCAACATCAGAAACTGGTTGGATTCTCCGACTCACAGTAAGACAGATACATTTCTCCTTGTGGGCCCAAGTATGCCTTTCGGCAAAGTTTCGTGTCCAGGCAACCACTTTAACTTAACCTTACCTAACCTAACAATCTTCCTCATAAGCAACTAAAGCGCTCCTACACAGGTGGCCAGCACCGGCGCCTGAAAGACTGTCATCTGTTTGTCAAGTGCGAGAGAGAAATTTTGATGTTCTCAATTTCTAAAACGATGCCTCTCCCCTGAGCTGCTATCCAACAGTGACTTTCCGTGGACGACGTGGTCGGTCCAGCCAAGTATTAAAGACATAATTAACTATTATAATTAAAAATAAATGGAAAAATAATTATTCAAATTAATTTTAGTAGTCATTTTTAATGAAAAATGTTTAATATTTATTCATTAATTATTTAATGATTTTTTATTATTATTTTCTTAACAAAATTTTCACAGTTATTGAAATTTTATTCACACAACTTCAGCGCCATCACATTACATTTTTGTATGCAATCATAATTTGCATAGATTTTATTGTTGCTTTATGTGTAGAAATATAGTTATTGTTGTTGTTGTTTGTGAATCATTGCAACACACTCACATTTGGTTGGCTATTGTGAATTTCTTCGTTTTTTGTTTTCTTATTTGTTGTTTTTGCTTTTAATTAGTTTCATTAACAGCGCAAAATTTACATAGTCACGTGAGTTGGATTTAATGGATTTTTGATGAGCCAAATGATATGGCAGCATAATGCAAGTGGTAATGTTTAGATGTTGTTGTCATGAAACGACTTTTAGTTTTTCTTAAAATGTTTAAATTTTAATATTGTGTCATTTTTCTTAAATGCCCAAAATGTCGGTATGATCAAAAACTAAGGATTGGTTCGCTGATTTGGGAGTTTTTCGCAGCTGCATTCTCTACGTTTTTGTATTGCAAAACTGTATGAAAAATAACAAAGAATTGTGCCAGTAATTTTCCATCAAAAAGAACAAATGTAATCGATGTCATCTATCATTCTTATCGTGTTTGTTTCTTTTAATTCACTTTGCTTGGGAGCATAGAGCCTCAACAAACCTCTCTTTAAAAGATTTTAGTTTAATATTTTTTTATAAAATGTGGTTTGATGTCTCATAACTCATTTAATCATGTAAATGTCAGCATCAGTTCTATCTAATTTTATTTGACACTAAATCATTTTTTTTACTTCACAACATTCCAAAGTATTTCATTTCAAATTTCCTGCCACAAAAACTAGTTTTTTGCTCGAAAATTTTTTTTCCGGAAAATTTAAAACGATTTTTGCTTAAATTAGCTGTGGCCAGTAATGGCAATTTGTGTATAATTTGAAAGCAATTATTTTTGATTTATGATTTGCTCTGCGGTTTGAGTGTTGGTGTTGACTTTCTGTTTGCAGTTGTTGTACTTATTGATTTATCAGCATCTTGCAGCATAGTTGCCGGCAACTTACTGGTTAAAGTTAGATCGCTGGTAAATCTTGGAAATTGTAGTTGGGGTCGACAAGGTGGCGTCAGCAATTGAAATATTACAAATACGTTTGTGTCATTTTGTAGTCAAAAGACATTTGAAAACTTAAACTGAATTGGTAAAGCAATGGGTTTCTTGGATAACAATGAATCCATTGCTAGTGAAATGGTGGATTTCTAAGTACTAAAACCAAGTTTTTTTATAGTTCTGAGGTTTCAGCAGTTTCTCTTTCACATTTAGAGGGTTTGTTTTTACTTGAATAGTAAAACTAGTAGACGAGTGTTAAGCCAGCCGGAACTAGGAATCGAATCTAGAGCCTCTGGTATGAAAAGAGTGCTCGCTACCCGCTGAACTAGCGATGCTGGCCTGCTGGGCAGTAGGCTTCCTTTCTTCTAGCTATATCTATGTAGCTTTATCAAACTATATCGCCAAGTCTTGGATTCTCTTAACTGATTATTGGCCATTCTTTTCAACAAATAGTTGTCTCTCTACGCACTGTCTTCTGTTTCCTAATGTCATACATAATCTATCGATAACTTCTACAGCAAGATTAAACCATTCTAGATGTCTTCTTAAGTTTCCATGGACCGAATTTTGTGTCGTCAGCCTTCTCCAATTTAGACTAAGCATCTTCTTGCCTTGCCTTCTTAAAATCAAGACAATCTCGATGGTCTGTGATTATTTCGAGTTGGTGATCTCAACATGGGTCATGGTATTTCCTGATTATGAAATTGTTGACCAGAACTTCGAATCTCAAAATTTTTAAGGCATATCCTAGATTTGGACTCAGAGAAATCAATTTCAGAAATCTGGAAACATCACAGCTAAATATGTATGAAATATTTATAAATTAATGTCCTGCATGAATATATTCATTTTGGTGACTGTACATATTGTACGGGTACTTGGTATTCGAAGAATGTGTGAAACAAAACGAATAGAAACGAGAACCAGCGAGCGTCGCTTCTCGATTCTATTCATATTCGGTGAATAGCGAACACTGCAGTGCTCGTATTCGGGGAGAACCGAATACTGCAGTGCTCGTATTCAATAATCGAGAACTTTGCGAAGTATTCGAAGATCAACAGTTTCCTCGAATATTTTTATGCGCAGTATGTCACTTTTCCATTTGTATACTTGTGGTGTGGTTGAAGTGACTTATTAGTTAATACGCAAAATGGAAATTATTGATGAAGGTATCATAGCAAATAAATAAATATTAATATACAACATAAATATTTCTAAATAATCTTAGGAATAATAAAACAAGTATATTCGAAAATTCAAGCAGTTTGTACTATTATTCGAATGCTTTTGTCTTCTTTTTCCCGCTTCGATCGAACATGAATAAATAGTGTACGTCTACTCGTTTCTGTTCGGAGCTTACTCGTACTCGAAGAGAGCTGTACTTGTATTCATTCGGACTGGTCCGCAGAGATGAAGTGAAGTATTCTATTCAAAAGCATTTGAATGTTTTCGAATAGCAAAAATGCATACTCGTTCAGGACTCTAGTATAAATTAAAATAAATTAAACTAAATTTTAAGAAATAAAAAAGCATCTTATTTCCCTACACCCCGTGAAAATGTAGCCCATCAATTACCCCCTTAACTAAGAAGATCAGAAAGCTTCTACACTTTCTGAATTCTACAAAATGGATTTTAAATAGTACCCAATATCTACACAAAAAGACGATTTAGCACCAAAATGACACTCAGTGTGCTAATTGTGCTACTTAGTCGTGGCAGCAATCACTCAGCCAATCTACCAACCACCTTCTACGTTGGACGTTTACTCTTCTCACCACGAATTTTATGAAAAACAACTTGCGCCTCACAGAAGTCAATTTCAAACCCTTTCTTTGTGCCTCAGAGCTTTTCTTAGTGTCTCAGAGCCTTTCTTAGAGCCTTGGAGCCTGTTTTGTGTCTCAATATGTTCTCGGAACCATATCGGAGTCAGCCTGTTCCTTGGTGCAAAGCTGTTGAATTTATGAATTCAATTCAAAGTCAGTTTAGAAGTCAGTATCGATTGCATTCGCATTCGCCTTATCTCCTTATCCTCCTCCTCTCCTCCTTATCGCTTTACATCCTGGTTGTCCAGCGTTCTGTAAGAATTTACCTACTGGACACCGAAAGCTACTAATGCTTAAAACTTTTTAAAGCAAAAGTTGTCAAAACTTACGAAAACGGAGTAAAAACCATAATAATAATAACAAAAAATCAAGGCGAATTAATACAGGTGACCTCGTTGAATCAGCTGATTTGATTTTTTTGTGGTGGAAACTGTGACAGCTTAAAAATGAAAAAAGCAAGCTTTGTTCTGATTTGCTGATTTTGACAATCTAAGCCCAGAAAACAAAAACTAAATACATTGAAATTTGGTTGCTGCCACTACGCTATCACCTGAATGAATTCGCTTTGCAAAAAAGAAAGTTAAAATTCAAATGATGAAAAAATTGTATGGTTGAATTTGCTAAAAACTGACTGAAACTGTATAGGAAAAAACATTAAGGAAAAAAAATTAATAAAAAAAAAAATTAATAAAAAAATTAATAAAAAAATTATTATAAAAATAGACAACTTTCTAGCCTTAAGGCTTAAATTTTGTTTCGAAATTCTTTGACAATTTTGGAAAGATTCTGCTTTGTGCTTTGAAATGTATAACAAATAATAGTATCTAAATTAATACTACAATTTAATATAATTACAATTTTATTTAAAAATCATTGTAAAACATTACGCTGGCAACTATGCTGCGCTTGTTTGCCATCTTCAACATTGGCGAACAGTTTTCGTATTTCTTTCTAATGAAAACGAAAATGCAAAAAAGCTTTGAAAATTAAGGCACCGTACAGTGGAAGCAAAGAAGAGAAATGAAGATAGAAATACACAGCGACAAAAGCAACAAGAAGGCATATGCGAAGCACTAGAAGATAGATACGAAAGAAAAGAAAAGACTGATTGGATAGAATGAAGAAAAAACGAAAACATATGAAAAGCAGACAAAGAGTTTCGTTTGCAAGTTGAACAACAACAATCAAAACACAGAAAGCAGAAAAGCTGTGCCAACATGCAACAGAAACAACAACAATAGCAACTCGAAAGCAAAACAACGCACCAGCTGTGCGTTGTTGCTGCGCACAAATAGCAACGAAATATTCAGGCGAGTAAGATATTGATGCAAAAACAACAACAATAGCATGAAATGGTAACGAAAAGTAAGAAGAAAAAAACCTATAAAAGCTCTTTTCGAAAGCCAGCACCAAGACAAGGCAGCGCAAGCAAAAGAAGAAGAAACTGATGATAAAGTCGAAACAGAGAAAATAGAGCTAAAGATTAGTGAGAGATTTACTAGTGACAACGACGAATGACCGAAAGTAAATTCGAACGAACACTTTTGGCAAACGAAATTGAAAAACGCTCTTCAATGCACGTTGGCGGCTGCTCTGGTTTGGACTGTTGGCGCTCTTTGATGCAAAACGGTTGTGACTTGATGCGGAGCGCGCAGTTAGACCGCACAGCAACAACAACATCAACATCGTCAGACCAACATGTGTTTCGTCATCAACGAAATAATTTTTAGTTTTTGTTGCCTTCATTCATTTGCTTGCTTTGCGTGCGTACTTGAGCGCAATGAAAATTTTCTTCTTCAAAAAAAAAAAAAAGAAAACGAAATAATTTTAATGTTGGCAAAAATATTATCAAATTCATTAATTTCAGTTTAATTGCACTGAACTTTTAGTGGTAATTTTGCTATAATTAGTAAATTTCTTTATGTTGTGTGACTATGTTTTTGTTGCTTGTTTAATTTGTTTGTTGCTGTATTTTATTTGTGCTTTTCGCTTCTTCATTTCGTATTCCAATCCGCCATTAAATTCAATCCAATTGCATTTACGTTGCCTACGAACACACGTTCATACCTACGCCTGACGAGTTGTATCTATGAGATACGACCGCTGCTGGCGATGGCAGAGTGCAATGCTGTGCACTGTACAGAGAGCAAGAGAGCGCGCTGGTCAAAGAGAGAGAGTGAGAGAGCGCGCCGCAAATGCCGGCTATTTGTGCGCTGCTCGCCAATTTGGCAGCGCGCTGTCAGCGGCCAATTGTGGCGTTGTATGCGGAAAAGATGCAGATACATTTGACTGCAGCATTGCCAGCCCCAAATTAATCGCATTCCCACTGCGAGCGTATGTGTGTGTGTGCGTGCGAAAAATTCCAACGTAGCTCCACACCGCCCAGTGCTCCTCGCTACCATCGCCGCGCCAACGTTTCGCCGACGATGGGGCGCGCTCGTTGTCGTGCTGTTCGCTCGCGTCCGTCCGCGTATCTCAGCCGCATTGCTACTCGCACTTTTCAGTTCGAGTTTGTATTTCGTTTGTTACGGATGGGAGGCAGTTTATCGTGTCGCGCGTACGCGACTTAATTTTTTTCAAGCATATTTGTGAAGAAAAGCAACAAATTGATCACCAAAAGAATCTCATTTTCCAAATATAAATTCAATACGAAAAAGTTTCATACACGCAAAACGGCAAATTGTTGTTCTTTCTTTTGTTATTTACAATTTTTACCAAAAAAAAATATAAATAAATAAGAAAAAATTACACAAAAGCGCAAGAGAAAAGCTTATTGCAAAGCGTAAAAGTTCGTCGTCGACGTCGAGTTGCAGTTACCGCTGGAGAAGTGTGTAAAATCGAAGAAGTCGAGCAAAGTGAGTGGTGAGGGCGCGCCGAATGGGCGTCGTTGAAAACATACTCGAAACGTCAGTGTGCGCGGTGGCAAATTTCTAGAAAATCTTTAACAAAAAGAAAATGTGAAAATCTGTACAAAAATATAAGCAAAAATCTTCGTTGTCGCCTGCGTATTTTGTCGTCTTCATTTATTTTCGTTTGCTGTTGTTGTTTCTCGTTGTTTTTTTTTCCGACTGCGCTGCTGGCAGGCAACTCGTCACTTGTATCGGCACTGCCGCTGCCGCCACCACCCGCTGCCCCAAGGCTGTGTGTGTGTGTGCGCGTCTTTCCATTGTGCTGCGGACGTTACGGAATTTCGCTCAGTGCGCGCCAGCCGCACGGAACGAAACGAAACGGAACCGAACGTAGCGCGCTCGCACGGTCGGCTCGTTGTACGTTGTCGTAGGCAACACATCGACGGCTCCAACGTTGTGGCCGTCTCGCCTATGTCAGTGCCGTCGCTGTTGCGTAGCGGCCACTCGTCAAGTCGCTCCGCATCGCTCGTTCGCTCGCTCGGGGCCGTTGTTGTGGACAATTGCGTTGCCCCACGTTTCGGTGCCGCTGCGTTCGTTTGCCCCACTGGGCGCTCGTTCGAAAATTGCTCGTTCGTTCGTTTTTCATGGTTGTTGCTTACGTATCGCAACTCGACTCTCGTCGCGTTTCGTTGCAGCGCAACATTCGGCGTGTTCCAATGCCGCCGCGTGCCGCTGGGTGGCGGAGCAGAGCGCCAACGAGAGAGCGCGCACATAAAATCTGTTATTTTTGTATTAAAATTTTATGGCCACTTTTTGTTTTTGTTATTGTTTTTTGCTTTTCAAATGCGAGTGTGTGCAATTTTCGCCACATACTCGCAATAACAACAACAACAAAACTAAAATAAATTACAGTAAAATAAGGCGAGCAATAATTTCGCTTGCCACTTTCTCACAGTTTGCAAATATTAGTTTTCTGTTATTAAAAATGTAACAAAAACAAAATATTATTAATTTAAATTTAATTTAAAATTAAATAAAATCAAATACAAAATTAACCAAAAATTCAGTTATCAATATTAATTTTTTTTTAAATGCTTTTTTCGCTCTCTGCGCTCCCAACCTCCACTCAAGCTGGCCTTACATTTTAAAATATTTTCAATTCAAACAAGTTTTTTACATAAAAATATTCACCTTTTTTTACAACAATTTTCTTGTTCTCTCTATTCAAAAGCAGCAAACGAAAGCAAGTTAGAAAAGTTACACAAATTTATTGTGAGATTGTATACAATAACCAATCATAACAACATCAACAACAACAACAAATTGTAAGTGCATTCTGGTGAAAAATCAAGTTACAAATTTATTGCAAATAATTACAAAATATAAAATTTAATGAAAGCATTAAAATAAATGTTAAAGCTATAAAAAATATTGAAAAAAAGATAGTTATTTAAATATTAAAAAAAATATTTAAGAATTAAAAAATATTTAAGTATAAAAATGTTTAACAAGCAGCAAGAAAAATACAAAATAATAATTCGTCATCATAAAAAAAGTATTTATTGTGCTTATTGCGTACCACTACAACAGTAAAATACAATTACAACAACAACACAAATTTCCACAGTGTCTAAAACAAATCGGTTTCATATTTATGCATTAAAATTAGGCAAAGAGAAAACCAAATGAGCAGAAAAATTGTTAAATATACGCAAGTTATGTGCATGGAAAGCAACAACAAATGATAAAACAAAAATTACAAAAAACCATTTCAATAAAAGTAATTTTATTTGAAACATGATTACTTAAACTTAGTGAAGCATTTGTTTGCTTTACATATATACAAACCCATACACACTCAAATGCACACAACTCGGTTGATGTTAACATTATTCAGATGTGCTTCTTGATTCTTAAATCGGATTATAAGACACTAAATGAAGCCGATTCTTCAGGCGCTGAATACAAACAATAAACGCAGGTATTTATGGGTCAATAAGAAATCAATTCTATATTTAAAACTTCATAAAAATTTATATAATTTGTAAGGATTTAGGTGAAAGTGGCTTTTTAAGAAACAGAAGCTGACTGGCCGAAAATTTCACTATACAATGCTTTGATTGGGTTGTGGCGTCCACAAGATCTCATTTTAGGGGTCTCGCAGATATTTGGCTTTTCTCGCAGATATTTTTAGTTAAGTAAAGTAGCTGCCTCTGTATGAGATTAACTTGGGCTTATATAAAGTTTAACTTAACTTTAATTTAACTTTTTACTAATTGGACCAAACATTTTTGACACTCATTCGAACTGTACAGACAAATCCTATAACAAATATTACACAATGTCTGGTGAAGAACTTGCTTTCCAAATAGCAAACGCTAATTTTTTCTACATGCAAAAGATTGCAATGCTTTTAAGTTTTAATAGACTGTTCCGAAATCTTTCAATTCAGTTTCAATCTTTTTCGCAGTTGATAACAATTGTTTGCAATTTTTTTTAGCTCTGATTTGATTCGCATTCCTATATCTTATCTCGTTTTTGGTAAGTTTTACTGATACAAGTCTTGATAAGCAAAAACTGATATCAGTTTTTGGTGATACTTTCTTCTTTTTTCATGACGACTATCGGCTTGCTTCAGGTGAAACAACAACAATTCAAATAAGTTACATAAATAGACATTTCCGAAAATCATAAAGAAATGTTTAAGTTGTATAACATTAAATAGAATTTATGACACAAAAGCTTTGGGAAGAATAAAAAAAAAAAGTATGTACATAAATAGAAATGTTCGATCATGAATAAAGCAACGTTTAAGTTGTATAACATTTGATAGAAGACTAAAAAAACTATTATGTACATAAATAGCAATTTTCGACCATCATTAAGCAATGTTTAAGTTGTATAACATTCGATAGAATTTATGGCACAAAGGCTTCGGAAAGAATGATTTTAAGTACAATTAAGGAAGTGAAAAAACAGTGACTTAAAATTTAATAAAGGAAGTTCATACTAAGATACCTTGAAGATTCATGTTGCGGCTTTTTAATGTTGTTTCTAATTCAATTAAAGAAGTGAATACCTTAAAGATTAAAGTTATGGTCTTTTTATGTTAATTGAAATCCCAAACATTCTGAAATATTCGATTCGGCAGTCTACTATCACAAGGGCAAAGGTGCCTGCCTACAACTACGGATTATGCTTTTCCCTTCATTGCTTTTGGGAAAAACTACGATATCCTTACGACATTCTTAATAACCGTGATACCACAATTAACACGGATGGCTCCAAAATGTTATGCGGAGTAGGAGCAGGAGTCTTCTCGGAACATCTCAAACTAATGTGTCTTTCCGTCTCCCCAACACAGCAAGCGTTTTCCAGGTGGAAGTGCTTGTTATTAGGGAAGCGTGCAGGAAGGCACTGGCAGACACATCCTACAAAAGCCACATCACTATACTTTCCGACAGCCTCAATCCACGATCAAGGCACTGGAATCATCGATTCTAGTTACCCTGATATGGGTGCCAGGACACAATAACATTGAAGGGAACGAAAGAGCCGATGAACTAGCTCTAAGATGCTCCGCTCTTGATGAAAGCGAGGCGTTGACGGTTCATGCCCCACTGGGTTCCATCAAGAGCGAGGTCTCAAAGGACTTCTTCGCCAAAGCCAACACCAGATGGCAGAGGACAGAATCCTGTAAAACCAACAGACTACATACGACAAGAACAAGACCGTGGAGCCCTTAACCAGGGCCGCCGGAATGTGGCAAGACTAACGGCAGTCATCACTGGCCACTGGCCCATTGGAGAGCATGCGGCAAAAATGGGGATTCCATACAATACCAGCTGTTACAGCTGTGAAAACCGGGACAAGAAGGAAACCGTATACCACTTCCTCTGCAACTGCCCGGCGCTATCAAGAAGGAGATGGAAAACGCTGGGAAAACCAATATTTCAGACTTTCGAAGAGATAGCAAAGTGCAGTGTAAACTCGCTACTCTCTTTCATTAACCTCTCGGACTGAATATAAAGGATATATATGGATATATCTATAGTCCTGAAGACATCACACAGTATACCTTAGTTAGCTACCGAGAATAGTGGTATCAAAACGGCGCCAACGCGCTAATTGGATGTTGGAACATCGCCACTTGAACCAGCCAACCAACCATTACTGATACTTTCTATGCTTTTCATGAAAATTAGGGATTTTCCTCATATAAAATAATCTTTCCATTTCAACTAAGTCATATAATAAAATAAGTCATATAATAAAATATTTTTAAATATTATAAAACCAAAATTTACTGATACTGACTGATTACTGAATACTGACTTAAAGCCCATTAAGTCCATTAAGTTTAAAATTATGGTATTTTACTGTCATTAATATTTTAAATTTATTTTGTTTGGTTTCAAACTTGAATTGATTGATTGAATCCAATCAAAGTACATTTATTGCTTCTTAAGAGATATAAAAATGTAATCAGTCTGTTTAAATCTACAAACTGAACAAATAAATAATGAATAGGAAATACTCAAGCAAAAAGTTTTACCATGACAAATACAACGAAAAATACAAATCTACAAATCTATCTAAAATACAAATCTACTAAAAGAGATCTGAAAGATGCTCTGCAGCAGAGTTGTATTTAGTTGAGAGATTATTATGAGAGCATATTTAGTTTGAGAGAGCATAAACTCAGGTGACTTGGTGGGGTGAAGTGATTTTCATAGAAAAATATTTTTAAACTAAACAAATTAATTATCATTGAGAATTATTTGTCATTCATTAGTTGATTAGTTAAGTGTAAACACTCGAATGGCGACTTCAGAAATTTTAGTTAACAAAAAAAAAAATATTTAAATAACAATAAAGCTTATTCGACCAGCCATTGTTCTCATACACTTCGTAATGTCTAAAATAATTGCCTAGAAAATCTGTTAGTTAGCAGTTTTAATCTTTCCAATTCTAATTTATTACTTTTTGCAGTTTTAATTTATTTTTTAACATTTTTAAAAGTTAATTGCATTTGTTTTATTTCCATTTTTAAACTTTCATTCAACTTTTATACTCATTCAATAGTTTTTCTTTAGCATTTCATTTACCTTTTCTCAAAATTTCCGCAATGGCTGCCAATGGTCCAACGTTCATTTCTATTTGACAAACAATACAAAAATTCACATAATAAACTTTAACAAAACTACAAAAATCCACTCGCACTCACCTTTTGGTGCTCTTTTGCCGGCGCTCTCCAAGATCTCGTCATAGCTATGTGGCCGAGTATTTAAAAGTGCTGCTAAAACGAGCGCCCATTAGTGTCGAAGCAACAACAACAACCACATCAAGCAACTAAATAGATTTTTAGCAAATTTTTCACGCACTCCAGTGCGATGCCATGGCTGCCTGCTCGTCGTCTGTCGTAGTTATTCAACACTATTCTAGATATTTTACGTCACAAATTCACAAATTCTATTCGTCTGCGCAATGAGCGAAAAAGTATGAGGTATCCCTAGTGCCGTGTACCGGGTGTGTTGCTCGTAATAGAAATTTCGCATATAAATAGGCACTTTAAATAAACGAAATATAACAACAACAACAACCATATCGCAGCGGAGTAACACCTAAATGTTTATAATATATGCGAAGAGTGTTGCGAGGTGTGTGTGTTGGCTCGATGGCCGGCCCGCAGTGGGCACTGGCTGACTGGTATCATATGATATGCTGTGGTGGTGTGTCGACCGCCAACACACCACACACAGCTGAGTTGAATTTGCCCGCTTGTGCCATGGCGGCGGTTGCCTTCGGTTGTTGTACTCGTACATATATCGGTTTTTGTTGTCATTGTCTGTCTTTCTTGGTTGGTTGTTGTTTTTTTTCTATTGTTGTGGTTTTGTTGTTGTTTTCTGATAACTTTTAAACCAAATTAAATAAAATTCCAATCATTTTCTTTCATATTAAAACGACACATCTGGCTAGTGTACGAATTAAGCTCAAGCATGATTTCTTTCTTAATATTTGCCGGATTTGCTGACTCTTTTCGGTATCAGCAACAACAGCAACAAAGTCATTGCAAAGCATGAAAATCACACAGCGCCTCATACGCTCACTTAGTACAGTGCCTGCCTTTGTATATTTTGGAGGAAGTGCACGCCTAAAGTTAGTGATTTGCTTGCCGCTTGCTGTTGTATTTATAATTTTCGTGCTGATAAAAATAGCGTTCGCAGTGTGATGTCTAATGTTGAACTGAAAAAATGTAGCAATTAATAGACGCGTAATGGCGCTGATAAATTGCATAAATCTTGAGAATTGTTGTGGGTGAAAGTGTTGTAGACGAGCCAGCTGACTAGTGAATTGAATGCGTAATAAACAAATTGATGATTAGATTTTTTGTAATACAGTCAGGTGACTAGATGGAAAGTTTTAGAAAGCAACTTGTTTGGTATTAACAACGGTACAAGTGTTTTGAGGAATTGTTTCGATTATAAAAAGGAAGTTTATTGAAGAATAGTTTATGGGAATACAAATAAAAAATAAATAAAAAAAATAAAATAAAATAAGATAAAATTTAATTAAATAAAATAAAATAAATAAAAAAAAATAACTTAAAATAATAACATAAAAAAATAATATAAAATAAAAAAATAAATTAAAATAATATCAAATAAAATAAAATAAAATAAAATAAAATAAAATAAAATAAAATAAAATAAAATAAAATAAAATAAAATAAAATAAAATAAAATAAAAAAAAATTCAATAATAAAATAAAATAAAAAATAATTTAAAATAATACCATAAAAAAATAAAGTAAAATAAAAGAAAAAATAATTTAAAATAATATAAAAAAATAAAATAAATTAAAATAATAACATAAAATAAAATAATATAAAATAAAATAAAATAAAATAAAATAAAATAAAATAAAAGTAAAATAAAATAAAATAAAAAATAATTTAAAATAATAACAAAAAAAATACAATAATAATAATAATAAAATAAAATAAAATAAAATAAAATAAAATAAAATAAAATAAAATAAAATAAAAAAAATTAAAATAAAATAAAATAAAATAAAATAAAATATAAAATAATTTAAAATAATAACATAAAAAATAAAATATAAAAAGAATTTAAAATAATAACATAAAAAAAATAAAATAAAAAAAATAAATTTAAATAATAACAAAATAAAATAAAATAAAATAAAATAAAATAAAATAAAATAAAATAAAATAAAATAAAATAAAATAAAATAAAATAAAATAAAATAAAGTAAATTAAAATAAAATAACATAAAATAAAATAAAATAAAATAAAATAAAATAAAATAAAATAAAATAAAATAAAATAAAATAAAAAAAATAAAACGAAACAAAATAAAATAAAATAAAACAAAAAATTAAATAAAAAAAATAAAATAAAATAATAAATAAATAAGTAAACAAATAAATAAATGAAAAATAAATAAATAAATGCCTCAACAGATACATAAGAAATAAATAAATAATACACTTAATGGTTCCATCAACTTCAATAAATCCCATATTTATAACTGTTTGCTCTACCAATGATTTGACTAATTGTTGTCGTCTCAAACCGTTTTAGCTAGAAATATGAAATTGAAACAGTTTTTTTGTTTAGGAAATGTACCTTCACAAAGAAGCAATCGTCATCATTCAGCTGCAAAAGGGATCAAAAAAGGATTAAACTGTTCCAAAAAAACTTCTTTTAATCTTGAACTTTAAATCAACCTGTTTTGCATCTAATGGAATAAAAAGTGGATTAAAAGTTGTTTCCAATAAAAGCGCACAAATTAATGTAAAAATTACAAAAATTTAGATTGCATTCACAAGCACGAAGTTACATCGTTGCTGAGCTTCGCTAGGAGTAGTTACATTCTAACCGATCGCTTTTACGGCGATTAGGGAACAAGGGACCCAACTCACCACAATGCATTTGAATAGTGATTAGTGATTCATTACACAAATGGTAAAAATATTGCAAGCACAATATCTCTTTTTACCTATTTTTGCTATCAGGAGGTCTGTGGCTTTGAAAACCCCAGTTGAGTAGTAAAAAAACCTATAAAACCACAACGACAACGACATTTCTATATAAATGATAGTACACAAATTTTTTTTATTATTTATTTTTCAGTTTTTCACTCAACCTCAATGCACTGATAAGAATTTTAATCAAAAGAACTTGAGCTAAATTTTTTGTTGGCTTAACCAACTGCGGTAAAGATTTTATGAATTTATTTCTTTTGGCAAAATTGCCAACTTAAGCTTTGAAACTTGCATGTGACTTCAAAATGCTCACAGTGCGTGTTGTTTTAATTTTGATCAAATAAAAAGTTGTCACTTTAAAATTAACTCTTTCAGCACAAGAAACTGAAGACAAAATGAAAACTAAAATTGTATTCTTACTCGCAAAATTTCGCATATCAAAAGTTTGCAAATCTTCAAATTTGTCAACTCAATGTAGATTTAACAAAAATCTCAACCATTTCAAGCCACTTGCCAACCGTCTTGGCTAACTTGGCTATAACTAACTTGGCGATTCGGACATTATTGCGCGTCGATTACATAATGTCAATAAGTAATTCTAACTCAACCGGGGCCATAGAACTAGCCAACTCACCAACGCTGAGCGCCAAACGAGCGCCAACCATGCATCCATCCGTCCAACCGTTCAGCAATAACTAACGAGCCAGCACACGATTCAACCGACGAGTGCTGTCGGCGAGCGAGTGCAGAGCGCAAATATCTCGCGCTCGAGTTTAGCCGCTGCTGTCTAGCCGGACGTTGCGACGGATCTCGTAGCGTTAGCTACTAAAACGGCTAACTCTTTTCGATGGTTGTTAGTTGTGTGTGTGGCTGTCGTTGTTGTTGTTGTTGTTATGGGTGGTTTTGAAATGCCAAATGGTTGTCTCGCTTGCACTGCTTGCGTGCATCGACCAAGCATCTTTGCCGCAACACAAGCATACACACACACACACAGACACACACGAGCAAATGTGCTCCAAACGTGTGGAGCCGCATTGGAGCTGGAACACAACACACCACACCACTGTGCCGCACAGTGGTGGAGTGCCACACTACAATCGGCCGCTAGTTGCTCACGCCAACACGGACAGTGCCAACTTTGATTTTACGACAACTTTGCGTTTAATTAACTCGCTGTTTGTTCGTAGGTGAGATTTGGTTGTGTTACGATTAGCTTTTTTCAAAATTATTTGATTTTTCAATGTGCTGCTCTTGTTGTTGTTGTTATTGGCGTTTTGGCAATTTTTTGGCTCGGCTGTCGTTTGTTTTGGCCAATTAGTTTCATTCTAAGCGCTGTTTCTGTGCCGTCGCTGCCACTTACGGCGACTGCTTTGACTGCTCGTCGCTTTGCTCAACTTGACATTGCCGCTTGCGCTCATTTTGAGCCAAAATTTCGTTGTGCTGTTTGTGCTTTTTGGTGATGTTGCTGTCAGATTGGATTGTTGGATTTTGCTATAACAATTCAAATATTTTGTTTTTAACTTGAAAAATTCTAAAATCTTTTTCGTAAGAACATTGAATTCTTTCTGTTTAGTGCAAACAATTTTTGGCATTTCTTGTTCATGGTTTTTATTTTTTTTTATTTTTTTTATTATTATTTTGTGCTTGCTTTGACATTAATTTTTGCTTGACACTTTTTAATTACTTGACTATGTTTCCACTGTGTTTTTCACTGACAGCTACTTGACTAAAACTTATACAGTTTAACACTAGAAAGACCTCAAATTGTTCATACCTACAAAGACTTCATATTTTATTTACTGATATCTCGAAAAGTAAACATCTGATTTGGCTAATTGGAATTGTAGAACACTAATTGCAGAACTGATTGTAGAACCTGATAAAAAAATAAAAGCCATCAAAACAAAAGTTCATAGAAAAACTTAAAAAAAGAATACAGATATTTTAATATAAAAAATGCTCAAAATGACCGCATTGGTCTTTCTAGGCTTAAACCATGAAAGTCCGCCCATATTACTATTGGTATTTGTTGCTGCTATTTCTACTGCTAACTTTTAGTAATTAGACTTAAGCCGCTGCGTAAATTAAACAAAATCCCTGCTTTGTTTCTATTCTCCCTCACAGAAAATTATGCACAAGAAAATGACTTACTTAAGTGGTCAACTGATTGGGTTACAAAAATTATTATTATTACAACATGCTGCAAATTATAGCGACATGATGTTAAGCATATCTTTTACACTTGAAGAAAAATGTTAGTAAAGAACTTTGCAGCAAAAAATTTCTTAAATTTAATTGAACATTATGAACTTAAATTAATTGCCTCGGCATATTAAATAGCTTTAGTATTAACACAAGTTTAGTGAAATATATTTCCATGAGTGTAGCAAATTTTGACTCAAAGCGTTATAAATTCAATTAAGCAATAGAATTGCACACAAAACCTCACACAATGCCGCTGAGCTGGATGAAAGATATCAACAACAGCAACAACGCTCGAAGCCAGTAATACAGCCAAATAATTGCTTACTCACACACACACCCACAGACATGTACTGACGCACACATCTGTAGCTTAGTGTGTGTGTGTGTGTGTGTGTTTGTGTGCGTATAAGTTGTCTATTTACCCTAAGCGGATTTATTATCCGAGAATTTTTCGTTTTCTGCCCTGTAGCAGATTATTTTTTTTCTTTTTTGCTTGGGCCAAAAATAATTGTCAGAGGGCGTCCAAATAGACGAAAAGGAACAAACAAGCAAAGCAACAACTGAAATTGATAATGAAAATCCGTCGAGTGGTATTTTTATTATGCACATCGCTAACACTGGACGTGTTGGTGCCCTTTTTGCACTAAAATACTTTCGTTTCGACTAATTATTGACATTTGTTTGTTTGTATGTGTGGCCCGCATGTATTTACTTATGTATGTGTGTGTGTATGTTTGCAGTCCTAAATCGAAATTTATGCAATGCGGATGTGTTAATGACTCAAACATGAGTGTCTCGCATTTTTATTGCTGTTTGCGGAACAATTAATTGCATACTTTAAGGCGATAGAGCGCTTAAATTCAAGTCAAGTGTGACTGTCTTCATATATTTGTGGGGGCATGTATGTATATAATTTTCATAGTGGTCCAAAAGCTATAAAACCCTAATATGTCTCTAATTGCGGTCTAAAGCGCCTAAAATGCTGCAAACTTGCAAATTTTTGGACATAAACTTGCAAGCATAGATAATTGTAATTTTTTTCAGCATCTATTAAACTCACTGCTAATGCATTCAAGTATTTTTTCATAAGTCTCTGATCTGTATTGAAAAATTACTAAACATTTTTTTGAGACGCTGAAAAGTCGTTCGTGAGTCAAACGAATAGTTGTAGTCTTTTTCCATTCAACGTTGAACATAAATAAAACAAAAAGCTGCAAAAAATGTGTTATCCTTTTCCTGTCACATTATACTTTTGGTTACTTTTTCATCTTTTTGATAATGTCCAAACAATGAACGTTTTATTTGAATCTATATTCTGATTACTGTTTCAGTATTTTTGCATTGACATAGACATTTCCAGATAAAAACAAGATCTATATATACATTTTCTATACAGTCTTTAAAAACTATTCAACAAATTCCTTTCTATCTAAACAAAAAACTACCGTCCTCCAAACACTCAGAGCTCATAGCACTTAATTTTAGCTCGAACATTGCTCCAATAATTCTATCCAATCTAAACCTAATGCCCCGTTCTGACTATGTCATATATGGTGTCATTTGTAGTCAGTTAAATGAGAACGGGTTGTCATATGGTGTCATTTGCGTTTGCCTGCATGTATGACTCCAATTTTCCAATACGAAACGAGAATCAAATGAGAACGATCGAATTTGTGTCGAACGAACGATTTGACTACGTTTGATGAGAAAACAAAAAATGTCAACATGCTGGCAAACTTTGTCATATGTATTTTTCGTCAGTTTTGCCGTGCAATGAGAACGCATTTGACGACATAGGACGAACATGACATATATGGCAGTGTTTGTCGTCAGTGAATATGACACCATATATGACATAGTCAGAACGGGGCATAACTATCCTGATCTTATTTTCATGCTCATTGCTTTCTACATATTTCAACAAGTTTTCATTCGCAAAATATATTCAAAACTTGCTGAAATTTCTCTCAAAATCTAGTCATCAAACATTAAGTTTGCATAAGATTGTAGATATTTTTGCATTCAGCTTCGGACAATTTTACAAGCCAAAAAAAGGCCTAAAAATCTTAACTGATAAGTAGCGCGTTGCAGATTACGTGATTGGTAAACACACCTACAATTGCTTACGTAATTTGCATACAATTTCACAAGATAACTCTGCCGAGATGATAATGCTTTTAGAATGCTTTTATTGCATTTTTGTATTTAATTACAACAACAACTTTAAGCACAGCGGTGAATAAAAGAGCTTTCTCTGAATGAACACTTAAAGAAATTTGTTTCTTTTCCTTAACTTCTCTTCATTTAACTTTCTTTAGTAAAGCAGTTGTTGTACCACTTCAAAGTTTCCATCAATTTCCTAATCTATGAACTCATCTGAGTAGATCCTGATTGAGAGCTGGCCAAGGTAGGAGCTACCATGGACTCACAACCCGAAAGGGTGGCACCGCCTTGAAGTGCAAGGCTTAGACAGACAGGATTATTTCCTGAGGAAAGCAGAGCCATCTTTCCAGCTGCAGAGTGGCTCGACAGATCTGGTCACGCTACGACTCCCACAGAACCAACGATCTGCTGCTAAATTCTCGTAAGAATGTTTTTAGGCTAACGGCCGTGATCATGGGTCACTGGCCAATTGGTCTACACGCGGCGAGATTGGGAATCCCCCACAACCCTTTTTGCAGAAGCTGCAGGGAAATCAACGAAAGGAAAACACTCGAATACTTCCTCTGCGGCTGCTCTGCCTTAGCTCTCTAGCTGATCGGTCTGAGACAAAACAGAAATGCATCAAGTCCTATTTGGACGATGCGGGTTGGCTTTAAGGCCCAGTATCTTCTCCCACGCAGGGAAGACCCATTCGAGGAGGCGACAACAAAACGGCACAATGTGATACTTGAGTGTGCTCAGAGAGCACACAAACAAACAACTCGCTTTTTTATTGCTTCTTAAAGTTAATTTTTCTAATCTTTGTGCGATTCCTGTAATTCCCATCTGCTTCATGTTTCACCAGCCCGAGTGGGGAATCGAACGTAGGGCCTGCGGATTGAGAAGTCAGCGCGCTACACGCTGCACTAACGAATACCGAAAACTATTTACTTTCTTGAGAATGCGATGAAGGCTTTGATAATAGTAAATCCATGAGATGAGAATCATCACAGAACTTGGAGCAGTATTTTCACATACTTTCTTCTTCTTGACTGGCACTAAGGCCTAGCTACCCGCAACCATCCATGTTGTACTTGTGAATTTTTACAAGGTTGGAAGGGACCTACAGTTTTATGCCGATTCCGAACGGCGAGTTGGAAGCTTTTTCATAGGGAATTTTACTCTCAGAGGTTTGCCATTTCCGGCTAAGAGGACAGCCGCTGAAAGAGAAATTTTTTTTTTTTCGGTGTTAACGCAACGGAGTATTGAATGTGGATTCGTGCACCGCATTTGAGTCGCGGCCCAACGCACTAGCCAGCTGAGCTACGGCGACTGTACTTGCTATCCAGGAGAGCCACGCGGAGACTGTATTAATTTGGATAAGACTGAGACAAGAATAGTTTTGGCGTTCCCCAGGTAGAAATCTATAAGAGACTTTGGTTAGTATGTCCATTCCCAACTTCTCCATATGAAAAATTTGTTTACTCAATAGCTTTTCGGTAGCTCAGAGAAATATCCTTGTGGACCAAACTCAATCACAAAAAAAGTTAACTCTAGTGGGAAGAACAGGAAAAAAACCAAAAAGATGGAATAGGTTAGGTAAAGCTAACTTCAAAAAAGCCTAAGCGTAGGTCCTGTTGGGTTCTTTGCGATATCAGTTGTGGTTTTGGAGTGGTTTAAGTGCAGATCTTTTAGAATGTAAGTGTGTCATGGATTTTGGAGTATCAAAACTAATCAGACTGTGGAAATCAGAACAAGTAAAGAGAGGAACAATAAAGTATAACTCTATCTTACTTACTTAACTGCTTACAGTATGACACAAAAAGTTCTCTCCAGACAGTGGCGCACACAGGGAGGTTTTGGTGTTCAAACCCTCTCCTCCAAAACATAAAAAATGCTGGTACAAAATATGGTATAGAATGGTACTCGGCTCAAGAAAACCCCTCTCCCTCCAAATGAAATGCTGTATGCGCCACTGTCTTCAGAGATGATAGGGCGTCCCTCCACAGAAGACAAGGTATCCTTCTTCGCCTTGATTTATGTAATAAAATTTAGAAAAAGTGAAAAACTATTCTAGTTCGATAGTTTTTGGTACACGACTCTATAGTTTTTTGTTGTTTCATACACAAAAGATAAGCACAGAGGGCTCTAAATATTCGCGGAAACAAAGTTGTATGTTGTCCTAAAACTCCATGAAAATCTGTTCAAGGCATTCAAGATATCCGAATAGTGAAATTGTAGTTGCTGGTGATTTCAATATTCATAATTCCAATTGGCTACGCCATTCCAGCCACACAACTCCTGAAGGCTTATTTGTCGAGCTCTTTGCCGAGTCTAATAACTTGACTCAATTAGTGCATGAACCAACGCATATCCCCTGCGTTGCGGGGCAATCTCTCAATACTCTAGACCTTTTTCTCACTTCACATCATGAAAAATACGATATTGAAATGCACGCACCTCTTGGAAACTCGGACCATTGTACGATTTTGGCGTCTTTCCCATACTCTTCTATCCGCAATGCTTCGCTCTTAGCCCCGAAGCGCCTAGTGTGGATGTATGAGAAAGCTAACTGGAGTGGACTTAATGAGTTTTTCGCCCACTTCAATTGGAAATTGTGTTTTCTTGATAAAAACATAAATGCCGCAGCCAAAATGGTTGAAGAAATAATATTATTGGGAATGCGGTCCTTCATCCCCAATAAGAAAATTTGCATTAAACCTAAGGACAATATTTGGTTTAATGAGACATGCAGAATTGCTGTCAGGTCTAAAGAGGAAGCTTTCAGAGCATGGCAGGCAAATAAAAATGCCACCACTGAACAGCTGCGTAAACAGGCTAGAAATCGATGCAATGCCATCCTAAGGTGCCAAAAGTTTCTGCACGAACAGCGCCAAAGGAAAAAAGTTCTTCAATGCCAACGTGGTAGTAAGAACTTCTGGTCATTCGTTAAGAAGGTGAAGAATCAAACATCATCTTCAATTCCAACTCTTCTTAACAATGATCAGATCATCACTCACTCGGTTGATAAAGCTAATTTGTTGGCTAAAATTTTCGCAGAGAATTCCTCCCTGCCCCCCAGCGATCAACCACTACCCGTAGTCGAAAACGTATCTTGCTCTATGCCAGAAATTCATTTTCGAACACGGGTAGTTAAAAGAGTGCTTGCAAATCTCGATGTAAATAAGGCTTCAGGGCCGGACGGCATTCCAGCCCTTGTTTTGCAAAAGTGCGCTACCTCACTGGCTTGTCCGTTACGCAAACTTTTCAACATGTCATACACCACAGGTGTATTTCCGACATGTTGGAAGGTAGCAAATGTTCAACCAGTTCCTAAAAAAGGCAAGACTACTGACCCTGCGAACTACCGACCTATAGCAATCTGTTCGGTGCTTTCCAAAGTAATGGAAAGCATTGTAAACTTCAACCTTGTGAAATATCTGGAGCACAATAGACTGCTAAGTGACCGCCAATACGGCTTCCGAAGACAACGATCGACGGGAGACCTTATGGCGGTACTCACCGAGAAATGGAACCATAGCATTCTAAACCTCGGTGAAAGCAAGGTTGTTGCATTGGATATTTCCAAGGCCTTTGACCGGGTGTGGCATAAAGCACTCGTGTCAAAATTGATTGCCTATGGTGTCGGTAGTACCTTCTCTCGTTGGATTACGAGCTTCCTCTATGATCGCTCTATTCGTGTTGTAGTAGACGGCATAGCCTCGGAAAAGCATTCCCTTAGCGCGGGAGTGCCGCAGGGTTCGGTCCTTTCTCCAACCCTCTTCCTGATCTTCATCAACGACCTGTTGTCGTCGACGAAGAATCCCATCTACTCGTTTGCGGATGACAGCACCATTTGTCATTCATACTCTTTCACAAAGCGTCCAAGCTCTGTGGAGATTGAGAGAGAACGGCGCCGTATGAATGACACACTTAATAGCGACCTACAAACAATCTCCAAGTGGGGTCAAGCGAACAGGGTCGATTTTAATCCCCGCAAGACCCAATGTTGCCTGTTATCCCACAAGCGAGTCTCCCCACATCCCAACTCATCCCTGGTTATGGGTGGTGTGGGTATTGCTGAATCGGCAGCTCTTGATGTTCTGGGCATGTCCATTAAGAACGATCTTCGTTGGAACGATCATATTTTTGGCGTGTCGAAAGAAGCAGCCAAGTGCCTCGGCTTCCTAAAGCGGTGCAAAAAATATTTCACTCCGTCTGATCTCCGCATTATTTATTTATCCGACCTAAAATGGAGTTTAACTCGCACCTCTGGGCGGAGGCTTCAAAAGCCCATTTGGAGCTCCTCGATCGGGTGCAAAACCGTGCGATTAAACTTATAGGGGACAGTAGGGCATCCAGCTCTATTGACTCCTTGGAACATCGTCGAAACGTGGCATGTGTGGTGTTATTTTACCGATACTTTTTCGGTAACTGCTCAGTGGAGATGAGCAGCTTGATGCCATCACTCCGGGTATTCCCCCGGGCAACCCGTTTGAACACTGGCGCCCATGCATTCCACGTCGAAACGATGTTCCAGCGCACTACGCACTACAGGGAAAGTTCGTTTCTGGCCCGTACAGCGCGGTTGTGGAATGGTCTCCCTGCGGATATTTTCCCCAGCACTTATGATCTCGATAAGGTTCAAGGCAAGAGTCCATAACCACTTCACTCATAACCCTATCTCCTAACCTTTATATCCTTCCTGAACCAACGCAATGCTTCGCATTAATAGGGGTCATACCCTGCGCGTTTGTTCCTGTTTAAAAAAAAAAAAAAAATCTATGAGTTCTAAATCAACTTCCATCACACGTTTGTTTGTGTGATCAAGCAGCTCAAAAATACTCTAAACAGTTTCAAAGGCCCTCAGTTTCTTCTTGAAATTTCTCTCTCATTTATCATTAATTTCAAGTTGCACTCAACTAACCCCAATTGTCATTCTATGTCGCTTCAAAATTCTTTGCATTTCTTCTCATCGTGTAGATTCATCGTACAAGTTTGTTCCTCTCAAACTGGAGTCTTGCTCTCATATCTCTGCAAAAAATTTAACTTGTTTTTCTTAAAATTCTATTCATTTTATTTACACTGCACTACACATGTCTTTGCTCTGTCTTTTCCATCATCACTTCGTTTCCGCGGCGCAGCGGTGAGTCGCTCAGTTTGCGACAGCGCGCTTACTCACTGCACACAGCACATCTTTCGATGCCATAAGTATTTCAATGTTTTTCTAAATCGTGGCTCTACACTAAAATCAAAATCAAAATCATTCTAATTTGTTGTGTTTGTTTTGTTATTTTTCCTATATATGTACATACACACATACATACAGACAGCGGCATTTTGTGGCGGCTTCTTGGACTGCTATTCATATTTAGTATAACAATAACAACAACAACAACAACAACGACAATAACACACCGCACGAAGAGCAACAACTTGTTTTGATTCTGATAGTTGTTATTGTTGTTGTTGTTGGTGCTCTTGATGTTGTTATTGTTGTTGTTGCTGCTGCTGCTGCTATTGCTATACGACGTTGCCGTGCTTTGCTATATATTTCGAAGCGTACGAAAACATTTTTTGGTGATGACCTTGAAAAAGCTTTATCTAAAAATCGAGTGCAATCAACTTTTCTCCTCCTCGCTATTATGAATTTGAATTGCGTTTGTCGAGGTAAATCTTTTGTTGTATTTGTGTATTAGATGTGTGAATTTCTATTGGTATATTTTGGTGTTATTGTTGTCGTTATTATTATTGTGATTGCTGTTGTTGTTATTGCCATTGTGCGGTAAATGATTGTATGGCAGTGATTTTTAGTTCCTCACACAGCTTCTTCAATACTTGGTTCAACGCATATTATAAATTGTTGTGATTGTTGTTGTTGTTGTTGTATTTAGAAGTGTTGTTAGTTTTATTGCTGCTGTTGTTCATACAATAAAATACAAAATTATGAAGCATTTTATTTTATGTCGCCGGTACAGTTTGGTTGCGCTCTAAAGTTGTCGTTTTTTTCATTTTTTTCACTCGTATCTGTTGAGTGATTTCGTATATCTTCGTGCAGTGTGGCAAGTTGTTCGGTTTTAATTATTTCATTAGACAATTCTTACTTGATAATAGTTAATTGTGCTAAAGCATAAACGCCATTAGCAACGCTTAGATACGCAAAGACACGCAAATATCAGCACGGAGCGTAACGCTGCGCCACTTCAGTCGCGAAATCCATTTCAGTCATGTGGACGCGTACGTCTGCATGGGCAATTTCTAGGCAATTGTTGCCGCATTGGAATATAGTAGCTCCGATCTACGGTGGCGTTCGTTTGCCATCGTTTGTCGTGTCTTGTCGCTGTTTTGCGCTGTCTGTGCCTTCGTCCATCGCATTTTTCACCAATTTGAAGAATTTGAATTTATTTTCGACGTAGTTTCTTGTGCGCTTTGGGGTTCTTTCGCCTTCGATCGTGCTCGCTTGCGCTGCGTGTTGTTTTTGCTGCCATTCTGTCGTTTTCTACAATTTCTAATGCTGTTTTTCATCATCAATTCTGTTCTACGTTCGGCAGTCGATCTTCTGAGCTTTTAACCTAACCAACCAACGTACGTCGAGCTCACATGTGAGTTGGTTTGGCGTGCGCTCAACATTCGCACATCGCACCGCGTACCCTACACTCTATCCGACACGTTCCTGGCTGTTCGACGCGGTGCTGTTTTGTGTTGTCTTTGGTCTGTTTTGGGTCTCGCTTCGGCTGTACGGAGTCTTTACTCGATTGCTGGGGAAGCGTTTCTTTCTTCGGTTGTTTTGAGACTAATTTTGCTAGATTTGAAGTAAGAGTTATGTGAACTTCCTATGGTTGTTTATTGCAGTTATTGTGCATAAATAGTTCGAAATATAATCTTACATGTGTTAGTCATCATAGTCCTTAGGTTCATTCTCAGTTTCAAATCCATGTCCCTATCTACGTTTTATAGGAAAAATTAATAACTTTACTGATAACTGACTCTCTCACAAATTGCTAGGCTCGTCTACTCTCTACTGGAAAATATTTTTACCTTTGCCCACTAATTTATCATATGACAATAGATCGCATGATCGTCAGTCGATAACTAACTATTGATTGCACTTTTGACTCCAATTCACCAAAAAACTTGAACTACTTTTCGGCTTTCTGTGCAAATTTTGAATTATCTAATCAGCACCAACTCAAGTAAGATCGCTTAAACCCTGAGTTACTTATCGAGCGAAATCAATATGAGTAATTCCAGGGTAATCAATAAAATGCAGAAACTACAATTACTTAAAACCAAAAGTAGATGTATGCATGTGGAGTTTGTACTTCATCGGTTGGTGTTGTTTGATGTTAATGATTTTGATAAACGAATATTGAAATGGAATTGAGGAAAATTAAAATTTATCCAATGTAAACGGAGAAAATAAAAAATGGAAAGAAAGTAAGGAGTTTAGGATTTCGAAAGTGGGAGACAATGTTCAGAAGCGACTCAGAGAAAAGAAGTGGGAGGTACAAATGATTATAAATGAAGAAAAATATGGGAGATATGAAGTGAGTGAGTAAGTAAGTGAACAAATAAGTAAGTAAGTAAGGAAGTAAATAAATTAGTAAATAAGTGAGTAAGTAAGTGAGTAAATAAGTGGGTAAGTAAGTAATAAACACGTAAATAAGTACGTCGAAAGTAAGAAAGAAGTAAGGCAGTAAGAAATAAGTAGCTAAATAAGAAAGTAAGTAAGTATGAAAGAAAGGGGAAAGTAAGAAAGGAAGTTAGTAAAGAAGTAAGGAGTAAGTTAGTAAGAAGAAAGTTATTAAGTTGGTAAGTAAGCCAGAAGTATGTAAGTAAGAAGTAAAATGTTAATAAGTAAGTAAGTGAGTAAGTAGGCAAGTAAGTAAGTAGGGAAGTAAGGTAAGGACGTAAGTAAGGAATTTAGTAAGCTGTAAGTAAGAAAGAATTATGTAAGTAAAAAGTAAAGGGTTAATAAGTAAGTAAGTGAGTAAGTAGGTAAATAAGTAAGTAGGGAAGTAAGTAAGGACGTAAGTAAGGGAAGTTAGTAAGCTGTAAGTAAGAAAGAAGTTGGTAAGTCAGAAGTAATAACTAAGTAAGGAGTAACTAAGTAAGAAGTAAGTAAGAAGGTAAGTAAAGTAAGTAAGAAGTAAGTCAGGAGTAAGTAAGAAAGAAGTTGGTAAGTAAGGAAGTAAGTAAGTAAGAACTAAGTAAGGAGTAACTAAGTAAGAAGTAAGTAAGAAGGTAAGTAAGTAAGGAAGTAAGTAAGGAGTAAGTAATAAAGAAGTTGGTAAGTAAGGGAGTAAGTAAGTAAGAACTAAGTAAGGATTAACTAAGTAAGAAGGTAAGTAAGTAAGGAAGTAAATAAGGAGTAAGTAAGAAAGAAGTTGGTAACTAAGGAAGTCAGTAAGTAAGAACTAAGTAAGGAGTAACTAAGTAAGAAGTAACTAAGTAAGAAGTAACTAAGTAAGAAGTAAGTAAGAAGATAAGTAAGTAAGGAGTAAGTAAGTAAGTAAGTAAGTAAGTAAGTAAGTAAGTAAGTAAGTAAGTAAGTAAGTAAGTAAGTAAGTAAGTAAGTAAGTAAGTAAGTAAGTAAGTTAGTAAGTAAGTAAGTAAGTAAGTAAGTAAGTAAGTAAGCAAGCAAGTAAATAAGTAAGGAGTAAGTAAGTAAGGAGTAAATAAGTAGGTAAGAAAGTAAGTAAGTAAGGAAGTGAGTAAGTAATTTAGAAGAAAGTAGGTAAGGAGCAAACATAGCTGTAAACTTTTAAGAACCTGAAGAGTTATAAACTTGAATCTTCAATTTTCATTGCAATACACTTTAAGCTGGTCGTGAATCTTCTTCTCTCTTTCGCTAATAAGTAAAGCAAAACAAGGCAAAACTTGCGGCGGCAGCAGCCGACTTTGACAACTACACTTGTGAGCGACAACAGCGTCTTTGTTGCCGGCTTAAAGCAACATTCTGCTGCTGTCGCTCGGCTTGCTGGCCGAGATGGTGCAACTGTTGGAAAGCCGACGGACGCGTGTGTTTGCCGGGCCCCACGAAGTGTTTTTGTGTTTGTGAGTGTGTGTGTGTAACGCAACGTAATCATGTAACCGACTCAAACTAGTTTTGCTCGTCAGAATGCATTCTGGTTGCTGACTGTGCGCTCAACTCCAGGTCATGCCAGTTGTTGTTCTTGTTGTTGTTGGTTTTGTTGTTGCTATTGCTGCTTGTTTTGCAAAACCACAATGCCAACGTTAAAGTTGAATTGTACCATTAAATTCAAGAAAAGCTCAAATTAAAGCCAACAACAATGTTTTTAATTGAATTTTGAATCTCTACGGCAACACGTACATAGAAATTTAATTTTATTTGCAAAAAAATTGAAAATAAACATTTAATAATAAATACATTTTTAGAAACTTAAAATAACTTTGACAATTTCAACTACTTAAAAAAAAAACTCCATAAATAATTATCTCAATAGACATTTTAAATAATTACGAAAATAACAAAATAAAAATCATGAAATCTAAAAAAGTGTGAAACACAGAGAAAACCGTCTAAAGTTTACGTTTTTCATAATTTATTATTCAAGGTTTCGAGGACATTGACGGAAAGGTCAATGCGGTATATTATTGTTGTTATTGTTTTTGTTGTGGTTATTGGCATTTTATTTCATGCCAAAGAGACGGTACAACGCTGCGGCTGCAAAATATGAGCAAAGTAAATTAAAAACAAAATACATACAAAACAAAATTACTCTCAGGCTTTCGAACCAACTGAAATTCCAGTTTTTTTTATTAAGTAAATTTTAACAAAAACAACAAGAAATTGTCAACGAAATCATCATCTTGCGTTGCTGTTGCATTCCAGTAAACGGCATCAACTGGCACTTGTCGCGCTGGCGTTTCCTCTGTGACATGTGCTCTCTTTTGATTTTGGAGATTTTCAAGCATTCAATTGAGTTGAACTTGCCAAAAATTTTAGCCATACATTAGCCGGCTAATTAGTCATTGTTGTTTCGAAAATGTTGCGCAGGCTGATAACATCAGAAATGTACCAGCAAACAGCTTGAACGAGGTCGGCGCTGTGCGCATGCGTGCAATGTTTTTGGTCAAAAATGATGTTTTCAAGTTGGCCATGAATTCAGAATGACATGGATTGTACTGAAAAGCACAGATCGAGTCATTTTGGTTATCAATAACTGGAACTAAATATTTGCATATTAAAATGTGTTGAATGTCCTTCGTATGTGAAAATATCTTACTGGGTTGTGTAGAAGTTGTTAGGTAGGAGGTGGTATTGGAAAACACAGTGGTTGGTGTCCTTGATAAGAATAATTTGAAATTTACGATTTTTTTGGAATTCCCAAAATTCACTGAATCGGTTTCGATCTCTTTTCGAATAACCGGATGTTGCTTGCAGTTTTGTGTGTTGTACAATCGGTTGTATTTTCAGTCGGCAACATTTGTACTGCTTCATTCTACATTTTTGCTTGTCCTCCTCTCTAATAGTTTTATTTTTTACTACAACAAAAACTATCAACCAGAAACCAACACATTTTAGTGTCTAATGTTTTTTTTTTTTTCAACCGCTTCAGACACTGTAGAGTTATTCCATTGTTTCCTACATGCCTTCTCATTCGCACATCACGTTTTCTTCGTGTCTCATTCCCCGCCAACCGACGTTCTCACTTCCACCTTTCAATAAAAATGCAGAGCATTTAAGTGCTGTCGCAACAACTCATTAATTTCGCACTTTTAACATTGCTCATACCTGAGCGTTTTGCGGCCGCCATACACCAAATCAAATGACCATTTTTCATTTCGGTTACCAGGCCGAATTTCTAGTCGTGATTCATGGCAGTCGAAATGAATTGAAATGAGCGCGAGAAAAATTAGGCATTTTTGTTTTGCAACAATTTGCGAAATTCAAGTGAAGCATTTAACTTAATTAAAGGTTAAACTGAATGACTGACTGAACGCGATCAATATAAGGCAACAAAAATCGAGTTGAGTGTTGGAAGCTGAGTGTTAGGTGAGGGGGAGAGAAGGTTATTTTGGCCATTTTTGTGCCATGAGAAGCGACGACAACAAAATTTTCACTGGAATCGTGTAATGAGGTGTCCCTACTTATGTCATCTAATGCAACTATTACAACAACAACAAATATAAAAAACTATGAATAAAGATGAAATTGTAAAAACATTTACAAATTCAAGTAAATTTTTGTATTGAATCTTAAAAAATCTGTTTAGTTTTTGTTTTATTTTAACGAAATTCAAAGAGTTTTTAAAGCTTCTATACTTTAGTTATTTCATTTTATTTTATTTTATTTATTTTATTTTATTATAAATTATTTTTTTATAATTTTATTTATTTTATTTCATTTTATTTTATTTTATTTTATTTTATTTTATTTTATTTTATTTTATTTTATTTTTTTATTTATTTTATTTTTTATTTTATTTTATTTATTCTATTTTATTTTATTTTATTTTATTTTATTTTATTTTATTTTATTTTTATTTTATTTTATTTTATTTTTTTTATTTATTTAATGTATTTAATTTAGTTTTTCGTAGTTTACTTGATTTTATTTTTCTTTATTTTTTTTTCTATTTTGTATATATTTTAAAATATTTTTCGTTACTGTGTTATTGTTTTTGTATACTTAGTATTTTATTTGTTTTATATTCATAACTTTTATATTTTTTTATTTTATTTTTTTATTTTTATATATTTTTTATTATTACATTGCTTATTTAATTTGTTTTTTAATTTTTGTTTATTTGATTTGAAATTAAAATTTGGTTTTTCATATCTTTTGTAGTTTTTAGTGTTTGTTTTATTGCTTTTGTTTTATTTTTAATTCATAAATTTTTACTTTATAAAGTTTTAAGAAATTTGTTTTAAATGTGTATTTTTTATTATTCATAATTTTTAATTTTTTGAATTTTTTGGTGTTATTTTATTTAATCTATAGTTTTTAATTTTTTATTGTATTTTATTTTGGTTTTTTTTTGCAATTTTTGTTATTTTCTTTATGTGTTTTCTTGTTATTTATTTATTTGTTACTTATTAAAAATAATTTCTAACAATTTTTTTATTTTCATATTTTTTGTATTGTGGTTTTGTTGGTTTCTTGCGTATCGAAAAAATGTTTTTGTTTTTAATTGCATGAAAAGCACAAAATAAAGTCTCTTTGCATTTGCCAAATTGAGGTTAGGTTGCGCAAAAATGTCAAAACAATGCTGCTGGTACACATTGGTGTTACGTAAATGACAGAAATCTTAAAAAAAAATAAAAAATAAATGATAAAGTGCGCCTTGATGTCTTAAAATTGCGTATAACAACTACAAACAAAAATCAGCAAAATTTATTACTAGCATTTTTTACATAATTTTAATTTTTGTTGTTGTTGATTTTGTAAGGTCGTGGCGTACAAAAATTTGCTCACATTGTATAAATTAAATTTTTCTCTTTGCTGTTGCCTAACAAATTTCAGTTTTTGTTGTTTGTTTTTGTTGCGCGCATCTAGCGATCTTCTACATTATTCTTCACACCATTTACGCGCTTTAGCCGTCTACCTATGCCAGACTGTCTGCGCAGTTTCGTTCGAAAAACGTCAACAGAACTCATAAAAAATCCACACTTATGCATTTTTAATGCATTTGAATATTTGCAAATCGCTCGATGCCAACTCATCAGTCACTCAGTCAGCCAGCTTCCCTGTCAAATTGCTTTTTTATTTTGCTATTTGTTTTTATTTACTTGTACAAACCCATCTTCATGTTGATAATGAGTGCTTCGATTGGCTGTTATGCTTGAAACAGATTTGTTGTTTTATATATTTTTACTTTACTTTTTAATACATAAGTTATCTCCTTAAGCAACTTTAAAGCTTTGCCAACATTGATCTTTGGCAAGATTTGCTCTAAGCAAAATTTGTTGGTGTCGAACTCTGCTCTCTGTAATTTCATATGTTGCAGTTAACTGCTTTGAACTTTATCATCATTTCATGTAAGCAACATTGCGTAATAAAAACCTTTGGACTTGATGATTATGTTTTGTAATTTTGTCAACATCTGGCAACATTTGCTCTAATCAATATTGTTTTCAAGACACATTTTGTTAGTGCAACATTCAATGCAATTGTTGGTGAATGTGGCGAGCTTAAAAAAGAATTAGGCTTTAGAAATATAATTCAAAACTAACGGTAAAATCCATTGTAGCGAACTTTTAACTTTCTACCATATCAAGAAAAGATTTTTACACATTAAAAAAAATCATGTTCAAAATTTCTTCTCAAACTAAATTCACTGCCAATGCAACATTCGTTTAACCTCCAACTAACTTAATTGTTTCCATAAACAACAACAACAAAATTATAAATTATAAAAGTCAAAGTTCTGTAAAAGCGAAAAAAGGCAACCGAAAGACTTAATCGTCCGCAGCAAATGTTTTCAATAAATAATGTTGCATAGTAATAAAAAATATATATATTACTTTCCGTTTTCCATATCTTTTGGTTTTTATGCATTTCGTTTCGTACAACTGGCAAAGTAATAAAGCAAACAAGATATTGTCTAAGAAACTCTTAAGGCATTTTATGTACCTACAGTATTTGCAATTTTTGTAAAAATGTCACGTACTTTTATTTGACGCTTACTTATGTGATTGCTTTTACGTGTTTTTCGCCATTCAAGATTTTTGATAATTTTCTTGCTGATTTGTGGACTTTGCATAATTAATTAAGTTATATATTATTTGCATTTTTGTTTGTGTTATAAATATGCGAACTTTGTACATAAAAACTTGTCATTTGTTAACACAAAACTATGCAATTTGTCTCAATTTAAGTATTAACTTATAAAACAGAAAAGATATATCGGAAAGATATCCGATAGAACAGCACATGATATCCTCGTACACAGATGGCTCCTTAACGGAGGAAGGCACCGGGATAGGAGTTTATGGGCCGAGGATAAGATACTCGGAACCGATGGGAAACCACACCACTATCTTCCAGGCGGAAATATACGCCATTGAAACGTGTGCTCACTTCAAACTGGTGAAGAAGTACCGGAGCCGGAAGATTGCCATCCTTTCTGACAGCCAAGCGGCAATCAAGGCTCTTAGATTCTACCAGGTGTCCTCGAAACTGGTATTGCAGTGCCTTGAGAAGCTGAATGAACTTGGCCGTTACAACAAGGTCTGGGTACTTTGGGTTCCGGGCCACACCGGAATTGAAGGGAACGAACGGGCTGACGAACTGTCGAGAAGGGGAGCTTTCACACCCTTTGTCGGTCCAGAACTTTTTTGTGGGTTGGGAAAAGGAGCTTTCTCCATTCTATTGAGAAAGGACGAGACAACCAGAAGGAATCAATACTGGGAAAATCAACCAGGTCTAGAGCATTCGAAGCTGGTTATCGGATCCTATAATAGAAAACAATTCGAGGAATGTATGATCTTATCAAGAAATAATCTTAGGATTATCACGGGAATGCTTACACGGTATTGTGGATTGAACTATCATCTAACTAAACTAGTAATCCGTGAAAACGGGTATTGCAGGTTTTGCTTGCAGGAAAACGAGACTTCATTACATATACTAGGAAAATGCCCTGTATTTATGCAAAAGAGAAATAAGCACCTGGGTGACTTTATTATTCAAGGATCGGACTGGGTTTCCAAAGGCTTAGGAAATATACTAAGAGTCCTTTTGGATTCTGGACTCACGGACGAACTGTGGAGGCCATGAAAGGGGCACAATAGATCTTTTAGGTCGCAGTGCACATTCCCCGGCAATAATAATAATAAAAATAAAACAAAAAATATCAAAAAATGCCCAAAACTTGCCTACTTGTTTTGACTTATCAGGTGTACAACTTTGCTTCCGCCATTTTTGTTCCAAAATTAAAAGCTTTATTGCGAAAAAGTGCTTACAGATGTATTATTCAAAGTATTGTCCGTCGCTAGCGACAACTTTCTCCCATCTTTCCGGCAATTTTCGGATCCCGGCTCGAAAAAAGGAGTCCTCTTTTGACGCTATCCATGAAGCAATCCATTTTTCCAATTCTTCGAAGGATTGAAAATGTTGATCTGCCAGGCCGTGTGCCATCGAACGGAATAGGTGGAAGTCAGAAGGGGCGACATCTGGGGAATACGGCGGGTGGGGCAAGACTTCCCATTTCAGCGTTTCCAGGTACTTTTTGACCACTTTTGCGACGTGAGGCCGAGCATTGTCGTGTTGGAGGATGACTTTGTCATGTCGAAATCACCATTTTTAAAACGTTGAAACCACTCCCGACACGTTCTTTCACTCAGAGCAGCATCACCGTAAGTTTCTGAGAGCATTCGATGCGCTTCAGCTGCATTTTTTTTTCGAATTGTAACAGAAAAGTAAAACTTCCCGCAAATGGCGAGAATTGGGCACATAAACGGACATTTTCGAGCGTGAATAATACGAAAACAAGAACAACTGTCACTGAAACGGCGATGACAATTCGTTAGGCACTGTCCACACTCACTTTAAAGGCATTACCATCTATGTATTTCAACCAGCCTCAGCCGGTACAGCCACCTATCGGAAAACGGCGGCAGTAAAACCATTTATCAGTCTTGGTCAAATACAAACAAATGCTTCAGTATTGCTGCTTTTTCTTAAAATGTGTTTTAATTTAACAAGAATCTAAGAGCTTTTTCTACTACTTTTTCCACATACACTTTTCATCTTCTCAAAAAAATCAATAAATCCCACTAGAACAAGAAGAAAATTCCACTCACTACCCATTCCATCACTACCACTGACTCGCTTCTTAGCTGCAACTACGCCCTTTGGCTCCTCCCTCTTTTCCGCATACTCATAAATTTCTTGCAAGAAAGTATTAACGACTTATGACAATGCTGAAAAATTCAAAAACAAAAAATAAAATAAATGAAATAAAACATACAAAAAGGCACGAAAACGAAACGTCAATTGCATATTAAATGACGTAACAGCATAAATACACAAACACACAAACACACACACACACTGACATGCTGTGTGTGTGTGTGTGTGTGTGTGTGTGTGTGTTTGTGCAGCCCACTGTGCAGCGTACAGTTAATATTGGGCGGAGAGCAGTGCTGCCGCTTTTTTTTCGAGTATCTTTTTTTGTGCTTTTGCTCGGTGCTTTTGGCACTTTTCGTATATGCATTGCAATGCACAGAAATTTGTCATTGCTGTTGTTGTTGTTGTTATTGTTGTTGATGTTGTTATTGCACTCATATGGCAAAGTGGGAATTATTCGCCTGCTTGTTGTGCATACATAAAGACATGTTTCATTCTACAAGTACAGCGCGGCAATAGCAGGAAAATGTACAAGAAGAAGAAGAAGATAAAGAACAAGCGGCAGCATTAGCAAGAAGAAGCAGCAGCTGTAGCTGTAGCACTGTCAGAGTGGGTTCTCTGGGTTGCTTGGTGGGCTGGCAACCGGATTACTGTTGTTGTCTCGTTGTATGCATTTTGTGTAGTCTTTTTGCTGTTGTTGTTGTTGTTGTTGTTTTTGTTGTTGCTGCTGCGGTTGTAGAACATGTTTTGAATATAATTTGCGTTCTTGCTGCGCTGCCCCCTTCGCTGTTCGCTTCACCATTCACATTGCTGCTTCTTCTCCAATCATTCCACAGGCTTTTGGGAACCGTTCATTGTCGGTTAGTGCGGCCATATTGTCGGTCGTTGTTGCTGCCATTGTTGTGCAAGCTGACAGTGGCAGTGGCACATATGAGCCCAGCAAATCTTCTCCAAAAACCGAACAAAAACAACAACAAAACATTCACAAACGTTATAAAAAACAAAAAAGTCGCCGAAAAAGCGCACAAAAACATTTTGTAAAAAAAATACAAAACACGCTTTGGTACGTGCGTTGCATTTTTAATGCGGCGTGTTGCTGCAATTAACTGTTTTTTCCACTCTACGCTGTTAATGTTGCTTGACTTTTGCGCTTTGCTGTTGTTGCGGCACATCTGCTTAAATTTTTCATTAAAAACAGCAGCGAAGGGCTTTCTTGCAGTTCATATATGGTTGTTTTTTTTGTTTTATTTGTTTTATGTTTATGTGTTGCATGTGTTATAACGGTAAAGTTCTGGGGTTTGCATATGAAAATATTTATAAAAATATATTCTGGTTGTTGTTTTTTTGTGTGTCAACTAAGTCTCCAGGTAGCATGAAACGTGCACAAAAGCTCTAATTTTATGCATTGAATTTTATGAGAAAATCTGAATTTTAATATTTTTAATTAACACTTCAGTTTCCTAGAAGATTTGTTGGCATGTTGAACTGCAAAATTTGCATAAAGCGCTACTCATTAGTTTTTGATGTTGATTTTGTTTTAATGTTGATAGTTAAATATTCATGTTTTTCAATATAATTATGTGCTATGGTTATTTTAAAGTTGGTTTTTTTACAAAAATGGGAAAAATAAAGTTTGTTAAAAAAAATTAAAAATTATAATAAAAAAGTTTTTAAAAATATAAAAAAATATAAAAAATATATCTATACAGTAGGGTCTGGATATAGTGAACTAATTATTGCAAGGCCTGTTCACAGTATCGAAGTTGTTCCCTGTATCAAGGTTAACATTTTTGATCAAAAACTTGTTTTATTTGCTCAAAATACACTTTTTGTTTGTTGCTTGAAAATTTGTTTCTATGTTTAGAGGCTCGATGCAAAATTTGGGTGTTCACTATATCGAGGTGTTCACTAAATAGGGTGTTCACTATATCCAGGCACGACTGTAGTTATGTACTATGGTTATTTTAAAGTCAGGTTTTCCATAAAAATGGGCAAAAATAATCTTTGTTAAAAAAAATAATAAAAAATAATAATAAAAAAAAAATTTTTTTAATATAAAAAAATATAAAAAAAATAACAAAAAATAAAAAAAATATAAAAAAATAAAAAAAATAAAAAAATATATATAAACATAGAAACTTTGGCCTCATTTTATATTTCGAAGTTAAATTTGCACAAAATTTGTTAATTTTTTATAGAATTTTTCTTAAGCATTGAATATGTAATGCATTGGAGCACGCAAGGGGTGTTTTGATGCTTCAAACCCTCCAAATAACTAACATTTTGTATGGTAAATATGGTTTCCACTGGTATTGCATTTAAAAATTGTGTTTGAAACCCTCTAAAATGAAATTCTTTGTGCTTTAGTGATGTGATGTAAGCAGTGGCGTACACAGGATTTCATTTTGGGGGGTTTTACCTACAACTTTTGAGTTCAATCCCTTTTGAAACCATATTTTTTTACCAGCAATTTTTGCATTTTAGGGGTTTAAAACCCCAAAACCACCTTCTCCGCCCTGTGTGCGCCACTGGGTATAGATATGTTCAACCAAACTATCCACTAGACACATCAAAAATCCACTAGAATCAACACCCGTCCGTCACTTTACCTCTCTTATGTTTTGCCTAATATTTTTCTCACCAAAAATCAAATCTCAGCAAATGAGAACTTTTGATATATTGAAATCATTAAGTCCCCTAATAAGACAAATCCCATTTACAGCTGTAATCCGTGCAACTCAAATCAACCAACTACAATTTATGAAGGATAACAGGTGCAAAGTCGTAACAACTAACGACATCGGCATTATTTTTCAGAAGAATCCAGCTGAATTGCTGGCATAAACTTTAGTCGCCGTCAGGCCACACACCATTAAATATGCCAACAGACAATACCACATACGACCATCATTAATTCCAAGCGATACAAAAGCCCTGTGACACATTGGACCCCCCAACGACCCCATCGGCCTGGCTCGACCATGCTTGCTGTGCTGGCCGACGGCTGACGAATCGGTAATCATATGTGATGCGACAGCACATGAAGCTTGGCTATGAATACTGAGAGCGCATAACTATTAAATTTCATGTACAATGCTTGCCAACTATCAGCTCCTAATAAAATATTTTCTAAAAACAACCATAACAACAACAATGCGTTGTTGTAATTTAAATACTACAACCATACAAACATCAATCACATCATTAATCACTGCGGATGCTGGCAGTGCCAGTGTGACTTCTACAGCTTCTTTCCGCACGCCAATGACTGTCAGTGGTGCCTGCGAAAGCCGTTGGTGCCACTGTTGACTGGCGCGACGACAACGACAACGACATCGACATCGACAACGACGACGACGACTACTTGTCAGCCTTGTCAGCCCATCGTGGCTGGTTGCCTTTTTCCCTTTTCAGCTGCGGTTGCGTCGCTTCCTTGACTCTTCCTTTCTCTTCCTCCCTTGTTCCTCTTTCTCAACCTTTATACGCCTATTTCCTCTACACATTTACCTCACATCTCATTCTCGTCTCTTTTCACACCGCAACTTGGCATTTTTCGCGCCCCTTTATTTAACGCCTCGCCTCGGTTTTGGGCTGCGCTGTGTGCTTTTTCACTTCCAGCACATTTGCGCGCGTCAACGAGTCGTTTGTGTCAAATTTCGCAATTAATCAAACTGAGCAGCAAATGACGTTTTATTTATTTTTCACTGTGTACTATATGTTTGCAAAAAACAAAACAAAAACCAACGTTTCGTTTCAGAGTAATGCTGCGATTTGTGTCTTCAGCGTTGCCAATTTTTTGCGCCTTTCTTAGAGCAACAACGAAAATAGACACCTTTCTCATTCAGACCGCTGACTGACACCTCCCTAAAAAAATATATTCATATAAGTATATACATTTACTGTTGTATTGAAATCAAGGAAATGCTTTAACATGTCCGTTCCTACTCGTCGCTTCTGGCAGTCGCATCCTTGGCGTGTCGCCTTTGCGTCACTTTCATGCGCCGCTCTGTGGCGTTTTTGGCATTCCACAATTTTCGTGCCACCAAGTCAATGTACGAAATGCTAATTTGTTACTGTTTTTTTTTTGCTGTTCGGTTGTGTTTTTGTGTTTTTGTTGTTGTTGCTGTTTATGTTTATTTGAAAGAACGCATCGGATTAAGCCGCGTGACGTTGATGCATGTGCGGACTTTGCACTAATGACACAGCGTCACGTCAATATTTTAATTAAATTGTCGTCGCATTTGACAGTTGTGGGTGTAAGACGCTGCATTATTCAATACTATAGGCTTTCACAATGTTGGTTTAGACAAAGTTGAGCAAGTTTTTAGAAGAATGTGCGTAAATGAATTGAAAATATATGTAAATACTAATTTTATAATTTGTTTAGATTTTTTAGTCACTCTTTTCAATACAAAATCGAATGTAGAGACTTTGGATCAAATGTTTTAAAAAAGAAAAAGGAAAAAATCTTCTTGGGCTTTAAGAATCTTCAATATAAAAGCTTATAGAAGCTATCTCTGCTCCAACGATCCGACTATGAGACATATCTACTTATACTCTGTAAATGTTGGAATGATAAAGAAGATGTAGAATCAATTAAAAACTTTCTATATTGATTTTCAAGGCTACATTCGACTAAAGCTTTCTCACAGACCTAACAGAGATAACTTTCTATGTTGATGTGAAGCCTTAAAGTCATTATGACCACTTTAAGATAGAAAAAATAATAACAATCCTTCTTGGTTTTGAAGAATCTGCAGTATGAGCGCTTAAGGAAACTATATCTAACTTGTACTTTGTAAAAGTTGTCATGATGAAGAAAATCTGGAATCAATTAAAAACTTTCTGTGACGATTTCTAAGACAACAGTCGACTCAAGCTTGCTTATATAGCTATCAGAGGTAACTTTCTATGTGAATTTGACTGAAACTGAAACTGACAGTCAACTCAAGTTTTCTAGGGGATCTAATAGAGATAACAGAGGTAACATTCTATGTCGAAGTCTAGAGTTACAGCCGATCTAAGCTTCCTAGCAGACTTAGCAGAGATAATAGAGAACAAAAATAGAGTTTCAATCGACTCACGTTTCCTCGTAGATCTAACAGAGATAACTGAGATAACTTTCTGTCTCCACTCCTAAAGTGACAGTCGACTAAAGCTTCCCAGCAGCTCTAACAGAGATAAAAGAGAGTAGAAAAAAGAGTTTCAGTCGACTCATACTTTCTCGTAGATCTAACAGAGATAAGTTTCTATGTAAATTTTCGAAGTGACAGTCGACTAAAATTTCCTAGCTATCCTAAAAAGAAATGAGAGAAACAAAAAAGAGAGTTTCAATCGACTCAAACTTACTCAAAGATCTGACAGAGATAACTTTCTATGAGAATTTCTGAAGTCAAGCTCCCTAGCAGCCCTAACAGAGAAGAGAGTTTCAATCGACTGACATTTCCTCGTAGATCTAACGGAGATAACTGAGATAACTTTCTGTGTCCACTCCTAAAGTGACAGTCGACTAAAGCTTCCCAGCAGCTCTAACAGAGATAAAAGAGAGTAGAAAAAAGAGTTTCAGTCGACTCATACTTTCTCGTAGATCTAACAGAGATAACAGAGATAACTTTCTTTGTAAATTTTCGAAGTGACAAGTCGACTCAAGCTTCCTAGTAGCCCTAAAAGAGATGTGAGAGACAAAAAAGAGAGTTTCCATCGACTCAACGTTACTCATAGATCTAACAGAGATAACTTTCTATCTAAATTTTCGAAGTGATAGTCGCCACAAGCTTCCTAGCAGCTCTAACAGAGATAAAAGAGAGAAGAAAAAAGAGTTCCAGTCGATTTATACTTTCTCGTAGATCTAACAGAGATAACAGAGATAACTTTCTATGTAAATTTTCAAAGTGACAGTCGACTAAAGCTTCCTAGTAGCCCTAAAAGAGATGTGAGAGACAAAAACAGAGAGTTTCAATCGACTCAAAGTTACTCATAGATCTAACAGAGATAACTTTCTATGTGAATTTTTAGAGCGACAGTCGACACAAGCTTCCTAGCAGACCTACCAAAAATAAATGAGATCAGTTCCTCTGCGAGAAGAAATGGTTTGACTACTGGACTACTGACAGAAAGCTCGGTTAGAGGGATGTGCTCCTCTTGGTATTCACAGAGCGCACTCACAATAGGCAATAATACCACCAAGTAGTGGTAGGGACTTTTCTGTACACGTTCTTTCGAATCGATTGTATTGTTTTTAATTCAAACTATAACTGACCCATGATCTGTGAACTGTGGACCCATGATCTACTCGAATTAATAACCTAATGTATGAAAAGTGCTATATTATTTGTCTATTTCATAGATCTGCTGGCTTCACTTCCTTTTCCAAAAAGAACTATTTTCAACACCACTTATTCCATAAACAAGCCGTAGATCTTCATGAAGCATACTTGGTTAAATTTTTTCTGAAAATCCATAAATCCTCAAAGATTTACTTGCTGCTTCTATGCATTTCTACCCCAAGCATCAAATCCGGCAGTCTTCTCACTGCTTTGCTCTTAAAGTCTTTGCCTGCTTCTTGGCTTTCTTTTACTTTTTTACGCTGCTTTGCTGCACATTCACGCTTTGCGTCTCGCTTCGACAGCGTTAAATTGACAACAATCGGAATCGTAAAAAACATTTGAAACCATTAAAAACAACACAGCGCAGCTCGCATTGTGCTGCGCTGCTTATCGCCAAAGTCTGATGACAACGCACCGATACAACACAGTCGCCCGCCTCGCCACCGCATCACGCATTGCTTTTAGCTTTGCAGCGGAAAAATCACAAAAGACATGAAAGCGGAAAGACAACCCAAAAGACAGACAGTGGAAAGCTTTGTTGTAATGGATTGAGGCAAATTGTTGTTGGCACTTTTGTATAGTTGTCAGTTTGTTGGCGATATTTTGTGTGCGTATTTTTTTTGTCTTTTTTGTTTGCAGTTTGTTGTTGAGTGGGCGTGTTGCTGAGATTTTGCTACAATATTTGTAATGGCACAGATATGGTCACGTCATTGTGTGTGTGTGTGTGTGTTGCTGCATTTGGGGATAGTGATAACGGGATAAGCGCTGCTATTGACGTTGTTCCTGGACCAGAGTGTGAGTAATGTGGCATGAGACGCTGAAAAAGATTTAGTTATGTGATATGGTCAGAGATGGATTAGTGCGGTGTATGGTGTGGGCAAGAAAATGGGGGAAACAAACTTGCAGAAATTGAATTGAAATGCAAGTTGTTGGGGGTGGAAAAGTTTGGAAAATATCTTCAATGATTTTGTATTCGCCTATGGAGCGAAATAATAAACTTGTCTGAATATTTTCCCTTCCCAACTCTTAACCTTTTGATTCACTTTAGTCTCAAGCATTTTCTTTACCCTAAAAGCTTGAAAAAAATCCTGAAACTTCTACTAGCGCCTAAACCCAAATCGTTTTCACTGTTTTAGGCATTGTATGTGACACCTTGTCACATTTTGTGCGCAGTGCAAAACAAATAAAAATTCCCAAATAGAAGCAACAACACTTTGCTGTTAACGATCAAATGATTCATAAAAAGCATTGAACAGCGCATGAAACACGCCAAAAACTTTGAAATAAGTAAAATAGAAATGGCGCAAAAATATAAAAAATCTAAATCAACAACAATAAAAAAGCGAATGAACGTCCCACATAGCTCGTTGGCAAACAGAACGCGTACGCGCGAAATAAAAAAGGAACAAAAATACCAAAATGTACAATAATTGTGTGCAGCTGGAAAAAAGTGCGTAGGTACTCTATTTTGGCAAAATACAGATACAACAATAAAAAAACAACATCTGCACCTAGTAAGTGGTGCAATTTTATAAACTATCCTTTTTAATTGGCAATGGAAAATATTTATTAACAGGAAATAACTAAAAATGCAGTAAAAGACGTAGTGTTTTAATTCATAAAAACTTGAAAAAACTTAAAAATAAATATAAAAAAATAATAATATAAAAAATAATTTAAAAAAATATATAAAAATAATTAAAATAAATTAATAAAAAATAAAAGTCAATAGTAATTAATAATACAAAATAATAAATAATAATAAGAACAGAAATAATTCATAAAAAATAATGTATAAAAAAATAATAAAAATACAGAAATAAAGTGGCAAGTAAAGAAAAAGTGTTTACACATTCATTAAAAATTATTTTGAATCAAAAATTAAAAAATAAAGAAACTTACCAATAATAAATCGAAAACAAAAACCTAAAAAATAATTAATTAATGAATTATAAATAAAAAAATTACTAAAAAAAATTATAAACGTATAAAATAATGGATAAATAACCCAAAAAAAGTATTAAAAAATATTAAAACAAAATAAAAATTATAACAATACATTTTATATCATATATAATAAATAAAAAAAAAATAATAATAAATTAAAAAAGTATAAATAAAAAAAACACAAAAGTAAAAAAAACATTAAATAATGGAAAAATAAACAAAAAAATATTAATAAATATTAAAACAAAATAAAAATTATAACAATAAAAGTTATATCACATATAAAAAATATAAAAAAAGATTAATAATAAATTTAAAAATTATAAATAAAAAAACACAAAAGTAAAAGAGACATAAAATAATGGACAAATAAACAAATAAATATTAATAAATATTTAACAAATAAAAAAAATTAACAATAAAAGTAATATCACATATAATGAAAAAAAATTATAATAAATTAAAAAATTATAAACAAAAAAACACGAAATTAAAAAAAATAATAATAATAATAATAATTAAAAAAATAACGAAACAAATAAAAGTAATAGTAATTAAAAAAATATATAAAAAAAATAAAAATTAATAAAAAAGAAATAATAAAACATAAAAAACAAGAACAAGAATAAGTAAAGAAAATATAAAATAAGAAAATATAAAAGAAATGTATACAAATAACAAATAAAAAGTTTAAAAATGATACAAAAAAAAACAAAGATAATAAATACAAAATTTGTATAAATCAAATTGTTATCAATACTGAAAAAAAACATTATAAGTACAAAAGTAATACAAAATTATCAACTTGAAAATAATGTAAAGTGTTCAATACAAAAATAATGAAACAAAATATACATATACACTGTAATCTCATAAGAAACAAGAAAAAAATTAAAAAAAAAATAATAATATAAAATTAAAAAAATATCAGTAACAAAAATATACTTAGTAATAAATAATTAGTAATCAATAAAAACATAATTAAAAAAATAAAATAATAATAAAAAAATAAATAAAATAATAAAAAAATTAATAAAAAATAATAATACAGAAAAATAACGACTCATAAAAATTATATAAAAAAATAAAAAAAAACGTAAGAATAAATAAACAAAACACAAACAAATTAATGAGTGGAACAAAACTGCAAACTCCTAAACGTTTTAATACAAAAAAAATTAAAAAATTTTAAAACAGAAGAAATAAATTAAAAACAAAATTTTAATAATTTTTTTGACTAATAAAAATCGAAATAATTTCTTTTATTAAAAGATTGTTTTTAAAATTTTAAATTTTAACTTTAGTTTTTTAGAAACGCTCGTGTGAAACGCACGACTGCGCGTACGCCGTTCATATGAACGAACGGGTCAGTCATGCCTGACGCACAGATCACGATTAGTGTGAATTTGGTTGGCTGGGCGCAGTGCGCAATGATGAGATGTTAATGTATCTTGCTGCTGTTGTTGTTGTTGTAAGCCAAGTGCGCGTTTGCGGCGTTTTTTATGTATAAAAATGCCCGTTTTTTTGCGCGTGCGATATTTGTACTCGGTACAATAACAACAACAGCCGCTGCTGATATGAGCTTGGTTTTTTTTTTTTTGCCCACACGTCGTGTTTGAGCCAACATTTTGTTGTTTATTTAGCGGCACAATTCATAATTTTCATACAAATTGCCAACAATGCTGATGTTTTCGTTGTTCTGTGTGTCGGTAGTTTTATTTTTATTTTTGCACCAGCATAAGAAGTCATAATCAGGCACATCTTTTTCTGCTCATTGTATTCTTTATTATTGTTGTTGTTTTTGCAGTTTTTTTGTGTTGTTTTCTTATTGTTGATAGGTTTTTTGTGTATTTTTAACTGACCTCAATTCAATTGACAGTTGCAAGAAAAAAAAGTATATGTGTGGTGAAAAAAAAACCACCAGCTACTCGCATGACGAATGACTGACAATCGTGTGGACACAGTTGGCAACGGCTAAGCAGGCGGAAATTTCACCGAACACTGAATCGCTAAATACTGAATCGATTGCCGTTCTTATGAGTTAACCCTTTCAGTTACAATGTCCAATATATTGGACCCATACAATTCATACAGAACGGGTTTATTTTCATGTCGGAAAGGGTTAAGGAGGCTTCAGGTTGATAGTGGAGAAAAGACGACTGATTCTGATGAGACAGACTGCAAGTTCTATGATTCATCTTTCCCAGATAAGACTCGAGTCAGGTATCGGAGGAATGTTTCTGTTTACAACACTTTATTCTCTTCTCATCCATTTGTGGCATCTTCTTTTCCGCTCACACTATTTTATTGGCCTCAAATTTTCCCATTTTTATCTGGGTCGGGTGATTTTTTCGAGCTACTCACTATCTCCCATCTTGTTATGTCGAATGAAAATTGCTTGTATTGTATATTAGTTGCAATTGTATAACTTCACTGCCATTGTAATATTTAGACTACTAATTAGTCGGATCTCTATGAAGTATACTACTGAGGTATATACTTCTCTAACTCTCACCTTCGCCAATATCACCTCACCATATCTAATATTCCTATCTCTTGCTTCAACATTTTTATATTTTTTCCACATCTCCCAACTCTCTATTTATACATCTTGCTATCTCGCAACGCTCAATGCCTTATTTCTTTCACAGAGTCTATATTTCGAGACTCTTCCTCTTTTGCGTTTTTTTCTCACTTCATATAAAATAATTCTTTCAGGCTCTATATTTTCCGACTAATTAACTTTTGAGCTATCGGGTCTTGAAGCAAACTTTATCTCTGTTTTTTTCTCATCCTTATTTTTTAGCAGAATTCTTACACGTTGTCTCTCATTCTCGCTTTAGTAAAATATAGAAGCAGTTCTGACTCTCTCTGCAAGATATACATAAATAGTTCTATTTCTTTTTCACTCATACGACTCTTTCTCTCGGCTTTATTCTAGCCCCTTGGATCTCTTTTTTCACAAGCGATTCTCTTGCCACTATAATTCTAACTAAGTAACGAGGATTTAAGTAGAAAATCATTGGGAGATATCGTTAGATTCACCCGAAGCCTCAGGTTGGGTTCAACCATTACCGAACACCGCATAAGAAGGACTCTCTCTTGGTATCACAATGGCCCTCAGAGGTCTCCGAATGTACTTGAGCAATTGGCAAGCAGCCTATCTAACCTAACTTAATCTAAGAAGACACAGAACCTTCTGTCTATGCTGCGCTCATGTACTTATGCTCTCTCTCCTTATCACAGACAGTTATACATGGCTGGGTTAAAATCTAACCTAACCTAACCTAAACAGAGATCCTGTTCTCTATGATACTCGCATGTACCTATCTTCTCTTTCTCTCCCTCTCCATAACAGACAGTTATACACGATTGCTTTAAAATCTAACCTAATCTAGACAGAGATGCTACTGTCTATGATACTCAGATGTACTTCTCCGTTTTTCTTTTCCCATCATAGACAGTTATATTGGTTTAAAACTTGGATACAACCTAACCTAAGTAAGTAGATAGAGAACCTTCTGTCTGTAATGCCCACATGTACTTATTCTCTCTCTCTCTAGATCACAGACAGTTACACATGATTGGTTTAAAATGTAACCTAACCTAGACAGACATCCTTCTCTCTGTGATACTCAGATGTGCTTATCTTCTCTCTCTCCATATCACAGACAGTCAGACATGACTGCTTTAAAATCTAACCTTACCTAGACAGAGCTCTCTCTGTTTCTCTCTGTGATACTCACATGTACTTATCTTCTCTCACTCTCTCTCCCTGTCTCTCCATCACAGACGGTAATTTATGATTGGTTTAAAATCTTACCAAATCTAGGCAGAGATCCTTCTCTCTATGATACTCACATATACCTATCTTCTCTCTCTCACCCTCCCATCACACACAGTTAGACATTAGTGGTTTGAAATCTAACCTAATCTAGACAGAGCTCTCTCTGTTTCTCTTTATTATACTCACATGTACTTATTTTCTTTCTCTCTCTCCCTGTCTCTCCGTCCCAGACGGTAATAAATGATTGGTTTAAAATATAACCTAACCTAGACAGACATCCTTCTCTCTGTGATACTCACATGTACCTATCTCTTCTCTCTCTCTCTCGATCACAGTTAGACATGATTGGTTGGGAATCTAACTTAACCTAGACAGACATCCTTCTCTGTGTGATACTCACATGGATTTCTCTGTTTCTCTTTTCCCATTGGCTTAAAACTTGGATATTCCGGAAATAGGTTCTTGAGCTCGTAAACCTCATTTACTTTGTTTTTTTCAAAAACGCTTATAACCTCATTGAATTATTTGTTTGTGTATTTCGAATATGCATGTGGCATTGCATTGCCTGCATTACTGTACTTGGGCAAGGTGCCAGCCCAACCACAAGTGCAACCAAAACAACAACAACAACAATAGTCTACCAAAAGCAGCGAATAATGATGGAAGCAAAAGTACGCATATCCCAAGTACAAAGTGTTGCTAATGAGTAATTTTCAATAAAATGCAGCGCGATACACAATAAAAATATGCATGACAATAACAATAACACCAACAGCAAACTTAACAATTGTAGCAACAGCAACCAGCACAGTACCGCAGTCACCACAAATACCCAACCGACAAACCAACCAACCAACCAACCAACCAGCCAGCCAACAGTTAAGTCAATATTGACTTTTACCTTGTTGAGTTGTGGTTGGCATTTATTTATTTATGTTATTTTTTCAACTTGAATTTTGTATAAATGTTGTTGTTGCTGTAGCGGTATTTTATTGTAGATATTATTTTTAAACTTCAATTGCAAGTTGAATGGTTGGCTGACTGACTGACTGACTGACTACTGACTACTTGCGTTGGTGATATCTCCAACTTGTCGTCAACGTCGTTTATGTTGGTGTTGTTGTTATTGTTGTTGTTGTCAACAATTGATATGACAATGGATTATGTTGCGTTGGGCCTTTTTTCGGTTTGCCATTCAATTGCTGTCTTACTTTTTCATCTTCTCTTTTGGTTTTCGATTTTGCTGCGTTTTCATTGGCGTTTTTTATGGCTTTGCTTACCTGTAAAGCGTGGCTGCGCCTCTCATGCTTTCGGGTGATGACAACACCGCAGTGGAGTACAAAATACACATACATACGAAGTACTTTATTGTAGCGTAGTTCACATGCTAATGGACCGACAAATCGAACAAGACATGGACAACTATGTAGTCCTTTTCAACAGTTGAATAATCCATGTAATGATAAGAGATGTAGAACATTTTTGTCATAGTCCATGAATACAACGTCAATTATTTATTTCGAAAGTGTGAAGTCCCCTACTAACAATGCGTCGCATTCCGACACTTGAACCGGCACTTCAGACTAGTATTCAGTTGCCAGCGTAAAGCAGACGTTTTGTATTTGTTTAGTTGCCGGTTGCCAGTTTGTGTAGTGCGTAATTGTTGCAATTATTTCAAATTATCTTCATATTGTAATCACATTAAATGGTCGCGCTAATGATTGCCTCCATACAATGAGTTGTGGACACTTGTCAATAACGACAATGTGAGTAAATATTCCGACAAACGGTCTCACAACTATGCCTTCAATAAATACAATTTTTTTTGTAACAAATTGCTTCAATATTATAGTGGAATTAAAATTACAATAATTATGGGTGAAATTTGGATACAAAATGAAATAATTAAAGGCTCCATTTGTTGGTAATTTTTATTAAAGACAATTTTTTATACATGTCAATGTCTTGGACTAATAAAATATTCGACTAATATTGTGTTTATTTGAGGTTTAATTTTCTTGCTATTTGATATTTTCAATTTGACAAAAGTAATTTTTGACAAGAAGATTGTTTAGCATATTTGAAAAATGCTGAGACAACAAGCATTATGAAAATGTTGATTGATTCGACATGATTGAAAGATCATCTTCAAATATTGGTGGTTCTTGTGCCTTCTGACAGAAGTCTTTTTTAATAAGGAAACTGTTTAGTATATTTGGTTTCAGCATATTTTGGTGATACAACAAGCGTTATGAAAATTTTGATTGATCCAACATGATTAAAAGATCGGCTTCAAATATTGGTGGTTCTTGCGCCTTCTAACAGAAGTCTTTCTTAATAAGGAAACTATTCAGTATATTTGGCTTCAGTATATTTTGCTGATACAACAAGCGTTATGAAAATGTTGATTGATCCAACATGATTGGAAGATCATCTTCAAATATTGGTGGTTCTTGTGACTTCTGATAGAAGTCTTTTTTAATAAGGAAACTGTGTAGCATGTTTGGCTTCATTATATTTTGTTGATACAACAAGCTTTATGAAAATGTTGATTGATCCAACATGATTGAAAGATCAGCTTCAAATATTGGTGGTTCTTGTGACTTCTGATAGAAGTCTTTTTTAATAAGGAAACTGTTTGGTATATTTGGCTTCAGTACATTTTTTTTATACATCAAGCATTATGAAAATTTTGATTGTTCCAACATGATTGAAAGATCATCTTGAAACATTGGTGGTTCTTGTGCCTTCTGACAGAAGTCTTTTTTAATAAGGAAACTGTTTAGTATATTTGTCTTCAATATATTTTGCTGATACAACAAGCATTATGAAAATTTTGATTGATCCAACATGATTGAAAGATCATCTTCAAATATTGGTGGTTCTTGTTCCTGCCTTGTTGCTTGTTCCTTGTACAAGGGCATTGTTGACTGAATAAGATTGATGCAGATCTCAATGCTAAATCTATGATAGATAACTCAGATAAACTGCTGCCAATCGGTTCATACCAACTTTTATTCAAAAATAAAGAGAAGATATTGTTTTATAGCCCAAAAAGGACAATGTTCAGATTATAAATGCTAGTCCGAACGAAATATATATTGTTTGTATTGAATGTTGTTGAATACATCAAATCATATTGTAGAATATTAAATATTGTTGAATACTGGAATACGATCAGAAATTTATGGTCTTAGACCCATTAACGTTTAATGAATCATTGAAACAAATGAGTTCCATTGGGTCATATCAAGTACTAATGAATAGATCCGATCCGATTAAACAGTAAATTTGTTAAGAGATCAATATTTGGATTCTTAAGAAAAGATGTCAGAGATTCCAGAGTAGTGGATTTCATTTGATTATTTAAAAGCCATCGATGATCTCTAATGAGTATTTCAGTCCACATGATGTGGAAGGGTTAAATGTAGAGGACTTTATTTGATCTTAAAATAATGACTATTTAATGTTCCTGTAAACATATAATGTTGAATAATTTATAGATGGTTTGTACAGAAAGATATCCAATAGATAAACGGGGTTTAGTCTCTCTTAAACAGTCAAATTTGTATGCTGCTGATCTGTTAAAATTTAGATTCTTAAGAAAATATCTCAGATCCTGATCCAGAGCGGTGAAGTCATTCGAAGCAGACACTACTGTATGTTTCAGACCATACGACGTTCAATGGTTCATTTAGAGGGCTTAACGTATTTGATCTGAACAATATAATGACTGATAATAGGAAGCAGATCTGTTCACATTATTTAGACCACTTGTTGTTCAAACATTCGGGGAAGATTTAGAATGATTCGAACAAATGAGCTTTGATTCGATTATCTAAAGTCAAATGTAATTAGCAGTTGTTGTAAGGTGATATACTCGTAAATAAGCGAATAATGAAAGGTGTGCTAAAACCATTTTAAATGGCAAATTTTGAGTATGTTGTTTCATGGTTCGGAACAAACATTTTAAGTGCTAAATCACTACCAACGATCTTAGATTAAGATCGTTAAGCTGAAGTCAAATATACTCAGTGGTTGTTATAAGGTGATCCGAATCAACAAATGTTGAGAAATACTCTGAAACCATTTGAATAGGCAGAGCTACAAGGCCGCAACTTTGAATGGCCAATTCGAAGTAACGTCCGAATAATTTTAAATGCTTCGCATTCGATATCGATAACCTTGAGAACGCTTTTGATAATGTCTGTCATTACATATAATTTATTTTATTGTTTTAACTTGGTTTCTAAACACTCTGTGAACTTTCGTGGAGGGTTCGAACTATCTGAAATCTCATATTTTACTTTAGTTAAAAACTAATATATCTTAGAGTTGTTACATTTTTTTATTAACATTACATTTTTCTTTTTTTTCAGGTAACAATGAATGCCAATGCCGTTTGATGCTATAAAAAATATCATTTTTTATTAGTGTAAGTAAAGAATAAAACATATTTTTACGTATTTATTTTGAGACAAGGGTTCTTAAGGCTATTTTGAGATAAAACTACTCAACGCAGTAAGAGTTGATTTCTTGAACCATTCTTCTGAACTATTTCCCGATTCTTCAAACTACTTTCAAGATTACTAGATACTACAAGATTTCTAGTAAAACTACTTAACGCAGCGGACGTTGAATTCTTGAACAATTCTCCTTAACCACTGTCCGATTCTTCAGGCTATTTTCAGACAAGGTTTCTGATAAAACTACTAAACGCAGTAGGAGTTGAATTCTTGAGTCTTTCTGAACCACTGTTCGAGTTTCCAGGCTATTTTGAGACAAGGTTTCTAATAAAACTACTAAATGCAGCAAGAGTTGAATTCTTAAACCATTGTTCTGAACTATTTCCCGATTCTTCAGGATATTTTCAACAAGATTTCTGATATAATTAGCAAGAGTTGAATTCTTGTACCATTCTTTTGAACCATCAATCGATTCTCCAGGCTATTTTGAGACAAGGTTTCTGATAAAACTACTAAATACAGCAAGAGTTGTGTTCTTAAACCATTCTTCTGAACTATTTTCGAAATCTTCAGGCTATTTTGAACAAGATTTCTGATATAACTATTAAACACAGCAAGAGTTGCATTCTTAAACCATTCGTCTGAACTATTTTCGGATTCTTCAGGCTATTTTAAAACAATGTTTCTGATAAAACTACTAAACGCAGCAAGAGTTAATTTCTTGAACCATTCTTCTGAGCCATTGTCCAATTCTTCAGGCTATTTTGGGACAAGATTTCTAGTAAAACTACTAAACACAGCAGACAGTGAATTCTTGAACCATTGTTTTGAACCATTATTCGATTCCCCAGGCTATTTTGAGACAATGTTTCTGATAAAACTACTAAACGCAGCAAGAGTTGAATTCTTGAACCATTCTCCTGAACCATTGTCCGATTCTTCAGGCTATTTTAAAACCAGATCTCTAGAATAACTAGTAAACGCAGTAGGACTTGAATTCTTGAACCATTCTTCTGAACCATTGTCCGATTCTTCAGGCTATTTGGATACGAGGTTTCTAATAAAACTACTAAATGCAGCAAGAGTTGAAATCTTGAACCATTGTTCGATTCTTCAGGCTATTTTGAGTCAAGGTTTCTGATAAAACTACTAAATGCAGTAGTTAAATATTCTATTTTGCGACAAAAGTTAAATCGCAAAAGGTTTTCTGGAACTTTAATGGGTCATCTTGAAGCACAAACGTTTCTTGGTCGAATCCAATCCACCATTTTATGTTAGCCTCACTATTAGATTTGCTCTCTCGATCTTTGTGTTTCAACTATTCCCGATCTCGAGACCCAAATAAGTGTCCTAAAGCATTTCCCGACTTGTTCAACTAGAAAATTACATTCGGCATGTTCGTTCTAAGGGTTTATGTGGCACGTTCAAAGAAATTCCATTCCAAAATGAGTTCTTGTGAAACCACAACTGACCATGTCTAGAAAAATTTTCTAAATACTATAATTATTCGCAGTAATACAACAAAACGAACGAACACGAAAATTTTACCGCAAGTTCTTCAGCAGCTAACAGTGAGACTCAAAGTGTGGTCAAAAGAAAAAAAAGTGCAGCGAGAAGTGAAAGAACCGCGAGGCCGAACCGAAATGCCAGCGTTATAATCAAAGTCAATTTTGAGTTTTCACCTCCTGCACGACTTGTGTGCGCCACTCCTGCCGTCGACATGCCGTCATTTTCGTTGCCACACTTTCAGGTGTTGGCTCCGCGTTTGCTGTTCGTTTTTTCTTGGCTAATGACAGCTTAGCGGTTCGGCTGTGGCCTGTTGCGTACGAAGCGTTATAAACGCCATGATGGATGAGTTGCTTACTTGTTTAGTTAGTGGCACTACAAAGAACAACAACAACAACAACAAAAATAACACAGAGAAGCTGAGTCAAGCTGACAGTTTGCAATGCAGCCGCAGGCTGTCAGTTCGCTCAGCTTCTTTGGCGTTTCCGATTTTATGTGCACAACGTTAGCAACGGCCGCCGCTAGGCAGCAACAAAGAACAGCCATCAAAGCAAAGCAGTTGCAGCAGCCAAGAGCAGCACAAGCGCGCAAATCGCGCCTTCACATCGTTGCGACGCTGCGTGTTTTTTGTTGTTGTTCAGCCGCTTCATCTTTTAGCCGCTTTGCGCTTTTGTTGCCAACAAGTTTGTGCGCATCTTGCTGCTGCTGCTGTACTACCTGTTATTACTGTTGCTTTTGTTGTTGTTGTTGTTGTTGTTATGGCGAGCTCACAATTGAGTTAGTCGTGCCGTGAGTTTGGCGCGCTTTGCCAGCCGCGCGTTCGGTTTTGGCCATGTTGGCTTCTAAACGGTGATTTGACCATTATGCTAACGGTAAAATGTGCAGAGGCCTCTTTGTTGGTTTTGTTGTTGCTGCTGTATATGTGTGTGTGTGTATGTTAAACTCTGCGCCTCAAGTAAAGAAAACAACCGCAAAGCAGAAAAGCACCGAAACCGGCTTTCGACTTGATGCGTTTGCTGCTTCTTCTTCTTCTCGTTCTTCTACGTTTGCCGTCGTTGTTGTTGATGCGACGAGCAAATGGATTTGAGTACGTTTTATGTGCACGTTCGTTGAATTGTTGTTGCAATGTAATAAAATTGCATAACCTTAGAATTGAGTTGTTGCTGTTTTTGTTGATGGTGTTTGCTTCGTTTCGTCGTTATTTTTCCATTTAAGCCACGTTTGTTGCTTGTTTACGGCCTGTTTTGGTAGACATTTTCGTTTTGTATGCTTTGCAGTCGTTTATTTTTAGCTTCGGGCCGGTTGCCAAGTGGCAATGGAATTGGACACATTGCAACATTGCCGCTAACGGTTAGCTGATATTACAACAACAACAACAACAACAACGATAAACTCTTGCGGAAGTTGGAAGATATAAAAAATGAAGAGATTATCTAAGATAAGAAAAGCTAATTGAAGAAGAGGGAACTGTACAAAGTAAAGAAAGAAGAAATCCACTACGAAGAATAAAGAGGAGAGAAAGATTGTGAAAATAAAGAAGAAGAAGAATAATAAGAAGAATAAGGAATTATAATAAAAATTTAAGTGAATTTTGAAAACTATTAAAATAAACTAGAGACAAGTTTTTGAGAACGGAGACTGAACAATTATTGGGATGCCAGAAAGAATTTTATTGGGTACTTTTGATGGATTGTTTTAGAAGGAAAGTGCTCAAATAAAATAGAGAAAGTCTTTGAAAGAGAAAACTGAACTATTCAGATCTCAAAGAGTATTTCATTGGGGACCTTTGACGGATTGTCTTAAAAGCAGAGTACGTCCAATAAAATAGATAACGTCTTTGGAAAAGGGAACTGAACTATTCAGACCTCAAAAAGTATTTCATTGGGGACCTTTAACTGATCGTTTTAGAAGCAATGTGCGTCCAATAAAAGAGAGAAAGTCTTTGGCAAAGGGAACTGAACTATTCAGATCTCAGAAAGTATTTCAATGGGAACATTTGACGGATCGTCTTAGATGCGTCTACTAAAAGAGAGAAAGTCTTTGGAAAAGAGAACTGAACTATTCAGATCTCAGAAAGTATTTCATTGGGAAGCTTTGAAGGACCGTCTTGGAAGCAGTGTACGACCACTAAAAGAGAGAAAGTCTTTGGAAAAGAGAACTGAACTATTCAAATCTCAGAAAGTATTTCATTGGGAAGCTTTGACGGATCGTCTCAGATGCGTCTACTAAAAGAGAGAAAGTCTTTGGAAAAGAGAACTGAACTATTCAAATCTCAGAAAGTATTTCAATGGGAACCTTTGACGGATCGTCTTGGAAGCAGTGTACGTCCACTAAAAGAGAGAAAGTCTTTGGAAAAGGAAACTGAACACTTACTGGGAATCCAGAAAGTATTTCAATGGGCACCTTCGACAGATTGTTTTCGATGCAGTGTACTTCCAATTTTTATAGAATTTAGATTTATGACTGAAACTTATAGCAATTTAAAAGCTTTTTCATTGGTAATTATTGAGTTCTTAGAGCTCTAAGAGCAACAAGTAATTGCTGATGCAAATCTTTATGTGAATTTAGTGAATTTGGAATACGAATCCACACCTCTCTAAACAATGATCCAATGACTCACTAACCATTCAAGAAGGCAAACAAAAATTTACTGAAAAAGAAAAGTCCACATGAATTTCAAAAACCTATCAAATAAGTTGTGACCTTTGCCAAGAAGAAGAACTTCAATTTCATTGCTGCACAAAAAGTTTTCAATGTAAGACAAAAAAACAAAACATTGTAGTTGCAGCAAATCCGGCTTAAAGTCTCTTATTTATATGTAGTTGTTGTTTTTGTTCAAAGCAAATTTTGTCTATCTAACAACTAAGCACTTAATTTTTTCACCTACTAAAATATAATTTTATAGCACAGCGACATTGATGTGAATGCAAATTGAATTTGTATTAATTTGATTTGCAGCTTAACTTTGAGAATTAAAACTCAAACTCAAACTAAAAATACAAATTTCGACTTGTAGAAAAAAAAAAACACATCCGAAATGTGATAATAAATTAGCAATAACAAACGGCAAACTTGTTTCGGCGGACATAAATTGCAATTATTGCCACATATGCACATCGCAGTAGTGTTGGCTATGCTCGGCCAGCGGCCGGCGACGAAGTGCGACATTGATATGCGACATCATAAAAATGACAACGAACAGCACAAGCAACAGACCCAACAAAAACAATGCCATTAAAAGCAACAGCAAAGGCATTTAACTGGCCGATTTGAGCGCCGCTAAGTGTTTGCACTGTGCTCGAAATGCGTCTCGACTGAAGCCGGTGCGGCAACATGTTATAATTAAAAATTTTTGTTGACCCATAAATGCGAGTTTTTATTAAACTTTTACGAGTAATATCTAAAAATAGAATATTTTTGATGAGTTATGTGGCAGATTTTAGAGGAAGTTGTGATGTGATATTTTATTTAGTGAGAAACTTTGTGATTTTAGGGAATAAGTATTGCGTTGGAAGTTAATAACTTGACAGCTTCCTTATCATGGGCAGAAGTTGAAACTGTTTGTAGATGGAGATCGATGAAGAGAAAGGAAGAAAGGAAACTAATATTTAGTATTTATTTTAAAACAATATTTCCAGTGGAATAACTAAATTTCAATTAGAACAACCAGTACAAATATAACGAACAATATTTTTGGTACAACAGTCGTTATTTTGACTTCGACAACCAATATTTCCTGTAAATAAAGCTATAAGTTAAATATAAAATCCTATGTTTGAAATACACCAATGAAATCTATCAAAGACAACAACCGTTTCAAGTACAACAACCAAAGATGCTTGTACAAGAACCTCTAAGTCAAATACAACAACCCATATTTGAAACACAACAATGAAATCTTAAAAAAAAAACAACCTTTTCAAGTACAACAACCAATATTTTCTATACAAGAGCATCTTATTCAAATACAACAACCAATATTTAAAATAAAACAATCAGTCTTTAAAATACAACAACCCTTTCAAGTATAACAACCAATATTTTCTATACAAGAACCTTTTATTCGAATACAACAACCAATATCTCCAGTACAAGAACCTCTAAGTCAAATACAACAACCCTTTCAAGCACAACAACAAATACTTCCTGTACAAGAACCTCTAAGTCAAATAAAATAACTAATATTTGAAATAAAACAATCAATCTTTAAAATACAACAACTCTTTCAAGTATAACAACCAATATTTCCTGTACAAGAACCTTTTATTCGAATACAACAACCAGTATTTCCAGTACAAGAACCTCTAAGTCAAATACAACAACCCTTTCAAGTACAACAACCAATATTTCCAGTACAAGAACCTCTAAGTCAAATACAACAACCAATATTAAAAATAAAACAATACATTTTTCAAATACCTTTTCATGTACAACAACCAATCTTTCCCTTACTAGAACCTTTAACTCAAATACAAGAACCCATATTTGAAATACAACAGTGAAATCTTTCAAATACAACAACCCCTTCAAGTACAATAACCTATATTTCCTGTATAAGAACCTTTCAATCAACTACAATAATCCATATTTGAAATACAACAATCAAATCTTTCAAATACAAACACTCTATCAAGTACAACAACCAATAATTCCTATATAAGTACCTCTAAGTCAAATACAACAACCAATGTTTTAAATAATACAATCAGTCTTTCAAATACAACAACCTTTTCAAGTACAACAACCAATATTTCCTGTACAAGAACCTTTAAGTCAAATACAACAACCAATATTTCCTGTACTAGAACCTTCATTTGAAATATATAAAGAAAATCTTTTAAATAACAACCATTTCCTTTATCAGAATTGCTCAAACACCAACTACAACAAAAATAACTTCAACTACAACAACATTTTCAACAACTCCACACTCAACAACAACAATTTTGCTGTAACAATAAAAAAACAATTCAATTTTAACAACAACAATAAACAAACTGGCCACGTATGGAAAGAAATATTTTAAACATAGCAACAAATGTTTTAACAATAACAACAAATAAATATCAATTACACATAACTTCTGCAACAACAACAACAAAAACGCAAACAACTAAAAACAGTTGCCAAGAAATTCCGCCATTCTGCACACACAGATTTTTTGTGTTCATTACATGATTTTTGTTTTTTACACACATTTTCAAAACGGTTAAAACGGTTGTTTTTGATCTGCTAGCCGCTTCCTTCCATCTTAAAGCATTCGCGCACACACACACACACATATACACTCAAGTAAAAATTTACTATCTTCAACGGTGTTTGTTTGTTTGTGTGTCTGTGCAGATAAAACGCAGCGCAATTGTGCGGATGCAGATATTTCTGCTAGATTTAATACGATAAACATTTGACTTGCTACAGGCTATGATGTTCTTGTTGTTGTTGTTTTCGTTGCCGCATGGTACCGTTGCAAGATGCTTGATTTTGTTTTTGCCATAACGTAAACGTAAAAAGACTGGGAAACTGTACAGACACACTGGGGAGTGGCGAGCAATGGCATCCGTGTCTGCGGCCACTGCAGCTGACGCTGACACATTAGTGTTGCCGCAACAATGTTGCATTGGCGTAATGTGGCCGGAAATGCATGCAAATTGATAGGGAAATTGCATATTTACAGTTGAAAATCTCAATTCGAGTAGAATTATGAGCATTAAACATGACAAACGGCAACGGATTTAGCTGTCATTTGGAAATTGTATGGACGGCAGTAAGAAATTGAATCAATTTGTATGCTTATGTAAATTTGGATATTTGAGTTGCTTGAGAAAAGGTTTCTTTTAATTAATGTTTAAGTTTAAGTTTAAGTTTAGTTCAAGTTAATAAATTTAAAATCACTTTGGAGTTGATTTCTTTAAACTTTATAATAGATAATCTTAACCTTTGTACAGGTCTAAAAAATCCCCAAAAAATGTTTAGCAACATTATTCATGTTTATAAGACAATTGAACAATTGAACAGCCCAGTTGTGAAATGCTTATAAAATACGCATTGAAGCGAACAATTTAAGCAACTTCACAGCCACTCGAGTGTCACTTGAAGACATTTGCTATGCTATGAGCTCAAGTTGTTGGCCAACCACATTACCAAACAATGGGACACGCAAGATGGCGCAGCTATCAAAGCAAAAACACAAAAAATAAACCAACTCGACAATTTTCACGGTCTTCTGCAATATTTTCCACATTTTCATGAGCACTAAACCCCAAGAAACAACAAAAATTTTATATAAAAAAAAATAAATAAATGTTGAACGCATTGCTGGCATTGTTTTTGTGTTGTCAGCATTGCAGTTGTTGTCGTTGTCTGCTGCCATATCTTAATCATAATACATATTTCTTTTAACTTTTTTTATATATAATTTTTTTTTTTTATTTTTTCAATGTTGTTTTTGTGGTATTTTTCTCTATTTTTCTTAATTTTTTTTTAAATGTTTTTTCAGTTATGTGCGTTTTTCATGCCATTCCAGCTGTGTGTGTATTATTAAATTACAAACAAAATATGTGTGTGTACATATATGTTTGTAAAAAACACAAAAACATGCCGCAAAACTATGAAAATATGTGAACAACAACAATAAGCAACAATGCAGAAAACAATTGTGAAAACGCAACGCAAACACAAATGCTAACTTGCTGTTGTTGTTGTAGTTGTTGCTTTGTGATGCATGAATGCCAAGCTGCAGTGCGTTTCTTTGCCACTTCCAGCATATCTACGGCATGTTGTCGCACCCGCCCATTGCCGACCCCACTGCATTGCGCGCCAAACGCTGAACACTGTGTGCGCACATTTCAATTTTCAAGCATGCAGCAATGCGCTTTTGTCTGCCTCTGCGTCGCGCCCGGCACGCATTGCTGTGTAGCGGCAGCTGTATCTCTGGCTGCCTATGTCAAAGTGTGTGAGTGTTCGTGTGTGTGTGTGTGTTCGTGTGTGTGTGTGTGTGTGTGTGTGTGTGTTTGAGTTCATGTTGGTATTGGTAACCATTTGGTGTTAGTGTTTCATTGGCGTTCGACCAGTCAGTGCCAGCAAAAATTCCATTTTGGTTGCTTATTGCCGTTGGCCAGCAGCAGCTAAACGCAGCTTTTGGATACAAAAAATCTTTTTCACAAGCCAGTATTTAGTTGCATCCATAGCCCAAAGTCATAGCAGCGATTGTTTACGTTGCACTCGACGCGCTTTGCACAGTGCTGTCAGTGATATTTTTCTTACTCGACTCGATGTTGTTGTTGTTCTTATATTTATTGCGTGTAAATTTTGTATGTAAACAACGACAACAACAGCAACAACAACAGCGATAGCGCATTTTTTCATATTTTCGTTTCGTGCTTTTTTTGTTGTTGTTGTCATGCGTTGTTTCTTCATGGTTTTTCTTTTGTATCGCTTGCTTTCAGTAAAAATCAAATTTTGTTTTCTGCTTATTTCCGCTGAATATTTATGAATGCGAGATGAAATTGTAAGCAATTTGTATCATTTACCATTTTTGCATTATTCTTGTTGTTGTTGTAAAATTATTGTTGTTGTTCTGCTTTGATAATAATGCTTGAGTGCGTCTAAATTCACAAGGCTTATCTTTGCAGCTGACTGCGAGCTTTGCTTTCCGCACCAGAGCCTAATCTGCTCACCCACCCATTGCTGCTCACCGCATTACCCCTCCCCTCCCAATCATCACCCCATCGCCACCCACCCATCACCACAATTTCGCTGTTTATTTCCACTATACAAATTATGCTCATAATTTAGTATATTTGCGCTCGCGCTCTGCTGAGCTGTTGTTATTGCAAATTTATTGTTGTTGTTGTTGTTGTTGTGTATTTTTTATCGCACTCGAATTATGCATGCAAAACGCGTGTGGCGTTGCACACACACACACACACACAAACACCAAAAACAACATGACAACATTTTCTCGCTTAAGGCGACAACACAATCTGCGCCTCACTGTTGCTTTCCGTCGTCGCTGTTGTTGTTATTGTTGTTGTCCTAATACTTATTCTCGTCTTTGGATTTTGTTGAAAATCTTTGCAAAGCATTTCAAATCATTTGAAAAATTTCTGCCATGTCATTAGCTGCTTTTCGCCGCATCCACTTTCAGCGAATTGCGGCTTAATCGACTGTTAATCTTATAAAATATTATGTAATCGATTTTTGTTAAATATATAAATTTTGTTCACTTGTTAGAAATTTAAATTTTTTGCATTATTTTGAAAACTTTGAGCAGTTCTCAATATGAAATAAAATTTTAAATTGCATAAAATTTTCATAAATAAATTTTTAAATGAAATAAATTTTTTTCTCATCACTCTTTGCATTCTTAATTGTAATTTATAACTCACTTTGATTTGTGGTATACACAAGCAAGGGACCTGATTTTTATCTGACTATGGTTAGTTACTTCCGATTGCTCAATGTTGCTGCCAATGGCTGCCGGGTTTGGATCTATTGAGTAGTTGGCCATTGAGAGACTGGGAACTGATAGGAACCAAGACAAGGAAAACTTATTGATATGATTTTTCTTTCATTGTCCTGAACTCCCTTCCTTCTTTCCTTCCTCAAAGACGTTTCTCTGGCTTCGGGAAACATAACTTCAAGTAGTTCTATGTTCAATTTGCAGACAATATCTGTGTCATTGTCGTGACACATTGTCCTATTGTCTTTCCTTTCTTCCTCATCATTGACGTCGCTCTTGCTTCGGGAAAAATAATTTCAAACAGTCCAATGTTTAGGACGCAGGCAATATCTCTGTCCTTCCTCATCATAGAATTTTCTCTGGCTTTGCCTAAACATTCTTCTCAATGTTGCAGATAATGGCTGGCGTATTGAGATCTATTCGGTAGTTGGACACTGAAAGGCAGGAAACTGAATGAAACCAAGGCAGGGAAAAAATATTTCTTTCATTGCCGTAAAAACCCTTCCTTCCCTCCTTCTTTCCTTCTTCATAGAAGTTTCTCTGGCTTCGGCTAACATATTGTTACGAATACTAGTTCTAGTGGGCTGGTACGTATCTCTGGATTGTGCAATTTAAAATTAAAAAAAATCGTAATTTCTCAAACGCAGTCAATAAAAACCAACAATCACTTTATTTCACAAATTTCCCACTTTACTGTCTTTACACTTAATTATTTACTTAATTACTCCGTGTGGCACCTTCACTTGCCTCAACCAAGACTGACTCGCTGCGCCGTACCCGGCTGCATTTTATACCTGTCCGGTTATCGCGCAGATCGTTCCCGCACATTCTAATTGGACTAGAAGTTTCCATTATTATCGCGGGCCATCATTGCCAGATCGAATTATAGCAAGTCGCTGTACTTTAAAGTGCGTGCCTAAAAGTATGCCCGTAAAAGCATTCATAGCACGGCACGTAGCGACAGGGCGCCTTGCACAGTGACCGGCTGCTTTGCACAGCGACAGACTGTCTTATCGTTACAATATCCTAAATCAGTCCTATGTTGAATTCCTTCCTTCCTTTCTTCCTCTACTTTGACGTCGCTCTTGCTTCGGGAAACAGAACTTTAAGCAGTCCAATGTTTAAGTCGCCGACAATATCTCTGTTACTGTTGAGAGTTCGAGGAGGGAATCCTTCCTCATCATAGACTTTTTCTCTAGCTTTGGCTAAACCGACTGCTCAATGTGGCAGATAATGGCTGGCGCATTAAGATCTATTGGATAGTTGACCATTGAGAGACAGAGAACTGATAGGAACCAAGACTTATTGATATAATTTCCCTTCATTATAGTGAACTCCGTTCCTTCCTCATATACGTTACTCTGGCTTCGGTTAAACATGTCTTTAATCATTCATGTCTTCAGTCCTATGTTTAAGATACAAACAATCTCTCTGTTTACAGACACATCAGCACCATTGCCAGACAAAATTGGCCATCTTTAAAAAGTGGTAATACAGACAACTAATAAAATTTAAACGTCGACTAGGAATACTACAAAACGATTTATGTCGTTGATGTTGTTTCGAAGAAAAAGAAAAAAACAGTCTGTATTTTCTGTGAGAATATCTGTCCCTGGCCAGGAAAAGATACACAATTTCTAGGCTCCTCGTTCTACACCAACCCAGAGAATCATTCAACTCTGAACATCAAAGAGAAATTATTTGGTTCATATTGGAACCCTTGTCTTTCCTAGTTCCTATCCTCATAAAAGAACTAGTAGTACCCTCACAATGTGTTAACATTGCGAGTTTTTGGTTTTTGCTTAAGTTAGCTTTTTCTGCAAACGTTCTTAATTGTTTAGTGCAGCCAAAGCAAGACTTGCTGACAAAAGTGACTCATCATTTGATTTTAAAGCTGACATTATTCTGACTGTTAATGTTAGCCTCTAAGTCTTTCACTCCCTCACAGCTGTAACTAACAGAGATGTGTGGTCCCACTCGCCTGTAGTCTTTGTTTGTGGACTTTAATTTGCCTGCTTGAACATCAGACCCACCCGTTTCACTTCCAGAAGTCGAAGAATGCTGTATACACGGCTCGCTTGTTTTGGTCGACTATGTCCAGTCATCGTCTTAGGCCAACAACTGGACAATCTTATAAGGAGAAGTTACCGTCAGAGCTTTTGCGAAAGATCACTACAGGTTCTCGGAGTTTAATGACGTCAAAAATAATAATTTCAAGGCGGCTTAAATCTTCATCTTGTATTATCTTCTCCAGCATTGAAGTGGAGAAGTTGCACAATAAGGAATCACTTGGTCTGAAACTTCGCTTTAGGGGCACAATAACTAGATCATCACTGGTCTCAGTGCAGATACCTCTTTATAAATCAAATCGTATCTAACTTCGCTTTGTATGGAACGGTTTGGATGGAACATTCCAGATTCAAGAATATCAAAGTCAGACGTATTCTCGCTTGAATTTCGCTCCATCTCGTGTTGTTAAATCGTCAGAGAGGTGCTTCTTCTTCTTACTTCTTATGGCTCTTTTCCAGTTTTTGGCATACTGTACGTTTTTGACGTAAAGTTCTGAACGATGATGGCTTCTCCAAGTCTTAAGCCACACAGTATGGATTGTTCAACCTTTAAGTTGTAACTCCTGAGGCCAATTGTGCAAGAATCATTCAAATCCTACAAAGAAATGATGAAATCTTTTTACATTAAAGTTGCTCATAACCTCACTTCAAGTGCACTGATGCACTTAATGTAATTTAACTTCGCCTTTGTATGGAACAATTTGGATGGAACATTTCAGATTCGGGAATATCAAAGTGAGACGTATTCTCACTTAAAAACCGCTCCATCTCGTGTTGTCGAATGCGGTTTTGAAATCGTCAGACAGGTGCTTCTTCTTCTTCTTGCTTCTTATGGGTCTTTTCTAGTTTTTGCACTGTAAGTTTTTGGCGTAAAGTTCTAAACGATGATGGCTTCTCCAAGTTTTAAACCATAAGGATGGTTTGGTAGAAATTTCAATAGGAACTCCTAAAGCCAAACTTCTATTAAGTTGCTCTATTAAGTAGTTTTATACGAATCATAAGAAGTTACTTTAATTATCATTGAAATCCTACAAAGAAATGATGAAATCTTTTTACATTAAAGTTGCTCATAACCTCACTTCAAGTGCACTGATACAAGTTTTTCAAATGTAAAAACTAATTTGCATGTTTTCAACTTAAAGTTTTCGCAACGACCAACCACGACAAGTGGGCCGAGTAGAAAAACAGAAGAAAAAACACAAAAGTATGCGGCAAAAGCAGCAACAAATTCGACTGCTTAAGATTTTCTATAGTTTTGCTAAAACTCGGTTGGTTTGTGGCAAACTTTAAGCGCTACAGCGACTGTTTTGCACTTGAAACATTTATTTGAAAGTTTGCAGTGCTTGCAACAAACATGCAACAAGCATGCAACACAAGTGCTGTGCATTGTGCCACATCTTTGGTCATGTTTCTTCCATGGCTTTTTTCTGTTTATATTTTTTTACTACTTTTTTCTACTACTTGTTTTCTACTACTTTTTGTACTACTTTTGTTACTACTTTTTGGAAACATTATATTTGCTGCTCAAAATGCTACACAAGAGTTGAGTGTCCAACGTTGCCACATTATTTCTATTGTTATTATTGTAATTTGTGTAATAAGTCGCAATTTTTCAACGAATTCAAAGGTGAGGGTTCATTGTTGTTCATTTTTGAGCCATTCTTGTTTAGAATTTGTATGTTTATTCTTTGTAATTTCATCTAAATTTCTTATTATAATTGACTTCTTTTTTTCTTCTTCTCATTGCAGTTAATCGATTTTATTTTCTGTGCACGCGCGCGTTATTCACCAATAAAATTAATTGTTTAAACGCCGTGTGACAACAACATTTTGAAAAAAAATACAACAAAAACAATTGTGGGAAGCGTGCAATCGTAAACGGGCACATCTACGCTGCAGCTAACAGATGAGCCCCACATGTCAATTGCTGCAGCCGAAAATGCAGGGTGAGTACACAAATTTGTTAAATACAACCAAATACTAGAGGTATTCACAATAGGTGAAAATATTTTCAAATTTTCCATTAGAAGTAAAGATTTTAAATAGTTTTTTTGTAAAGTTAAGATTTTCATAGCTAATCAACTGTTTGTTTTTTACTTTTGACACTGCTCATGCAACCCTGAGTCAAGCAGCAATGCGCTTAAAATCATATTCAGCTGTTTGAAGACAGCTGAATCTTTCGAATCTGCCTTCAATGTACCAATTTTTGTAGCTTTATTTACCTTTTCTCTTTAGGTCTTTTCCAGAGATTGTGAACACCTTCAATGATTTTCTTATATTTGCAATTTCATTTATTATTTGCTTTCATTAAAGATACCAAAAACCTGATTTCCTCTTATAAAATTGTGGAAAAATTTGTCTCTTCAAAAATCTCCCAAATTCCAAGACTTCTTTAGTTCAACTCGCATTGACTGTCACCCGTGGCAACCATACGGTGGGCACCAGCAGCTGTTTGTCTCATTGTCTGTCTTGTCTCTGCTTTCATCAAGTTTTTATTCAATGCTATTAACACTGGAAATTTCATTTTAAGCTGATTAGATGTCGCCATACAAAAAATTACAATTTGAATTTTTGAAATTTTCTACGTTTAGATGCCAGAAATTAATTAAAAAATATGTTAAAGACAATATTGCAATGTATACTCAAACTGCCTCACATGCGGCACAGAGATTTACTTTCCATTGCCAGACTCAATGCCCAAAAATGAGCCCAAACAAAAACAAACCGAACCACACCAAACCGACGAACAAAAAATCGTAGCAAAGCTCATTGAAGCGTTCGCCCGCACGTTTCGTTTTTCACTTTGGCGTTTTCCTTTTTTGTTTTTATTGTGATTTTCTTTTATGTTTTGTAATGTTTGCATTGTTGTTTGCACACCGAAAAACCCAAACAAATCGTTAATTGCGCCACACTGCCGCACCGCCCAACGAATGCTGCTGCCAGGCTGCCGCAAGCTTCCTACAGGATACACAGCCATGACACGTATGCTGCGAGTCGAGGCGTTTACGTATTCAGAGAACACAAAAAAAAAATACCATGAAAATGAGAACAACAAATAACAAAGGAAGAATCAGAAGATACAGAAGATGTAAAAGAAGAAGTAGAAGTAGCAGACGTGGGCAAGGCGCACTTGTTGTGAATAATCTGGCTGCCGTGTAGGCGGCCCCACAGCCCACTGAGCAAACAGCGAGAGCGTGAAGAACGCGTGAGAGTGAGCGTGTTCGAGTACTAAGAGGACATGCACAGACAGCCTATGTAAGTGCGAAAGGAAAGCTTTTCTTAACAAAAGAAATTTCGAGCGGCAACATTGTAAAATGAATGAAGACGAAGCAGCAAAACATGCAAAGCGCACAGCTGAAAGACAACGACGAAATCTGGACTCTTCAAGTGCCACAAAATGTTACTCTTTTGTTTTATGTTGTCAAGTGCAGTTTTCCCACAAATATCAAAGCGAACGTCAGCACAAAAAGTAATCTTTTGAGATGGTTGTGAATTGAAATAAAGCAACACAAACGCCAAAAATGCAGAAACAATAGAAATGTTGTTGCTTATGTAACAATGAAATCTTGAAGTTGTCATCAACTAAATTTGTATATATTCGAAACGAAGTTTACAATTATTTTGGATGATTTTTTCAGCAAGATTTTATTGTAAAAGTTGTGCTGGTTGTCATAAAATTAATTGAGTGAGACGACAAAACAATCAATCGACCAGACAATTAGGTATTTTGAGGTCTTATAAATACTTCTCATAGGTGACTCCTAGGGTCCCATATAAAGAAAAGGTTTAGTTAGACCAGATGCGCACACAGGATTTAAGGATTTTCAGGTGGGAGGGCGGTTGAAGTATAATTTTTGAGCTCAATTCCATTTGAAACCATATGTTGCACCATCATTTTTTGTATATGGGAAGAGTTTGAACCCCAGAAACCTCTGTTCTGCCTGAATTCGCCACTGAGTTGGCTTAGAACTGTGGGTCTCTATTAACTGTTTACAAATTCACGCACACAACAAGAATGAAACCTGAAGAAAGAGGAAACCTTGGACATATAAGAAGACTTCTGTGTCAGTCATGTACGATTCAAGTTGGTTCATTGGTTTTTTTGTGGGTCCAGAAACGAACATTGAAAACTTTCCACAGTACAATGCCACGAACTGTCCCATGTCAAGATTATTTGTCATGTTAGTTTAAAGCCTTTAAATATATTCAACATTTTGTATGTAGGTCATTCATCTTCTTGCAATCTTTATGTAAACATCAGGAATATTTATCTGTCTTTATCTATTTCTTTATGGCTCCATGAACGCCTGAAATTATTGCCTATTACTTAAGAATCATAATGAAATAACTAAAAATTTCTTTGTGTTGGAATTTCTGACCCATTTCGCTGCCTAAGTGTGTCTTTCGGCAAGGTCCATGCCCAAACAGCCACCTTAACCTAACCTAACCTCGAAGTTCTGATACATTTATCTGTCAATTGGAACCACATTTGTACTACCGCCTTTGCTTTTTTTAATTCTTTAAAATAAATCTTCTACTACAGACCACGTTTGTGTCATTAGTCTTCTCTACCTTACTTAACTTGAACGTCTGGAAAATTGTTTTTTATGTCAGATGCATTATGGCAAATTATTTGGGACTTCGTATAGAAGTTCCAACACTTTTTTCCGTTTACAGGAAATACATTTGTTCTACCGACCTTTGCTAATCTTTGTTTAAAAGTCTTGAGTTTGCCTTTGTTTTCTGCTGAAGACTACGATTGGGTCATTCATCTTTTCTAATCACACATTTGGAACACATTTGTTCTACCGCCCTTTGCTAATCTTTGTTTTAAAAGTCTTGAACCTTAGTTTTCTGCTGACTACGTTTGGATCATTCATCTTTTCTAATCTATCTTACTTAACTTGATCGTGTAAAACTTTAATTTTTATGTCAGATGTCGCAATAAAGAAAAAATTTGGGATTTTGTTAAGAAGTTCTGACACATTCATCAGTCAACTGGAGCAGATTTGTACCACTGTCCTTTACTAATCTTTATTGAAAAGTCTTGAACTTTAGTTTTCCGCTGGAGACCATATTTTGGTCACAAGTCTTTTCTATCTTACTTAACATGAACTTCTAAAACTTTTATTTTTATGTCAAGAACTAGAATGCAGAAAATATTTAGGGAGTCAAACCCTATTTTTACACATATTAGAAACTTTAGATTAGAAACTCAGTCTTTCGTATTTCTACTATTGCAAAGGTAAAATAGAAGTAAAGAAGTTCTTGAGAGTTGAGCTGCTTAGCTCCTTTTTCTGTATGCCAAGAATGGTTTGGAATGGCGTCGTCTGCTGCAAGATTTGTCTCACTATGGAATTGGACTATCACCTCTTAGCTTGAGGGGTTCAAGTCAAGGGTCAATTATTTTTTTATTCAGTGTTCGGGTTTCTAACCTCTGCATGCTTTCAGAACCAACCCAATGTTTTGCATTATTAGCGATGATACCTTCGTGTTGGCTCGTTTAGAAGTATATAAGTTCTTACAAAAAATTTTATAATTTTTATTTCTCGTCAATACTTTTAGTTGATCTCATCATTGATAAGAATTTCTACCTGGTTCAAGTTTTAATTTGTTCGTTTAGAAAGATATAAGTTGTTCAAAAATATGTCAAAGTCTTCAGTTCTCAACAATATTTTTAGTTGATCTCATCAGTTATAAAAAATCCTAATTTTTTTTAGTTTTTATTGGCTCGTTTAGAAGGATATAAGTTCTTCAAAAGGATGTTAAAATCTTCAGTTCTCGCCAATGTTTTTAGTTAATCTCATCAGTTATAAAAAATCCAATTTTTTCTAGTTTTTATTAGCTCATTTAAAATTATAAGTACCGAAAAAAAATTTTAAAATCTTCAGTTCTTTTCAATATTTTTCTTTAATGTCAACTGTTAAAAAAAATCTGAATTTTTGATAGTTTTTATTGGCTCGTTTAGAAGAATATATATTCTTAAAAGATGTTAAAATCTTCAGTTCTTGTCAATGTTCATCAGTGATAGAAATTCCCACCTCTTTTAAGTCTTTATTGGTTCGTTTAGAAGGATATAAGTTCTTCAAAAAGGTGTTAAAATCTTCAGTTTTCGTCAATATTTTTAGTTTATCTCAATATTATTAAAAATTCCTACCTATTTGAAGTGTTAGTTCGCTCGTTTAGAAGAATATAAACTCTTTAAAAAGATGTCAAAATCTTCAGTTCTCGTCAATATTTTTGGTAAATCTCATTATTGTTAAAAATAACTAAATATTTTATTTTTTTTTTGCCTATTGGATCCAATATCCAGTTGGGATAGTCAGCACCTATCATATCCTCGTTGTATCCCCCATCAGCTCAGAGCCCTGTAGGAACGCTGCTGCCGATTTTTGGGGTCTACGTTTCTGTTTAGTCTGAGTAACGCAACCGAAGCCAAAAAATCGAACGTGCTAAGCTTCATAAATCAGTTAAATTGGTTTATTGACTCAATCCTTATTTAAAGACAATCACAATAATCCTTTTTTTAGGTTTTCGTCTCCTACTCCATAAACCACTTAGGTTCGTAAGGCTCAGTCCGAGTCACTTGGAAAAACTTTCAACCAACTTTTTTAAGTCTACAAACTGCTTTTACTGCAACCACAATTTGGTACCAAGTTTCTTCGGTGCTTCGTATTTGACCTTCACACCCCACCTCCCACTTTCTAACTTCTTACATACGATTTTTCACCCCCACCCACAGACCTAAGATTTTGTCGACCCCTCTCTGCGCCCCCCCCCCTTCTTGTATCAATCATCATTTTATGCTCATTTTTTTGTTTCAATGTTTTTTCTCTTTTTTTGTTTGTCTGCTTTTCGTTTTATGTTTTTTCCCGTCTCCTCTCTCTCGGCTCCCACCCTTCGTTTCTTTCTGCTAACGCAACAAATCATCGTCAGCACTGACAAGCGCAACGACAGCTGTCGTGCCAACAGTAACAACAACAACAACAAGAACAGCCTCAGCGCCCGCAGCAATTCGCACTCGTTGTTGTTATGACAACTTTGATGTCTCTCATTCGTTGCGGTGTCTGTGTTGTTCATTTTTCTGCGTTTTGCTGCTTCTTCTTCTTCGTCTTCTTCTTGTTCGACTTTGGCATCCTCCACTACTTTGTCGACAGTCGCGCAGCCATAGTCACTACTGTCATATCTTCAGTTCAATTCAATTTTTGGTTAAATTTTTTACCGCTGATTTGTTCTTATTGCTTGATTTATTGTTGTTGTTGTTGCCATGTTATATCCCCAAACGAATTTATCGCGCTGTTAAGTTCTGATTGAATTGAATTTATGAGTAGTAGCTCGAATTGCTGCTGCTGTGCGCAATTTGCTACTTGCTGTTGCTGCTGTTGTTGTTGTTCTTCATTTGATTTTTTTCATTTGTTCTGATTCCTCTCAGCCGGTTATTAGAGCAACAATATTATGATGATTATGATTATGATTACGATTATTATTAGTTGTTCGTCTAATGTGTGTCTATGTTGGCGTTGTTGTTGTTGTTGTTTTTATTTTTGTTTTTGTTTCTATTGCTGTCGTTGCCATCGACATTGATTGGAGATTTTTGGCGTTGCGGCATTTAATTTGATTTGATTTGTTGTTGTTGTTGTTGCTGCTAATGTCATTGTTGTTGTCACTGCTTTTGTTGTTGTTATTATCGCTGCTGTCATTATTGTTCTTGTTGTTGCTTTTGATTGTCGTCTAGTGTTGTTCATTTGATTTTTTTTGCATGTACGTTTTGGTTTTTTGTTCTTTTTTTCAGTTCCATTCAGTGTGCTTTAGAATTTCGCTGTGTGATACATCGATTGGATATTGCTTTGACATTAAGTTGACAGCCAACGATGGGTAATTAAGTCCATACCAAATTACTGCCGAGTACCAATTTACAACTGTTCGAGCTCTTGTAAATTTGCCAAGCAATATAAATCGCAAAAAAAAAACAAAACAACACATAATGAAATGTTGCTAGGATATGTTGACGAGTTCTATAATTAATTGCCAAATAATTTAGATTTTTGCTTGGAATTTAAAGTATTTAATGTGAGTCAGAAAAACAAAAGATTTCGTCTACGATTTGTTGAATTTGTATCACTTTTACTTGGCTTATGATCACCTTTACTTGTTTGTATTCATCTCTGCTCCCATCTCATTGGTTCTGTTTTATCAGCAACATGTATCTTGGCCAATTATTTGCGCTATAAAATCATCAATTTCCCCCTTTCCTAAGTTGTCAGTTGCCGCAATTGAATGTTCATTTAATTTCATAATTAAATATCCATTAAATTTAAATATATTCACCACACCTCAAACGATCACTTCATCTCGCCGCCGTTACGCATCGTGTATCGTCGGCACATTTGCATTTGTCGTCGCCAACTTGAGCGTTTGCCAATCATCTTTTGCTAATAATTGCGCCATTTAAATGTCGAAATGACGTGCCCAGCGACAGCTCGGCTGCAGCTCTCTGAGAGTTAATGTTGTTTGTTTATTTAAGTGCCGTAAATCACTTTGCGCTAGTTGCATTTATTAAAAGCTGTTTAAAATGTTAAGAAACTGATCGGTGCTTAATATGTAAAACAGTTTTTATTTTTATAAGCAATACGTGGGTGATGTGAAAAGTTTTCGACCCAACAATGATATAAGAAATTTGGTATTTAAATTTATTTATTTATTAAGCGATGTTTTTGTCAGCGGTTGAAGTTTTTGGAAGTTCCGAACATTCATTGTGTCCCAAAAGCTGGTAGGGTCGCATTTAAATTCAGTTTCCCAAAATTGCATTGTGGTAAATGATGGTTTAGAGACCCTGCATGTCTTTTTGTAGTGGGAAACAAAAATTTATTGGCTCCATCTTTTATAACAAAAACACTTCCATCAACTAACTCAAACCCTAATCAAACAAGAACTGTGAATTAAAAATTACTGAAAACTAGTTTCAATCATTCTAAGCATTGGAGGCGAGTGCTGACATTTTAATAGTGAGGTCGGAAACTTTTCAGACCAAAGTAAGCAACTTCTTACACTTGCCAGTCACTTTATAGTCACTTAATATTTGAATTCCTGAGCTCATCTTCATACTGAGGTCGAAAACTTTTCAGACCAGCCCTGTTTTTCAAATACATTTTTGAAGCAAGTGACTAGTTGGATTTGCCAGTCACATTATAGTCACTTTATATTTGAAAAGGACCACCCTAAAAGCATATATTTGATATTGATTTGAGTTTCTAATCTCTTCTTCATATTGAGGTCGAAAACTTTTCAAACAAAACTTTCTTTTTCAAATAAGTGTTTTGATGCAAGTGACTAATTAAACTTGGCAGTCACTTTATGGTCACTTTATATATGAAGTGGACCACCCTAGTAGCCTACATTTGACATAGATTTGAGTTTCTGGGCTCATCTTCATATTGAGGTCGAAAAAATTTCAGACCAGCCCTCTTTTTCAGATACATTTTTTGAAGCAAGTGACTACTTAGACTTGTCAGTTTATTGTCAGTAATTTTTTATATATTAAGTGGACCGGAGTGGCCTAACATATATTTAATATCGATTTGAGTTCCTGATCTCTTCTTCATATTGAGGTCGGAAACTTTTCAGACCGCTCCTACATTTAAAAAAAATTGTTCAAGCAAACAACTGGTTGGTCTTGCCAGTTCATTGGCAGTCACTTTATTATTGAAGTGGACCACCCTAACAGTCTCAATTTGATACAACAAACATCTACACATATTGATTTATCTTTTAACAAAAATGTAAAAATTTTAGCTCAATAACTTTTATTGACAAATTAAATACAAACTAGCACTGAAACACACAAAACTTCAACTGGGTGCGTCAATGATGTCTGCACTTTAACGCCCATAACTTAAAAATTTTATATAGTCTCTCTCTATAACTTATAACTCAATGTACTCCTAATCAAACAGACTTTCAATAAAAATAATAATTTATTGCACAAAACAATTTTCAAAAAGATTTATGAACGCATAAAGTTGTAACAAAGTTTACGCAACTCACACAAAACTCTTTGCACATGGCCAAGCTTCCACAAGAAAACTGTTGCTGACAGCTCGAAAAGTTTGAAATCTCAATATAGCTACTATTATTAGCTAGTCAACAGTGCATGAAACATTATCAAAAACTAACTACAACAACAAAGTATGAACATAGTTGACACATACTTCACAGACTTCAATATTTGAAACTTGTACAACAAATCTAAGAGAAATATACCATAAACATATAGTCAGCTTTATGTGCAAATTTGTAAAATATAAACATATATATACTTTTATATATGTATACATACATGTTTCTTTGTTATAAATCCTACAAGTAAATGCATTTAAATGCCTACTAACTAATCAGACCGTGTCTAATGCCGCTTCAGGTTGATACATCCAGCTGACGCGATGTAATGAGATCTACACAAAACAAACAGACAAAATTTATATATATATATAGATGCATATCTGATAACAGCCAAAGCGGCACTGACAACTAACGCATGAGGCATAAAATTATATGTACACATCCAAATGCAGCCAATTCGCGGCTTTGCCGCAGCCACAGTGCAAACCAGTCAGACTTGTGTGTCAAAAGAGCGCGCGAAGCCCATTAATGGTGGCGCGTTGGACTTGAAGTGTAGCCAACCTTAACCATCAAAAGAGACAGTGTAGAGGAGTAGAAGTTTGCATTGTTATTAACACAAAAAGATATAAATAGCAATAAAAGTTCAAAGCAAAACGCCCAAAGTGCCAACCAAGCGGGTAGCAACAATGTTGCCAACACAAATGTTGCCAGTGCATAAATTTGTTCTTTAACACAGAAAATTCTTCAATAAAAACATGATAAAAATAATAAAAATGAACAAAACAAAATATAAAATATATAAAAATTGTCAACATAGAGAAATTGTCAACAAAACCTACAACAATGTGCCAACAATGTTGCCGAAGCAATGATGTTTTTCAAAAAATTTAAAATTTCAGTTTACTAGTTTAACTATGGTTTATAGTTTGATTATAGCAAATACAATTTTTACACAAATTAAAAAAAAATTAACAACAATTTATTCGCTTCAACTGTTTAGATGAAAAAAATCTCTTCAGTCATTAAAATTGCACTTAATTATTTTACTGCACTTACTGTTGTTGTTGTTATTGCTTTTGCCTAGTTGATTTAGTATAATTGTAGATGTTATTGTGTACGTGCTTATGGAAAAAAAGTAATAATGAAAATAAAAACAAAAATCAATTGAAATGAAACAGCAAAATGAAAAGTGAAATAATACACAACTACAGCTATTACAACAGCAATAACAACAACAAAAACAATACTGCCAACAATAAAACTTTCACTTTTTTCGCAGACAATTAGAAAATACAAAAATAAATAACTAAATTGCTGACTTGAATAGCAACAAAATAAATTGAATGACGTTGAAACTTTAATGCTACAAATTGCTTAATGACAAAAGTAATTCAATAAAATGCATTTGCTGCATTAATTAACTGTTTAAATAATTGTTTGTTAAAGGCATTTAAAGACAGAAGTGAAAAAAGTAAAAAGTGTTTGAAAATTTGAGAAAAAATCTTTAACAAATCAAATTTGCTATGATTTGGTGAATGAAAATAGAAAACCAATTATTTGCAATAAACAATAAAATATATAATAATAAAATAAAATAATAATTAAAATAAAATAATAAATAAAAAAATTAAAATCAAAAATAAAATAGTAATTAAAAAAATAATAATAATAAAATAGAAAAATAATATTAAATTAAATAAACTGAAATAAAATAAAATAAAATAAAATAAAATAAAATAAAATAAAATAAAATAAAATAAAATAAAATAAAATAAAATAAAATAAAATAAAATAAAATAAACTAAAATAAAATAAAATAAAATACAATACAATAAAATGAAATAAAATAAAATAAAATAAAATAAAATAAAATAAAATAAAATAAAATAAACTAAACTAAAATAAAATAAAATAAATTAAAATAAAATAAAATAAAATAAAATAAAATAAATTAAATAAAATAAAATAAAATAAAATAAAATAAAATAAAATAAAATAAAATAAAATAAATTAAAATAAAATAAAATAAAATAAAATAAAATAAAATAAAATAAAATAAAATAAAATAAAATAAAATAAAATAAAATAAAATAAAACAAAATAAAATAAAATAAAATAAAATAAAATAAAATAAAATAAAATAAATTAAAATAACATAAAATAAAATAAAATAAAATAAAATAAAATAAAATAAAATAAATAAAATAAAATAAAATAAAATAAAATAAAATAAAATAAAATAAAATAAAATAATATAAAATAAAATAAAATAAAATAAAATAAAATAAAATAAAAAAAATAAAATAAAATAAAATAAATTAAAATAAAATAAAATAAAATAAAATAAAATAAAATAAAATAAAATAAAATAAAATAAAATAAAATAAAATAAAATAAAATAAATTAAAATAACATAAAATGAAATAAAATAAAATAAAATAAAATGAATAAAATAAAATAAAAGAAATTAAAATAAATTAAAATAAAATAAAATAAAATAAAATAAAATAAAATAAAATAAAAAAATCAAATTAAATATAAAATGAAATGAAATGAAATAAAAAAATTAAATGAAAAAACAAAAGTAAATAAATAAAAATAAAATAAATTTAAAAAATGTCTTTCTCACATATTGAATCAAGATTTAGGCATAAGAAAGCAGTTCGCTTGTTGGGTGCTGTCTTTTATCACTTTAGACCAAACTTTTCTTCAAAAGAACATTTTCAATGTTCTATTTCGAGAAGTTAGAAAAAAAGCAAGCATCACTGGAAAGAACTTACATTATGTAGAAAAATTAAAAAAATGTCAAAACATTGTCTTGTATCATCGTTACATCTGAAACTTTTCAGACGACCCACATATTTTCATTGAACAGGAAACTAAATTTTTCTATCAAACTAGAAACGAATTTCCTAATGACCTCTTGGATAATTGCCTTCCTTATAAATTCAGCTACAGTCAAGTTCATTTGACACACTCAAAAACCTGGTTTTGTAGCACTTCCCCTTCCCCCCCTCCACTAAATGCGCGAAGGTCAAATGCTGACATATCTTATCAGCGTTTCCCCCTCATTATATTTCTTATGCAAATCAATTTTTTCGCCATTTGTATTATTCATTAAATTCATATATTCATTTCCAGTTATCAGCCAGTCTGGCATGCACCAGTTGAATTCCAACACGCCCATTGTTAATGTTTAATATTCAGCATATTTGTGTATATAATTTTACTATAGTCGCACATGATATAATCATGTTATAAATTTTTGTAAATTTTTACCTTTTTCGTTTGTTATGCTCAAAATAAACACGCTACACTTGTTTATATTAAAAGCAAAAACAAAACCAAAAATATTCCAAAAATATGTACAGAGGGCACTTGTTTCATTTGCATCGACAGCAACAAAAGACACTTAAAAGTTTTTTTGTGGTTTTCTTAAAAACAAAAAAAATTTATGTGGGTTGTGCAAATATACAAAACCCACATTTTTATTTTGTGATCGAGCAAAAGTACACACACGCACACACAGAGACATGCGGCACATGACATGAAATGTGACAGCAACAACAATCAACAGCAAATTTAAGTGGGTCGAGTGTGTACGCACATTTAGGCCATTTCAGGCTTGTTTGAATAATGTTGTGTGTAAAAAAAGCAACTAGGCAAATACATTTTTTTAAACATCAAATGCGTCGAAAATTATAAAATAAGTTATTAGGTTTTATTAATCGAACGAACTGCATCAAAAATAATGTTAAATTTAGTTAAAAATTAACCCATTTTACGCCTGCAATGGTAGCGTTCAATGGGCACCAAAACGGGTGAATTGAGTGCACTTGAAAAAGCTTCCGCCAACTGACGCACACGCGCTGAATTTCATTGTCAACTTTGGCTGCTAACTTTACGTTAAAACTGTTTCCATTTTTTTTTATCAAGTATCAAGTTTTATCTACCCACTGGTGGCAAAAACTAGTAGCTGCAATGTTTTATAGCAAAAATATAATTAGAGAAAAAAATCACTTTAAATAGAAAATGAAAGTGAAAGTGTGCCAACACACACACAGAGGCACACTTGCAGCTACTTTAAATGCTTTCAGGTCTGACTTTTGTTGTTGTTGCTGTTATTGTCTGTTGCTTGTCGGTTAGCAGTTGCTGTGCGTTTTGGTTTGGTTGATGTTGTTGTTGTTTTTTTTTGTTGTTTTTGCTTGCTCTGTAGGCCTAAAAGAAACTTGGCTTTGAAAATTGTTTCGTTTGTATTTAGTTTCTCATTTCGTTTTTTTTTAATTTGTGTGGTAAGTTTTGTTGTTGTTGTTATTGTTAGTATAGCGCTATCAGTGCTTCTATTGTGTTGTTGTAATTGTTTTTATGTCTGTGTGTAGCTTTATTTATTTTGCATTTCACAAATTACTTCACTTTCATTTTCGTTGGCACACAACTGTGGGGTTTTACCATTTTTTTATACATTTTAGCCATATTTTTGTTGTTGTTGTTATAATTATAAATTTTCATGGTAAATAATTACAGCAGGGAGAGAAAACTTACATGCAATTTTTCATATTTAAAGCGCAAAAGATTTAAAGAAAAAGTTATGCAATGTGAGTGAAACGAGTTTAGGTTAAGTGAAAAATTAATAAAAAATAAAATAAATTAAAAATAAATTAAAAATACAAAATTAATAAAAAAATAAAAAATTCATAAAAAAATAAAAAATTAACAAAAAATTAAAAAACATGATTCAAAGAATATCCAGAGAAACAGATATAAGAAAATCAGAAATTGGTCTGAAAAGTTTACAAACTAACAAGGGTGCAAGAAATGTTTCTTCAAATTTACTTCTAGTTTTCTACATAGTTTCCTTATAAGCCTACATACTTCTCTCAGCGATGAGAAGAAGCTTTCTCAGAAGCTATCCTATGTTTTCCAAGAAGACAACTGACAAAAGAAAAGTGCTTCTTTGTTAGGGTTTTGATAAAATCAGCTTCGAAACCTACAACCTTCCAATTTGCACATTACATTCCAATCCAAACATTATTTTCATCTTTCTTGATCATTTCTGGCCATTTTTATTGCATTTATTTATTTCTTTTTTATTGCAAAAACATATAGAAAATTCTTTCTCTCTTACTTTAGAGTCCAAAAGTCTTTATGTGCAACACACAAACTCCTGCAGCATGTTTGCTTTTCTAGTCTTTGAGTTGCACTCGACTATATCAAAGTGCAAACACACTCACACTTTGTCGCACATATCGACAACAATTTATCTATTTACATTTGTAAATATGCACATATCACAGTCTGTAATCTAAAAGCGCTGATAAGGCGCTACTGCATTGACTGCAATTTGCTGTCAGAAATGAAGACAGCATTCTTGCATTAAGAACAAATCACATAATAACCACAGACAATGGAACTTGGACAGTTGGACGAAAATCGAAAAAAAATATATATAAAAATAAGAGGAAAGACAATGAAGCGAAATGGCCAGCGGCAGTGATGACATGATGACGAAAATATGACAGTCCACTGTACGAAGACAGCGAAGGGGGCCAACCCACAGTGTTGACTACGAAAGTTGGCAAGAGGAAAGACAATGAAGCGAAATGGCCAGCGGCAGTGATGACATGATGACGAAAATATGACAGTCCACTGTACGAAGACAGCGAAGGGGGCCAACCCACAGTGTTGACTACGAAAGTTGGCAATCGCTGACGTAGAAGCAAGAAATACATGGCATGCAAGAAGCAAACACGGGACACGAGTTTTAGCTGTTTGTATGATAAGTGCAATAGAAATGTGTGTGAAAAAATTTACAAGTATGAAGTGAACTGGGGATAAGCGCGAGAGTGTTTGATGGATAACATGAATAAGAATGAAAGAAAAGCAGTTGAAAGAGCATAAAAACAATAGAATGTAGAATATATAATAATAGTTCGTAGCGATTGTCAGTAATGTGCAATTCATAGTTGTAGAGTTACACTAAAATATAAAAATAAAAAAATTATAATAGGTTTGAAAATATTGGCACATCTCTTGTTCAACGCCAAAGAAATTTCACCAGTAGAACAACAGATCCTTGAAGCGACACTATACCAAATTTCAATGCTGTCTGTCTTATAAATTCGAAATTATTCATAATTAGAGATTTGAGTTATACTGCCGCTGCCACGCCCATTTGTGCAATCTCCATGAAATGGAACCAGTGGAACAATAGATCCCTGAAACACCACTGTACATACAAAATTTATTTAAATACAAAATTTCGTTGCTGTCGGTCTTATAATTTCGGTGTTATTCATTACAAAAAATTTCACTTGTATGGCTAGTGCCACGCCCCGTCGTTCAATGGCCATGAAATTTTACCATTGAAACAACAGATTAATTAAACTTTGCCACACCGAATTTCATTGCAGTCCGTTTTACAATTTCGATGTTATTCACTATTATATATTTGACTTGTATAGACAGTGCCACGCCCTTTGGTTCAATATCCATGAAATTTTACTAGTACAACAACATATCTAAGAAACCAAATTTTACAAAATGTTAATGCTGTCCGTCTTATAATTTCGGCGTTGTCCACTATTATAGATTGGAGTTGTATGGCCGGTGCCACGCCTCTTTGTACAATATTCATGAATTTTCACCATTCGAACAACTGATCCTTGAGACGACACTATATCAACTTTCAATGCTTTCCGTCTGAAAATTTCGAAAGTATTCATTTTTAAAGATTTGAGTTGTATGGCCGGTGCCACGCCCCTTCGTTCAATAGCAATGAAATTTTACCTGTGGAACAACAGATCCATAAGTCGAAACTATACCAAATTTCACTGCTGGCCGTCTTATAACTTCGACGTTATTCCATATAATTGATTTGACTTGTATGGGAGATGCCACGCCCTTTCTTTTAATGACTATGAAATTTCACCAACAAAGCAATAAATCTATAAAACGGCGTTGCACCAAATTTCAAAGCTGTCCGTCGTATAACTTCGACGTTATTCTATATTATTGATTTGATTTGTATGGACAGTGCCACGCCCTTTCGTTTAATGATGATGAAATTTAATTAGTGGAACAAAGGGTCTAAGAAACAAAATTATACCAAATTTCAATGCTTTCCATCTTATAAAGTCGACATTATTTCATATTATTCATTTGACTTGTATGGGAGGTGCCACGCCTTCTTGCGCATACATACCAAAAAAAATCCTGAAATCTTCACCTAGTCATACAACCCATTGTGTCAAACTTTTAGATCACTCGGTTCAGTAGTTTCCGGGTCTGTAGTGGTCAAACAGACCAACTTTCGTTTTTATAGTCAGAGATTTTTATTTAAATATGAATTATTTATGTCTTAAAATATATAATTTTTTAAAATAATTTCGATTCACTAAAAGTCATTCAATCCCCATTTGATCCACAAAGTATGAAAACATTGATTTTTCTAAAAAAAAACAACAGAGCAAACCAACTGCAATTTCACATCCTCTCATATCCCAAACGCTCACTTCACTTGGTATCGTTGGACAAGTGCCGCCATTGCGGCTTTATTGCCCACACACGGACTAAGTAATAAAGCAATTAATAGACTATGAGAAGGTGCACAGCTGCCACACGTCAGCACTACCACAATCTAAAAGTTAGCGGCACCACTCATACAGTAAACACGTTCAGCTGTTGTCTGTGTGTCTTTGTACAGCAAAAAACCGTACGGTAAATGCAAAAGTGGACAATCAAATGCTTTACTAGTCGACTATTAAAATTTTCAATTGAATTTGAATTTTTTTTAGTGCGCTTTACCGCTTTCTGCGCTACTTTCACCGCACCGCAGCGCTCAAATTGTGCCTCGCTTGGGTTCAAGTTGTCATAATTTCAGCAAAACTTCTTCAACTTTATTCTGCCAACTTGTGTCGAGTCAAAATAGTCTCAAAGGATTTGTGGCATTGAAATTTAATGCGTTGGTGTTGGCGTTTATTTTGATGAATTATTTTGTATTATTTTCTTAACGTGTAGTTGCTTCCATTTTTTCTGCTGCTGAACATGGCAACCGAAAATTTGTTGAATTCCCTAAAGAAGAAAAAAAAAAAAGTTTTTGCGCCTAAAAGCAGTCTACAATTTTTTCGCATTAATGCCATTAGCGTTGATGAAGGCATGTGGATGACGCGGCTAAAGTGTGTGGGCGCAGCGAAACTGTACAACAATTAAAAAGCAGCTTTAAGAATTATTGTGGTTGCAAGTGCGAGCGAGATGAGAAAGCTGATCACGTTAGACCAAAACTGTGTTCGAAAGACCATTTCTAAGAAAAGTGGAAAGAAAAAGAAGCTATGTAGAAAAATAAGAATAAATTAAAAAAAGTCTTCAATCTTCTTAAGTTGAAAACTTTTCCGATCACATTCGCATTATGTATTTTATATTTTTTGATTTACTTAATTTTTATTATTTTTTCATATTATTATGTTTTCCTTAAATGCTCTTTTCATAGACTTTCTTCTCACCTTGGCATAAAAATGCCGCCATTATCTTCAATCTTTTTAGCTTCAAAGTGCAAGCATTGTAAAAGATTTACGTAAAATTGCCAATGTTTATTTATAAAAAAAAGAAAATACATTCTAAAAAATTTCTTCTTCTTTGTCCTTAATCTCAATTTAATTTTTACGTATACAGTTTTTTATGAATTTCTGGCTCATGTTTTATGGACCTCTCGCTTCATGGTTGAGTGCATTTATTTTGTGCTACTCGAAGGTCTAAAGGCAAACAAGATTGCTTAAAGCTTATTAAGCAACAGCCATACAAGGCAGACAATAATTTATCTCCTTTTTACAATGTAAATTGCAATTAAATGTCATTAAGTTGAAAATTAATGAACACAGCATACAGTCAGAATTTTTCTGTTTAACGACGTCTTTGTTGTTTTTTTTTTTAACTGCACTCGTGTTTTGCATGAATGCAGATAAACATTTGTGATAAAAAGAAAGGAAAAAAAAGAATAATTACCGAATTTTTACACACTGTTTTGTCCTTTTTTTAGCGTTTTTGAAAATATTTTTTCTGATAATTTTTTGTTAACTTAATTTTCGTTGTTTCTTGCGAATTAATGTTTTTGAAATATGTTTATTAATTTTTTTAATTTAATTATGAAATTTTATTTATATATTATATATTTTTATTTTATTATTATTATTTTTTTTATTATAATTATTTTTATTTAATATTATAATTATTTCTTAGTATTTTTTATTTATGTTTTTCTTTTTTTTTAATTTTTTTTTAGATTTTTATCAATTTTGTATTAAATAATTTTTAAAAATAAATATGTTGCTCTAATAAAAGGTTTGAATTTTTTGGACACCACTATATTTAAAAAATTTTTTTTAATCTTCTGAAATTTTGTTTTCATAAAAATTTAAATGTTGTCATTGTTTTCTGTGTGTCACTATTTTTGGAATAATATTATTGATTTTTTTTTATTTTTCAAATAATTTTTTGGTTTTAAGTGACAGTTTTCCATTATATTTTAGGCCCTACTATTTTTGAAATATTTTTATTATTTTCGCATTAATTTGTTGAATTATTTTTTTGTACTAATTTAAGTTTTTCCAATATTTTTTAAGCGCTTCTAATTTTGAAATCATTTTAAATTTTTTTTAAAGTTAGTTTTCATAAAATTTTAGGTGTTATCATTGTTTTTTTGCGTATTTTTTAAATAATATTATTGATTTTTTAATTTTTGAAGTGAATTTTGGGTTTTGAATGAAATTTTTCCATTGTTATTATTTTTAAAATGTTTTTACTAATTTTGTATTAATTTGTTGAATTATTTTTTTCTACTAATTTAAGTTTTCCCAATATTTTTTAAGCGCTACTAATTTTGAAATCATTTTAAATTTTTTTTAAAGTTAGTTTTCATAAAATTTTAGGTGTTATCATTGTTTTTTTGCGTATTTTTTAAATAATATTATTGATTTTTTAATTTTTGAAGTGAATTTTGGGTTTTGAATGAAATTATTCCATTGTTATTATTTTTAAAATGTTTTTACTAATTTTGTATTAATTTGTTGAATTATTTTTTTGTACTAATTTAAGTTTTCCCAATATTTTTTAAGCGCTACTAATTTTGAAATCATTTTAAATTTTTTTTAAAGTTAGTTTTCATAAAATTTTAGGTGTTATCATTGTTTTTTTGCGTATTTTTTAAATAATATTATTGATTTTTTAATTTTTGAAATGAATTTTGGGTTTTGAATGAAATTTTTCCATTGTTATTATTTTTAAAATGTTTTTACTAATTTTGTATTAATTTGTTGAATTATTTTTTTCTACTAATTTAAGTTTTCCCAATATTTTTTAAGCGCTACTAATTTTGAAATCATTTTAAATTTTTTTAAAGTTAGTTTTCATAAAATCATTGTTATTATCACTGTTTTTTGCGTATTTTTAAAATAATATTATTCTTTCTTTTATTTTTGAAATGAATTTTTGGTTTTGAATGAAATTTTTCCATTTTGATTATTTTTAAAATGTTTTTACTAATTTTGTATTAATTTGTTAAATTAATTTTTTGTTGTAATTTAAGTTTCTTCCATTGTTTTTTAGGCGCTACTAACTTTGAAATCTATTTAACTTTTTGTTTTTAAGTCAGTTTTCAATTTTATTGACAAAATTTGTATATTAATTTTTTTTATATAAAATTTTCATATAAAATTTTAATTTAAGTCGGCTTTTTGTTTCTTGAGCCCTACTATTTTTGAATTATTTTTATTAATTTTGTATTAATTTTTCAAATTAATTTTTGGTACTAACCATAGTTGTTTTCGTTCTTTTTTGCGCCCTACTGTTTTTGAAATATTTTTATTAATTTTGTATTAATTTTTCAAAACAAATTTTGTTATGTTTAAAGTTTTTTCATTATTTTTTGAGCTCCACTATTTTTTAAAAATATTTTTAATTAATTTTCTATACCAATTTCACATAACAATTTGCTTTACGTTGATACATCAGGCATCCTATATCGTAAAAAAATTTCAAGACTTATTTAATTTTTTTTTAATATAAAATGTAATGTAATGTAATTTCACCAAATCTTTCTCTCAATTCTTCAAATAGTCAAATGGCCATTGGCAAAAATCAGCAAGTACCCGAATGGAAAATATCAACATTTACTTATACTCATCCCTCATCGCTGACGCTATCTTTGCTGAAATTTAATTTCAGTTTAATTTCGTGTATTCCTTGGCCAGTCGTTTGCATATCTCCCCTCACTCGTTGGTCCCCAACTCGTATAGTATTTTCTGGCCCCTCGTCTTGCCAGCCACATGATGCGCCCAGCATTCAAACAGTGCCGTTTGTTCCTCTATTTGCCTGCAGCAAATGACGCAGAATTTATTACACACAATACAACAAAAATAATAAAAACGAAAAATTTAATAAAAATGAAGCGAAAAGGCAAAACCAACAAAGCTGCGAGAAGTCACTGCAACCACACACACACACACGTACGCGCACACATTCAAATGCAAACACACATGCAGCGCGCCAACGTCGGCTGGCGTTAATGACGAAGGGTGCCGCCAGTGTGTCCCCGCCCAGGTCCCCGCATCGCGCCCATCAGCAGCATTTGCGCTTTGAAGCTCTGTCTTTGCTGGTGCCAAGTGCGTTGCATGCTTTCGGTTCGCATATGCGAACAAGTATCTCTGTTTGGTTGCCGGTTTGTTTGCGTGCGAGCGTGTATACATTTGTGTGTATGTGTGTGTGTGCGATACATTTTCGTTCTGTTTCTTTATGTTCGAGCCATATAAAAAAGTTTACTGCTTCATTTTCGGAATGCAATAATGCGCGCTGTGCAATGTGCAAAGTGTCTGTGCACACTGTAACAACCACAATAAAAACAACATCAGCCACCACACCACTGCCAACGCCAAAAAATATATAAAAATGCTCATACACTGCAACAACAATAACAACAAACCAACCAACCAACCAAAAAAAATGAAGTAACATAAATAAATAATATTTTTCGCCTTGGGGTAGGTCAGCTGCACATTTTCTTTGCTTCAGTCGACGGCGTTTGTCTTCATTGTCGACGGCGTTGTCGTTGTTGTGATCATCGTCTTGTTTTTTGTTGCTGTTGTTGTCATTGCAACACATTCTCCTTGCTTTTGCATCTTCGTCATCGTTTGCTGCCATTGCAGAAATTCTTTTAATGCGTTCTACCCGCATTGTTGTTGCCGCTACCTTTTGTGCATTTCGCTTTGCCTTATTTTGCCTCCTTATGCGCATTGCACCGCTGCATCACACCGTCTGTCTGGTTTTCATATTAAATATTATCGAAATTGAACAGCTTCAACTGGCACCTTTACGGATTATACCCACTTATCTTTCAACTTTTTTCTTTACAACTGTCTTTCCTCCGCCTCATATAAGTTGGAGTTGAATCATTGCCGCTCAGTCGGTGTGATTTTTTTACTTTCAGTTTGCTTTGTATCTCCAAAATTTGACATCAGAAATATTTGGTTTACTCTTCGTCTCCCAAATTTTATTTCAGAAAATATTTGGTTCACTCTTCTTCTCCCAAAATTTCAATTCAGAAATATTTGGTTCAATCTTCATCTCTGAAATTTTTCACTCACAAATATTTGGTTTAGTCTTCGTCTCCCAAAATTTCAAACCAGAAATATTTAGTTTTGTCTTCATCTCCCAAACTTTTAATTCAGAAATATTTGATTCACACTTCATCTCCCAAATTTCAAATCAAAAAATATTTAGTTCAATCACATCTCCCAAATTTTCAACTCAGAAATATTTGGTTCGCTCTGTATCTCCCAAAATTTAAAATCAGAAATATTTCGTTCACTCTTCATCTCTCAAAATTTCAATGCAGAAATATTTGGTTCACTATTCATCTCTGAAATTTCCACTCACAAATATTTGGTTCAGTCTTCATCTCCCAAAATTTCAAATCAGAAATATTTAGTTTTGTCTTCATCTCCCCAACTTTTAATTCAAAAAATATTTAGTTCAATCACATCTCCCAAATTTTCAACTCAGAAATATTTGGTTCACTCTTCATCCCCAAATTTTGTACTCGAAAATATTTGGTTCACTCTTCATCTCCCAAAATTTCAATTCAGAAATATTTGGTTCACTCTTCATCTCTCAAAATTTCAATGCAGAAATATTTGGTTCACTCTTCATCTCTGAAATTTCCACTCACAAATATTTGGTTCAGTCTTCATCTCCCAAAATTTCAAATCAGAAATATTTAGTTTTGTCTTCATCTCCCAAACTTTCAATTCAGAAATATTTGATTCACTCTTCATCTCCCAAATTTCAACTGAAAAAATATTTAGTTCAATCACATCTCCCAAATTTTCAACTCAGAAATATTTGGTTCGCTCTGCATCTCCCAAAATTTAAAATCAGAAATATTTGGTTCAATCTTCATCTCCCAAAATTTCAATTCAGAAATATTTGGTTCACTTTTCATCTCTAAAATTTCTACTCACAAATATTTGGTTCAGTCTTCATCTCCCAAAATTTCAAATCAAAAATATTTAGTTTTGTCTTCATCTCCCAAACTTTCAATACAGAAATATTTGATTCACTCTTCATCTCCCAAATTTCAACTCAAAAAATATTTAGTTCAATCTTTTAATAGTATAAACACAACCAAGTCGTCGTGCGATATTTACGCTGCGAACGTACGCTGTCAAAATTAAAACACACAGCAGCAAATGTGATTGCCCACAACGACGACGACTGCGATATTCGACCGACGACCGGTCGTCCGACGATAGAACAAATTCTAATTTGGTCGCAGTCGTCGTGCGAACCAATCAGCTGTGCAGCTGTCAGCGGTGAAAAACGAAAAAACAAACAAACGAAAAATTGTGGTAAAATTTTGTGATTTGTGGTTTTTCGAGGTTGCAAAGTTGTAAGTGGTTCAAATTTTAATAAAAAATTGTGCCAAATAATCTATTTTGTCTTTCCCTTGCGTATGTTTGGACAAGACGGAGCTCCTAATTGACCGAGCAGCGAAAGAAATCGCGCCCGCACTGGCAGTTGCGCTTCTGATTAGAGTTGCAGGTGCAGCCGGTTTTGTGCTGCCGCACTGTGGTCGCTCCCATAGGCCAAAAATAAAAAATTCCAAGTCCAAATTTTAAAATTAAAAGTAACTACATAGTGTCCTATATAATCAAGCTTTCTAACGGTAAATTTTTTTTGGTTTGATTCTTGCGGTACTTTCTGAAAATAGCATCAGAAGTGAGAACATTTGTTCACTTGATTAGTGCAATGTGAGCAGCGTTTTACAATAATCAATTTTGAAGTGTTAAAACTTTATTAAAAAATCACCAAATTTAAAATTAATAAAAAGGGTATTGAACATACAAGTATTTAACTTAATTTTAGTTAATGAGATATATTTGAATTGAAGTCTACTTAAAAACAAAAATCAAAATTTACTACTACTATATTCTGTGTTTTCCGCCTGACTCCCAGAATTTCACTTAAAGTTTTAGTTGTGTTCCCCCTCGTTGCCCCCATTGATCTTTTTTTTCCTAATACTAAGTCACGTTTTAAGATTATAATGTGTTAGTTTCAGCTGCCAGAATTTGCCAGGCTTCGTGCAATCTTTCATAGACTGAGTGCCTGTATTAAAAATGGGGCGCAAACCCAGAAGTGCAAAAGAAGCTTGGCATTTTGTGCGGTGGTATTGTTGTTTGTTTGTGCTGTTGTTTTTAAGTAAGGTGATGTTAATATAATGCGTATTGCAATTTTTTTACTTTTCTATTTTAATTTCACTTTTAAACCAATTTTTATATACGGTGACTGACACTATTTACATATGTAAATATTTTTGTTATCATAGGTTCTGTGGGGACAGTTTTGGTTTTTTTGGTAATGTTAAAGAGGTTTCCAGTCCAAATGTGGAAGGAGCAAATGGAGCAAAGCGGTTTCAGACCACACAATGTGGGAAAATTAGTAAATCTGGCAGAAGAAATGACATAACAAGATATGCATTTTTAAAGACATTCTCACAAAATGTCGTATTTGACATTTCTATGTAATACTGAATCGCATAACTAAACTTGAACAAGATCGCCCAACTGTAACATATAGCTGCCACAGGAACGATCAGTTAAAAATGTGTCGTATGGAAAACTTTTTCTAATAAAATTTTGAGATATATCAAGATAAAATATGATTTATACAAGTGCTAAATTTTATGTTAAAGCTAAAGCTATGTTTTCAGATTAAAAAATAAATTTTGAAAAATTAAGGAAATATGCGCTCGACACTGCTAAGAGATAGAGATGTATCAATGGTACTGGCTTCCACCTTCTGTTCATAAAATTTTAATTGACGCTCCGTTTTGAGTTAATTACCTGTACAGTGACGCACACAGGATTTCATTTTGGGAGGTTTTGCATACCACTTTGGGCCTAATACTGTTTGAGATCATAATTTTCACAAGCAATTTTTTGATTTGGGGGTTTGAACCCCGCAACCCCCTCCGGTTGCCCCTCTGACCCTGCCTATATATGAATTTTGTCGAGCAAAATCTTGGAAACAATTTGTTTCTCATTAAAAACAAAAAAGAAACAAATTTTTTATCATTTCCTTACATGGGGGCAGGCGTATAGATGTCCGACCACGCCCATTTTCACATGAAATAATTGCCACATTTTTAGAAACAAGTTACCAAAGTTTCTGGCTGATATTTCTGCTAGAAGTATTTTTGACCGCTGTGCCCATATAAGTCCGACCACTGTGTGCCGTGAAGGAATTTGGCTAATATTGCTGCCCCGAAAGTAGCAAAAGTCGTCGCCTGGACAAATCAAGTTTGCGCATATGACAATACGCCCGTTAGTGTAGTGTTAGTGTCGACGAGGTCGATAGCGACATGGTACTGATCAAGGGCGGCGGCGGCTATCTGCTTCAGGAGAAAATAGTGGCCGCCTGCGCGAAGCAGCTTATTGTCATAGCGGACTACACCAAGAACTCGCAGCGCCTGGGCGAACAGTACAAGAAGGGGATTCCGATCGAGGTGGTGCCCATGGCATATGTGCCAATACGGCAGCGCATTGCGGCCATGCATGGCGGTAGCCAAGGCGTGGCCGTGCGTCACGGACAATGGCAACTTCATACTTGACTGGCACTTTGAGCCGACAACGGTTTACGACTGGAAGGCGGTGAATGAAGATTTGCTGCTCATACCGGGCGTGGTCGAGACAGGTTTGTTCGTGGACATGGCAACGAAGGCGTATTTTGGTATCTGTGGTGGTCTGTATTCGAATCTCATGTTTGTTTTGTAAACACGCTGCTTATTACAAAAAAAATACTAATAAATAAATCCTTAGCCAGGTATGTGTCTTAATACAAATTGTTTTTAATCGCGCGGTCCAATGAATCTCGCCAGCGGTTCTCGAGCGAGTAAGTGTTGCATTGCACCTTCAGAAGGACTTCTTGCTGCGCGTCGGCAGCAGACTTTCCTTGGCGTAATTTAATAATGACAGCAGACCCTGTTTCTTGCCGCGCGAGAAATAGTTTGTGACCACATCGTGATTGTCTGTAACCTATATACACATTCAGATTGACCGCCCTCAAAGGACAACAATACCGACGTACCCATATACTCGTTTTCGCGACTTATCGAATTCATGTTCATTTCATTCACTCAAAATAAAAGGCAATTGTGTGTTTGCTGTGTTTGCAGGAATAATAGCTGATGCGAATGTCGCATCATTCTGTTTAACTGTGCGTATTTTCACGACGACGACGCACTGCGTAATTTTTCGGTGCGAATAAATTCGCACGACGACTTGGTTGTGTTTATGCTATAACTCAGAAATATTTAGTTCGCTCTTCATCTCTTTCCACTAATTTTCATTGCTCTTCTTCGTGATTCTTCCTGTATCCTACTTCCTAAATTGTTTATGTTTTTCTTCTATTGTCTTCACTCTCAGTTTTCTTCTTCTACTTAGTTTTGTATTCTCTCTATCGACCAAATCTGCTATCATTCTGTCTCATCCACCATATTTCTCATACACTTTATCCCTGGTCATGATCCTACCTAATTTTGTTAGAGCTTTCTTTTCTACTGTCTTTTCCATATTCGTGTTTCTTTTCCTCCCCTTCTCTGTTGGTTACGCTTTCCACCAAACCTTCTATTTCATTCACTGTTTGCCTGATCTACCTTTTCCCCTAAAGGTGCATCATTCTTCTTAACTTTGTTATTTCTTTCTCTTCTAACATAGTTTCTACTAACGCTTTTTGTTTTTTCACTCTTCTCTGTCTTTTCGCTTTCGACCAAATGTTCTACCTCATCCATAGCCAGCAGTCGAAGGAGAATCTTACTTTCACCCATATAAGCCCAGCGATTTTTTTTTGTCAATATTCGAATGAAACAGTTTTTTTTAAGGTGAAATGGGGTCGGACAATTCAAATTTGAGGTCAACAAGTTTTCCGATTTTTGGTTTTCGAGATATTTGGTGTTTAATAAATCGAACACCTAACTATAAATATATATTGTCGCTATAATCTTACTTTAATGTTGCTGGAGTTGGCATTCGAACCAACGACACCTAAACTTGTGACCCAACGCTTGAACCACTAAGCAATGGCTGCGTTCTCAAAATGTTTATAGATTTTTAGATTTGTTTTCCAATTAATTTTGTATTTTCTCTTATTCCTCTTCTTAATTTTTCATTTTCTCTACCAACTTCTGTTGAACGTTTTTCATTCTTTAGCTGCATTTCTTGCAGCCCTTTCACAGTGATGCCAATCAGTTCTCTATCTACTGTTGCATGTATAGCTAACATTACTTCTTCACACCACTATCCATCACATCTTTTCCCATAATCTCTCCACCTCTCGCTCTATTCTTGTTTTACTATTCCGTTGGCAAATTCTTAATTTTATGTTCGCATACAACAAAAAGCACACATAACCAAAAAATTGAACGCGACAACATGGCGACGCATTTACCCTCCAAAAAAGAAAAAAAATGCATTTCTCTCCCCACACCCCGCACGCCACGTGACCATTTACAGCGCTGCGTCATCATTGCTCACGCGCTGCGTGCATTTTTGTGCACAAATTCGCGTTGCACACATTTACCAACACGGCCAAAACTGCTGATGATGCATCCAACTGTTGTTTTTTTTTGTTGTTTTTATTGTTGCTGAAGTCGGTGACTGTGTGGTAGCTGGAAGTTTAGAGCAAACCATTTTGAGGAATGCAACATTGACAAACACGGCAGCAGTCAGTGCGTTTTCTTCAAAGATTTTTTTATATAAAGTCATCAAGTTTTGATACTTTTATCAAGTTTTACAACTTTTTGAAAGATTTTAATATGAGTTTGTAGTTTGAAATACTCCGATTTCTCTTCAGTTTTATATTTCTTTGAAGTGTGCGACCCAAAGAGTTTTAATTCAATAAAACTCTCTCTTCACTTTCAGTTTTCAGTTTTAACTTTTGACCTTTGTGTCCTTCAATCTGCTCCAATTTGCACTCTGTTACGCAGCAAAAATAAATAAATAGAATAAAAATACAAATAAAAAATTAGTTTATGCTTTTTCTATGACACATGCCTGCATTTCCTTTCGGGCGATTTGCGTGCGTGCGTCGAGTTTGCCTTTGCATCTATTTCTATTTTTGCAGACTCATCTGGCGCTGGCAAATGTCGTCATTGGCATTTTTGTATGCGATATCCTCGACCCAAGGATCCCACTTTAACCCAATCGAAGCCACTTTTCTCTCTGCATTATATCAGCAGCAACTTTTGTCTGTTTCGACTACGTTGTCACTTTACGCAGCTTTACACATGACTTATCTGCATTCAAATAAATCTTGCACTGTCCCAGCCTCATTCTGCTTACCTCGTTTGTCTCTTTCCATCGTACATCCATTAATTCTTCACCAATATTTCCATTTACTGAATCAATATAAAAAATTTGCTGTACCAAAACAATTTACATACAATAAATATTGATTTTAACTCATCTCGCGCATACACTTTTTCTTAAATACTCAACTCGTTTTTTTGGGAAAATATCACAAAATAAATAAATAAAAGTGTAAAGTTTTGCATTTAAGCCACTGCAGTGGTTGGCCGTTGACAAAGCGCATGACATCATCTGCGTCATCATCAGCCACAACCACATCGGCGTCCATTACCCAAGCGTCATCCACATTCCTCATCATACATTAGTGGTAAAACGTAATGTCACTGCACATACACAAAAAATCATTTCCAAGTGATGCGTAGAAATTCTCGCATATATCGAGTGAGTGTAGCTCGAACATGAAGTTGAAAATTTAAATTGTTCATTAGAATCGATCGTTTGAAAAGATGCACTGCAGTCAACAAACAGTAGACAGCACTAATTCGTATGCTACGAACGTATTTTAAATATAAACTTGTCTTCAAAATTTAAGATAAACTTTTTCATAGAAGAACACAGCTTTAAATCTCACCACATTTAGCTCCAGGCCTGGTTAGTGAGTTGTAAAAGTTGCTGCTTCAGGCTTCTAAGCATTAAACTAAATCCAAAAGAATTAGCATCATTGTAGCCAAGGAACCATCAAAGGGTCACTGCCTGGTGAAAGTCCATGCTAAAAAGTTCGACACCATGCGTCCAGGTTTGACATTTGTCTAGGTTTGACATCATTCGTCCATCCTCGACATTATTAACAGTAAAATGTTCACAAAGTACAGAGAGTAAGGTGTAGTGAAAATCTTCTCTGCCTCTATCTCGCGATCCCAAGATGAGAATTGGCTCACTTAGGTACTTTGTTGATTCCGAAAATGAAGAGGGCCTTCCTACAGTGTCCCACTAATCTTCTCTACAAAGGCATAATGTACTACTAATGTCTACATATGTACGGTTACTATTAAACTCAAGGATGTCCATCTGGTAACGCTAAGGATTCGAACCAAGCTATGCGAGGTCTTTGGGCCATCCAGTTTAACTTATCCTTACCTAACCGCAACTAAATCGTCAGTATTTTTATTGCTTAGTGAAATCAAGCCAGTGAACAGTGAGTTCTGGTTCAATGGTTGTTGCATCAAACCACAAATAAAAGGTCTTTGGTTCGAATCCCAGCACTCGGCATAGAAAACTTCTCTTTCGATTGCTTTCGGCTGCCATTTCAGTAGGCAATGACTTTAATCTTAGACTTCAGCCATCAATATTTTAGACTAATAGCAGTCATGACTTAATGGTTGCTTTATCAAACCACAAGTTTAAACATTTTAGGTTCGAATCTCAGACACTCCACAAAGAAAGTATACTTTCTGCAGATTTCGACTGAAGTGATTCTGATATAGAAAACTCCTCTTTTGGCAGCTTTCGGTTCTATCCTCTGTCCTCTGTCCTCCATCCTCTATCCCTCTATCTTCTATCCTTTATCCCTCTATCCTCGATCCTCTATCCCTCTTTCCCTCTATTCTCTGTCCTCTATCCCTCTATCCTCTATCCTTTTATCCTCTATGCTCTATCATCTATCCTCTATCATCCATCATCTATCCTCCATCCTCTATCCCTCTTTCCCTCTATCCTCTATCCTCTATTCTCTATACCTCTATCCTCTATCCCTCTCTCCTTCTATGCTCTATCCTCTATCATCTATCCTCTATCCTTCTATCCTCTATCCTCTGTACTCTATCCTCTATCCTCAATCCTCAACCCTCTATCCTCTATCCTCAATCCTCTATCCTTCCATCCTCTATTGCTCGATCCTCTATCTTCTGTCCTATATCCCTCTATATATTATCTCTCCTCTTTCCTCTATCCAATATCCTCATCCTCTATCCCTCTATCCTTCTATCCTCTATTGCTCGATCCTCTATCTTCTGTCCTATATCCCTCTATCCTCTATCATCTTTCCTCTATCCTCTATCCAATATCCTCTATCCTCCATCCTCTATCCCTCTATCCTTCTATCCTCTATTGCGCGATCATCTATCTTCTGTAATCTATCCCTCTATCCTCTATCATCTCTCCTCTATCCAATATCCTCTATCCTATATCCCTCTATCCTTCCATCCTCGATCATCTATCTTCTGTCCTCTATCCCTCTATCTATCCTCTATCATCTCTCCTCTATCCTCTATCCAATATCCTCTATTCTCTATCGTCTTTCCTCTATCCTCTATCCAATATCCTCTATCCTCCATCCTCTATCCAATATCCTCTATCCCTCTATCCTCGGTCCTCTATCCCTCCATCCTCTATCCTATCCTATCCAATCAAAAGCGGTCAAGTCCTCAGTCAAGTCCTCCTCTCATTGGTTGAAGCTCTTATTAAAGCTGTGATGTTGCTCATTCTGCTTGGAAATCGTCATACACATTGCCATATGGAATCTATCACTCACTCTGGCAACTCAGCGACCTTCAAGCCCACACACCGTTCAATTGCCAAACTGTCCGCTTAACCTAACCGAACCAATTAAAACTTTTCGAGAACAACTAACTAGCCACCAATTTCAATACATTTCCATAAATTTACTGCGTATCAAAGTCTGCAAATGCAACACGTGACTCGTGACTGTTTGCTTTGGCAATTCAATTTCATTTTCATTTCAATGCAATACAAATGCACTCATATTTCCAATGCTGTTTCTAATGACACAACAAATTGTCATACAGCAACAGCAAATACTGTTGTATCAAAAGCAGCGAAATTCTGCTACGAAAGCACACAACGAATATTTGTGAACGTGTCGATGGCGCTGATTGCACATAATGCACAGCACAGCAAATGACTAATGCCGCGCATATGCCAAGGCGAACGAAAGTGCAATTAAATGTGGTGCAAAGCCAGCGAAATAAAATTATGAACAATGACACCAGTGTGGAAAGTGTATTCGATTTCAGGAGATTGAATATCGATAGATATGGAAATGGTGAGACGAATTTCTTTTGTAATTATGTCTAATCTAGTTTGGACTTGAGTACAGTCCAGTTCAGACAGAATACTATCACTTAAGGTTCCCTGTTCCCTACAAAATACTCATATATTGTTAATTAGATAATTTGAGTTTGATCAAAAGGCCAAACTGATTTACTTATAGATCCAAGAATTGAATTCTCTGCCACAAATGTGTGAAGACTCACAATCGGATAATAAGATTCGCTAATGAAAACACAATGCAATTCTTGCAACCGAAACTTGGCTGACAGCATTAATGGCTCTTTTTGGCTGTAAACTAGTGTAATCAGCGTTACTCTAGTGGCCAGTTGTGATATAGATGAGAAGAGAAGAGAAGACAGTGTTGTATGACAGTATATGTATGTACGTACACACTCGTATATCAATTACGTCTGAGACAACAGAAATTAAAACGCGCATTAGGACACATTGTGTTATTTGCTGCAAATAAATTTGAGTAAATTACATATGTGTGTTGATAGAAAAAATCATAAAAAATACTAGACAAATACATTTTTGCAAGAGACATTTGTTCTTTGCTTTACTGCATTTAAACATGGAAAGTTGTCATGACTTGAAGTCCAGTGTGCAGCTTGTAGAACTCAAAGTTAAGACAGTAACTTGCATAAATTTCTTGTAGAATAGACCAACAGATTTTTATGATTTTTCAAAAGCTTAACTATTAACTAACTATTCTCGTATCCTTGTTACAAGTTTTCTAAATAAAAACTTCTCTATGAATCTACCCACAAAAAAGTAAAAGACTATTCTGAGCAATCAAATCCAAATAAACTTTCCATGTGAAAACGACGTCAAAGTGAAGTCAAGTAGGCAACTCTGTACAGTGGAAATGACATGCTCATTAAAATTGCATTAATTTGTGTAATTTATTAGCCACAAACATGTTAAGAGGAACCTCTTAACACTCGAGCATTGTCAAGCGTAAACAAACAAAAAATTCATAAGTCAGAAAGGTGCACAGGACAGCTATGCGTCCTAAAGTACAAAGGTAGACAGACAATAGTAAAATTCCTTACACTGTGCGACAAAGCAGAGCTTTGTTTTCTTTATTCAATCCATGCAAACATGACTTTTTCATCTTTTCCAATCTTATCTTGAACTGGCTACGTTAATGATAAAATCAGGAAATGATGGGTCTGTCATTTATCGGCGACAGTCAACAACTTCTCCTTTTCCTGGGCTTATGTCAAATGCCACCTGGGCTTTGAATTCATGCCAAGTGAACGCTTGAGTTGATGGTTGGGTACTTTACTCAGGTAGTGGTTGATGTATGGGCTACACTGCTAGCACTGATTATGAAGTACTATAATACAACTGATGATGGATGATGCTGCTGCTTATTATTTAAGTGCCCCTTGTGCTATCGGGTAATGCTAAGTTAACGCATATATATAGTATAATGGTTGGGGACTTTGCTAAAGCAATGGTTGATGCATAAGCTACACTATTTGCCTGCTTCACATTGCTGATCGTGGAGTACTACAATACAATGCTTATTATTTACGTGCCACTTAAAGGTTTAGCTAATGCTAAGTGAACGTATCTACATGCTAAAGGTTGGGAACTTTGCTAAGGCAATGGTTGATGCATAGGCTACACTATTTGCCTGCAATGTGAAGCATATCGTGCAGAACTATAATACATTGCTTATTATCTACGTGTCCCTTGAAGTTTTAGCTAATGCTAAGTGAACGTATGTACATGCTAAAGGTTGGGGACTTTGCTAAGGCAATGGTTGATGTATAAGCTACACTATTGCCTGCAATGTGAAGCAGATCGTGGAGTACGATAATACATTGCTTATTATTTACGTACCACTTGAAGTTTTAGCTAATGCTAAGTGAACGTATCTACATGCTAAAGGTTGGGGACTTTGCTAAGGCAATGGTTGATGCATAAGCTACACTATTTGTCTGCTTCACATTGCTGACCGTGGAGTACTTTAATACAATGCTTACTATTTACCTGCCACTTGAGGTTTTAGCCAATGCTAAGTAAACGTATGTACATGCTAAAGGTTGGGGACTTTGCTATAGCAACTGCTGATGCATAGAATACGTCATTTGCACGCTTCTCGTTGCTGACGTTGTTTGCAACCTATATAAAAATATTCATTCAAGTAATTTTTTTAATCCAATTTAAAGTCCTAAAATTTGACTTTTACTTTCAATTTGTATTTGGCCTATGTTCATAAAATGCTTCAACATGGTACTTAATTGCTTTGTTAAACTCATTTGCTTGTAGAAAAAATTTTGAAAAAATGTAAAAATCCAATAAAAAAAACGCTACACAATCTGCAAAGCAAGTGTCAAGAATTTTTTGTCGCTTTGCTTTACGCCCTCAAAGTTGGCTTAAAATGGAAATTGTGAAAAAGTGCTGTGACTGACACTGTGTGGGCGTGCCGTTTGGGTAATTTTCGCACACCAACAACAACAACTACATCAACAAAAAACAACAAGACAGTAAAAAACAACGACAGCATTGCTGCCTTTTTTGCTTTCTTTATTTGTGCACTTAAATTGCGCCTCGCCTTAGCACGTAAAATGTTTCGCGTCAATACATACGAACACATTTTCGTTTGCATGTGTGTATGTGCGAATATGTGTGCGAAAAAACCGCACGTATGCACACCATAAAAGAGTTGTGTGGCAAGTGCGGAGGCGATGCGGGGCAAAGGCGCCGCTAGCCCAGCCCGAAAAGCAGCACTAATTTTCATTTTCACTTTCTGCATTTTGTTTTTAAGTCCACTTTTTTTTCGCTATGCCCGCATCTACTGGTATGGTTGTTGTTTGCTGTTGTAATTGTGCGCTGTGCAGCTGCTACGTGTCTTTCATTGCATTGCAGACAGCGTGCGCAGTCACTCAGCAAAATACACTGCACGCACACACCGCCAAACACACACACACACACTCACATATGGACTTGGACAGCAACACACCGTCAAGTTAGCCAACCTAAGCAAATAGCAAAAGCAGCGTTGTTGCAACGTTGTTTTTTTCTCCCTCCATTTTTTTGTTATCTCTCTTTCACTTCGTTTTCTAGGAATCACATTTTCGCGCATTTTATTGCAGTTTAACATGCAATTTCAAATTTACTTTTTTTATATCTGTCACTCCCACTTCAGAAACGTTCTTACTTTCGTTTGATGTGCTCCTGTTGTTTTGTTCTTGTTGCTGTGGTTTTTGGTCGATTTGTGTGTGAGTGTGTGTGTATTGTTGTCGTTGTTCGCTGCATTATCATACACCATATTAGGCTTTTATGTGTGCACACGCGAAATTGCTTGATTTATGTTGGCAGCAATTTTAAGTACTTGTAATTACTGGCCGTAATTAATATTAAGTGGCAAAAATTACCACTAAACTGTGTGCAACTAATAAGTGTGGGCAATAAGCACTTGTTTGCAGGTTATAAATTAACATAATTTGTCATAAATCACTAAGAAATTACATAGAATTACTAGTTAATTACCACTATTTGGTATGGTAGGGAATTCATTGAAGTGCAGTGTATGCAAAAAGTTAAAAAATTATCTTTGATCGTCTGAAATTAGCATAAAAGGTCATAACTCACTGATGGATTACATGGAATTACTTGCAATTACTTATTAATGGAATTTTTTATGAAAGGGATTTCAGTGAACAACATTTCGGTATTAAAATTAACTCGAAAAAGTATGCAAAATATCTCTCATTGCCTAAAATTAACATAATAGGTCATAACTCACTGATGGATTACATGGAATTATTAGCAATTACTTATAAATTAAATTTTTATGAAAGGGAATTAAGTGAACAACATTTTGATATCTAAGAGAACTCGAAAGTGTATGCAAAGAGTTTAATTAATTGCCTTCAATTTGTCATAATTACTGACAGATTACATGGAATTACTAACTACTAGACTTTTATATTGCAGGGAATTCAATGAACAACATTTTGATATTGAAGTGAATTCTGAAGTGCATGCAAAAAGTTAAATAAATACCTTTCGTTGTCTAAAATTAGATAAAATGGGTCATAGCTCAGTGATAGATTACTTGGAATTACTAGCAATTACTAATTACTGTAATTTCATATTGAAGGGAATTCAGTGAACAACATTTTTAAATAAAATTAACTCAAAATACATGCAAAGAGTTAGTTAATTACCTTTAATTTGCCATAATTACTAATAGATTACAAGGAATTTTGAATTACTGGAATTCTGTATTGCAGGGAATTTAGTGTAAAACATTTTTGCATTGAATTGGACTCGAAAGTGTATGCAAAACTCTATAGCTTATTCTTGTTCTATAAAAACGAATTAAAACTCAGTGTAATCAACTGTAATTAAATGTTGTTGCAAGTATCAGTAAAATGTTCAGACTATATTTTAGTTTTTAAATCCAGTGTTTTTTGGTTAAAAAAGTATCATACAAGTCAGTTTACTCCAGAGACCATTATTTTCTTACGAGAATTAACTAAGGCTGAAAGTAATCTGTTGTAATTAAATGTATTTGCAAATTATCACTAAAAATTTACTGTTGATTTTAGTTTTTATATGCAATATTTTATTCTATTTTAAATTTTTTGTAGCTTTAGTTGGTAAACTAACTTTTGAAAAGTTTTAAATAACCAATACATTTCATACAACGAAAAATGTTGGTAATGTGCAGTAATTACAAGTAATTAAGAGTAAAAAATGTGCACAAAGTTTGCGGTTTTTGAAATTTGTGTAATGCTCTGTTTGATACTTCAAGGTTTTATTGACTTTTGAATTATTTCAAAGTAATTAAACGGTATTTGCAAGTAATTAGGATACTTGTCCACACACAAAGTTAAATTTTTTATAGCTTTTCTTGGTAAAATAAGTTTCGAACCACTTTTGATAACTAATACATTTTATACAACTAAAAAAATTTGGTAATGTGCAGTAATTACAAGTAATTGAGAGTATGAAATGTGCACAAATTTTAAGGTTTTTGAAAATTTTGTATTGCTCTGTTTAGTACTTCAAGCTTTGATTGATTATTAAATTATTTCAGAGTAATCGAAAGGTAATTGCAAGTAATTAGGAAAAGTGAATGTGCGCAAAGTTAAATTTTTTATAGATTTTCTTGGTAAAATAAGTTTCGAACCGATTTTGATAACTAAATACATTTTATACAACCAAAAATTTTGTAATCTGCGGTAATTACAAGTAATTAAGAATATGAAATGTGTAAAAAGTTAAATATTTGTGGAATTTTTGTGATGTTCTGTTTGATATTTCAAGGTTTTGTTGGTTTTTGAATTATTTCAAAGTAATTAAACGGTATTTGCAAGTAATTAGGAAAAATAGATGCGCACAAAGTTAAACTTTGTGTAGCTTTTGCTGGTAAAACAATTTTTGAACAGTTTATAATAACCAAGATATTTCATAAATCTGAAAATTTAGGTAATCTGCGGTAATTACAAGTAATTAAGAACATGTAATGTATATAAAGTGAATGATTGGTGGAATTTTTGTAATGCTTTGTTTGATACTTCAAGGTTTTATTGATTTTTGAATTATTTCTAAGTAATTAAACGGCGATTGCTTGTACTTTAAAACACGTAATTAAACAAATTTGCAGTAATTATTAGTAATTAGCAGTACTCTGAAGCTCAAGAGATCTATTTTTGTAGACTTTTTTTGTATATTTCAAATTATTTTATTGAACTGTCATATTTAACAGTCATTAAGTGGTAATTACATGTAATAAAACTACTTGGAACTAACTTCCACACCAGCATTTTCTTCTCCCCTCCATCTTACCCTCGTTCAATCACTTCTTCTTTAGTATACTTATACTGTCTGACAACGAATATATCACGTACTACACACTGCTTCGTTTCTGATTAAATGTGAGCTTATATAAAACGCCTAAAAGCATACTTTGCGCAAGATAAAGTCAACATCAACATCTTATCTCATGTTGTTGCCGCATAACAAATGTTCAATAATATTAATTACCAACTTTTCGTTACTGGGGCCCACGACACTGTCGCTCGCTTTGCCAATATGAGTGAAAATGTCAGTTGTTATTGTTTGTTGTTATTGGTGCGACGAGTGCACTTTGCGTAAGCCAGTTACCGTTGACAACCGTCAGATAATAAGAAATTGAAGATGCAATAGCAACGACAATAACAATAACAACAACAATAACAATAACCGATGGCAATATATTTTGGTAATTGCCTCGAAGCCAAAAAATCCAACGAGCAACACAACACATGTACAGTCAATAATGTTGGCAAAAATGAGTAAAAGTTTGAAATTAGCAACAGGTCAACGTAACACACGCTCCATTACCGATAAACACACACACACACTTACAGATGAGCTGTTAAATTAGATGAAAAATCCTATCAAGCATAGGGTAAATGGGGCTCCCGTTGGCTCATTTAATTACTGCTAGCAGTTGAAAGTATTTAGGACTTATGGGCACTTGAACTTATTGCCACAAGAATGAAAGTGAAAAGTCATTAATTTATTTGCGTTTGTTTTTTGTTGCTCAAAGACAACAGCTGCAGTCTAAGTTAACACTTTCATTTAGTCTTTTTTCATTGTTCTCTTTCGCTCCTCATGACGCTCATTGTATCAATCATAATTAAGTAGAAAATTTTACATAATATCTACACGACACGCTTTCTTCATTATCTGTGCCCAACGACAGCCGGCTCTGACAGTGTCTGCCTCGTCAGAATGCTTTCCCATCAATTCAATTCAACGCACAACGAAATGAACAACAACAACGCATGAACAAAACTGAACAACGCACACAAGTGTAATAAGACATGAGAACGTGCGTTAGACATTTAATTAGACACATATCAAATATCGCAGCCAAACACACGCAACCGCCCCCGTACCACATTCGCACGCACTCAACTCAACTCGAATCAACTCTGATCAACTCAGCTCTCCTACCACACAAACTTCGCCCACTGCTTGTAGAATTGTTGCACCATGAATGTACTTCGCCCTTCTACCCACCCTTAACACCTCGTTGGCGCTGTTGAAACACGCAGCCTTTTCAAGCGCCTAAAATCATGCTAAATTCGTTTGATATTTCCTCTCTTAACCTTTTTTTCTTTCAAAATTGATCAAACGAGTTGAAATTGAAATGAAAACATGATTTGTTTTAATATTATTTTTTATTTTAAAATGTTTTTTGTTTGGTTTAAATTGAATGGCTGTTAGTTGTATTTCAAGCATTCGTTACTCTTGTCTGTGTTTATATCTGTCTGTACAATTGTAGGCAGCTGCAAAGTTCACACATAAATGTTGTTCTTCGGCTGTCTTCACCAGTGTTTTGTTGCGATTCCAGCAGCTGCTGGCAATAATTACAAGCTTGTGTTTTTACAATAAAAACAACAATAGCAGCTGTGACGCAATTGTTGCTAATAGTGCTAACTGTGCTTTTGAAACTGTTGGGAGACTGTTATGAGAAACATTGTATATGCGAATTAATTGAAGGTTTTTGCTAATGCAAAGACTCATATATATTTCGAAGGAAGGAAGACAACTTAACAAAAGCTTCTAATTTGCAACAAAACGAAGATACATTGAACAACATAGAATACTATAATTAAATGTTAAATGAGTGAAATCAACAATAAATGGTTAACAAAAATATAAAATGTTAGATATGCGAATTCAAAAATAAAGCGAAAAGAAAATACATGTTTTTCTGAACAATACATGCTTACAAAAATACAAAATATTAGAAAATAAATATATAACTCAACAATAAATGCTCACAAAAATACAAAATATTAGATATACAAATTCAAAAGTGCGTCGAAAAGGAAACAATTGTATTACTAAACCAGAAATTTAGAGTTTTTGATTGTCTCTTGCAGACAAGCGTGGAAAACATCGAAAAAAGTTAAAATCAAACATTTACAGATCCTCAAAGTCATAGAAAAGCATATTTCTATGTTTTTACAAAACATCGAAAACATAGAAATTTGTAAGAAACTAAAGGAAAGGCTTCAGTGGCCTAAAACATTTCTAAAAATACATAAAGATATAATTTTGTCATAAAAACAAAGATGAAAAAAAAACATAGAAACGTTGATAGCACGAAAATATGGCGTAATTTAAAAGCAAATAAGTGGAAAGGGATATGAATGAACTAAAAACTTTAAAAATCATAACAAAGCTTGTTTTCTATGTTTTGACAAAACATGGAAAACATATAATTTTGTAGCAACTAAAAGAAAGGCTTCAGTGGTTTAAAAAGTTTCTAAAAAGGCATAAAGATATAATTTTGACATAAAAAGAAAAATTAGAAAACATAGAAAAACAGGGCGTAATTGAAAAGCCCGAAAGTGAAATAAGATATGAAAACTTTTCCCAAAATAAACACTGAGGTAAAACGGAAACATAGAATTGTTTGTGAGCATTTAAAGAACACAAAAAAATAGAAAATTACACAACACACGGTGCATTCCAGATGTTTTTGAAAGCTCAAAATCATAGATAAGTAAGATTTCTATGTTTTGGTAAAACATCGAAAACATAGAATTTTGTAGGTAACTATAAAAAGGCTTTAGTGACCTCAGAACTTTGTAAGAAAGCATATAGAGATACTTTTGCCATAAAATCAAAGGTTAAAAACATAGAAACGTTAATATCAAAAAAACCAGGCGTCATTTAAAAGCAGGAAAGTTAAATATATATACATATATAAAAATGAATCTTACGATATTTAAAAGCGCTCCAAGTAAACACTAAAGAGAAAATAAAACATAGAGTTGTTTGTTAGCATTTTGAGAACATTAAAAAAAAGTAAACTATTACACAACCCTCAAAATCATAGAAAAGCGTGATTTCTGTGTTTTGAGAAAACATCGAAAGCATAGAATGTTATATTTATTTATTAAAACATGGCGTCATTTATAAGCCAGAATATGAAATAAGTTTTGAAAAAGCATTCAAAGTAAACCTAAAGTAAAATAAAAATAGAACTGCTTGTAAGCATTTAGAGAACATTGAAAGAAAAAAATTATGCAACACACAGTGTGTTCCAGGATTTTCTAAAAGTAACAAGAGTTTTGATTTTTTGACATAACCGAGAAATTTTATACAAAAAAACAGTCTTTTCGAACTCAACACAGTGATTTTCACAGTTTAAAACATGTAGAGTATTTTATATCATCAGCCTAGATGTCCTTCAGCATGTCGGTACAAACCTTTTGCTTTGGCTTCTACGTACTGAAAACACTTTTCTTTCATTAACAAATGCATTATTTCTAAACGATTAAAGGAACACGGCAAATATGAAAAGTAGTTGATGCTTAAATTGCCATTTAATTTTGTCAAAAAATCAGCCACAAGTATCTATCCATGAGATTGCGTCAGTCAACAATCCGTGCATACACTTTTCATTAGCCCAATGTTTAGTTAAAATGCCGCAAATTGATGTGAATGAAATGAACTTGAACTGAACTGAAAATGAAAATGAAAATGTTGACTGATCTTTGATGACTTCAAACGCTATTTTGATGGATCACCTAAAAAAATTGGCCAAAGTAAACATGAAAGTTAAGAGAATTGGAATTGGTGGAATTTTTTGGAGAAATAAATATTCCAATTAATTTTTAAAATATTCAATAAATACAGAAAAGTTAATATATATGCAAAGCTATAATTTGTATGCAAAACAGAAACCACGAAAGTAACAGCACCAAAGAAAAAAAGAGTAAAACCCAACAACCAACAGTAAAAAACAAAAATTTGCAAATGAAACTAATTAAAAAAGTAATAAGTGTAACATGTACAGCGTGCATGGGCGGGGCTACATATGTATCTATCTTTGTACATATGCAGTGGCGCACACACGATTTCATTTGGAGGAAACAGCTTCCGTTCTTAACTCTTGAACCGAATACCAATTGCACTAAAATTTGCAGCAAAAGTTTGTGAGAAACAAATTTTTGGGGTTGAACTCCCCTCAAATCCCCTCGTGCGGTAATGTATTTACGTAGTGTGTGAGTTATTATGTATGTTAGCTTACTAGCGAAAATTTGGTTAGAAATATGAGTAAATACCCGTGCAGCCAAATGAATATGTGGACATCCGTGAGGGCAGTTGAGTTGAGTGGGGTACATACATACATACAAACAGGTGTGTGTTTTATGCCAAAATTGGATAAATTATGAATCAGCGCAAACACAAAACAAAAAATGGAGGTGAGCTAATATAGCAAACTGTCGAGCAGGCGAATGGGAAAACTGGAAAAAGAAAAGAAAAAGCTAATCGATGAATAACTGAGTAACATAGCAAATGTGCTTAGTTGGGCTGTGGTGTTGGGAGACAATTAGCCTAACAGGCAGACAGCTAAATGAGCAGCAATACAGCAGTCTGCAGGGCCAACAATCACGCAAACGAAGTAGACAGTAAGAGGCAAATAGACTAAAATGGGCGGAGGATAGTCGGATAGGATGGCGTGCATATCTATCGTATGCGTATTTGACTATATCAGCGATGTCTGACATGATGTGACAGCGAAACTAATAAATAAATATTCTATATTACCAACGACAAAAACAACAAAAATAAGATTTGTGCAACCATGAAAAAACATTTATATTCAGAATTTGTTTGAAAGTAAATAAAAATGGCAACAAAAATTTCAGAAAATCAAAAAATGTTGATTAATTTAAAATATGAGTTTTTCGTTAATATTTTAAGTTTCGTTAAGTTTAAAATTATAATTTTGCATTTTCCAATCTCGAAAAAATCATTTCTATTCAGAATTTGTTTGAAAGTAAATAAATATTGCGAAAACAATTTCAGATAATCTTAAAAAATTTTGATTAATTTAAAATATGAGTTTTTCGTTAAGATTTTAAGTTTTAAATTATAATTGTGCATTTTCCAATCTCAAAACAACATTTCTATTCAGAATTTGTTTGAAAGTAAATAAATGTGGGGGGGAAAAATGCATAATATATAAAAAAATTTTGAGAAAAATGAAATTTGAATATTTCGTTTAGATTTTAAGTTTCGTTAAGTTTTAAATTAGTATATTGCTAGCTCTAAAAAAGTTGATAAGAAATAGAGAGATAGAATTTAATTGCTTTATCTGACATACTTCGATTATATTAACAGAAAAATTAAAAAAAATCTGTTTTGCCCCAAATTTTTGGTAGTTAAATGTTTCGTCAAGTCAAATGACTGCACCAAATGTCCAACAGCAAAGCTTCTAATACTTAAAATCACAGTTTGGTACTTATTAATTTTAAAAACTATTACTTATACACAATCCTTCGGTTAGATTAAGTTTCGTCAAGTAATGTTTTCTTCGTTAAGCTGCTCAGGACACAAAAAGAAAACATCTATGTTTATTTAAATACAAAAATTAGATAAGATTGCTTTCAATTATGTTAACTTACTAAAGTTTTCAGTTTTAATAGGCTAAAAATCTTCGTTAAGTTCACTAACAGCACAAAACCGCACACCCAATTGCTCTATTTGCCTTCAAAGCACAAAATTATAATGACTCAATGTTATAAACATGTCATTGTAACATATAGCATCACTTTCGTCAAGTTCGAAAGTTTCGTCAAGTTTGCAAATTTAATAGAATTCCACAAAAAGTAGCTCAATTCACTCCAGTTAGCCTAATGGAGTGAAAATAACTGTCAATAAAACTTTCGTTAAGTTCGTAATGCTTATAAAATCGCTTAATCATGCACAAGAATGTATAATTTCCGCATAAATTCCATATGTCACGCAGAACAAATACGTAAATTTATGAACAGAGCCAGTAAATCGACAATGCACGCAATTTCCTCAATTCTCTGCTTTTGCATTTTTTTCATTTCCGTCTTGCCTAACCAACACAAATGAGAAATGTGCGCTTTCGTGCTGGGTTCTGCCGAAATTCTAAAAGCCATTTGTTGTTTTTTGTTTTTGCTGCACCAAAAAGGTTATTGTCGCAGTGTTTTTTTGTATTGTTTGTGCTTGTTGGGTTTAATGCGCTTAATTAACAGTGATTCGGTGTTGTTGTTGTTGTTGGTTTTGTTTTCGTGTATTGTGTAAATAACTGAAATTCATTTCTCTCATATTTTGCTCATACATTTATTTTTTTATAAAACCACCAACAAACGAGATGCCAAAAGGCGCGAGGTGAGTGCCCAACAGACGGCACTATGCAACAGCGAGTTATAACAACAACAACAAGTAAGCGTTAAAAATTAGCGACATGCAACGCAAGGAAACGCCAGCCGCACACACGCAGACAGCGCCGTCACATCAGATACGCCGGATATCGTTTCCGCGATACAAATGGCCGATAGGGCGCGATGTCTGCCACTGGCGCTACGTACATACACTGCCCCAAAAATATACGAAAATACAAAAACAACAACAACAGCAACACTTTATGTGTTGTCAGCTAAGAGCCAAGCGGCGACGGCAGTGGCGGCAGAAAATCTGAAAGGAATGCCTTGTTCTCGTCGCTGGTGTGAATCATGTTGCAACACATTTACTGCTGCTGTTGTCGTTGTTGTCTGAGGCGCTCAAAAGATTTCCTTGTTTATGTGCCCCTGTTGTTGTTGTCGTTGTTTGTGTTTGCTGCTGACTTACGACCATTGGGAACTGCAACACAACGCAAAAGCCATAAAGTTGCAGAAAAGCTGAAATTTGTTGCTGCTGCCGTTTTACATGCTGTTATGCCGTTTGGCATTTCTTGTTGTTGTTGCTGCCGCTTTCAAATATTTAATGTTGCATGGCAAATTAAATTTCTAAATTGCAGCTGTCGCCATTTTTGCTCTCCAGCACGACTGCGCGTCGTTGCGGCAAGCGGCTGTTGCGAGCAAGTGTTGGCTGCACATTTTCTTGACACTGCTGCAGCCGCTGTTGTTGTTGTTGTAATTTGTTGCATGCAGCCAATGCGCTGATAAAAATCGTAAATCATTAAGAAAATGTAGCGAAGCAGCAACGCCAAATTGCCAACACAAATTGCACTTTTAATGAGAAAAAACGTGCAATGCAAAGTCATCTGGTGCAACAACATGTTGACGCATGCAGTCAGCACATGTTGCTGTTAGCAATTTAAATTACAATCGGGTGTTTTTTTTTGCTGTTCGGAAATGTATTTTTATCAAATAAAAATTCAACATGAAAAAAGTATGTTTTCTTTGAAATTCGATTAAAAGCGCACCAACATTTGGCGATATAAAAAAAAAAATATGTAAGCACCTACCAACAACAACAGCAGCAGCAACTGTGGTAACAGCACAATCAGCAATACGAACGCCAACGCGTACAAAACTTTCTTCAAACTTAATATAAAACGGCTTCAAAGCTCATTTTTACATCTCCTACATCTACTTTCGTAGGGGTGGTTTTGCCAATGAAAAGTGTGCAAGCCATTACATGAAAATTGCTGTTAAACAATTTCCCTAGAAACGCTTATTTGTTTGTGCTATTTTGGCTATACTTTGCTACCTCACCTAGGCGAACATTGTTGCCTTGACGCCTTTAGCTATTCACTTTCACTTAAACTTCAAAGTTGTGCTAGTTGTAAGGCTCATTCGCTGCAAAGTAGATTAAACCAAACGAATGCGGTTTTAAAGTTGCAAAAGTGTGTATTTTATTATTATTTATGTATAGTTAGCATAATCTAAATTTATACAGCAATTTGGCTGATTTCAATTTACGTTTGTTAATAATTCAGAGCCTCTTGCTATGTAATAGTTTTTGGTTTTGTATGCCAGATGGTAAAATGTTTAACTAAAAGTGAAGCAAATAAAAAGAAGGAATTTGTAGCTCCACTTTTTAACTTATATTAGTTCCGAAAGATGCATATGCTTCAAAATTTGTAGCTGAGTTGGTAAATAGCAGAAAAACAACTACTCCGAAAATTCGGAATAACTCCGAAATTTCGGAGTTAGTATTTTTATGTATACGGATGCATATGCTTCAAAATCTGTAGCTGAGTTGGTAAATAGCAGGAAAACAGTTACTCCGAAAATTCGGAATAACTCCGAAAATTCGGAGTTATGATTTTTATGTATACGGTGTCAATCCAGTAAATTTGCATTGATATTTTTTCATATTGCACGGCCGAGCTTTAAATCAAATCAGGAATCGAATCGATTAGTACATTTTGCTGTGTTAAAAACTTTGAATCTATTATGTATATTCGTACTTAAAAATTTCCAACATTTGTCTACCAACATTAACCTATTCATATACATACATAATAAATCGTATCCATAATTAGGTAAGATAAGGTAACACAGGCAGCTTGCTTGTTATTCAGAAAGTGTATGTGGAGGCCTCAAAAGGCAAAATGGGTTGCCCGAAGAGATTTGAGCAGTCCCTGTATCCATAGTTAACTAATTTGAACCCTTTTTTTAACTCAAAACAATGTTTTAAGATATGTGACCATTTGAAATAACCATTTGGAATAATTTTTTTTTTATAACTTTATCTGAAATCAAATATTTGCAATGCACTCATATATGTACATAATTTTTGAAGATCTATAAAATTCTTTAAAAATTATCTTCAAAATTTGTGAAATTCAAGCTTTTTCTAACATTTTACCTAAACAAAATGTTCCTAATATTTCATCATTGACTAAAGTTTCTCTGCTCTCACTGTCAGCAACCTTTAATCACACAAACCCTGTTTGCTGCACCTAAAATTATGTAAATTTACTTTGCTTATCGACAACAACTGAAGCCGTCTTCCACTCGCCCACCCACAAGTCCACTTTCCAGTGCATTAAGCACAGCTGAAGTTTTCACAACTATTTGCCAATTCATTGCTCTTCCCGCAAAGACGCCCTAAGCCATGCCTCCTGCGTAAATATTTACGCAAGCAATTGTGCTTAAAAGTGTGCTAGTCAGTCTCAGTCTCCCCGCCCCGTTCCCGTTCCGCGCGCAGCATTTCGCTCGTTCGCCTTTGATGCAACGCCGCCGCCGCCGCGAACAACACGTTTCTCGCTCAGCTCGCACAAACAAACAGCTCGAGTTGACTGCCATCTGAAGCACGCCAAAGTGTGCAACAGTCGTCTGCCAACAATGCGCACTGCTAAGGCGCCTAAGTGTATACTATAAAATAATACAAAATATTCAAATGCAAAATATCGCAAGCGCTGGCTGCGCTTAACAGCAACGCTGCGTTGCCATGGCGTGTGCCGTTGTTTGCGCCATTAGTGTAGTAGAAAAAAATGCAAAAACCTTTTTGCACAATGCCCTCCGTGGCGCATTAAGAGTGGGGCGGAGGGGGCGGGTGGGAGGCAGTTGCAGCGGCAGCCAATAATATGTCTAAAGCTTTTGAATTAGCAAAACATCATGTTCGCATCAAAATATCACGCACCAATTTTCCACTTTCGGGTTTTCTGTATTTTCGATTTCTTTTTAGTAATGTTTTCCTTTTTCGGTTATTTCGCTTTGCTATTTTTGGTGGCTATTGTTGTTGGCGCGGCAAACAAGTGTCTCGTTGTTGATCGACTGTTGCTGCTGTTAAGGTCGTTGTTAAACGCTGATTTTGGCACTTGTTGTTGCCGGCGCTGCCATGGATGGCTGCTGTCAAAATGCAAAACATGCCATTGCTGGCATAATGGCAGGTTTTTTCCAGCAGCCAGCCTGACGCATTTTTGCCTTTTTTATTGTCAAACGGTTTTTGTTAAAGGATTCGCAATTTTTTTTTGGATACATTTTCTTTGGTATTGTTCTCGGCGCTCTTGTTGTTAATGTTGCTACTGATTATTATTTTCACCATTCTGAAAATTGTTACACATTTTGTTGACAACATTTCACAAAGCATTGTGACATGCTCGAAGAAAGACTGAGCAGGCTTTCGTTGGCAATTTGCGAGGAAATTTTGCCGCTTGTCATTGTCATTGATGGCTTTAGTGTTGTTGTTGTTGTTGTTATGGCCATTAAATTTGCTTCTTAATATACATTTTTTTACATGATTGTGGCTTTTGCTCACGACTGAGCGAGAACAAAGCGTTGTGAAGTTGTTAAATTTTTTTATTTATAATAAAATAAGAAAAATTTAATTTGAGTCGTAAATATCTTCAATTTACTAAATTTTTATGAAAACTTAACATTGAAAACTAATAATTTCTTTTTATTTTTATTTACAGGTAAGCAACTGCAGTTTATACTAAAGGGTTAAGTATGTTATTTGGACTTTCTAAAAAAAATTTAAAAATAAATTTAATAATTTTTTTATGATAATTTAAACATATATTTAACTGGCGTTTGTATAAAAAATTTAAAGTAAAATAAAAAAAAATTAGAAATAACTTTTTACGTTGAATTATATATTATAATTTTTTATTACTAATTATAATTTGTTTATAATTTTTTTAATTTGAATTGGTAAAATATTTATTGAACTGGCGGTTATAGCATGACGAAAAATTTAAAATATATAACTTGCATTTTCTATAAAGATTAAAAAAACACTTTTAATAATAAAAACTATAAATAATAATTTTTTTGTAATTTTCTATTATAAATTTTAAAGTTTTTTCAAATTACAAATAACATTTTTTAAAAATATCTTTTTCTAAATTAGAAGTTTTTATTATAAATTTTAATTTTTTAATAATTTGTAAGTTATAGTTTTGAAATAATTTTTTACTATGAATTTAAAAAGATAATAATAATAAAACTGGCTTATTTTATTTTATTTTATTTTATTTTATTTTATTTTATTTTATTTTATTTTATTTTGTTTTATTTTATTCTATTTTATTTTATTTTATTTTATTTTATTTTATTTTATTTTATTTTATTTTATTTTATTTTATTTTATTTTATTTTATTTTATTTTATTTTATTTTATTTTATTTTATTTTATTTTAATTTAATTAGTTTATTTAATAGTTCGAATTTTTCATATTTTTTTCTACTCTAATCTTAAGACCTACAAAATTCTTCCCCCGTAAATAAAACGAAGCAAATTGTCCACTCAATCGTTTCTTACAAGTTCTAACCTCAAAAAACCTCAAGCATCATCAGCCCCACATAGCATCTCATCTCATCTGTGTATTCAGTTCAAATGTTTATGCAACTAAGCAATGCTTTGCTACAATGTTCAAGCATTTGCATGAATGAATAACTAGCAAAAAGCGCTTATGAAAGCACAACAAATACCACACAATTCTACAACAATAAAACAAAAAGAAATCATAAAAAAGCCATCAATGCACAGCCAAGTAATCGAAACGTCAAATCGTCAAAGTGCGTGCAATATTCTGCTTAATTTGTTGTATTTGCCGTTGGAGATTGCATTAGAACATTGCAATTGCTACAGCAAAACAGCAACACCAACAAACAACAACAATAACAACAACAGCAAAAGCAAATTATAAACTCCACTGCAATGGCAGCAAAGACGACAACAACAACAGAGCTGTGAACACAACGCAACTTAACAACACCAACAATAATAAGAAAAAAAGTGCAAAAGTGTTTATCGACATGGCAAATCTAATACACCATTTCCGTTGCAAGCGACCATACAAAGAACGACAAACGGACAGACAGTGAGCACTGTCAGGCAACCGCGCGAATAGGCAGTGAAGCATTCAGACAGCAAACATGCAGACAGCATTCTCCGGTTCTGAATTGTAACCACAGTTGGCAGCACGTTCGGACTATTGGACACGCAGATAAAAAACTTTAAAAGTTCTTGTTTGTTTGGTGCTAAAACTCGGCAATTTTCAGCATTGCTGCGAGAACAGTTTTTTGCAATGTGAATGTAAAACTGCGTACAGTTGATTGATTTTCTTTATCCTAAATGTCTCAGAACCAAATTGAATTGCGTTAAGAAGTGTGAAATACTCGAACAGTTTCTATGCGGCTGCGCTGTTTGAGCGATAAAAACTTCTTCAGAACTCTTTAACTTCTTAGGAAATAGTCTGATTGGTGGATCTGTCGGAGACAAAACTGAAATGTATCAAGTCCTTACAATTTAGCAGAAACCTTCTTGAAAGATTTTTTGATCTTTCGAAAATGCTACAAAGACAATAACAATGGATGTGGTCTAGACTTGATGTGATAGGAATAGACATATGCGGTAGAACTATGGACCATTGGGTCTATGTGAAGCTCTAGGTCAGAACTAAGAGTGCTAACACCCTCCAGGTCTCCCATCTTCAACCGCTGATCTACAACTGAAACGCCTTTTTCAATGAATCCGGAACGTTTCGTATCTATAACACTTAAGTCTTGAACTATGGCACTGAAATGTTGATGATAGGTTGTCCTCAACTCGGTCCTTCCACCGGAGACACGGACACGCCTCTTTTTCAATGCAATGAGCACAAAGCATTAAAATGTCCGTCTTGCGTCCGGAACGTTTCGTATCTATAACACTTAAGTCTTGAACTATGGCACTGAAATTGCGCACAGTTCTCTATTACCAACTTAACTTTAAGCAATATAAGAGTGAACACTTTTAAACCCCACCCCTCCTCCACTAAATTTCGCTTCCTTGTTTATAACCTCTAAAAAAAGAATGTAAATGAAACTTTACAACTTCAAAAAAAAATTAATTAATATCAACGCACGCTAAACATTGAAATGTGCATATTTATGTCACACAAATGGGCGTGGCACTTACAAACGCAAAACGTTTTTCATCTATTTTGCTTGTTGATTTTTCAACACATGCAATTTTTCATGCATTTTTAATGAAAAATCAACAACAACAGCTGCTGCTGCTGTTGCAATGTATTTTTGCAGTTGTTTTTGTGCTCATTGCTGTTGTCATTGTTGTTGTTGTCATTTTATTGCAATGCACAAAATGTTCCATTTCACAGCAATACCCGGCTTTGCGCGCACATCTTTCCAATAGTGTTGTCCATGTGGCTATTGTTGTTGTTGTTATGGTTGTTGTTGCAACTGTTGTTGGCGGCATGCAATGGCAACAGAACACCGAGCACAGCCAATGTGCTGGATATGAGGAAAAATGCGACGCAATTCAGTGAAACACCAACCAACAGCCAACCAATACCAAAACACACACACACACGCCACCAATCACACACAGATACGTTTTGCGCGAGCAAGCTCCAAGAACACTTTGGGCGCACACGAACAGTGCCAACAACGTCAATATGACAGCAGCAGCAAAGTTCTGCTGCTGGTTCTACATATCGAAAGTTGGCGCTCTCCCGCTCTCGTCGTTCTCTCTCTCTCTCTGGTTGCTTTGCGCGCCAGAGGACATTGACATTTTGCAGTTTTGTTTCGTTCACATTTTCACATTCGTTCGCAGTGCGCGTGGTCGGCCTTTCGTGGCTGTTTCGTGTTCTAGTTCTTCGTTTGTGCTTTTGTCTGTCATTTTCCTTCACGTATTTCCTTTTATTTTAAATAATCTTTCGCTTTATGTGCGTTCGCATGATTTTTGCATTCTAAACGATTTTTGCTTTTCTTCACATTCGTATTCTTCGTAGCTGGCTTCGGTGCGCAACGGCAACGATGGCGTTCCGAGATACTTTTGTATCTGCAGCTAATTGAAGACTTGAACAATGCTGTTACTGAAGTTTTTTTATTGTTGATTGTTTTTGTTGTTGTTAGTAATTATTATTTTCTAAAAGTGTTTTAGTGTTGAGCGTTCAACAGTATTCATATTAGTTTTCAAACGTTCGTATAGAGTGGCTTTTGGCTTTAATCAATTTTTGGTTTATTTCAAAATTTAAGTTTTCCCATGAATTTTATTTTATTCTCTACGAGTTTTTTTTTAATTTAAACGTTTGAATGCAGTTAAATTCTTCTTTAGTTTATTTTTTTTATTTTTATTTTTTAATTTTGTTTTTAATTTTTGTTTTTTTAATTTTTAAATTTTTTTTTAATCCAAAATCTGTAGTCCCAATGAAGTTTAGGAGTTTTTGGGAACTTGTGTATGCTTGTTTAGTTCTCCTTTTCTACTGAATTATGGCCAACGCAACGTTGCCTACTGAAAGAAGATGTCACACTGGAGAATAATGAAAAATTATTTGTAGTTTCATGATTTGTAGTTTCATCCGTTTCACCACAGTATTAGCTCGAAATTTCAAACTACAGGGATGGATCAGTCATCAAAACTTAGTTATAAAATTCGTAATTACTCCCAGTTGATTATAGTTGAAGCCTGTTTTATGTGAGGTTTAATCTTCTTGAACCATTAGACGTCATTGCTACTTGTATTTCATTTGTATTTCTTGTTCTTCTTCTCATATTGAAGGGATTCAAGAGCCTAGTCTAGTATTTTAGATAGTTTTGTGAATGCCTTTGATTGGCATATTTGCCTTCTATAAGACTTCTTGCTGTTTTTTAGTCCTTAAGCTGTTCCGGACCAACCTATACTTAAGCTGATAGTCTTCTTTTGCAAACCCCTTAGTCTTCTGTTTTTGCTTGTATCCTCATGCCTTAAGTTCTTATTAAAGTCTTCTAAGCAAATTGGCTTAGTTCCAAGAAAGTCTTCTAAAAACTCTTGCGAATCCTTTAGTCTTCTGTTCTTGCTTGTATCCTCATTCCTGAAGTTCTTCTTAAAGTCTTCTTAGAAGATTGGCTTAGTTCCAAGAAGTTAAGTTCTTCTTAAAGTCTTCTAAGAAGTTTGGCTAAGAAAGTTTCCCTTCAGATTTGATAGGAATCAGATCTATTGCTCTTACTATAGGGTTTTCCAACCAGAGGTGTTATTTTGAATCTCCCACTATTTCGGCAGCTGTCACTTTTGAAGCTTTTATTCTTTGACATTTGACAAGTAGAAACTGCGCCATTACTAAAAATGGAACGATACACGCTTCAACAACGCATTGAAGTTATTAAAATTCACTACAAAAATGGTGAAAATCTTGCAGTCACAGTTCGCAAAACTAAAGCATTTTTGGGTCGTCGTGAAGCACCTTGTCGGACCGCAATACAGAAATTGGTGGAAAAATTCGAGCTGTTGGGCCAAGTTAGTGATGTGAAGAATAAAATCCGTGCACGTCGCTCAAGAACAACTGAGAATATTACTGCTGTAGCCCAAAATGTTGAAGAAAACCCAGGTTCGTCGATTCCTCGCCGTTCTTTGGAATTTGGCATTCCAAAAACGTCATTACACCGTATTTTGCATAAAGACTTGGGTCTTAAGGCTTATAAAGTTCAGTTAACAAAAGAACTCAAGCCGACCGATCATCAACAACGTCGTGTCTTTGCTCTTTTACGGGAAAAGTTTCCGGACCGTGTTATCTCTGGAAGAGATGATCACAATTGGCCACCGAGATCTTGTGATTTAACACCTTGCGACTTCTTCCTTTGGGGCCACGTGAAAGATAAGGTGTACGCCAACAGCCCAGCGTCGATTCAAGACCTCAAAGATAGAATTCGTGAGGCTATCGAGGACATAGGGCAGCCACTTTGCGATTTGGTTATGGAAAATTTCATGAAAAGGATATGGTCCTGTAAGCGTGGTCATGGGGGCCATTTGGCTGATGTTGTTTTTCATTATTATTATGAAATAAACATCCGATCATTTATCTCACAAAATGACATTTTTCTTTGAATACCAAAATAACACCTCTGTATTATGTCTAAAGGTTTGTACCAAAGCAGTCTGGCCAAATTTTGAAATGGCTTTCATTCGTCTATTCATTAAAATCTTTCTTTTAGAACTTAAGAACTTAGGTATTTTTCTTTAAATTAAGACTTCTTGCTCTTTTCTTCAAATCATAAAGTTGCTTTGGACCAGTCTGTACTTAAGGTTTTAGTTATTTTGAAGTATTTGCAAATCGCTCGGTCTTCAGATATTTTTATCGCATTCTGAGTTCTTAGGTTTTTTCTCATCTCTTCAAGCCAGCGCCTGGGGCTTATACTCGTCTAAGAAGATGCGCAAATGTCTCAAATCTAAGATAACTGTCCGGCATTTAGAAATTAGACTCTTTACTTCACATTTTAGGCTTCCGCCTTCTACAGTCCTCAAGTGTCTCAGTTCTAAGAAAGAGCTGCCTGTACTTTGGTTTACAATCTTCTGAGAAGATGTGCAATTGTCTATATTCTGAAATATTCGGCTGGGTTTCATTTGTTTATTCATTCAATTCTTTTCTTCAAATCTAGGGGTCTGTTAAAACTTAAAAACTTGGGTATTTTTCTTCACATTGAGACTTCTTGCTCTTTTCTTCAAATCATAAAGTTGCGTTGGACCAGTCTGTACTTGAGGTTTTAGCCACTTTGAAGTATTTGCAAATCGTTCGGTCTTCAGATATTTTGCTTAGAGAGTTCTTGGTTCTTTTCTCATGTCTTCAAGCCTGCGCCGGGGGTTATACTCGTCCCAAAAGATGCGCAAATGTCTCAGATCTAAGATAACTGTCCGTCATTTAGAATTCCTACTCTTTACTTAACATTTTGGGGCCTCGTTTTCTAAGGTCCTCAAATGTCTCAGCTCTAAGAAAGAGTAGCCTGTACTTTGGTTTACAGTTTCCTGAGAAGATCTGCGTTTGACTCAGTTCTGAAATATTCGGCTGGCTTTCATTTGTTTATTCATTCAATTCTTTTCTTCAAATCCTGAGGTCTGTACATGTGCTTTTGTTCTTTTCCTCATGTCCACATTTCTTCAAGGACTGACTTTACCCGCCTGGACCTCCCATTCGTGTTGTTCCAAAGTGCCATAATTCCCAAATCATTGAGACGCTAATACGCGTTAAACTTTGCCTGCTACGTTTTGCTATAAACAAGTTTGAGTTGCCATAAAATCACTGCACAACTATGGCTGCAGTTACTCATCCCAAGCACAGGTCTCTTTCGTAGATCCAAAGCGACTAATGCGTCTTGGCTTGAAATGCTGAGTCACATCATACTCAACGACTACTATCTGAGGTTTTATTACTTTATTACTGCCAAACGACATTCCTGACTGTTTACTATTTAGTAGTCGAAAAATTTGACTTGAGTTATGTAAATTGTATGTTTTTTTAAATTATATAATTTAATTTTCCTGAGTAGCTGATTACTAAGGATCAGGAAAAAAACTCATACTTGAGCTTAAAAATATTAAGGAATTTTTTTTGAATCTTATAATTTCGTTTTCTTTTTATAATTTTATCAACTTGTAGTACATAAAAAAATCTGCCTTATGACTCTTGTAGTCACTTAATTCGCCTTCGAACTGATTTCAAAATCATATGAAATTGCAATGCCGCAATTCGTTAATGAATCATTCAAATTTTTCGCACCCAATTTCAATTACTTTTCCAGAACTTTCTTTGCATTTAATATCAAATTCAAATGTTTACACCTAATGCCTAAAAATCGTTGCGCATATTTGCAAAATCTCATCTAAAAATAGAAACAAATTCCAGCACGTCGAAGTGCACTGCAAAGTTTAATTCGGCAATTTCTCACCCTACACACACACACACACACACACACACATGCACAGTCGACTCCATCCACTTCCACAGCACTTCAATAGACCATAAACAGTTGTGTGCGCTTATTGTAGTGGAAATTGAACAAATAACACGAAAAATATTTTTACCCTATAAAAATAAATTGGCATTTTGCAAAATCTACGTGTAAAATGAAATATTCGGTAAGAAAAACAACAAGTGTGTTTTTTGCAATTATTTCCACTGCTGTAGGGTTTCCTTTTCTGGGAATTGTTTGCTTGCGCTTACAGCATTTACAGCAACGCATTTTACATATACTCCAAGAATATTCCATGAGTAGGCGAAATGATGAAATGAATGGAAGATGTGATTCTGGTGGAAAATTACATATTGTTTTTGCTTTAAAAAAAATGTGTATCTCTTGAAAATTAATCTATACTTGTGTCAAATACTTAAGTATATCATTTGAAATAAAGATTTTATTAATGGGAATAATACTAAATTGTGGGTTATTCAATTAGAATCATAGAGATTACGAAAGCTGTATTCAGAATAGCAACAACAACGACACTGTCAGGGATCTGATGAAAAAGTGCTTAAAACTGTTACAAGTAGTTTAAAACAAAAATGTTAGGTTAGGTAGAGAAGGGTTTGTGCGGCACAGAGACCGCACTTTCACTCAGAGGCCAAAATAGGTCGTTTAGAATCCCTTCTTAAATCTCTAGACCTCTGGAGCTAACCAACTGAGTCCAGTTCAACCTCTTAATAAAAGTTAGCAGATCAGAGATTTCAGAGGTCCTTCAGGAATCTTGAGCGCAGGGTACGGAGTCGGCATCCCTACAGAGTTAGGCAGTGGAACATGAAGTATCGTAAGTAGTGTTTAACCGAATAATCATTTTCGGCTTATTTGGACATTTTGAAATCTTCAACTTTGGCAAAACCAGCCGAATACTTTAGCCGAAGGTTTTTGCCCTGAAATGCAAGTCAATTTGCTCTGTTTGGAAGTATTTTATCGGGTTCTATCGACATTTTGGTCATCAAGATTGCAATTAATAAAGATTATCTCTATTCAATTGGTTTGATGTTTTTTTTTGTTTTTGTCAGAAACTGAACTCTTAGACTGTTTATTTAATTTATGGTTTTCTTTTATTAATTCTTAAGTGGAACAAAGATATGAATAAAAAAAAATTGCTAAATTTTATTAGTTTTTCCTTAAGGAATTTGTATTAGTAATATAGAAAATTTCGGCCTTCGCCGAATATTTTTGTTATGCCGAACCTTCGGCATCCATCTTTGGTCGTACACTAATTGTTAGTAAATAAAAAATAAAAAAATAAAAATAAAAAATATACAACATGAAAAAATCCACTTTAAAGCAAATTTTGGCTCAAGGAATCTTCAAATTTTCGCTATGGGCAAATTTATTATGGAATAGTCGTGTTATGAAGATTTTTACTCACAAATCATCATAGAGAAACCAAAGAGAAACGACATGAAACATGTTCTCTGTCACAGACTTCAGATGCAGAATCAAAATCTTGCACAGTGATTTACTGCTTCGTTGGACGAATTGACAGTAATCCCCTTGACAGATCTTTTCGATATTTTGAAAATGCAACAAAGACAATAACAATTGACTTAAATAGTTCAGACAGAAAATAGAGTGATAGAGGACAGACGTAGGCGGGTCAACTATGAACCATTAAGTCTTTGTTAGGCGCGTTCGCCCCCGAAATAAACGACATTCGGGATGGGTAAATGTGAGACTTCATCTTCACAAAGTGTATGGACATAAAATGCGTTTTTTGGTTTTATTCTGATATAAAATTAAAATAAAATGAAGCGACAATAATGGAACACAAAGTCCAAGGCGTCTTTCTCTTTGTTGCACAGTCGGTACCTGAGAGTCTCTAAAACTGAGATATCCGTCTCTCTCAAAAACTGTGGATGACAAAAATAGTTTCATATGGTATTATGCTCAAAACTTGAGTACCGAACTCTACCCAAAATAAAATCCTGAGTGGACTACCAGGCTGGTCTTTCAACGGTCCGATGATCTATCAATGTTGGAACCATTGCTATGAGATGACTTCGCTCGAAGTGTACACATTTAAACCCCAAAATAAGATCCGAAATGAAATTGCACTACTGTTTGTAATATAAATTTTTTGATTGGACTCAGTGGCGCACACAGGGGAGAGTGTTTGGGCATTAAACTCTCCTCAAACACAAAAATTTCTGGTAAAAAATATGGTTTCGAATGGTACTCGGCTCAAAAGTTGTACGCAAAACTCCCCCCCCAAAATGAAATCCTGTGTACGCCACTGATTGGGCCATGACTCCAACCGACTGATATCAACTTCTTATTATTTTTTTCTTGATTGTCATACTTAAAAGTTTCTCCATAATGTGTGCTGGTAAATAAATCTTTTAGTAAGTATTTCAATCAATAACAAAATTTTAATAGATCAAACATTCGATGCAAAGCACTCAATGTCTTCACACACAACTAAAGACAGACTCACTTTCAGTTGAATAAATAATGAATTATAAATAAACAACTCTTATTTTGTTTTTTTTTTCTATTTTTCCACAATGCTGTTTTAATAATAAATATTTTTTTTATTTTTTGCAATGTTTATACAAAACTATGGCAAAAATTGCGTCGAAAATAGATTTTCGCACCAAGCAGAACATACGGAAAACGACTGCATGGCGTGGAATATTTCTAGAAAATTTCGCATCGAATTATGGGCGAAAAGTCTATACATATATATTTATGTATGTGTGTACACAGTGAGTTTTGCAGCATTGTTAGGCACCAATTGATTTTTGTTTATTTGTTTATATTGTTTAATGATGTTGGTTTGTAAATTCAAATGCAAATGTTGTGAATCAGTCGAAATGAACCTTTACAATTTCATTAACTTTATAAACACATACACACGCAAACAATTAAAAAAATAGTGCTTGTTTGTTTTTGTTTTTGCTTTAACGATGAGTGATGACGAGCGCAACTAATTAAAATGCTTGACAAGCTTCTTGCGTGCATTGGAAAACTTAATTAGAAAACTCCGAAATTCGAAATTGTGTGTTGATGAAAAATACATAGAAGTGGGCTAAATACATTTATATAATTTATGAATATATATATAAAAATTATGAAAAGTTTAATGCTTATATTATTTATTGATTACTAAATTGATTTATTTAGTATTTGTATGGCAACACTGTAACTGAAATCAGTTTGGCGACCCTATCCCAACCGGCATTTCCATGAACAGAAAACATCAATAAGCTATATGAAATAATATCGAGCGAGAAGATGTTATATAAAAAAAAACAACAAAAGTAAAAACATAAATCACAAAACATTGCCCACTGCAAACGGCAACTATGGCTGACAATGATAAAAAGCTTTCCTTTCTAGAACGACAACAAACAAACCAAGCAACAACAAAAACACCACCAGCTGTTCACCAGGTTCATAAAAAACAGACACACATATAATCAACGAAAATTCTATACGAAATGCCCGTTGAAAGCTTTCACCCAGCCCTTGTGCCACATACTGCCGCAACAATTTATCACAACAGAGGCGCCGAGTCCTTAAGGAATATTACCACATTGTATTTGTAAAAGTCACTGTTGTTGGTTTTGTTGCATTTTTTCGAAAATATTTTTGAGGCAGACTCTGATGATGGTTTGTTGTGCGCATTTGTTCTGCTTCTGGCAACACTTGCACTCACTGGCGGCTCTCTCTCTCTCTCTCTCTCGAGTGCGCTTTCATTAGTGCTTCATTACCACTCACGTTCGGCCGCCCCACACTTGCTGACGTTGCCAGTGCGTGCGCAAAAATGACGCAAGCAAACCATTTTTTTGAGAGTGAGAGCCGAAGCAGTTAACCCAGAGCGCCAAAGAGTGTTTGTGCCATAAAGAGGACAATTGCCTTTTTCACCAGCGCTCTTGCGGCTCACATTTATTGACAAGCAAAACTTGTTCCAACCGAGTGCTGCGTTTCCTTTTTGCTGCCCGCATCAGTTTCAAAGTGAGAGCAGAGCGCACTCTCTCAGCAATTCTACAAGCAAAGTCAACAATCTCGCATAGTGCGGCCCACATATTTTCTCTTCTTTAAACTGTTGTTTTTTATTAGCTTTTCTTGAGATGCCGAAGAGAGCATTTCGTTTGCCGAAGCTTCCTTTCTGTCTCTCTCGCTTTGTACTTCTTCTTCTTGTTTTTTTTGTATTTGTTTTTAGTTTTTGTGTTGCTTCCTGCCCATCTAACTAAATCTGAATAGCTGGGTCTGTCGGTCGTCTAGTTGCCTGCTTTATGATTGTCATTAAAATCTGCGCTATCTTATTGTTTTTGTTCTTAATTCTGTTGTTGTTGTTATTGTACATGCTTGTCTTTTCCACTCAACTTTACCAAAGTCAACCCTCTCGTTCATTATCCTTTTTTACATTAACTACTCAGCGCTTTTTTCTTTGCGCTGCATTCTCGACCAGCACATTTTTCGTTTTGTTTGTTTTCCAACAACTCTTTTTCTTTCTTGTGTTTTGTTGTCTTCGGCACACCATTTCAGGTCCTGACGCAACTGTAAATGTAATGCGAAAGGATTTTCATGTTGTCCTCTATGCCTCCCGGCTACGCTCTGCTTCACTCCTCACTCACTTTTTGCTCCCTTTCAGCTGCTTGTTCTATCCACTCTTTGCTGCATTTATGCTCATTCAAGTGTTGAGGTTGTTCTTGGTCTTCTCGTTGTTGTTGTTTCTCTGCCATCCTAGGCTGGCACTACTGCTTCACATTACTGTTTGCCACTCTCCCCACTCTTTCCATTCTCACATTGTTACTGTTTTATTTTTCCTGACCGCCCGCCTTGCCACCTTTCGCACTTTTCACCCCTCTCTCCCGTTTAAAACACACTTTAAAATTTTGCTTACTTTAAGCTCTCTTCCTCTACATTTTTTATGCTCTTATTCATTGCTCATTCCAATGCGCTGTCCCCCTCACTCTCACTCTCTTTGTGCTTTTCTGTTTAGCGGTTCTTGTATATCTCAATTATTGATCACATCGTTTTGCAAATTGAAAATAATTTGCCTTGTCTGCCGGGTCCAGTGAATATTTTTGCAGTTTGTCTGTCGTTCTGTCTGTCTGTCTGCTATCACGTGGGCGTCTACTGGTCTTTTCGTTTTGTTGTTAGTCTTGCAATCTATGCAACCTTTTTGTTGTTGTTGTTATTGTTTTTTTTTTTGGTGTTTTATTTTTGTTGTTATTGTTATGGTGCTTTTCCATTCCAGCCGGCATGCCATGACAACATTCGAAACGATTCTCTCACTCGTTTCCCACCTGCTGGCACCTGTCTTCCAACGAAATTCAATTTGAATCGACGCGGCGTCTTCATTATATGTTAGTCTGTAGAATCGACGTTCAGCTAGTGCGTCATAATGCTATGAAATGCATAAATGTTTAGGGCCATTTCGAATACCATTAGCAAAGTTGTTTTTTTTTTAAACATAGAATTTGTACCAGAAAAAAGGCGTAATGGGTTGGAAAAGCTTTTCTAGTATTGGAACAATTTTTGATTTTTATTTGTTGTTTTTTCATAATTTTTGTAGGTTATGTTAGGTAATGTATAGATAGATATGTTAGTAAGGTTAGTTAAGGTAAGGTAAGATAATGGTAGGTAAGGTATGGTAATGTAAGGTAAGTTAGGTTAGGTCGGATATGCTAACTCGCAGCTTGCTTGAACATTAGGTCTGATTTTCATTGGGCAAGTTGTCATTCTTTATATTGAAATTTATGAGGGAAAGAGTTTTAAAACTTTTTCACATACTCGAGGTTTTTGAGAGAGAAACCCCAAAGAGAGTTGCAAAACTTTTTTAAAATACTTCAGATTTTATTTTGTTTTATGTTTTATGTATCAGGTGTACAACTTTCCTTCCGCCGTTTTTTTCCAAAATTAAAAGCTTTATTGCGAAAAAGTGCTTAGAGATGTATTATTCAAAGTATTGTCCGTCGCTAGCGACAACTTTCTCCCATCTTTCCGGCAATTTTCGGATCCCGGTTCGAAAAAAGGAGTCCTCTTTTGACGCTATCCATGAAGCAATCCATTTTTCCAATTCTTCGAAGGATTGAAAATGTTGATCTGCCAGGCCGTGTGCCATCGCACGGAATAGGTGGAAGTCAGAAGGGGCGACATCTGGGGAATACGGCGGGTGGGGCAAGACTTCCCATTTCAGCGTTTCCAGGTACTTTTTGACCACTTTTGCGACGTGAGGCCGAGCATTGTCGTGTTGGAGGATGACTTTGTCATGTCGCTCTTGATATTGTGGCCGCTGTTGAAACCACTCCCGACACGTTCTTTCACTCACCGTAAGTTTCTGAGAGCATTCGATGCGCTTCAGCTGCATTTTTTTTCGAATTGTAACAGAAAAGTAAAACTTCCCGCAAATGGCGAGAATTGGGCGAATAATACGAAAACAAGAACAACTGTCACTGAAACGGCGATGACAATTCGTTAGGCACTGTCCACACTCACTTTAAAGGCATTACCATCTATGTATTTCAACCAGCCTCAGCCGGTACAGCACCTATCGGAAAACGGCGGAAGAAAAGTTGTACACCTGATACATTAAGTTAGGTTAGTTAAGGTAATGTAAGGTAAGACACGGTGCGGTGAAGTAAGGCAATGCTAGGTTAGGTTAGCCGGCCTCAATAGCTCAGCGGGTAGCGCGCTGGCTTCTCATACCGAGCGCCCCGGGTTCGATTCCTTGTTTGGGCTGGAGAAAACACTCATCTACTTCTATCGCTATCCACATGAAGGGAATGAGGATTACAAGAATCGTACAAGTGCGCTCTTGGCAGGCAATGGCAAAACCTCCAAGTGTGAACGAAAAACTGTCAATCGCCGTTCGGATTCGGCGTTACCGTAGGAACACAATTGGAGCGTATGAGCGTATTTAATTGGAATTGTGAGCAAGAAAACGTCTGACCGTATTTCGACAGCGTATTTAAGCCGTACGCCGTGCGCCCATACGTCCATACGCTTCAATTGTGTTCCTACGGTTAAACTGTAGGTCCCCTCCCCTCCCTTTCCCCATCCTTTTAAATGTGTGTTGTATCACATGTTGAAAAAAACCGTGTTTCATACGCATTTCACCCTGAAAGTGACCCTTCTTTGTCAGAGATAAACTTAACCGAGATCATCAAACCGATATGAAAGGTGGTACCTATTTATAAGTTTTGCCCATCAGTTGTCGCTTTCAATTGTCAACTTCCCTTGTAAGTTAGGGTAATCCATTTGCTTGCTGGGAGCACAGAACAAACAATATACAGAATGCGCATCTGGTGTCAAGAAAATTTTCTTCGCGGGTTCCAGCGGTACGACCCGTTTGTGGATGCGGGGGGAAGCAGTAAAGGGGAAGAGAACGCACAGAGCGCGAGAGCGTAAGCTGAGAAGCTGCGACCGCGCACCACACACTGTGGTTGTTGTTGTTGGGCAACAAAGCGATGTGCCGCTTGCATGTTGGTGCTGGCTCGTGCTCGCTCTCCGCTTGCTTTTTGACAAACAAGAACAAGAAGTGGACAGGCAGTTTCATAGAAAAATTGATTGAGCGATCGCCAAGGCACATAAGGTGGTAGCACTACGGGAAAAACCAAAATTCAATGGATTTTATAAGTTCTTTTGGTCTGCTTGTAAAATAGAAATTGTAAAAAGTACAAATGGCTACAATGAAATATATGTGTTAAACATTGAAACAACCAAGACGCATTAAGAAAGTGATAATAAGTGGAAAACTATTGCTACAATGTTGTGCTAATTATCAAAGAATGCTGCAACTACCTATTGAATTTGCCTTGGCGATTGCTTTGCCAAATCAACCACTTTCAATGTGCACGAGTAAAGCCAAGCTGGCTTGCTGCGGAAAGCAACGACATTGCGTGTTGTTGTCGAAATGAGAATAAAGCCCAAAACCATCGAATCTATGCGTATACAATACATCAATTCGCGCTTACTCTCTCGGTTCCCTTTACATTTTCCTCACCTTTGTTGCTTCCCGCCCGCGTCTGAAATGAAATCGCAAAATTATTTCAGATGCGCCTTCTGTATACTGTTTATTCTGTGCTGGGAGTCATCACAGGTCACAATTGGCTTTTCTTTCTCAGGCACAAAAGAAATAGAGATCATCGAACCGATATGATAGGTGAGATCTATAAGTTTGGCCCGTCCGTTGTCGCTTTCAATATGTCAACTTCGCATGTGAGTTAAGGTAGTCCATTTGCTTGCTGGGAGTCATCTCCGGTCCCCGAAATTGGCCTTTCTTTCACAGGCACAAACGAGACCAATATCATCGAACCGATATGATAGGTGGTACCTATAAGCTTGGCCCATCAGTTGATGATTTCAATATGTCAAGTTCGCTTGAGAGTTAAGGTAGTACATTTGCTTGCTGGGAGTCATCCCTGGCCCTTGTAAAACACAAAACACCATTCTCTCTCAGAGACAAACGAAGCCGAAATCATCCAACCTTAAAAATGTTGCTTTCAATGTGTCAGTTAGGGGATCCATTTGCTTGTTGTAGGCCATCCCCGGCCCTCGAAAGTGGCCCTTGTTTCTCCGGCACAAACGAGACCAATATTATCGAACCTGAACCTATATGATAGGTGGTATCTATAAGTTTTGGCCATCAGTTGTTGCTTTCGGTGTGTCAAGTTTGCTTATCAGTTTAACCCTTTCAGTCACAATGTCCAATATATTGGACTACAGCCCATACAATTCATACAGTGGGCTGTTATTTTCATGTCGGAAATGGTTAAGTAATCCATTTGCTTGCTGGGGGTTTCCCCAGGTAGCCGAAAGTTACCCTTTTTTCACAGGCACAAACCAAACCGAGGTCATGAACCGATATGATGGGTGGTATCTATTAGTTTGGCCTATCAGAAGAAACTTTATATATTTTAAGTTCGCTTGTGAATTGTTGCCTTATTGAATGCAGATAAGAACTGTTGAAGAGCTTTGTAGTTCAGGACTTTAGAGCATTTCCCAGGTTCGATGATATTGGTCAGAGGTCTTATCGTAAAAGAAGGGAATTCGATCTGAAATTCTTACGTTAGAGTCTTAGGTGTGCCGACATTGTTACTGCTTTATTTGTTTTTTGGTTCCTGTAAATAATAATAAAAAAATAAAATTAAAATAAAAAATAAAACGAAAATAAAATTATTCAAATTTGTTCTGGAAGTAGTTACAGGTTGGTCTTAAACCAAAACTAGCATTGAATACGGGTTCCCTCTAATTTTTTTCGGTTTGACATTTTATGTAATAAAATGTCCAAAATTTTCAAATCAGAGTAAAGAATGAATAGAAAATATTTCTACAAGACATCAATAATTTTCCAATTTCCTAGTATAGGTCAAGTTTGCCTTTGAACGCACCGCCCCTAATTGTCAGTTTCATGCACTAATCGCAAAGTAAGCACTGCAATACATATTTCTATTGATTTGTGTTCTTTTTTCTCAACTCTAAAACACAAAACGAACACGAAAACGAATGCATAAACTACACTCACCATAAGTATTGGATATTTTATGAGCAAACTACACAGCAAACTTTATAAATTTAACACTTGACTGGGCACAGGCGCTACAAACTACTACAAACTAGGTGGCAACGACGTCAGCCGAACGAACTCTAATGTTCTACAAGGCCCAGCAATGAACGACAGGAAATTCTATTAAAAAAGTAATAATGGAAAAAAATTGTAACGCAACTACATGCTACAACATAACAACAACAACAATAACAATAACTTACAACAAGAAAATTAAAATGCAGCCAATGTCGTCGTCAACGACTACAAACAGCTGGGTAGGGCAGCCGTTAAATGGCGGCCAAAGGATATGTTTGTGGGTGTGTTTGTGTGTGTGTGTAGTCATTATTAAAGTAGCGGGAGTTGGACACATTTTCGGTGTACACCGGTGTACACACCGTATGTGTGTATGTGTGACCTGCCATTGCCACAACATTGACCATCTAAAATGCACTTGTCGCACGTCGTCGTTCAGCTGCCACAACGTTGGCTCGGCTGGGCTGGGCTTTTCATGGCGTTGCAGCAAAAATAGACGTAAATAACAAAAACAACAAGCATAACGCCATCAAGAAAATATATTAGCTACTGTAATCGCAGTGCGTGCAGCACGAAAAGACGTTTTTGAATAACAACAAAAACAAATGCAACCATTCGATGGTAAAACTAGTTTTGGTGCAATTTTGTTGGGGCTTTTTTCGTTACACCCTATTCATGCCCAACATTTTTTATGTTGTACATATGTATATGAAAAATGCGCAAAAAATTTTGTTCCTTGGCGAAGCGTGTGTGAAGAGAAAGAATTACTTCACAGAAAAGTGTTAGGCAGTCAGTGGACGTTTGGCAGCAAAGTGGCAGCAACTTTTGGGCTTCAATTTCTAAGTTACTTTTAAACTGATTTTTGTGAGTTTTCCTTTCAAGAATTCTAACAAATTTTGCCAGGTTTTTCTACTTTTTTAGTATGAAACGGCGCAAACGTTTTACCTTTGCTCATGAGACACATGAAAACTTTCAACAGACTTTAAATTGTCTTTTGATATTTGAGAAAGAAAAGACTTTAGATCTTCAGTAAACAATTTTTAAGTAATATCATACATTGTTGTTGTTTTAAAAATTTGTTTAAGTCGCAATCTTTGGGTTTAAATTTTGTTGTTAAAATTACATATAAAAAAAATGTGCTTCAATCAAACAGAAACTAGGAAACTGGGCACCATTATGTCATTACAACTAGAAATAGGTTTTTAACTCATTATGGCTCACTTAAAATTGTTTTTGTCATGTAAATGTTTGTTAAAATTGGACTAATTTACTTATTACTGACATTTCATAGTGTAACGATGAGGCACTCTGTGCTGTGCTAAGCATGAATGCTTTTACGAGCATACTTTTAGGCACGCACTTTAGAGTACGGCAAACTTGCTATAATTCCGATATGGCAAGAATGGTTCGCGAAGGTGATGGGCTCTGCGAGAATGGTCGAGCATTGTCCAATTGGAATGTGCTAGAACAGTCGGCGCTATAACCAGATATGTAGGTATAAAAGGCAGCAGTGTGCAGCGCAGAGGGTCGAGTCTGATTCGAGCAAGCAAAGGAGAAACATGCAATAGTAGTAGAGTAAAGACAAACCAGTGTAAATTTGTAAATAAAGTGATTGCTGGTATTGGAATGCATTTTGCGCTGAATAATTGAAGTGGTTTTATTTTCAAGCACAATCCAGATACGAACTTAAAGAAGTCATTTTCGTAACAATAGGATAAATTCTTACAATGAGCTTTCAATTGAAATTGAAAAATAACCAAAATCATTCTGGCAATTGATTTGTACAACCAGAATAGCTTCCTTAACCCATTATGAACTATTCTAAATATATTTTTTAGTAATAATTTGCAAAAATTTGACAAAGCTGCAATAATTGGAAGAAATCCTGAATTAAGTTATCAATTAGAATTGAAAATTGACCAAAGTCATTCTGTCAATTGATTTTTATAATATCAATTGCATGCTTAACCCGTGATGAGCAATTTTTAATATATATTTCTTGCAATAATTTCTTAAATTTGACGAATTTAGTTAATAATTGAAAGAAATTTTTAAGTTAAGTTTTCAATTAGAAGTGAAAATTAGCAAAAGCTATGCTGTCAATTGATTTTTACAACTAAAAATGCTTGCTTAACCCATTATGAGCCATTTTAAATATATATTTTTTGCAATAATTTCTTAAATTTTACGAATTTAGTTAATAACTGACAGAAATTTTTAAGTTAAGTTATCAATTATAAGTGAAAATTAGAAAATGCTTGCTTAACCCATTATGAGACATTTTAAATATATTTTTCTTGTAAAAATGTGTTAAAGTTTGACGAATTTGCTTAGAAGTTGTAACAAAGTCTTAAGTTAAGCTATGAACTGAAATTTAAAACTGATATTTACAACTACAAATGCTTGCTTAACCCGTTATAAGCCATTTTAAATATATTATTCTTGTAACAGTTTGTTAAATTTGGACAAATCTACTTAATAATTGGAAGAAAGTTTTAAGTGGAATAGAAAATTAACCGAAACTCTTCTTTCAATTGATTTTTACAACTACAAATGCTTGCTTAACCCATTGCTGCCTAATGGGTAAACATTTATTCATGAAAACTGACTTTTTAAAAAAATCATAGAAAAGTTCGTGGAAGAGATATCTTAAAATTATTGACAGAGATGGTTGAGGTAAAGATGGAACTACCTTAGTCTTGTAGAGGTCACCCTAAAATTCCGCCATCTAACTAGAGTTACCAGACTCCAAAAATTGTGAATTTTCCGGAGGTGAAAATGGCGAAACGTAGTGTTCTTAGAACTTCACAAAAATCTGCCTCCTAACTCACTTGTAAACATCTTCTACATCTTTTGTTCACGTGTTTAGCTGATCACTTTAAAAAGTATGGAAAAAAGTTACTATTGCTGCTTAATGGGTACAAAATACCCAATGAATATCTCAGCAACGTGCAGAGATAGAAAGCTGAAATTGTCGCTGGTCTCTGATCACTTTGGGTCAATTCTGGGTCGTGTATGAAATTTCATCAAAATCGTATGGGCGGAACTGGAACCCAGCTTTAACCCTGCTGTTAGGTTAGAAAAGGGACCATTTGGTCCATACTGCAATTTTCGTACAAAACAACAATTTATTCAATTTTTTTGTATTTATTTTGGTTCATTCATTCTTTACTCAACATAACTGATGTAAAAAAAAGTTAATAGTTAAATAGTTAGTCAAAAGTTACAAAGGAAACAAGCCAAAAATTGGACCAAATGGGCAGGGTTAATGGGTTAACTCATTATGAGCCGTTTTAAAAATATTTTTCACATACAAATTTCTTAAAGTTTAACATTTAAAGGTCTTTCTCTTCATTATCTTTTAATGTATTACTTGCTTTTTGCATCACCTACTTTAGCTTCTTTCTTTTGCCTTTCACACCATTTCAATTAACCCTCCCTCCCCTTGCAGTTCTCTTTCTTTTCAGAATTCACCTTCTCGCATTGCATTTCTTCACATTGCACTTGCCGCATTGCTCACCTTATGCGCCAGTCTCGTCCTTAATCAATGACGCCATCTTGTTTTGCTTTTGTTGCCATGCATTTGTTGTTGTTTTTGGTTTTTTTGTTTTTGCTTTTTGTTTATGTTGCACCAATGTCGTGGCATTTGCCTCTATGACTTCATTTGTTGTAGGTATTCGTAAGTATGTAATTGTGTATAAATACATATGTGTGTGTGTGTTTCTGTATGTATGTATGTGTGTGTCCGTGCGTGCATGTTGCGCACCGTGAGTAGGTCAGGAATGTTATGTTGCAGTTGTTGCCTGTTTTACTGCTGCATTCGTTGTTGTCGTCGTCTTCGTTGTTGTTGTTGTTGTTACTCTTGCCACCATCTCTATTGCCGTCTATTGATGGTTGCCACATATTTACCGTTATATGACGCTAACACGTTAAACAGGTTTTGTGCTATTTACGTTTGTTGCTTTGGATCTTTTCCTGCTGTGTGTTTTTTGTATGTTGCTATTTGTTATTGTTGTTGTTGCTTTGCCCGTTGTTGTTTTTCCTTGCTGCAAATGCAGTGAATGATGGCATTTAGGTTTTTTTTTCTTAAATCTAATGCATAACATTGAAAAATCAACATGGAGTGTGGCCACTTGTTTAGCATTTCTTAAGGCTTAAGAGGACTTTAAGATAATTTTTGCGTTATTTGTTTTTTTTTTAATATAAAAACAAACTGTTTTCATTGTTCCCTCATTTGTCTATGACCTTAGGCACCTAAGGGTTAATTATTATCATGGCCAGCCTGTAAATCCAAACACATTTGGCCAATCTTTGTGCCAATCTAACAAAACCAACCTCGTTTACTTGAATTTATTTATCAACTGAAAAATTTTACCACTGCAAGCAAATATTTTATCAAAAGATAATCATCTGTTGCCAATTTCGAAGCTATACCTTGGCCTTAAGCCAACACCGAAGGCTGGCAATCAACAGTCGCAATTATAGCAAAATCGTTGTCGACTTGTCGCAAAAAATCCGATTTGTGCAAAAAGTTAACAAGAAAATTGTTAAAAAAACAACAACAAACAAACTGCAGTAACCGCAACGCCAATGTTGAGTGTTGAGTCTTAAATTGTAGAGCGCCGTAATTAGTGGTAATGACCAAAGTTTGTGCATGTCGGAACGAAAAACATGCAGTTTGTGTAGCGTTTGTATGTATGTATGTGTGACAGTGACCGGTTGGTGAAGTTGCGGCTGACAAGTTTGGAAATTGCTTTAAAGTTAATTATAGCAACTCGATATGTGGTCAAGAGCGGCATAAAACTACCGACTAGCTGCACCAGCTACACTCGATGGATGTTGAAAAGTGTGAAAAAAAACGATTTTTGTAAATTTTTCATTTGTGAAAATTCTGAGCAATTAAAGAGTCCTTGTGTGTATTGGGTTGTGTTGGTTGGGTTTTATTTGTTAAACTTATTTATTAGTTTTTGATGTTTTTGTTTGAATAAGAAATACAAAATTTTAAATATTTTTTTAAAACTTTACATTATTAAATATTATTAAAAATATTAAATTTTTTTTTAATTTTAGAATTTAAATAAATTTTTTTTCTTGCACTTTTTTACTAAAACAAAAATTAATAAATAAGAATAAATAAATAATAAATTAAAAATAATAAAAATAAAGTAAAATAAAATAAAATAAAATAAAATAAAATAAAATAAAATAAAATAAAATAAAATAAAATAAAATAAAATAAAATAAAATAAAATCAAATCAAATCAAATCAAATCAAATCAAATCAAATCAAATCAAATAAAATAAAATAAAATAAAATAAAATAAAATAAAATAAAATAAAATAAAATAAAATAAAATAAAATAAAATAAAATAAAATAAAATAAAATAAAATAAAATAAAATAAAATAAAATAAAATAAAATAAAATAAAATAAAATAAAATAAAATAAAATAAAATAAAATAAAATAAAATAAAATAAAATAAAATAAAATAAAATAAAATCAAATCAAATCAAATCAAATCAAATCAAATAAAATCAAATAAAATCAAATAAAATCAAATAAAATAAAATAAAATAAAATCAAATAAAATCAAATAAAATCAAATAAAATCAAATAAAATCAAATAAAATCAAATCAAATCAAATCAAATCAAATCAAATCAAATCAAATAAAATAACATAAAATAAAATAAAATAAAATAAAATAAAATAAAATAAAATAAAATAAAATAAAATCAAATCAAATCAAATAAAATAAAATAAAATAAAATAAAATAAAATAAAATAAAATAAAATAAAATAAAATAAAATAAAATAAAATAAAATCAAATCAAATCAAATCAAATCAAATCAAATCAAATCAAATCAAATCAAATCAAATCAAATCAAATCAAATCAAATCAAATCAAATCAAATCAAATCAAATCAAATCAAATCAAATCAAATCAAATCAAATCAAATCAAATCAAATCAAATCAAATCAAATCAAATCAAATCAAATCAAATCAAATCAAATCAAATCAAATCAAATCAAATCAAATCAAATCAAATCAAATCAAATCAAATCAAATCAAATCAAATCAAATCAAATCAAATCAAATCAAATCAAATCAAATCAAATCAAATCAAATCAAATCAAATCAAATCAAATCAAATCAAATCAAATCAAATCAAATCATATCAAATCAAATCAAATCAAATAACATAAAATAAAATAAAATAAAATAAAATAAAATAAAATAAAATAAAAAAAATACAACATTGTTGTTTTTTATTTTTACTTTTTAATAAATAAATTTGCATTCACGGTTAAGAAAATCTATAAAAAAAATTTAAATTCTTATATTTTGTTTAAATAATATTTTTAATAAATAACTTTGCTACCACTTTTCTATTAAGAACATTTATAAAAAATATGCAAAATATTTAATTTTATTTTCATGTTTAATAAATAAATTTGCTTGAACATTTCTACTAAAAAAATCTATAAAAATTCCAAAGTTGTAAAATTGTTTATAATCAAAAATTTTTAATAAATAACTTTGCGTGCACTTTTCTATTAAAAAAAGCTGTAAAAATATACAAAAAAATTTATTTTTGTAATCTAACATTTTTAATAAGTAAATTTGCTTGCATTTTTCTATTAAGATAATCTATAAAAAAATACAAAATGAATTGTTTGTTAGTTTTGCATTTCTAATAAATAAGTTGCTTGAACTTTTTTAATAGGGTCTTTGACAGGGTCTGACAGGGTCTTTAAAGCACAAAATGCCGGTAGAAGTATTAAATAAAATATATTCGAGGCATTTTCTAATAGCTCTTAATACATTTTTCGTGGCATACTTTCAGGCAATATTCGGATTAGGCACTGGCAAGCACGTCTTCGAAAGCCACATAACTATACTCTCTCGCAGCTTATCCAGGTTCAAGGCAGTAGGCCCGTCAATCTTATTGTCCAAGTCTCTTAGGACTATTCTATTGTCTATTCGAACGTCATGTCAACAGATTAGTTTTTAAGAATTGGAATTATTGCCCCAGTTCCAAAAATGAAGAGAAGGATAAACGTGAAGCATCCTTCTCTGCCAGTGCCCAGCTCTCTCTAAACGAAGATGGTAATCCTTAGGCTCGTCCTTCTTCAATAACTTGGATAAACTCAGTTCAATCAACATCAGAGACTTGGTAGCATTTATCAACAAAACAAATTTGCTTATGTGGGCTCTACGACTTGTAGTAAAACACAGCACTCTCTCCTTTTGAGCCCATTTTGAGGCCTAAGTGTGTCTTTTTGCAAGTCCCAGGCCCAGGCAGTCACTTTAACCTAACCTTACCTAACTGCCAGAGTCACAAGCAACGGACGAAGAAACTCGAATGATCCATCTATCATTTCCTATGTGCCTGTTCGGCCTTGTGAAGAGAAAGAGTTGGAAATCCTATAGAAAAGCTGTTTCAAAGCTTCAAAGACTCACTCACCTTACTGTACAAAAAATATGATTTTTTTCTCCTACTTTATTCAATAGTTACTAACTACTGAACAAACAAAACATCACCTCATTAATTTCAACAGTTTTGCCTCTTTCAAATATTTTCAAATATTTATCCTGCGCCTTAAAGTATGCCAACTACTGCACAAATAAAAACTCATCAATTTAAACGGCTTTTCCTTTTCCTGTTTGTTTTTATTACATTTGGGACACACTCAGACAGAAAACCCTTGTAAAATCCCCGAAAACTAAATGCAAATTAAAAGCCCATTAACCATATTTAATTAAAGCAAATAGGCATTTAAAAGCGCCTAAATGTATGCCTACCTAATATGGTATTTTACAACTTTTTCCATCTTGTGTGTGTTTGGTTTTTTGAAAGGCTTTAGTCGAAGTTTATGTATGGTACACAATACCGTTTGGCTGACAAATGGAAGGGTCGCACGCCATAAATTTTTCGTTCACAAAAGCATAAAAATGGCTTTATTTGAGTCAGGCAATTAATTGGAAGGCAAAAATGTGTCTGACTCTCTCTCAAACCGTTGACACAAACACAACAATATCAAATTTATTTTACCTTTTTTGTATACAAATATACAAATTGTTTACTGAAATTTTAAATACAGAGATACAGATAAAGTTGACATTTCGCTTTAGGCCATTTTCAATACATTTGTGTCAGTTTAAGCTTTATTTGTCAATTTTAATGTGAAAAATTGTCCAACCCAAATCAATCATTAAATTGCAAACAAATCAAATGCAACGCACTTTCTGCCTAAAAGTAGCTTAGCTTGTCCGTTTGAAAGATACTTTGGTCAAATATTTCGTCAGATATTTTCGCCGCGTAATACACAAAGTTTGCATAACATTGTGCGCCCAAAAGTATGCTTTAGTTGCACCAAATTAAACATATTCAATTACACAAGTTTTCTCTAAATGTTTTGTCTTTTGTGGTATTTTCCTTCAAAAAAAAAACAACACCTTTCCCAGCTTGAAATCTACGCCCACCTTTTCACGCTTTCCTCTCTTTGTTCATTCCAATGTGCCAACCCAATCATAGTCGCGCTCTCCAAAGTGCAGCATAAACATAGGCGCCTGTTATCAAAAAAACCCCAAAAAAAACAACAAAATTCGCATAGAATCTAACCCAAGGTTACTCACTCCGCTATTGCGCGCCCTTACGTGGCGGACAAGTTCAAGGTTAGCCAGGCGCAAGGACCTTTTACCATTTTTGCGCTCACTTTACTTTTATTCTTCACACTGTTTTTTTCTTCTTTCAATTTTCTGCAAGAGGGTTGCCGCGCCTGCATTTGAAGTGCGGTATGTGTTGTGTGCATGTTTGTATGTGTTGCTGTGTGTGTATTTTTAATGATGTTGTTGCTGTTGGTGGGCGTGAATGTTGCGGCCGTTTGACGCTTGTTTTGTATATTTTTCGGTGTACGTTTGCTCCCACCGTCCGCGCCACTATTTATCAAACGAAAGGCGTTGAACTGTTGTCGAAATGTATTTGCGTCCGCTACCGCTAGGGAAAATATAAAGTAGCATACTTTCGGGCGTTGTGCAAATACAACTATTTTAAGGCAGCCACCATTGAGAGTGTTGGGTTGTGTTGAAATTTCTTAATTAACCATTGAACATTTCTTGATGAATAACCAAGTGGCGAGTTCTTCAAGTTGCGGAAATTTGGTTCGTGTGGTTTTAGGCGCTTTGGAAAATTAGCAGCAAGTTTTGAATGCGTTGGAAGTGAAAGGACTTGAAAGTAATAGAGCTTGATTGGGGTTTAGGAAAATTGTGATTTATTCATTTATTTGAGTGGGAATTAATTGAATCAATTGAATTGACAAAATTTTTGTGTTTTGCAAATACAACAAGAATTTTGTGGAATACTCTTTTTAAATGTAAAAAAACTTTTAAATTATGTTTTGACATATTTAAAAATTTGTTTAAAAGATTTTTTAAAGATTAAAGAAGTAGTAAGAAACAATTTTGTTTTTTAAATAGTGTAAACAATTTTTAAGTTTTTCTGGTACAACACAAGATTTTTGTCATTGTCTTTAATAAATAAACAAAACATTTTCAATTTTGTATCTATATTTGTTTTAATTCTTTCAGATTTTCTTTAACAGTTCATATTTTTTTTGTACAAAACAGACAGATTAAAACAAAATACTTATTACAGATATTTTGCTGGTAGAACAGAATTTTGTAAGATTCTATTTAGTAAATCTAAAAAAATTCAATTTTTTTTTTTTTATAAATTTTTTTGTAATTATTTCAAAAGATTTTCTTTTAATAGCAAACATTTTTTTTAAGAAATTGATACTTAGAAGAAAAAAAGATTTCAATACTTTGCAGTGACAACAAAAAAATTTTAGAATACTTTTTATTAAATCTAAAAAATATTTTAAATTTTGTTTTTATATTTTTTCAAAAAAATTTTAAACGATTATTATAATTAATAAAACCTTTTTCTTTTAAGAAATAGATACTTTGTAAAAAAAATTAAGCATTTTGCGGGTTTAACGAAAATTTTTTAAGTACATCTTAAAAACATTTAAAATTTTTTTTATATTTGTTTTTAATTATTTCAAAATATTCTTTTGTAAGCACTTTTTTTACAAAAAACTGATAGTGAGAAATAATTTATATTTTGCTGGTTCATTAAAGATTTTTGTCTTTAATAAATCTGCAACAAAAAATCCATTATCAATTTTGTTTTTATATATTTTTTTCGTAATTTTGAAAGATTTTTTGTAATAGTAAGAATTTTTTATAAAAAAAACAGATTCATACTTATTGTGAAAAAACCGTTATTTTGATGGTATAACAGAATTTTGTGGAATCTATTTAATAAATCTAAAGAAATATTTATTAATTTTTTCCTATATTTTTGTTCATAATTTTAGTAATTTTTTTGTGTTTAAATTTTTTTCATAAAAAATATTTATTGATTTTTTCCTAAATTTTTTTTCATAATTTTAAAAGATTTCTTTTTTGTTTTTATATTTTTTTTCATAATTGTAAAAAATTTTTTGTAATAGTAACAATTTTTTATAAAAAAAAAAGATTCTTATTGTGAAAAAACCCGTTATTTTGATGGTATAACAGAATTTTGTGGAATCTTTTTAATAACTCTAAAAACATATGTATTAATTTTTCCTGTATTTTTTTTCATAATTTTAGAAGATTTTTTGTGCATATTTTTTTCATAATTTTAGAAGATTTTTTGTGTTTAAATTTTTTTTCATAATAAAAAATATTTATTGCTTTTTTCTTAAATTTTTTTTCATAATTTTAGAAGATTTCTCTTTTGTTTTTATATTTTTTTCATAATTGTAAACAATTTTTTTGTAATAGTAAAAATTTTTTATAAAAAAAACAGATTCTTATTGTGAAAAAACCTTTATTTTGATGGTATAACAGAATTTTGTGGAATCTATTTAGTAAATCTCAAAAAATATTTATTAATTTTTTCCATATTATTTTTCATAATTTTAGAAGATTTTTTTGTTTAAATTTTTTTCATAATAAAAAATATTTATTAATTTTTTCCTAAATTTTTTTTTCATAATTTGAGAAGATTTCTTTTTTGTTTTTATATTTTTTTCATAATTGTAAAAAATTTGTTTGTAATAGTAACAATTTTTTATAAAAAAAACAGATTCTAATTGTGAAAAAACCCGTTATTTTAATGGTATAACAGAGTTTTGTGGAATCTATTTAGTAAATCTAAAAAAATATTTATTGATATTTTCCTATATTTTTTTTTTCATAATTTTAGAAGATTTTTTATGTTTATATTTTTTCATAATTTTTGAAGATTTTTTGTGTTTATATTTTTTTATAATTTTAAAAGATTTTTGTAACACTAAGAGTTGTTTTTTATAAAAAACAGATACTTAGTGAAGAAAAAATCTTTATTTTGATGGCATAACAGAGGATTAAGGATTTTTATTTAGGATATTTAAAAAAACATTTTTAATTTTCATATATTTTTTACTTAGTGAGATTTTTGTTATTAAAAACAAATACTTAGTCATATTCTTGATTATTGGGCGCCTAGAAGTATGCACTGAATTTCTCACCACTACAGTTTGCATTTCTTGATTTCTTAACTGCGCTAAACATTTTTACAATCGAAACTAACATCGAACTTTACAATTTCCAGTGTCAAATTCGCCTAAAAGTATGCTCAAAAAGTAATGTTAAGCCATATATGTGCAATTTCTTTTAACTGTGCAACTCTTAGACTTCTTATCAATTTGCCCCACGCCTAAAAGTAAGCCAATCATTTCTTTAAATCATAGATTTTATGAAACCACAACAGTTTCAAATTTCGATTATGTGACAATGTCGCGCAACGCCACAAGACTCCATACAACTACGCAGTCTATTTATTTTCAACACCAACACACACCCACACACACTCACGAACTCGCCTTGAAGACGCAATCGAATTTTTCTGGTTTTGGCGTGTGTGTTGTGGGGGCGGTGAATGTCCGCAGGCATTTGGGTCATTCACCGCGGGAAAGGAAACAACGCGCAAACAACAATACAGACGTATATATATTTCTCTTGGCTGAATACAGCTGTTGTTGTTATTGTTAGAGACAGAGGACAGTCCGAGGGGGAAAAGTACAAAAAGAAAGGAGCGCGAAATTACGCACGAAATTCATGCAAATGTATGCGTGTTTGTGCGTAAGTTGGCAGCGACAACGACGATTGGGCAATGGCAGTGCGGTGTGGTGGCTCGCAATGGGTTGAAATGGGTTAATAATGAGAAAAAGTGTATGCAGGCAAATTGAGTAGTGAAATGGCTTCAAAGAGGAGAAAAGATGGAGAACGGAAACTAGAAGGATGAAAGGAGAAAACTGACAATTGTCTGGTTTTTTCAGTTTACAAACTTTAATGCTTAAGTTTCAGTAGACTTTTTGAATGAATTCAAGAAGAAGGAGACGTTCCGCTTTAAAACCAACAGTGAGAAAAAATCTCCTTAAATTGTATGAACCACCAATGAATCACACTTCTTTTTATATCTATGCTCCTATTGAAAAAATTATTTAATGACCAAAATCTCAGCACGCCAGCTAAGTTTACTCATCAATTTGCCATATTTACAACCAGCGAAAAAAGGAAAAAACACCCAACACGACTACAACAATACGCGAGGCATTGGCCGAACATTTGCCTTGTTTCTCAGGCACTAAATTATTATTAACATATGTAGTATACTTTCAGGCTAAATGTAAAATATCAACGCCCAGCTGGCGCAAGTCAGCTCATTTTTCTGCCGCATGCTGCTGCTCGCTCGCTTTCAACTCACTAAGCACACCTATCAATAATTTCGAATATTTTATTTTCTCCGCCTAAAAGCATGCAATCATTTACAATCTGCAATGTGTTGGAAAATTAACCGACATGTTGCTCCTTTGCCTCATTGCGTTCATTTCCTGTTGCCTTGTCACATTTGAATTGTAATCAAACAAATAGGAGCAATATGCCCCGCCTTAGAGCAGCCAATGCGCCTAGAAGATGGCAATGAACTTTTGGTAGCACGCATGCGTATTTTGCTACAGCGCGTTTGCGTGCGTTTGCGGCGCGTGTGTGCGTTGACCTGCGTTCGCAGCGGTGAAATTGAGGGTGAGTTGTTATTTTTTTTGGACAAATGAGAACGGCAAATGGTAACCGGAGAAGTTAAGTATAAGGAAGTGGCAGCAATGTTATGGGGAGGGGTGCAAAGGGGATTATAAGTTTGGAAGTTGCTGTACTAACACTGACCGCTAAATGCTCACTCAACAAGCTTTTAGTGTTTGATTTACGATTGTCATCATTAAAATGTTACGTTTTACGACTAAATATATTTGTGTCGTCTTTTAGGCGCACCCACACTCAACTAACGTTTCGAGTGTTTGCTGCTTGATTTAGAAACTCTTTTGACATTCTAATGTCTTTTCGGTTAGCTATTTATTGTCTTGTGTTGGCGTTTAAACTATTTGTTGTTGATATACTGAAAACATGAAAATTATTTATAAAGTGTGTCTAAAAATATGCAACAGTTTGATATCTTAAGAGGAGAAAAGCTGGTTATTGTAATTTTGAGTAGAAAAGGGAAAATACCCATTTGGGTATTTTAGGTTGGTTATTTTTGTGCTTGCACGCGCCTAAAAGTATGCTAAATAGTAGAATTTTTTTTACGTATTTTCTAACAGAACCGCATAACAGGACTTGGTGTAATTGCACGCGTCTAAAAGTATGCTAGATAGTGGATATTTTTTAATTTTTGAACAGAACTATATAACAGAACTTCGTTTTCTTGCGCGAGCCTAAGAAAGTGCTTCATGGTAGAAATTTTCTTAAATAATTCTTTTACAGAAGCATATTACAGAAGATGGTGTATTCGCACGCGCCTCAAGGTATGCTAGATAGTGAATATGTTTGTAAAGTTTTAACAAAATCTTATAACAGGAGTTACTGTACTCGCACGCGCCTAAAAGTATGCTAAATAGTAGAAATTTGTTGAAGTATTTTCTAACAAAACTGTATAACATTACTTGGTGTACTTGCACGTGCCTAAAAGTATGCTAGATAGTGAATATTTTTTAATTTTTTAGCAGAACTATATAACAGAACTTCGTTTTCTTGCGCGAGCCTAAAAAAGTGCTTCATGGTAGAAATGTTCTTAAATAATTCTTTTACAGAAGCATATTACAAAAGATGGTGTATTCGCACGCGCCTCAAGGTATGCTAGATAGTGAATATGTTTGTAAAGTTTTAACAAAATCGTATAACAGGACTTACTGTAGTCGCACGCGCCTAAAAGTGTGCTACATGATAGAAATTTTCTTTAAATAATCCTACGCGTCTAAAAATATGCTACATGGTAAAAATTTTCTATAAGTAATTCTTTTGCAAAAGCGTATGATATAACTTGGTGTTCTGGCACGCGCCTAAAAGTATTCTACGTAGTGAAATTATTTATTTTTTTAATAGAAACGTATAACAGGACTAAGTGTACTCGCATGCACCTACAAGTATGCTTCATAGTTGAAATTTACTTAAATGATTATTTTGCCAAATCGTATAACAGGACTTGCCGTAGTCGCATGTGCCTAAAAGTATGCTATATTCTATAATATTCGATTAGATTTTTTTTAAGTATTTTTGTAAAACCATATAACAGGACTTTCCGTATTCGCACACGCCTAAAAGTATGCTACATACTCTGATAGTCTCTCAAATCATGTTGTATGAGTAACATTTTGTTTCTTCTTAAAACAAAATCTTACATTAAAGCATTGTTTTAATGCGCCCACCGCCCACTCCTTTGGCCTCTTTGTTTTGACAACTGACACAGCTGTGCTGCTGCTTGAATTGCTAACACTGCCACTTATTATTTGAATTTCTAAATTACTTTCAATCATGTGCCGATTGTATGTCTCGGTTGGATGTTGCCACCTGCTGCTACCAGCCAATCAATCGCTTTCAAAGCCCTTTTCAGCAACTACTCACATATCACCTCGGGGGGTCGGCTTGGCTCACTACTTGTGCTTTTTTTCATTATCAAATGTAATTTTTTGCTTTACCTTATATCATTTGTTTCTTGTTCAAGTTGCTTACTTCCACAGCTAGAAGCTTATTCAAGTAGAAGAAAATATAAAATAAATTGATTATGTATTGATTGAGTTCATAATCGAACCACTAACCTTCGGAATGGTGATTTAAATGCGTTAATCCCTAAGTCACAGCGTTCTTCAACAATCTGTTAATTAGAAACTGATCAGACCAATCAGCAAAGCTTCTCCCTTTTTTGTTTTTACCTCAACTTTGCAGAAGTTTTCTGCCCCAAGAATGAAGAGAGACGAATAGAGTTTCTACTTGTCTCTTCTATGTGACTTCTACAGTCATTTCAATATAAGATGTGGAATTTGGGAAATGGAATCACCATAATATAGTCTTCAGTGGTAGCCCCAATGAACAATCTGTAAGAAGTACGAGTCAGTATCCTGTTTAACAACCCATGCCACAAAAACTCTATCCTTTTCTATTCAAATCCTTGACAAAAGTTTTCAAAGCATTGAAAAATAATTTTTACACAAATTTAGTTTTAGTTTAATGCTCAAATATTAGCTGAGTGGTTACTGAAGGGGACACAACGAGTCCACCTTGGCCAATGTGAGCTTCTTCGTTCTTCGAGCCACTTGAACCCAATCTACTTAAATGTCATGTTTTAAAAATATTCTCAAACCCATTTCAAGTAATTTTACACCAACTGAAGTTCTTTACAGTCTGCACCCCGCTACAACAACTGTCACTATGTGCAAGAACTTTGACTTGAATTGAAATAGTTTATTTTTACAACTACGATTTGCTGCCCATTGCCAACCTTGTGAACAACACCAACAACTTTATTGATTTTTTTGTCATGAAAACTGTGCCTACTGAATGCTACATAACAACAACAAGAACAAAAACAACAAGTTAAGAAAATATGTCGTTGTTGTAATCAAACTTGTAACTGATGCTAGTCGAGTTGTTACTGTTATTGTTGTTGGCAGTACGACTTGTATGGCAATTACGTGAAAAACCCGTCGCTGAATACCTACGCCGGCACTTCGATGACGTCAGCGAAAACACAAATTTAGTGTGCGATGGGCTGACTGACGCGTTGGCATGTCCGTCGAGACGCGCTGGCCGGGTGTATGCCAGATACTGGTTTCTTATACTTTTAGCATTGTTGTTGATTTTTGCCAGTGTTGGGGCCCACTTGGTTGGTGCTGCTACCACACTCTCACACACACACACATACACATTGATACGCCATAAATATCGCTCAATTGACGCCTATCCGGAGAAACTAAAGCGCGTACATGCGCGTAGACGTGTCCTACGTGGCTCTGGTGTTGCTGTTGTTGTTGTTGTTGTACCTATCCACGGCATTACGCGTAATTGCTTCAATTGAGTTGTTCGCTTAGTTGGCCAGCACAAGTTTTTTCTTGTCATCGGATTAGTTGAACGCTTCGGAACGTGCATGTTGGAATGACAGCTTTTTGGATTCTAAGTTTTATGAGCCACACGTGTACGCTGGCCGCTTGTTTATTTAAATTTTGTGTTGTTATTTTAATGCGGAACCATGTTTTGACAATTTATTGTGTACGCTTTTAAAGTTAAAATGCTTCACTAATTTTGTAGAAAACAAATGTCATAACCAACTTTCAGTTAATTTGGTTTTTTGGAAATTACAAATTTTTTATCTTTTTTTTCATTCATTGTACTGGATTATCTGAAAGCCTATTGACATAAAAAATAAGTTTCTCTTTACTTTTCTCGGCACCATGGCCAGAAATTGTAGAGATCTAGAAGCGTTTACTGAAGTTTTTCGACAACACTTGGACTCGAACGTTTCACTACTAGAACTCTTTAACGGATCGTCATCTGATATCACCAAGGACCCAATAAGGATCTGTGTGTGGTCATTCTTGGCCAGCCAGCTACACCTACCTACTTGCCTTTAAGATCTGTCACCATTGTTAGAAGTTGTACAGATCTACTAGATCTGGTCTAAAGGGTTTACTGAAGTTTGTTTACTAAAACCACTCGAATTCTAACGGATCTCCATCTGGTATCACTAAGGACCCAATAAGGATCTATATGTAGTAATTCTTGGCCAGTCTGCCTGTCACCAATGCTAGAAGTTGTAGAGATATAAAAGTTGTACGATTTGACACTATTGCTCCAAGTTGTAAAGATCCGATTCGTGAAGAAAATATGTCTGAGTGTCCATACCTGTATCGAAAAGGTTTTGATGCATTCAAAAACTATATCTAAACAAAAAATAAAAAAAAAAGAAAATTATCTTCAACACACTTGTTTGCCATTTTGAAATACATACAACTTTTTATTAGTTCATTTAGGTCACTTTTTATTCTCACTTTCACTCAACTTTTGGATTCAACCCTAAAGACCCGAACGGTGGTCTATGTTATGATGGTTTAGCTCTCTTCCAGCTCCCTTCCTTACTTAACCCATCATTTTCCAAAACCTTTGCCTTCTATTTTGAACTTCAATGATCTTAAACGCCCCAAATGTTTCTCTGAATTCGAGCAATTTTCTTGTCGCCCCATCCATACATCCGGTTTTTTTTCAAATCAAATCATTACCAACAAGTCCATTTGTTAATTTCATCCCACTTTACTTGTCATCAACGCTGTCATTTCTACTTAATCGAAATGTTGTCCCCCGCTCCTCCTGTACCACCAGCCAATCTCAAGTCACTCCAGTTGAATTTCATCAAAACAAGATGCCAATTAAATGCAAACCTATATACGGCACACATCTTATGGCATATGGTGCGTTGATAATTCAATTTCCTTCGACCCGTGAAACCGTAAACCTTCAACATAATGTCCAAAATGTCGATAATGTCCATCAAGTGCGGCCAATGCATGGAATTTTCTTGCATGAAATTGTTACTTCAATTTTATTTCATGACATTGACAATTTGAAATCTGTTCGTTGTGGTCTATGCGCGCTGATATTGTTGGCCGATACCGTTAATGCTCATAAATAAATCTTGCATCAGTTTTCTTTATACTCGCACATTCCTGTTTTTTTTCCATTTCTCATCTCTCACAGTGACTTTGTTTGCAACGCAATCAATGAAGCGTATTTGAAGTAAATCAGCATTTCATTTCTATTGACCATAGCGCTTCCAGACGGACCGTGGCATATTTCATTAACAGCACTGGCGACCATACATTGCCCGCAACTCGGCAACTTTCTAGCGCACGAGTGAGTGAGTGAGTGAGATTTACCGCATGTTCTTTGCGACCACATTACGCGCACTCATTTGTGTGTAGAGCATATACGTGCTGACAGTTAATATGATTCACTGCCATTCGAGGCTGTCATTTCGTTTTACACACGACGCTTTTAATGTTATCCTACTTTTTGCGACCATATATAAAGCACACATATGGGTGCTTGCATTGCCAACCAATTTGAGTCACTTGATGGCTTCGTTGCTATGCTGACACATGATTTGTAACAAGAAAACTATATATTTTTAATGTCACTTCATTAAAAACCATTATCCGAAGGATTAAATTTACAGTAAACAGTTTTGAAATGCAATTAAGCAATTTTCTAGTAATTTTTAATGTCTAAAAAGATTATCCGAACGTCAAAAATTGGCTTTAAATTGTTTATTTTAATAAAAAATATTAGTTACCTTGGGTGTAGCTGTTTGAATGTTTACAAGTATTACAAATACTTATCCGTAAGATATAAATGATTAATTTAGCTTCAAATCAACATACAAATGAAAATAACATTTAAAATATCATTAAAAACTATTATCCGGCTTACTATATTTAGAGTAAATACATTTATGAATCTATTAGGCAATTTTTGAGTAATTTTTACTGCATAAACTGTTTATCCGAATGCAATAGAACGTGATTTAAGTGACTTATTTTAATTTGAAAATGAGTTGTCACTGTATGTGTCACATTTGAACTATTTATAAGTGCCTAAAGTATATCCGTATACTGTAAATTATGAATTTGACTTCAATTAGAACACTAAAAATATTTAAAATATTACTAAAAACTATTATCCGGCTTACTATATATGGAGTAAATAAATTTTTTAAGCTATTAGGCAATTTTTGAGTATTTTTTATTGCATAAACTGCTTATCCGAATGCAATAAGGCAAGTTTTAAATGACTTATTTCAATTAAAAATTAGATATCACTATATGTGTGACATTTTCACTATTCATAAGTGCCTAAAGTATATCCGTATACTGGTAATGATTAATTTGGCTTCAATTTAAACACAAATGTAAAAAGCATTAAAAATATTATGAAAAACTGTTATCCTGCCCATTATATTTAAAGTAAAAAATATTTCTAATACTGCCAGGCAATCTTTGAGTAATTTTTATTGTATAAACTGTTTATGCGAATCAATAGAATAAGTTTACATGATTTATTTCAATTCAAAAATGCGTTCTAACTATTCGTAAATTTTTAAAATGCATATTTGTAAATTGTAAATAATTATCCGCTTTACTATGTTTAAAGTAAATAGTTTTTATAATAGTTTTAGACATTTTTTGAGTAGTTTTCATTGCGTTCAATTTTTTCTGAAAAAAAAGCGTTACCAGTGCAGTTGTAATATTCAAACTGTTCATAAGTGCTTAAACTACAATTTCATGAACTGTTAATTAATAATTTATCCTAAAATCGAATACAGAGAAAACTATCATAAAAATATGGTTTAAATTTACTATCCTGGATTATAAATTTAGCGTAAATGGATTTTCATGAAATGAAACAAATTTTAAGTATTTTGTAATATCTAACAATATGATGAACAAATGATTATCCGGGCATGAGAAATCTCTAAGTTATTTATTTTAATCTAAAAAAATTATTCAACCTTAGAGGTGTATTTTGGTCATAAGTGTTCCAAATATGTATTCGCAAGCCATAAATAATGACTTTTACTTCACACTGCATAAACATATATGTAACTATTAATGTTTTTGTGAACTTCTAATACCCACAACGCTTATCCGTATGCCAAAGTTCAGCTCAAAAGTATTTATTCTGCTTTCAATACCATATAGTAGGTTGTGGAGTAAATTTTACTTTAACGGATAAAAATTATCCGTTTTATCCGTACCTGCTTTTTAATGCAAAATTGCATAAAAACACATTTAGAACACTAAATAGCACATTTTTGTTGTATAGCTCTTTTATAATTACATATGAACCTCACCAACTTATAAATCTAGGCGTCAAAAAGCCACTGCTTTAGCAATAATTACTGCCAATCTACTTTGAAACGTTATAATTATAAATTTTGCAAAATTATATTTTGCAAAAATTATACGAAATGTGCATTTTTATCATAACATCTTTTTCCACGCTTTGTTGTTACAAACTTTAGCACACAATAGGCTTGAATGTAATCTTTATGTGATGTTTCCTTAACGTCAGTTTTAGCTTAAATTACTAAAAACTGCTGTAATATTTACACATTTCTACGAAAACAAAACACCAGGTGGTAAACAGCTGAAAAAGGCAAAACTAAAAATTTTACAAAAATGTCACGTTTCACTTTTAACGCTTTAATTGTAAGCATTTTGTTAGGTTGTTCACAGCCATGATGCCATAAATAGTATCTAAACCAACCAAATCCACCCATAGTACAACAAAAATCTGATTTTAATGTTTGTTTCAAGCGTTTCTAATGTTAAATTTGCAAGCGTTGTAACAACATAACTGATCGTAATCCATTAAATGCGAAAGTTATGACAGTGTGATTAATTATTTTGTGAATTTTTAGTACATTGGGAAGTTTTTCAGTCATTTTCTTTTATAATAAAAATAATTATTTTATTGAAACCGTCCAACTATTAGAATGTATTGCGTATATTTTTTACAATTACCGCTTAACAAGTTTTCTCGTTACTTATTGCGTCTCTTTTTCTTTCTCTCTCTTTGCAGGTAAGTTTTGCTGACTGCTGTCAATTCTCAGTGGAGCAGAATGCTTGCCACTTGTAGTCGGTGGTCCACCGCACAGTGTGGCCATGTTCAGCTACAAATGTTCAGCACTAATTGATGAATTCGCCATGGTATTTGCTTAGTGTCGTGGAAATTAATTTATTTGCTAACAACTGGGCGTGTGCCCTACGCTTATGTAATGCTTTACTTACTGCTTCACGTTATTTTATTACATGTAAATATTTTGCCTTATTTACTTGTTTCATTTAATGTTGCTGCTTTACTCGTGGGAGATTGTAAAATATTTTAGTGTCGAAATACTCGACTGTAACTTACTTATCGTTTAAATTTGCATTTTTTTTGGATGCACTAACTTAAACATTTCACAGCTGTTAAAAATTCGTGACAACAACTCAACTAGAAGACAATTATTTGTTTACTTTTCTAATATGGCAGTTTGTTACTTTATCTGGTGCCAGCAGTTGTCAGTCTTATATATCATTTATATATTTTTCATTGTCTCTTGTTCTCTATACAACTGATATCGATTTTTGTTGCCATATATTTCTCCTTTTGTGCTGAACACCTCGAATGCATTATCTGTTGGCTCATAATTCTTGCTTTTACTATGCATTTTTATGGCCCCATGAGCAATAAGTTGCCTTCTACACACAAACACAAGTTTCCGCATGGGTTCATTGACTCTGATGACGTAGTGTGAAGAAGAATTTCGAAAATTTACTTTAAATGAAAAATTACGAAAAATGTTTCTTCCGCAAATATTTTTTTTCCATAAATATTTCCGCTGTTTACAAAAATTTACAAGCTATGTAAATTTTGCAATATTTTGCCACTACAACTAGTATTTCACTTTTAGTATTTCGCAATAAATTAGAATGGAGAAATGCCAAATATTTTACGGTTTTTTGCGTTAGTACGCGAAAATGTTTACATTTGATATTTTTGTTTATCAATGCCTGTATTTAATGCATTTTCACTTGGGCGGCTAGACTAGCAAAGTTATGACACCATGGCGCTGATATGTTTAGAATAATAGCTCGAATAATTTAAGAATTGAATACAAATGCAAATATGACGGCCATAGTGGGAATTTGGTATTTATAGATATTTTTTTTTTAGTTAAATTAAAATATAAATTAATATGGTTATGCGTTTAGCGGATAATGAACAAGTACATTGAGAACATCGTTTTAGTTAACCAGTCAGTCCTTTATTATTATAAACGACATTATTACTATAAACATATAGTAAGAGAAACTGTAGCGTATATGTATATTAGAATATGTAGATTATAGATTTCAATAAGAACATTGTTAAAATTTCAAAAGATTGTTGTCTTCAAATAGATTTGATTCACACTAGCATATACTAGAAAACATTACAGGGAACTCTTGAGTAGACAAACTTGCTCAACAAGGCACAACTGAACAGTAACGTCAAGAAATGGCAACCTGTGTTAACATGTAAGCTCCGTACAGATACAAGAAACTATTAAAATTGCTTTAAATGTGTAAAAAGCTGTGTTTAACAAAATTTGCTTCCCGGATAAAACGGATAATTTTTATCCGTTCTTGCAAAAGTTTTAATAAATGATATTTACACATAACCAAAGCTTATTGAGCAATTTTTAGTGTTTTTCCAACTCGCGGATAAAAGTTTAAAGACTTAAAATAACGTTAGAAAACTACAAATGTGCCAACTTAGCTTTTTCTTGAACCTAAGCACTGTAGATAAATGTTTTTTGAAAAAATATATAATAAAATAAAAATATATAAGAAAGAGGACGCTTCAACATGAATTCAATTTTAATAGCACAATTTATTTTTTTATTTCAATTTTATTTGTAAATTTCTAACATAACAACAACATAATTCATACCCTGAATGCTGTTAAATTTACTACGTGTTATAAATTTACTCATAAATCAAACGCACATCGTTACATGCATGAAGTTTTGTTCTTTTTTGCTTCAAATATATTTAAAATCTTAAAGTGTTCATGTACCAGTTATGAATTTTTTTTCTTCTAATTAACTTTCAACCTCAAAATGTTTATAATTCTTTGCATTAAAAATTCAATTATGCCTCTGTTGATTGCTTCTTGTCTACTGACGACTCTCATTCCCCATCCCATTAAAATGATTTTTCATTGCAAAAATTGCCATCAATCAATTTACATATTAAGAATGTTTTCATCTTTTCCAATTTGCAGCTGTGTGCTTCTGTAAATTTTTCACACACACGCATAATTTTCTTGATAATTAACATAAAACCAATATGTCAACTAAACTGTCTGCCAGCAAAATGTCATGTAGCCAAAAAAATTGTTATATACATTTAAATTGAATGACAACAAACACAGCTAGAAACATTCAAAAGGTCGTAACAGTTGTGTAAACCCTACCGAATTAATTTCCGTTTTAGCTGCGTTGTCAAACAAATTCAAATGTATTTCGACTGAAACCACAACAATTTTGCGCTCTCAATCGTATTCTATGTGTATCTTCTTGTGTGGTAAGTGGATTTTCTGTGTTAACCGCAAAAAGTCATTTTCATGGAAATCGTTTGGCTTCTGATCTACGAGCAGCCAACTGAGTGCTTTATCAAATTGGGCTTTCTGTCTCACTACAGTCTTCACTCTGTCTTAGCACCTGTCTATCTACTACTTTAACATATTTCTGCGTATTGAATAGTTGATTGTTGCTTCTAAATTCCATGTTCTGTCAAAACTTGTATGTTGTTGTTTTGCTTAACTGATTTTATTTCGTATTTTTAATTTGGGTTTAACCACATTTTTTATGCACTCATTAAGATCGTTCAGTCAAGTGCCCAATTACTCAAAATGTGTTAAATTTTGTGGTTGTTATGTGCGCAATATTTCAAATTTAATTACTCTTCTCAACGGTTGCAAAAACCATTGGACAATGGCGACTGTTCGTAGACACTACAACACTATAAGTTGTTGAAGTAGTTCATGGATTTTTAAGAAAAGTGGTTCTTTCTAATCTTTAAGTAGAGATTTTAAAATGTATTTTAAATAGAACTTAACTACATTTGTAACTGTCGACAATCGAAGTGAGCACTTAGTGCATATTTGAAATTCCTAATCCTAATCTTCGACTCGAGTGCCTCAAAGTCGCCTTCGAATTACACTCGCCTGCACTTTTACTTATCACAATCGTATTCCTTTTTATAGCACTCGTCATTTTAATAGTCCCACATCTATAGAATAGAAAAGTACACCAATATCCAACTCGACCTATCCATTATGTATGCATTTTACTTTCACGTCATGCCCACTTGCCGTTGCGGTTTTTATTGCCTTCGTAATTCTAATTTTTTTTCCGTTTTTCCTCTGGTTTTCTGTACTTCTTAATCATTTAATTGCCTCTTTTATGTACTCCCATTATTTTGTTGTTATTGTTGTTTTTATTTAATTACCTTTTGTTAAATGCTCGTACGTTTGCTCGTCTTTTTTTATAGCTAGCTTTTTGGCTATTTGCGTATTTGTTGTGTATGTGTGTGTTGTTTTTTCATTTTTGTGGCCATTTTCTGTGGGTTTTGCGGTCGCTTTTTGTTGCTTTCTGCAGTTGTTGTTATATTTTTTACAACATGTGAGAAATTTTTTAAATAAACTGTTGTTTACAATGCTCGTAGAGGCGTTACGTAACGTAGTCAGCACTAATTATGCACTGACTGCATACAAATTAAGTTTCGTTAAGTTGAATTTTGTACATTATTGTTAAACTATGCTTTTAAATGTTTAGATTTGCATAACAACAAAATTTGTACAACACATTTTGCATAAAAAAATAATTAATAACCAAATGTGTACCGAAATGAGTTTCGTTAAGTTTCATGAAACATTTTTTAAATAAAATTATATATAGTTGCCATGTAATTTCATAGCAGATTTCAAAGATTTAATAATTTTCAGTGGAAAATTGTTTTCGTTAAACTTTCGTTAAGTTAAACTAAGCATATTTTATGCAATTGCTAATCATTTTTTTAGTTTTGCCTGAAAAGTGTCTACAAATTGCTTTCGTTTGTTCCCTCAGCTTCGATTGCCATTTTGGTAATATTGTATTTTTAATAAAAATAAAAATTAATTAAAAAATAGTAATTAAAGAAATGGTCTACTACAAGGAAAATGATAGCAATCAAAAGTATAAAATTGTTTTCGTTAAACTTGCATTAAGTATATTTTTGCAATTAAACACAATTAGTTTTTCCTAAAAGTTAAACATGTTTTTCTTGAATAGTGAGCACAAATTTCTTTCGTTAAGTTTTTTCATTCTTTCGTTAAGTTTCTACTGAGCTCCGGCTGTCATCTTGGTTGCAGTTTAAGTAATAGTTTTGTTATTTTTTTAGAAGAAAAACACAAAACATTGTTTGCCTTCATGTTTTTTCATGAAAAGTAAAAAATTGCTTTCGTTAAGATTTCGTCAAGATGCACTTAGCATATTTTAGTGCAACTATAAAACATTTTATGATTTTCTACTAGAAAATTAGCATGTTTTGCTTTAATAAAAACGGCAATTTTTTTTCGTTAAGTTTTTACTGAACTCCGGTTCTCTTGTTGATAAGTTTTCTTCTAATTTTAAAAAAGAAAAACGAAAGAGTTTATTATGAAGAAAATATTAGTAGTAAGCAAAAGTGATTAAATTGTTTCATTAAACTTGCGTTAAGTTGCATCAAAAACATTTTTTGCAATTTCTTATTACTAATTTATTATTTTTATTGTGATGTTTGTTAATATTTTATGAATAGTTATCCAGAGTTTAAAAATTTTCTTGAACTTTGACTACATTTTGGTTTCGTTAAGTTTTTTCTGGATTGTCGGTTTGGTCACATTGATTTAATTTTTAATAATAAAAGCATAAAAACTGTTTATTACTGTTAAACTGTTAAAAAAAATGCTGGTAGTAGGAAAAAGTGGTAACATTGCTTCGTTAAACTTTCGTTAAGTAGCATTGAGCATATTTTTGTGCGATTGTACAGCATTTTATAATTTTCTATTAAAAAAATACAACTTTTTGCTTCAATAATGACCACAAATTGCTTTCGTTAAGATTCTGTTCGGCTTCGGTGGCTGTTGTAGTAAAATTTATTTTATTCTCGTTAACAAAAAATTAAGTAATTCTCTATTTTTAACAAATGAAATACTTTTTTTATTTAATGAAAGCTTTTCTTAAACTCAATAACACTTCAGTTTTATTATTGTAACAAAAATTGCATCTTTCAAATAAAAATACTTTTTTTAAATAGTGAAAATACTTTATTTGATGATTTTTCAAATGGTCCAAAATATTTTGTGTATACCACAATGCTTAAACAGTTTATGTAAATTTCAACAGCACCACACATTCCAATAACTTTCGTTAAGTTTCTTTAGACCCATTCCCATAGAAAAACTCTAATATTTTATGCATTTCCACTTCCGTTGAACTAACTTTCACTTTCGATCAAAAAACTGCTTTCGTTAAATTTTCGTCAAGTTGAAATTTTCAATATTTTAAAATAATTCAAGTCTCTGCATGCAGTGTCATTGTTTTAACACACAATTGGCATTGTTTTTTTGCATTATCTTGTGCATTGTGCCTGCTTGTCGTCTTGTCACACTCCTGCATCGTCATGTTGCCCATTATCAGCGCCATTGTGTCGATGTGTGCAAGGCCCGCCTCCCGCTTTTTAAACCAACTCGACACAGCACAACGCATTTGCTTGCAACTCGTTCGTGGGGGTAAATGCGGGTTATGTATTACTCACTGCAATTGTCTTTGTTGGCGTTGTTGTTATTGTTTTTGTAGCGCCATTGCTGTACTTACATTTAAAATTTACTGTCTACAATTGCCGTTTACTGTTTTGTTGCAATACTCGCGCACTCGCGCTGCTACTTACGGCCATTGTGCGCTTGTTGACAATACTCGCATCCACTGTTGTTATTATTGTTTTTGTTGTTGTTGTAGTTTCTTTTATTGCCTTAATTTTTTCATTTTTGCAACGCAAATTCGTAATTTCTCACGGGGTCATTTGCATACTTTTGCGTGTTCAGCTGGTTCTTCTTGGATTCTGCTGCTTCTTCAACTTTTGCTGCTTCCTCTTTGAGTGCTGCTTCTTGTGCTCTCTCTCTCTTTCTTTCTCTGCTTAGTTGTGCTTATAAACTTAAACCGTTGTAACTACAATACATTTTTGTGCCAGCGTAAAGTTGGCTCTAGGCCCGGTTGGTCTTGCTGGCAGTGACGTAAACGAAATGGCTATAAATTTCAGTAAATGTATAAATGACATTTTAATTGTTGAGTCGAATATCGATTGGTGTACAAGATGATTTGAACGAATTGGATTGGATTGAGTGTGGCATAAAAAGTGGGATTAGATTGGATTGTGGATTTAAATAGAATGCGTCATAAATGCCAGTAAACGAATTGGTAAAATAATAAACCGAGAAATGAATTTTTTTGGTAATAGAAAGTTAAGCTAAGATTAAGCCAAGGATTACTCTTGGCAAAAGATGCTACTACAGTCTCGGTAGGCAATCGAGTAGCAGAGATCTCTCTCAACTTGCACTGTATGGCTTTAAAGTATTAGCACCTTGTGGCCTTTGGGGTGTTCGAGAGAAAGGTACGGAGGTAAGGAAGGAATCTTTGTCCCTCTTCGTATTGGCGATGATTGTCAAATATGAACCAGGAACTAGCTGTATGATTTTTTTAAAGACATGGAAGAGTCAATATTCAGAAAGAACGATGATTATGGACGATAAAACTCCGGCGAACACCGTGTTCGACGCAATAGTTGAAGCTCCTAACCATGTATCTTGTATGAATGATGAAGTTCCGGCAGAAAAGGTGTTTAACGCGGTAGTTGAAGGTCGATAGCGAAGAGGGAGACCGTGTCTCCGGCAGAGGCACACCGTATCATCTCTTGGTGTGACCAACTGAGAAGGCGCTCAAAGACGAAGAGCCGGGAGAGTACTTTTGCTGCCGGCCGTTACCCGGTAACAGGTTGCTATAGTCAGTTAAGTAGGTAGACACACTAACGCCTCGATATGGGCTCATTGTGATTCCACAAATTCTACCCGTCGGAAATTTGTATGCAACAATATTTTATCAACACATTTCAAATGGATGGAGAAAGGGGAGGGGGACTCACAGCTTTACGCCGAAGCCGAATGGCAGTTTCTGGCAATTTTCCTTTTACACTTGGATGATTTGCCATTGCCTGCCAAGAGCGCACTTGAGCAATTTAACTATTATCTGCTTCATGTGAATAGCGATAAAAGAAGATAAACGTTTCACCAGCCCGAGCTGGGAATCGAACCTAAGGCCTCTGGTATGTAAGTCAGTTAAATTTAAAATAGTAAGAAGTCTCTGATGTCTTTCTTCTTTCTCATTAAAAAATTCAATGTCTGTACTATAAAAATCTCTTTCTCCCTGTAGGCCTTAACTTTAATTGAGAAAATCCCGTTCTTCTTTACATTTAGCCACTTCAAAAGCCATAAAAATAAAATACAATAAAGCAATGAAACAATCAAAATAAAAACCAATAATATGAATTGACGTCTTTCTTCATGTCCTACTCTGTTCTTACTAATTTGGTCGTTTCAGTTCTTTGTCAAATGTTATTCTAAACAGTTTTTTCTGGATCAAAGTTTACGGTACTTAGAATGTCTTTTATGTTTTTTTAAAGGAAACTTAAGTTTTCAATATATTTAATTTTTTTGATTCGGACTTGTATTCTTCCATGGACCTACTATTCTAGTTTAAAAAACCTAAACTTGATACAGAGGTCTTCGAATATTTAACTTGGTGTATCTACACTGAATTCTGGAGCCCGAGATTCAAAACAAATTACTTCAAATTGTAGTTCTACTGTCTCAACTGCATACCAAGAAGAAGAAGAATCTGTGGCTCTCTGGGCCTTTGATTTGTTGTCTTTTTAAATTGTAGAACATTGAATTAAAAACATGATACAGCGTAAAACTTAACTATAACTTTGAGTTCTACTGCCTGAACTGGAGGCTAACATTTGACTCAGACTTCCAGCAATGTCTTCTCATCAATATTCAGAAACTTTGAGGATTGTCTGTTGAGAATAGGTCTGACTTCACAGAGATTGTACGAAAGTATGCTTCGAAGTTTTACATTGCAAAAAGACATTCGACTTGTAGTCTTTTTAAATTGTAGAACATTGAACTTGAAACTTATGACTTAACGTTTTGACTGAAAGCTATGTAAGTTGCCTCACATTTGGCTCAGACTTCGAGTAATGACTTCTCATCAATATTCAGAACTTTTGAGTATTGTCTGCCGAGAATAGGTTTGACTTCACAGAGAATGTAAAAAAATATGCATCGAAGTTTTACATTGCAAAGAGGTTTGTTGCTTTTCTGTCAAAACGTATCGTTTAACACGTGTTGCCGTCAAATGTCTGACTTTAAAATGTGTACAACAAATACACTTTTCATTGACTTTACATGCGTAGTTGCAACACGCTTTTGTTGTCATTGTGTGTGTTTGTATGTGACATCTGTTTTGAACCTAACCTAACAAATCTGCATTGTACCGTGTTGACATATTTTCTGTCATACTTAATATTTTTTCATATTTCTTCGCATATTCAACACTATTGTTGGTGTTGCTGCTTGAAGCTCGCGACTCATTTGCTGTGCGTTCATTATTTGTAGTCGCGTTGCTGCTGCTGCTGATGCTTCTTTGATGCAACAGTTATGTTGTCCATTCGTTTGTCGCCCAAACGAGTGTGCGTATGTGTTTGTGTGTGTGAGTGTGTGTATTGATGTGCCGTGCTTGACTGCAGTTGTGTTCCATTTCCATGCAAACTGCCATCGGGATTCTGTTGTTGCAACCGAGTTGGGCGCTCTTTCTTCTTTATTTTCAACGCCTTTGTCGTCTACCCTATTTATGTGCTCAACACACTACATTGCTATTGTTATTGTAGTTGTTGTTTTTGTTGCTTGCATTGTTGTTGCACAATTAAAATTGCGTTATGCAAGTTTCAGTGGCGCGCTAAAGTCGAATGCTGGTTTATGTGTTGCTTTCATTCTTTTAGCTGTTGTTGCTGTAGTTGTTCTTGCTGTAGTTGTTGTCATTGGCTTTGCCCTCGAGGGGTATGTCCAATGCAACCGTGTGTGCTTTATGTTGCTTAATATGTAGCTGAGTGTGTGTGTACGTTTGCCATTAAGTGAGGTTAGTTTTGCCGGCTCATGCAGCTTGGGGTAGGTTAGTTGCTTCGCTTGTCTTCTTCTGCTTTTGGGCCGTTGACATTTTTGCATTTTTCTTAAATCAAAACAAGATTTGGTTTTTTTAGGGGTTCATCTGCAAGCAGCATTTTAGCATTTCAAATGCAATGCAACTTCTGTGCGACAGCTGCGGCCGCATTGCATTCCATCATCAGTCGTCAACATGCGCGCATTATGACATTTTTCTCCTAGTGATTTTGTTGTTGTTGTTCAAGCAGCGCATCGAATTTGTTGCGCTGGTAATGGCGTTCGTACTTTTGCCCACTTCCATTTCATTACCCAACCTGACCAACCTTTTTCCATCATGCGTTGCCGCGCGCGTTTTGCTGCGACCCCATTGGCCACACGTTGCCATTAGCTAAACTTAACGAAGCGTTAAATTGCGTAATTCACACGTTTGGAGCGCTCGCACATGGAAAATTACAAACGTGTGTACGCAGAGCGCACATAACTGTACTTTTATGACAAGTTGTATGGGAAAAAAGCTGCATGGAAAACCTAACGAAAGAGTTTTGTGCACATTAAAAAACGCTGTTAAAGCTATTAAATTAAGTGGTTTTAGGTTTGCATTAAAGAATTTTTATTATTTTCTTTAACAGATATTTACTGTAGGAATTTTCTTGAACTGAACGAAGCGGATTTTTAGTGTGTAGCTGTAAATTAATGATTGCAATTCTGGAAAGAAAACAGTTTGTACTTTATTGTTCAATGTTTTAGGCGTTTAGTAATTAATTTTAGGTAAAGAAATTAGTTTTGCAAAACTTAACGAAAGTTTTTTGTTCAGTGAGTCAAGATAAGAAAGGCATGTAAATGTATATAAGCCATCTAAGTGCTAGACTTAATGCCATGTTTGGGTACTTTACCTTTAACCCAGAGAAGAACGCGGCCCCTAAGTGGGCAGGGTGCAGTTTTAAAACAGCCGTACAGGAGCAAGGAATCTGCTCCAAGATTTTTCTTTGGCACCATGTCTTTGCAATTCTGCATTTATTTGACTTAGTGATGCCCTAACTAAACTACTAACCTGAAGTAAAACTTTTAATAAACACATTTTTCTCCATAAGGATCCATTATAATCCACTAAAAATTCTCAGTGTCTTAAAACAACAAATATTGTTTTAGTTAAAACAAATATTCGAGATTATGATCAAAGATTATGATGCTGCTGACACCGTATTTTATTTAAACCTTCCAGATTCTACTAGAACTTCTTCCTTTTCTAAAACTTTACGCTGACATCTTCAAAACTGTCAAATTTAACTTAACTAGGTTGTGAGGTTATGTAATCTAAACCTATTGAGGTTTATGTAAAGTAAGTGAGCTTCCACTCATTCATTCAACAATTAATTTTCATAACTGAAATTCACGCGCCAGCTGCAAAACTGCTTTTCAAATATCAAAAAAAAACCTCGAGACGATTGAAAAAAATCGCTCTCCCAACAAATAAAGAAATTGAATACTTTAGAATCTTCAAAAATAAAAAAATTGTGTCTGCTGTCTAAAGACACACAATACCAGCCAACGAGCTGACACACAAAAAAGTGCTGCAGACCGATTTTGTCTGGCGCATTGTTTGTGCCGGAATGTGAGCGGCATTTCTTAGCCGCACAGAGTTAACAAAAATATTTGAATTTCCATTTCAAAAGCTCAGCGTTCTTTCAGAAAAATTTCCGGTTCAGCCAAAAAATATTCAAAAAACAAACTTAGAAACGCCAAAAAACCAGTCATTTCCTCTACTTCCCTATGGGCAACAACACAAAACAGACAAAGGCTGAATGCGTTGTCTGTGCGCATGCGCGCAGTACTTATTTGTTATGGTCAGAGGTTCTATATAAAAAATTTCAAGTATGCTCGACTACAATGTGACGAAGCTAACTTTAGCACAACTTCTATAATTTTTAGAAATTTTCTAATCAGTTTTTAATAGCTTCTTTTAGCGGCATCTATGACCAGTCATTAATGAGTTAATTTCAACTATTTACAACAACAAAATGACCCTGTCTTCAGTGGTCTTTGTGTACCTCTTGGATTCACTGCCTGTCTTGGCTGACATTTTATTTTATTATTTTATATTACTAACATTTTATTTTTGCATCTGTGGTTAGACATCAATGGGTTAAATTGAACTACACTAACATAATCAAAATTTCATTAGTGGCCTTTGCGTGCCTCTTGGACTCACTGTCTGCCTTTGTAGTTATTGAATTTTAGCCCATTTGACGCTGGTCAGTGGTTTACCTTCCGACTGCTGCAGTTCCCTTTGCGCTGACTGCATTCCTACCAGCTTCCAAGTATCTTTTACCACGTTCCGTTGACTGTCCTGCTCCTCAAGTTCTTCTCCGTCTATCTGCAGCTTCCCGTTCGCCTCTGCCCCCCACCGCCGTCGCCGCTGTCCTTCGTCTGTCCATTTGAATCGACTAGTCTGCCGCTTGTTGCATTGCTGGTGCCAATCTTTGTTGTTCTGGCAGCCAGCCACTCGCCCCACTCGTTCATCTTGCTTTGAGTTCGACAACTGGTTTGGCGGCCGTGCATTCATGCAGTCATCTAGTCAGCCGTTGCCATATTTCAGCGACGCATCTTTAGGTTTGTAGGTCCATAGAACGGCGGTTTTTTGTTGTGCTTGCTTTTGCAAAAATGCCTATTTATGGCTTTGTATCCTCGCGTCCCTTTTTTTTTGTTATCTCTGGCAAGCTGCATTTTTGTTTTTGTCGCTGGTTGCCGCTCAATTTCGGTTTTTCTCGATTTTTTTTCGCCTTCTTGCAGCAGTTCCACCGGTTTTTGTGGTGTTGTGTTTATTTTGTGCGTCTCTTTTTTTGCATTTAAGCCGGCTGCTTAATTTGCTGTACGGTTTTGCAACTGCAGGCAGTGCTTTTAGCAAACTGGTTTTACAGTTTGCAGGGGTGATTGCCGTTTTCTCTCGTTGGCTTCTGCTCGCAGATTCTAGCTAAAGGCTTTACCGCATTATTTTCTTGCTTATATTGTTTTAGATACTTGCATCTATTCCGAATGGGATTATTATTTTGATAAAAATCTTGAGTTAATTTCAATAACTTTACTGGGCAACATGTTTCAGCAACATTTAATGCCACATTTAATGCTACAAAACTCGAAAATAATTACTTGAATAGTGATAAAATAAAGTAGACTAGACTAGACTAGACTAGACTAGACTAGACTAGACTAGACTAGACTAGACTAGACTAGACTAGACTAGACTAGACTAGACTAGACTAGACTAGACTAGACTAGACTAGACTAGACTAGACTAGACTAGACTAGACTAGACTAGACTAGACTAGACTAGACTAGACTAGACTAGACTAGACTAGACTAGACTAGACTAGACTAGACTAGACTAGACTAGACTAGACTAGACTAGACTAGACTAGACTAGACTAGACTAGACTAGACTAGACTAGACTAGACTAGACTAGACTAGACTAGACTAGACTAGACTAGACTAGACTAGACTAGATTAGATTAGATTAGATTAGACTAGACTAGACTAGACTAGACTAGACTAGACTAGACTAGACTAGACTAGACTAGACTAGACTAGACTCAGACTAGACTCAGACTAGACTCAGACTAGACTCAGACTAGACTCAGACTGGACTCAGACTGGGCTCAGACTAGGCTCAGACTGGACTCAAACTGGACTTAGACTTAACTCAGACTAGACTCAGACTAGACTCAGACTGGACTCAGACTTAACTCAGACTAGACTCAGACTGGACTCAAACTGGACTCAGACTAAACTCAGACTAGACTCAGACTGGAGTCAGACTAGACACTAGAGTAGACTAGCATTTTTGTTCAACATGTGATGGTTTTAAAACAGGAACCTTTTGACCTTTTGCTGTCCTATACATTGAGTAATGTTTCACTACAATACTATTATGTCTTTGGCAACATGTTGCTGTGTATTTTTGGTGCTTTTGCGAATGTTTTTTGACAAAAAATTTAACCTCTCACCTAGACATTTTCCTATAGAAAAGCACCTGTTTACTCGCAGATAATGTGGCTGACAAAGTTTTTTACATGGAATCATGTTTCTCCTCAATAAACAATAAATTGCAATCCTCGCAAAATGTAGTGTTTCTATTTCTTTTTTCAATTTTTGTAACAAACAATTAAATTATTTTTATATTTTGATGTTCTTTCACCTAAACCTGGACATTTTCTTATATCATATTTTTTTCTATTAATATTTTTCTTACAAATAATGTGGCTAGTTGCCTGAGAGGAACATTTAGAATCAAGTTTTGTTTCAATAAGTTCAATTAATTGTGTTTTACTTATTTTCTTAGATCCAAATATCTCATCACATCTCATAAAATCTGCAATAAATCACAAACCATACGCACATTCGAATTCATTCCTCTAAATTCATCATATTGCAACATGTGTATTGCTGCAACATTCTTCATTTGCTTCTAGACACTCAGTCATATTGCAACTGTTGTGCTACTGCTGTCTATTGTCGTTGTTAGCTATCGTCATTTTCAACTATTAATGTTTGCTTGCATCTTCATTCTGCATTGCTGCTGCTTTCATAATATTCCTTTATTTGTCAACGACACAATGAAACGATTGCATCAGCAACTTTTCGCCCTCCCACTGTTGCCAAGTTTGCTACTGGCATTGCTGCAATTTCTTTTTATGTCATTCTATGTTAGCCACTGGCGTTTTGTCATTCTTCTTTTCTATTCATTTCTGGCATTATTCCCTCATTTTGTTTTTTTTTTTTGCAAACGTTTCTCTTTGTCTTCGGCGAAATAGTTTGAGAAAAAAAAAAATTGTGAAAAACAAAGAAACACGTTGCAATCATGTCGTTTTTTTTATTTTGTTGGTGCTGTTATATTGTTGTCATTACGTTAATTTGTTGCCGTTTTCTAGCTTAGTGGTTGTTGTCGCTGTCAGATTCGTTGTTACTGTATTTGTCAGTTGCGCTTATTGCTGTAAGCTAGAAAATAAAAACACAAAGAAAGCACAAAACGGAAAAAGTGTTGTTAACGCTTTAAATCTAACGTTTCTTACGCCACAGACTAAAAAAAACAGACCGTGCGCGCACTAGGGGGAAGAAAAATGGCGAGGGGGAGGACCGGCTTGATGAACGCTAATATGACAGAATGTAATTTTAGCGGTTGTAGCTGTAGATAAGTTGTTTAGCAAGCAAGAATGTTAGCGATGTAACTGTTCTGTGTGCTTTGTGTGCTAATTGGAATGAAGAAGCGAACAGAAGGGCAGAGCGAGCAGAGGTAGAGGAAAGCAGGCAAAAGAGAGAATGCCAAACGGAACGGTGGCAAATTATGAAATTTTTTATATTATTATTAGATTTTTGTGCTGGCAAAAGTCACATTTATATGTTGTGGCAACATGCTGCCAACTGAAATGTTGCGGAAAGAATTTTCAATGGAAGTTAAGTGCTGATAAATCAATAAATCAATAAAATAAATTATAATAAAATATAATAAAAATGAAGTAAAATGAAATAAAATAAAATAAAATTAAATTAAATAAAATTAAATAAAATTAAATAAAATTAAATAAAATAAAATAAAATAAAATAAAATAAAATAAAATAAACTTAAATCAAATCAAATCAAATAAAAAAATTCAAATCAAAAAATAAAAAAACTAATATCAAATAATATAAATTAAAATTAAAATAAAATAAAAAAATACAAAAAAATGAAACAAAATAAAATAAAACAACATAAAATAAAAGAAATTAAATAAAATAAAATAAATAAAAATAAAATAAAATAAAATAAAGTTTAAAAAAATAAAATAAAATAAAATAAAATAAAATAAAATAACATAAACAGCATTGAAAGCAGAGGTAACTCTGCAAAAAAACACAAATTATGAAAAAGTAGCCTTTTAATGTTAAACAGATTGTTGTTGTTGTGTTTTTACGTTGAGAAAAACCAGATGCCGTAGTAAATCATTAAATGTCACGCATACACGCGCCTCCTCTCATCTGCATTCAGAGTGAAATGAGCACATTTGTGCAACCACTAACAGTAAAAAAAAATTAAACATAACTTTGCCAATGTGCAGCGGTGTGTGTAAGCAATGCATGAGCGCAGACTTTAATGCAAGTAAAGTAAAAGGAGAGATTGCTTGACAAATGCCAGAGGACAAAGCAACATTGGCTGAAGGGAGAATAAAAAAAAAAAATCGATTGACGTATACGAAACAACGCAAGTAAAAGCTTTAAAGTCGAACTTGATGGACTTTTTTAAACCAATTATGAAAAAAATTTTCACTCTCCATTTTAAAGATTTAGAGAGCAATAACTCACATTAGAAAAGTTTGAGATGAATTTCAGTTCAATCTCCTGATTGGTTCAAGACTTTTTGTATCTGTCAGCCTTTTGATAGACGAACGAAGGAATCGTCGTGTAAAAACTTAGATATATGAACATGGCTCAATACATTTCTCTGGTGTACTTGAACGAAAATACTTACATAACCTTTTCTCTTACCGGCTTCTGGACGTCATTGATCTCCTATCCGTTTGATCTCAGAGCTAACATCTCAACAACAAACAAACGGCAAACACCATCGAATCTCTTACTGGCTTTCACACCTTCTTCTGAACGTTACTGATCTCCTATAAGTTCAATCTGTGTCTTCCAACATCAGCATTGAGTACCAACAAGTAAACGGCAAACAGCATCAAATCTGCAGTAGCAATTGCCGCATAAAATTTCTAACCTCATTTATTGTTGTTGTAATTCTTCATGTAAAACATTTTCTTCAACAATTTCCCCACATGACGTTGTTGTTTATTGTTGCTTGACGATTTTCCATGCAGTTAAATTTTCATTTGAATCGAAATCGTTGTGACATGACTTTGTCGACATTTATTGCATGTTTTTGTTATTGTTGTAACATGCTGCAAGATTAAACGATGCGTGTATTTGCTTGGTTCATCATATTTCGCCCTAAAAGGAAGGAAAGTATAAAAGGAAATGCGACATAAAAGAGCGGCAGTAAGAAATTTGGTTAGGAAGGAAGGCAGAGCTTAAAAAACAAGGCAGTCAAAGAAGAAAATTACTACAAAGCAACTTAAGGAATTTTTAGGCAACCAAAATGTGAAATTTATTATTTTTAGCAGGGAAGAAGTGAAGAGAAACCTAACGTAACGTTAGGTTAACGTTATTTAAACTCATTTTTGAGAAAAACTGATTTACATGGCAAACCATAACCTCACTTACAGCTAAACATGGCAAACCATAACCTCACTGAAGTGCAATAGAAAGTGACTATAGATCATGTCAAACTTTTTTGTGTTTTCTAGCTTTTTTTTTCATTTCACTACAAACAATTTATGCGCATTTCACTTCGCTTAAGGCATAAGGTGTGTGTCCCAATAAAAACAAAAACTCTCTTCCCTTCTCACATCACTTTGCCCTTGCTCGCTTCTTTTCCCCCTCGGTCTTTGCTGCACCTGCCTGTTGTGTTTCCTCGACGTTGCTACGTGTTTGCTCGACTTGTTGTCAGTTCACTTTAGCCAGCATTGTGTTAACTGTTTGCTTACGCTTTTAAAATTCAATTTGTCCTGCGCCTTTGGCTCAACCTAATCGCAGCTCATGCTCTGCCCGCAGCTTGTTTGCATATTACTTAGATTTATTGTGTTGCCATCTTGGCTTTGCATACTTTTAGGCTTCTTATGCGGGGACTTAAAAAAGTGTTAATTTTGAATTTGAATTTGAAGAAAATGAAAATAAACCCACCAACAATGTTTAAGCTCTCAAACTGAAAGGAATCTCTTTCATATTCATTTTGCTCTCTAAATCCCCATAGATTTTAGCTGTCAATAATTTTTCGCAACATTTCCTGCCACATTAACTTTGTTACTCATTGATTTCGCAGTAATCCCTTAGCAGCCCATTCAACTGTCTTGAATTGCCCTTCTTGGAGGAGTTCCCTTCATTCATATTTGGTTAATTTAATTTACCCACTGCCCAAAGGAAGTCAGCTCAATTTATATTTGCCTGTTTTACTTTTTCTTATAAGCAAAACACAAAATAATAGACAACTTTAATTTGACCCAAGTCCACAGGGACTTGTGTCCCTTTTTAAGTCAACCGAACTCATGCGCCGCTACAAAACGTTATGATTTACCTTAATTTTTTTCATGAGTTTCGATTTTCCGGCATTGACACTGCACAACGGCTGGCCACACTTGCCAGTACATAAAGAACTACAACAATATACTTACACGACTTGTGCTACGTGCAACGTGAGACATAAACTTACTCTCGGGTGTGATTAGTTTAATGGCTTCTAAATACACTTTATTTGTTTTTGTTCTTGTTGTTTTTTTGCCCTAAATGCTGAGCAGTATGTGTGCACCTTTGGATTTATTTTAAAAGCCATTTATTTGATTGGTGATTATCGTTAAACAGTGCTGCCACTGACATATTAAGTAGCATTACTTGGTTTTCGTCAGTAAATCATTAGGCTGCTTGTGGGTGGTTTTTAAAGATGTTTTTGGACGCTCTAAAAGTTTCATAAAATTCTTAAATTTTTAAATCGATTGACCTAAAGAATCAGAAACGTTTGTCATCCATACAATAAATTTTAACATACAACAACTTTTTTATTTTCAACATTTTCATATTTTTTACAAAATATAAACAAAATTTTCTCTATAAGATGCAATTAAAAAAAACTTCAGTGCAGCTTTATATATATTTTTTTTATAATATTTTTCATATAAGTGTTTTTATAAAATTAGCGCAATGACAGTATTTTCCAATTTTTTTTAACATACTTATTTATATTTAAATAAAATATATTTAAAAATGTTTTAAAAATTAAAAAAGAAATTATTACAAACTTATTTTTTTTTTATTTTTAATACTTTTTTATTTTCAATTTTTGTATATTTTGTTATATTTTTTTTATAAAAGTTTTTATGACATTAGCAAAATGACAGTATTTTCCTATTTTTTTTATACAACATATTTATATCTCAAGAAAATATATTTGAAAATGTTTAACAAATTAAAAACAATTTATTAAAGCTTGTTTGATTTTTTTTAATTTTTAATAATTTTTAATTTCCATATTTGTATATTTTGTTATATTTTTTATAAAAAATGTTTGATAACATCAGCACAATGACAGTATTTTCCTATTTTTTTAAACATGTTTATATTTGAAGAAAATATATTTAAAAATGTTTAAAAATTAAAAACAAAAATGTTTTTGATGTTATTGAATTGAATTTTTTTAACTTTTTACTTTTTTATTTTTTTTACTTTTATTGGTTTACTTTTTTATTTTCAATATTTGAACAGAAAAAACAGTTTCTTTAAAAAAATATTTTTATGCAAAAATGTTTCTGGTGCGTTGGTTAACGTTTTTCAGTTTTTCATTTTTGTTTAATTTTTTTTTTTTTTATTTTTCATTTTTTTTACCTTTTTTACTTTTTTTGTTTTACTTTTTTATTTTCAATTAGTACTTAGTAGTATTTAGTATTTTAATTAGAAAAATTATTTTCATTGATCAAAATGATATGTTTATAGGAGAACAAATTTTTTTCTAGAAAAAAATAATTTCATTTTCAATCCTTTTGTTTTCAATATTTTTATATTTTTATTGAAAATAAATATTTCCTACAAAAAAACATATTTATAAACACATTTTTTTCTGTGCAAAAGTATTTTATATTCTTTTCTTATAAAAACATTTTTTATATAAAAGTTTTCAGTTTTTCTTTAATTTTTATATATTTTTTTGATTTTTTCTATTTGCATTGCAGTTAGTAAAATGTTTTTTAATGAACCAAACGATTTTTTTATAAGAAAAAACTTTGTTTTAGAAGAAATATATTGTTTTTATAAAAAGAAATATTGTTTTTTAAAGAAAAATAATTTTTATAAAAAACAAAATTTCTAGTTTGAAAAAAATTTAAAAAGTTCAATTGAAAAAAAAATTATATAAAATTATTAAACATTTTTTTTCTGAATTTGGTTTAATAAAAAAATATTTGTTAATAAAGAAAAAATTTGTTTTCGGGGAAAATATTGTTTTTATAAAATAAATACTAAGGAAAAATAATTTTGATAGGAAAACAGTGTCTTTTTAAACAAATATTTAAAAAGTTCAATTGAAAAAAAATAAACATGATTAAATATTTTTTGTTAGAATTTGATTTAATAAAAAAAATATTTTATTTTAGAAGAAAAATATTGTTTTTATAATGTTTTGATTGGTTGTGTAGAAAATAAATTTTTATAGAAATCATTTTTCTAGTTTAAAAAAATTTAAACATTTCAATTGAAACAAAAATTATTAAAAATTATTAAAAATTGTTTTTCTGAATTTGGTTTAGTAAAAAAGATATTTGTTGAAAAAGAAAAAATTTTGTTTAAGAAGAAAAATATTGTTTTTATAAAATAAATACTTTTTGATAATGAAAAATTATTTTGATAGGAAAACAGTATGTCTTTTTAAAAAAATATTTAAAAACTTCAATTGAAAAAAATAAACATGACTAAATATTTTTTTTAGAATTTGGTTTAATAAAAAATATATATTTGTTGATAGGGGAAAAATTTTTTCCTAAACTTTTTTTTTATAGAGAAAAATATGTTTTTATAGGGAAATGTTTTTATAGGTAATTGTTTTATTTATTTTTATTATTATTTTATTATTTATTTTATACGAAATTATTTTTTCGAAATTTTTATTCCAAACAAATTATCAAAAATTATAAAATTTTGTTTGGTATATTGAGAATTTTTTATTGTAAAAAAATATTTGTGTATAGAAAAGGAATATTTTGTTTATGGGAATGAAGTTCTTTTCTCAATTTTATAATTTTTTACCTTTTTATGCATTCTAACTATTTCGACTCTCTCTTTAACTCCTCTCTATTTTGTATCTTTGCAGGTGAGTAAAGAGCCACAAGCAACGCAACATACAAAGTCCACAAAAAATTATGTAATTAAAAAAGCCGCAGCCACGAATCGACGACAGCCACGCGCTATGGCGCAGGCACAATGAGCCCCAAATCAAGGTCATCCATTTTAAATACTTAGTTCAGCTCGCTTTCAGCATATAAATATGTATTTTACTTATTTACTTAGTCTCAAGCAACGCTCAAGCCGATCGAGTAGTAAATGTGTTGACAAATTTTTGCAGGTCTTTTTTCAAATTGTTTTAACAATTTATTTATTGTTTTGGTTTATGTTTTCTGTAAACGTAAAACAATTCATAGCGACGGCCTTAACCCGAATAACACAAATCAACCGCTGACATAACCACACGTCCACGAATGCAGAACCCTGACTTCCGGTTCTTGAATTGAATTTTTTCGAAATTACCTGCCAACATTTTGTGTGAATATATTTTCTGGGCCTGTTGCCCATTTTAATTGGACCATTAGTATGGCTGCGTTATCGCCGACTCGCCAAAATACAAATTCAAACTAGTTACGTTTTGAGCGCCGTTTGACTGCTGTCGCACGCTTATTGGTTGTTGGCTTTGTACGGTGCCATTACCAGGTTTAATTGCTGGCGCTGCCTTGTTTTTGTTTTTTGAAAATTGTCATTTAATCGCATTTAGAGCGGCTAATTGGCCTGCGACTGCAGCGGATGTGAGTGCCACTTTTTGTCGTTTTGTTGCCCGCTTACGGTCCACTGTGTTACACTGCGTGTTGTGTTTGTTGTTGCTGTCGCCATGACAACACGATTTTCATTATTATTGCTGTAATTATATGCACTCAGCTTGACTGCAATTCACATTTTTTACTTCCTCTTGCGGTCGCATTTAAGGAAATATTATTGTCCCCATTAGGCTTCAATCTGAGCATCGACAGTGTGTCACAAAAGTGAGCGCCTGACAACACCTTGGAACAATGTAGTCTTGACAAGTTTAAATTCAAAGAGTGCAGAGAAGATATTTCAGACTTTGCAGTTGAGTTTTAGACCAACTTTCAGACCTTTAACGATTCATTTCATTTGAGTAAAGTTTTTACTAAATTTTGAAATAAAAATTATCAATTTCAGCATCTGTCAACTCAGTTTAAATTGCACTAAGAACTAACAGTCTTTTATTTCAAAACAAGTCTACATAAGGAAAACATTTGAGCCCCAACTCTGAATATTTGCACAGAGATACAGATAAATTTTGTTGTAATTTCGACTTCAAAAACTTTGTAAATTTCAAATTGACCGATATTTATAAACATATAAAACTCTATGTTAGAATAGAATTTAATGGAGTTTGTTGCACTGAGACCAGTGCCAAAAAAAAAAGAATTTATGTTAGGTGTAGTAAGAAAAAATCCAATATTTTTACATAAAATTGAAAGCTTTATTTAGCACAGTTAGAATGATACGATTTGGATCAAATATGCACTGCTTTGTTTGATAACTTGTGGCCTTTTTGAAGATATTTCCATAAAAATCATTGACAGACATTGTTGCCGTTTTTGAAGATAAATAATTTCATAGAAATCACTCATGGAAATCCATGTCTTGGGACAGCCGATCTTCGTAAGCTTCTCTTGCAAATTTTTCACCAGAAAAATCATGCGTTATAGAGAGGAATAAGTGGTGATGAATTGAAACCAAATCCGTACTATAAGATAGATTCATAAGAACCTGCCAACCAAGTTCCCAGATCACCATCGATGTGAGGCCACACACAACGTTTTCCTGATGAAACACAATTCCTTTCTTACTGAAAAAAGTTGGCTACACTTCTGGACGATTGTTTTTTTTCAGACAGTCTTATTTTTTACAGTACTGTTCCAAGTTAAGATTTTTGCCGTAGGGAAGCAACTCATAGTAGATGATTCCATCCCTGCTAACCTAATCAAACACACATAAAAACGTTTCTGCCTGTCAATCCTGGCTTGACCATCGTTTGTGCCCTTTTACAGCAATACGATCACAAATGTTTTCGTTTGACGTTGTCATAAGTTATTCATCAGTCATCATTAGCTTTAGAAATGGATTGAGTTTGCTTGTTTGATTCAGAGCTTTTTGCCTTAATTCATTTGGCATCGATGTCTGAAAAGTTTCTTTACTACAATTTCTTATCTCTCTAATGTCATCTAACCTAATATGATCTTATACCATCCATGTCTCGAGATACAAATCGTCGCCGGAGAAAATAAATGGCGTATGTTCTATTGAATCTCGTGGCACATACGACAATCGTTTTCTCTAGCGACGAAATGACTTAAATCATCTATTTAGGATATAATAGATTTTTGTTGCTTTGAAATTAACATTTGTTAATATTTTTTTTTTCATTAATTTTATTTATTTAATTGATAAATTTATTTGATTTGATTTGATTTTTTATTCTATTAATTTTATTTATTTAATTGATTAAATTTATTTGATTTAATAAAATTATATTAAATTTAATTTTTTAATTGAACTCAATTTACTTTTTTATTTTATTAATTTTAAAACTTTAAATTCTTTTTAATTTTTGAATACATTTCTTTCAACTTCCATACAACTAAAATGTCTAATTGCCACACCGCATTTGATATATTATCGGTTCTCTAGCCACTAATTCGACATTAAGTGGTGCTGTCAAATTTGCATTATTTTTTATGTAATCAATTAAAATTGAATAAAAACTTGAAATGCGTAGCTTAAAAATGATTTCGTTGACGCTGTCAAGTTTTCTTGCAGCTAATTAAAATGTGGCCAAACAGGAAATAACGCTGAGTAATTATCTAAAAAAATAGAATGTGCTAAGCAAATTGTTGTGTTACTACTGGCACAACTTTGAAACTATTGCACGCTTACCGAAAGTTGCCAACGCGCAACACATTCAAATTCAAATACTAACAAAACTGTGCAACTATAAATCATGAGAAGGAAGGAACCAAGGCAGACAATTGACAAATCAACTCGGCAGCTAAACTGACTTGGGCCCAAAACAGGTCTTTCTATAAAATTTCTAATTAGTTGTAATCTCTGGTTCGACCGGCACCTTTGACTGGCTGGCTGTGAGTTTTGCATAGCTTCGACTTCCGCATCGATTTGATTTACAACAAGTTGGGGTTTTAGGTGTTTCACACATTTCCCGCCGCCAGCAGATTAGCCAGCAATGAATGCAAACAGCGCTAAAGCTGCCAATGCGCTGACACGACTTGAAAAAGTCTATTTCGAAATTGTATTGAAAATGCGTTCGTGCCTGTACGAGCAGATTACGAGCTGCGATGAGTGTACCAGGCAAAGATCACGTAAGCGTGAGGCGGGGCAGCTCAGCGCCGGCTCTGCGGCGCTTCCGAAAAATCTTGTTTGTGTGCACTTTTGGTTGTTCTCTACTTCGGTTGTTTTCGCTACTTTTATTTACATTTTCGCTGCTTGTTTTTTGTAAGTTTTCTTTGAAATAAAGAGCTGTTGCCTGTTGGCTCTTAATGCCAGCAGCTGAACAGTGCCTGCACTCAGCAAGAGTGCCAGCAAAAGTTTACCGTGCGATAAGCGCCACAGGCGGCGTGTAGTGATTTATGTTAACATTATTTATATGTAATTTGAAACGATTTTTGCATATTTTTGCTAAACAATCGAATTATTAGAATTGTGACTGACCGTCTGTATTGAAGTAAAGTATTGCATTTAGTATTTTTGGCAGCACTGTACCCGCTGTCCGAGCAGCAGGTACAAAGTCTATCATAGTTCAGGCAGCGGTGTTATCAGCTTTGAAATGTCGAAAGCAACGAGGTGTTGGAACGGTTGCTGTGATTAGTCTAAGCAACAGAAATATTTTGAATTTGAATAAATATATAAACAAGTGTGCGGGCTACTTGACACGCCAAATGCTTTGAAAGGATCTCAGTGTGGCTAATAAATGAACTTTATGGTGTTTTCTACTAATTGTGATGAAAATTAAACCTATTAAGAACTAATTTCTTGATGTGGTGACCGGAGAGTGAAGGCTTTGTGATAGCTGTGCCTATTAAGAAGATTAGAAAATGTTTGAGCCTTCTATAACTCAACCTAACCTTAGATATTTTTGAAAGCATAATGATTTCTGAAATGAACTTGTTTGAAAAAAGTTATAATCGGAAGTTATTACGGGAAAAAGGCGCCAACGGCGGCAAAGTCAGTATTGACAGCCAGAAAGGTTTTGATGTGTGTTGGATAGCATTGGCAGGAAATTATCTACTTTTAGTTGCTACCCTACGGTTAAACTCTTAACTCGGACCTGGACTTGGACCAGTTAAAAATCTGACTGTCTAAAGTAAACTACCTTCCAAAAGTGAAGCCTACTTTGGCCTATAAAAGAGAAATTGTGTTGTGTGAAAAACCGCAGAGGTTACACACACCGATAGTGACTGAAAAGATTCTTATGAATCCTTCTTAAAGTGCGGTCCTCGGGCATTAAGTGATTCCGACCTCTTTCTGTCCATGGCGCACGATTTTGTTGGTGAAAAATTTTCAAAGGAACCTTACGAAAATCGACTGTGCCAGGAAATAAATTTCTATGAGTGATTTCTATAGAATTATTTACCTTCAAAATGGCAACAAGTTATTGAACAAAGCAATGCATATTTGACCCAAATCGGATCATTCCAACTATGCTAAACAAAGTCTTTAATTTCATGAAAATTTACTATTTTTTTTTAATTTATAAGAGTTCATCTCAATTTATTTGATGATAATATGGTTAACTCTCAGCTCTGTTTTACTTCAATTAACAAACAAAAATTTGTAACCCAAAGTTGACATTCACTCCAACTTGACTTCACTGAAAGCTCAGTTTCAGTTGAACTATGTTTTACTCTGACTTGGCTTCATTCAAGTCTCAGCTTTACTCAAATTAACCAAAAACATGTTTATCCAAACTTCACTCCAGTCAAATCTTTCATTGATTTAATCTACGGAAAACATATGTTTTACACCAACTTGTCTTCACTGAAGGCTCAGTTTTAGTCAACTTTTGTTTTACTTTGACCAATAAAAATATTTTATCCAAACTTCACTCTAGTCAAATCTTTTATTGATTTATTCTAACTATGGAAATATATGTTTTACCCCAACTTGTCTTCACTAAAGGCTCAGTTTTACTCAAACTTTGTTTTACTTTGACCAACAAAAATGTTTTATACAAACTTCACTCCAGTCAAGTCTTTCATTGATTTTATCTACAGAAACCTATGTTTTACCCCAACTTATCTTCACTTAAGGCTCAGTTTTACTCAAACTTTATTTTACTTTGACCAATAAAAATGTTTAATCCCAACTTCAATCAAGTCAAATCTCTCATTGATTTAATTTATGGAAACCTATGTTTTACTCCAACTTGTCTTCACTCAAGGCTCAGTTTTAGTCGAACTTTGTTTTACTTTGACCAATACAAATTTTTTATCCAAACTTCACTTCAGTCAAATATTTCATTGATTTATTCTACCAATGGAAACCCATGTTTTACACCAACTTGTCTTCACTCAAGGCTCAGTTTCAGGCAAACTTTGTTTTACTTTGACCAATAAAAATGTTTTTTCCAAACTTCACTCCAGTCAAATCTTTCATTAATTTAATCTACGAAAAACCATGTTCTACACCAACTTGTCTTCACTCAAGGCTCAGTTTTAGTCAAACGTTGTTTTACTTTGACCAATAAAAATGTTTAATTCCAACTTCAATCCAGACAAACCTTTCATTGATTTAATCTATGGAAACCTATGTTTTATCCCAACTTGTCTTCACTCAAGGCTCAGTTTTAGTCGAACTTTGTTTTACTTTGACCAATAAAAATGTTTAATTCCAACTTCAATCCAGTCAAATCTTTCATTGATTTAATCTATGGAAACCTATGTTTTACACCAGTTTTACTCAAACTAATCACAAAAATTGTGTTTTACCCCAACTTGTCTTTACTCAAAACTCCAATTGATTAAATCTTCAAAAAAAATTCTGTTGTACCTCAACTGAACTTCACTTAAAGATCACGTTTTCCCCCAACTTGTCTTAATTCCAATTGTCCACTCATTCAATCTACAACGAAAATTATGTTTTACCTCAACTTGGCAGCACTCAACCGACTCAATTGAAATTCATACATTTATTATGAAATGTGCAAATTTGATTGCCACACACACACATTGCACACATTCTGAAAATGTCATGCATGACTCAAATGAAAAACACCAGAAAAAGCACTCAAAAACTCCGCATGCCTCAACGATTTAGCAACAAACAACAACTTCTAAAAGCTGTCGCGCTTATTAATTTCACAAGTCACAGGCTGCATCGTCATTTACGCAGCGCCGCACAACGCACACCGTTCCGCACAAGTGTGCACAATATTACACAATAACCAAAACATTATTCATGCCGACATAGAAAAAACGAAACAACAACAATGCCACTGCGATTTCCGCCGCTAAAAAATGCAAATTTCCGTTTATTGCGCACAATTTGGCAGCACTGTTTGCAGCAATCATCATAAAATGTTCGCACACACACACATACACATTTGTCCAGTAGTTTTCGTATGCATAATTTTCAGTATTGCCATTTACATTTTTATTCATATTTATTGTGAAAAGTGTCAACAATTTTCACACAGCACAGCTAAGCTGTCATGCAATATGAGTTGGAATTAGTCATCCAACTGTGGAGATACACACATACACTCGCGTTTTTTGGGCCTGTTTACACAGTAACATAAAAGCCTCATGCCAGCAAAACGTGGAACGCATACAAATTTGGCAGCAGCGTCTGTTAGGTGTCTATGAAATTGGAAAAAATTTCGGCATTTGTCAAGCAATTTTTAAGGTCTTAGAATTCGGTTACTTTTTGATGCATGGGCAGCACTTGTCGTAGGATTTTGATGTTGTTTGTTGTACTAAAAGTTAAATTTAGTGATTGTCAAAAAGTAAGGAAATTGAAGTACTAGAAGAAGGAGTGTGAATGGTTACTAAAGACTGCAGTGGCAACTATGATTAAAAGGAAGTTACAGTGGCAACTCTAGACTGGTGTCACTCATTGTGGGAGAGGAACTTGAGCGGCAACTATAGCCAGGAGTACTTTTCTACAAAAGCCAGTGAGATGGAATTTGAGTGGCTTTAATATTTGGGCAAAAAGCCATTAGACCTTAGAGCTCAAACTATGCCTTGAATGAGCCCATTCCGAGAGTAATGGCAGAATTGAATACTTTCTTTAATAATGAGTATATTAATATGTCTCTAAGTTGCATAGATTTTAAGAAATTTTGATCTATTTTACCGATGGCGCTTTGGTTCACAGCACCTCTTTCCTTCTCATTTGCTCAGTGCTGCCAACTCTGTCTGCTTATGCAACTTGTTTACTTAACAGCCTTCCTAGTGCATCACACTCACACACACACACACAGAGCACACCAACAGTGCCAAACATTTCGCTCGTGTGCCAAAAACAACATTATTTTCAACGTGATTTTTTTCGCGCATGCAACGTCACTCAGCCAACGTCACTCAGCGGCACAAACTACCAATAGCCATTAGTGTATTTTTATAATGAACAGCTGCATTTTTTTGCTGCATGAACAAATGGTCATTTCAGTATTTTGCATTGCGTTCTAATTGGCAGCGAGTTAGAGGCAAAGAGCAGTCAAAGTAATTTCGGCTTTTACGTTTATTTTTATTGCAAGCAATAACAATATTCGGTTTATCTTGCATGAAAAAATGCAACCCTGTGCCTTTTGCTGTCATAAATTCAGCCTTTAAACGTTTGCTGATATTTGTGCGTATGTTTCTTTGTTTTACATTCTGACCATTGAAAATATTCACTATTTATTTCTTTACCAAAAAACAAAATCCCTTCTTTTTCTTTGTCAGTCTTTATGAAATCATTTGCATTGCATTGTCATCTTCAATGTCGCATTTCGCACACTCTACAATTCGTCTTTAATCAGGCACCATTGTTGCCAGTAATGTTGTCAACACTCAAATGAAAAATGTAAACAATTTATGCTGTCTGAATGTCAAGCAAAAATTATTTCATTAATTTGTGAAAAAAGAAAGATGGAAAGATGTAAGACAGTTATTTGAATTGTAAGAAAGTCAAGGAAAATCAATATGTATTCTTATTCAATTCAATGTGTGTAAATAATTTGATTAGAATATCTTTGTTATTGTGAAAGTGTTGTGAAATGATCAAAGCTCTACGATGATGCGTCATGATTTGTTAATGAGGTTCTATCAACAATGAATCAGATGGAATCAGATGCGCATTTAGGTTTAGATTTTTGTTTATTCAGATCATTTTCGAGCAATGAAGAATTTTTCCTTTGATTTGCTAATTGAATAGTTTTTGAAGAATCCAATCTGCAATAAAATTCTATGGTTAGTGTCTATGTGTCAATGAGCATCAAGTAGTTCAGACTTCTGTCTTTGATTCGTTAGTTAAATAATTCTTTAAGGATCCAATCTCTGTTAATCTTTTTTTAATTATTTTTTTTTACTATGGCTCAGATTTAGATTCGCGTTATTCTAAGCTTTGCTTTATCAACAATAATCCGTGCTGATGTTGACAATTTCTCGAAGCTAGCTCGCTATTCTACTATATAAGCTTTTGTTATTGACATTTTCTAGCTAAAAATAATGACTCAGATACAGATTCAGAGTAATATTTGCGAAAATTAAGTTTTGCATATTGTAAGGCTGAGCTTAGTCATGTTTGATAGATGTGGACACTGTTTTCTAATCATACCCACAGGGGTTGTATGGATAAGACGTAGAAAGATCAGGTAATTCTTATGAACATATTTTCTATGTTGTTTGTTCTCTAGAAGAAGGAAGACTTATAAGGTAACTTCTTCTTTGACTATCTATAAGATAGAAAGAATAGAAGAGAAGCTTAAACTGGTTTTGGGGGTATTGGAATCTCTTATTTACTTGCTTAACTGGCCATAACAACTCGTTATCGGGTTACGGCCTGCCGCAAAACTTCTCTCCAGGGGCCTCTGCTTTGCGCGCGCTTTCTCCAGTTGGTCACACCAAGAGAAGACATGGCCTCTTCCACTTGGTCCTTCCACCGGAGACACGGCCTCCCTCTTCGCCGTCGACCTCCAACCATCGCATCGAACACCTTTTTCCCCGGAGATTCGTCGTCCATACGGCAGACATGACCGAGCCAGCGTAGCCGCTGGATGTTAATTCGCTGCGCTACGTCCATGTCCTTATACAGTTCATACAGCTCGTTATTGGTTCGTATACGATAGTCGTCACCAACACGTACAGGGCCGAAGATTTTGCGAAGCACCTTCCTCTCGAACACTCCAAGGGCCGCTATGTCGTTTCACGGGCAAGATAAGCTTCCTATAGAGTGCAAGTTTTGTCGGTCGAGAGAGGTCTCTGCTTTTTGGAATCTCAGTCAAATTAAATGTGATATCGCAATGGATATCTATGGCCTGTCCACTTATCTGCCTGGACTTTATCAATAAATTGAATAAATTGATACGGCAAATAAGAGATTATTTTACTAAGAGATTCGAACTTTCTTGTCAAAAGATTAGCTTATTTTAAAGTCTTTGAGTTTTGGTCTACCATTCTCTTTTTTGTTTATTTGTTTTATTTCAATCAGTGTTCAATTAGTGCTCAAGAGGTTCAATCAACTTTAAGACAAAAAAATGATACTTATTTTACTAAGAGATTCGAATTTTCTATTCAAAAGATTAGCCTGTTTTAAAGTCTTTAAGCTTTGGTCTTTCATTCTCTTCTTGTTTTTTTTTTTCAATAAGAGCTAAGGTAGTTTTGCGAAATTTTTAGCGTAGAATTGAACATTTTACTTTTATTGGGAGACCCCGTAGATCAGTTCGAACGAAAAGATAATCTTTTCAGATATTATATCTTTTAAGGAAAAGTCGTATACGTCATTGTGTATAAAATTTTTAAAATCTTGCTAAAATATTTTACTTTTTTTTACACTAAAAAGACCACAGGTTTTCCATACCTACAAAGTACACATCGGATTTGGCTAATTTTTCACAAAATAAATGAAAAAAAAGTATAAAATTGTTCACGATAAAAAATAAAAGTCATCAAAGCAAAATTTGTTAGAAGTACTAAAAAAACTTCAAATATTTAAAAATGAAAAAAACCGTCAAAATGACCGCAGTGGTCTTTCTAGTTTTAGAAAACATCTTACGATCTTAACCCTTAACCTTTAGTTAGGTAGGTGTAGCTGCTTCAGGAGTAGCACACTTAGGCTAGGCGGCCCATTGTGATACCACATGAGATCGAGCATCATTTTTCTCACTCGTTAAACCAGTTGGGGCTATTAACGAAGCTTAGTAGGCGGCGTATGGTCTTATCAGCTAGATCTTCTAGACTTCCGAAGAAGAAGTTGCCTGAGTAGGTCAGCCTTCTTCAGTAACATAGGAAGTGAGGAATATTTTCTTCCTCCTCCTCATCCAAACAGCTGCGACAGAAGTAGTTCGAACACAGCCCCAACCTTTTTTCGTGCGTGCCGATTAGGCAGTGACCCGTAAGGACACCGATCATGGTTCTAATCTGGGCTCTGTTTAATGACAGGAGTTCTTTAGAACGTCGAAGATTTAATATTGGCCAAAGTTGGCGCGCAAGGAGGCTTGTGTTGCCTTCAACCCATCTTAAATTCGTATCGTGTATAGAGCTCGCATGGGTACGAAGCTTACATGCTAAAAGAGGGACATCGAGCGTGGTCAACTCTTGGCCTAACTGCTCAGTAGTACCCTGTCTCGCGAGCTCGTCCGCTCAACAGTTCCCTAGAATATCCCTATGACCTGGAACCCAGCATAGGCGCATATGAAGCTGCTTGGCAGTCCCGTTGAGAGATTTGCTGCAGCTGAGAACAGTCTTTGATGTTATTTTGACCGCATCCAGGGCTCTAAGAGCTGATTGGCTGCCCGATAGTATAAGGATACCAGTAGCCGATATACTGTTTGCTCTGAGCCAATCGCCTGGAAGACACCTGGAAGGCACTACAGTAATCTGGCAGCCGGAGCTTTAAGTTAAGGTTTAATCCTTCTGAGTAGATACCCACCTGACACCTGACCAAGCAGTTTCGATCCATCCGTATAGATATGGACATCTCCGCTGGCAGGGAGCGCACCCAGCTCCCATTCGGTTCTAGATGGGATAACAACCTGATAGTCCTTATCAAAGGACTGGCTGGGTGTCATATAGTCAACACGTTTGTCGATTTAAATACCATTGAATAAATTTTTTAATACAATTTTGTGATAAAAGCCAACTCACAATTGTGCTTTCAGGGTTAACAAAACATTTCTTTATTTATTTATTTCATTTTATTAAATTTTTCATTTTATAACCCGAAACTCATTAAAAATCAATTTGAGTAAAATTTCTCAACTCACACTCAACCACCCAAATGTCCACTAAGTGCTACCGAATTTTGCTTAAAAGTTCAATTCCATTGAAATATTTCAAAAACTAAAAGCAACGCCCCGCTTCGTGACTAATGTAAAAACTCTCAAATGCAAAACTTTTTTTTGTTTTAATTATATTTTTTATTTTTTTGCCACTCAGCTGTCAAAACAAAAGTCAAGCCGGCTGCTTGGCTCTTGGCGTTTCGGTCGGCAGTGCTGACTGACTGCGCATGCAAGCCAACTGTCAAATGTTAGCAAATACAACAACAACAACAATAAAGCCTAAAGTAAGTTCACACTATAAAAATTATAAACATATATAAAATAGTAGAAAAATAAAAAAAGTAATAATAGAAAAATAAATAGCAAATACGCTGCTAGCTTGCAAAAAGACAAATAAATGAACAATAATAATAAAGCAAAAATAAAATAAATTAAATTAAATAATCAACAACAATTCGAGTGCAACAACAATAGCAACAAAAATCGAATTACACTTGAACGTGAGTGAAACAAAATTCATGACCCACTTTGCTTACGCTTTTTCTTTCATCCATGACCCACTTTGTGGCGCTCTCAAGCCCCCAGTCAGCCAGCCAGCCAGTCAGTCAGTCAGCCAGCGAGTCAGTCAGTGCAATGCAGCGAGAGCGACAAAGTGCAGTGCAGTCAGTCAGTCGGACGGACAGATAGACAGACACTCGGTTAGATTGACAATCAGCGTTGCCAAGCACAACTAGGCAGACAATGATTATAAGCAACAACAACAACAAAAACAACAACAACAACAGGAGCAACAATAAATCACAACAATAATGACGAATATTTGCCAATTTTTTTTCTTGTATTACCGCATTTATTGTCGTTGTTGTTTTTGTTGTTGTTTGTGGTTGCAGCGTGACGAGTACATATACTAATACATATATAAATATATAGTTGGCATTGCAATAACAACAATAGAAATGCGCGCAATTGTAAACAAGCTGAAGACGCCAATGAGCCGCCAAAACACACCGTCAGACGATTAGACGCGCCCGTCAGTGTGGAGGTGCGCGTGTTATTTGTAGTTTTGTTATTGTTGTTGTTGTCTTTTGTTGATTTTTTGATGCAGGTGGCACCACTGATATGCAGAAACGTGTCGCTCACACACACACACATTCATACAATTTGACAACAACACTCAAATTCGTACATGATATGAGTTGTCATTGTCACCAATGCTGTTGTTGTTGTTGTTGTTGTGGATATTTGCATTTACATCCATTGCCTCAATATGTATGACGACTGCCTGCTCGCTGCCTGGTGGCGTTTACCCTTTGCCTAACTTTGCAGTGGGTGTGTTTATGCGTTGCCAGCAAAACAACAAAAACAACATTTTATGGCGTTGCTTTATTTGATTGGTGGTGTTGTTGTTGTTGCTTTTCTTGTTTGTTATTTGTGCATAAAAGTGCAATTTAAATGTTGTTTACTTAAATTTTTTGCCGCTCAATTATGGTTGTGAAGAATTTTTGCTGCAAAATTTTGCTTCCTGTTTATGCGCAAATTTGTTTTATCTGGCAGCGTTGTTGGGGATTTTTAAGGTATCTGTACTAAGTATTGTATAATAAGGCCTTTATAATTATTTTATGAGTTTTGTGAATTTTTATTTGAGTAAAATATTTTAAGTGCGCCGCAATTACTGAACGGTGCTGCCATAGTTTTGAAAAATAGAAATTTTGCATAACTATATCTTTACTTATACATATAAATTATTATATTAGATAGATAAATCTGATAGATTGGTAAAAGTGGCTGCAAGCGGAAGAAAAAGCCTACTTAGGCCGAAATGCCCATTTTGATACCAAAATAAAATGAATTAAAGAATCAACTAAAGCCTAGAAGACTGCGAACAATCCAATATCACTAGAAATTAAATCCAACCGTTTTTTGTTCAATCGGTTGGATTCCCTAGATTGTCGAAGAAGTTGCCCAGCTCACAAGACCATAGAAGATGAAGTTCATTTTCTTCCTTTTCGTCGTTCATACAGTTTCCACAGAAGTCGTTACGAAGTCCTATCCGCTAGATCCCCTAGATTGTCAAAGAAGAAGTGCCCAGCTGAGTCTCCCCCCTTGCCTGGACATGAAGCTTCGACAGGTCACTAGAAAGCATCCCAACCTTCTTGCGTCCTATCGGCTGGATCCTCTAGATTGTTGAAAAAGAAGTGCCCAGCTGAGTCTTCCTTCTTCTAGACAATGCGATACAAGAGCATAGAAAGTGAAGCACCGTCTCTTCCTTGTCCATATAGCTTCGGCAGAAATCACTAGAAAAAAATGCAACCTTTTTCCATTCGATCGGTTGGATTCCCTAGAATATCGAAGAAGTTGTCCAGCTTACAAAGGCATAGAAGATGAAGTTCATTTTCTTCCTTTTCGTCATTCATACAGTTGCCACAGAAGTCATTACGAAGTCCTATCCGCTAGATCCCCTAGATTGTCGAAGAAGAAGTGCCCAGCTGAGTCTTCCTTCTTCTAGACAATGCGATACAAGAGCATAGAAAGTGAAGTGCCTTCTCTTTCCCTTCCTTCGCCATATAGCTTCGATAGAAGTCACCAGAAAGCATACCCAACCTTCTTGTGTTCTATCGGCTGGATCGTCTAGATTGTTGAAGAAGAAGTGCGCAGCTGAGTCTCCCTCAGAGCATACAAGAGCATAAATGTGAATCGCCGTTTCTTCCTCTTCCTTGTTCATATAACTTCGACAGAAGTCACCAGGACGGAAATTCAACTTTTTTTTTTCTATGGGCTGAATTCCTTAGATTTTCGAAGAAGGTGTAGCCCAGCTGAGTCTTATTTCTTTTAGACAATACGATATAGAATGAAGGATATAGAAGATGAAGTATGTTTCCTTTCTCTTTCTTGTCCGTACAGATTCCATAGAGGTCGCCAGAAAGCAAACCCAAACTTCTTGCGTCCTATCGACCAGATTCCCTAGATTATCCAGCTGAGTCTTCCTTCTTCTAGACAATGTGGAACAAGTGCATAGAAGGTGAAACATATTTTCTTCCTCTTTCTCGTTCCACAAACGTGAATTACTCAGTGACCCGTCGGAACATCAATCGTGGTTTTCATATGTTTCCTTTTTGGTGAGAAACCTTTTCTGGAACCGCTAAAGTTTGGCCAACTTTGCCGCGCGATTAATCCTTTGTTGCCTTCAGCCTATCTTAGGATAGTTTTTTGTATAAAATTTGTATGAGTTCGAAGCTTACAGGTTACCATTTCTGCACGTTGGTCTTCAGTTGTAACCTGATAAGCCCTGCTCGTCTGCTTTACAGTTCCCTGGAATGTTCTATATCCCGGAACTCATCATAGTTGAATATGAAGTTACCTACCAGTCTCGTTAGAAGATTTTCTGTAGCTCAGAAGAGTCTTTGCTGTTATTGAAACTGCATGGAAAGCCTTAACCCTTTCGGGACTACTGGGATAATACGTCCCAGCAAGTTTTTAATGGCCCTCAAGGCAATTATTAAAATCTTACGACTCACGCAAAATATTTTTTCGATTTCGGTGTTCCCGCATAAAAGGATGATTTCAGAATTTGTGAGCATCCAACATAGCTTTCTCACCCCAACATTCATGGCATGAAAATAGTTCTACTAAGAGTATTTTGGATTTAAAAATTAAACTCCGTCCCGAAAGGGTTCAGATTGAACGCGCTGTTCAAAAGTATAAGAATATTTTGATACTCGAGCCAATATTTCCCTAAGCCAATTGGAGGTTGCGTAGGTTGCGGTGACCTCGGCCTCAAGACAGTTTAGTGATCTTGCAGTCAAAGCTTCAAATCGAGATTCAATCTTTTTGAGTAGATTTCCCAAAGCCTTAAAAGTGAATGTGCTGTTCAATAGTATCAGAATATCTTAAGCCAATATCCCGCTGACCCTAAACGAAGACTTAGCTGCGTAGAATCCTGTGAACTCAGGTTAAAGACGCCTTAGTGATCTGTCAGTTGGAGCTTTACATTGAGATTGAATCTTTTTGAGTAGATTTGCCAAAGCCTTAAGAGTGGATGCGCTGTTCAATAGTATCAGGATATGTCGAACGAAATACTGAGACCTCGGACTCAAGGACACTTCAGTGATCTGTCTGTTGGAGCTTGGAGTAACTGGGATCTCTTCGTGTATTATGTTGATTTTGGTGATTCGCAAGAATTGATTGTAATTTAGTAAAATTGTTATATGAAATTTGCTTCTTATTTCTAAAAGGTACTAGAATTTTGAATTAATTAATTGATTTAGTAAAGTTAGTTCAAGTAATGCCAAACTTTCAACTATTTCATTAACATTTCATTTGTCTAATTTAATTATTTTCATTTTATTTATTTTTTTTATTCCATTTAGGTTTCATTTGTTTAAATAATTGAGTTGATTAATTAAAGTTGACTGAATTTTATTAAATAAAAAAATTAAAACTTTTCATTCTCACTGTTAATGCTGACTAATTGCTTTTAATACTTTGCAAACATTTCCACCAAGTTTAATAAATTCATTAAAAATGTAATTTAATACATTTTACTAAGTAATTCAATGAAAATCTATCCCACATGTATTTCATAGCCAGTGCTGACTAATTGCATTTTCATCAAACTACATTTACAATTTATTAAATTACATTTAGATTTTCTTTATTCCATTCGTTGTATGTCATTATTACTAATCAAAATATGCCCAAAATCATAATAATGCATAATGCATATTATGAAAATTTAATTTTAATCACCTGACGCGCCGCCTGGCACAGCGCAGCATGCCAGTGCTGCCAATTGCATTCGTAAATAACCACAACTCGGCAAAGCAAAGTGCAGCTGCCGCAGTGCTCTCACGCGTCGGCATGATGGTAAATTTTAATTAAATTGCTTTTCGTATATGCAAAATGCAATTTACTTGATTATATGCAACAGCTAACAACAACAATAATAAATTGCATTTCATTCCCCAGACTGTTTGCTGCTTTTATGCTGAAAGCTGAAATGTGAATTTCAATTTAATTTTCTTTAAATTCCAATTTTTGCACAAATCACAATTGCGTTTGTGTCTGTGTATATGTGTGCGTGGGTGACATTTAATTTTTTTGTTATTGTATTCGTTTGTCATCTGTGCGTATTTGTGCGTGACGCACGTCCGTGAAAAACGAAAAGTGAAAATGTCGCTCATCATAAAGTGAAAGCGTTGTTGTGTGCGAGACAATTTTACGACTTACAAATGTTGGCAATTTATAAATTTTTTGCTGACGTGGTTTGTGAGGAAACTCGAAGTCGAGTGTGTCAAGTGTTTTTATCAATTTTAAAGTCAATAAGTCCAGTGGTTCATGTTTTTATAGTCTTTCCGTATGCAGATCGTAATCCATTGTAGGCTCCTTTAAAATTTGAATTTTGAAAAACTAATAACAAGGTGTCAATAATTTTTTTATTTAAAGTATTTTCATCAAGGTTGAAGTCAATAGGTCCATCGGTTCATGTCTTTTTCATAGTATTCTCGAAACTTAACCCATTGTTGACTACGTTCAATTTTGATTTTCGAAAAAACTAAAACCTAGGTGTCAATAATATTTTAATTTAAAGTATTTTCATTAAGATTGAAGACAATAGGTCCATCGGTTCATGTCTTTTTCATATTCTTCTCGAACCTTAACCCATTGTTGACTCCATTAAATTTTGATTTTCGAAAAAGTAAAAAATAGAGGTCTATAAATTTTTGATTTAGAGTATTTTTGTTAATTTTAAAGTCAAAAGGTCCATTGATTAATGTCTTTTTTCATAGTATTCCCGAGTTTTAACCCATTGTTGACTCCGCTAATTTTTGATTTTCAAAAAACATAAAACTAGGTGTCGATAAAACTCTAATTTGAAGTATTTTCATCAAGTTTGAAGTGAGATGAATCCATCGGTTTATATTTTTTTTCATATAACAACCTTAACCCATTGTTTGTCCCTTTAAATTTTAATTTTCGAAACATTTTAAAGTACGTGTAGAAGTATTTTTTGATCTTGGGGGATTAAATCAGCTTTCTTCATGCAACAAGTTGACCCATGTTTTGCCCCTTAAGATCCCAAATTTTAAAAAATCCTATATCAGGAGTTTCATTTAATAAGTAAAACGAAAATTTTCATACTGCCTGCAGCCGCGAGTCTAATGTGACGCTCGAACCCAGGTTCAAGACTCCGTTGCGTTAACACCGAAAAAAGAAAAACAACGATTTTTCTTTCGGCGGCTGTCCTCTCAGCAGGAAATGGCCAACCTCTGAGAGTAAAAATTTCCTATGAAAAAGCTCCCAACTCGCCGTTCGGAATTGGCATAAAACTATAGGTTCCTTCCAATCTTGTACAAAATTCGCAAGCACAACAAGGATGGTGGCGGGTAGCTAAGCCTTAGTCGCGGCATCGGGCTGTCGTGCCAGTCAATTAATTAATTAATTACTACAGTTTAATTCTCATATTTAGAAAAAAACCAGCATCGATCGCAGTAAAATGAAAGTTTTATCAACCAATTATTTCAATGTCAACTTTTTATGTTATATTATGCAACAACACACACTTGAACACTACGTTCGCACGTTTGTGAACACCTGCCCAGCTAAAATTGCCACTTTAACTTGCCACCCTTTTCGATTCGACGCTGCCTCGTTATGATGGCAGTACACTTGTCTTTCACTTCCCATTTTGCCGCCTACCAATGGCCGTGTAATTAAACAACAATGCTACCAAATTGTATCGTTAATTACCATTAAAACCGAACGAATGCGTCACTTAGCGTCAACCGCGGCGATTGTACGGCCCGAGGCGGACAATCGGAATCGATTGAGTGCGCCAATGCGAAATGGAAGGTGAAGTGCGTTGCGCAGATAATTTCACAATGTTATGCTTAAATTTACGCAGTCATCATAAAACACATACAAATACATCGACTTGTATTTACACACATTTACACGCATTTGTTGTTGTTGCGTTTTGTTGTTTTGTTCGAACGCAGTCACGCTCAAAATTCGTGTGCTCAATTAATTTCTCGACCGTTTCCCATAGTTTGGCAGCATTTTTGCATGCTTCAACTTTTTGTGTGTGTGAGTGTGTGTAAAACAACATTTGCCCTTTGGCCATTTTTTGGTTAACTTGGCTGCTGCCTGGGGATTTCCCTCACTTGTTAACTCGGTTTTGACTTTTGAGCTTTTCTAATTTTGTCTTCTTCATCATCTTTGCTATTTTATTTTATTTCTTAGATTTGCAAAAATCCATGAAGACTCTTTCAATTTTGCGTTGCTAAGCCGCGTTTCTTATGTTGCGCTGAACTTGTAGCCTTTCGTTTTGCTGTATGGTTGTTGGTTTTTGTTTTTGCCTTTTTGCTGACTCATTAGCAGTTTTATAATTATCGTTTCATTTGTTTTATTTCAGTTTTTGTGGCAACGAAAATGCCAACTATGACATTGATTACTTTAGATTATCATATTTAGTCAGGGGCTGGTAGATTTTTGGCTAAATGATGTAATTCTATAGTATAATTGGTCTCATGATCTGGCGTCTTTTTTTCCCCCCATTTGATGGCTTATTTTGTGATATTGTTTTGCTTTTAAACGTAATTAAACAATGATTAGGCAAAGGTGTGCTATGAGTAATCTCTACATTAACACATTTTTCAATATGTGGGACAACAGATGGGAGTGACTGGGACGATCTAAATCTTAAGTTAAATTCAAGGTTAGATTAGTTAAAGTGAGGTTAGCTCAAATAAAATTTGCGTGGCTATGAAGGCAAAGAAATTGTTAATAAAATGCAACAAGACCAACAAATGGAGTCTGAAGAGTCTTACATAAGTTACCCAAAGTTGGCATTTAAAAACTTTTTGTTTAGCAGACAGTTACAATCGATATCGATTGACAATAAATCTAAAAAATTGTACTGCAACACTTTAGTAGAGAATTAGAATCGATATCGATTGACATGAAATATAGAAAATTTGTTCTAAAAAATGTATCGATAAGCTGACAATAAAACTCGACATCGATCGATATCAAATATAGAAAATTTGTACTCCAACCCTTTAGTAGACAATAACAATTGACATCGATTGGCATCAAATGTAGACAATTTGTTCTAAAAAATTTATCGATAAGCTGCAATAACATCGATCGATATCAAATAAAGAAAATTTATACTGCAAAACTTTAGTAGACAATAACAATTTAAAAGAAAATTTGTTCTAAAAAATTTATCGATAAGCTGCCAATAACATCGATCGATATCAAATATAGAAAATGTATACTGCAAAACTTCAGTAGACAAAAACAATCGACATCGATTGACATCAAATGGAGACAAGTTGTTCTAGAAAACTTTACGTTTAGTAGGCAATAACAATCGATATCGATTGACATTAAATATAGAAACTTTATATTGGAAAACTTTTCGTTTAGCTGACAATAACAATCGACATCGATTGACATCAAATGTAGAAAATTTGTTTTAGAAAACTTTTCGTTTAGTACACAATAACAATCGATATCGATTATATTAAATCGATTTCTATTAAATATAGAAACTTTATATTGGAAAACTTTTCGTTTAGCTGACAATAACAATTGACATCAATTGACATCAAATGTAGACAATTTGTTCTAGAAAACTTTATGTTTATTAGACAATAACAATCGATATCGATTATATTAAATCGACTTATATTAAATATAGAAACTTTGTATTGGAAAACTTTTCGTTTAGCTGACAATAACAATTGACATAAAATGTAGAAAATTTGTTCTTGAAAACTTTACGTTTAGTGGACAATAACAATCGATATCTATTATATTAAATCGATTTCTATTAAATATAGAAACTTTGTAGTGGAAAACTTTTCGTTTAGCTGCCAATAACCATTGACATCAATTTACATCAAATGTAGAAAATTTGTTCTAGAAAACGTTACGTTTAGTAGACAATAACAATCGATATCGATTATATTAAATCGATTTCTATTAAATATAGAAAATTTGTATTGGAAAACTTTTCGTTTAGCTGACAATAACAATCGACATCAATTGACATCAAATGTAGAAAATTTGTTCTAGAAAACTTTACGTTTAGTAGATAATAACAATCGACATCGATTGACGTCAAATTTGGAAAATTTTTCCTAGAGAACTTTTCGTTTAGTAGACAATAACAAGCGACATCGATCGATATCAAATATAAAAAATTTGAATTAACAGGCAAGAAAAAAATTCCCCAAAAATTAACTTCCGCTTTAGACATTTCAGAAATATTCTTGCAACAAATCGACATCTTTATGCTCAAAATTGCATAATTCGATATCAAATAGTTTGATTTTTGAAATGCTTAAAAAAATGCCTCAATTTGAAACAATAACATGAAAACCCTTCGAATTAAACACCGTTAAGTGTTTCCAAATTGCATTGTTAATCGCAACTAACCCAACCAGCTGTTCACAATAAACTCATCGACATGGCGTAATGAGTTGGGGGAGGGAGGCATGAAATTCATTTGCTACTTGTATCTAAAAATTTTTTTGTTTTTTTGGTTTTAAACAGAGCTCTTGTTGTGGTTTTGCTGGTGTTGTAATTGTCGTCAGTTTTGTTGTTGTTGTAGTTGTACTTGAATATGTACATATGTGCCTCGTTAGCCTTACCCTAGTTTCTAATATTTCACATGCATTTAAACACAAATCGACACACACACACACACACTCACACTCACTCGACGTCGACTTAGTCGCACGCCAATAGCGACTACTACTAAACATTGTTGTACATATCCGCAACGCGTAGCAAGTTTCATAAAAAAGTTGCATGTAGTTAGATGACTTACATATTTACCAACACATGTAGATATGTTTGTAGGGTGCACTTGGTGCTTGTAAGTAAGCGCTTCTCTTGCACCAGACTCGACCCTATGTTATGCAATGGTTTTTTATTTATGTTCGGTGTATAGAAACAGCTGCAATGGCTCCAGAAAATATTGTCTGATATCTAGCAATGCAATGCTGTCTGAGTTTGATCAAAATGTTACTTTGGCTTATTAAAAAGAAAAAATATATATTAATCGCTTTGAACAAAAGTATTAGGAAATATTTTTGTAATAGATGACTTAAGTTATCTATATCTCGCATTGTAAAAGTTCCATCAGATTACGCCAAATGGCATTAGAAAGATACGATTTCTTAGTAAGGAAACTTCTCAGACAGTTTTGTAATGGCTTGACTCAGTTTTGTTTGAGCGCGCTCCAAAGATGGACAACAGCAAACAGAAAATATGCCCATATTTGACAATCAAAAGATCACATCACATCATCATCAGATCACATACACATTTCATATCAAATCAGATAACCAAATCATTAGTTTGAAGTGATTGAATTCATAAGATGATGAAAATTGCATAACAAATTTTATATAAATTTTACACTACAGTTCAATAAAGTTTTGTTTAAAGTGTAACAAAAAATCACATAAATTACAAAAATGCAATACTTCCTCACAACAAGCTTCAAAAATACGCCCAAGCTTGAACACAAACACTACAAACATAGAAGAACATCGTTGCCAGACTGCTATGAAATTTGCAGCCAAAGTGTATTCTCACGAACGTGCACTCGTGTTGTGAGCGGACGGCCAGGAAGTGGATACTAAATTTCATTGTTTTCCGCACAGCCCACTTCAGCAGCAGTCAGCGTGCGTACACACTCACAAAGACTTGTTTTTCAAGCAACCAATGTTTGTACATGCAGTATGTACTTGTGTACATACACATATGTGTTTTTGTTTTCGCTGATGTTATTTGATGTTTTAGCAGCTGTTTCTGCATTGTTTTTTCCTCCTCTATTTTTTTGGCATTTGAAATGAAAAGTGTCGGCAATGTTAACACCAGTGTTGCCAGTCAATAGTAGTGTTGAATAATTTCAATAAATTTGTTGTTAAATGTGTTGTTGGCATCTAACACTTTGGTTCGAGGCAAAAACATATAAACTGAAAAATGTTGCCGCCGCATAAGCACACACACACACATACACTCACGTAGACGGAATAAACACAACAATGTCGTCGCCGTCGCTTGTCGACAGCGTTGCCATTTAAGTCGACTCTGACCCACTGGCATCATTTTCAATCGTTGTATATGAGTTTTGTTGTTGTTTTTCTTGCTGTTATTACGGATGGTGTTAGCGTTAGTCGACGACAGGTTTGTTGTTGCCATTGGTATCGAAAACGAAAACGTGCTGCGCATTATAGCGTTTTGTTATTGATATTGAAATGTTTTTCTATCTGTTAATTGTTGTTGTTTTTATATGTAATTTTGTACAAATTGCTTTTTTGTTTTGGGTTTTATCATGCGGAAAATTAAAAATGGTGGTGGCAAAAAGACAGAAACTAAAAAAGTATTCGAATATTAAATGTTAATAAAATTATTAAAAGTAGAAATAATAAATTTAATATTTATAAAATATTTTTGTTACACAAAATGTCAAATATTAAAATTAAAAGTATTAATATAAAAACATTAAATATAAATTGTAAAATATAAAAAACAAATATAAAATAGCAAATAAAAAATTTTAAATGTAAATATAAATTAAAAATATAAATATAAAAAAAATAGTACATAAATTAAAAACCATAAAAACTAACATGAAAAATATGAGATATAAGATATGAAATATAGAGTATAAAATATAAAACATTAAATAGAAAATATAAAATATAAAATATAAAATGTAAAATATAGAATATAAAATATAAAACATAAAATATATAAAAACAACAATATAGAAATATGAAAATATGAAAAAATAAAATTTTCGAAATTATAAAAATATAAAACCCCCAAGGTTAGGTTGCGGTGGCTGCCTCTATAAGAGACACACTCGGAGGCCTGAAAGGCCCATTGTGATACCACATATTTCACCCGTTTTTGAACTGTGTATGCAACACTGTTTTTGCCAACATATGTTACAGCACACATTTCAAGCGGATGGGGAAAGGGGGGAGGGGACCTACAGTTTAACGCCGAATCCGAACGGCGATTGGCAATTTTTTTTGTTCACACTTGGAGGTTTTTGCCATTGCCTGCCAAGAGCGCACTTGTGTGATTCTTGTAATTCTCATTCCCTTCATGTGGATAGCGATATAAGTAGATGAGTTGTGATTCTTGTAATTCTCATTCCCTTCATGTGGATAGCCATAGAAGTAGATGAGTTGTTCACCAGCCCGAGCCAGGAATCGAACCTGGAGCCTTTGGTATGAGGAGCCAGCGTGCTACCCGCTTGACTATCGAGGCCGACATATATATATATATAAAACCCCCAAAAAAATATATTTAAAATATAAACAAATAAAATTTTTTTATTATATTGTTATTATTAAACCAAAAATAATAATCTATAAAAACAATAAATATAGAAAATAAGAAATTAAAAACATACAAATATAAAAATATGAAAGAATACAAATGTAGATAATATGTAAATATAAAAATCTGAAAACCAAAAAATCTTTTTAGTATAAAAATATCAAAACTTGACATACATAACTATGGAAGTATAAAAATTAGGAATCTGAAAATACTGAAAGTTTTGAAAAATAAAAATATAAAAAAATATAAAAAATTCAAAATTAAAAATAAAAAAAATTATAAAAAGACGAAAATATACAAAAAAGCGTTAAAATATAAAAAAAAATAAAAACATGAAGTATAAACATATAAAAGTATAAAAAATCCAGGGTATAACCGTTATAACTTTTTAGAAAAACGTTAGAAAATAAATGTTTCATTGTAACAACTACTTTAATTGTGACTTGCAATTATTGTTTTGATATAATTATTTTTACATTTAACAAATATTTTGACACCTATTTTTTCTGTTTCCTTACAACTGTTATCAGCAAGACAAATTTTTTACGTCGCCGATAACGTTTCTTTTTTGAATAATATTTCTTCCGGCAAAATATAAAAAATGTAAAAATACCAATACAGTCTGTTCAGCAGAAGCGTGATCGTCGTAACATGGAAACTATCTGTCCGATTTGTTTCAAACAAATTGCATTTTATGCGTTTATAATATTTATTGTACGCAATATTTTTAATAACAGGTATAGTCGCCGCCATTCGCTATTATGGCCTCAAACCTCCGACCCATACTTTGCGCTAAGTTCTGAGCAAGTTGCCGAGGCAATCGATTCCAAATCAGCCGAATTTGTCTCGATAATGATTTTGCTGTCTATATAGTTTTCCTTGGAGTTTCTGCTTTACTATTCCGTACACGTTTTCTACCGGGTTGGCATCAGGCGAGTATGAGGGAAAATCTAACACCTCTACCCCATTTTGCTGTTTCCACTCAGCACACACATTCGGCTGCGATGTTTGGGGTCGTCGTCTTCTTGTATAATCCAAGAGAGTCCTCTTCTCCTAAACATCTCCGCAGCTGGTGATAATAAAGCTTTTTCATAAATCTTGTTCATAAAAAACGGGTTCAAGTTGGTGGTTATAACGAAAAGTCGCCCAAAGCCTTTTTCTGAGAAACAGCCCCAAACATGGACTTTTACTGGGTCCTTAATAGTTCGTTGGATCAATCGGTTGTTAGCGGTACACCAAGATCGATTTATGCTACTATTTATCCACAATTAGGATTCATCCGTGAATATTAAATTATTCCAATTCCGATGCACTTAGGTGCATTAAAAATTTTTGGATAACGATACTCTAAGTGAAAATTTGATCGATCACGCTTCTACTGGACAGACTGTATGTATGAACAGCAAAATATGAAACTACAAAATTAAGGAAAAAATATATAAAATACATAAGAAAATATGAAAAATATTAACATTATTGAATATGAAATGTAAGTATAAAATATAAAATTACAAAAATACAAACATTTCAAATATAAAAATACGTATTTATAAAAATATTCAAATATAAAAAATATAAAATTATGAAAATGCAAAAATATAAAAATTAAATAATACCAAAATATAAAATAAAAAAACAAATTCTAAAATTAAAAAAAAAAAATATCAAAATTAAAAAAAAAAAAATTTATAAAACTACAAAAATATAACAGGATTTACCAAATATATAAAAAATATTAAAAATATAAATAATATGGAATTTAAAATGTCAAATATGACAGCTGTTTGATTATAAATGAAAAAATTTGTTTCCATTTACTAATTAAACTTATTCAACTTTATGCAATTTTTTTTTAAATAAACATACTAATATTTTTTCTCCTCAACTTGGCAACTCTGTCCACATTTTAAGCTTTTACTACTCCATCAAGCAATTTAACTGAACTCGAATTGAGGTTTTGTTCATTTTGTAGACCTTTTGCCCAGTTTTCTTATATTTAAGCAATTATAAGCTCTTTGTGCCCCGCCCCCCTAAAGGAGGCACACTTTCAAGGGAGCCCACTATCACATAATGCCTACAACACTTGCCAGCTGTTGTCCATTGCTGCTATCAACATTGGCAGCGATAAGATTTGCACACTGGCCGCTGATAATCGCTTTCGAATGCGCTTCGTAAAAAGTTTGCAAGCAAAAAATAAAAATTTGCAAATATTGCAGTCATTTGTTGGCGAGAATTTTAGTGTGGTTAATTGAAATATTGTGCGTGTTTGTTTTTGCTTTTCACAATTAAAGTGGCAAAGTGTGAATTTAAATATACTAATTGAATTGAAAACAACACAACAGCGCAGCAATGTGTTTTGTGTGACAGTGCTGCCAAGTAATGTGAATGCTTAATTGGCATTGAATGTGTATGGAAGTGGAACAGCAGCAGTTGCAGTGGACTTTTGATGATTGCTTTCAGTAGTTTGCAATCGATTTAAGAGATTACATTTAAAAGATTAAATTAAAAAAAATTTTTATGAAAGACAGCAAAAGGGCAGCCATGTTTTAACAATAAATACCAAATTGTTCTCAACATTTTTATTTGCCCATCGTCATGCAACTACTTTGGTATCCAAAGTTTATCTTTTCGCTTTGCTACTGCACACAAAACGGAAATAAAAGAGAGAAACATAACAGTTATAGCCCGATGACAACATACATGCATTTATATGTTTGTGTGTGTGTGTGTGCCTGTGCCGGCAATAAAGTCATTTGCATGTGATTAAATACGTTTTAGACGTGCCGTGCCAACGATTTGGCTTTACCCAGCAAATTTTGTTTCGTTTCATGTTGTTGTTTCGTGCGCTCGTGTGCCGTTTTTTTCGCCGCCCGCTTATCAAATGCAAATTAATTAACCTCAAACGAAATAACAGCCGAAAGCAACATTTAATTAATGCAACAATGACGCCATTTTGTTCATTTATTATTTGAACAGCGATAAGGTCTAAACCGACTAAAGCCGATTTGGTTGTCAGTAGAGAAATAGTGGCGGTTATGTGTGTTTCCTTCCGTTTTATTCGTGCTGTTGTTGTTGTTTTTCTAGCCAGCATGCTACGTGTTTGTGTTGTAAAATTTGCTATAAATAAATTACAAATACAATTGACAGACAATAGGCATTAATTGACAGCTCTATTTGTCAACGCATGCAATCGCATCGACGTCAAGTGGCCCCTGGGGGATTGGGTCAAAATATTTGTATTTTGTTTTATGCTTTTCATCTTGTAGAAGCATAGGAGAAATCATAAGTAGTAAGTTTTAGGAAGGGAAACAATCAATGTGCTCTTGATTTGTGTTCTGAGTGAAAACGGAAGTGGACATTTACTAAAGAACAATTGACCGTAATGCAATTCCTCTTAGCGCACAATAAAAAAACATAACAGCACATAATACGAGTTATTTCCTTAGCTGTTAAAAAAAATCCTATAAATTAGGTTAGCCAGAAATTGTAGCAAATTTCCAACACCTGTTTCGGTGTTGGCTAGTTGAAAAATTGCTACAAAAGTACAAAATTGCTTTAGCTTGAGGCAACTACTGAGTTATAAGCCACAACAACAATTACAGTATAGCATATACGACTTTTTGGAACAGCGTCGACAATAGAAAATGCCGGTTGTTGTTGTGATAAGCAACAGCCAAATGCTGTCGTTTAAGTTGAGGTTTATGTGCGATAATTTTCTAGAGGCGACGACTGTCGATAGCTGGCAAACAGTTGCTGATTGGTACAGTCAACCCTCCTATAACGCGGTGAGTGCGTACCGCGTTGTATGGAAACCGCGCTATAAGAAACTCAGAGTTAGTGCAAATCACATCATTCGTACCGCGTTATATGGAGACCAATAAATACAAAAGACAAGATCAATTATAAATTATTTTTATTGAATTCATCTTTTCTTTTTATTGAACGTTCTATTAGATGTTTAAACCCCTCAGCACGCCTTGGATTTTTCGAAATGAAGGTCCTAGCTGGTAGTTTTTTCCAATATAATGCCGTCTCATCGGCGTTAAAAATCTGATAATTCTAGCTAGCTACAGCTTATAATTTTCGGCAGCCTCAGCATCTGTTGAGGCCTTGAAACTTAATATTAGGCAATGTGTACCTTTTTTTTAGTTTTTCAAGCCATCCTTTCTCGTACTGTCAAAGAGCTCTGAGACGATTGAAACCGAAGCCGTAAACGGCTAAGAGATAAGCTTGAATGTTTATATAAACATATCCAGTTAAAATTATTCATTGGGTGCACGGAAAAAACTGATGGGACGTTGTTGAATGGAAACCGCGCTGTAAGAGTACCGCGTTATAGGAGGGTTGACTGTACATACATATATATTTATATGAGTACAATGGCGCACGCAAAAAGGCTAAAGGGGTTGGGGTTCAAATCCTCACCAATATCAGTAGGTATCTTGAAAACATTTTGGTTTGCAAATATGGTTTCAACTGAAATCAGGATTAAAAGTTGTGTACAGAACCCACGAATCCCTACCCCCGCCCCACCAAATAAAATCCTGTGCGCGCCACTGTACGAGTATGTACATTTTGAAGTCTATAGGCCCATCGTTTCATATTTCTTTTTTAGTCTTCCCATCTACAAACCTTAACCCATTGTTGACACCACTAAATTTTCAAAAAAGTAAGAAATACCTGTCGAATTATTTTTGACTGTATTTCACTTTTGAGTATTTTCACCATTGGATATATAAGATGCATCGAGGGGACGCATGCTTAGGATAGCAAGGAGATTGACCCCATCTATGAGAGCTGAAGACCCCAACTATGTTTTATGAGGATTATTTTTTAGGTTAACCTATTGATTCATATTTCTAATACAATAGCTTAACCCATGTTTGGCCCTTTTAGACCCCGAATTTCAAACAAATCCATTCTGAGCTGAGATTCATTTTCTACAGTGAACCTAGTTCGTATTTCATGTTTGAAGCTTCAGCGGTTTGGGCTGGGAGATAATGAATTAGTCAGTCAGTCAGTACAAACAATTATATTTGTGTTTATAGATTAATTTCTCGTCACATTACTTGCTTATTTACTTAACTGGCCAAAACAATCCGCCAGCCAGTTACAATCTGCTGCAAAAATTCTCTCCCGTTGGTCTTCTTCAGTTACTCACACCAAGACTTGATAGGGCACTCTCAACTTAATCCTTTTGCCAAAGACACAGTCTCCCTTTTCGCAGTCTCCCTCCAACACTTTTTTCGTCGAAGTTTCATTGTCCACAGGAGGCCACATGGCTCAGCCAGCGTTGCATTTGAATGTTGTTTTACTTCGCTACGTCCATGTCTTTAAACAACTCATATAGTTCATTGTTCCTTTGTATTTTCAGTTGTCAACAGTAGCAAAATAAAAACAAATCTTAATTTAAAAAAAATCCCTACTCCAACCATTTGAAACAACTCAAGTTCTGCCCATCTGGCAACATGGCACTGTCGTTCCTGTTGAATGCGGCCTATAGCATAAAATCTAATAGACCGCTTGCTGTTTGCTTGTGGCAACTTGTGCTACAACAACACCATGAGAAATATTGCAATTTATGCAACAACAAAATGTAAAACACGTGCGCACAAGTAGCAAAGTGCGCGCACCAAAGCCACAGGCAACAAACAATGCTGCCAAATTGCCAGCATGCAGTGAGCTCGTTAGCCGGCTACGTATTCATCATACAGCACACCAAATAAATGTTGATGGAAAATAAGCTTGAAATGCATTTTCATTTCAATTTGTTTATGAGAAAGCAATGAAAAGGTAATCACTACTGGCCCAAGTGGTCGTCGAGTCTGTGCAGGGAGCAGCATATCATACAAATGAGATTTGATTAGTTGGACAAATTAAATTCTACATGATATGGCAATCATTGATGTTCAACTGACTGACGCGTGTCTCACTAATCATTGCGATTATTGCGGTGGTTTTATAATTAAGAGAAAATTAGTGTTTTTCTTTGACAGATAAGGCAAAGTTTTAAGAAAAGACATGACTTTTTACTGGACAATGTTTTATTTTTCCCATTTTGTTTATATAGAAATCATAAAGAAATATTTGCAACTACTTTAGTTTACATTGCCATGGACCCAATCATTCCCAATGCAATGGGCCCAATCATTCGAGATGAATTTTAGTATAACACAACGGGGAGTATTGAACTCACGGAGTCTTGACTCGCGGCCCAATGCACTTGCCAACTGAGCTACGGCGGCTGAAGTAAGAGATTAAGGGTTAAGTATATCTCCTAAATCTCTGGAACTCCAATTCCCACCTGCTATAAGGTTATCCTTCTATTGACTTTTTAATAGATTAAATGTGGTCAGAAAATGGCTTTGATTTGTTCACATTTTTATACACTGTTGACAACCCATACTGCTTGACGGTCCCGTGATCCATTTCAAGCAATATTAAACCATTATTTATTAATGGCTTACTTTACTAAATTGTGCCTTACTGATTCCAAATTGGTTTAAAGAAAAAAATAAAAATAAGCTACATCTTTTTCAGTATAAATTTAATCTCATTTTAAGTGATGAAATTCAATAAATTTCAATTCGGTAATCAAAAATTTTCATAATACGACCAAACCTTCTTCCTTCGACTTCTTCATTCGGCAGTTGGTTAATTTTCGCTCTCGCCGAATTGGTAAAATTCAATGAATTTCAATTTGGTAATCAAATTATTCATAATACAACAAAACCCTCTTTCATCGAGTTCTCCATCGGTCAGTTCGTTCCGGCTTTTGGGCCAAAATTAATTACATTGAAGGTCAACTGCTTCCGCTAAAACCACCACTAATACATTTGCCATCTTGCTCGTTCTTTCGATGCCGGACACGCGCCTCAACTATTTTAGCTACATTCTTGTCGTCTTTTCACAATTTGGCCGCAATCTGAGCCAAATTGATGATGACACTTGTTTCCTTTCCCAACTGAACAATTTCGCATACGCTTCATTACTGCTTCTATTTACGCATTAACTTTACTTCTCCCACCTCCCGCTCCCTCTCTTTCTTTCAACATCATCTTTGCCTTTCTTTCTTCTGTTGCTGGCATCTCTTTCTACTTCTTATTCTTGTTATTATTATATATTTTTTTTGTTTACAAATTTACGTATTTGGTTACGTGATTAATTGACGTTTTCCCAGCCTGTGTTGGCAGCCAAATTACAGTTTAGCGCTTTTCAGTGCGATCCTGCAGTGTTGTGCGTTGTTTCTTTTCTTGCCGCCTCGCGAAAATGTCATTCCCTCTCATTTCATATTTTGTTTTTGCTGCGGTGCACTAAGGGCGGCCGTGTTGAAAGCAGCGCATATAAATTTTAATTAAGCGTGAAATCGGAGACTTTGTCACAATTTGGCAGCACTGACTCGGCTCAGCGCTCACAATTGCCAGCCATAAGTGGCGAGCGCGCGTTGTCTTAATTAAAACGAATTTCCTTTGAGTGACAGCCGCCACATTTTGTTGCCGCTAATTTCTCTTACGGCATGTTGCCACATTTGACAAAACAATGTAAATACTGCTTAAATTTTGTTTATCGAAACATTAATTTTAATTTTTTGCATAAAATTAATTTCATGCATTCTCTCTCTTATCTTTTTTTAATGCAGGCTTGGCCCATGTGACCTACCAGATCATTGGGCAACAAACACCAATAATAGCAGCAACAGCAGCAGCGCCAACCACAACAACAACAACATCAACAAAAACAGCAGCAGCCTTATTAACAGCTCGCACAACTCCTCCCAAACGTTGTCAACGACAACTGCAACGGCCGCCGCCATCTCGAACATTGCTGCGAAATATAACAACAACAGCAACAACACGAACAACAACAACAACAATAATAACAACAGCCTCACGCTCATACAGAGCTACAGCGTCACAACAGCGGCCACATCGACAGCGAACTTTGTCTGCAAGCTGCCGCTCTCTTCGCCGGCCGCTGCAACAGCCGCCGTGTCCGTCTCGACCGCTCGCGGCAGCGTGTTAACGCCCTCGCTGGTGGGCCTTGCACCCTCACTGCCGAGTGCCCCCCTCACCGGCGGCGGCGGGGGCGGAGCAGTGGTTGGGGGCGTCGGTTTGTTGCTTGGCGGCAGCGGCATTGGCGGTGGTGGTGGTGGTGGCGGTAGCGGTAGTGCAACGTTTCAGGGTAACAATACATTTGCGCTACAACAACAGCAGCAGCACCAGCAACACCAACACGCTAACGTGCTACTCCACAACAAAAACAACAACAACAATAATATTATTAGCAGCAACAACAACAACAATAACAATAATAACACAACGTTAATTAATAACAATAACAACAACAACAATATAATATTACAACACAAAGTTGCTAACTTTGCCGCCGCTTTGCAACGATCCGCCATTATGAATGCGGTAGCATCGCCGATCTCAGCCAATTCTGCGACGTCGAATCGTAAGATCCGGAGGAAAACCGATTCAAAGGCCAATTTGGTGAGTAGACAAAGAGCGGAAATTTGATGTAAAACAATTGTAGGTAACAAACTGAATCACTCGTTGATGTTTTTTTTTGATGGTTTTGTTTAGATGGGGAAATAAATCCTTCGAAATAATTTCTAAGACTACAGCAATAGGAAGTTTAGAAAATACTAGAAAATATTCTGAAAATATCTTAATTACTTATGACAACTATTTATAAAGTGTAGTAAAAAGAAATTCATTGATTTTACAATAGATGACTTTAGTAAACTATATCTAGCGTTCTATAACTGCCATCAGATTACGTTAGATGGTGTTAGAAAGATAAGATTTCTGAGTAAAGAAACTTCTCAGACAGTTTTGTGATTGTTTCAATCAGCTTTGATTGAGCGCACATCAAAGATGGGCACCACCAAAGAGAAAATAATTCATAGTTTACAGTTTTTCTTTGATGAAAACTATATAGTAAACAGTGTTTATGATGCTGAACAGTAGCCTAACACAGGGTGAGCCCTGGGGAGGGGTTGCAAATCCCCCAAACACAAAAATGTCTAGTGCAAAATATGGTTTCAATTTTCAAATCAAGCTCAAAATTTGTACGAAAAACCCTCTTCAACAATGAAATTCTATGTGCGCCACTGGTCCTAATACTGTTACAGTCAATCGCAAGCAAGTTTTGTTTCGTCAATGCTGTCTGAGCAATTGCCATATCAAAGATGCATACTCTTAATGCCCAGTTGTCGAAAATGTAGAAAAAATAATGTCAATAGTGGAGTTCGAACGTCATGTAAGCATTGCTTCGATTGTCCAGGAACTAAATATTGTAAAAAAGACTTTTTGGAACTACTGGAATTGAGGCTACGAAAAATATTATGGACCGTCTTTCCATCTATTGATCGATGTTATATAGCAATAAAATTGGCCCAATACTGAAGCGAATGGTGACTTGTGATGAAAAACGGACAACGTCAAATAAAAATGGTCGTGGTCGAATCGTGGTAGGACGACACAAACGATGGTGAAGACAGGATTGACCATCGTGGTAAGACGATACAAACGATGGCCAAGCCAGGATTGACCATCAGAACGGTTTTGCTGCAGGCTTAGTGAAGTTGGCAGGGTGGGAATCATCTACTATGAGCTGCTCCGCTCGAGCAAACTCTAAATTCAGACCTAAACTGTCAACAAAAGGACCTTCTGAAGGAAGCAAGAAGTGAACAACGACCAACTCCTAACTTGGACCTGTACTGTCAGCAGTTGGACTTTCTGAGGGAAGCAATCGCCCAGAAGTGATTGAAATGGTTGAATTAGGACAACAACAAACTCCTAAGAAGGACCTGTACTGTCAGCAGTTGGACTTTCTGAGGGAAGCAATCGCCCAAAAGTGATGGAAATGGTTGAATTAGGACAACAACAAATTCCTAAGAAGGACCTGTACTGTAAGGAATTCTGAAGAAATCAATGGCCCAGAAGTGATTACATTGGTTGAATTAAGACAACAACAAACTCCTAACTCGGACCTGTACCTCAATTTGACCTTCTGAAGGAAGCAATGGCTCAGAACTGGACAACTTTGGATTATAGGAAAGAAATTGTGTACCATCAGGACCTCGGGCCGGCCTCGATAGCTCAGCGGGTAGCGCGCTGGCTTCTCATACCAAAGGCTCCAGGTTCGATTCCTGGCTCGGACATGAAGGGAATGAGAATTACAAAAATCGCACAAGTGCGCTCTTGGCAGGCAATGGCAAAACCTCCAAGTGTGAACGAAAAACTGCCAATCGCCGTTCGGATTCGGCGTTAAATTGTGGGTCCCCTCCCTCCCTTTCCCCATCCGTTTGAAATATGTGTTGTATCACATGTTGGAAAAAACAGTGTTGCATACGCATTTCAAACGGGTGGATTCTGTGGTATCACAACTGGCCCGTTAAGAGGCTTAAGTGTGTCTCATACAGAGGCAGCCACCTCAACCTAACCTAACCTAACCAAGACCTCGTCAGGACACACAGAAGCTTTCATAGCATGATTGGGACATTCTTATGAATCCACCTTATATATAGCCCGAACCTGGCACCAACTGATTGACATCTCTTTCTGTGCATGGCAAATGATTTTGCTAGTGAAATGTTTGCCTCAAGGGAAGCTTACGAAAATCGACTGTCCTAGTTTTTTGCCAACAGTGATGACAATTTTTATGAGAGAAACATAATGAAATTACCTTCAAGATGGGAACAACCTTTTTACTACACTTAACATACAATTTTACTTATTTTTGTTTACTTTGCTAAGCAATTAATTTTTGTAAATTGAATTTGTAGTGCTTTACTACTGATTAAAAAAAGTCTAGAAAATATTAAAAACATATAAAATTAGTTTGAAACATTGGAACTAATTCAAGTGATTATTTATACATTTATCTCTACAGCCGCAATCGCAAATCAACAAGTGTAACAATGAGAAAAGACGTCGCGAATTGGAAAACAACTACATCGAGCAACTGTCCGAGTTTTTGCAGCTTAACAAGCGCGGCGATATGACCTCAACGAAACCGGACAAGGCGGCAATATTGAATCAAGTGGTCAAAACGGTAAGTTTATGAAAATAATGAGACAAGTGCTTTCTTACTTTAGATCTGTTCTAAGGGAGATCTGGTCCAAGAGAAGTGCTAAAACATATAAATAGTTCAATTCATTATATATTTCTCGAATAAGTATTAGAACAACTTACAGTCTTAGGTGCCTCAAAAGCCTTGAGAACAGTAGTGACCATTCTGCTACTACTGACACAACAACTAATATGCGAAAACCGATATTTTAAAGCAAATACTCGCGAGTAACCAAATGGTTTTAGAATAAAACTTTTCATATATTTTTTGTTGTTGCAACAACTCCATTAGTTGCTGTTCGGCGCCCTTTGTTGCCGTTGCGCAGTAAATAAATCACTCAATTTGCACTCAATTGTTGGCAGCATTGCCAAATGTGGCAGTCAATTTGTTGCCACCGAAGGCCACAATTCAAGTCGGCTGTGTTACATATTCGCGTGCACACGCCACACAATTTCAGCACAATTTGGAACATTCCAATTAAAATGCGGCCATTGCGGTCCAGTGAAGGGCGTCGAGCGCTAACAGCCGATTCAGCCAAATGCCGCCCAATTGCTGTGAAATTTTCAATTTTTGTTTCAGTTAGCCCCAACAATCAATTTTGTTGTTTTTCTTTTTTCCTTTTATTGTTGTTGTTGTTGTTGTTGTATTAGAGCTGTTGTTTTTCGGCTTTTGCTTGGCTTATTTGTTATTTTACCATTGGCCAACTTGACTGGAATTTGCAACAAATTGTTCAATTATAAATAGGGCAAAATACCAACAACAACAACAAAAACGGCATAGAGTGAAAATTGTGAAAATGGGGAGAAGGTATAACGTGCATTCTCTGCTTTTTGCTGACCAATATTGACTGCATGCATATAGACATAGAGCGACAGTATACACGTGACCGTGAGTGCGTGTGTGTGCGTGTGTTTGTGTGGACTGTTGCATGCATGCCGCCAGCGGGCTTTGGCGTTGGCGTTGCCGTCGCTGACCAATAGCCGCTTGATGAACGCCGCCACTGTCACCGCCGCCACCGCCGATGATGAACGTCGCTATGTCCACAATGACATTTTCATTAAGTTGTCCATTCGCCAAGTTTGCGATTCACGTTCATTTGTCTTTTTTACATGTCACACACTGCCCCGCTGTGTTCTGGCTGTTCTCGTACTAATAGTTTTTTTTTGTTTTCTTTCGTTTTTTCACTCATGTTTTTGTTGTTGTTTTTGTTGTAGCCTATATGCAAGGCAAAGTAAATTTAATTATCTGCTGACTGAGATTGAATTAAATTTGTTATGCGTTCGTTTTATTCGACCGTGCCGACCAACGCCATGGTTGCCATCACCCTTTGTGGCCGGTTTTATTTGTATTCAATTTCCAGCTGTTTGTCTCATTCACACATTGGCTTTTTGTTGTCTCGCTTGCTCTCGTTTTACTCGTTTATGCGCGCACAGATTTATTATTTATTCACACAACCCGGCGAGCATTAAAGGCATCTATCATGTGGCCACTGTCGCTTGTCGCCGGTACACCATACACCATATGTTTGTTGTTGCCGCTCCCCAATGGCATCCATTGATGAGCTGTGCGGCTTGTGCTTTAATTGAGTTTGTCCAGCCTGCTTGCTTACACCACTTGCTGGGTTTTGCGGCACTGCACATTTTTATTTGCATTGTTTTGTGGAATTTTTGCGTTGTTTTTTCGTTGTCAAGTGGGCAACACTGGCCGCCAGACGGCGCATGTGTTTGTAATATTATTCATCAAAATATTTTTCAGTTTTTATGGAAATTTAATTATGTGTCCAATATTGTTTTTATTTGGCTAAATTATGAAATTAATGGCAGCACTAAAAGCGTATCGAGCAAAGTAAATCGTTTGATTTGGCCGCCTGTGGTGGAAGCGGAAGTGTGGCGTTTTTAAAAAATTCTATTATTTGTCTTTGCTCTTTGCTGTAAGATTGTAGCGAGCGTAAATTTTCCATACGTTCTTAGTTAACATAATTCGGTGGCAACCATCAGTCAAGCAAAGTGGCCAACAATTTTAAATATCAAAACCAAATCAAGTTATGTAAATTTTCAAAAAAAAAAAAAAAAAACTTTGTGCACATTAATTTAATAAATAAAAAATAAATAAACAAAAACTAATAAATAAATAAATAAATAATAAAAAATAATAATAAATAAAATAAAAATAATAATAAAAATGAAAATAAAAAAAAAATTAAAAAAAATAATAAAAAAAATAAAAATTAAAAAAAAATAAAAATAAAAATAAAAAAATAATAAAGAAAATAAATAATAATAAAAAAATAATAAATAAAATAAATAATAATTAAAAAAAATAATAAATGCAATAAAAATAAAAATAAAAAACAATAATAAAAATGAACATAAAACAAAAATTAAAAAAAAAATTAAAAAAAAATAAACAAAATAAATAATAATTAAAAATAAATAATAATTAAATTAATAAATAAATAAAAAATAAAAAAATAAAAAAGAAATAAATAATTATAAAAATTATAAAAAATAAAAATAAATAAATAAGTAAATAAAAATTTAAAAAAATTAAAAAATAATAAAAATATAAATAATAATGACATAATTAAACAAAAAATAAATATATAAATAAATAATACTAAAAAAATAACAAATACTAAAAAAAAAAATTAATAAGTAAGAAAAACAATTTTGAAAATTGAAAAGAAACCAATTTGTGGAAAAAATTATAATACAAGAATAATAAAAATTATTACAATTTGATAATCGAAAAAAAACAACGAATTCAAAAAATAGCAATGAAAGAAACGCAATAGATTGTGTAAAAGAACTAAATAAATAAATAAAAAAAAAATAAATAAATAAATAGAAAACGAATTTTAATTAAATAATAAATAATTACTAATAAATAATAACAAATAAAAAAATAAATATTAATAAATAATAACAAATAAAAAAATAAATAATAATAAAAAAGGAATAATAATAAAAAAATAATAAATACAAAATAAAAAAAAATCATTTTGAGAAAAAGTAATAATACATATAATAAACATTATTAAAATTATGAAAATTTATAATATTTATAATAATTTTTAATAAAAATTTTTTAACTCAAGACCACATCAAATATATGTATAATATGTATAATCAAATATATGTATAATAACATATATGTATACATTTTACGCATAAAAATTTTCGAAAAAATCCAAAACATTTGTGTGCACAAGAAATAATAAACAAACAAAGTAATAAATAAGAAAAACGAATAAATAAATAAATAATAATAAAAAAGTAATAAATAATAAATAAAAAAATAAATAAGGAATAAAAAATTTCGAAAAATAAAAAGTAACCAATTTGTGAAAAAATAATATCATAAAATTATTTAAATTTTTAAATTTGTTTAATAAAAATTGTATAACTCAAAACCACATCAAATTATGTAAATTTTACGCATACAGAATTTCGCAAAATAATCACAAAATTTGTAAAAATTTAATAATACAGTAAAAGTTAGAAAAACACTAGAATATTGTTGTTGTTTTGTTTTTTTTGTTTCAAATAAATTCCAAATGAAAATAGTGTCGAACTGAACTTACGTCATCGCAGCACTGCCACTGCCATTGCCACTGAAACCATTAGCAGCGCTTGGCAGCAAAGCAAGAAATAAAACATCAACAACAACAACAACCACAACAAAGAGCAGCGCGTCATGCCTATTTCTGTTGTTTGTCCAAGTAGTTATTTGTGTTGTCTTCTTTGTGCTTTGAGTTTTGCCGCATTCTGCTGTTTTTAGTCTGAAGTTTATATTTTAACATTTGAAGTTTTGTTATAAAATTAAAATTCGAAATATTTGTATGTTACAACAAAAATAATGGCTCAGCTCTTCACCGCCCTTCGATAGCTTGTGCACAGTTTATGCCAACTGTGCGGTGCTTCCTTGTGGGTGGATGTGTGTGCTGGTCAGGCCCCGGCGAGATTCGAACTCACGATCTCCTGTTTACTAGACAGGCGCTTTAACCAACTAAGCCACGGCGCCACTTATCGCACGGCCGCACAATGCGCCAGTTGTGAACGCGCTCAACATTTTTGCTCGAAAGTTTAGTGAAATGTGCAAGTGTGAAGCACTGATAAACAAAAGTTGCCGATAAGTGGCAACTTTCCAATAAACAGTTTTCGGCAAAAGTGAAATTTGCCATTCATGTTTGTTGTTGGACGTAAATGGCTATTTTTAGAAGCTGCATATTGAATATGGAAGGCATTGATTGATTGGATTGTTTGACTGATGACTTCTGGTGATTTTAGTTTATACTCGTATTTACCTATAATGCAAAAAGTATGTCAATTAATTGACTGTGGAGGAATATCATTGAAAAGAGATTTTAGTTTCTGAAAATCATTCATATTTGAGAGACAATTGTACTTCTAGAGGTCTTCATGGACTACTAGCGAAAACGTTTTCTCTGCAATGTGAATGAGCTAACTTCAGCATTGAACTCCAATAAATACTCCTTTTTATAGAAAAATCAATTGAAATTTGAAATTCAATGGATATGAATGCATCCAAACAACACAACAGATTCAAAGTAGACACTTTTTTGAAACAAAACTCAATTATACTTTAAAATCCAATAAATCAAAATAGACACCTTTCTCAAACAAAAATCAATTACTTATATTCTAAACTTAAATAGAATTGAATTCATCTAAACTATCTAACAGATCCGAAATGAACTTCTTTATATTAAAATTGATTCAAATTCGAAATCCAATTTTTTTAGATCCATCTAAACGGCCCAAAAAAGATCTTCGACGCAGTTCTATCATCGATATTAATTAGTTTATTAATTAAAATTACCATGCCCCTAAAAGTATGCCATGCTCGGAGCGCAATTCGTTCTCAAACCTCCCAGTATTTCTTCACAGTGACGGCGAGCATTGTCGTCACAATATATATTCACAAAGCTATCTTTGCGTAAAGCCATTAAATACTTTTTTGAACTTCTTGTGATCATTTCATAAAATGTTCACGTAAATGTCTTAATCATTCTATATGATTTTAATGGAGGTAATAAAAATTTATAGCCCAAAATTGCATAACTAAATTTATGTGCACGTTTCTGCAAAAGTTTGCGTCAAATTAAGTTTCGCATTCTTTTTACTTTCTTCAAGTTTATCTCCGTACTTGTGCCATCGTATCTGCATAAATCTATATCAGCAATTTAATGCGTCATAGCATATGTTTAGGCGCCGTAGAGCGCTATCAGCGCTAATTTAGTGTTACCATGTCGTACACATAGGGGCAGATAATTTGTTATGGCGCACACCCTGTAGGACAAATAAAACTGATCTAACTACTACATAATAATCTTCAACTCAATGATCGTTAATGACATTATCGACTTTGTGAGTGAACCTTTACAGATTAAATATTCGTGGCAGTTTAAACAGTTCTAGATTAAGTTAGATTAGTTTGCGATGGCTGTTTTTATGAGACATAAGGACTGTATCGAAAAGAAAGTGCACGCTTAGTTTGAAGTATAACTTTAATGGAAATTTTTTTGATCAGATTTTTTGTTTTAACATTTGTTGCATATACTTTAAGGACTAAGGATTTTTGTTTAAATAACAAATTTGTTTTTCAAATAAATGTATATCTAATTTTTTGTTTGACCCTCTTCATTAAATTTTGTACAGCTGTTTGCGTTATGGGTTTTTTTGATTTTCTCCAATTTTTTTTTAATTCCTTAAGATTTTTAGCTTCTTGTTCATCTTTCATAAGGTTTCTTTTGGCTATTGCGTAGTAGCGCTCTATTGGACGTAGTTCTGGTGATTTTAGCGGATTCTCATTTCTTCCTGGCAGTGATTTTGAGTTCATTTTTACATATGTCGCGTCATCCATAATGATGCCCGAAATTTTTTCTTTGCAGAGACGAGTGTATAGTTTTCTGCATTGCGTTTTGCCAGCCGCTTTTTGATTTTCATTTCTTTTTGGTATTGTTTGTTTTTTATATGTTTTTAAGTTATTCCTCTGCTTCACTCTTTGCACCATCGTCACACTCGTTCTAGCTAAATTTCCAATACAAATACACTTGTTTTCGTCAATCTAATGCCTCAGTTTTTCTTCCATTTTTGGGTCTTTAGGACCCTTTTTACGGTCACTTTTTGGTATGTCGTTGATAGTGCAATTTTCACCATACTTAAGAATCATTTTTTTTTAGCGAAGTTTATGGACACGCGATGTCGTTTGGGTGATTTTCTGTACGAAGCACCTGTTTCAGTGAACCAACTGTACACAAATTTTTTGAGCATGTCTAACTCGATACGCGTAATTTTCGTAATATAAAAATATATGAAACGAAAATTGTATGAAATCAGTATTTCAAGGCCTACTCTATTAAACGGCATTTTTAGAATTAAAAAAATAATTATATGCTGCGAGAAAATTAAGTTAGAAAGTGTGCACTTTCTTTTCGATACAGTCCTTACTCGTACTTGTGCCTATTCTTAATTCTACTAAGAGAAATTTAACATTTCTGAGGATTCTTTCTTTCAACTTTTCTAAATATAAAATTGAGTTAAAATTTATTTACAAACCATTATCCTCCAAATTAAGTAAGCAGCCTGCATTGAAACGAGTTTTTAACTAGAAAAATCTAATCTTTGAGTTGTGTCTTCAGCTGTCATTCTCAGTAATTCCAGCAGATGTTAGGAACATATCAAATATACAATAAAAATTTGTGTTCAGCATTTTGTATGCATACTTTCCCAAAGTTCCTTTTAGGCATTGATGTCATTTGCTGAACGTGATATTTTACTTCGTAATTTATGTCTGGGCATAATTTTTATTATACCTTTGAGTAGCAGCAACTCTCAGCTCATTTTGGCTGAATAGAAAATAATTTTGTTTTACTAGAATGACAGTTTGTAGCAGCAAGAACACCTTAAGTGAGTATCTAAGTATTACAAGGGATTTGTAGGTAAGCTATAAAGAATAACAAGAGAGTCCTTTTAATGATTTTTATCAAATCTGTATGGTTCAGAAAGAGGAAGGAACCGCATTTCACCTGTTATGCAATGGTTCCGTATTACCTAGAAGAAGGAAGACTCACCTGGGCAACCATTTCTTGGACAATCTAGGGGATCTGGCCAATAGGTCTATACACTGTCTATTAGACTTCGTAAGGAGCTCAAACCTTGCTCCCTTCCAACCTTGAGAAAATTCAGAAGAAGAAGAAGAAGGAGCTCAAACTAGTTCAGCTCAAACTGGTTTAGTTCCATTGATTGTGCTATCCCAATGGGCCCTTATGACCTAAGTGGGCTCGGCCTTGAAGCAGCCACTCCCATCTATTTACTTACCTATCTTCCCATTATAAAGTTTGTCAGAAACCATACGCTATTCATTGCCGCCTAAGTGTATGCAACAAATAAATAAAACAAACTTTAATTCGTTGACTAGTAAAATTTTTCTCTCTCAATGAGCTGTTGTTAGCTGCTGTTAAAAAGACATAAAATATTTATTTCCTAACATAAACTTCAAACTATTCGCATAGTAAGTAATAATAAAAACAAAAATAAAACAATAAATTATATAGCAGCGAGCAGTGGTAACGGCAATTAAATTGTACAAGAATGTATGCGAAGTGGTGAGAAATTGTCTGCGGTTCATGAATCTGTGTGAGTGTGTGTGTGTGTGTCTGGTAACAATTTATGCGGGTGGCAATAAAATGTAAAACCACATGCAAAGCATATAACAACTTAAATTGGAGTATATTTAAGACATTAATTTTTTACTATTTTTGTATTTAACGTTGAAGTGAAGGGGTGAAAATTTTTTAATGAATTAACAATAAACAAAATAACAAAAAACAAATAAATGATTTAAATTAAAAAATCAAATAAATTCGTGAAATTTTGAAATAAATAAAATACACAACACTTACAACTAGTGAGATTAAAGAAAAGTTAAGAAATGTATTTTTTATTAATTTTAATTTCTTAATTTAATTAATTTTAATTTTTATTAATCCACTATACAAACTTCATAGAATATTAAAATTAAAAAAAACTACTTAGATCAAAGAAAAGTTAAGAAACTTTATTTTTTTTTTTAATTCGAGACGTAAATTGTTATTAATTTTAATTTTTTAAATTAATAAATTTTAATTTGTATTAATTAACTAAACAAACTTTATAAAATATTAAAATAAATAAACAATAATAAAAAAAAAAAACTTGTAACACAATTCAACAAAATAAAAAATACAATAAATGAATAAAACTAGAGAATAGTTAAGAAATCTATTTTTACAATGTTTGTTTGTAATTTACAATGCAAGACGTAAATATTTATTAATAAACTCAACAAAATTCGTAAAATATTCAAGTATCTACATAAATAAGTTATACAAAAATAAAAAAAACAATATATTACAATACAATCAATAAATAATACAATAAATAAATGAGAGAATAGTTAAGAAATTTATTTTTTACTATTTTTGCTTTTATTTTATAGTACAAAAACGTTAAAGAAAACTAGAGAAAAGGTAATAAATATATCTATGTATTTGTATTTAACTTAAATTATAAAATATTTATAAATAAAAAATATAAATTAAATTAAATTAAATTATAAACTAAAATACAGAATATTTATGAATAAATAATACAACATTCGTAAAATATTAAAATAATAAACAATGCAATACAATACATTAAATAGATAATACAGTGAACTAGAGAAAAGTTAAGAAATTTCTTTTTGACTATTGTTGTGTTTATTTTAAAATAAAAAAACCTGAAAAATTGTACCATTTTTCTATTTAAACGTAAAAATACGACGTAACCATTCATTGATAAACTAAACAAAATTCATAATATACTAAATAATTAAAACAACATCTAAAAAATATAATACAACAACTAAAACTAGGAGAAAGTTAAGAAATTTGTTTCCTTAATGCTTGTTTTTTTTAATAAGAAACGTAAAAATTTGTCTATAAATTAAATAAATTTTATAAAATTATAAAATAAATAATCTGAAATAAATTAAGGAAATGCCAAATATTAAGTTAAGTGAAGTGAATAATTAAAGTCTACTGCGGAATTCTATTTAAATTTTAATTAAATTTACTTTAATTTACGATTGAACTACTTTCAGTTCAATAGTTAATGTGATTAATCCGAATTAGCCGGAATTCTTTTTCTTTCGAATATCGCAAAAACACTTATTGAGCGATTTAGTGTGAAGCATAATTGAAAAACTTAATTTTAGGCGTTACCGCATTAAACATATATTGATTGTTATTTCGATATTTATTTACTCTTAGTATATTTGAATATTAAACAAAAGCATTGATTGGCTGTGAATCCAGCTGATTTTATAAAATGTAAAAACCCCTGCGCGTTAATTGGAGATTTGAATGCTCCGGCTTGATTCGAACTCAGTTTCCCAATTACTAGACAGGCGCTTTAACCAACTAAACTACGGACCCTGCGGCACAATTTTGGCACAGTCGATTATTTATCATCTGCCATCTCCAAAATTATGAGTTTGTTCTCTACAACTGTGCTCTGATAATAAAAGTTTTATTTTTTACTACCTTCAATTTTGCATTTGCCACAAAACACTTCGATCACAAGAATGGGTAAAAGTATTTTATAGTTCAACTTTTCCATCGAATATAACGAAATCTTAAATTGATATCTATAAATAAACCATATCTCTATCTCCAACATCAAGTTGAGTCACTGCAACTCGGTGTCATTTACATTGAAATGACAATCAAAATTTCAGCACAATTTTTTCGCATTGTCCCTTAAACGTTACATCATTAAAAGCTTTGAACGAAACAAATCTACAGCTTTTATTTAATAATCTCACAAAAGTTGACAACCTTATTTCAGTGAGGTAATGAAATTCTGCAACCTTTGAAACCAAAAAAAATTCAACCGCTCATCGGTCTGATGATCACTTTTCGGTGACTAGCCAAAGTCACAAATTTCATGTTCAAATTGGCTTCCTCACACTAAATTCTTAATAATAAGTAATAGAATTTCCTCAAAGCAACGAATCACCTTTTCGCCAAGTCCCTGCCACCAAATTGAATGCGCTACAATAGCAAGCAACGACCCAAACGATCAACGAACGAAGGTCGGTCATTACACTTTCTGCTCTCGATGATTCTTTTTGAATGTGTGCGTGTGTACGTGAATACATCCGCATATGTGTTGTGTAAGTGTGTGTGTGTGGTGCGGCTTGTGACGTCACTGTGCACCAACTACAGCCGCTCAGTTGTTCGTGAATGTTTTTTGCCGGGTTTCTCACTTTCTACTTCTACTTTATTGCTGTGGCTTTTAGATAAACTTGAGTGTTTTCTTTGAAGCCAATTTGAAGGAAACAATTCTCAGTGGCCAGAAAGACAGCGAGAGCATGAGCAAAAGAGAGAAAGTTTCTTTGAACACACGTTCAACAGTTCCTTCTTTCATATTTTTACCGGCTGTCACAGCTGCAACGTTGGATTCGTCGATCTTTTGTAAACGTTCAGACACATTCATAGTATTTGCTTCATTGTTTTCATGGCGATTCAATGTTCCGATATGTGCTCTTTCATGCTGCTGCTGCTGCTGCTTGGGTGCTCTTATTGTTGTTGTTGTTTTTGTTGTTTGCTTATTGTGCGCGCGTGTTTTCTTTTCGAGTACCTTCACCCCTGACTAATGAGATGCGTGGCGCTTTGTTATTATTTTGATGGCCTGCATTGAACACCGGCCAGCCGCTTCAATCAGAAAATAACTACAAGTTATTGTTAAATCAATTTCTTTAAAAATATAAAATTTTTGTTTGCTAATAATTTCTCCATTTCCGCACTTGCAGTTTGCCGCACTAGTTAGATCTGCATTTCAATGTTTGCGCCTTGGCTTTCTACAAATACAATGTGACAGCTAAATTGTTATTGTTTTTTTTACTTGCTCACTTCTGGGCACCTTCTTTCGCACTCTCTCTCTCTGTCTGTCTGTCTCTGTTGAGTCGCACCACCCGCCGCCCACCGGCTGCGCTCCAATCCCTACGCGCTCTCATTCCACGTTCGTTCATTTCTTCGGCTTTTTCACATTTCGCATTGGCATTCGCCGAATTCCGATTGCCGCGCACATCGTGCACAGATCAACGAACTGCATTCGCTCAGCGTTGTTGTACTCGTATAAGGTGCAAAAGTGTTGTGTATTATTATTCTTTCCCGCATATTCTTTCGTATTGCGGTTGTTATTGTTATTATTTGTGCTTTGAAGTGCTTACTCGGTGCTTTTTTCCGCAACTACTCGAATCGCGTTCGTTGCCGCTGTTCGTGCTGTACATACAACACAATTTTGTTAGTGTCTTTGACGGCGCGCACAGTGTTTGCTAAATTGCGTTTAGTGTTTGAAAATGTTGCCAGAATTTTTGCCATAGTTATTTTACCATTACGACGCGATCGGTTTCGCCGCGCTGCAATCATCCATCGATCGTCTGCCATTTGTACACTTTTGCCGGCGGGGCCCCCACTATGCAAAATTACCGAGTGCAAGGCAACAAAAATACGCCAAGTTCGTAAAAGCTTTTTCGGCTGTGCTTTGGGCCGTTCGTGTGCGCGATCGGGTGTGTGTGTGTGTTTTTGCCGTGCAGTGACACTCAGTGCTGCCAGATTTCGTGGGTGACGTTTGCAATCCATCCCCATTATTGTGATGATTGCGAATTTCCGCAAGTTTCGAAATCATTGCTGCAGATCGTCAGTGATCTGCCAAGTGCTTGAAATATTAGTTTGTCATATACACAGTAAATTTGAATTAATATTTAAACGAAAAAGTGTGGGACTTATGGGGTTCTTAAGGGTCATAAGTAGTGGTACGTCTAGACTGGAGACAAGCCTTCCTGTGTATGTTGTGCTTTTACGTTTCTAAATACAAGTAACTTAATTCAAATTTCAATCGGTTTTATCGGCTTAGCTAAACTATAAAAACGGGCCATATAGGCCTATGTGTGGACCCCGCCCTTCCCCTGTAACCTACCTAACTTGTGGAAGAGAGATAAGGAAATAATATCTCAAAGGTAGAGTACACACAAAACGCACATCCAAATTACCAAATACAGTGCTTTTCGCTTATAACGAACCTGTTTAAAACGATTTTCCGCCTAAAACGAACCAATTTCAAAAGTACGCGCTTTATGTTTTCGCTTATTACGAACCTCTTTCAAAGCGAACTTTCGGTTAAAACGAACCATTTTGCCTGGTCCCTCGTATGACGTTGTACTTTTTTTGTTTATATCTTTTCTTTATCCACAGAAAATTCATTTCAATCCAATCACCATCGTGCTGAAGCCTCCGTCACTAGAATTTATTGCTGTCTTATGAGTTTAAATGAACCCCCAAACTTTTTTTTTCTCAAAAAATATATAGTCTACCCTCTTCTAAATAATTCGATATACAGTCGTGTCTGGGTATAGTGAAAACCCTATATAGTGAACACCTCGATTTTGACATGGAGCTTCTAAATATTGAAAAACATTTTGAAGGCAATTTAAAGCAAAAAGCAAAAAGTGTATATTCAGCAAATAAAACGAGTTTTTGAACAAACATGTTAATCATAATATAGTGAAGAACCTCAATACTGTGAACAGGCCTTGCAATAATTAGTTCTATATATCCAGACACGACTGGAAGTACTCAAGGAAGTACTCGCTGAAAGTATTCAAGGCTATATTGAGTTAATCTTGTCAATCTCGGCAAATCTCCGCCCTTTCAAGGGTCTTTTAAGTTTTGGGATCAGTCGCAGGCAGCCAATCCCGGTAAATACGGTGGCTGAGACCGACAAAACTCCTCAATCTCGACAAAACTCCGTCTTTTCATTGACCTTTTCAGTTTTAGGAACAGTCGCAAGTCCGGTAAATACGGTGGCTGAGACATAATTACAGTGTCGGTACTCTATTATGTGTTCAACTGTCTTGTTGTCCTCTAAGTATAGTCTACGGGTCTCTTACTTACTTAGAAAAGTAAGGCAGTGTCAGCTTACATTTTTTTCCTGAAGCTTACATGTCTCAATACAAATGCTTTGTCAACTATCTCAGAGTTCTCGTACTTAGACTAAACGTCGTTTTGGCATCATTGCTTGAAGGCTTCTTTGAAGCCAGTTACTATTGGCGACAGTTTGTGGTTGCAATTCGCCTTTGTAAATAATGTTCGAAGATTATCAAATAGTCGACCGAACCTTTGACAATCCCATTATGTAGTTCCATGCCTGGTTTGGACACACAGAAGTCCATAACTGAAACTAGCTTAAAGCAATTTGACAACCCGATCATTTCGGTATCGTGTCGAGTAATAAATAGATCGAGTAATAAATTGAATAGAACCCATAATGTTTGGCATGAATTGTTTCTTCAGTAATACTTGTTATCAAATTTTCTTACATACTTACCTAAGAGACCTACTTACCTAAAGACCTTCTCAACTTGGTCCATCCACCAAAGACACGGTCTCCCGTTTTGTCGTCCAATCTCCAACTACTGTATCGAACACCTATTTCTACGGAGCTTCATTGCCCATACCGGAGATAAATTGTTGAGTTGGGTTATATCAATCGATGATTCTTCCACTTTGAAGCTTTTTTAAGTTTTCATAGAAAACTTTTATGCGATTCTTCTTCATGTGGCATTCAACAACTCTTCTTAATGCTACTCTGAACACTACTGACTACTAAGACATGGTTTTCCCTGCGAGGTTAAACTTCCTTGATTAGAAAGCGAAATCACAACAGATGAAATTAATCTCTTAATGACTTCGATCAAAGATGTCTCTACGATAAAAAAGGTGTTTCTGGTACCGCAGATTAAATGGCAGAATGGAGCAAGTGCTGCGAATCATTTCCAGATGAAATTTGGGCCGAACTAATGAAGTGTCTTCAATTTTGTTCAGACTTCATTCAGTTCATATCGAGTGATATTTTCAAGTATTTACTGATTTTTTTTGTGTTTTCATTCATTCATTTGCCGTATTTCAATAGACAGAACAGCTCTTTCTCTCGTTTAAATTACTTGAATCAGCCATTAATACAACCACGCCCACTCTGATATTACTGCTTCTCCAACAACTATTGCAATTCTTTACTAACGATGCTTCTATCGATTAAGAATTCACACCAGGCGCCGAACTAAAATCTCCAAAATCTAAATAGCAACACTAACAATCCATGGAATCCATCCGTCCACAACATATGGAATAGGGGGGAGGTGGTCAAGGCAAAAAGATAAGAATTTATTGAATTTCGTGTACGTCGCATTTTTAACGATCGTTCCTTCTATTTGTTGTTGTTGTAATTGAATTTCTCCACAACTCACGCTCTCTGCGCATTGTTGTATTTGTTTTATTTGCATTCACTCACCACCGCTGTCGCAGTATTTCGACGATATCGGCAGCGGCAGTTGTTGTTGTTGTTTCTGCAGCATTTTCGGCATTGGCGCTCGATTGGCTTTTGTTATTGTTTTTGTGCTCGAATACAGCCAACGCAACGTTTATTTTCCAGCGCCTTTTCCACTCCACTTTACAGGTCGATATTCGTTGAAAGTTGCTGCCAAGTTCTGTGAAAGTGAAATTTTCAAAAACAAAAAATTGCAAAGTCAAACATCATTAGAATTGCTTTGGAAAAGTGCATCGATATTAAAGTTGAGAAATCGTTCTCCATTGCACGCGATCGGGTTGAGTGAACTTGCAGTGTGTATTTTCGACAAGTGATGCACGCCGGCAATGACAGCGAAACGTGAGTTGTCTCAAACCCCCGTCGCGATTGCGCGAGTTTGCGGGTTTGTTGTTGACGTTCGTAAGCACATGTTGTCCGTTTGTCGAGATCTGGCGGATTTCAAGAATGAACTGACTTAGCAAAACGATTAGTCTTGGAATTGTGGAAATCAATCAAGTTGAGCTGCTTGCTTAGAATAAGTTGTTGTAATTTTGTTGGATTATTTTAAAATTAAACCCTGTTTGAAGAGTGTCAGAACTGCACATATTCAATTTTTTTTAAGCCGAAAATTGTTAATTGGCATGTGGGGAATTTTTAAATTTCATTATTAAGCCAAGGTTTTTGAACGCCAACATTTGAGCAGTGTTTACTTAATTCTAACTAATTAATTAAAAATGCATTTAAAAATAATTAAAACCATAACATCGAATGTCTAAGAAAACTTCATACACACTTCTTTTACATTTCCCTTTTAATATAATAAACAAAATTGAGCACTTTTCTATTGCAATATAAACTCAAACTTTAAGCAATTTTTTTTTAAAGTTTTTTTATTCAAAATAAAAACAAATCTAACCTAATTTTTGTATTTGTATTTACAGTACCGTGATATTTGTGACAAAGGCCAAAGTCGTGATATTTCCTCCTCAACATCAACAACATCCTCTTCCTCCGTTGCGAATGCGTCGTTGTCTAACAATACCAACAGCAACACAACAGCGGCTTCAAATTCCAACAGCAACAACAACAATACAACCTCAACACGTTGCACCCGCTGCGCCACCGACAACTGTTCCATACATCCGGTGCAGCAGGGGGACGTCTCGTCTACGGAACCGCCACTGCCCGAGCCGTCACTACTGAACGGCCAGGTGCCCGAAATATCGGCATACTTTGAGGCGCTCGAGCACTACATCTCGTCGGTGGGCTGGGTGCTGCTGCAGGTTAACGCCGACGGCATTATCGAGTCGTGCACGCAGAACATACGCGAACTGATCGGCTATGAGAAGCAGGAGCTGTATCGCCGACCGCTCAAACTGTACCTGTACTCGGGCGATCATGCGAAGCTCGATCCGATCATAAACAATATGTCGTATAGCGGAGGAGGCGGCGGCGGAGGCGTTGGGGCAGGTGCGAGCGGCATTCATATTGGGCCGAGTGGAAACGCATCGCAGGGCGGCAGCTGGGCGGAGCAGGACGACGGCACCAGCTCGCAGCACTCCACGTCCGCGTCAAGTGGCGGTGCGGGTGGCAGTGGCTCGAAGACGAAGCGCAGCATTTCGACCAAAGTTCGAATGCTAGTCAAGGACACACGTTCCGCAACGCAAACATCGGCCGGCTCGACCGGCAACGATGCTATGGACCAAAAACCGCTGCGGCCACACGCGCAGCAGGACAAATACGAGGAGGTCGTTTTGATAGCGGCCCCGGTGAAGGGTAAGCATTGTCATTGGTGGTTGTTGTGTTGTTCCACTGAGTTTTATCAAATTCTTTGTCTCTCTGTTTGCTTGCAGATGATGGCGATTCGGCGTCTTCGGTGCTGTGTCTGATTACCCGGCCCGAGGACGAGTCGCCGCTTGAGCTCAACATACAGCAGCACGTGCAGCAGCAGCCCATCGAGCAGTTGACCTTCAAACTCGACTTACACGGCAAGATACTCAATCTGGATACGACTGCGTTGCGCGAGCCCTTTCGCCAGCACCTGCACGGCTGGCTGGGCCGGCTGCTGCAGGATCTCTGCCATCCGCAGGACCTCAATGCGCTCAAGACGCACATGCGCGAGGTGCAGGACTCGGCGGACGCAGTGAACGTGCCTAATACGCCCACGCAACTGACCGGCGCCGGTCCCGGCGGCACCAACGCGCTTATCAATCCACCCATCTCGAATGTGGTGTCACGTCCGTTTCGCCTGCGTCTGGGCACGCCCGACGTGTACGTGCACGTGAAGGCCAATTCGCGACTCTTTCTCAATCAGACGCAGGGCGAGAGCGATTTTATCATGTCCGTGCAAACCGTACTGAACAATGAGAGTGAAATTGGCAGCGGCGGCAACAGTGCCGGCAACATGGGCATGGTTGGCATGCTGCCAATGGGCGGCGGGGGAAGTATGTCGGGCATGTCGCCTGGCTCGTCGCTTGTGTCGCCACTTTCGTTGCCGCTCGATGCGATTGTCAACAATAACTCATCCTGCTCATCCTCCTCCGCTTCGGCGCTGGTGGGCGTTGGTGGCTCCCACTTGCTGGGCGGCCTGATGGGCGGCGGTGGCATGCCGCCGCACAACACTCAAACCACCAATGTCGGCGGTCCGCTTATGACGTCCGCTGTCATTAACGGCACCGGCGGCAGTGTGCAGCGCAACAACAACAGTGTCACCGCCACCTCAGCAGCAGCTTCAAACAATTCCACGCTGGTGAACTCGTTTACGGCATCGCCCGCCGGGCCGGAGGCGCCCTCCTTCTACAGCGCCGACCCATTCGACTTTGACTTGACACATTCCAATTTCGAAATAGACGCCACCGGCTGGACGGACTCGCGGCCCAATTCGCGTGCCTCCGTCACCACGCCAGTGAGCACGCCACGCCCACCATCGGCCGGACACGGCTTCAGTCCGGCCGTGTGCGCCTCGCCGTCGACCCCATATCAGCTGTCGTCGCACTCGGCCGCCAGTTTGCCGTCGCCACAGTCGAACGCCAGCCAGCCATCGTCGGCTGGACCAAGCGGCGGGCCGTACGGTTTCGGGTTTCCCTCGTTCGATGCGAGCGACAAGGCGTCCGATAAGGAGCACCTCAACACCAGCGGCAACAGCAGCGCAAGCAGCGGCAGCGCCAACAACAATCCGGCGCAAATGGGTGGCACAATGGGCAATCTGCCCAACGGTGGACCGTCGTTGCTGACCACTGTCGGCGGCAGCATGGGCCAGCAGTCGCAGCACACGCCACCACAACCACAGCCCGAGTCGGAGCGTCTGCGTCATCTGCTCACAAACAAATCCCACTCGCATTCCTCATCCATGCATTCGGTCGATGGCGACGACAAGGATCACCACAATATGCGCCACAAGGTAACCCCAGCTGCTGTTCTGTGCAACGCCTCTGCGTTAGTGTGTGTGTGTGTGTGTGTGTTTTCGTGTGTTTTAGTATTGCTTGGGCTGTGCAGTGTCTCTGTCTCTTGTGTATATTCATGTGCTCTCTTTAATCTCTCAAAGTTTTACAATCAGGGCCTACTCAATGCGGAAGATGATAAGGATGGTGGTGGTCCCGGCGGTAGTGGTAGGGGCCCAGGCGTTTCTGGCATATTCAAAATGGGCGCTGCCGGCGCACAGGGGGCGCGTTTGTTTGGTGGCGGCGTGATGCCCAAATCGACAAACTCCAGCAATCAAATGCTGCTGTCGGTAAGTAGTTGACCCCACCACCCACTTCTTCCCACGTTTTCACTAATACACAAGTCACGCAATCAATCATGCTTGATATCGATCGGAGAATGTTGTAAACAAGGCAAATGATTTACAGATTCGGATTTACTTTTGGGCGAATGTTGATTACGTTCATTTGCCGTTGATAACATTTCTCCAGTCCTGCATTTAAAAATTGCATAATGCCCACATTTTCATTGAAGTATGCCAAATTTCTTAGAAGATGACTTGACAACACTCGTCTTTCGGAACGCAAATTTTTTCTGAACTAAAAGTAACAATACAGAAAGTATTTTTCCTGACTTTTATTTAAGTTCTGAGACAAATTTCGCTTCCGAATATCCGCATTCCATAGTCGAGCTTCGTCTTTTAGTGCACAGATTTATTCTCATCTAAAACATATTAATGCAGCCAGTACCTATGCTCACTTTTATGTCATCCCTGAGCAACATTTTGTTCATGCACCTGTTTGCTCAAACTCATGGACTAATTCGGCTTTTTAATTTGTTACTGAAATCTCCTTTTAAGAATTCGAATAATATTCCAACAAGTTTTATTTACATAAATAATGGTAAAAGATTAACTGCACGTTTTTGGTTTTCTCTGTTTTGTTTCTGTTTCATTTTGGCCACTTTGTTTCTTATATCTGTCCCTCTTGTGCTTTCAGCTCTTGAACGAAAAATCCGAGGACGACGATGTTAAGGGCAATTCGACCGGCCGCCAGAGCGAACTGATGCGCCAGCTGCAAAAGGACGACGGCCACTATGGTCACGGGCATGGCCACGGACACGGTCACGGGCCGCACCACTCCAAAGATCTGACACACGAGGATCTGCTGAAGATTCTCAAGATTCAGAGTGATCCGGCGACGCGCAAACGTTCGCTGAACGAGCCCGATGACGGCATTTCGGCGAAGCGCGAAAACGATCGCCCGTCCAAGTTGCGCGAAAACAACAAAATGCTGGCTTCGCTGCTGGAGAATCCGCCAAAGAACCCCATAGTCACTGTGCCACCTCAGATAAAGACCATTCCCGACATAGCGCCAACGGCGAGTCGGGTGAGTTCGACGCTGGGCGGCCTGGGCGGCGGCACGACGGCCAGCAGTCTCGGCATGCCGTCGAAAAGCGCTACGACAGCAGCGGGGAGCGCCAGCAGCACCACCGGTGGCGGTCGCGGTCTACGCAAGCAGCCTTCCGACGTCTACCTCACAATGCAGCAGACGCAGCACACGCTGGGCGGCGGTGTCGGCACCGTGTTGGGTCTGCAACGTGTTCAGCAGCTGCAGCAGCAACAACAGCAGCAGCAGCAGCAGCAACAGCAGCAGCAACAACAGCAGCAGCAGCAGCAACAGCAACAGCAGCAACAACAGCAGCCGCCCCAAATGAGCTACGCAGCGACTGACGCACACACCTTTGCCACACCTCCACACAATACAACAGCTACCTCAGGCAACGGCGGCGCGACATCGACAGTCACGTCGCTGGCCGGCGCACAGCTGACCTCGCTGGGCATCGACGGCGACTCGGAGCTGTCGAAGATACTCGACAGCGTCATGGACTACGTGTCGGACGATCAGCCCTTTGCGCCGCAAACACCCACTGCCATGGCCATCAACGAGATACAAAAGTCGCTGATCATGGAGACGTCGCAGCTGCAGGAGCAGCAGCATCACCAGTCACAGCCACAGCCGCCCGCCTATCCGGGCAACATGCTCGGCGCACTGACGCATCAGCAGCAACAGCAGCAGCAGCAACACCAGTTCCAGCAGCAGCAAATGCTGCAGCAGATGTTGCGCAGCGGCCAGGTGGGCGGACAGCAGCAGGCGCCCGTGCAGCAAATGCTGGAGGCTATGCGCGCGAATGCGAATCAGGGCTTTCAGCGACCGCCGCCCATGTACACGGCAGCGCGCGGCCGCGGTCCCATGAATGCGGTGACCACGCCGGGCGGCAACGTCATGCCGGCGCAACAGCAGTATCGGCTGCGACAGCAACAGCAGCAGCAGAAGGAACGACTGCTGCAGCAGCAACAGAAGCAGCAGCTGCTGGTGCCCGAAAGTGCGACGGCACGCAACGATCAGTTGTGTAAGTGCAAAAACGACTCGCTTGTTGTCGTGCGAAATTCTCCTCATGCAGCGCTCGCTGTGTTTACAGGTCTGAATCCGGGCCTCAATAACATTGGCACACTGCTCAACACAACAGTGGCACCGAACGTTTCCCTGTCGCGCACCAATCTGCCGCCCGATTCGCAGCTGAGTCCGAATTTCGCGCAGAGCATGCTACAACAACAGCAGCAGCTGAGCCCAGGCCCACGCAACGCACCCTTCAGTCCGCAATCCAATCCAGGTGGGTGTGTCTGTTGAGCAGATGTTTGTAATTATTGATTGAATTTGTTGCCAATTCGTTGTTCCCAGCTTACGCGCCACAATTCTCACAAACAGCGCAACGTCTCTCGCCGCAGCAACAGCAGCAATTGTCGCAACAGCAGCAGCAACAGGTGAACGCAGCGCAACAGCAACAGCAGCAACAGCTGGCCGCCTTTCAAGCAGCACAGGCCGCTGGCGGCGCTGTAGCAGCGCAACTATCGCCGCGTCAGCCGCCCTTTGGAGGCGGCGGCGGCACGGGCGTGCAATCGCCGGGCGGCATGGCCAACATTTCGGCACAACAGTGGGCAGCGGCTGGCGGCGCAGGTGGTGCGCAATCAAATGCGCCCACACAGCGCGGCCATTCGCTGCAGCAGCACAACCCCATGCTGAGCGCGCAATTGCAGGTACGTAATCACGTTGCTTACGCAAATGAATGCATTTTGCTAACTTATTACTCCCTGCTACGCGTAGGGTGTGAGTCCATATACGGCACGCCAGTATCAAAATCAGCGACGTGGCCTCAATTCGCCCAGTGGCGGTGTTCCGGGCGGTGCGGCAGGAGGCACTGTGGGACTGCAGCGGCAAAGCTCTTTTCAGGGCAGCGACAGTGGCGGCTTCAGCGGACCACCTACGTCACCCTCACCGCAGTCGCCGTACGGCGGGCCGGGCGCCAATGTTTTCCAGCAACAGCAGCAGATGCAGCGCATGCAGCGTCAGAGCAGTGTGCCGCAGGCGACACAACACTTACCCGGTGCGTAGTTCAACTGATGTGCTGCATTTTTAACAAAAATGCTGACGTTATTTGTAGCCAGACGGTTTTGTTCAAGATCGCGCACCGATCTTATAGCTCAGCTAGCTTTACCAAGTATCATTCAGTCTACTAAAACGATTGTTTATATTAGTGGATTCTCTGCGCATTGAGCGCTCATTCTAGGCTCATTATAGTCGCTGTCAAAGCTTCAACTCCAGGCATTTACTAAATGCTCTCCCATTTCTGAATGCATTCCAATGGCCAAAATGATGCTGTAACAGTTTATGACAGCTTTTCCATTTACAGCGAAACCATACTCAAGTTGGTTGCATTAGTTCAAAACTACTCATAGTTCCTATAGCAACTGAATGCCCTCATCACATATGCCAGCTGTATCATTTTAACATACAAACGCGACTACATGCATTTAACTTTTAAGCTTGTTCAACAAAACAAAACTGTCCACAAATATTTTGAAATTCGACTCATGCGTCTCTTTCGTTACTTTGTCCCCTTCAAATAATAAAAAAACAAACAAATAACTGTTAACAAAATAAACAGGCTCACCACGCCCATTCGGTAACACATCCACCACCAATCACGATAACAGCGGCGGCGTTGCCGGCAGCGGCAATGGCGCTGTCACCAGCATTGGCATGAATGGCGGGGGCGGCGGCTTTGGCAGCATGATGTACAATAATATGCAACATGCTGCAGCACAGGGACCACCACCACAGCCGCCAAATGATTTCTATGGTCGCACGCAGGCCGGTAAGCGGAAATACATACCCACATAGACTACATAACTGCATATACTCATGTGCTACTCTATGTACTCCCCCACACCAAACCTGCCCCCAAGGCTCACATCAAAACGACTCATTGTACACTTACATATAAAACATTATGCCATGTACATAACAATAACATGAAGACACAAACATACATCATGGTTCTGTGCTAAAGTTACCATAAATATAAATGTAACATAAATGTTTGGTTTAGAGACGCAACGCATACAATCCATTTACTTGTCGTTACATAAATGTCGCGTATATAAAAAACACAATGCTACATTATTTACACATCCACCTGAGGAATCACTCAGTCTTGTTCACAGTCCATGTCTGTTATATTTGTACCCTTAGACGATTTGTGGTCTTCAGCTGTAAATAACTCGTAGGATAAATGTGCTAAACTGTTTTCCCCCCTAAGGTCAGAAACCCACTCATCAATGTGTATTACTGATTGTTATATTATATAGAAAAATTAGTAACTTTTAAGAACTTTTGTTTGGTAGTAACTGAACTTGATGGCAAATACCTATTTCCAACAAATATACTAGAATTTCTTCTTCACGAAATGTACGGTTTATGAAAAGTTGTAAAATATTTTGTTAATTACTTTAAAATCTCTAAGCTCAAATGTAAATTTTCATGGTGTAGTTTCAGAATACAATGTCAACAGTATTTTCAAAAATTTATACAACTAATCTGAAAATTTCAATTCGGTTATTTGTCATCTCAGATGGTGTCGCTCTTCTAATATTTTACCATTTTTTTAGCTATTAGTTTTAGCTGTAGCCACGTTCTTTCAACAGCAGAATACTGTTTTCAGATACGTTTATAAAAAAGTGGAATTGGCTGTATCTATGATGACTTTTCTTCTTACAATTTGGTTTTTTTTTACATTTTCTTATTTACTGTTTTTGTGTTGTACTTATTTTTCATGTTGTGCCAGAAAATATCAAACACTAAATCAGCAACACTCGCACATTCCATACAAACACTGGTCACCTCACAAACACACCTTTAACTCCTTTTCCCAACAACAACTTAGCTTGCTCTGCCGTTCTTTAGTTTCATTAAGTCTTTGTTGCAGCTTAATTTATAACTATTCATTATATTCTCTTAAAGTTTTTATGTACCTTCTTTGCTTTCGTGTTTTATTGTTGTGTTTGTGTATTTCCGTTTATGTATTTTCCGTGTTTAAATGTTACAACAACCAATTTATAACAGCCCCTCAAGTACGCGGCTCAACCTTCCTTTTTCACTCTATTTTCTGTTATACTTTAAATCTCACTTGATCTACTTGCTCTCTCTTTTCATACGCCATGCACTTCCACTGTAAATATGAACTATATCTCTCTATATATATATTAAGCGCCAAATCAGGAACAACGCCTTGTGTATCTAATGCAAAACGCCCCTCACTCTCCCTCCGCTCCACTGACCCTCGTCTTGAATTGATTTGCTTAAGCCACTTACATCTTTAACTTAAACTTGATTGTCTATTTTTCTCTTCTATGCCCATGATTGCGTATATTCATTGCAGCTGGCAACGCAGCCAACTCCTCGGAATTCGTAAAGCAGGAATTGCGCGCAGTCGTTAGCGGACGTGCACAGCAACAGACTGCCGCAGCAGCAGCAGCGGCGGCGGCTAGTGGTGGCGGCGGCGCTGGCAGTGGTGGCAACGGTGTGCCGGGTGGCGGTGGCGCTGGCGGCGGTCTACGGGTCACTGCCACGCCACAAAGTCCGCTAGGTGGCGGCCAACAGGGACCAATGTCGGTGGGCGCTGGCGGCAATGGCATGGCGCAACAGCAGGCAACGCAAGGCGGCGGTAATGGTGGCGGCAATGCATCGCTGCTCAATACACCACCCGATCCAACAATGAATTTCAGCTTCGATCCACGTAAGTGCGAATTCAAAACCATCTAACTACTTTTTTAAGCCACGCTAAGCAGTGTTAAGCGGCTGTTCTAGACTGAGATGCTAGTTTTTCTTGTTAATTGACTCTATTGCCATTTGTTTTGCAGATTTCTTCAGCAGCAGCAGTACAAGGTGACCTTAAAAAGCCTAAAAAAAGCGACACACTCATCAACAGCAGCGACCACAACCACAAAACCAGCCGCAAACAACAACAATGGACATAAATTACGTTGCCGAAACGTAACTGAGATGTGCCGTTGACAGTTTAACGCGAGCTAACAGCAGCCATCAACACAACAGCAACAACAATTTAAATACTTTATTTTAAGAAAATAAAACGATTAAAAGGCGAACACTTTTAGCAAATTAAGGGACAAAAGAATTATGAAACAATTATGATAATAACAAAACAAGCAAACAAAACACAACAAAAGAAAATTCATGTACCGGGGTGCAATAGAACCTTAGCATTTATTTACTTAAACAAAAAAAAATAGTATATTTAGAGGCAGACGATGAAAAACCGCATACACAAATGCAAAATAGCAATGACTCTCGTTTTCATTTGAAAATAGCAAAAGTAAATAAAAAAAGTAAAATTAAACTCAACACTACATAAATATTACATTAGTAAAACACACACACACACATAGATTGAGTTCCAATACCGTAAACCATGCGCGAATTACAAAAGTAGCACAATTTTTGTTTGTTTGGATCACATTTGAACCGCAATCAATATGAAATGAAATAACCGTAGAACGGCAAAAGGATGTTAACGTTAAACTGGGCGATTGGATTGTTGAAATTGTTGGCATAGCTGCAGCTAAAGAGCAGAAGATGCATACGAATGCGCTGAAGAGAGGAGCGAGAAGGGCGAGATGAGCACATGCTGTGAGTGTCTGTTGTATGGGCTGCACGTTACTGCGTCACATACACGCACACATACATAATTACGATTATGTGTATGTTTATGTAAAAACACTAAAATTTCCGAATGGCAGAGCGAAGTTCGTGGGCAATGCGACATTAAATATTTAACTAAACAATTTCTAACTCGATGATTTTTTTTTTTTTTTTTGTTTTCTTTCAAATATTCTTTCAAATATACAAATTGCATATTAAAGCGATGCTAGTTTTTAAGAGCAAGAAATTCTTAAGACATACACTAACAATATTTGTAACTAATGTTTAATTTGGGCAGAATTTGCTACTAATTGAATTTCTGTTAGAAAAAAAAACTTTTTGTTTTAGTAAGCTACAACCATCAAGAATGTCCTCAACCACAAAGATTAACGAGGCATAAAGTGTTAAGCTGAGAAAAATTGCAAAAAAGCTGTTGAAGCTAATTTTTATCATTGAGAATTTGTGCGAAAATTGCTTACGAAAAGCATAACAAAAAAAAAATAAAAACAAAACTGAAGTGTTACATATTTATTATTAGAGAAAATGAAAATATTATGTATTGATTAAAAGAAAATTTAAGAGCAAAACCGCAACAACAACAACATTTAGGCATTTAACACAACGCTCTATGCCAAAGTGGCACGTCAGCAACCACCAGTTGAAGCCAAGCTGCAGCGTTATTATGTTAAACGGCTTTTTACAAACACACACACACACACACACACAAAACATAAATTCATACACAAAACACACATCTACATAGACACACACACATTGCAAATAACACTTTTTTACATAATAAATAATTTTAAAATATTATTTAACTATGCGTACATTAAAAAAGGGTACTTTACCAATTAAAGTGAATGGCACAGCCTAAAGAAAAAAATCAATTCAAAAAGTTATTGTAAATTTTACACAAACATAAACACACAAATTAAATACCAACAAAAAAAATGCAAAAATACATTAGCAGCCAATGGATGGGAAAGAAAGCTTGAATAAGTTTGATCATTATATATTTTTGTTTACTAAAAAACTCAACATTAATTGCAATTAAAAACGATTAACAGCCTAAACGAAAACGTTCAAGTGACATAAAGAGAGCAGTGCAATGAATGTGAAAAGCTAAAAGGTAGAATGCAGAATGCATACAGGGCTCGGATGTGTAAGGCCACAAATGCATAGAGACCACAAATGCATAAGAAAGCAACTGAAAATGCTCTAAAAGCTGCAAAGCGTGTAGAAAATTGAGCGCTAAAGTGTGCCAAGTAGTAAAGAAGAAAACGTCAAAAAGTGGCAAACAAGTTGCAGCGCATCTGTGTCACCACAAGCGCTCACTGCCGATCAAATGGTGACTTATAAAAGTTGTTTGCTTAAAGTAAAAAATGCGCACACAAAAACAGTATGAAAATTGAAAGAAATGACCAGAATGTGCGGGAAGACGTAGTACATTTTTTCAGTGTGATAATTTGTTTAATGCAAATCTAAAACAATACAAAAAAAATTAAACATATAATTTGAAGTAGATAACAAAAATACATATACAAAGTTATTATTTGACGTTAACATAAACTGCTAAGCTTTTACAGCTGCTAAAGTAACAAATTTAAAGAAATTTTAAATATGAAAAAATTTGAATGATTGAAAATTTCATTAAATGAAGCTAGTAATTGCGTCTGCCAAAAGTGTTAGTGCTCAAAAGTTTAAATTTTTCAAGTCAATTAAATAAGAAACGAGCATAGAATCGAAGCGCTGGAATGGCTGAAGCCACTGCAAAGGAGATAAGGTACACTTGTCATTCTTAGCATTATAGACAATTATGTTGGAATATATAGTAATCAATTGGTTATTTATTTGCTTGGCAAAAGCTCTGGTTTAACTTTTGCTGTGCGCCTTTGTAATGCTAAACTATTATGTGTCCAAAAGCAATAATCGCTCAAGTACATAAATGCATTACTTAGATCAGAACTGGCTCTGGCAATGATGTTGTTTAAGTCACCACTAATTTAACTTTAAATTGTCATGTTTGTATTATTTGCTTTTTCTACTACTTACCGCTTTTTGTACTCACCTGTTATGCGCTCTATACAAGATCTCCTTAATGAGATGATTTTTTCTGGAAGCAGTGAAAGAAATCATGTTGGAAAAGATTGTGGATTGTGTGGTATAATTGCCAGAGGTCAAATGATGTGTCAAAGATAGCTAAAACTGCCTTATGTAAGTTTGTAAAAAGTGAGTATATAAATAAGTGGATGACGCATGAGTACAAAAGGCCGTAAGTAGTAAATAAAGTGAGTAATACAAACAACAATTTCAAGTTAAATTAGGTAATGAGTTTACTTAAGCGATTATCGTTATTGATCACAGAAAAAAAGCTGTCCAAATGTTTTGCTGAGTCGAAGAAAACGAACACGGAAAACTTACTTTAGAGCGCTCAGAGGCATTGCTATGTACTTTCGTTCAATCGACATTGCATTCAAGCAGAATTTTAATAGTTTCTAATTGTTCCATTAGTTCGTGAATGCTTTACAAGTGCAGAGTAAAAGTTTGTTTTGAATTTTTAAAATCATTTTAAGACCCTTTAGCTCTCAAAAACAATGCACTCATGTCTGTACAACTTTCAAGCGTGTCTTAAATGAACCATTTCAAATTCTGTTCAAGCATTAAGTACACCACAGACTCGGCCACGCCAGAGCTTCTTAGAACATTAAGTGCAAAAGCACTTGTCCATTGATTGTTTTTAAATTTTGTATCAAAAATTTATCAAATACAGAAAAATACTGAGCCAAAGTCAACTTTTGGAGGCGGCAATCGAAACAAAAATACTGAGCAACTTTGGCTAAGATACAAGCAAGGAAGTCTTTTAGGATTCAAACGCACCTAAATAGTCGTTTGTTATAAAAATTATGAATGGCAAAGGTGGTTTCAACTTTCCACCCGCTTTATGAAATGAAATCCTCTGAGCTCCCCTGAAGAAAGAAAGAAACTGTAATCCAACTGAATAGAACCAGTTTTCCTCTTCAAATTAGATTTAAAAAAAACTAGAAACAAATTTTTCCTCTTCAAAGCAGTTGCACTTTTCATAGTGATGACAAATTTTGCTTTAAAGTCAGCAGTTGCGCTCTTCATTGTGTTTTTGTTGAAAGCATTTAAACATTCGAATGATCTCTGTATGATGTCTCTTAGGGCCACAGTAGAGCCCAGTAGAGCAATAAAGTGCCAATGATGCTTTCAACAGGCGCGCACCGAACCTTCAAGTTGGCTTTTGGTAACATTTGACAGTAAACAGACCATTCTATTCTAAAGAGAAAGTTTGGTAAAGTTTTTAGTTGTTACGTGTTCAACTTTTTTCTCAATGAATCTTCTGAAACTTCAAGCCAGTTCTTATTTCTGGCAGCTTTTGTTGTGCTTCATTATTGGCAGCGCAATGCACTAAACCAGCGATTCTCAAACTGTGATGCGCATATCAGCAGTTGGAAGGTGGCACAATGGGCCTAATAGGGTCTCCAAGTGAAAGTGCATGCAGCACAATTTCCTTCTATAACCTAAAAATCATTGGAGGTACACAAGGCCTCCAAAGTTGGTACGAGCTTGACTCACTGCTTGCTTGAATGATATGCGAAATAAAGTTTGAGAGACGCTAAACAATCAACAAGTTTTTAAATTAATAAAAGGTTAAAAATAAACAAATATATTAATATAACTAACAAAATTTAAAATCATAACAACCAAACAAAAAATCAAAATTTTTAGTAAAATTAATGAAAACTTGTTGCTTAAGTTTGTAAATTGAACACACGAACACATATGTCAAGCTGTATTTTTATTTTTTTCTAATATCACTTCATCTCAGTGGCGCACGCAAGTGCGATTTGGAGTGTTCGAACCCCTTCAAATATCTGTTTTTTGGAATCTATTTGGGCTGCAAATATGGTTCTGAATGATATTTGGCTCAAAATTTGTATATGGAACTGTTGCTCCAAATGATTTTCTGAGTGCGTCACTGCTTCATACGCTTTCCCTTCCCCGCTCACAGACATGTGCCCATGTAGCGCTGGATTTTTAGCTGTTTTCAAATTGTTTGGGACCACATCAAACAAAAAAAAATTACAATTTTAAAAGTTATTGTTTATCTTTGCACCTCAAGTTGATGTGTTTTTGTTTTGGCCCATTGCTAAATTGTATATAACTTATGATTACGTCGAAACTTGATGAAACTTGTATGCTTACTTTTATCATTTAGTTGTTAATTATGAAATTGAAAATCTAAATTTAAAGTACCACAACTTCTTTTTTACATTTAACGTTTTTAACGTTTAAGTTTTAGCTCTAAGTTCACTTGTGTTGCTTGCTTAGTTTAATTATTAATCATTTATTTTTTAATTTTTTTGTTTAAAGCTGCTGTAAAAATATATAAAGAGAAAAAACAAAAAACAAAAAAACCCCAAAAAGAAGCAACTACAATTTTAGTTAATTTACATTCATTAAAGTTGACCATAAGAAGTTAGCAACTTTGAATTGTTGTTGTTATAAGCCGTTACAATTTGCTTTATTAATTTTTAAATGTAATAAACAAAACAACAACAAAGAAACTGCAGCGGCAGCACTTAATCGAAATGCTGCTTTATTTAACTAATGAAAAGTAAAATTATTTAAAATTAAATTAAATAAAATAGAAACTAAATCTATGAAATTTAAGCAATTTGCAGATATTTGAAAAAAATAACTGAAATGAAAGGAAAAAAATGTTGCTGCAAGCGTTGTGGTTATCTAATATTTTGTTTATACATATTTTCTATTGATTTTTTGTAACTATTAAGTTTTTTTTATATATATACTATTACATACATACATACATATATGTAACTATGATTTTAAATGTTAAATAAAGTTAATGAAAACGTAAAGCAACTAATAGTAAATTTTTTTATGAGCTAAGCGCGTTTATGTTTTTAAGTTTTTATGCAAATTGCAATGACGTTGATGGAAAAATAAACTAAAAAAAAAATAAAATAAAAATAAACTAAAATCATTAAACATACATAAACTATTAGCTGGAAAAAAACTGTAGCAAGTTACAATTATTATTTGTTGTTTATTTGTTTTAATTAACAAATTATCTATTTTGCTAAAACATTTGTGTGTACATACGATTATGTTAAAAAATAATTATATCATATGAAAATTAATTTAATTAAAATAAAACAAATAAAGCATACAACCTCTAAAGTTTTTACCATTAATTTTGTGTAATTGTTTAATTTTAAGCGCTATTTTGTTAATGCTAATGCAAACAATGCGACAACGCAAAATTACATTCAAATATCAAAAGCGTGATTTATTTTATTTGAATTTTTATTATTATTATTATTTTGTAATTGTAATTTGTTAGTTATTTTTGTGTTAATGCATTCGATTTGTGTGTGTAAAGCGCGCGCCAGGCTACGCTAAAAGTCTTCAACACTTTGCTGTTTTCAATTAGTTTCTATTAGTTTACTGTTTTCTTCTCTTTCCCATGTTGAATGGAATAACATATTGTAAAAAGTTTGCACTGTCAACTACTGAAATTCAGTTAAAGAAAACATAAAAGTGAAACAAACTTTGCTAGATTTGTTTTTTAGTACATTTTTGTTTACATTACACCGAATGGTACAGCTTTTGTTTATCTTTATGTATACTACATGTGTAATATATGTAAATGCAGTTGTTTGATTTTCATGATATTTTTTATTTTTATTTTATGTTCTCTACTATTATTTGTAATTGTTTGTTAAGTTGGGTTTAATATTGAAAATGAAAAAAACAAGCTAAAAATTGTGCAGAATAACTAAATGCATATATATACATATGTTATAAATAGCTACGAGAATATATACACACATATACATATATAGTATATACAACAAATTAAATGAAGGCATAAACCGTAAATAAATCAATCAACTAAATTAAATTAATAAATATAAATTATGCTGAAAAATGTTTGATAACGAAATAAAGCGTCAAATAGAATTTGCAAATTAAAATTTTTTTAAACAACAACATTCGTTTTGATTTTATGTTTATAATTATTTTGGTTTGTATTGTTTAGCTTCGATTGGATTTATACAATTTACTTACTTATTTTATAGATGTGCGAACTAAAGAGCGGCGCAAGCACTATAAAAATGACTTGCAAGCCATTGCTGTGCTTTCAAATACTGTCGCTCTTCTTTACTTTCACTTCAAAACAAGCACTGCAGTGAAGAAAGCTTTTGATATTCATACGAATACTGCACGAAACGACAATAGAACTTCAAGCACCGTGAAGTATAGAACAACACTGAAGTAGAACAACACTGAAGTAGAACAGCACTGAAGTAGAACAACACTGAAGTAGAACAAGACTGAAGTGAAGCAACACTGAAGTAGAACAATACTGCAGTGAAGCACTGCAGTAGAACATTTTCAAGCATACGGTGTTTTGTTTTGCACGATCGGAGTAGCTGATGTTTGTTTTTGGTATTTTGTATGGAATCTGGGCTGCATTTCAAGCATTACAGCAACATGAATGTAAATAAAACGCAGGTTTAAAACATGTTATTTCGATATTTATTTAAGTCTGTTTCACTCGGTGTGAAATAGAAGTTCTGCTTCAATCGGTGTGAAGTAGAAGTTCTACTTCACTCGGTGTGCTTGCTGTGATTTACCGTTACTTAACCTCATTATAGCTTTCTGTTTTGATGTTTTGCTTCACAACAGAACACAAGCACTGTTGCTGCTGTAGCGAAACGGTTTTCGAATGATGCAGTGCTTGCTTTGTTGCAGAATAGAACTATTGAGCATTTGAATTCGCAGTCACCGCTACACTGAAGTAGAGTACTTGAAAGTACTGTGCAGTAGTGAATTGTGCCCAATAGAACTTGTTGTGCTGCTCTTTAGTGCGAACACAAAAAAAAAATGGTATCATTTTAGGGGAGAGGTGTCGTACACCAGTTTTGATTCAAATATTTTGATTCAAAAATTTCAAAACCATATTTGTCACAACACAATTTTTGGAACAAAGATATATTAATGAAAGATATATGTTAATGTTGTTCCACTCACTTTCTCTGTGTGCTTAATATTTCAGTGAAAACTTATCAGCTTTATAAATGACCCAGCTATCCTTTGGGTAGCTTTGGACGCATGAATTTTATGATTTAATTAAAATATTCTTTACTTTTTATTTTTCAGGATTAAATTTCTTAGCAATTAACTCTTCAAATCACCCTCTTTCTGTCATACAAGCAAAGAAGAGGCCATCATTCTACTTGGTTCGTTTGTATGATTTCACTATGATCTGTATTAATCAATAAATCAGTCTACAAGTTGACAGTCAGTCAGAACCCAGAACTCTTACAGTAAATATTTTGTATTCCTCTTTAACTTTTTTAATTTCATTTTTTTGTATTTTGTTTTATTTTATTTTATTTTATTTTATTTTATTTTATTTTATTTTATTTTATTTTATTTTATTTTATTTTATTTTATTTTATTTTATTTTATTTTATTTTATTTTATTTTATGTTATTTTATTTTATTTTATTTTATTTTATTTTATTTTGTTTTATTTTATTTTAATTTATTTTATTTTGTTAATTTTGTTATATTTTATTTTATTTTATTTGATTTTATTTTATTTTTTTTTTTTTATTTTATTTTATTTTATTTTATTTTATTTTATTTTATTTTATTTTATTTTATTTTATTTTATTTTATTTTATTTTATTTTATTTTATTTTATGTTACTTTATTTTATTTTATTTTATTTATTAATTTTTTTATTTATTCAATTTACACTCTGGTCATCAATAATAAATCAAATTACAGTGCATTAACAAATTAAAATGCTGAAAAAATATTAAAAAAAAACTCCGCACACTCTTCAGAAAGCCAAAATTTCACAACATAAAAATCAGCCTAAAAGTATCACTCAAAGTAGACTCAAAAAATAATGTGTCTCAATGCAACATACAAAATACTTGGCATACTTGTGGGATGATAGTTTTAGATGTATCGAACATACATAGAAGCAAAATTACTAATCAGTTGAAAGCAGCCAAATGGAGCCAAACGTACACTCGGTGGCAGTGAATGGAAAGAGAAATTCAAAAACGGAAACAACAACAACAAAAGCGCCTATAAAGCATTAAACATTAAAACATAAACAACCAAACAAAAGAAAAAAAAAGATTAATATTAACAAAACCACAACAACACACTTGGGAAAATAGAAATACCTCTCTTATAAGTTCAAACTACGAATTAAATTTAATGAAAACAAAGAAAAAGCTTAAAACTAAATCAATAACTTTATATAAAAACATAAACAATTAATTCAATGAAATGTTTAATAATACGAAAAAACCATTATTACATAATAGAACTTTGACCTAATTGATAAATTAACAACCACACAACAAAACAAAAAAATTGAAAAGAAAAACTAAATATTAGGCAAAGGTAAACGAAAATTTATATACCTACGACAAGTACATACATACATACATCCCTCATATGCGAAAAGTATCTCAATAAAACCAACAACACGTTAAGTTCAATAAAAATTTGCAAAAAGTTGCAAGCAGAAACATAATATTTCAGCAACAACAAAAACATAGTCTATATATACATACATTCATATAGATATATAGGCATATACATTATATGTATTTGTAAATAGTATATATGAAAGTAAATGCAAGATGAAAAAATTAAAATAAAAAACAAAAAACAAATATGTAAGCAGTAACAAAACGGTGCAGCAGAAAAAAAATTTATATATATACACACACCAACATCCCCTCACAATTTACACAAAACTAGCGAAATTACCTTAAAACTGAATTTGAATGAAATATTTAAATAAGCTTAAAAAAATGATAAGAAAAATGGAAAAGCTATTTGCTTGCGTGCAGTACTTATGTAAATATGTGCAGTACTTAGGTAAAAAAAATACATAAATATGTATGGTATGTATAGAGCATTTGCAATGCTTCATCATGACAACTGTCTGTCTTTCTAAAGGAAAGTGTGAACAAGTGAGAAAGTGCGCGAGTCTAGAACTCAGGTGTCCACAGCTGACTGCAGGCGGTCTGCATTTAGATTGGCGACTCAGATCAACTTGCATGGAATAGATGCAGTTGTCCACCTGTGAAACCACAAATGAGCTGAACAGACATATCGTCGCCTCAGAAAACGAATGTCGTATGTTCCATTAAGCTTAGTAGGACATAAGAAATTTGTTTTCTCAGGCGACGATATAGACCTAAATGTGCCTCATGCATAGGCTGTCTCTAGCCCAATCATTCACACAACTGGTGTTAGAATGAAGACCCTTGGACTACAGTATGAATCGCTGCTGAACTTTGACTGGCCTCGGTAAGGTGCACAAGGAACAGTAATTCAATCATGAGGAGTCTCCTAGCGACTCCTCTCTAGTGACTCCTGAAGTGCTCTACTCATATGGACAGTAGTCACTCAAGTCAGGGCCAAGCTTTCAAACGCGTCTAACATAATTTAAACTCTTAATAGAAAAATCTCTACATTTAGATATGAACAGAAGGAAACGACTTCGAAGAGAATTAGAAAGGCGTATGGCACCAATCGCCTAGATCTAGTTCTAGTGGTCCAATTAAGACGACTACAATTAAAATTTTCTCCTATCATCCGGCCGTCTTTAGATCTTGGAGGTATGTAGAGGAAAAGCTCTGGGCTCAGTCAAGACTGAACATGTCTGCCACAATTTTAAACCTCTGTCAAAACAACGATTTATTCATGTAAAGATGATCACAAGATAGAACGTCAAATTAGAAAGTCGCATCGAACCAGTCGTGCAGATGCACAGATTACTGATGTACACAATTTCCTCATCAAGATCAAATCGTTCTTAAAAGATCGCCTCTGGATCTACAGGAAAGCCAACAGATAAAGAAAGACACCGAATTCAAAAATGATATGAATCACAGTGAGCTGAATAGAGTCGCCGAAAGGAAGTGCATGAAGAATACATCCCTTGTTTTTATTTATTTGTTTAACCTGAAGAAGAATAACGAGTACCATCCTTTTTTCCATTATACGTCTATTTTTAGATCTTTGAAGTCGATTAAGAGCCCTTGGATCTACCCGCTTAAGCAATTCAGATGACAGTAGATCAGATCAGATTAGTTTAGATCAGATCAGTTTAAATCAGCTTAGATCAGAAACTTGCTATGATGTGCAGAAAAGACACAACCCTCTTTCTTTCTGAGAACAAAAGCTGAGCTAAGACTAGAAAAGAAATAACTTAACCCTTTCGCTATTTTGTTGCCATATGGCACATTGCTACTTTGTGGACGTCTGAACCCTCTGTGGTTTCAAGAATAAATGTTTGAAGTTCTAGGAAAAATACGAAATTAATAAACTGAATATAAAAGTTTAAAGAAGAGAAGTACAAACGTTTTTTAATGGTATAACTTGTCATAGTAAAGGAAGAGGAAATGTTAAGCAGAAGCAGAAAACTTAAGATAACTTTTTAATTTGACGTTTTCGTTGAATTTAGATCCTTGTTGTTTTAATTTTGGCTGATGTAAATGAAGAAATATTCAAATTTTCGTTATACGTAAAAAGTTGTATGTTAAAGTAATTATTTCAGTCACAACAATGTGGTTGCTCTCATAGGAAAGCACTCTAAAATACAGGGTCCGAGTATAAAAATTAAAAAAATTCGTTTGGAATGTTGCTAATAAAACCACATAGAAGCCTAAATTTAAAATTGTAACTTTCCCCAGTAAAAACATGTAGCGAAAGGGTTAAGCAAGGGCCAAGTTTTCAAGCCAGTCTAACACAACTTCAAAGGCCTTTCAATATATAAGAGACAAAGAGGACGAAGAGACTGTAGTATCCTTCTCTCCCATTTAAGTCTTGGCTGCTCCTTTTTAGGATTCTTGGATAACCTCAGATCAGATCAGATGGAATCAGTTAAAATTAGAGAGCAAGTAGGGTTCATTCACAAATCAAATCTACCTATTTTTTAAAAGGATATATAGGCTTTAGAAGGACATACAGTAGACTTCTTCTTTCACCAACTTGATTGAGTACTGGTTGAGTTTTCAAGGCGGTCCACAACAACTTCAAAAGCCTTTCAATATAAAAATCTTTGCATTACTTAACATTAGAGACAATGAAGACGAAGAGACTATAAGTCATCTCCTCTGTCATTGACCGACTATCTCTAGAGTCTGGATCAATTATGACTTGCGAGTAGCAAATTGGCTATCACAAGACAAGACGTATGTAGATGGAAAGGTTATGGCTCCATCTTCTTAGACAACTTGGATGACCTTAGAACAGATCAAATAAGAAACTGGCTAGATTTCATCTTCAGTTCAGATTGGTTCGTAAAGGCTCTAAAAGGCTCACAACAATCCTTCTCCCTTAAGGCAGGTTCTCACCTTGTGGGAAAAAAAATCAATTTTTGTTTTTTGCCTTATCGTGTAGATATATGTTCCAAAAATGTGCTCCAGAAATTTCAGATCAAAATCTGAAAAATTACAAAAGTTACAGGCCGTTACATAGAGCAGTGTAGAGCACCGGCCATGCGCGCTTTAAACTTTAAACGCGTTTTTCTCAGAACCACATTTTCGGACCTTACGGAAGTGATTGAAGGCGTTGGAATGAACCAATCGTCCCCAAATTTTTTCCAAATGTTCCTTAGGGTTTTTTCTAATAAACGAACTACGATCAGCCAAAAATATTGAAAATTGTTTATTTAAAAAAATTATTAGTGAACAAAAAAATGCGAAAATCGTAATTTTTTTTCAAAACCTCATAACTTTTTTAATTTCGATTTTTTTTTCATGAGCGTAGTTCATTCAATAGATAATACGGTACACATTAAGAATGTGTTTCCGATCACGGGTTTTGACGGAATCACTTCCGGTAGCGGGACACCTCCTCGCCGACATGCCGCCACTGATGGACGCCCCCTCCCCCTTTTTTGATTCATTCAATTTTAAAAATTGTATTCTCTAAATAAATGTGTGTTCATATCCAGAAACAATTTTCAGCGTTGTATCTTTAACCGTTTTCTAAAAAAAAATGCCTAAAAAAAATGCACTTTTTCGGATCCACAAGGTGAGAACCTGCCTTAAGGCAGCCTGAGTGTCCCTTTCAGCATTGTCCCAGACAGTAAATTTCACCTAAACTTACCTACATTTTGGCACAGCCTGAAAGCAGACCACCTGCAGTTGTATTTAGACCAGTGATGCCCATTCTGCTACTCGCGAGTAGTAGATACTGACAGACTGGTCATCATTGAAATGGGCACTTGAAGTTTAAGATCCAACAACTGAAGAGGCTAAACATAATTTAATTCAACTTAATTTTTATCTGTAAGCAACCGCGTGTGAAATTTTCTTTGAGAAAATTAAACAAAATGTATGAAACAATATACAAATTAAAAAAAAATTAATTATTGTATTATAAAATTGACATCATTTAGTTTTTAAATTTACCATTTAAGTGCAAAAACAATTGTGATTTTTTTAGTAGCAGTAACAAATTAATTAATGCAGCAATGAAAAGGGCGTCAAGGAAATTAATTGTAAAATAAATTTTAATAAATTTCTTTATTTCTTTCTACAAACATAAAGACAGTATTTAGCATCAATAAACTTTCAATTTGTTTTAACCTAAATTTTCTATTAACCAAAAGTTTTCCTGTCGTCACACAAAAGTGTAACTGAAAATTTCATTGAAACTAATTACCAAATTTTTTTAATTCCTGTAACTAATTTATTACATTTATTATTTTTTCCACTCTTTTCATAAATTTACAAAAAAATGTATGCAAATATATGCAAAATATTTTCCAATAACTAAAAACAAATTGGAATAAATTGATTGGCCGAGCAGCGCGCATTGAAATGTGTAACATAACCTCAAACCATGTATACTGTGTGCATTTTATTATTAATTCGAATAGTAGAAATATTAAAAAAGAAACAAAACAACCAAATATTTATATCAGAATCGAAGCGTGAAATTTTGAACATTTTCAAAATCAAGAACAACACAAAAACGCATTTAAACTTGAACAAATCTTTACACACAGCCAACACACAAAAAAGCGAATTCATGAAAATGAAAAACTCCAAAAAATAAACAAATTGCTATACATAAAATATTTGCATAAATACGGAAAAGTACATTTTAAAGTGCATTAAAAAACATTAATAAGAAAGAAAAACTGAAAAAAACCAAGTTGCAATAAGAAGCAAAAACAAAGCAAATAGTTGAACACAGACGCCACAACACGTTTATTCATCAAATAAAAAAATAACAATTTCAAATTAAATCAATTCACTGATATCAACGCAGACATTTGCAGAGAACAGCAACAGCCACAACCACAAACAGTCCCATAGCAAATCTCAACATTAATTCATTTATATATAAACAGTTCCAAAAATACGCGTCGAATTCTGCATCTGCATGCAAAGCATTTCTTTTCCAATATGCCTTTTTAAACCTGACTCTGTTTTCACTTGAATAGTAAAAGAAGAAACAAACAACTTTTGACAACTTCAAAATGCATTACAACTGAAATATTGCATACAAAAGTTGGTCACATCACAACATATAGAAAAGGAATTAATAATAAAACCAGCAAAAACAAAAGTTAGGAAATATTTTTTCACGCTAAACAAAAAAACCAAAAGAAGAAAAAACCAATTTCAAAAATAAAAATTCCAACAATTCAAGTGAATAAAAACCAATTAAAAATAACATTAAATATTAATAGTAAATTTTAGATTTTGCTACGTACGCCGACGAAAAATCATTAATGAAGAAAACCAGTCAAAACTATAAAAAATCAGTCAAATCTATTAGGAAAACGTGTAACAATATCTCGAAAAAAATTCAAAGAAAAAATAGAAATTGACTGAAAAACATTAAACATTCACACAGCCTTATGAAATACAAAAAAATTAAACAAAACAGAAAAAAACATTAAACTAAAAAATTAAAACAACAAATTAATAAATTTACGATTTGTTAAATTTTTGAATTTTTATTTCGTGCTTATGCGACCTTCTCATAAAAAACATCTCTTAAATAGTATAGTTTTCATAAATTTTTAAATATTTTTTTATGTTAGTAAGTTTATTATTTATTGAATTTATTTTATGAATTTTATTTTATTTTAATTAATTAATTTTTTTTTATTTTATTTTATTTTATATTATTTTATTTTATTTTTTTATTTTTTTTATTTTATTTTATTTTATTTTATTTTATTTTATTTTATTTTATTTTATTTTATTTTATTTTATATTATTTTATATTATTTTATTTTATTTTATTTTATTTTATTTTATTTTATTTTATTTTATTTTATTTTATTTTATTTTATTTTATTTTGTTTTATTTTGTTTTACTTTATATTATTTTATTTTATTTTATTTTATTTTATTTTATTTTATTTTATTTTATTTTAATTTGTTTTATTTTATTTTATTTTATTTTATTTTATTTTATTTTATTTTATTTTATTTTATTTTATTTTATTTTATTTTATTTTGTTTTATTTTATTTTATTTTATTTTATTTTATTTTGTTTTATTTTGTTTTACTTTATATTATTTTATTTTATTTGATTTTATTTTATTTTATTTTATTTTATTTTATTTTATTTTATTTTATTTTATTTTATTTTATTTTATTTTATTTTATTTTAATTTGTTTTATTTTATTTCATTTCATTTCATTTCATTTCATTTTATTTTATTTTATTTTATTTTATTTTATTTTATTTTATTTTATTTTATTTTATTTTATTTTATTTTATTTTATTTTATTTTATTTTATTTTATTTTATTTTATTTTATTTTATTTTATTTTATTTTATTTTATTTTATTTTATTTTATTTTATTTTATTTTGTTTATTTTATTTTATTTTATTTTATTTTATTTTATTTTATTTTATTTTATTTTATTTTATTTTATTTTGTTTTATTTTATTTTATTTTATTTTATTTTATTTTGTTTTATTTTATTTTATTTTATTTTATATTATTTTATTTTATTTTATTTTATTTTATTTTATTTTATATTATATTATTTTATTTTATATTATTTTATTTTATTTTATTTTGTTTTATTTTATTTTATTTTATATTATTTTATTTTATTTTATTTTATTTTATTTTATTTTATTTTATTTTATTTTATTTTATTTTATTTTATTTTATTTTATTTTATATTATATTATTTTATTTTATATTATTTTATTTTATTTTGTTTTATTTTATTTTATTTTATTTTATTTTATTTTATTTTATTTTATTTTATTTTATTTTATTTTATTTTATTTTATTTTATTTTTTTTTATTTTTATTGTCTTTATTAACTTTTTTATGTAATTTATTTACTGTTTAATTATTTAAAAAATTATATTATGTTTTTTGTTTATAAATTTAGGGTTTTTAAAAATATGTTTAGGCATTTATTGCATTGTTTAAATTTATATTAAAAATATCATAATTGTAAACATAATCAATTATAATTTTAATTAATTTCAAAAATAGTTTTTTTTTAATTTGAAGTCACAAAGTTCAAGTTAGAAAATCGTTATCTTATGTCTCTTTTACATTAATTGTTTTTGTCATAAATATTTAAAAATATCTGACGTCATTGAGTTGAATCATTCTTCATTGTATCACATATGGAATTTAAAAATTTGGTACATGTTTGTCTTAATTTTGAATTTATTTGAACTTACTTTAGTCTGAAAGCTTGGATATTACACTTTCAGATGCAATTTAAATTTTTTAAATATTTTTATTGCTTCAGAAGTTATAATTTTTGCAACGAAAAAAGGCCAAACGAGCGATAGTGCGGTTCCTGCTATTCCCATAGCCGCCAGTCTCCTTCGTCAGTTGCGTCGTCAAGGACCTGGTCGCCGTGGCCGGCCACCAGACAATGGCTTCGTAACATAAGATCGGCCGAATAATCGCTGTATACATCCAGTGGACAATGCTCGGCAATGCTCCCCACTTTTTCCCGAAGACCTTCTGACAAACGTAGAAGGCATTCAAGCTCTTTTTCACCCGCTCTTCCACGTTGCGCCTCCAAGAAAGCTTGGAGTCGAGTATGGTGCCAACGTATTTCACCTCTGGTGACGGGGTGATAGTGACGCCTCTAAGTTTCGGCAGCCTAAACTTCGGTATTTTGTATCTCCGGGTAAACAGTACCATAACCGTCTTTGAGGGGTTAACCCCTAGACCGGTCTGCTCTGCCAACCTAGAGAGATCTCCTAAGGCAGACTCGATGAGATCACTGATGGTGGACAGAAATTTTCCAGGGATCAGGATAGTGACGTCGTCCGCATATGTTACTACTCGTAGCCTCCTGGATTCGAAGATCTCGAGGATGTTATTAATCACAAGCAGCCACAGCAGAGGCGAAAGGACGCCGCCCTGAGGTGTGACCCTTGTGGTTAACCTCCTCACCGAGCACGAGCCTAGGCTGGAGTGAACCGTTCTGCTACTCACTGGTCCACTTTTTTTTATTTATTGTGTTTTTTAATTTTGATTCATAAGAATAAAAATATTTTTTGAAGATAACAGTTTATTTTCTAATAGTTTTGTTTGTTTTTGGGTTTATGAACATTACGTCCTTATTTTTATCGTGTGATTTTGCATTGATTTTTTATACAAGTATTTAAAAATATATCAAAATTAGAAAAAATGAATAAATATATTGATAAATATGATAACTTGTTTAATGTTTTTTTATATTTATGCAATTTATGTTCATATTTTTTTGAAATCTTTTAAACTTTGTGTCATAATTTTCAAATTATTTTGAACTTACTTCAGTCATTTATTTAATATATGAGAAAAATAACAAAATTGAAAAAAAAAATAAAATACATATATTTATATTTATGTATATGAAAATGTGTTCTTAATAATTTGTTTTAGTTTTCATGAAAGTTATGTTTTTATTTTGAGCTGATGATTTTTAAAAATGTTTTTATTTTTTTTTTAATTTTTACTTTCATGAAGTCTATGTTCTTATTTTGAACTAATAATATTTTTTTAATTTTTTAATTTTTGTTATTATTTTAAACTTACTTCAGTCTTTTCTCGCATTGAATTTTAAATCTCATTACTTATTGTTTATATGATTTTTAATTGTTTTCATTGTGTTTCTTACTGTGTTTTCTGTTTTCATTTACTGTAAGTTTGCTCCTACTTTCCGATCTTTCTCCATTTGGCTGAAGACTTCTTTCTTGAAGGCTGATTCTATTTAACCGTAGATAGAGCTTCAAGAAAATTAAGGAATCCTATCCTATGTATACAAAGGAGAGAATTATAAACTTTTCAATTTTCTCAAGACCTCTTTCTTAAAAAAGTGTTTTAAACAAGCATAATCCCAACACAACAAAGTCACATAGAATGGTTAAATTATATCCTGAAAAAAGTTATAATAAAACAAAAACCCAAATGTATCACTTTTGATACAAAGCTCGATCTACGGTTAATTTTCAAATTGCAGTTCTGTTCTGTTCTGTTCTTCAGTTCATACGAGAATTTTTAATTGCATACACAATTGAAACCATTTAAATATTGCGAATATGATTTCAATGAAAACAAGTACCATACATATGAACCTCCCATTCCGCGTACCCTGCTGCATGTGCATGAAAAGAGTGACAACAGAAAAGAGAAAAGAGAGCGTAACTAAGAGAGTACATGACACTGTAAAGATTTAATTCGAGAACCCATTGTGCTTGAAGAAAAGTAGTGAACAAAAGTTGGTCATAGTAAACCATACAAAAAAACCTAAACAAACCAAAAATAAAAATAGAAAATTTAGTCAAATTACAAAACACACAACAAACTTCAATAGCAAAATAGACAAAATTTGTAAATACATAGCAAGAAAATTCCACATAAATACATACAGTAATAAACATGAATACAGCAAATTAATGAATACAACCATAACACAATCGCAACTGCAAATAGCCAAACAAGAAAATAGCCAATAGCACTGCAAAAAATTAATGCAAAATGCAATGAGAGTTGAGTGAAGAGCGCTGAAAAGGCCAAACTGAAATATTCAAATCATTTACAGATACAAATTCAACATTCAGCAATACACACACACACCCACACTCTACAAATACAGATTGCAAATATGTACAATATTTATAAAAAAATAGTTCAACTTTACACACACATAATGCGTTACGAACACAGATAAGACAAATTGTTTACACAAATGCGATTGCAGTGAATGCAAAAAGTGTGAAGATCGCTTGAAAGTATACGGTGAATTGTTGTTGGTGCTGTCGTCAGTATTGATTGCATTGTTGAGTTGACAAAAAGTGCAGCATACATTTAGGATGTGAAATATATATTTGGTCAAAGTTAAAGAACAATGCGGAATGTTGGTGAGTAAAATGAAAGAGGAAGTTGAAATTTGAAAGAGAAAATAAACATAGAAAAATAGGATTTGTTTAGTAGGCAAATAATTTGTAACTTGTTAGGAGAAAAGCAGACAAAGTGAAAAGTAAGAGAGGTTTAATTTAGAAGGTAAATGCTGCAGAAAATTCTCAAAAATTCTCCAATGGAAAATTATTGCCTCAACCATGTTTTAACCAAACAAAATTTCATTATTGCGCTGCCTACACGTTTATTGTTTGATTTCTCCAACAACTGAATAATCCTTATGAATGAAAATTGTATAAAGACCCCATTGATTGGCTGTGCTATAGATTGACAAAAACAAAAATACTAAAAAAAATAAACAGACTTTTACAAAAGTAACAAAACCAAAAAGAACCCAAAAGACCGAAATTAAATATGAACATTTGCATTGAAAAAGACGGCAAATAAATTGTTAAATAAAGTAAGACTGAGTGCAGAGTGCTGCGTAGAAATTGTGTGAAATTGTAAACAAAAAATCGAAATCGAAACCGAGTATGAAAGTGTGAAAGAGCCAAAGATTTGATTATTGAAAATGCATACGAATTGATTGAATTGGCGAATATGAATTGAAAATAATTTGCATTGATTTGAAAATTAAATTGAATGGTTTGTTGAACTAAATTATGTTGATTCTAGAAACCTTGGGCTATCGATTCGTTGGGCTTGAGTTGAATAAGATTGCCTTCTGTTGACATTTTGAAATATTTTTTGTTCCCTTTTGATATAGTTTCAACGTATGAGTTCTCTTCGAACGAATTTGGGTTACTTGAGTTGTAGTGGAGTGGAATATTTAAATTCAATTCAAATTCAATTTGTTGTTGTATTGAGTTTAAGCTCATAAACTAGTTCCTCAGTACAATAAACAGAAAACTTAAAATTTTTAGATACAGTGCAGGTTTCTTCGTTCAATATATCTTCTGTTTCATGGTCAACTGTTTTGAAAGAGTTCGCAGTAAGGCCAACAGCAAATTAATTATGATACCTTGCTAGTGGATTCTATCGATGAAGACCAGGAAGAGGTTTGAGGTGAAAAACCAAACCCATCGGCAACTCTGTTCTTTTTCGGGCTACAGACAATCTAAGCTCATAAAAAAATAAGCAAAATATCTTTGCTTTCCAAGCATATGAATAGGATTGCTTTACTGACTGAGAGTCTTTGACCATTTATTCTCCTCCATCCATTCTTCTCCGGGCTACAGATTAGTTACACCTACTATCGATTAAAACAAAAAGACGCCAGGTTTCATTGTTTTATTAATCGAACTTACTATAGGCGGTATGCCGTAGTAGGAAACAGCACGTGGGCCAGTACTGGCTTGCAGAAGAGAACGTCAAACACCTTCTCCCACGTGAGTTACTAAGCTTCATTAGGTCGGTGGAACTAGGGGACGTTCTCTGAAGTTGTAGGGGGCACAATTGATCAGCTTTGGTCTCAGTGCACTTTTCCCCTTTCAAATCTATCTATCTATCTACTATAGGATTTTTGTATTCTAACCGGTCAGTAATTCAATTCAATTTTTAGCCTATAAGTAGGATTGCTTTGAAGACTGAAAGCCTCTGCCCGTCAAGCGTGAAAGATGAGAACACAGCGCAATTTCTCAGTAATTATCCAGTAATTTTTTTTAGTTTTCAAAGCCCAGACTAAAGACTTTTACCTCAAATGGGTAAAGAAACAACTGTTAGCATTGGTTCTTCATCACTGCAAGAAATCTATCTTTTCATTAAAAAGAGTAGACAATTTAACTGTGGACAACCCCTTCTCCAAGCACTTGGTCCAACTCCTAATCCCAATGGTGTACGCAAAAGAGATTTTAATGGGGTTCAACCCCCCCCCCACAATATACAATATTGGCTACACATATTTTAGATGGCAAACATGGTTTCAAACGGTCGTGGGCCTAAAAAACTGCCTTATCCATTTGACCTCGCGGCCATGTGAGAAGTCTTGAAATGTTTTGAGGTGAACGAGCTTGCTTTCAAGTTGCTGTTGTTGTAGAAAAACGACGAGTATTGGTTCTCCATTACTGCGAAAATTCTACCAAATCATTAAAGAGAATAGACGAGTTCACCTATGACAAAGCATTGTGGACCAACGTCTATCTGAGCGCTTGGTTTAACTCCAAATCTACTTACTTGGAAAGCCTTGGAACCATCTAAGGTGATCGGGCTTGCTTTCAAGTTGAAGTGGTGAACAGTTTGATAAAAGTATCTAATGAAAAGTGTCCTTGGGTCTTATTGGTGGTTCAGTTCACAGATTACATTATGACGCGAAAGATTTTCAAGTTAGCGCAGATTAGCTTTTAATTATTTAATTTTTTTAACTCAAGAGCCCAAGAACTGAAGAATGATTTAAGGTTAGGTTATGAAGATATATATAAGAATGATTTTAGTAATTTATATTTTTAAACCGCCCAGAATCGTGTAAGATGGAAGAGTCTTGTGGAGGCCCTATGCTCCAGAGATGAGTGAACAAGGAAAAAAAATCTTTTTAAAACTCAAGAATCCATTTGTGGCCCCCAAGCTGCATTGAAAACAAGATATTTCCTCAAGGCTTTTGATTATTTCAATTCCTTTCAACTCAAGCGCCCATTTGGGGCTTTCAGTTTAAAATATTTCCTCGTCACTTTTGATCATTTCAATTCCTTTTAACTTCAGAGCCAATTAGAAGCCTTCAGTTGAAAATAGTTCTTCAATGCTTTTAATTATTTAAATTCCTTTCAACTCAAACGCCCACCTGAGGCCTTCAGTTTAAAATTTTTCCCAATGCTTTTATTATTCCAATTCCTTTCAACTCAAGCGCCCAATTGCACACGCACAATAAAAGTGACACAACTCAAAATTTGTGATTTTTCAGGAAACGCAAAAAACTGTTTTTGAGCTAAATAAACAGTTTTTTTAATAACGAATAAACCGTTTAGTAGAAAATCCTTACAGATTATGCTTTTTGATAAGTTCCAAGAATTTTTTTTATTTTACACTAGAAAATCCAAAACTTTGAGTTGTGACTGTTTTGATGATATTTTAATTCAACAATTACGGAACTATTTCAAGTTATGCCACTTTTTCTGAATTTAATAATTATAAATGATAGTTAAAAAGTTGAAAGAAAAATTTTGAAAATTCATAATTAATTTTAAAAATTTAAAAATATATACAAAAATTTGTAGAATTTTGCTTAAATTTAACTTTAACAAAAATTTATTTCGTCAAAAGTGACACAATTTGAGTTAGGACTCTTTTGCATTGAGCCGCAGCAATCAAATAGCATTAAACTTCTGACATGGAAAGAGACCTAACTGTATTTTTGTAACAGTTAACAACGACAAAATATACTGAGCTTTTGCTAATTGGTAGATTTATGCATTGTGCGCAGTATTAACACATAAACCCGAAAATGAAAAATTTTGAGTTGTGTCACTTTTGTAGTGGGTGTGTTATATGAGACCCTCAAGTTGCATTGAAAACACACTTTGACTAACATAAGACGTCGATATATCTAATTTTTAACTGTGTATATCTCAACATTACAACAAAACTTTTCACCCATTCAAATCCAGGCAGTTTTGTTCATAGTGAATTTTGTTTGCTAACATAATTTGAAATACAAAAACAACAACAAGAACAACAAAATACAAATAATTTCCTATCGTATATATTTACACTTATGTAGCATATAGAAACTTGACTTGTATACCTTTGTGAAGAGTTCAAATTTCAATTGTTTATTACTGTAAACCGTTATGTACCGTTTTTATGTACCTTTTTTACATACACACTTTACTACTTACATATGAATTAATACAGTCTTGCTTATTTACACATACACTCTCTCACACACACACACATACATATACACACATAAAAAGTATGCTTAGACACATTTATTTACCAAACTTAAGGCTAATAATTTGTTGTCTATTCAGTAAATATATAAGGAATACATAATAAATTCTCTTTTACATACCACATACATATATATGCTGTATGCTGTATGTGCCCGTCTAGATGTGTTAAATGTTATTGAAGTTTTTACTTTGACGTAATAATTCGAATAAGCCGAAATATTTCATGCAACTCGTCATTGGGTGCTGGCCGTTGTCTGGATTTGATGTTTGGCTGTAAGTATGTATGTATGTCGCAAGTAGCTGTAAGTATGTAACTACTCGTATATGTATGTGCCGCCTGTGTGAGTGCCAGCAACGGGCTTTAGTTGATAAGATTTCTGTCTAAATATGCATCGGAATGTTAATTGCGTGTTATGTTTGTTTGTATGTTTGGTTGTTTGTTTGTTTGTTTGTTTGTCATATATGTGTGCTAAGCCTAATACGATTCTGCATACATACATACATGTGTGTTTGTCTGTCTATCTGTTTGTTTGTTTGTTTGTTTGTTTGTGTATTTTCTGTGCGAGTTCACACATATTTGTGTCTATATGTGTGTGTGTGTGTGCGCGCGTAACTTTAAGTCACCGTCAACGCTAACGTATTCACGTACATACATACATGTGTATTTCTATCTATGCATACACCGCTACATATACACACACACAAACATATTTACTTGATGTTCTTTGAATATTTATGTAAAATTAAAATATTAACAAACAAAAACAAAAAATGAAATGTTTATTTGTTCTGATATTGAAAATTACGAGTTGAATCTAGACAACTAAGGCATTATTTTTAACAAAAACATACACCAACACACACACACTCTTATATATATATATATACACATACTATATATACATTACGCTGTATACTATCACATTGTATATACAACACTTTTATTATTTATAGCTGAATGAATTTAATTTGTATTTCAATTAAAAGTGTAAACGTTAAATCTACTAAAAGTTAAGTGAATGAAAATTTTTGTATCTATTTTTAGAAAATTCTGATATTTTGAAATCGAAAAATGAGTAACATAAAATTAAAAACAAACAAAAACAAACAAAAAAAACATACACATTTAACAAATAGAATGAAAAAAATTGTTCGAAAACGTTCAACATAAAAAACTTTAAAAACAACGCAGTTTTTTTTTGGCAAATTGACCAGCAACCAAAGCGCAACAACACAAACCGTTAAAACATAGACTTTTCTGCAAAAACAAAAACCGATTAAAACGCAGTGCATCATTCAACACAAAAATTAACATTACTTACATTAAATTATGTAAAGTCAAATTAAAAAATCTATATTAAATTTTTTCAAAGGAACCACAACATGGAAGCACCGTTAAAGTTTTCTGCAATGTAACGAAAAAAAAACAAAAAAATGAATACAAAAAACGCAAACAATACAAATTTAAACAATTAAGAAAACCATTTAAAATAATACAATTTTTAATAAAAATAATAAAAAGATTATTTAAACTAAAAAAAATTATTACAAACTAAAAATGAAAAAAATAAAAAATGTGAAATTTAAAACACTGCAACAATGGGAATGAATAAGTTTAATATAAAAGTGCAAATACATACAAACACAAACCACATCTGTTTCAAAAACAACAAAAAAAAAATTAATTATATTATATATAAAAAAAAATTATAAAAAAACAAAACACAAATAATAGCAATTAAATTGTTAAGCAAAATAATATGTAAAATTTCATATAATTAAAACAAATTATACATACAACCGATTGATTTTGCTAAAGCAACAGCAGCTGACGAAAATTATATATACATATATATATCTATATATATACATACATATATATAGTAAAATTATAATTATACTAATTATAATTATGTATACACTCTCAAGCATACACACACACACACACATACACACACAACTGTGTGCCCTGCTGACAAATGGGGCGCTGACAAAATGTTGACGAAAAAAAATTAATTTGAAAAAATGATTTAACAATGACGCAACACATTTAATAATGAAAAAGACTAATAAATAAAATACATAAAAAATAAACCAAATATATATTTTATTGAAATTATAAGATGACAAAAAAAAGGTATGTAGTATTTTTATTCAGCTGAGTTCAAATTTGCAGGTTGATGATAGGAGGTTGGCGTCTTTGGAGGTTGGTGTCTTTGATGAGATAATTTTGATTGATGTACGCGAGTTATGGTTTTTGTGACTTTTGTCACAATTTTCAATATAAATAAAAGTACTCCCGAAATATATATATTAATTCAGTGGAAACTTCATTACTCAACTGTATAAGTTGAAGCGAATCTTAAGACTAACTCGTCGACGTCGAGGGCAGTCTTTCTCTACTATACCTCCCTTATCTTTAGATATGTTTACTCAGGTCTTTGTGTGTGATCTTCGGACCAAACAAAAACCATGAGCCAAACATTTGCAACTGTTTGCAATCGAATGCATTTCGAGTGCCAACAGTTGCATTTCCTTATCTTAAGATTTGTTTGTTCGGGTGTCTGTGCCTAATCTTCGGACTAAACAAAAATACCGAGTGAACTGTCCGCACCCACCCACATTCGGATGCACTCCTTATCTTTTGACAAGGAGGTGCGAATTTGTTGCTTATGTTGTAAGTTGTTATTTGTTTAGGATTGCCTGAGACGTTGCTGATGTAACTTGCGCTGCGACATATCCTTCATTAGATCGAACTGACACTGCTAGTAGTGTTGTTGTTGCAATCGAAATGTTGATAATTATCCAAATTATTGTCGTAAGGTTCGTAGTGCGAAGATTGATTGGTAAACATTCAGGAGATAGTGGAGTGGGTTAAGGAGGAGCTACATACTGAATGTGAAAATCTCTTGCGAGCTGCTCATCACAACTGATTGGATTGGAAAGGATTGGCGCTTGTCCAAAGGTAAGAAAGAAAACATCGCAAGGTGGCTATAAATTCATTAATGACACCTAGCGATGGGATAATCAGCTGACATAACTTGGCAAACGTTCAACCAATTCACGTAAGTAATCAACACTAGTGTTCTTTATTCTCGTTGAGGCTCTTTGAAGATTAAATTATTAAATAAGTTTCTATGCACTTTGGCCTTTCGCCATTCATAAAGCACAACAAACAACTCATTTTATAAAAATATTTAGTGACATAGCACAAACACAACCTATTGGAAATTCTCAAGGACATTTAAAAATCAAGTTTAAAAAAGACATTTTCAATACCTAATCGTCTTTGTGCACCAAAAGATTATAATACTTTTTTACTCTAGTGAATTTTCTTTTTCATCTGATGCCCATTTTAATATTCTACATTGCGCTCAATTTTTCTAATAATTTTTAGAAATATTCATATCCATGAAATTTCAACGGCTTCAAAGAGAAACTTAAAACGCAACTTTACTATGGTTGGTTGGTTCGTTAAAAAGGCGATGTCCCAAACATCCAATTACATGCCGTTTTGAGACCACTCTCTCGGTATTAACTTTACTATTATTTGGCCTCTAGTTTGAGGAAAACAGTGTTGCCAGATGAGGATAATTCCTCCTAGATTTAGGAGATTCTTGGGTTTTGAGGAGAATTTTTAGGAGGAAGAATTGTTTAGGAAACATTTTCAAAGATTTGTGTTTTATGTTAGGGGATTTTCCGGATCATTAGTGGATTTTTGGAAGATTTTTGGATTACAAAGTAGGTGTATTGGGAACACCGGCAACAAAACATATTGTTACGAATACTAACAGCCCGATTCTGTACACTTGATAAATTCACCATATTGACTATTTGTCAAGTTTTTATTATTTGTCAAGAATCGGTATTCTATCCCAAAAATAAAAGCTCTTTTCTTGATAAATTGTCAAAAGTGTGAATGCTATTGACAACAGCATACAAATTGAAATTTTGCCTATTGAAAATGGAAGAATTGTGCATGTTTACACTTTTACATCAGAGAAAATAAAAAAAAATTCCGTTACCTCCCACGAATTATTTTTTGTATGCAAAAAGCGCCTATTGTGATGAAACTATTAAAAAAAAACGTACGAACTTATTTCCAGCCTAGCCAGGATTCGAACCGGGGGCGCTCGGTATGAGAACCCAGCGCGTACCCGCTGGGCCGGTTTTTTTCTGCAAAACTTACTTTAGTTAAACTTTTTGTCTTATTTTTTGACAATTTGACAAATGTCGCATATTCACCTTATGTTGAATTAAATGAGCTTTTTACTTTATCAATGTTGCATCAGAATACCAGCAAAGCGTTTGCTTGATAAAAATCATGACAAAATTTCTTGATAAAAAATTTGTCAAGAATACACAGAATCAGGCTGTAAGTCTAGTGGGCTGTTACGTATCTCTGGATTGTGTAATTTGAAAATAAAACACAGTCAGTTAAACGCAGACAATAAAATAAACCAACAGTCACTTTATTATTCACAGTTTACACTTTACTGTTCGTACACTTAAGTATTTGCTTAATTACTCCATGTGGCAACTTCACTTGTCAAAACCAGACTGACTCGCTGCGCCGCATCCGGCTGCCTTTTATACCTGCCAGGCCATCGCGCAGATCGTTCCCGCACATTCCGGAGTGGACTAAAAGTATCCATCATTGCCAGGTTGGACTAAAAGTTATTATCGCGGCCGTCGTTGCCAGATTGGACTAAAAGTTACCATCGCGGCCGTCGCGGCAGGGTTGCTTTGCACAGCGACAGACTGTCTTATCGTTACAGTATTTAGGCAATAATGTTAATAGTCAAAGCACCCAGTTGTGTAAAACATGTGTAAGCTTACAAAATGTAAGCTCGTTCTATCTCGTTCTCAATTATTCAATGTCACAATGAAATCCCGGCAAAAATGACTCTTTTTGTTTAATTCATTTGTTCTATATATTTTTTGTTGTTAACTTTTTGTTGTTAAGCGAAAGATGAATAAAAAAGGCCGAATTAAAAAAAATTATATGTACAAAATTTATTGATTCATAAGATGTTAAATTCCTTTAAAAAATTAGGAGATTTTTTAACTTTTGGTAGAAAATTTCAGTATTTTTTAAGATTTAGGAGAAAGTCATTTCAGGTATCTGGCAAAAGTCATTTCAGGTATCTGAAAGAGGAGGACAATCCCAGGCAAACCCATTGGTCGAGAGTTCCAAGACTTACAAAACACTCATCGCCTTTTCCAAGAACAATCTGAAAATAATAATAGGTCTACTTACAGGACCTAAACAACAATTGCTGAATGTAGGTTCAGCTTGTGACAACGTCCTCCTGCAAATTTTTTAATACATAAATTGAGGAGAAAGATACATCTTTGCATGCTTAAATTCAACCTTCTGCACCTATGCACCTTCCAAGGCTCTGAGAAATGACTGAAGCAGAAGTTCATTTAACATTCTATCCCGAAAACAGGTTTCAAGGAAAACTTTTAACCTTTGATGAGGGCTTAATAGATTTCTCCACATAAGTAAAAAAATATAATGCAATATGTCGCTCCTTCGCTGCAAGAACGTCATAACTCAAAACTATATCATTCAGAGAAAATTCAATTTTAAAATTTACCATTGCAGGCAGTTCAAGGTATCAAGAAATTTTTCATGTCGTCTTGTGAGCAAAGTATTGAATATTTTACAAAAAGGTTTTGACAGATAAAAGATCATATGCACATACACACAGGGCTGCCATAAACTGAAAAAAACATTTTTTTGAGTTATAACGTTCTTGCAACGAAGGAGCGATGTGTCTCGTATGCATTAAAGTTGTGATACAGAGCCATGAAATTAACTCCGACTCAAGCTGTGAACAGCCGATTGCAAGAGTTATGTCAGAAAATTAGGAATTGTGGTACAACAAATACATTCAATCTGAAATACACAAAAATTACCTACCTAAATTTATTTACTTAAATTCAATTTAATTACCTACCTAGTACCTAAAATTTTACGGCCTATATCTCAATCTATCTCTTGACATCTCAAAAACTGGGCTGGAGCTATGAAGCTGTTGCTGTCTTGTAGCTAAGAGCTGTAAGTCTAAAAATCCAAATTTGCAGTTGTTTGCCATTTGAAGGTCTTTGGCGACTAAAACTATGAGTGGTTGATGTGGCAATTGTCTTCTTTTGTATACATATATATATTTTTTTTCACTTACAAACTCTAGATAGACGACACCATTCTTCTTAATTTTTTAGATTTTTGGTGTATAGAACTTACCTTTATAAATAAAACAATAAAGACAATTTTAAGAATACTTTATTATTTAGCAGTGTGATTTTTGTTATATTCTGATAACAGTGTTTGAGCCCGGCAGCCGCCGTGGCTCAGTTGGTTAGTGCGCGGTCCAACGAGTCGCATGCAGAGCGACGCAAGATCGAATACTGCATGTAGTAACACCTAAAAAAAAATAACGGGAAACTCGTTTTCTCTTTCGGTGGCTGTCCTCTCAGCTGGAAATGGCAAACCTCTGAGAGTAAAAATTGCCTATGAAAAAGCTCCCAACCTGCCGTTCGGAATCGGCATAAAACTGTAGGTCCCTTCCACCCGCGTACAAAAATTCACACGCACAACACGGGTGGTTGCGGGAAGCTGGGCCTTAGTCTCGCGTAAGCGGGCTGTCGTACCAATCAATTAAATTATTAACAGTGTTTGAGAATGTAATTTGAATCAACAATTTTATTTATGTATTTTAAAAATGTATTAGTTGAAAATAATTTTACAAAGTGCTTTGGCAAACTTCACTAAACGCTTCAGATTTCCAGCCTCACCACTTCCTCTAGTCCGACGAACTCGTGTGTTCTTAAGATTGCCAAGATTTATTTTGAGATGGCAAGGCAGAAGCAGAAGACTGCTCTAATACCTCCAAAGCTTCACTTTCCCCGCACTTAGACTCTTATAACTCTAAGCTCGAAGGGATCTGAACAATATTTTCAGTGATGGATTGTATCGGCTTTGGTTTCAAAGATAAGTTTATACCTTCATTGATTGAAGTTACAGTGATGATATGTATCGACTTTGATTATAGTTTATACTTTCAATTCTTAAAGGTGATATGATCGATCTCAACAATATTTTTAAAGATGGATTTTATCTACTTTGGTTTACGAAGGCAAGTATAGACTTTTACAGCTAGAAATACGTTGGCCACGAGTGACCACACATAGACCATTATTGAGTCCTTGGCGATGCCAAATGGTGATCCGTTTATGAATTGTAGTTGTAGTTGTTGTAGGAGTGATCTGTGACAATACGAGTGCCTCTGGCAAATTTCAGCAAACGTTTCAGCTTTTCATAATCTCCACTTCCTCTAGTTCGGCGTACTTGTGTGGTCCTAAGATTACCAAGCATTGTCTTGAGATGGCGCGGCAGAAGCAGAAAACTGTTCTAATGTCTCCAAACCTTCGTCTTTCCGCACTTTATACACTTTAATAGCTCTAAGGTGAAATGATATCCGAATCAAGGTGATCTAAACAATATTTTCAGTGATTGATTGTATCGACTTTGGCTCATGACGGACAAGTTTATACTTTGAATTGTTAAAGGTTGAATTCTTAAATGTTGTCTGAATCAAGGTGACCTCAACAATATTTTCAGTAAAGATTGTTTCGACTTTTGTTTACTTTGATGAATTTATACCTTCAGTGCTCAAAGGTGAATCCATGTGATCTCAACAATATGTATTAGATCGACGTTCGCTCGAAGTTTCAATGATGTCCGAATCGGAGAGATCTCAAAAACATTTTCAGTGATTGATTATATTGACTTTGGTTTTTGTAGACAAGTTTATACTTTCAATTCTTAAATGTGAAACGTCATCCGAATCAAGATGATCTCAACAATGTTTTCAGTAAAGGATTGTTTCGACTTTGGCCTACGAAAACAACTTGCACCTTCATTGCTCCAATATTCAACATTTATCGAATCAAGGTGATCTCAACAAAATTTCCAATGATGGATTGTATCGAAATTGGTTAACGAAACAAGATTATACCTTCATTGCTCAAAGATGTATTGATGTGATCTCAACAATATTTTATAAGTGACGTTTTGGATCGACGTTCACTGGAAGGTACAATGAAGTCTGAATTGGAGAGATCTCAACAACATTTTCAGTGATTGATTGTATCGACTTTGGTTTATGTAGACAAGATTATACTTTCAATTCTTAAAGGTAAAAAAATAATCAAAGTGATCTCAACAATGTTTTCAGTAAAGGATTGTTTCGATTTTGGCTTATGAAGACAACTTACACCTTCATTGCTCTAAGATTCAACATTTATCGAATCAAGGTGATTCCAACAAAATTTCCAATGGAGGTTTGCAAAGAAATTGGTTTACGAAACAAGGTTATAACTTCATTGCTCAAAGATGAATTGATGTGATCTCAACAATATTTTCAGAGATGGATTGGATCGACGTTCGCTCGAAGGTACAATGATGTCCGAATCGTAGAGATCTCAACAACATTTTCAGTGATTGATTGCATCGACTTTGATGCACATAGACGAGTTTATACTTTCGCTGCTTAAAGGTGAAGTTTTATCCGAATCGATGTGATCTCAAGAATATTTTAGCAAATGATTGTTTTGACTTTGGCTTATGAAGACAACTTACACCTTCATTGCTCTAAGATTCAACATTTATCGAATCAAGGTGATCCCAACAAAATTTCCAATGGAGGATTGCAACGAAATTGATTTACGAAACAAGATTATACCTTCATTGCTCAAAGATGAGTTGATTTGATCTCAACAATAATTTAAGTGATGGTTGTGGTCGACGATCGCACGAAGGTACAATGATGTCCGACTCGGAGAGATCTCAACAACATTTTCAGTGATTGATTTTATCGACTTTGATGCACGTAGACGAGTTTATACTTTAGCTGCTTAAAGGTGAAGTGTTATTCGAATCGATGTAAGCTCAACAATATTTTAGTAAAGTCTTGTTTAGACTTTTGTTTACAAACTTACACCTTCATTTGCTGAAAGATTTAATGTTTTTCCCAATCAAGGTGATTACAACGAAATTTCCTATGTTGGATTGTATCGACTTTGATTTAGTTTGATGAGTTTAAAGACTTTGATGAGCTCTTCAGCAAACCTTATGGAGCGATACTTACTTCAGATCGAACATGTCCCTGGTTCCCTTTGTTCAAATTAACCCTTTTTCTTCTGTTTTCAGTGGCAGCAGTGTGTGACAATCTCTTCCACACACACACGCACATGGAAAACGCTGAAATTCATACATAGTCTCTATCTACCCAACGATGTTCATAGCTTTGCTTAAAATGACAACTAGCTGTTTCCACTTGCCGACTCAGTATGGCAGCAAACTACTGTACAGAAAATCAAAAACTTAAAGCAAAATACATATAAAAGCACTCAAAATAAAGACGAATATAATTTAAAAATGAAATTAACAAAAGAATGCCGTTTGTAGCGTGTGCGCTGTAGTGCCAAAGGTGGATTAGGGGAAAGCAATCGAAGGAAGATTAGGGAAAACTTACGCGCAGGCGATAGTCGCAAGTCTGGCTGGTTGGTTGGTGTGCTCAAAAAATAAAACACAAATAAATTTTTGTTTTTTTGGTTTTGGTTTCTTGTTTTTTTTTCTTAGTTTTTTTTTGGTTTTTTATAGTTTTTTTTGCTTTTTAGCTTTTTGTATTTTTTTTTTTTAGTTTTTTAAGTTTTTTTTTGGTTTTTTTTGTTTTTTTGTTTTTGTTTTAGAGGGTAGTGTTCTCCGCTAAGGATTCTCAAAGTTTACTTCTGTCTTGCTTGCTCATTCATTCATCTTTGTCAGCTGATGCTGTTTCGTCTTGTATGATGGGATTTTCCCATCTTTTTTGTTGTTGTTGTTGTTATTATTAATGTAATTTTGTTAATTTAGTTATAGATTTAGAGAGAGTTCCTTTAATGGTTTTAGTAGTCATTTCTAATGTGTTTGTTTTGCGTTAGTTATGCTTTCGTCTTTACTATAAATTTTCTTCGAATGCTACTACTACAAATTTGTTTTTGTTGTTGTTGTTGAATTATTAATTTGCTGGTTGTTGTTGTTGTTTAGCATACATTGCATATTTTTGTCTGGGCGACTTGCAATTTATAATTTTATTGCAATCAATTGCAACTTTCTGGGTTTTATGAGTTTTCCCAAATGCTTTTTGCTGTTGTTTTTTTTTAATGACAAAAGTGTGTTTTTGTTTTTCATAAACTGCATTTTGTTTCTCGTTTACATGATGTTCAATTTAACGACTAATGTGTGATTTTGATTCACTATTGTTTTTTTTAATTCATGTTAATTGTTTTTTATATAATTGTTGTTCTTGTTATTTGTTGTTGTTTAATGTTAAAATTTCCTTTCACTTACTTGACTAAGATTATACATAATGCATATATAGGTTTTGGTTTTTTTTTTGTTAATAATAGTTCAACTCAAAACGATTTAATTAAATAATAAAACGGCCAAGTTGTTGTTGTGCCGCATTTACTCCTAAGAGCTCTTTATCAATCGGTCAGTATTGATAAAATATTTGCAACTATAAATATCAATCGGTCAGTATTCTTAATCATAGGTTATATAATATTTATGCATTAATTTTAGTTAACAATACGTTTTGTTTTTTTAATGCTTAGACATAAACATTTCGTTTTCGTTTCCATTTTCATTTGCATTTGACACACAAATTATTGGTTGTAGTTGTTATCGCTATGCGGTCTTTTCATAGGCGATAATGTTTTCATTATTATTTGGTTGTATCTGAACACCAAAAATCGTAATAAAAAATTGTTATCGAATTGAATTACATGAATATTTGAAATGTTCATTAAGTTATATATCCAACACCAACTTACAATACTAAATATATATGGATTTTGTTTCAAGTAACTCTTTACTGAATTTATGCTTTCAACATTTCAACTACGAACATTCAATCTGTGGATCGAAACTTCAATGCTTCGTTGCTCATTCCTCATTCCTCAGCGCTCACTTCTCTCTAAGCATCGGCCCATGGAAAAAGGCGTGTCGCTTCAACGTTCCACCCAATCAGAAAAACGCTCACTCACTGGAGCGGCGTTGTCACATTTCTGTTGGAGCCTACAACTCGCTTGGCGCTCTTCGCGAGCAAACCTTCGAACCTCTCGTGCGCTGTTGTCAAACTTCTTGCTCGCTCTTTGCTTGGTATTTCAAGTGAATTAAATGGTTTAATTGTTTAACATGAATAAATAACATTGAATAAGTTTGCATAATTTGCATAATTTTTTGTTATAGTTGTTGTATGATTGGCTTTTAAATATATATTTGTCCACTAATATTTGTTGTTTAGTTGTGATTAGTTTTGATTGAACATTTATGTGTTCTGCAGTTTATATGATTTATTGTTGTTGTTAATAGCATTAATTGCTCATAGCAAAAAATCGCACCAAACATTGGTATGCGTTTGACTATTGTTGTTGTTGTTTATGTAGTGAAATATTTTATTAATTTGAAAGTGATTTGCGTAAACTCTAAATGACCCTCAAAAGTTTACGCTCGTTATCGATGCTATTTAATACTATTTAAGATAATTTTCTATGAATTGTTTAAATGTTTAACGGCTGCCATATGTGTGCAGTGTTTTGTCAATATTCAAATTGTAATTTCATAATTTTTTCATAATTTTTTCATAATTGTAGATATAATTATTTTTAAAAATTTTCCTTTTAACTTTCTTGCTGTAATAGAATTTTGTGTATTTGTTTTTAATATGATTTTTCAAATATTTTCTTGAAAATTATGCATGCATATTTTCACTTTAAAAGTGTGATTGTGTGTTCAATTTCCAGCATAAAAAGTACATACAGAAAATTCTTGAATTTACGAATTTTCTGCAAAATTTCGCAGTGACAGTAAAGTTTTGAAATGCTTATTCAGAAGAAAACTTTAAAGCTTCAACAAGTGGCGAATATGAAGTGAAACAGTTTTAGAAAGCCAACACTGCAGCGAGCTTTTCATCATTCACCACATGGTCGTTTGTCAAACTGTTCGCCGTTTCGTCGTTTGTTGTTCGCTGCGCCGTACGCCGGCAGCAAAGCTTTCATCTCTGGCTCAGTGACAGAGAGCTTTGCCGTTTGCCTTTGCATGGGCAACGCAAACACTACTAAAGCTACTGGGATGGCAATGCGCCAGTGTGCCAAAATGGTCAGCTGTGCCGTGTGGCCAAAAACAACTCGAAAACTCTCTCTAAACTATTTGTTATAAATGTGGTTTTCTTTTTTTTTTTTGTGAATTTTGTTTGTTTGTTTATATTATCACTTTTGACTACTAGAAAAGTTATGAGCAAAAGCTTTAAAGTTTTTCAAAATTGTATTAATTTCATAAAAACTAGTTAGTTAGTTGTATGTATGAAAATTTGAAAAATTGTCTAAGTGTATGTATTTGGTTTTGGTTAAGTTTTTTTTTAACTATTTTATGTTTGTTTGTTTAAGTGTAATGCAAAAAGTTGGCTACTGCTTTAAGTTTTTCATTAAAGTTTATGTTTGTTTTTTGTTGAATGTTTGATTTCATTAACTTTATTCACTGCTCAGCGTGACTGTTTGACGTTTTTGAATTGTAGTCGGTTGTTATTTTCTTAGTGAGCTAATTATCGTGTCGATTTTGCTTATTGTTGTTGTTGTAAAGTTTTTGCTAAAATGTTTTTGCATTAATATTATTTTGAAATATTGTTAACTAACATTGAAATTTGTGTTAAATGTGATTTAAATATAGTTTAATACTATCATAGATCCAACAACAGTTTGGCTACACTGCAAAAAAAGATAAACGCACCGTACACTTTGGTGTAGTTGAAAGCTCGAAAGCGATACAAAGCAATGCTTAAAGCTGAACACAAGCTTGGAGGCCTTGAAATGCCTTCAAGTCATTCTCAAGTTGTTGAAATACTTAGTTTGATTGTTTTTAGAAGTGCTTAGAAGTCACTAAAGGACCTTCAAGTCATTTAGTGACTTTCTTCGCAGCCATTTAAGAGCCTTAAAGTCTCCTTAAGAGTTATTAAAGAGCCTCCAAGTCATTAAAGCGAATTTTTAATCACTCAAAAATCTTCAAGTTATCAAAGTTACTTTCAATTCACTTTGAGCTCTCAGATCAATAAAGAGACTTCAAATCGTTTTAGTGCTTTCGTGCCATTAAACTTTCAACTTGTTTGAATCATTTTGTACCGCTTCGTTGTAAAGTTTTTTTTATTTGTTTACTTTCACTACACCCTGTGTTCTGGTGCGTCTCCTTCTCATCATTTTAACTTTGTCTTTAAGTGATTTGCTCATTCCATATGTTCGCTTAAAAGTAAATTGTAAAGTTTTGTTATTTCATTATTTGACTTTATGCTGCTTATGTCTGTTTTCGCACACCCAAAATATTTAGCTTGACATTGCAGTTGCAATTTGTTGCTCGAAAGCTGCACAAAGTGTGGCCACATAACCTCAAATCTCAACATCTCAAATACTGATTAAAGTGACCACAAATTTAAAGCAGACTTTACAAAAGCCAACACACAGTTGCTGCAATGAAGCACATACAAACAATTTCTTCTTCTTCTTTCGCTTCTCTCACAATTCTTCTTCTTTATTTTTTAATGCTTCTTTTTATTTTGTATCTCATCTTCTCTGCTTCTTTTTTGCTTATTAATTATATTTCTTGAACTTCTTCTTCATATCATCTTCTTCTCTGCTTCTTCTTTGTTTCTTCTCTGCTTCTTCATTTCTTTTTCTATCTTTTTCTCTTCTTCTAATCTTCTTCTTCTAATCTTCTTCTTCTCTGCTTCTTTTTTTATATATTTTTTCTAATCTTCTACTTCTCTTCTTCTTTTTCTTCTCTTCTTCTTGCTCTTCTTCTTCTCTTCGTATTTTCTTCTTATCTGTTTCATTTATGTATTTTCCAACTATTTCTGACTAATATTTTAATATTTATTGAATATTTTGTTAATATTTCTATATGAATTAATTTTGTTTGCTGTCTGTTGCTGTTTCTAATAACTCCTTTCGTTCGTTCGTTCGTTCTTTGCTTCATTCGTTTTCGTACTCATACCTTTAGGCATTTCCCAAATACTTCTTCAACAGTTTTTCTGCAACTTTTTCGGCTTTATAACGGTATTTATTGCCGTATCTGTCAAACTTCATAACACAAAACCTTCAAGCTTTTAAGCTTTCATGCATTCTAACCTACAATTGTGCATAACTTTTCTTCTGTCACTGCTTTGACTTCTTCAACTTCTTTCGCTTCTTCAACTTCTTCTGTCAACTTAAAATGGTTATAGAAGATATTGTTTTTGTGTTATTTTAACCACCTTTAATACCATTGACTTGTGTTGCTATAGTTGTTGTTGCTTTAAGCTTTTAAGCTTTTCATGGCATTTTTGTTTTTGGCAACTTTGCAGCTTTTTCTTCACAAAGTATACTTTGTGGTAAACTTTACAAACGTTTCTTAGCTCAGCAGCCTGACGAGAGCTTTAAGCTCTCGCTATTTACGTTCGATTTGTGATGTTTTTCACTCAACAAATGCAATTTGTGGCCAACACTTTTAAGCTTAACAACCACTCAAGATTACTTGCAAGACATTTGTTAGTTTCTTGAAAGCTTTCGGGCAGTTGTCAAGTCAAAAAAGCTCAATTTGCATTTATATTGTGTTCACTTCTGTTTACGTTTGTTTTTTACATATTGATTTTTTCATTGATTTCGTTTTAAATTTAACAACAATTCCCTAGATCCCACAGTAGTTTTAACTGTGTTTTTGTTGTTGTTGTTGTTCTTATTGTTTGCAGTGTCTTTGCCTGTTGAATCACTGTGTTCGTTCTGTTGCAAACGACTTTCATCTCGGTCTTTGTTGTTTGTTAGGTTTTGTCTTTCAAATAATTTTTACACAATTGCTTAAAATTTAATTTAATGTAATTAAAAATTAATTTTAATTATGCTCTCATTTGTTCTCGGTTTAATTTAATGTTTTGTTTATATAATTTAATTAAAATTAGATATTAATTAATTTGCTTTACTTAAATTTCAAACATTTCAAATTGTTTCAAGTTTTGAAATCTTTGGTATTTTGTTTTATGAACTAACCAAACCATCCATCACCTGTTTTCAGCACCCCAACCCACCCTTTCTTACACATCTTAGCGTTAATTTTCACTACCACTCTGCTCTCTGTGAACTGCTGATTGCTGCACTCAATTGTTGTTACTCTCCGAACTGCAAGTTGTGCTATTGGTTCAAGCAATTCGTGTGCTTCCTATTGGTCGCTTTTCTCTGCACTCCGCTTGAGCTCAGTTGATCAGCAATTGTTGGCGGTCTTCAGTTGTTGGTTGGTCTTGAAGCTGTTGTCCCCCATTGTTGAGATTTTTAAATCAGTTCGTCTCTCTTTTGAGTGCACAGTGAGTCGATCACTAGCGCCCAGTCGAGTACTAAGCGCCAGCTGGACATTCTTGGAGACTGAAAGCTGAGTTTTCGGAGCCTTATGGCCAAACTCCATAAAGCGCGTTTCAGGCGTTCGGGGTTTGTCGTGTTATGGCGTTTCTCGCGTTGCAAATGGTCAAACTCCATAAAGCGCGTTTCACGCGTCAGCTTGTTCTTCTTACGTCAGCTGATGCTAATTTTAAATTGGCAAACTGCTGATTGATTTCGTTGTGAATTGTGAAAAACAACGAAATGAAATTGCTATACGACGTTAAAGACTTCATAGAATTTACTGATTTCATTTTAAACACAATAAATGCATATCGAACATTGCAAAAAATAAAAAAAAAAGATTCAGTAGAATTCAATTTGTAGCAATTTAGTTCACAGGGATTAGCAAAATTCGATCGACAACGAATAAGCTATCGAATTTCCAATACAGCGAAGACTAAGTTTCGTTTGTCAAAGAATTATGCTAATTTTTAGGAATTTCTCCACATTTTATGTTAAAATATTGAATTTCAATGCGCTTAATGGAGTTTGGCCATTACAGTCAAACTTGTCGACACCCGCACTCGGTAGATTGACAGCATTTGCTTTCAATTTGTTGGCTTTTTCATGATGTTAATGCTCGAAGGATGTTGTTCCAGCATATCCAGAGATTTTCAAAAGATATGACAGCACACAGAAAAGATTGTAGTTTCCGTTCTAACTGCTGCAATCAGTTCGTGGCTCATCAGCGTTGCTCCTTCTCTGTCTCTCTCAACTTGAATCCAATCCATTCAATGTTCTTCTTCTTCCCCTACTTGTTTGTTGTTTTTCATTTGCTTTTCTGGCACATTTAGCGTACATTCCGCTTACATTAATTTAAATCTGTTTTACATTTGTTTTAAAATTAATATTTTCTACTACTTGTATGTTGTTGATTTGTTGTATTTGTTTGTATCAATGAATGATGATGACATGTTTTCATTATGACAATAATTTTATCAATATTCATAATAAATCTTATTAATATTTTTTGGTTGTTGTTGTAGCGAACTTAATTAATTTTGTTTGTTGGTGATCTGTTTGTGATTGTTTGTGATTGTTTGTTTGTTTGTTTTTCTACTACATTTTTGTTGTGGTTGTTGTGTATGATTTGTTGTTGTTATCTTTGTGTTTTTTTCTTACTTATAATAATGACGACTCATTTGTAACTTCTTTTTGTTGTGTTGTGTGTAATTGTGTCCGTTTGTGTTTGTTTGTTGTTGTAGTTTTTTAAATTATAATATGTTGTTGTTGTACTGTTCTACTACTACTAAAATAAGTATTTTGCAGTTGTATTTGTTGTCTACTACGTTTTATATTATTCGCTTTTTTAATGCAGCTTTTGCCGCTAATGCAGTTTTTGGCCGCTCGATCGAGTTCGATACAGCGCTGATTTTTTTTTGTTTTTGTAGCGTTATCTACCTATGCTGTGCGTTGGTTTTTCTTTTATTTTCATTTATTTTCATTCAATTGTTTTTCTACTACTTATCTTTTTTAGTAGCAGTTCTTCAAGTTGAACTCTTCCAATCGTGTTTGTGGGCGTTTTCTTGTCTGGTTTTTGCCCTCCTTTGACTTTCTCTAAGTTTGTTTTGTTTTCTCTCTTAACTGCTCCAAACTTCATCTTCTACTTCACCACTTCTTCTATAACTTCTTTCACCACTTCTTCTATTCTGTCTGATCGCATTTTAACTTCACTTCTTGCATGGTTTTCGTACCACTTTAACTTGCAATTCTGCTTGCCCCTTCCCTTTTTCCTATTCCCTGGCTTTTTTGCTCTTCTTATAGTTTGATATTTTAATGTTTTAGTAAATTTTGTTTTAAATACTTTTAACTTAAGCTTAAACTTGTCGATTAATTTAAAAAGCTGGTGAATTTCATAAGCTACTACTATTGGTTGCTCTTGCATTGTTGTTGGTTTTTAATAACTTCATCAACTTTTATCGCTACTACGTGGTGATGTATTGTTGCTTTTGTTGCATGTTGTTTGTTGTAAAATATTTGTCGAATTGCCCATCATTTCGCTGGCAGTTGAACTTCGACGTTTGTGTTCTTGTGTCACTGACTACGTGTGCGTGTGTTTGTGTTCATGTGTGTGTGAATGTGTGAGTAAGCTTAATATGCTCATTACGTACGCAAACTAATAACATTTGTTGATTGCTCATATTGACATCATATGAGTTTGGTTTTTGTTGTAGTACCAGAAGGACAACTCCTTTTAATCATTTTTCGCTTAAAATGTTTACGTTTTTTTTTACTCATATTTCGCATTTTCTTAGAAAATCAGCTGGTTTTTGTTTCTTATGTAAGTTCTATCGCGTATTTCGTAATTTTGTTTTTTGTAATATTTGTTGTTGTTGTATTATAATATTTTCAATTTTTGGTTTTTTTGTTGTCACTAAAAAGTTGTCTCTAAGCTGATTGGCGTTTATTGCGACTCGTTTTTTTTTTGTTTTTTTGGTATTCTTTTTGTTAATTATGCTCCATCTTCTTCATTAGCACGTTTGCTGTCATTGTTGTGTCGCTAGTTAGTTGTAGTTGTAGTACATAATATATATGTATATATAATAATATATAATGGTACATATGTATATATCGATAATATAATTCGCTACAAGTTTACGAGTTTCTTTCATTCTCTGCTGCTGCTGTTCTCTCACGCTTTTCAAATAAATTGCAAAGTTCGTTTATATTCGTGTTTAATTTTGTTGTTGTTGTCATTTATGCGCCAATCTCTTTGCATCGACTTCAGCTTTGGCTGCTGCGCAATGTATTTTGTTGTGCTGATTGTTGTATATAAGTGTTAGTTAATGTATAATTGTTGTATCTTTCTTATGACTAAGAATTCAGCTACTTGCATTTATAATTATAATAATAATCATAATAATAATTTTTCTTGTTGTTGTTGTAATAATAGTGAATAAAAACTTTGCTCTTGTCGCTCTAAAAATTTGCTACAATTCGTAATATAAATTTGCGTTTAATCAATGCGCCTTAGTTGCTCAATTTGCTAATTGATTTTTCTCAGTGTATGAAAGTGGTCTCGAGACATTGTTGCAGTTCGTTTGCCTAACTTTTAATGGCTGCTTAGTTCAACTATCGATTTGCAGAACTTATTTGCAATCTTATGACATTCCATTTGAGTTGCTCAAAAACATACTGCAGCATGTGTCTGCTATCTGCATGACACTTACGACAATTTATTATTGAAGCCACATGCCGATGCCATAAAATTTGCTGTCCGTTTGTGAAAAGCGAACCAGTTCACGCATAGTATTTGGTTTTTAATGCCCTACTATTTATTAATACTAAAAAAAGTATGTACTACGCTACTATTTTAATTGAACTGTATTTAAGTCAATTGAAAGCTGTTCTACGATAAATTTAAATGCTATGTTTTTGTGGTCAAAAAACTTGGCTGCTATGTGTTTGGTTGTGAATAATGCTGAAAAGTAGGACACGGGGTTTGACTACATTTTGGATTTGGAAAACTAAAGGAGTTCAAAAGTATGTCTGGGAGAAAAATTTTACTTTCAAAACGAAGACTTTCAGTAAGAAGCTTCAGTAAAAACATTCTCCAAACCAACTTCTTTCAAAACGGATGCCTTAGGCATCAAACTTTAGTCAAAGCTATTGCAGTGACTTCTGAAAAGAAGGCCTTAGGCATCAATCTTTAGTCAACAACTTTGGTCAAACAACTTGGCTGCTATGTGTTTGGTTGTGAATAATGCCGAAAAGTAGAACACGGGGTTTGACTACTTTTTGGATTTGGAAAATTGAAGGAGTTCAAAAGTATGTCTAGGAGAAAAATTTTACTTTCAAAACGAAGACTTTCAGTAAGAAGCTTCAGTAAAAACTTTCTCCAAGCCAACTTCTTTCAAAACGGATGCCTTAGGCATCAAACTTTAGTCAAAGCTATTGCTGTGACTTCTGGAAAGAAGGCCTTAGGCATCAAACTTCAGTCAACAGCTTTGGTCAAACAACTTGGCTGCTATGTGTTTGGTTGTGAATAATGCTGAAAAGTAGAACACGTGGTTTGACTACTTTTTGGATTTGGAAAATTGAAGGAGTTCAAAAGTATGTCTAGGAGAAAAATTTTACTTTCAAAACGAAGACTTTCAGTAAGAAGCTTCAGTAAAAACTTTCTCCAAGCCAACTTCTTTCAAAACGGATGCCTTAGGCATCAAACTTTAGTCAAAGCTATTGCTGTGACTTCTGATAAGAAGGCCTTAGGCATCAAACTTCAGTCAACAACTTTGGTCAAACAACTTGGCTGCTATGTGTTTGGTTGTTAATAATGCTGAAAAGTAGAACACGTGGTTTGACTACTTTTTGGATTTGGAAAATTGAAGGAGTTCAAAAGTATGTCTAGGAGAAAAATTTTACTTTCAAAACGAAGACTTTCAGTAAGAAGCTTCAGTAAAAAATTTCTCCAAGCCAACTTCTTCCAAAACGGATGCCTTAGACATCAAACTTCAGTCAACAACTTTGGTCAAACAACTTGGCTGCTATGTGTTTGGTTGTGAATAATGCCGAAAAGTAGAACACGGGGTTTGACTACTTTTTGGATTTGGAAAATTGAAGGAGTTCAAAAGTATGTCTAGGAGAAAAATTTTACTTTCAAAACGAAGACTTTCAGTAAGAAGCTTCAGTAAAAACTTTCTCCAAGCCAACTTCTTTCAAAACGGATGCCTTAGACATCAAACTTCAGTCAACAACTTTGGTCAAACAACTTGGCTGCTATGTGTTTGGTTGTGAATAATGCCGAAAAGTAGAACACGGGGTTTGACTACTTTTTGGATTTGGAAAATTGAAGGAGTTCAAAAGTATGTCTAGGAGAAAAATTTTACTTTCAAAACGAAGACTTTCAGTAAGAAGCTTCAGTAAAAAATTTCTCCAAGCCAACTTCTTCCAAAACGGATGCCTTAGACATCAAACTTCAGTCAACAACTTTGGTCAAACAACTTGGCTGCTATGTGTTTGGTTGTGAATAATGCTGAAAAGTAGAACACGGGGTTTGACTACTTTTTGGATTTGGAAAATTGAAGGAGTTCAAAAGTATGTCTGGGAGAAAAATTTTACTTTCAAAACGAAGACTTTCAGTAAGAAGCTTCAGTAAAAACTTTCTCCAAGCCAACTTCTTCCAAAACGGATGCCTTAGGCATCAAATTTTAGTCAAAGCTATTGCTGTGACTTCTGAAAAGAAGGCCTTAGGCATCAAACTTCAGTCAACAGCTTTGGTCAAACAACTTGGCTGCTATGTGTTTGGTTGTGAATAATGCCGAAAAGTAGAACACGTGGTTTGACTACTTTTTGGATTTGGAAAATTGAAGGAGTTCAAAAGTATGTCTAGGAGAAAAATTTTACTTTCAAAACGAAGACTTTCAGTAAGAAGCTTCAGTAAAAACTTTCTCCAAGCCAACTTCTTTCAAAACGGATGCCTTAGGCATCAAACTTTAGTCAAAGCTATTGCTGTGACTTCTGATAAGAAGGCCTTAGGCATCAAACTTCAGTCAACAACTTTGGTCAAACAACTTGGCTGCTATGTGTTTGGTTGTGAATAATGCTGAAAAGTAGAACACGTGGTTTGACTACTTTTTGGATTTGGAAAATTGAAGGAGTTCAAAAGTATGTCTAGGAGAAAAATTTTACTTTCAAAACGAAGACTTTCAGTAAGAAGCTTCAGTAAAAAATTTCTCCAAGCCAACTTCTTCCAAAACGGATGCCTTAGACATCAAACTTCAGTCAACAACTTTGGTCAAACAACTTGGCTGCTATGTGTTTGGTTGTGAATAATGCTGAAAAGTAGAACACGTGGTTTGACTACTTTTTGGATTTGGAAAATTGAAGGAGTTCAAAAGTATGTCTAGGAGAAAAATTTTACTTTCAAAACGAAGACTTTCAGTAAGAAGCTTCAGTAAAAAATTTCTCCAAGCCAACTTCTTCCAAAACGGATGCCTTAGACATCAAACTTCAGTCAACAACTTTGGTCAAACAACTTGGCTGCTATGTGTTTGGTTGTGAATAATGCCGAAAAGTAGAACACGGGGTTTGACTACTTTTTGGATTTGGAAAATTGAAGGAGTTCAAAAGTATGTCTAGGAGAAAAATTTTACTTTCAAAACGAAGACTTTCAGTAAGAAGCTTCAGTAAAAAATTTCTCCAAGCCAACTTCTTCCAAAACGGATGCCTTAGACATCAAACTTCAGTCAACAACTTTGGTCAAACAACTTGGCTGCTATGTGTTTGGTTGTGAATAATGCTGAAAAGTAGAACACGGGGTTTGACTACTTTTTGGATTTGGAAAATTGAAGGAGTTCAAAAGTATGTCTGGGAGAAAAATTTTACTTTCAAAACGAAGACTTTCAGTAAGAAGCTTCAGTAAAAACTTTCTCCAAGCCAACTTCTTCCAAAACGGATGCCTTAGGCATCAAATTTTAGTCAAAGCTATTGCTGTGACTTCTGAAAAGAAGGCCTTAGGCATCAAACTTCAGTCAACAGCTTTGGTCAAACAACTTGGCTGCTATGTGTTTGGTTGTGAATAATGCTGAAAAGTAGAACACGTGGTTTGACTACTTTTTGGATTTGGAAAATTGAAGGAGTTCAAAAGTATGTCTAGGAGAAAAATTTTACTTTCAAAACGAAGACTTTCAGTAAGAAGCTTCAGTAAAAACTTTCTCCAAGCCAACTTCTTTCAAAACGGATGCCTTAGGCATCAAACTTTAGTCAAAGCTATTGCTGTGACTTCTGATAAGAAGGCCTTAGGCATCAAACTTCAGTCAACAACTTTGGTCAAACAACTTGGCTGCTATGTGTTTGGTTGTGAATAATGCTGAAAAGTAGAACACGTGGTTTGACTACTTTTTGGATTTGGAAAATTGAAGGAGTTCAAAAGTATGTCTAGGAGAAAAATTTTACTTTCAAAACGAAGACTTTCAGTAAGAAGCTTCAGTAAAAAATTTCTCCAAGCCAACTTCTTCCAAAACGGATGCCTTAGACATCAAACTTCAGTCAACAACTTTGGTCAAACAACTTGGCTGCTATGTGTTTGGTTGTGAATAATGCCGAAAAGTAGAACACGGGGTTTGACTACTTTTTGGATTTGGAAAATTGAAGGAGTTCAAAAGTATGTCTAGGAGAAAAATTTTACTTTCAAAACGAAGACTTTCAGTAAGAAGCTTCAGTAAAAACTTTCTCCAAGCCAACTTCTTTCAAAACGGATGCCTTAGACATCAAACTTTAGTCAAAGCTATTGCTGTGACTTCTGGAAAGAAGGCCTTAGGCATCAAACTTCAGTCAACAACTTTGGTCAAACAACTTGGCTTCTATGGTTTGGTTGTGAATAATGCTGAAAAGTAGAACACGGGGTTTGACTACTTTTTGGATTTGGAAAATTGAAGGAGTTCAAAAGTATGTCTGGGAGAAAAATTTTACTTTCAAAACGAAGACTTTCAGTAAGAAGCTTCAGTAAAAAATTTCTCCAAGTCAACTTCTTCCAAAACGGATGCCTTAGGCATCAAACTTTCGTCAAAGCTATTGCTGTGACTTCTGAAAAAAAGGCCTTAGGCATCAAACTTTAGTCAAAAACTTTGGTCAAACAACTTGGCTGCTATGTGTTTGGTTGTTAATAATGCTGAAAAGTAGAACACGGGGTTTGACTACTTTTTGGATTTGGAAAATTGAAGGAGTTCAAAAGTATGTCTAGGAGAAAAATTTTACTTTCAAAACGAAGACTTTCAGTAAGAAGCTTCAGTAAAAAATTTCTCCAAGCCAACTTCTTCCAAAACGGATGCCTTAGGCATCAAACTTTAGTCAAAACTATTGCAGTGACTTCTGAAAAAAAGGCCTTAGGCATCAATCTTTAGTCAACAACTTTGGTCAAACAACTTGGCTGCTATGTGTTTGGTTGTGAATAATGCTGAAAAGTAGAACACGGGGTTTGACTACTTTTTGGATTTGGAAAATTGAAGGAGTTCAAAAGTATGTCTGGGAGAAAAATTTTACTTTCAAAACGAAGACTTTCAGTAAGAAGCTTCAGTAAAAACTTTCTCCAAGCCAACTTCTTTCAAAACGGATGCCTTAGGCATCAAACTTTAGTCAAAGCTATTGCTGTGACTTCTGAAAAGAAGGCCTTAGGCATCAAACTTCAGTCAACAACTTTGGTCAAAAAACTTGGCTGCTATGTGTTTGGTTGTGAATAATGCTGAAAAGTAAAACACGGGGTTTGACTACTTTTTGGATTTGGAAAATTAAAGAAGTTCAAAAGTGTGTCTAGGAGAAAAATTTTACTTTCAAAACGAAGACTTTCAGTAAGAAGCTTCAGTAAAAAATTTCTCCAAGTCAACTTCTTCCAAAACGGATGCCTTAGGCATCAAACTTTCGTCAAAGCTATTGCTGTGACTTCTGAAAAAAAGGCCTTAGGCATCAAACTTTAGTCAAAAACTTTGGTCAAACAACTTGGCTGCTATGTGTTTGGTTGTTAATAATGCTGAAAAGTAGAACACGGGGTTTGACTACTTTTTGGATTTGGAAAATTGAAGGAGTTCAAAAGTATGTCTGGGAGAAAAATTTTACTTTCAAAACGAAGACTTTCAGTAAGAAGCTTCAGTAAAAACTTTCTCCAAGCCAACTTCTTTCAAAACGGATGCCTTAGGCATCAAACTTTAGTCAAAGCTATTGCTGTGACTTCTGATAAGAAGGCCTTAGGCATCAAACTTCAGTCAACAACTTTGGTCAAACAACTTGGCTGCTATGTGTTTGGTTGTGAATAATGCTGAAAAGTAGAACACGTGGTTTGACTACTTTTTGGATTTGGAAAATTGAAGGAGTTCAAAAGTATGTCTAGGAGAAAAATTTTACTTTCAAAACGAAGACTTTCAGTAAGAAGCTTCAGTAAAAAATTTCTCCAAGCCAACTTCTTCCAAAACGGATGCCTTAGACATCAAACTTCAGTCAACAACTTTGGTCAAACAACTTGGCTGCTATGTGTTTGGTTGTGAATAATGCCGAAAAGTAGAACACGGGGTTTGACTACTTTTTGGATTTGGAAAATTGAAGGAGTTCAAAAGTATGTCTAGGAGAAAAATTTTACTTTCAAAACGAAGACTTTCAGTAAGAAGCTTCAGTAAAAACTTTCTCCAAGCCAACTTCTTTCAAAACGGATGCCTTAGACATCAAACTTTAGTCAAAGCTATTGCTGTGACTTCTGGAAAGAAGGCCTTAGGCATCAAACTTCAGTCAACAACTTTGGTCAAACAACTTGGCTTCTATGGTTTGGTTGTGAATAATGCTGAAAAGTAGAACACGGGGTTTGACTACTTTTTGGATTTGGAAAATTGAAGGAGTTCAAAAGTATGTCTGGGAGAAAAATTTTACTTTCAAAACGAAGACTTTCAGTAAGAAGCTTCAGTAAAAAATTTCTCCAAGTCAACTTCTTCCAAAACGGATGCCTTAGGCATCAAACTTTCGTCAAAGCTATTGCTGTGACTTCTGAAAAAAAGGCCTTAGGCATCAAACTTTAGTCAAAAACTTTGGTCAAACAACTTGGCTGCTATGTGTTTGGTTGTTAATAATGCTGAAAAGTAGAACACGGGGTTTGACTACTTTTTGGATTTGGAAAATTGAAGGAGTTCAAAAGTATGTCTAGGAGAAAAATTTTACTTTCAAAACGAAGACTTTCAGTAAGAAGCTTCAGTAAAAAATTTCTCCAAGCCAACTTCTTCCAAAACGGATGCCTTAGGCATCAAACTTTAGTCAAAACTATTGCAGTGACTTCTGAAAAAAAGGCCTTAGGCATCAATCTTTAGTCAACAACTTTGGTCAAACAACTTGGCTGCTATGTGTTTGGTTGTGAATAATGCTGAAAAGTAGAACACGGGGTTTGACTACTTTTTGGATTTGGAAAATTGAAGGAGTTCAAAAGTATGTCTGGGAGAAAAATTTTACTTTCAAAACGAAGACTTTCAGTAAGAAGCTTCAGTAAAAACTTTCTCCAAGCCAACTTCTTTCAAAACGGATGCCTTAGGCATCAAACTTTAGTCAAAGCTATTGCTGTGACTTCTGAAAAGAAGGCCTTAGGCATCAAACTTCAGTCAACAACTTTGGTCAAAAAACTTGGCTGCTATGTGTTTGGTTGTGAATAATGCTGAAAAGTAAAACACGGGGTTTGACTACTTTTTGGATTTGGAAAATTAAAGAAGTTCAAAAGTGTGTCTAGGAGAAAAATTTTACTTTCAAAACGAAGACTTTCAGTAAGAAGCTTCAGTAAAAAATTTCTCCAAGTCAACTTCTTCCAAAACGGATGCCTTAGGCATCAAACTTTCGTCAAAGCTATTGCTGTGACTTCTGAAAAAAAGGCCTTAGGCATCAAACTTTAGTCAAAAACTTTGGTCAAACAACTTGGCTGCTATGTGTTTGGTTGTTAATAATGCTGAAAAGTAGAACACGGGGTTTGACTACTTTTTGGATTTGGAAAATTGAAGGAGTTCAAAAGTATGTCTAGGAGAAAAATTTTACTTTCAAAACGAAGACTTTCAGTAAGAAGCTTCAGTAAAAAATTTCTCCAAGCCAACTTCTTCCAAAACGGATGCCTTAGGCATCAAACTTTAGTCAAAACTATTGCTGTGACTTCTGAAAAAAAGGCCTTAGGCATCAATCTTTAGTCAACAACTTTGGTCAAACAACTTGGCTGCTATGTGTTTGGTTGTGAATAATGCCGAAAAGTAGAACACGGGGTTTGACTACTTTTTGGATTTGGAAAATTGAAGGAGTTCAAAAGTATGTCTAGGAGAAAAATTTTACTTTCAAAACGAAGACTTTCAGTAAGAAGCTTCAGTAAAAAATTTCTCCAAGCCAACTTCTTCCAAAACGGATGCCTTAGGCATCAAACTTTAGTCAAAACTATTGCTGTGACTTCTGAAAAAAAGGCCTTAGGCATCAATCTTTAGTCAACAACTTTGGTCAAACAACTTGGCTGCTATGTGTTTGGTTGTGAATAATGCTGAAAAGTAGAACACGGGGTTTGACTACTTTTTGGATTTGGAAAATTGAAGGAGTTCAAAAGTATGTGTAGGAGAAAAATTTTACTTTCAAAACGAAGACTTTCAGTAAGAAGCTTCAGTAAAAACTTTCTCCAAGCCAACTTCTTCCAAAACGGATGCCTGAGACATCAAACTTTAGTCAAAGCTTTGGCTTTCGAAACGGAGCCTTTAGACATCAAACTTTTGATGCAAAAGTTGAAGGGGAAGCATTCAAATGTAGAAATTGAAAATATTTTCAACTTGGACTTCAAAACACTTTTGAAGCACAAACCCACATCTTTCAAACACCAATAACCCCAAATGTGCGTGTTTTCAAGACCGAAACAAACAGCAAAGTTTGTCGGATGCACTTGAGTTGCCTGTGGGATATTTAAATGTTGAGAAGCAAAACATTAAACATTAAAAACTGCATCATTGCGCAGCAAAAACATAAAAAAATGTTAAAAGAATTTCTATAGCTTCTGCTTGCACTCAGTGTAAACACTAAGCTACACTCAAGTTTAACCCTTTGCACTCCGTTGTCGCCGCATTTGCGACAAAATTTGATCATCAAACACATTGTGACGCAAACATAAACACTTTTGATTATCTAAGAATCAAGAGCGCTGAGTGAGATAACAATCGTGTCGCAAATGCGGCGACAACGGAGTGCAAAGGGTTAAGCTAAGTTTTTAAACACTTTTTATAATCATTCAAGAAATAAAGTAAGCACAGTTTGAAAGAACCAAATATCAGTTTGATTCTTTGAAAACCGTTAGAAAAATAAAGTTTGTAGGCATTGTGGCAGCCAGAAATTGTTATATATGAACTGGGTTTCATCGATTGGACTTTCATACAGCGAAAAAACTTAAAAACTTTGTTCCCACTTAAGTACTGAACGTCGTAGCTTCAAGTTTTAAGAGAAATTCTTGTAGCATTTTGAAACCATAGACAAAAGTATGTAGTAAAGTTTATTACTACTTATGCAAAGCAAAACTTTTAGCTTTCATATTTGGAATCATAAACAAATGGAAAAATTTTTAAGAGCTCAAAAACTTTACTGAATTAAGCTTTTTCTGTAGTTGTTTTGTTTTTTTGTATTCATATTTAGATAGGCACATTTTAATTAAATTTTCAATGCAGAATTTTCATAAATTTCGCTTTAGCCAATGAAATTCGCGTTTGAAGAAAAAATTGTAGCATATTTTTAATGTTCATTTCAGGGATTGTTAGATTTGTTTTTTGTTGTATTGTGAACACGTTTTCTTAGCTTAATTATAGTTTTAGTTCATTTGTTTTTAGTATTAATAATGTTTTTATGTTTGTGGTTTGAGAAAATAACTTTAAAAAGGGGAGTTATCATTTACGTCAAGATATTTACTACATTTGAAAAAAACTTTATTAACCCTAGTGTGTGTGCTGAAAAATAACTCTCTTACCCATGTGATGGGGTACCCCAGTAGAAATTGTATGAAAATGTCTCACTTTTTGTTCGCACTGTAAGACATTTTGCTGTCTTTCGACAGGTTGAAAAAATTTTTACGTTTTATATGTTTCGATAACGATGCTAGCCGACCTTTACGAGCCCACACAAATAAAGCGGCTGCCATTTTTTGTTGATAAAAAAAGAATTTTTGGAGTTGTCATGAAGTTTCACCTTTCTAGGTTATCCGCAAGTATATAAAATTTCAGTATCAAAGTGATTTGGGTACCCGGGTACCCCATCACACACATAAGGGTTAAAAATTATTGACAAAGAAAGCTTCTAGTGGTGAGTATAGAGTGTACTAAAACTTATTAAGTACTTTAAGGTTCAGAATACAGTGTGATCTAACTCAGGTACAGAACTTGAATGAGTTTAGTACTAAAAATTATTTTTCAATATGAAAAATTTGTTGAATATTAAACAAAATGCCAAGAAAAAAATACAAAAAAAGTTTGGTGTTAAAAACTTACAATGAACATTAATATTCAAGTTTTAGCATCAAACAGTTTGGTACTAAAACTCTTGATAGTAAAAAGTTGTGTGCTAAAATGTGTAACACAAAAACTTTTGTTATAAAGAATTTAGTTCCAAGCAGTTTGGGGTCCAAAAATGTTTAAAAAAGGTGTACTAAACATATTGTTCTAAAAGTTTACTCAAACTTTTGCTCGCAAAAGTTGCTAAAAAGTTTGTTCCAGAACAATTGTACTAAACTGATGGTTGTAAACGTTTAGTACAACAATTTAAAACTGAAATTGTATGGTTTTAACTTTGGTATTTGAAACTTTAGTACTAAACTTTTGCATATGCAAAGTTTGGTGCTAAATTTTTAGTACAAAGCCTTTGCAAATGTAAAGCTTGGTGCTAAATTTTTAGTACTAATCAGTTTAAACAGAGTTGAAATTGTTAATTGATTGAAATTAATTAAACAAAATGCAATTTAAATTAAATTAAAATGTAATTCAAATTCAATTACATTTTTATTGAATTTGAAAACACTTTAAATTTAATTATAAATGTAATTTTAAGGAATAAGTTTTAAGGTTTTTAAAACATTTTACTTCATAAATAATTTTAAATTAATTAGATTATTTTAATTATTTAACTAATTGATTGGTTAATTAATTAATTAATTACAAGTAAATTGTGTATTAATTGATTGGTTAATTAATTAATTAAAATTATTATTAATTTTAATTAATTTATTAATTTTAATTAATTAATTAATTAATTAATTTAATTAAAATTAATTATTTAATTAATTAATTAATTAAAATTAATTAATTAAAATTAATTAAAAATTTAAATAAAAATTTGAACAAAACTCAATTTAATTATAATCTAAAATTTTAACATGAAATTACATGACTTATTAATTTTTAGTACTCTTTCTCTGCTCCACTGAAACAAGTTTTGTTTAAGAAAACTTTAAGTCAAAAACTCAATAATAACAAATCGACTTTTTCTATGTTTGGGTTTGTTGTTCATTGTTTGTCTTAAAATCGTATGACAGGGTTACCAAACGTATTCATTTTGTTATTATCTCAACACAAATTTACATCTAAAGGATCGGTTGAATTATATACGTATTTATGTATGTAGACATCTAGTACAATGTTTGCTTCTCTAAGTTCAATAAGTTTTTGATTTTATTCTCGCTAGTAAAAAGGGTGGGATCAGGGTTGCCTTTTTGTGGTTTACGTTTTCGCAGTACTAGTTAATAGTAGTAGTTCTGTTAGCAATAGGTAGCTATGCTGGTAGTTGTTGTTGTTGTTGTTTGTGGTAGTAGTAGTTAAAGCGGCATTTTTCTGTATGCTTTATGGATTTCGTTTGAGGATTTGTTGGGTGCCTGAACATTTGTTTACTATTTGTTTAGTTGTTCAACTGTTGCTGGTTTCGGATGGCAGGTGATGGTGATGCAAAAATTTAGGCATATTCAAAATTATAATATACATCAAGTTAAAGTTTAATTAAAATAGCATAAACCAAAAATGCAAAAAGTGTGCAAATTAGCTAAAATTGTATAATACAAACATAAATGCCGAAGCAAATGTGAGCAAAAATTTGGGAAAACTAAAAAGCAAGCAACTGTGTAAAGATAGCAAAACAAGTCGAAAAAAAGTGTGTTGCAAAAATTGTTTTACAAAAAAATCGAATATCAAAAATGGCAATGGCAATGAACTGCACAAATTAGTACTTATGTTGTTGTTGTTTTAACTTTCTAGCTTTACTATTAAGTACACTGTTGAGTAATTTGTTTGAGTGCAGCAAAATTGTTGGGATTATTTATTTGGCTTAAATGTTGCAAGTAATTTAACTCTCAGCGGTAACTTTGCACAGACATCCTGTGATTCAACGCTCGGTGTTCATTTGGTTTGGTAATTTTTTGTTCTGTGTGTACTTGAGAGTTTGAAGTACAAACGTTTTGCATTGAATTGTTTATGTTTGAAAACAAATTTAAGCTTAAATCGAAATGATTTTAAATTGTAAACTTAAAGCGAAATACAGTTACATGGCAAATATCAGTAAGAAACGTGTTGGTAGCCTTACAGGTAGCGACTGCTGCTGTTGTTGCTGTTGCCGCTATCTCTCTCTCTCTTCCTTGCTCTCCCTTGAACACTTCTTTCATGACAATTCGGGCGACGCTAATCGACGCCTCGCTTGTTCGCCGACTGTCTCATTGTAGACGTCGCGTCAATGTTTCGTAGTAGAATTGCCAAAATTTGCCATGGAACCACATGAACAGCGCTACGATTTGTATTAAAATTGGTCGCTGGAGTATTTCTTGCAGTGTACGTCGCTTGATTTTTCGCAACAATTCATGCGCTCTGGACTGGGACACGTACAGATGTTGGTTGTAATTCAAATTGTAATTGTAGTAGTAATAATTGTTGTTAATGTTTTTGTTCTTGTAGAAATCATTACCACACAATGTTACATTGTCGTCATTGTCATCATCATCATCCTCATCATCATCGTAGTCGTCGTCATTGTCATCATTGTCATCGAATTCATTATTTGCGGGTTCTTCGTCTTTTTGTTGTTGTTGATGGTCGGCTGCTGCTGGATCTAGGGAATCATTATTAATTTCAATTGTTGAATCTTCATAAACGTTGCTGCTGCATTTGTTGCCTTTGCTGCTCTCGTTGTTGTTAGCATTTGATTGTGGCTGTAGTTGTTGTTCGGATTTTAATGCTTGTTTGCTATGGGTTTTGCGTTTCTTTCTTTGATTATTGCTGCCACTGTTGGCGTTGCAATTGTTCTTAGCATTGTTGTTGTTGGTTGTTATATTGTTATTGTTGTTGTAGTAGTAAATGGGATATTTATGTATATTATGGTATTTTTGTGGTTTGCGATAATATTACATAAGAACGCATTTGCCCTTTTCGGCCCACGGATTGTTCTTTTTATCCGGGGCATTAATTAATGGATCATTCTTTTCGTTCTCCTCAATGAAGGAGCGCATTCTGCAAATACATAGAAACAAAGAAAGAAGAAGCACTTAAGTATTTGAATGTTTTTGTTAAATAAAATTCATTATTATTTATATTTATATAGGTATACATTTATTTCGCATGTTTATGGAATATTTGTAATTCTTATAAGAATTTTTCTGCACTTTCCTAAACCGTGCTAAAAATTATATAAAAAAAATTATATAACAAATATATAAATTATTTAAAAATTATATATAATTTTTTTGGATGGTTTTGTTAAACAAAATTCATTATTATATATATTTATATATTTATTTCGCAGTTGTATGGAAAATTTATAATTTTTATAAGCATTTATAATTATTATTATCATAAAAAAATATATTAAAAAATTATGTAAAAAATGTTATAAAAAAATATATAAATTATATAAAAATTATATATTTAAATAATTTTTCTATACAAATTTGCCACATCTCCACTTCAATAGGCTCTTGATATTCGTGAGGTCTTTGTTTTATAGAGAGAAGTACAGGGTAGGCCATTTAAAGTGGAAGGCCATTCTTGTTTTTGAAAAAAAAGAGGAAACAAAATGTTTTTTTTTGTTTTCATCTCGATATTCATTTATTTTGGTCCAAGGAGAAATTTTCTAGTTAGTTTTTGAAAATGAATTCGCGTAAATGGCCACCATTAGCTTTGGCCGCAAAATGTGCCCTTTTTTCGGCATTTTCCATCACTTTTGCCAGTGTATCGGCCGATGTGGCTCTTATTTCGCGGCGTATGTTGGCTCTGAGTTGAGCTAGTGTCCTTGGCTTGTTGGTGTATACCTTGGACTTCAAGTAGCCCCATAAAAAAAAGTCTGGCGGCGTCAAATCGGGTGATCTCGGTGGCCACTCATAATCGAGAAGTTATTTTGAATGTAAAGCTGAACAATTTCAGCACGTTCTTTTGGAGTGTACTGTTCCATGGTATAAATTGTCTTGGAATGACGCTTCCAACGCGCTATGTCATTAGTCGATCTGACAGCTCTGTCAAAAGTTATAGGGTTACCAGATGCTTCCACTTCCAATGGCCTACCCTGTATTAAGCTTTTTAAATCGTGAACTAACAAAGTTAGAAGGACGAAATTCAAGAATGGGAAAGTGTACATATTATTCCTCAAGATATATTTTTTCAAATAAAAATATTGGAAATTTCCAAGGATATTCAAGGACGAAATTTTAAAAGGACATTTTCAATACCTCTTTGTCCTTTTGAACCAAAACATTAAATTTTCTAAGATTCTAACGATTTTTCTCTTTCATTTGATACCCATATTGTTATTCTGTTATTCATACAGTGCGCTCAATTTTTAAACTAATTTTTGGAAATAAACATGTCCTTGAAAATTTATTGCTTTTTAAAAAAAAATCCTGACATCAGAGAGAAAAACTAAAAACACAGTTTTACTACACTTGAGACCCTAGTTTCGTAAAAACAGTCGTGTCTGGGCATAGTGAACCCCCTATATAGTGAACACCTCGATATAGTGAACACCCAAATTTTGACATCGAGCCTCTAAATATAGAAAACCATTTTCAAGCAAAACACAAAAAGCGTATTTTGAGCAAATAAAACGAGTTTTTGAACAAAAATGTAAACCTTGATATAGTGAACAACCTCAATACAGTGAACAGGCCTTCCAATAATTAGTTCACTATATCCAGACTCCACTGTATATAAAATTTTGCAATTGTAAAATTTGTTGCCGTACGGTATTAGTCATGCCATTTCATAGATATTTTTTAAGCTCAATGAATATTTTCCCAATACGACAACAAATGCCAGGAAAATACAAAAATTTTAACTATTATTTTTTTACTTTGCAACGCAAAAAAAAATCGTGTGTCTCACTCTAAACAAGAACAGGTTACCTAAGAAACCACAGGTACAATTTTAAACCAATCAAATGAAAAATGATGCAGTTATTCTGCATAACGTTTTTTAAAACATAGGTTAGGTTAGGTTAGGTTAGGTTAGGTTAGGTTAAGCTGGTTGGCCGAATTGGCTACTTATGGATCCAGTTGCCTCCTTAGAGGCACCAGATGGAGTTCCTTAAGCGTTGAATAGAATTGATTAGGGTAAACTGCACTGAGACCAGGATTGATCTATTGTGCCCTTAAGCGTTAAATGCTGGCGGAGTAATGATTGCTTAGATTGCCTGTGTTTTTTGCGAATGTGGGCAGTGATGTTATAAGTATGGGCACCTCACCCAACCCAAGGAAATACGAGGCTCCCCGACATGTAAGGCGAAATCTGGCTGAAACAGTGGGAGCGCCAACAATTTAAAAAAACAATTTAAAAAACTCGAACATTCCGGGAAAAATCCCTTGGCACTACACTCATCTACTGAGGTCCTCTATCGAATGAAATGGGTTTGACCTTGTCCCTTTTTTCAGTGTTGCACAGTGTTATTTAGGCTTTTCATCCCAAGCAGGCCTACAGACACTTTAGGGTTTGGGTTGGGTAGGAGGAGTGTAACAACTTTTTTTCATAATTTTCTTTTATTTTCGCAAAGAATACATTAACAGCTACTTACCAATAATTTTTTTAGGTTTTTTGAGGCTCTCAATTTATTTAAAAAATTGTTTGTTTCTCACACAACTTCAAAAATAATTATTTGCTTACTTTCTCACAAAACTTCAACTTTGCCTTACAATTACTGCCGTTGTGCATGTGGCAGCGTTATCTGACTACATTTATCTGATTTACAATGGATATTCCCTTTCCATACGTGTAAAATCAGCTAGAAAAATCAAAAGGTGTAATTTACAGAATTTTTTTAAGCTTAGAATGTCTACAAGCCTTCTTGGAAACTAGAGGGTTAACTCAGAAGCTTAAACTGACTTTATGTGAGATCTTTATCTGAATGTCTATGGGTGTCTTCAGCCTATTTTATATTCTTTCGGAGCAGCCACTCTTGCCTACCAAACTACTCACCTTTGCAGACCTAAATGATAGGACTATTTACAGTCAATTAAATTTTGATGCGTGGAATGGCTATGAGGGGAGCCAAGAAAGTGAACCCTAGAAGATATCTTTGTTAGGAACTGAAATTATTTTTAGAAACTTAAATTATTCTACGGCCTGTTGAGTTCCCTACAACGACTCTTGTCTAACTACCTATACACCTTAGGGGATCCAGCCCATAGAACTGTTTAGAGTCAAGTTAGCTTAATTCAGAAGCTTGTACTGGCTTTCTGATGAGATCTGAGTCTGAATTTCCATAATAAAACTATAGAAGATGTACCTAGGAGCTACCGCTTCCAACCTACCAGCCTAACCTAACTACTACGCAATACCGGCTTAAGTAATATACTTAGTCTACTTCGAGAATGATTTTCCATGAATTCAAGATTATTATTAATGGAGAAAGTTCAATACGGCCTAAGAGATCTAATGTACCTATTGAGTTTCGTACTCCATAGTCATTCTCCATTAGTTGCTTACAAATTTCATTGAATTCAGTATGTATCGAATTGCATTGTATGAAGTCTTTCGATTACCAAACATTGCTTACGAGTTTTCATTTACCCAAAACAATTCGCAATGTCTCACTGTGTATTTCTCTCTTCCAAATAATAAACTACGTTTACAGTTCAAACTACGGAAATCCTCATCTAATCCTTGACTTAAGTACAAGTTAGCTGGCCGTATCTCCTCTGCGGCATATTAGCTGCTTATCTATGGTCGAACCATAAGCGGCTTGAGGTCGGAACTCGAGCATATAAATTGCTGTAGTTGCGCATAAAAATTGATAATCCAAAAAGTGATGGCCCATGCAGACACACGTTTCGGCATTAGAGAATAAGTAATAAGGCTAAGTGGCAGTTGAGGTTGAAGCGGCACACGTGCATGTCTGGCACGTGACGCAGTGCACAGAGGACAACAGAGAACAGAGACTAGAGAAATAAAGAAAGAGAAATGAGAAGAAAAATGAAGAACGAACAAAACATTGGCACTCAGTAAAGAGACCATACACAGTAATTGCAAATTGACAGGCGGCATTGGTGAATCTTGACATTTTCATGATGCTTGAACGGGCATTCGAGCAAACAAAACACTGAGCTGAGCTGATAACGTTGCAGACGGCACCCAAGTCAATGCACTCAAGTGGGAATATGTGTGCGAGTACGAACACAAATCTTGAGGCGTGTGGAGGGGAGAATTGGCTGACTGTATGATGTGGCAATGCTGGCCACGTGCTGCTTTGGTTTGTTGAGTAGGCAAACGATTTCGAGAGGATGGAATTGAAAAATCACATTGAGTAGAAGAATTGCAAAATTTGCATTTCGTTTTGTGCGCTAAGGAAAAAAAAGAAGACCAATCAAAGAACGGTTTTAAAGTATTACGAAAAATCCAAAATAATGCAACAAAGTTCTGGCTGATTTATGTTACAGCCCACAAACTGAAAGCAAACAGATGAAAAAATGCTAAGACAAACGCGTATGAGAGGCAAAAAAAAAAAAAATAAAATAAAATTGATTGGCAGAAACACTTGAAGTATGGGTGTGTACAAAAATCTTGTACGAATAATGGCTGAAAATTCGTGGCAACTTGAAGAGCTAAAGCAAAGTAAAACAAAAAAAAAACAACGGGAACAATTCCAAGAAGCTGCTGCAAGCACGCTGAGATTAGCATAAAGCCGTTTGAATGGAATTTGGTTGTTTGTTTGTTTGTGTTTAGTGGTGTGTGTTGCTGGCATATTTCTTGTTGTTATTCTTTTTTTGGGCACCATGGGTTACATGGAAAATACAAAATTGAGCTTTTGCCGCTAACAACTGTGTGAAGTGTGTTCAAGTTAGTAGTAACCAGTGTATGTGGTTCTTTAGAAAGAACACATTCTACGAGCTTATAAGGGTTTTTAATAGTCAGATATGTCTCTGTGATGCTCAAAAGGAAACAAAGACGGTTGGCTAGTCAAAGTCATTATGAAATTTGCATATTTCTAATTAAGATTGACTCAGAAACTTTGTTCACTGTGGATTCGATGCGCTGACAATGTTCTGTTCGCTCTGACAAAATATAAATTCATAAGACAAACATTTGAGAAGAGAGAATTTCTAAACAATTGACTTGAGCCAACTAATTTAGCCTTTTTCCTGCGTTGGTCTCACTTTCCGCCCGTTCTTCCATTCATTTGTCCTCCACCTAACAGTTACACTTGATTCAGTTCAAAGTAAAATTTCACTCTCACATAAGTAGTGTTCAATGTTTTCGATTTCACTCATCACTAACCAAAACTTCCCTTACAAATCTACAGTTATTTAAATTTATTTATTTCTTCTTCCTGTTTGTGCTTTTTTCCTTTCAGCCAAACAACTTAACACGCGCTGCATCTACAAATATTTCCATCTAATGTCTACACTCACTGCTCCGCCCTGTGGATTTCTTGCACCATTTTTCTGCCGGTTATGCATTGCAATCCCTTTCAATGATATTTCCCGCCACACACTCACACATATAGTAAATACTATAAATTTGTGTACACATACTCGAACTCGTGTATGCATCGATAGTCGCCCTACGGTCATAAAAACGTCTTGTATTGCTGTTGTTGTTGGTTTAGGTTTGTTTGTACTTCAACGTGTTCTAGCATTTCATGCTTAGTACAGAAAATATACAATTTTTATTTATTTTCTTTGCAGATACTTCATAACAGACGAGCCAGACATCCAGTCAGCGAACAGAAAGTGTTCAATATTTCCGCACTTTCTGTAATTTATGCTTAAAGCTGCGGCGGCAATTGGTGTTGTTGTTGTTTTGGCACCAAATCGAACAGCACATGTTCGTTAAATTTGGTAAATATGACACAAGCACATTCAATCGCACCCACACACACACAGATACGCATATAAATTTGAATATTTATATGATTACTTTGAATGAGAAGGGATTTGAGTTTGAGCAGCGAAGCATAAGAAAAACATATAGGAACAAAACTAGTCTGAGTCTAGTCTGAGTCTAGTCTAAGTCTAGTCTAAGTCTAGTCTAAGTCTAGTCTGAGTCTAGTCTGAGTCTAGTCTGAGTCTAGTCTGAGTCTAGTCTGAGTCTAGTCTGAGTCTAGTCTGAGTCTAGTCTAGTCTAGTCTGAGTGTAGTCTAGTTCTAGTTTGAGTCTAGTTACAGTCTGGTTCTTTCACGCGTTTTTTCGAACAAACACTGCTTCAATCTTACAAAGATTTAAATTTTCAGTAATTTGTTTAGACGCTAACTCACAAATATTATATGTTTTTAATACTGAAAACAAAAGAAAACATCTGCTTGATCTCCATTTCAAATTCTATTTGCTCACTTTGTGCTCTATTCATTTCTATTGAGTTTGTCCCATCACAAAATAGCTCAAAAAATTGCTTTACAGTTCAGCAGAGGTGTTGTCCTCCTTCGGTCGTGTACGCATTTCGAACATTTTCAAATCAGCCAACATGCCCTTGGGGAGTGGCAAAATCAGAGGATTTGCATTTGTTATGCTTTTGTAACACTTGCTACATGTGCAGCTTAAATTCAGCCAAGACGGAAGGAAATCGAAAGCCGGATATCGAAGCAGACACATGTTTTGTTCCATAACTGACACCACACTGTGTGTGGGTGTGTGTATTTTTTGTGTATGAACTCATATAAGCACAGCGCCACCACAACCTTTCCACATGTGACAACAACGATTTTAATTTTAACCTTAACCCCCTAAAGGCCAACACAAAACATGCGCCAGCAAAGCCAAGGCACAAGCAAATGCTTATTTTAAAATACAATAACAAATGTACAAAAGAGCAGCGAAAATAAACAGACACGTATGAAAACTGACAGACAGTCAGACTGACAACAAAGGCAAATTGCTGGCAAGGGCCAGCGGCGCGGGTAGCGCCAATAAAAATAACCGTAGTAGCTGGATTCAGGTTGCGTTGTAAAATTGAGAAGGAGTAGTCGAAGTTTTAGACTCGAGTTAAATTGCAGTTAGGGGGGGGGGCGGCAAAGGCAGCAATGGAAATAGGTGGAGGGGGTAGAGGCATGGAGGATGAAGTGGTGAGAATGAGTTGCATGAGGTTAGGCCACAATTGCCTGGCAAACCGCAAAGCAACCGAAGAAGGCAGAATGATGTTGCGTATACGCCGTGTGGCACATTCAGCGTGCATTCACTTGCGTTTATACACAATACACTATTGTGTATGTTTGTGTGGTGGGGAGTATATTAAAATGGTATGAAAATGTGCCAAGTTCGCTATGGCGCAGCGGCAGCTACCACAAAAGTGACTGACAATTGTAATTGAGACAAATGATTTGAAGTAATTTGCTGTGCCTGGAAAATTTGCTGTTCCGTTACTGGATTTATTTGCCACAAGCACTTACAAAACCACACACACATACATATACAAACACATATGCCATAATATCTGCCAGAGTGTGCCTGAGTTAAAAATAAAACCACAATTTCCGGGCGTAATTGTCTGAGACACGTATTTGATTTCATTTGTGGCCTACACAATGCCACACCAGCTCAGGTTGAAGACGCGCGAGGCGAGTTTTTAAATAACCTTGACTGACGAGTGGTAATTTGTGCAGCCCTTGTGTCAAACACAGTCGCGCACAAAGTAGAACAGGTGCGTGGTTGGGCGTTGCAAAACAGTGGTACCATTTACTCTTTCGAGTCCTTCTTCTTCTTTTTTACTGGCACTTTCAAGTATTTCACAAATTAAGCGCTGTGCAATTCTACATTGTGTGTCATTCTTTGTTTGACGTATCATTTATTTCAAGGGCAAACAGTCTGCGGCCCTGCACGTAAACAGCGTTTAAATTATGCATTTATGCTGAATTTTTCATTCACTTTTCTGTGTAAATATGCCGTCCACGTGCGGACGTGGTATTTGAACTTAGACGATGGGACAGAACACATACACACACAAGAACCAAGGCGCAGGAAGATGCCACATGGCGGGGCTGCAAGTGTGTTTTGCTTAGTTCGTGCCACTTGTCTGAGTATATAAAAGTGGGTACGCAGAGAATGTGAGGCAAAAATGCATAACTTTACATTTGATTATAATTTGTGTTCAAATTTTTGGGTTTTAATATACGAAAATTATGTAAAGTAGGAATTTTTTTTAGTTTAAGGAAAAGCCTATCTAATCTAAGCTAAACGTGAACGCATTAAACCTACTGATTTGATTTTTAACATTTTTAAGAATATTTTTAATTGTCAAAATTTGTTTGGAATCAATAGAACAATGAATTGAAAACTTGAACTTACTTCTATAATCAAGACAAAAAACAATAAAAAATACATTTAGGGACTTTTCAGAAGACTGAAAAATATAGATGGAAATTTTTACAATATTTAAAAGCCTTCATTATTTTTATAATGTTTTGTGAACTTAGTAGTAAGTAGATTTGGTCAGGTTAGGTGAACAGGTTATGAAAATGTACAGAAAATGTACAGAATTGTTAGGGGAATTTATGTTTTTATTTGTTAGGATTCTAATTTTAATTTTTTGGACAATTTTACTGTCTCAAGGTTGCAATGAAAAACATATAAGCGGCAAATCCAGAAGAATATACTTAATAAACATATTTTTTCAGAGGTGGTAAATGAGCAGCTTCAAAAGATGTATGGAAATAAAATACTACTTCCATGTATATTTAAATATATTAAACTGTGATAAGTGATGTTTCAAGGCTCCAGCTAGATTTTAATAGGTTATTTATGATATATGTAAAGTTATAAGTTTAGTTTTTAAAGATCATTTAGATGAGTTTTTTAACCTTCGGACTTCAAACATCACAGCACGTTGCAACTCACCACATCATTTAACTATGCTCCGAGTAAAACACATCACATCACTCAACTATGCTTTAAGTACATCACATCACATCACATCACATCACATCACATCACATCAAATCACTTAACTATGCTTTAAGTGCATCACATTATATAACAGTGCATTACATTATATCCCTCTTTGCTAACTATGCTCTAAGTATCACATCATATCACATCACATCACATCCCATTACATCATATCACATCATATCATATCACATCATATTAATCACATTATATCACATTATATCACATCATGTTAATCAGATCATATCACATTATATCACATTACATCACTTAATTGTACTCCAAGTACATCACATCACATCACATCACATCACATCCCATTATATCATATGACATCATATCACAATACATCACATGACATCACTTTACTCAACTATGCTCTAAGTATATCACATCACATCTCATCACATCACATCACATCACATCACATCACATCACATTACATCACATCACATCACATCACATCACATCACATCACATCACATCACATCACATCACATTACATCATATCACATCATATCATATCATATCACATCATATTAATCACATTATATCACATCATGTTAATCAGATCATATCACATTATATCACATTACATCACTTAATTGTACTCCAAGTACATCACATCACATCACATCACATCACATCACATCATATCATATGACATCATATCACCATATCATATCATATGACATCATATCAGAAAATCACATTACATCACGTAATTGTTCTGTAAGTACATCACATCACATCACATCACATCTCATCGCATCACATCCACCACATCATATTGATCACATCATATCACATTATTTCACATCATATCACATCATATTAATCACATCGTATCACATTATATCACATTACATCACTTAATTTTACTCCAAGTACATCACATCACATCATATCATATCACATCATATCATATCACATCATATCACAACTAGGCTCTAAGAAAATCACATTACATCACCTAATTGTACTGTGAGTACATCACATCACATCACATCACATCACATCACATCACATCATATCATATCACATCATATCATATCACATAATATCACAACTAGGCTCAAAGAAAATCACATTACATCACCTAATTGTACTGTGAGTACATCACATCACATAACATCACATCACATCACATCGCAATACATCATCTCACCTCAACTCAAATTGACTCATTTCAAGTCGCCTCACTTATCCACTCAATGACTCACAATCCGTTCGTTCAATCAGCCACTCTTCGACCCACTTCCGCTCCACCTCTCAATAATAAACATTTCACATCATATAAAAAAATAATAATTCAAATGACAACTCATACATTTTATGTAGATGTCCACATAATTTTTATCGTTGTGGCTATTTATACACAATTTTGTTGCCTCGTAATATTATATTGAAAATTAAATTGTCATACGCTGCGTATACGTAACCTTGAATTACAGACGTTCATGCGTCATGACTGGCTTAAACTTTTCACTTGACTTTTCGTTCATCTTTTCTTTTACTTTCACTTTTAACAACTTTTGCTTTTCCTACGACTGCAACTGAAACATTTCAACTGTCATCGGACAGCAACTCGAAGTCAGTTACTGTCAACTGTGCAAAATTATTGACATTTTTATTGTCAGCACATTTGCGTTGCTAAAAAAAATACACAAAGCCAACGAAGAATAAAAAATATAATATAAATTTTTCAGACAAGCACAGACATTGCACTTGGCCTTGGCTTTTTGAGGCTATTTAAGGCTTAGTCAACAAAAATAGCCCGATAGGAAAATGTAAATGTATTTTGGTTTGTGTGCTGTGCTCGCTTGCATCGATTATTTAGTGTTTTATATTGAGCTGAAAATATTGTAAAAATATGCAAAGTCCTTTTACTACATACAGGGGCGCCACAGTGGGGGTTCGGGGGTTCAAGACCACAAATTACAAAAATTACTGTTGCAAAATATGATTTCAAATTGAATTGAGCTCAAAACTTACTCCCTTCAAAAATGAATCCTTTGAGCGCCACTGACTATATTTCTAATCCTTATCTTTGTTTTTGTAAATAATGCTCTAAGCACTAGAACACAATGACAAACGCAAATTTATGTTTGTCTTGCCGCGAGCGATGTGAGCATGCGATGACTGTGGGGTGTAATATGATTATAGGTCGAGCAACGGGAATATGGGGAATTGGAAATGTTATTTATCGACTCCTCCTACTTTGCTAGTAGGTCGAGAATGCTATTGCCTGTTTATATATACCTATAAGTATTCAATATTTAGTTTTATATGTATGGCTCCATATGGCTCAATGGGTCGCAATTCAAAACGTTTGGGAGTTGATGTAAGCAATCTTTCAGCTTGAGAGAAGATATAGCTTTGGAAAGGTGTTACCTACTCCAATAGAGAGTTTTCTACAGATGCCAAACAGCCGGTTGGCAACTGTTTCTTTGACTTTGCCTTTTCAGCACAGACAGACAGAAGTTGTGAAGGAGAAATTTGACGACAGAAAAGCGGCAGTTATTTTTTCTCAGTCTACGGTAACCAGCCAACCACTTTGTATGAGGTCGGGGTCAACATTTGTGACGCCATTGCCGAAATAACGCGGCACATATGAGACCGAATCATGAAGCGAACCCATCGCTTGGAGCACTGTCAGTGAAGCCAAGCCGACCTTTTTCGTGATGTGCTCTTCCATACATAACGAAATGAAAGTAACTTTAAAAATAAGGACAGAATTAATTTGATATCTCGTTTTAATCTGGTCATCCTTTACGTGATAACATGTAGCAGCCTTTTAGATCGAAACATATATTAACATTTAATTTAAAATTAAAAAAAATATTAACTTTGCTGTACGATTAAATGTTAGCTTCACTTGAGCTCAAAGAGAAAATTTCCTTATTAAAATTTAAAAAATGCTTTGCGTAGCTACAGGCGTCTTGTGTAACTGGAATGATCCATTAAAAGATCATTTCTATAACTCGTGAATAAATTTCCATTTGTTATCGCTAAGAACTCAGAAGGGATTTGTCCATTTCCTTAACAAATTACACCTTCCTTCCTTCCTTTCTACCTACCAATTGAATATCCAACGCAGTTTTACTATAAATAACCTAAGCACACTTTTAGGCTTGCAACAGCATTGAGTTCTAATTTAATTACCATCTCAACTAATTAATGAGCTATTAGTTAATTTTGCAAGTTTCCACTCAGCCCCAACGCCAACTCACTGCTACAAAATTTTACACGCATAGCTTTGTATTTCTTTGTGATAACTTTTGTTTTAATATTTTTGTCTACTTTTAGGCTGACAGCTAATTACATAAAATTTCTTATAGCTGCAACACAGAATATCAAAACTGGGTCGGAGATTGGCGTCAATGTGGGACAGCGGAAACATGTCGTTAAAATGTGAAATTCAAACTTGGCAAATTATATTTTCACTTTTTTTTTACTTTTTTTACTTTTTTACTTTTTTTTGCCTAGCGACTGTCAGAAAAAAACTGCAAAGTTTTCCCATGACACATTAAAATGTGCCCACACACACACACACACACACACAAACAAACATACAAGAAAAAATATGTAACTACACGCAAAGACCGATGAGGAACAACTTGCAGCTGCCACCGCGCATGAAAAGCAGACAGACAGAAAGTGAAAGCAACTGACACACAACGTGCCACGCTCATCACAAGCACTGACTGGTAGATGGATGAGGGCGAGCATGATACATGCGGCAACAAGACTGGACCAACGCACCGACAGACAGACGGACAGAAATACAAACAGACATATGCGGCAAATGCTCGCTTGGCTGCCGCAATGACAAAGTTTTTTAATGAATACGCAAAGTCATCAGCGGCAGTGGTGACAATGATAAAAGCAACAACAACGTTGTCATAAGCAGTGCCTCGAAATGGTAAGAATGCCACCAAAAAACAAAAAACAGCAAGAACAAAAAAAAAATAACACACAACCAGTAAATGTCTTGTTTGTGTGAATGTTGCAATGTGTAGCTACACATGCTGAAATATTGGCAGAGCTTATATGAACATATACATGTACATATACACACACACACACATGACTCAGGCACATATGTATAGAAGCAGTCGAGCGCTTATCAAGTGGCTTAATTAAATTTTTTTTTGTTAGTTTCATTCGTCGGTGTTGGTGTGTTTTTGTCATTGCTGTTGGTCACTTGTGGTGTGTTGGTGTAGTTGTTTGCCATTTAAGTGCCTCTTACGGCCAGGATTTGCCTTAATAATACACACACAATCATGTTTGTTTGATTGTGACTGTGTGTGTGTGTTGGTGTGTATCTATGACAACATTTAATGCGTCACTGCAGCTGACTGCTAGCGACTGTTAGTTGACACATTTCACTGTTCGCTGCTTCCTTGTTTTGAAAGTTTTTGGTCAACAGACTTTTTCGTTGTTTCGTTTGACTATCCTTTTTGTATTACATGATGTATCGTTGACGCTTTGGTCATCTAGCAGAGAGATTTAATTAATGTGTGATAAAGATTTTTTGTTCATTTTGGTTTGATTTTTAAGGACACGCCTGGACTAATGTTGGTAGCTGTCAGTGAGTATGTGGAGCAGCTGTGATTTTTAATAAAAAACTTTTCACGACTTATATGTCAGGTGGGTGTAGCTTATGAGCCGAAATCATATATGTAGTACTTCTATATTGGCACTAAGCTCAAGGTACATTCGCCAACATCACAGTACAGCAATAGTGAAATATGAGCGAGAAAGCGTATAAACGAATGTACCTTGACATATTTCAAAAGTGGCAAGAAGTCAGGTGCGTTCAGACGGGAAAAAAATTGACTGGAAAAAAATATATAAATTTGTCGAAATTAACTGAAATTTCGTCAACCGCCCCAGGAGCAGTTTGACAGTTGTTCATGTGTAGAAGTGTTTTCGTGTTTTCTGTCTCATCGCTTTTCTCCCTTTGATTTCCGAATGAAAACACATTGTGAAGATACGTTAGTGCCAATATAGAAGTATTACATATATGGCTGAAATTAAGCACAATTTAAAAGTTGGTCGGTCTGATTTAGTTGATATATTTTTATATATAAGCTTCGTATTTTAGGCATGAAGATGCAAATGTTTTCAATTGCTTCAACAAACAAAAGAGATGTGAAAATCCCACCAGTGACCTACTCAGTGCGATCAGATCCGTGGTTTGTGCTGAGTGAATTTCTATTAATTTAGGTTAGGTAAAGAAATTCTGGATCACATTCTTTTCTCCTGGTCGACTATCTCCGTTCTTTTCCGGGCAAGAATGGTTCCCCAAGCATGACAATAAGTTGCTGCTGAACTTTGCTGGGAGCACCCATATTCTCAACGATCACCTCAACGTCGATGAGCAACACTAAGAAGCTCTAACTGGCACCGCTAGGTTTCCAAACCCTGTTGGAAACCTAGTGGATGCGTGGTCGACATGGTGAGCCAGCTCACTTAACCTAACATAATCTAGGTTAGGTAAGACGGGCAGCTGGCTGATTGCCCAGCAAATACATTTAAAAGCCTCGAAAAGTCCATTGTCATGCCTGAAAAAAGTGTAGACGGCATCCTGTCATCCTTTGTTCGGCCAATCCAATCTGAGCCTTAAACGAGCCTGGCAGTGTCCTGCAGTGGTGTGGAGGACATTGCCTAAGCCGTCTAGTCGTCTAAGACTCGGCTTTATTTAACAATCTGCAGCTCTCATTATACCACAAAGCTATGCAATTCAGGTCCACTTTCTCACTTTCTGACTACCCACAAATTACACTGCACAACACAAAAAAAATAACAAGGTTCTGACAACGGATTCTGGTAGAGGGGCCCAATACGAAATAAACACTTAAACACATGATCAGTTTTAGCTTAATTCCGGCGTTCAGGTTAATACCTGAGCTTTGATGTATTCAGAGACCTATCGTAGAATTTTATGACGAATATTTTCGTGGTACATTTAGTCCTTAAAAAGTCCTGTTTTACAGGACATTTTTGGCATTTTAGAAAAGAAGGGTCAAATTGACCCATACAAATAGGAGTTACAGGGTTAAAATGCTCCACAAAAATGTTCCTCGTAGTATTTTACATCAAATTGCTGAACACATCACATATCTAAAATGTGAGGTTACATGGTTTTCGTATGCCGAATCACCATAAGAATGAGCAAAAAGGGGGAAATTTTGACCCCCCTAAAAAAAACTTCAGACGTAAACTTTCAAAACGTCGATACACGTATATTTTTTTTTGGTCCCCTCTACCAGAATCCGTTTTCAGAACCTTGTTATTTAAAAAAAAAGTTTGATTTTGTTGTGCAGTGTTATTTACGTATTGGCTTAATTCCTGCCTACTCTGCGAGAGTTAAGAATTATGTCCTCTCTCAAGAGTTAAGAATTTTGTCCTCCTTTAAGAGTTAAGAATTTTGTTCTCCTTCAAGAGTTCAGAATTATTTTCTCCTTCAAGAGTTAAAAATTAATTCCATCTTCAAGTGTTAAAAACTCTTTTCTCTTTCCTTTCAGTTGCCATAAAGTTGTAAACCATTTTCTCAAACTGCTGCAAATCTGCCTGTTGCCTTTAAAGCAAATGTAATATTATGCATTTGTCTGTGTAATCAACGTCAAACACTCCTTTGAGTCTTAAACATTATTACTACATATGCAAAAAAGCCTTATGCACACAAGTCTGATGCTTTAATCTGTCGCTAAAAGTATGGAGTGATTTATTTTTCGTTTGCTTTTTGCTCCATGCTTAAAGCATACAAAGTGTAGCAGCAGCACGAGGCATACGAGGACAACAAAAACAAAAATCACAACAAAATTAAAAACAAAGCATATCTGCTGAGAAGTTTATTTTTATATATTTTTTCCAGAGAAATATTCTTGCGCAAAGCAATAAAGTTTACTGTGGCCATTAGATTGTGTTAGTATGTAAGTTTGTGCACAGCAACAATAAGACACACATACACACTCACACAACATAAATAAAAGCCATATAAATTTAATACAAAAGTGGAAGCTGCTGCTTGAGTGGCACAATCGGTAGAGCAAGAAAAACGCACACAAACATTAAAGTTATGTTGACAATTTTTTTTTTTAAATGTGTTTGTTGTTCTGTCTGTCTGCTTTTGTTGTTGTTATTACTATTGTGCTTTGCCACAGCTTTAATGTCTGTGTAGTGGTTTATTTAATGAAGTGGCTTTCTTTTGAGCAGACTTTAAGTGTTGAGATAATGTCGTTGAAGTACTGAATAGAGACACAAACCCACACATGCTCATTGATGGCATGTGTGCACCGAAGCTCCACTAATGGCAGATGAACTCCTGAATAAGCAATGCTGGAAGATGGAACTGTCATGAGCGGCTAAGCAAGGACTGAGATCTTTCAAATAGAGAGAATTTTGATCGTAAATGCTTGCATTGATTCGAATGCATGAATCATTTATAGAGAAGATCTAGATTGGCTCATCTATTCATCTATCTTTTCTTTTAAATTATTTTATATTCATTAATAAAACCCTCTATAAATTTATGTAAAGTCCATTTTACCCACTTAGATGCTGATAAATTATTATTTTTTAATTATTAAATTTAATACACTCGACCTTTTTGCTTACAACTGATTTCTCAGCTGCATACAATTTGCTTCTCTATTAATTTTAATTCGGTAAAAAAGTTATTTGTTCCATATTCCTCAACCACTGTCTAAGTTTCTTTGCTGGCACAATGAAATTTTTAATTGGATAACTATTTGCATTCTTCATTTTTTAAATTTCTGCAAAAACTTTTACTAATGAAAATGATTTTTTTCATATTTGATTGATGATTTCTTCCATATTCCTCAACCACAGTTTAACGTTTCTCTGCTGGCACAATGAACTTTTTAATTGGAAAAATATTTGCATTCTGCAATTTTTAAATTTCTGCAACAACTTTTACTATTGAAAATGATTATTATTAATTAACTGTTACTGCAACCCAATTGCCATACTTTTCAGCAATTTCTTTCATTTCTTTCTTGCCATCTCACACACACATAGAAAAATACACATTCAAAGAATCTGAAATATGCATAACTTTTAATTAGTTTTTTGAAAGAATGCCAACGCAAATTAATTCCAGAAAATTTTTCAGAAAAATTGAAACACCGTTTTGGTATTTCTGCCTCAAAAGCTACCTAAAAGTATGCAACAAAAATGTCTATTAGCAAATAAATACAAATACTGTCTACTATTTACTACTCTACACATTATTGGTCCAACTTTGAATCCAAACAAAACTGCAATTGCCGAAAAGCCTTGCAGTACCATAACACAAATTGTACAAATTTTATTGTACAAATGTTTATCGAAAGCCTTTGCACGTGTGCTACATTCATCTTTGGATACCAAATTTGCACTAAACTGCTGCAACGTAAACGTTGTTTGACTTGGGTGCACGACTGATTGACTGCCAATCTTCCACTGATTGGCTGTGAAATTGAATTTTTGTTTTTTTAGCTTTTCTTATGTTGTACTCGTACATGAAAGTTTTTCTGTGCTGCAAATTGATTTAATGTTTGCTGGACGCTGGTGGGAGCCATGAAATTGGCAAATGCCAGTGACACCATTACACACAGTTAGGTTGCTATCAACTACTGTCAGGCACACACAACTGGCATCGCGTATACGTCCCACTGTCCGCACATTTATAACAATGCAATTTTTGTCACCAGTTTCACTCAGCCGTTTTTACTGAATTCGTTGGCAATTTTCTTCAAGTTTCTTTTGCTTACATTTGTGTTTTCTTTGTATTCGGTTCGCTCTGTCGTTTTTATTTAATTCTCGGACAATTTTCTTCAAGTCTCTTTTGTGAATATTTATGCTTTCTTTTCATTAGGTTTTTATGTTATTTTCGCTTTGTGTTTTTACTTTTGTCCCCACAACACTTCTGCAAATAACAACCGACATGTTTTTGCCAGCTAGGTGCTTTCGTTTCACACACACATTGACTGACAGTTGGTTTGCCTTTTTTATTTACTTTTGCTTAGCTTTTCTTTTTTTTCTTAGTTTTTTCTACATTTGTTGAAGTTTATTTACAAACAATTGAACTTAACTAAAGAGATTTCAATGACTTTGAAATTCCTATAATTCACTGATTTAAATAACACTGCACAACAAAATCAAATTTTTTTTTAAATAACAAGGTTCTGACAACGGATTCTGGTAGAGGGGACAAAATTAGTACCAAATTTGATTTAATACGAAATAAACACTCAAACACATTCTGAGTTTTGGCTTAATTCTGGCGTTCAAGTAAATTGTTGAGCTTTAATGTATTCAAAGACCTATAGTAGAATTTTATGGCGAGTTTTTTCGTGGTACATTTTGTCCTTAAAAAGTCCTGTTTTACAGATAATTTTTGGCATCTTAGAAAAAAAGGGTCAAATTGACGCATATAAATAGGAGCTAAAGGGTTAAGGTGTTCCACAAATTTATTCCTCGAAGTATTTGACATCTAATTGCTGAACATATCATATACCTAAAATGTGAGGTTATATGGTTTTCGTATGCCGATTCACCATAAGAATGTGCAAAAAGGGGAAAACTTTGACGCCCCCTAAAAAAAATGCAGACGTAAACTTTCAAAACGCCGATAGACGTATATTTTTTCTGCCCCTACTACCGGAATCCTTTGTCAGAGACTTGTTATTTTTTATGTTGTGTAGTATAATTGAACATGTCTAAACAGATTTCAATGGTTTTAAAATTGCATGCAATTTACTTTATGCAACTATAGGGGACTGGTTGTGCTTTGCTTGTCTCGACATGTTTTTCATATTTAAAACATAAAATTTTCCGAACGCTTACCAATTCCACTGAACTCTTTCATTTTACCATTATTTTCCCATATTTTTCATCCATACTTTCTTCTTCTTATTTTATTCATTCCTTAACTTTTCTGCTCCTCTCTCTAACTGCACTTGACTCTGTCGTCCACCAAACTGTTCCATCCAAACCATCTATCAAGTCTTTTCTTGTTCTACTCGCAACCTAATTTTTGTGTTTACTCTGTTGTTATATCCTCTGCTCTATTAGTTATTTATCAATTATTTCCGCTCACTTTCACTACCATCAATAGCAATGACAATAACATCTACTTACAACAACAAACACCAACATTAAGCAAGCGTCACATGCAAATAGCAGAAATAGGCTCCAACAACTGCGAACACATCGAATGCAATTGAGCAGCAACAACAACCCAACAATAAACAAACAAACGAACGGCCTGCCAGTGTTGCTGTGGTGCTTCATTTAAAAATACATTTCCGTTCTACGTTATTTTTCACCCCCACATTATGTTTCTTTTTTAGACTCTTTCACCTTTTTCACCCCTTTCATGATTCCCTTTCTCCCTATTTATGCTTATTTTAGATTTGCCATTTTTACTATTTTTACCCTTTACATTTTTGCTTCCTTTTTTTGCTGCTTTTCATTTATTTTTATTTTTTTTCATATTACAGCAAATTGCAAATGGCGGAAATTGCGCTCAAGTGAATTTTATGTTGCTGCCATTCACTGAATGGATTGGCGGCATGTGGCTGCAGGCAGGAAAACCTTTTAATTGGGTTGTTAAATTTCATGATTAAAAAGTAAATCAATTACCGTTACAATTGTAATGGACGCACTGTGTACGTTGTTGTATTGCACATGGAATATTATTGCATGACAATGTAAAAAAAAAAAATCACCGCTTAATTGCAGTTGTTTGCAATATTAATAATTTAGTTTAAGTTTCAGTTTGTTGCATGTTGCGTATACGACCTGTTGAACTTGAAGCAATTCACTATTTGACAATGAAACTTTGACAATGACAGTTCATAGTAACTGCATGTCAAGAGGCTTTTGTATAAATACTAAATTTGCATAAGTGAATTGTAGAATACTCATACGCCATGTGGAACTTGAATTCAGTATTGAACATTGCATAGTTTTTCATTTTATTGGCAACAGATTTGCAAAATGTATTTGAAATTCAACTATTAACTAAATTATCTATCTGACTATGTTCAAGAAGTTTCAATTTCATTCAAACTTTAAATTGATTCGGTTACTTTTGACAAAAAATATATTTGGTTACCTTTGGTTGACACGTTTTAAAGGAAACGAGTTTGCTCCAAACTCAAAACACTTCATAAGACTTGTTGATATTTTTTGTTATTATTTCCAAATAAAGAATTTACTTAGTTACTTCTGGCTAGCGCTAACCGATTTATGGGAGCTACGAGGGTTGCCTTTTATTTTTTTTCAAAAATGATGAAAATGCAGTTTGTTATCACCAAAAATGGTTTTATTGCTTTTCAAGGTATTCTCCTTGAAGATTTATACACTTTTCAATGCACTCAAACCAATTGTAGAAGCACTTTTCCCACTCCGATTGAAACACCTCCAAAACATGGTTTTTGAATGCTTTCGCAGCATCTTCTGGCGATGAAAATCGTTGACCACGCAATTTTTTTTATATGTGCGGGAATAAAAAGAATTCATTGGGTGGCAGGTCAGAGCTGTATGCCGGATGACCCATTCAATTGATGCTTTTGTCAATCAAATAGGCGGTTGTGTGAGCCGATGTGTGAGAGCGCACTTTGTCCTGGTGAAGAATGATTCAGCATCGGCGGTTGTTTTTCCGTATTTCATTGAACATTTCTGTCCAACAAATTATTGTGTACCACTCAGAGTTGTCCGTTTGACGTTGCTCTAATGGCACAGTAACCATATGACCAGTTTTGCCGAAGAAACAGGCGACAATTTTCTTCGATGTGCTGCATGCCCGAACAACTTTTGTTGGATTTGGCTCGTCTTGGAAAACCCACACGGTCGACTGCTCTTTTTTTCGGGCTCATACTCATATATCCGTGATTCGTCACCTATCACGATCTTATAAATGTCTTTCGAAGTAACGCGATCGAATTTTTCCATCGCCAAATTATGCGGGATCCAATGAGAACAAATCTTTCTGACAGCTAAATGTTCATGAAATATCGAATGCACGGCCGTGGAACTAATGCCCAATTTTGGACGACCTTAACGATATTCGTCCTGGAGCATGCGGAAACCACGCTTGAATTCGTTAAACCAGTTATAAATTGTCTTGAGGGTTGGTGCTTCATCACCAAATGCCGAATGAAGGCGATCGAAGCATTATTGTTGAGATAATTCACTTGGGAAATCGTAAAAAATTTATGCTCGAAAATGTTCACGAGTTAAAACATTTTTTGACCGAGGTAAATTTTTCAAGTCAGTGTAAACAACACAAATAACGCTTGGACATCAAAATGTTCCAAGCACGTTTATGGTAAAAAATTACAAACTTTTCAATGGCTATCTCAGATTTTTCAAAAACTGACTAGATCATCCCTATTGAAAAAATATAAAAGGTAGCCTACGTACAACTACTCAAATCTTTATGCATTAAAGTCTAACAATAAAATGTAGCTATAGCACAACAACTTTAGTGCTTTAAAGTCTTAAAATAACAGAACCAAGCTTCGTTTCTTTTCTTTTCTTCGTTTCACCAAAAAACAGCACAACAACAAACACGCCAACAGAGCAACGTAATTTATTCTCGCGCAACTTTTAAAAACAACCAGCATTCAAGCGAAAAATGCTGCCATGCTGCAAAGTTTGCAACCATAAAAAAAAGTTGCTCATACGCAACGTGGCTACACTTGCAGCAATTTTGCCAGCATAGCTGTCGACGAGGGAGAGGCGAAAAAATTGTTTATAACTGCATAATTTTGCAACATGAGTGCGCGCCATGCACCAAAGCCATTCTGCATTCTGCTGTTGCAACAAAAACAACAACAATATATTTGGGCCCCACATGCAGCAAGGAGGCAAAGAACTGCAATTTCAGTCGACAAGCAACGGCAGTCAGTGGCCCGTGTATGTGTATGTGTGTGTGTATTTAAGTGCTGCCTGCACTTGTCAATGAGCTAAAAAATTATTTTTTCCGCCACATTCCACTGCCAGACGGTTTTCTGCTTGTCTTGGCTGCTTGTCTTTTTTTGGGGAAGTTCACATAGCTGCGAAAAAATTCTACAAATTTTTATACTAAGACATGTTTACGTATGTGGATGAGCATGGGATATGCTCATGTGTGCGTGTGTGTGAGTGTGTGGAATGGGCGAGAAAATGTATCAATTTCCGCTTGCCAAAGGCAGCGCTGACTTCAACAACTACAACAACTATACAGGAAAAACAATAATAAGAGCTGCTAGCATGGAGTCACATGAGCCCCGCGCAAAAGCAAACAAAACAGCAGCTACGAAACAGGTCAACCGTGCACATAGGTGAATTACATGTGAGCATATAAAAACATATATATATGTGTGTGTCTGTGTGTGGGGGGGGTATTTGCAAAAAATAGCGCAATTTTTTTGGCGGCTTATGCGCTTCTAAATGCTGAAATTGCAAACATAAAGTTGTGTTTTTCGCAGCGAACACGTTGAAAGTTGTGGTGAATGTGTGAGCAAAGGTGGTATCAGGTGAGGCTGCGGCTAAAATGATTGCGAGCAATGGGAAGAGGAAAAACATTGGCAGCAGAATTAACCAAAAACACAAAAGTGGAGATGCGGGCAATGGGGTCAACGCGAAGGGCAAACGTAGCGCACGAGTAGGCGCTGAAAGTGAGCCAATGAACGGTTGCAGCATATTCAACCACTAAGGGTTGGGGGAATTATGTGTGAATGCGGAAAAATCTGAAAAATTGAAGCCAGAGCAAAACTAAAATTCGCACACGGAATGATAGAAGAAGAGAACGTACATTGGCAAATGCCTACGGTGCCGTAGCTAGTCGATTTGACGCACAGCGGGCATTTCAAGCGCACAAAAACACTTAGGGCTTTGCATGTAGATGCTTAGCCACACACACATACATACGTATGTATATATAATACATGAAAAAAACATGTAAATATATCGCAACCTATGTATGTGCGTGTACAGCGCCATTAGTGGCCATTAGCAGCCGCAGTTAGGCGCATTTTTTCGTACTATTATGTTCCATTTTGTTTGGCATATTTTTGGGCGAACTATGCGTAACCATAGAAATATTGGTTTAGATAGGATTTGGTTGGATTTGGTTGGATTTTTTACATCTACTTAATAAGAAAAATGATGGATTTGATGATTTTAGACTTTGGTTTCCAGGGTGAAAATAAAACGTTGAGTGTAAATACTTGAATTTCTTTGATTCAAAAGCTTTTATTATATGTTTAAGTTGACAGTAAACACTATTATTTTATTTTATTTTAATTTCTTTTATTTTATTTTATTTTATTTTATTTTATTTTATTTTATTTTATGTTATTTTTATTTATTTTATTTTATTTTATTTTATTTTATTTTATTTTATTTTTATATATTTTATTTTTATTTATTTTATTTTTATTTAGTTTCTTTTATTTTATTTTATTTTATTTTATTTTATTTTATTTTATTTTATTTTATTTTATTTTATTTTATTTTATTTTATTTTATTTTATTTTATTTTATTTTATGTTATTTTTATTTATTTTATTTTATTTTATTTTATTTTATTTTATTTTTATATATTTTATTTTTATTTATTTTATTTTATTTTATTTTATTTTATTTTATTTTATTTTATTTTATTTTATTTTATTTTATTTTATTTTATTTTATTTTATTTTATTTTATTTTATTTTATTTTATGTTATTTTTATTTATTTTATTTTATTTTATTTTTATTTATTTTATTTTTATTTATTTTATTTTATTTTATTTTATTTTATTTTATTTTATTTTATTTTATTTTATTTTATTTTATTTATTTTAGTCAATTGAAAACTTTCTTGCTGCTATATTTGTGGTGTTGACTTAATTGAAAACTCCAACCTGAGCTCGAGCGTTGCCTCAGATTTGCGGTCCTACACAGTAATCTGTTGAAGGTCGCGTGCCTTTCCACTTATATAATAAGTCAATTTAATGGAAAATAACTCACAAATGTATGCAGACATCTATGTATATACTCGAAAATATTTATTTGTATGCAAAATTGTGTTGTCTTGTTGACAGATCTGTGTGAAAATTGTGTGACAACTTTGTGAGAGTTGAATGAAATGGATTAAACCACTTGGCGACAGCCTAAAGCGACTGCTGTCGCTGTAATTTCACACATTTATTTGTTCTATTTGGAAGCCAGTTCGCACTTATCAACCAACTAAAATATGCGCCGTCAAGTTGTGATTGTCAACTTGGGCTGTTAAGCACAAAAGCGCTTCAACTGTGACGCACAAATCACTGGACATTTGTGTAAAACAACTTGTGCTGCTTTGTTTTAGATTTTTGTTTTTGTATGAAACCAAACCGAAGGCAGAGTCGAAGCACGAAAACTGCTAACAAATTTGCGTTTGCGTTGTTTGTGCAACGTGCGCAGTATGCGATGAACGCAAATTTAAACACATTTCACACACATTGCTAACAAGCGACAAAAATGTTAGTGGCAGCAGAAAGATGTGGCTGAGAAAATGTGTGCAAATAGCAAAAATGTGGCAACTACAAAAATTAGCGCATGCCACCAGTGCAAGACACAGAGCAGCTGAATAAAAAAAGAACATAAAATTTGCAAACCAAAAAAGTTGAAAGGGGGGCAAAAAGTTGCCAGCACAAAAACGTGGCTATACGAAATCCTTTTGCATGCATAAATCCGCTTGTTGGCGGAAAGTTCGTTAGCTTTCAGTTTACGCTTCGTTACGGCTTGATGAGCAGCAGCGGCGGCGGCTCATCAGAGACGCCGTAAAGTTTGAGTTAAAGCGACAGTGGCAAAATTCTACCAATAGTCAACTAAAGTAACAACAAAAAAAACAACGAAAACCAAGGAGAGCTTCTGAAGAACGCTGGAATGAGCAAAAGAAAAGCGGTAACAATAAAACAAGACAAAATTTAAGAGCACGAAACTGGAAGTGCAGCAACGGCGGAAGTGCAAATGAAAAAGTTTTCGAATTGCTCGACTGGCTGGCACACACACACACATACCATGCGCCGGCTGCCAGTGCTGTTGGCACGCTCTGGCTTTGGCTTTGGCGCCGGGCGCAACGGAGCGTATACGCAATGAGAAATCGCCAAAGAGTTGAAGCTGCTCGGTGCAGCATTAGATTACAGGAATTTTTAATGTATTCCGGTTTTTGAAATGTAAATACAAAACTTTTGTTTTTTACTCGACATTTTTTTGTTCAACTTGCTTTGAAAGCAAGGAGGATTATTTTAATAGAATTAAAGTAACTGTGTAAATTGGAAATTACGTATACGGCGAATGTTGGAGCAGCGGTAAAATTATTGAGAAACGGCAGTGGGAAAAAAATGAAGCAATAAAACATGAAGAACGTTGGGCAAAAGCTGCGAAAAAGGTATAAACATGACAGAATGCAGTCAGGTGTGATCAGTTTAAATAGGAACACTAAAAATTTCTCATTTGAATCAAAATATAAAATGGAAACATTAATTTTAAGCGTTTACAACTGCTAACCTTCTATCAGCTGCGTTGGAATTGCACATTTTTTGCCGTAGAACTCTTTAACTTTCAAAAAATTCATCGATTTGTCAAATTTATCTATTACACTGATTCTAATTTCTCACTAAATTTGTACGATGCTAGCAAACAATTGGCTAGTTTTGTCTTCCACTAGATTAGGTCATGTTGCTATGTCTCAATAGAAATCTTTTCCATATCTTAAATTAAACTAATCGCCTTTAATTCTCGTTAACAAGTTGTTTAAATTTCAACTCAAGTTATTTTTTCTTACTTATTGTAAAATTTATAACAATCTCAGATGCTTTGCTTCCTTGCAAAACGTGTCCAAGAACTATTTAATTAAATTTGCATTTGTAGCCAAAAACTTGCAGCAGCACAAGCCACAATTTGACTGCTACTAACATTGTTGCTGCTTCAGTACTTAAACCTTACTTTTTGTTGCTTCTTCTTACTACACTGTTTCTGTCGCTTCTTGTTCTTCATGTTCTACACTACTTGAACATTTTATTAAGACACAAAACATTTATTTATGAATGCTTTTGGTTTTGGAAATTTATGCTGGTTTCCACTCGAGAAGTGAGCATTGGCTGTGGTCGTTGCATACTTTCAGGCTTTTAAAACAATATCAACTTTAAATTGCAGCATATATTAATGTTTCATAAATCTTACTTGAATGCAACAACAACTTTACTGCATTACTTGACACCTATGCATCAGCTTCCAGTCCAATGGACTTCACTTTGTACCAGTTTTCATTTTTGTTTCTGGTACTTTGCACTCTTCTTCGTTATGCGTTTCGTAATTACAGCAGCGTAACTACGGCAGCAGTACGATTTGAATTTTAATTTTGCACCAAAGCGAAAGAAATTAAACTGGCACATTTGCATAGATGCCATGCGACCAGACGACGAAACTGTGCAAGAACGCAGCGTGCAGCTAATACAAACACCACAGGCAATGCAATAGTTGCGAGCGCACATATACCAATGCACTTATGAATGCATGTGTGAATGAAATTTTCAGCATGTACGCAATTGTGTGCGCTCCAATTTATGCAACAATATTCATTTTTAATTCCCTTGCCAACTGTAGCAGCAGCAGAGAAGGGTAAGCAAATTAAATGTGAATGTAGCAGTGCCACGTTTCCCATATTTATTTGATGGGCAGTTGGGCGGGTGGAGAGAGAGGGGACGGAAATGCAGCAAAACTTTAAATATTCGCTACAATGTGTAAACTTTATACTTAAGGCAACATTTTCAGCGTGTTGCATTACTTTGCATACTTTTCAGCTGTTATGTGCCAACATGTGTGAGAGTTGCAAGTGTGCGAATGCAAATAGCAAATTGCTGTTTTGCAATTGCTTAATGCGCTTATTTACCAAAGTGTGTTGTTGTAGGCGAAAATTTGTTGCTACCACACACACACATCTGCACTCTCTCATGTAAATATTTAGTTGCATTGTTGTGTTTGCGTTCAGTTGACGACGCGTCGTTGTCGATTGCTCGCTTCACTTGAAGCACATCAGCTCTTCGACAACATTTACTGGCGGCCCACCGTCACTTCACGTGTTGGAACGAAAGGGAGCAGGAGCGGGAGGAAAAGGGATTAAGTGCCCGCCTAAGTGTATGCAATAAAATGGTGCAAAAAGTATTTGGTAAATAGTGTTGAGTGCATTTGTTGCGATGGTTTAATGCTCGTGCCGCCATTATGCAATGCATTTGGAAAAGTTTTGGACAAATTTTGAGAAGACGAATAAATTATTAAGGCAGCAATGGAGTTACACTAAAAGCTTAAGTAAAGTAAGGCTAAATGTTAGGAGTTTCTAGAAATGTTTCGCTTTCATGTGTCTGCAATTTGTTTGTAAAGAAAACTATTTTACAAATCTTAATTTTTCCTGTAGGAGTGTTTTGTGGACTCTTGTCTATTGATCAAATTACACTCCACGACAATCAATCTTAACCAAAAAACATATAGTAAAATTGTGTTTTTAATTTTTTCGAGATTTCAATCAATTATAATTAGTTATATAATTTAATTTTTTTTGTGTCAAGATTTTGTTTTTGAAAGACAAAAATTTCAAAGGCATAGATATTTCAAAAAATTTTGTTATTATTTTATTATTATTTAAAAAAAATTATTTACTAGTATTTAATTTTTTAAATCAGAATTTTGTTTTTAAAAGAAAAAAATTTCAAAGGCATAGATATTTAAAAAAATTTTGTTATTATTTTATTATTATCTAAAAAAATGATTTACTAGTATTTAAGTTTATTTTTTAATTATTATTTAAAATTTATTTTTAAAAAATTGAGCGCCATGTTGAATTTTAATATGAATATCAAATTATAGAGAAAATTCCCTCAAGGTCAAATAAATAATAATTTTTTGCGCTGCTAGGATGAATATGTATTGAAAATATGGTTTTAAAACTTTGTTTTTAAATATCCTTGAAATTTTGCAAAACTTAAAAAATGTCTTAAATATCTTTGAATTCTTTGTATTTGCCTGTTTTGTGGGCTCATATGTGTCAATAAGAAAATAAAAATATATATTTTATTTAATAATTATACAACTAGGCTCCGTAAGGAGCTTAAATTGGTTCAATGAGTGAAGTTAAGTTTGACTAATTGCAACATAACAATGGGCTTTTAACACTAAAAGGACCATTGTGGGCATTTTGACGGTTTTTCATTTTTAAATATCTCTATTTTCTTAAGTATTTCCAAGAACTTTTGTCTTAATGACTTTTCTTTTTTTATCGTGAAAAATTTTATATATTTTTAAACTTATTTTGTGAAAAGTAAGCCAGATCCAATGTGTACTTCTCGAGATATCAGTGGATATGTAGGTATGGAAAACTTGCTTTCTTTCTTGTCTGTCTAGTGTTAAAGCCTAATAGACTTCGTCTTGTAAAAACCACACCTACTCATCTAATTTGGCCTCAAGACTATCAGAATTCATATAACTGATGCACTTCCTAGTGGTAGTTGAATACTTTTCTTAAATAAACATTGCGTAGTTCACTCGAAACTCTCCCAGAAATGCTTTTCAAACAAATACAAAATTTGATCCTATACGTCTGTATTCTCTGATAGCCTTTTTGTAAATTTTAGAATATTTTTTCTTTGAACAACTATTTTTTTTCACAGCACTAAACTACTTTTCTTGAATGAACATTGCTTAGTCCACTCGAAACTCTCTCAGAAATGCTTTTCAAACAAATACAAAATTTGATCCTATACGTCTATATCCTCTGATAGCCTTTTTGTAAATTTTATATTTTTTTTTTTTGAAAAAACATTTTTTTCACAGCACCTAACTACTTTTCTAGAATAAACATTGCTTAGTCCACTCTAAACTCTCTCAGAAATGGTTTTCAAACAAATACAAAATTTGAACCTATACGTCCTTAGCCTCTTATATCCTTTTTGTAAATTTTAGAATATTTTGTTTGAATAAACATCTCTTCCACAGCACTAAACTCCATCAGAAGCTTTCACAAACTTAAATACAAAACTATTCACCAGAATAGGTTTACTATATTCAAATCACTAAACAGACATAAGACAAACAAGCATTGACACCGAGAGCCCATTAATCCACATTCCTGCCATCCCATGCATCCAATGGATTTGAGTACTAAAGAAGTGCCTGATCCTCTAGTATCATTGGCCCAAGTGTGTTTTTGAAATGCATGCAGCCACCTGTACTTTGCTTCTCTCACACATAGTTAAAGTTATCGTACCAAAACTGATATGCTTTTGATTCATAATTCAAATTCATCCTAACATGAACAAAGTGTTTTCATGTGCCATTTCAAGGCTCGAAAAGAAGCGCAAGTGAAGCACTTAATTTTTCTCAATGCGTGCCACACTGGCAGCAAGGTGCACTCTCTATCAACACTCTGACATCAAACTAAGCCTTCTTACACTCAAGCAGCCACCAGCTACCAACCTCGATATGCTTTAACAAATGTTTTCCATAACATTTTTTGTAACGTGTGGCCATTTTAAGTTTAAATCCTTTGCATGATAGTGCGGCCTACTTTTTTCAATCAAGCTAGAGAACCACTCGAAATCTTTAACAATCTCAAGTGTATATGAAATATGTATGGATGTGGCGCTGCATGTGTATTCATGTGTGTATGGGTGTGTGTCCATGTGCCGGCAGCCGTGTGTAACTATTCATTTCAGCTTGCCTGGCCACAAGGCACAAGAGCACTTCTGCAGGCAAAAATGCGCATGCAACAGAATTAAAAAAAATATAATACAACACCAACAACAGAAGAGTAAAATGCAAAAAACCGCTTCAACGTGCAAAAACAACACAACATAATAACAGAACATAACAAATGCAAAAAAGCAAATAAAGCTTCAAATGGGCTGGGCGGGATGTAAGAATTAAATGAATGGGAAAAATCAAGAAAGCCTGCAGTCACGTGACAAAATGAAACCAAATTCAAACACTACAAAAGCACAAAAGCGAACAAACGAACCAACAAAATGAGAAAGCGTGTGCCATGGGGAAAAGCGGGACGACCTTACATACAGCTTACACCTATACACACAAACACATAGAAGTGGACGATGTCTTAATGCGTCGCTGTTGGCGCCTATGGAAAGCGCAGCGTGCTTTTAAATTGCTCCAACACACACAGAGGTGCGTGCGTACTGAAATGTGCGCTGTCTGTGTATTAGTATGTATTTGTGTGTTTGTCTATGTGTGTGTCTGAGGCAGAGATAGTGGCGCGCCAACTATTTGAGAAATTGCAAAAATTCTCTCTGCCATGCCGGCGTCTGCTTGACAAGTAAACTGGCGCGCGAAAGCAACTGCAGGGCAGCCATTCAGTGAAATTAGAATTTGTGTTGGCTTAAATGAATAGGCAACGACGATGTCTTTTACTTTTACACAAAGTTCAAAATATGTGTTATATGCAAAAAGTGCAGTTCTCTGCAGGCGCTGCACTCTATTATTTAGTTGACTGACTGTGTGACAGCGACAATTGTGCTGCTTTCTAATATGGTATGCACTATTTTTGTTAGCAAAAACAGGTATAAGTTTGTATGAAATGCGCTTAACTACGCTGGCAAATACTTGTGTGCAGCACCACGGCGCGTATACGTAACATTTAATGCCAGATTACAGTATTTGGTTCTGGCGAGCAGCGTATGGCTTTCGGAGCGTTCGAGGTTGTCAATAAAGGCTTAAGGAAATGCAAATAGTGGCAAGTGTTATTAGCAAAAGGCGAATGTGTGTGTGAGAAGCAATTTTTGATTTTGTTTTTATTGACAGAACTTATTTACATGAATCGTTGAAGGAGCAACAATTTGCTGCAGGTTGGCTATGGACTTGTTTTGCTAGTTATAAATCAGCATCAACTAGTTATAAATTACATTATCTGCTTTGCCACACCCACAAACATATATTTCTCCTAGAAACTAGCACCAAACATTTGATTAAACTCAAAGGAGAATCCACCCACAGCAAAATGCATAGCACTAGCTACACTCATACTATATGGAATTGTTTTTGTTGCACTTAAGAAGCAATAACCTACAACAACAACAAGCACAAACTAACAAAATTTGCCGTATAAGCATCACCAAAGTCCACAACCCTTCATCTGTCTCATTCCAACCCAAATGATAGTAGCACTAACACGTTGCGTCCAGTTGCCGGTTTCTTGTTGCTGCCAAAGTTGTTGACATTATTATTGTTGCTACTAGTGTTGTTGTTGTTGTTGGTGGCCTGGCCATACTCATTCTGGCATGCGGCAAAAACTAAAAGTGTATATTTTGCAATGCATTTGCTTGCATCAGATTCTGTCTGCTAGTTGGTCAACAGTTTTGCTGCTATCTTTGTTGTTGTTGTTGTTGCAGAAACTATCACCACAACCGCCCAACCACAATTGCAGTTTCTTGTTAACGCACACACAATGTGTGATGGCGCTTCTGTAATGTTTGTGTGTGTGTGTGGGAGTAAAAGTGGAAAAGGAATTGCAAGTGAATTGCTCTGCACCTTCTGCTGTTTCTGGTGCATGTGTGCCTCAGTCAGACGCTATAAAACTTAATCACCAACACTTGGCGCCTTTCGACAGACAGCTGAGTGTTCAGCATGTTAGTCGTATCACTTTTCACACTTTCGAAACTTGCACCAAGTCTTTGCCTCCGATAGAGTCTAATGGAATCTCTAACTAGTCTCCAAGGTGTACGCCTATAAGTATGCTTTATGGAAAATTAAATATTAGAAAAATTGTATTTATACTGAAACGATAAAGCACTCTGTGCTGAATGCTTTTCTATGCACGAATGCTTTTCCAAGCATACTTTTAGGCATGCACTTTGAAGTACGGCAAATTTGGTATAATTTGCTTGGTATAGTCCGATATGGCAAGGATGGTTCGCGAAGGATTGGGCTGTGCGAGAATAGTTGAGCGTTTTCCAATTGGAAGTTGCAAGAAACTTCGGAGCGATAAGAAAACTGGTATAAAAGCAACAGTGTGCAGCGCAAGGGGGGGAGTCGGTTGACGGCGTTTTGCGCTGAATAATTGAAGTTGTTTTATTTTCAAACACAATCAAAACGAACTTGGAATTTTCGTAACAATACTTATACTTAGGAGAATAGTAAGAAGTGGCTGCCCTGAGGCGCAGCCCACTTAAGCTGTGTTTAAAATAGTCTCAAGACCATATTTTAGTCAAAGTTCTAGTCTCAATATTTTTTCAACATATCCTCTAAAAGTAAAACATTTCAGTAACTTTTCTTGGAAAAATTAATAACTAATTAATATTCTTTGAAAGATCTAAAAGTAGGCAGTCCCCAAAGGACCATTGTACATAAACCTTCAGACATAAAACAGAAGTCATCAATTCATAAACATCTTTGCGCCCATCCAAAGGTAATCAAAATTCTGCACAAAGGTTGACATTTTCATTTTTATGACTTGCTGAGCTGAGCAGGTTGCACGAGTCGGTGGAGCGTAAATTTTATGTGATTTCAATGCAACATTTTCAATGCTGATTTTATTGTTGCTCTTTTTTTGTTTGGCTGAAACATGTCAAGGTACAACAGCCAGTTGGGTCGATAAGCTGCAGGCACCAAATAGGCTTAAAACAATTTTTGAAATGGCACCGAAAACGATAACTGAAGTTTGCAATGGTTGGCTGGCAGTTGATGGTAAATGGACACCAACACATTAAAATTGCATGGGGAATAAGTGGCACTGAAGAAGGCCAAAGAAGAGTCAGCACAAGCACAGAAGCCACAAGACGAGTGCACGAGTAGGCACGTTCGCATTTATGATTACTGTGGAGAATTAACAAAAGACAGGTAAGAGATGAAGGAATTTGCATTCTTATCACATACACGAACGGCACACGCACGTGCACGTCCAAACACACAAACCATATGTCGAGAAAACATTGAAAAATATATAACAAGAATATTGTGAAATGTGTTTTTGTTTGTGTGTGATTGGGACCTGAGGCTGATCAATGGATTGTGGGTGAATGCTTGGCATGTAAACTTGCATCAATAACATTAATGTGTATACCACAGAGAAGAAGATAGACTAAAGAACACTGAACACTGACTGAGAAAGTGCCGCAGGAGGAGGCTTGTGATGTATGGAACTAACGAATGGCCACTGGCCATGGAGCGCCTTACAATCTGTTCATAATCTGCCAAATCAAAATTCTTCATACACATAAACTGCTTCACAATTTAAATCTATGTGTGTGTAGCGGATTTGCATTGCTCTGTATGTAACAACAACAATAGCGTAAGACATTAACGACTATTGTGTGCGCCTGGGGACATGTGATTAAGTAAGCAGCAACAACAACACAATGCAAGTGGCACATCATAATATGGCATCTTGAAATCTTCAAGTCTTCATTTGCCATCATCTCGTACATGTTACGCATAAGCGATATTGAATGGACTTTAGTGCACTTGCAGTTGATTGTCTGACAGTCACGTTTAAGTCTTGAGTGCCAAGCATAAACATATAAGTTGTTGAGCGCATGTGGCGCAGTCATTGTGTAACATTATTAAATTCTAAATGCTGTCAATGTTCGCTTTTTTTAAGTGTGCCACACATGGCGTATGAGTGATTTAGATTTTTACAGCTGCTTTTTAATTCTTAACTTTTCAGTACAGCTGTTTCAGACAAGGAACTTCATGGCATATATTGTGTTTCATATAATTAAGTTTATTTCCAGTTGCTCATACGTCATGTATGCCACAAACAAATTGAAAATAATTGCCATTTTTACATGCGTACAGACTTCATTTCATTAAGAGAATTCAATTGTGCCATTCATGCGCTTAACTTTATGCGCAATAATTTCAATTACATAATGGGAAAATTATTGAAACGCAGCAAATGTGCCAAAAATTAAAAATCATGCGCACGTACGCATTCGACCCGACAAATCATGGCATCAAGTTTTTTACATATAAAATACATTTATGACAGTAATGCTATAAACTAATTAGCATTGAAATGCTAAAGCAATTTCAATGCGTGAACGATTGATGCAGGAAATGAAAGAAAATTATTTCATTTAAATTATAACAAAAAGCCAAGCTAATTTGCTTTCTATTTATTTTTGTGCACATTGCAACATTAGACATAAAATCCTCATTGTAATTGTTTAATTGGTGCATGTTAAATTGTGCTATTTTACAGGTCATTGAACTGAGAGACACATGGCCATTGATGGGCACAAATCGGAATGACTATACATGCATTTTATTGGGTTACACAAGACGTATGAGTGACCAGTAGTGAGCACATGAGTCTAAATTACTGGGCAAAGCTTTTTTATTGGGCTATACATGGCGTATGAGTGACCAGTGATGGGTAAGAGTTGTTATGATTGACTTCTGTCGATGATTACAAGGCGTAGGAGTGACCAGTGTTGCGCGGTAGTCTGTCTGAAAAGTTTTGAGGTATTGAGACACACATGGCGTATGAGTGACCGTTGATGAGCACAAATCGTAATGATTCAACAGGCATTTGATTGGGTTCTACAAGGCGTATGAGTGACCAGTAGTGAGCACATGAGTCTAAATGCCTGTGAAAAGTTTTTTTATTGGGCTATACATGGCGTGTGAGTGACCAGTGATGGGTAAGAGTTGTTATGATTGACTTCTGTCGATGATTACAAGGCGTAGGAGTGACCAGTGTTGCGCCGTAGTCTGTCTGAAAAGTTTTGAGGTATTGAGACACACATGGCGTATGAGTGACCAATGATGAGAACGAATCTTTATAACTGAAACATGCATTTTATTGGGTTCTACAAGGCGTATGAGTGACTACTAGAGCGCACATGAGCCTTAGTGACTAGACAAATGCTTTTTTAATGGGTTATACAGGACGTATGAGTGACCAGTGATGGGCAGGAGTCATACAGACTGCAAGATTGCCTTTCAATTGGGATATACGTGGCGTATAACGAACCAGTGATAAACAATATTTGCACTCGCTGACCTAATTTTTTCTATAAATAGGCCTACATGGCGTATAAGTGACTGGTGGGGGGTTATATTGCTACGAACTGGAAAAAATTTGTTTTTTATTAGGGCATATGCGCATAACTTCTAATTTATTTTTTATTGGGCATACATGGCGTATGAGTAAAAAGGTTCGGGGTGCTTTTTATTGAAGTCTACATAGCGTATGAGCTACAAATGGTGGGCACAATTCTGACTGAAACATGGTTTTTATTATGTGTACACATGGCGTATGAGTACACAGTGGTCGCAATGACTGGAAAATGCCTTTTTTGTTGAGGTTTACATAGAGTCGAAGTGGCCAGTCATGATCAACATTTCAGCAAACTGGAAAAATACTTTTTTGTTGGGGCACACATGGCGCATAGGTAGTCAGTGGTGCGTGACTATTGACTTGATACATTTTTGATTGGGTATACAGGGCGTATGAGTGACCAGTGGTGGACAAGAGTTGTAATGACTGAAATAGATATTTATTGGTATACAAAGTGAGTATAACTGCCCAGTGGTTGGTAGAAGTTTAAATGACTGCAACTGAACTGACATGCACTGAAAACTTGCTTTTAATTAGGGTCAGTACGACGGTTAATCACAATCAGTGGTGGGCAATAATCCTATTAATTAGTTTTTAAGATTTTAAAGCTGGTAAACCCTTTACTCAGTTATGTCAAAATTACTCTTACGTCAACAAAGGACTAGAGTCAGAATTGATACCAAGCCGCTTGACTTTTGGCTTGACTGACTTAAAATACTTTAGTGCTAACATTTAATTGCTAAAACCCAACACAAGTCGCAACAATTGCCATCAGCTCACTTCAGCTAACATAAAATTCGCCCCTCGAAAAACTGACTAACGCGACACACATTGCAGCACCCATTCACCGCGACTTACTTCATTTATGGCACAATAGCATTAGTGCTTCCTAACGACCTCTAGCTGCGGCATCAAAGTGGCGCCCCGTAAAAATAACGACCCTAATGCGTCTCATAGCAGTGATGAACGTGTAATGTAACAACAAACGGCACGCACTTGCGCCCAATGCTTTAGAATATTATAAAAGCATAAAGGCAGCCGAAAAGTCGCCCTGTCTAGTTGGCAGGTAAATAAACGACAACAAATGACGCTTTAGGCTGAACGATAACAAGCACATTTTCACTTGTTGGGCAACAACATAAAGCAACCGTTTATTTTTCGTTTTTTTTTTGGTATGCAATTTGGCATTACAATTTTATTTGGCCATTACCAACACAGGACTTCAGCCTTCACAGGGTTGTCTGCCTTTTTTATGCGCGTTTGTGTGTATGCGAAAAATTGTCTTTGTTGGCCATGCAACAACGCATAAATAAGCATCTGCGCTGTTTGTGTTAACAATTTGCAAATTGAGCTCCGAACAACATTTTTGTGCATTTATTAGCGCTAATAGTGTACGAAACGAAGTGGATAGCGCTGCCAGACGTAATGTAATTGTTCGCATACAATTTGAACGCAATTTAGTAGCCAAATATTCGCATCCAATCTTCCGCTTGGCTGCGCTAACAAAGGTCGACAGTATAAATTTCAGTTTCCCGGTGCTAGTAATGAGCTCGAAATTGTTGTACGCGCCTAAAAGTGAGCAAGTTATGCATGGCATGGCGGGCAGGAAGGTCAGTAAATAGGAGCAACAATCAGAAAGAAGCGAACAAATTGTAGAGAAGATGGCAAATATTTATGCAAGGTCGCCAGAGGGAACGAAGCTGTGGTGAGCGGAAACACTCGAGAGGTTCAATGTTCTGTATAAAAGCATCTGTGTGTGTGTGTGTGTGAGTTTTAAGAACAGAAATTGGTCTTTTTTCGTATGCCGTGTACAAGTAGCAAATACAAAAATACATTTACTCACTTTTTAGGCTCAAATTCTCCTTCACTTGGATATTTATAATCTTCTTTCTTCTCTGCGGTCAATCCTTTTCGAGATATTTAGACATTGATTATCATCTCTAACATCAGCTTCCTCTTCTCCTGGACATGGACTATTCTTTAACCAACTTCTACGACCAACTTTCCTTTCTACTGTACATTGACCTTCTTGTCACTTTTCTACGATCAATCCTTTTCTCCTGGACACTGACTATCTTTCAACTACGATCATTTATTCTCTCTCCTTGACATTGAACATCTTCTCTCTTCTCTACATTTAATGTTTTTCTCCTGGACATTAACTATCTTTCAACCACGATCATTTATTCTTTCTCGTGGACATCTTCGCTCTCTTCTCTACGATCAACTCTTTTCTACTGGACACTGACTATCTTTCAATTACAATCAACTTTTCCTTCTCCTGGACATTGACCATCTCACTTCTCTACGATCTACCCTTTTGTCCTCGGCATTGAATTTCTTCAACTACGATCATCTATTCATTCTCCTGGACATTGAAGATCTTCTCTATAATTAATCCTTCTCTCCTGGACACTGACTGTCTTTCAACCACAATCAACTTTTCCTTCTTCTGGACATTGACCATCTTCTCTCTTCTCAACGATCAATCTTTTTCTACTGGACACCGACTACTTTTCAACTACAATCAACCTTTTCTTTCTCCTAGAAATTTAAGATCTTATCTCTTTTCTACAACTAATCCTTTTCTCCTCGACATTGACTATCTTCTCTACGATTATTTTTTCTTCCACCTGGACATTGAGCATCTTCTCTCTTCTCTAAGATCAATCGTTTTCTCCTGGACACTGACTATCTTTCAACTACGATCATCTATTCTTTCTCCTGGACATTGAAGATCTTCTCGACAATTAATCCTTTTCTCTTGGACACTGACTATTTTTCAATTACAATCAACTTTTCCTTGTACTGGGCATGGACCATCTTCTTTTCTCCCCGACATTGACTATCTTTCAACCACAATCAACTTTTCCTTCTCCTGGACATTGACTTTCTTCTCACTTCTCTACGATCAACCCTTTTCTCCTGGATACTGACTATCTTTCAACTTCGATCATCTATTCTTTCTCCTGAACATTGAACATCTTCTCTCTTCTCAACGATCAATCTTTTTCTACTGGACACCGACTACTTTTCAACTACAATCAACCTTTTCTTTTTCCTAGAAATTTAACATCTTCTCTCTTCTCTACAATTAGTCCTTTTCTCCTCGACATTGACTATTTTCTCTACGATTCTTTTTTTCTTCCACCTGGACATTGAGCATCTTCTCTCTTCTTAACCATCAATCTTTTTCTCCTGAACACTGACTATCTTGCAACTACGATCATCTATTCTTTCTCCTGGACATTGAACATCTTCTCTACAATTAATCTTTTTTTCTCTTGGACACTGACTATCTTTCAACCACAATCAACTTTTCCTTCTACTGGGCATTGACCATCTTCTTTTCTCCTCGACATTGACTATCTTTCAACTACGATCGACTTCTCTTTAAGCTGGGCATTCAACATTTTCTCTCTTCTCTACGATCAATCTTTTCTCCTGGGCATTGACTAATTTTCAACTACGATGAACTGACAGCTTCACTTTGGCTCATAAGGAAAAGGGAACCCTACAGCGTTCTGCAAATTCAAATTAGAAACTATTTTTTTATTTTTACTTGTATTTAACTCTTTTGTCGACTGCGAAAAGCGTCGCTAAAAAGGCGGCGCTTAGACTTAAGGTAACTGGACAGCTCACGCTACGACATTACGGCCACAGCAGGTTACACGAAGGGGTAGGCGAAAGCTCAGACTACGCCGTACCTCAAGCCAATTTCGACTTCAAACCCCACGTGATCCTAGAACCGGATGGGTGGCGACAGGGGCTCGAGCCCAGCCGCCAATCCTATAACCTATTCACGGATGGATCCAAGATGACAGAGGGAGTGGGATCTGCAGTTTTCTGTCCGGAACTTGACCTTCAACAGTCTTTCCGGCTCCCGGACTACTGCAGCATCTTCCAAGCAGAGGTACACGCTGCCACAAGAGCGGCGCAACTAGCAATGGATCGCACCCCTCCATACTCTCGAATAAACATCTATATCGACAGCCAAGCAGCCATAAAAGCAGCAGCTGGGGTATTGTCAAACTCGATATGCGTACGGAACTGCAAAACCAAATTGGACGAACTCTGTCGCAACAGAGTGGTCACTATCTATTGGGTACCGGGTCACAAAGGAGTTGAGGGAAATGAGAAGGCTGATGCGCTCGCCAAAGCCGGGGCACGACTGCCTACGGTTAGCGAGCCAGACATCCATCCACCCCTCTCCACGCTCAAGACGGAAATAGAAGAGAATATGATTCGTGAAGCGGCGTCCATGTGGGAGAGATCTACATCTCACAGGACAGCAAAAATCATGCTTCGCGAACATAATGTCAACAACACAGAGTTTGTACTATCACTCCGAAGAGATGATTGCAAACTATTGACCGGGATACTCACGGGACACTGTCTCACACCGTCCCACGCTGCCAAACTTGGCTTGGTACCAAGTGATGCATGCACAAGATGTGGTGAAGACAGTGCCAAGGGTACCCTGGAGCATTTGCTGTGCCACTGCCCTGCTCTCTACAGATCACGGGTCAGCTGCCTCGGATCCGCGTCGTTCCCTTCCTTGGAAAGAATCGCGGAACGAAAAAGCGGCGACCTACTTAGATTTGCCAAAACGTTTCTGGAAAATTACATAAAGGTCTGAAGCTCCAGAACCTTTCTGGTACCACTATGGACCAACATGGTCTATGTGAGACCCCCCCGAGGGTCAGCCAGCCTAACCTACCTACGTACCTAACTCTTTTATCTTTTGTTGCGCAAAAGAAAAAAATTTCACAAATCCAGACTAACAAAAAACCACAATGCACTGCACGCGACACAGTAGAAACCGTTGTACAAGTGTCCACTTAACAATAATCCAAAATTTCATGTTTGACTTTAAGTTTGCATCTCATTAGTGGCTGCATACAATTTAGCTCATCGCCACTTACATCACACACACCTTCTCACACACCCGAAATGCGACCAAACGACATCTGCTGACTGCCGCTTTGGTTGGTCTGCCCACGTTTGCGGTTGAATATGCTGATGCCAAACGCTGTGCCAGCTGCAGCTTGACAATGTGTGTATATGTGTCTGTGTCTGAATATATCTGTCTGTGTGTATGTGAGTGTCTGTTTGTATATGCAGCTGCAGCTGTCGCCTTTCTCGCCACATTGAATTGCTTAACTAAATACACGTCGACTATCTCTAGTGTCGCTTTTTCACAAATATTCCCAGCCAGCCAACTATTTAAATGTCGCTGCGGTGCTGTGCCTGTCTGTGGAAATTTTGTAATGCAGCAATAACAACAACAACAACAACAACAATGATATTGTAAAGCAGCTGTTGCCAATGTCAACTGAAGTGCCGCTGCGCCAACGTGTCAGTCGCAAACGTATGCAACTAAGCACATTGTAAGCTAAGCTGTCCCCTGTAGCCTCTCTCGCCCACTTTTCAACCGTGTGCCGTGTGGATGCGGAACTTGTGCTAATTGCATTTTAATGCACTCCAAGGTGCATAGTCAAGGCAAGTGGGCGTCGAGTATCAGGCAAACCGAGCGGCATTAAATTATAATTTACAAATCTATTAGTAGATGTTTAGTTGAATTTGCTTTTCACAGAGCGCTTTCCAAGCGGACATAGCCATGGAAAGGAGAGCAAGAAATTTTCTAAAAGGTTGTGTTATTTTCCAATAAATTTTCAAATCAAAAGATGTTTTATTTTGGCAATTTCAAGCTGAAAATATTATTTAAGAAAATACAAATCGAAACTAGTTTTCAGTTTTTAGTTGCTGTAAAGAAAATTAATTATAATTCAAACTATACAAAGAAACTTGTTGACTAGTTTTGTGTATATTTTAATTAATTTTGTACAGTTAAGGATTTTGCATAATAAAAATCCATCACTTTTAATTATACTTTAAAAAAAGTGTTAGCATAAAAGCGGTGTTGATTTATCCAACAACTTTCTAGGGTCAGCTAATAATTTTCAACTTTACTCAAACAATATTTGCGGAACAAACAAAAACTTGCTCACACATGAGCTCGAGTTTGAATGGATGTATATGTATATATATATATATGTGTGTGTGTGTGTGTGTGTTTACAAAGCATACATTTGTGCCGACTGACCCATGTATGAAAATCAATACAATGGAACTTTTAGATAAATTATGCATTGTGCGGGCGTCAAGAACGCATGACTGGTCAATGAGTCAGCTTGCTCGGCAAACAACTAAAGAAACGTCAGAGGTCAGAAATAGTTTAGTTTCAAGAATAGTTTCGACGTTTATTTTCTGAATACATAAAAAAATTCAAAAATATATAAATAATGAAATGATAAGGCACTCTGTGCTGAATGCTTTTCTATGCACGAATGCTTTTCCAAGCATACTTTTAGGCATGCACTTTGAAGTACGGCAAATTTGGTACAAATCTGTAAATAAAGTAATTGTAAGTTGCTGACTGCGGTTTGTGCTAAATAGTTGAAGTTGTTTTATTTTCAAACACAATCCAAACGAACCTTGAGAAACTCATTTTCGTAACAATAATATGAAAAAATTAGGCGCAATCTTTTGATCGTTTCTCACCTTTTTTCACAATATTTAAAATTTTTGTTACAAACAAAAACAATGAAAACATTTTTTTTTATTTTTAAGCTAAGTTAACAACGACCTTTCACATTTGTCAAAGTCTCCCAGAATTTTTTACAGTCACCTTAATTTTAATTTCTAAGTAATTTCCTCAAAGTTGACCCTTTTCTGAAGAAAACAAAACACAAACGCCCACCATCAGCGCTGTAGATATTTGCTGTCCTTTTGTACCAATTTGTCTTGCATACTTTTAGGCATCTGAACAATGTCTCAAACGTTGTATAAGTTCCAATGTCACATGTGATTGCGACCATTAAGTTTGGCACCAAACTTAACACTCACCATGAAGTTGAACACTGTAAAGTAAACATACCTTCAACGCACCCGAAAGTATGCAAGCAATTTCGCATAATCAAACAGAAACTGCCAACAAAACGACTCATCAATATTTCATACATGTTATAAACGAAGGAGCCAACCAATGACTTGTATGATTGGTGACTTTTTAACATAAACAACATAAACGACTCGATGCGACTCGCATCGAAGGCTGGATGGAATTTTTTTGGCATTTAAACGCAGCAAAGCGTAAGATAAATAACAGCGATGCAGACACGCAAATAAAGGCGCGTTTGTGTGTGTGTTCGTGTGTGTTCGTGTGTATTCGTGTGTGCGTGTGAAAGAGTGAAGACTTTCATGTGGCTGTGTAGACCGGAAGCGAAAAGAATGAAAGAAGTGAATGGGTTTGTGTTGAGCGACAGATAGGAAGGACCGCAAGGAAGAGACAGCAAACGACAAGAATTGTCTGACATACGCACGCATGGGCGAATGCTTGGACAGACAGATGCGCGCAACGCAACTGTAAAATGATTTCAAGCAAACAAATAAATGTACTGTCAGTGCATGACGGATGAATTGATGTAAATACACACAGACACACACGCACACAAATAAGATTTATGCACTGAGCTGCATGTGGGTTTATTTATTTTTGCTTATGCGAACACAAAAATTCACACAAAAACCGCTGCAAGTGAACTGAAAAGCCAACGAAAATAGAATTACAACATGTCAAACGCATCAGTGAGACGTAAAATGCGCATCAAGAATGTTTTAACAAAAACAAATGTGTGCTTTGTACACATGCAGACACAAACAAATGCGTTGGCAAGCATATTTTTGAGTCAATACTTATGTTTGAAGCTACGTAGAGTTGCACAGCCTTAAAGTATGCAGCATAAGAATTTACACAAAAGTGTAAAAACGCCCCAAAGTATGCAAACAATAAATTGCAAATGCGAAAATGTAAGAAGAACGCAACTTGAATGAGTGAGCAATGTGGAATGTTCACGCGTAAAGTTTTTGTTTATTTTTTATGTGAAAAAAACACTCGACGGTTTTTGTGTTTTGGTGGCTTCGACACATTTTGGGGCACTTCAATGGCAATAAAAAATTATTTTCTCGAAAGCAGCAACGACTGACAAAACAATAACAATGCGCACAATACTAAAAAAGTCAAAAGAAAAAAGAATATAAAAAACTCTAAAATAAATACTAGGAAAATGTCTTTAATAGAATTGAATTCAATACACTATTCTGCTTCTTCTCTCCTTAAACATTTTTGCTTGGCTCTTTTCACTAAATACATTTTCGCTAACCACAAAAGCTTTGGCCAACTTTTCCGCTACCTAACTGGCCACAAATTGTTTGTTTGCATTGAAATCCAAACAGCCAAAGTCATAGAAACCTTCGAGCGCCAATAAGTCTGCAACAAAAATCTACAAAATACAATAATATCAAAAGCAAGGAAACAAACACAGAACGGCGCACAAAACTGAAGGAAAGACCTACTACCAACGGTCAATGGACATACACAAAAAATAAATAAATAAACAAATCAAAGAGCAGCAACGAGCAGAAATGAAATGAAACCGCTGAGCTCTTGGCAGAACTGTAAAAATTAAATTGAAAAAAATAAGCGTGAAATGCTTTAAGAGACTTAAACAAAATCCTAAAAAACAGTAAAATCGCGGCGCTGTTGTTGTTGTTATTCTTATTAAATATTATTGCTGTCTTTTTCCTACTCATTGCTTTAAGCGTTCAGCATTTGTTCGGCGCTGACCTTAATGGCCACACTAAACTTTTATACATTTGAGTGTATTCATGTGTGTGTGTTCGTGTGCGACTGGCGAAAGACAACACATGACCGGCGCAATTATGAATATAAATGCGCAAAAACTATTGCATTGTGAATGCATGAACATGTTACAGAAAACCCAGGCAAAAGTATTTTTTATTAAAAATAAAACGAATAGTTTTAAACAGCGAATATAAAATCTCAAACAAATAAAGTAAAAATTGAAAATTGAAATTGTAAAAAATGGCATTGAAAAAATCGCATAAACGCTCAGCCCAACCATGATAAATGTGCAGCGGTTAAGCCGTAAAGCATGCTAAGCTTCTTTGGCGGCCTCGCATTTGCCAGCGCACACACACACACATAGAGCCAGTAAAATATAACAAAATGAAAATGAAAAAAAAAATTGCACATAAATTTATTGCTGTTTATGCGCGTCGCTACTGCTGCAGTGAAAAATGACTGGCGCTGGAAAAAAAGGTTGTGGGCACCTTTAAGTAGGCTATGAAAGACATTTTATAACCTGAAGTGCGCTCAAAAGAAAAGGTCAGCGCCGCAGCACAAACGTGTGGTCCGAAGTTCAGCACGCACACACACACACATACACTCACACTCACACATGCGTACTGACACGCATTAATGTTTGGGTTGCGTGTCTGTGTGCTGATTCATCACAACGTACAGCTGGCAGTGGCTTGGCATTTTGTATGGTTCCATGAAAAGGATAACAGTTTCACGCTTCGTGTGTCTGAATGTTATAAAACTTTCATACGCAGTGTTACAATGTTTCGAGCGTGAAGTATGCAATAAGTTGCTTGGGTTGTAAGGAAAATTAGACAATCTTTTGGGAGGAAAAACCGAAAAGGTATACAATACAAGTGTTCACTACAATGAAATGGCAACGAAAACGTGTGACCAATTTCGGTTTATGTCTGATTTTTACTTGATTTATTTATGATGAGCACAGTTTATGACACTCGCTCACACGTACACTAACAAACACGCACACATTTATATGTTTTTATGGGCTTATGTGCTTTGGCAAAAAGGACATCTGTAAGCAAACGAAGTATAGTAGGAAAAATTCAAGCAGCAAGTGTGAAGTAGGTAAAAGCGGTTTCAATCTGATTGAGTTTTTTTATTGCTTTTTTGTTGAATATTTTCGAGATTGAGAAGAACTTTAAAGACTAGTTATTGCAAAAGGTTAGTTTATGTATCGGTGGGTGCTGCCCTTATGAGGCACACTTAGGCCTATGTCCGTTGTGAATCAACTATGTGGACTTTCGACGACGAACCTTTTATATGGTTACAAGTCAAAAGTTTAGGACTTCAGGTCTCGCCTAAAATAAACAGCTATTAGCACTGAAAAAAAGTGATTAAGAAAAAACAGTGTTTTTGGGGCATTCGTTCTATAGAAAAGTTAGGTTATTCTCACTATTTCAAAAATATGCTTATCTAAAGCTGAAAATTATATTGAAAAAAAAAATACGAAGTAAATGACAAATTTAACAAAATTTCTCGCATGCAATACAAATTGAAATTTGCTGTTTTCCAAGCATTTTCGTTTCTGAAAACTTAAAACTTGTAAGAAAACCCAATTTTTCAGTAAATTTAAAAAATCTCGCATGCAATTTTCAAAAGTTGCATGCAAGATTGTTTTCTTAAACTTTGTGATTAATATTAATTACTTAACACGTAATTTGCTCAATTTTCTTATAAAAAATATTGCACAAAACATTCATCTCAGTGTAATTAAATAAATTCCGTTCCTGATAATTTTCCTACTAGGCACTGCACATTATTAAATATGTTTTTATTCGTCATAACTGCTCAAATACTCCACACACTTATCGTTGGTCTCCGTACATACATTTAATATGATTGCATGACCGCATACAAGTGGATAAGTCTGCGTTAAATTCATGCCCCCAATGTTCAATCGAGCAACACAAGCAACACTTGCAGCAAGTATTGTACATAAATAATAAGTAATTGCATGCATGTGAGCCAGACCTTGTTGGCCATTTCCCCCAACCACCCCTTCCCCCACAACCCTTCCATACATCATACATTTCTGTTAATAATTTCAATTTACCCATTTTTTACATAACTCCCCTTTCGCTCAATGCAGCATGAAAATTGCATGCAATCCTTGAGATCAACATATTATTTGCTCGCACATACGGTCTGCATTGTACTGCTCGTGTTGCTCGTTGTTGTTGCATTATACATTCATATTGCATCATGCATTTTTAATTGGATACATTTTTCCAAAAAAAACAAAAAATCATATTTGTACGCTTACGCATACGTCAACTGACTGCATTCATACATATAAATAATAAACGCACACACCCAGACGCGTACGCACAATTTGCTTTTATTAGTGTCTGTGTGTGTGTGTATGCGTTGTTGATGCGCTTAAAAGTTGGCATGATGGCAAAACTTGCCACACCGAGCGCGACAGTCTTAATTGTTGCATAATTAATGGCGCTTGCGCGCATATCTTTCCGCTGTGCCTTGCGTTGTGGCTTTCTGCATGAGTACCGCATAGCAGGGTGTGGCTTTTAAGCGGCTTAAATAATCGTAAAAGTTTCAGTGCATACTTTTGGGAGCACGTGTCTCCGACATACCAGCCGGCATTGGCTTTTGGGTGCAAGAGGCAAAGACAGTGTCAGATGTGCCTGGAATCCACTACACTACAATGCGTACACAAGGCGACAAAAGAGTTGCATACTTTTTGGCAGATTGCAAGATTAAATCAATGTGTTATTAAATTCATACAAGAAATAAGTGAGGGAACACTGCTAGTTCTTGGATGCATGGAGTAAAGACGGTGTCATGAGTCTTTGGAACCCACTAGACTGCAATGCATCTTGTGTCTGATGAAGCGACAAAATAGTTGCATACTTTTTGGCAGCCCCAAAGATTAAATCAATACGTTATTGACTTCAAACAAGAAATATGTGAGGGAACACTGTTAAATCTTGGATGCATTGAGTAAAGACAGTGTCAGGAGTCTTTGGAACCCACTAGACCGTAATGTATGATGTGTCTGATGAGGCGACAAAATAGTTGCATACTTTTTGGCAGTTCATACAAGACATAAGTGATGGAACACTGTTAGTTCTTGGATGCATGGGGTAAAGACAGTGTCAGACACCTTTGGAACCCACTAGACTACAATATGTGTTGTGTCTGATGAGGTGACAAAAGAGTTGCATACTTTTAGGCTGCCCTAAAGATTAAATAAATATATTATTAAATTCATACAAGAAATAAGTGATGGAACACTGTTAGTTCTTGGATGCATGGGGTAAAGACAGTGTCAGACACCTTTGGAACCCACTAGACTGCAATTAAAGTTGTGTCTGATGAGGCGACAAAAGAGTTGCATACTTTTTGGCTGCCCTAAAGATTAAATAAATATATTATTAAATTCATACAAGAAATAAGTGAGGGAACACTGTTAGTTCTTGGATGCATGGAGTAAAGACAGTGTCAGACACGTTTGGAACCCACTAGACTACAATATGTGTTGTGTCTGATGAGGTGACAACTTGACAACTTTGGCAACTTGATTTATTTGTTAAGATTAACTCAATTTGTAATTATCCACACACAAGGCGCAAGTGTGGACACCAAATTTGTAGAGCGATTTGAAAGCAAATGAAAAATGAGCTCTTTAGAAAAATAAAAATATATTATGACAAAAAGTTATGGTATGCTTTTAGGGAAATTAAGTAATGCAGGCGACTGGCCTATTGCTCCACTATTTAGTACGCTCAGAGACCTTTGAGGTCACTTGTGTTTCTTGAATATTCCAACTTTTGCCAGCACTACACGCCTTTTCCTTCAGTGTGACTGCTCATCCTCAAATCTTTTTTTTACTAAATATTCTAATATAAATAAATCGCTATAAATCATCTTAAATCGTTTGAAACTCACTTTAAATAATGATTTAAAATTGATTAAAATATCTTTAGAATACCAAAGTTGCTTTGCCATAGAAAAAATTGCCTACATATGGGCGCAAGAATTTGATATGCCAACTTTTGCCAGCACTTTGCGCTCTTTGCTCTCGAATGTCTGCCCTACGCCAAAAGCAAGTTGCAAGTCTAATTAAATTCCATAACCATAACCATAACCCGTGTAAGAGACAGCAACACAGCAACGATTGCAATTCGGCGTATGCAGCAGACTGGAAATGGCTCTAATGGATTTTTGCCACATTCAGCCAGCTGCGACTGTAGCTGAAATGTGGCAATACTTTGTACATGTATGCGGCATGCTTCAATGCAATTTGGCATATTTTCAAATTTGCATAAAGTCGACACAGGAAAAATATTTATAGCACAACTTTGCATAGTTTTTTCCATACATTTGACGCTCTTCACGCTCAAAGCAACTCAGTCTGTCTCCTATAAACGATAATAAATTAGTGTAACTTTATTGATGCATACTTTTAGGTGTTGTTGATTGAATTTTGCATTACAAATTTAAATTTAGAAAATTCCCTACTGCCTAAAAGTATGCTTTACGCTCAGTGAATAACTAAAAAGTGTAACACTTGCTGTCTTTATGCTTGAAAAAGTCTATCGCTCTTCGTTTACACTGCACGCTTTGTGGTTTTTGCGGTAGCTAAATACACAGCAAAGCGAATTATAGCGCAAAATCAAAAATAAAGAATTGCTAAAAGCTCAGACCATTCAAATACAAACAACACAAGTGCATGGAAAACAGAAAACCAGCGTGAAAGCAACCCCAAAAAAGGATTTGAAAATTTCAAACAACGCGAATCAATTAGTGGCAATTGTTGTGCTTGAGGCAAACAACAACAACAACAACAACACCCAGAAGCCAACACGCAAACGGGTGCATGGCAGCGTTGATAAATGTGCCAGCAGACCGCAGTAAATACAGCTCGAGCAACAACAACGTCAGCATTAACGGAAGCAACATTGAAAGCAGCAACACTCAACAGCGCAATTACAATGCTGCTTAGCATACTTTTGGTAGCTTAAGCTGACTGCTGGCGCATTTTCGCCATTATCGGCGACTTCAATGCCATTTTTAAGACATTCCCAGAATGCTTAAGTCTTGTTTTTATTTACATTTTCCACTGCCCCTCGACACACTTAATGACAATTTCCCAAAACTTACTCAAATTTTAAAGTATAAAACATGGTTAAAGGATTAGCAGCAATGGCACAAATACAAAATCACTTCAAATCACTTCACCCATAGACGAACGCAAACAATTCTGTCGACTTGGCAAATACAATCAACAACGCTTTACTTGACTTTAATTGCGCCATGGCATATTTTTTGGCGCACAACATAAAATAAACAAAAACTTTCAAGTCATATTTATGATAACTTTGAGCGTGAAAATTTCACCGAAAGTTGGCCAAAGGCAATTTTATGAACTCCAAAAAGCTGAATGAGTTGCTTGCTGAAAGAAAAGCCAATTACTTTAAGGCGCCTAAATGTGTACAACATTTTTAAGTATGTCATAAAATTTGACATAATCTCCGCTCAACTCGGAACATGAAAAGTGTAAAAAGTTGGACTAAATTTTTATGGAAACGCTTTAACGTTCATTTTGCAATGTGTTTCTTTTGCTGTGGCATTGATAAATCTACGCATTGAAAAAAACAAAAAATAAAAAAATTAATAAATCAAAATAAAATACAAAATATTCAAAAAAAGCATTACAAACAAAAATTAAAAATTGTGAAAGCTGTACAAAAGTCAGCAGCGAGCTGTCATCCCACTTTTGCCATGGCAAATCAATCACAGCAATAACAAGAGCGCCCAATCTCCCGTGTACATAATCAGTAAACACTTTATTTGCATACTTAAAGGCGCCGCCAGGCACAGCAAAGTCATGTTGACAAGCCAGCATATTCTTGTTGTGATTCTTGGTTGTTTTTTACAGCAGCCAAGACCCAAAGGATTTCATTTTTGTTGCTGTCGCTGTCTCCCCTTGAGCGCTGACTGATTGGTGAGGCATATTGTTAGGCGCACTGCCCACACAGCAGCCAGCTCTGCTAATGGAATGACCCAAGCGCACAGCCTTCAATACAAAACAACTCATTTTTTGTTGCTTTTTTTGGGTCAAATATGTTGTCTCTCTTATTTTGCCTATTTTTAGGCGCTTACAAAAAAGATCAGCAAAATCTTGTACGCAAAAGCAGATAGAATAGACAACTGGCAGAGTACCCAAGTGTGACGAAGCATCGAGACGGCTTGGCCTGGTTTGTGCGTTGCCAGCGTAGCGTCAATAAAGCACTTGCGCCCGAAAGTAGGCTAAGCTATTAAGTGTAAGTGACTGATTAATTGAAGCGGAAAGTGCGAAAGCGCATACACGATGTGCGCGTTGAATAACCGCCATTAAAGCCGCCAAATCAACGCCAGCAGCCAAGCCAGAAACTAACCAGCCAACGTGGTTAGTAAATTCCATGAAAAAGGGAAAAAAAAATAAAAATAAAAAATAAACGACAGCATCAAACGCCAACAGGCTGGTTAATAGAGGACGTTGTTTTGTTGTTGTTTTTATGTGGTTGCTGTGCAAAATTAAACACTCTTGCGCTGAAGATTATATGGAAGGCGACAAGTTAAACGAGCCATGATTTATGGCGCTGCGCACAACCTACGAGCGACCCAAAAAAAAAATCGACAAAGTGTCACAAGCAGCAACAAAAATGGAGATCCCAAAAAATTTCCTACGCTGCTGGTGGCGTCATTAATTAAAATTGAGCGCGCGTGTGCACAAGCAACAAAAACAAGTGTATGCAAGTTTGTAGCATACTTTTAGGTAGCACGTAGTTTATGCCAAAATAATATTAAATTTGTATCTAAATTTTAGTCAAATCAAATTTTGAAAAATTTATGTTTTTGTTCTACTCATAATTTTATATGTCACGAATCTCTGAACTATAACTTTAAATGCCATAATTCATGGTTTGCGCAGCAAAGTGCTTTTAATTTATATTGTTATTCTCATGTGTGGTTTTTTGTTTGCTGATTTATGCGGTGCTTTGGCTGACAATAAACTGCTGCATCGTTTTCAAGTGATGTATGGCCACACAGATGCGCAAAGAGCATTGATAGATTTGTGTGCTCGTCGCCCTCGTTAACCTCCACTTAGCAATGCGGTCAATTTGTTAGGGAAGTTTTTATGTCATCGAAAAGACAGAGAATAAGAAAATAAAAACGATTTTGCAAAATGGTAAAGAAACTCGTATGAGAAGAGGAAATCGTGTAATTAATGTGCAGTACAAAAGCTCCATAGGGGCACTGATGTTGGGGGGACATTTTCTTATATTAAACCCAACTATTTAATAAAAGTGATATTTGTGACTGAAATAATACAAAATGAGTATTTGAAGGAGTGCAGAAAGTATTCCAAATAGACTAGAAAAGGTCCTTTTTCAACACAATTAATGCCAATTCGATTAAACAGTAGAAAAGAAAACAAAAAGCTGGGTTTTAAAAGTAGTGTTATGAACTGCTTGTCGTAGATAGTATAGGAAGTGCTCCTGTCCTACCTTGTCGTAGACTCTACGGGATGGGGACACTTTCTTGCAATTTATCCTACAAGAGCGACACTTCCCTACAAGCGACACTTCCCTACAGGATGAGTACATCTCCCTGTCGTGGACCGCACAAGACGGGGACAATCCCTTGTTGTAGACACGACAGAATGAGGACACTCCCTTGTCGTAGACCCTACTGCCTTGCAAATGACCCTGCAAGATCGCGACATCTCCTTGTCGTAAACTCTACAAGATGGGGACACCTCCCTGCCGTAGACCCCACAGCATGGAGACACTTCCTTGTTGCAGATCCTAAAACATGATCACAGTTCCTTGCAACTGGCCCTACGTAGACCCTCGTAGACCCTACAGGATGTAGACACCTCCTGGTTGTAGACCCCACAGGATGGGGACACTTCCTTGTCGTTAAACCTAGAAGGTGGGGACACTTCCCTATCTTATACCCCACAGGATGGGCACAGTTCCTTGAAATTGACTCCACAGGATGTGGACACTTCCATATGGTTGACCCTACAGGATGGGACCACTTCCTTGTCATAGACTCTACAGAATGGAGACACCTGCTTGTTGTAGACCCCACAGGATGGGGATACTTCCCTGTCGTTGAACCTACAAGGTGGGGACACCTCCCTGCCTTAGACCCTACAGGAAGGGTACATTCTTTGAAATTGACTCCACAGGATGTGGACACTTCCATATGGTTGACCCTACAGGATGGGACCACTTCCTTGTCAAACACCCTTGAGAATCGAGACACCTTCTTGTTGTAGACCCCACAGGATGGGGACACTTCATTGTCGTTGTCCCTACAAGGTAGGGACAACTCCCTATCTTAGACCCTACAGGACGGGCACAATTCCTCGCAATTGACCCCACAGGATGTGGACACTTCCATGTGGTTGACCGTACAGCATGGGGACACTTTGTTGTCGTTGACCATACAAAATGGGGACACTTTCTTGTCGTAGACACTACAGTGTAAGGATACTTCCTTGTGGTTGACCCTACAGGAAGGAAACACTTCTTTGCCATTGACCCTACAAGATATTGACACCTCCTTGTCGTTGACCCTACAGTATGAGGACATTTCCGTGCCATAGATTCTACAAGATGGGGACACTTCCTTAACGTTGACCTTACAGGATTGGGACCCTTCCTTGTGGTAGACTTTATTGATAGTATTTGGATTTCGGACTCTAAAGAGAGTATTCCGACGAATGGAATGAAAGTGTCTACTTTTGATCTCTTTGATTTTAGATCCCACTGGAAGTAATCCGATTCCTCTAAGTTCAGACTCTACAACAAGAGCTCCCACTCTTTTGGATGTATACTTACAGAAACGATCTCTCCCTATCTCTCTACTTTTAGTCTCTACGGAAAGTGTTCCCATAATAATTATTCGGATCCTTTTGTTTTCAGGCCGTGCTGAAAGTGTTTCTGTAGTTTTGATGTTTACCTTTGGGAAGTGTTCGCATTCTTTTGACTCTAAACTTTACGGAAAGAAGCCCAATAGCTTTGTATTTCGACTCTTTAGGCTCATATGACTTTATGCTACTTAAGTAAAAGACATCTCTCTTTGCTTTCAATTTCTAAAAGGATTATCCACATCTAGAGACAGGATCACCATAGCTTTAATGCAAGTAGACAATTTGTTTCCTGAATTTTAGGGCGTCAAAAATTTAAACAATTTTGAACTATTCTCTGCCTCCGGAAATTAACCAGTGAAGAAACCTTAATCAAGCAGATAAAGCAATGAAAATGTAGATTTAGGTGTCACATGTTCCAACATTCAGCATTACAATAATAATAACAGCCACACCAAACAATAATGGAAATTGAACTTGATGGAACTGACAACTGGAAGAGGATTTTACGTCAACATCACATGGGACAATGTACGAACAACATAATCAAATCGAGTCAGATGGAAAGCGGCCCCATGTTTCCAAACGTAGTGAATAAAAAGAAAAAAGGTCTGCTTTACTGTCAAAGCGGTTAGTCAGTACATATTGTGAATACCCCCATTATGTACTATGAACTGTCATAAATAGTTGTTATCAGTTTCGGTTACTAAACAAATGGAGCGTTTTTTTATTTGATTATGTCTCCTTCGCAAATGTGGTTATCAAAATTTTCACTACTTCCGTCAATCCTTGCTTCCTTCCTGTTGCAAAATGAACCCACTGCATGCGTAGTTCTGCTGCCTTTAGAACAACTCAATCCATTCCATTTGTCTGCTTTTCTAATGTCACAATAGTTTTGTGTCTGACAGCAACAGCTGCAACAACAACAAAAGGCGACAACTGGGACAAAAAATATGCAACGACAATGGCGACGGTGACGACGACGACATTAACACTCAAACGCACACACACACAAGCACTCATACACACACACATTCACATGCAGCAAAGCGCAAAATCAACAGCGACACTGTTACTGATAGCTTTACGGCTGCGAAGCAGAATGAGTGAGTGTGGAGGACATGGAATGGATTGGATTGTCAGGCAGCAGCATTTCGGGCGAAAAATGTGAGTAAAATTATTTGTTGTTGGTCGAGGCGCATATGGATCGCATGCTGGCAACTGGCACTTCGTGTTAGCAACAAGTCAATGTGTCGTTGTCGTTGTCATTGCTGCTTAACATTTGAATGCGACTTGCCATGGCAGCGGGGGAAGACTGAAGTTGCTTGTGCCGCGAAAGGGTTTGCCTGCGGCGAATTCAATGGAATGTGGCCGAATGCCAGGCCGAAGTGTGGCGTTGCGGTTGCACTTGTCGCACATGTCGTGCACACAAATAAACAACGCTGTGGCTTTATGTAATGTCGTTGTTGTTGTTGTTGTTGTTGTTGTTGTTGTTGTTGCTATACCAGGTCTCTGTCATTTGCAAGTTTTTTTTCCAAAATCTGGTTTTGTTGTACTGTTGGCCAACACAGGCACCGACCTACTCGACGCCGACTGGTTGGGCTGTTTGCATCATTGTTGCCAGACAATTTCATTTTCATTTTTATTTGCTTCCATGTTTTTTTGCTCTTTTGTTAACGTAAAAAAAATTTTTTTAATTTTACTAAAATGTTTGTGCATTTGCTGGCCGCAAAGGTTAGTGTGATAGGCGTGTGGCGCCCACAGCAAAACTGTCTAAATGCAGTTGAGAGTGCCGAAGGGCAACGCAGGGCACAGTTGTATAAAATATTTCTTTTGTTCATTTTTGGAATGAGATTTTGCATTTGTAATCGAAATGAAAATGTTTGCCACAATTGCCACGAAAGGCCAGAAAGGACAATGCGGCGAACTGTTCAAGTGAAACTGTCCAAAAGTTCTGCTCAATAAACTTTTCAAGTGTTGCGTGGCAATGTTTGCATAAATGTTTAATATATTTCTGTGTATGTGTGTGTGTGTGTCTCTCTTTTTTATATTTATATATACAAATACATATATGTGTGAGTGTCTGTTGTGTTCAAAATAATTCGACGAAATGTTGCAATGTCACAATTTGACAATCAATTTAATGAAAACTTTGTTGGCCAAATGGAAAAGACAGCACAATAATAATAACAACAACAATAAGAAATCAGTTAAATAATTGGTTAAGCATTCTATGACTTTCTTATTCACAAAACATATAAAGAGGAAAAACGAATGATAACTTATTTTATGAAGCATACTTTCAGGCAGTAGAGCAATTGTTTGAGTTTGGTTACGATTTCTATGATTTTCTTAGTCACAAAACATGTCAAGCCGGAAAACGACTTAGTAACTTAGAGAACTTAACTTAACTTTAAGAAGCATACTCTCAGGCTTTGTTTGGGGTTTCGGCTAATAGACCGCAAAGTAAGAAAGAACAGAATTAAGATAATCTTTGGCTCAGTGCAATCTAGCTCAAACTTTGTTGTGTAAGAGTCTGCCTGACTGTTTCAATAGATGTGAGTAAATTTTGCAGTCCAAGATACACTTTGTTATGGAAGATACACCAACAATGGAGTCAAAAATCTGCCTGACTGCCTTATTGTCTGACTGACTAGATTTAAGTAGATTTCGCAGGCCAAGACAAACTTTGTTTTTGGAAGATACACCAACATGGGAGTTGATTGGTCTATTTGAAGTCCTTTCAAACTTACATAAGTCACTTTAAACTCGAATGTTAAACTTGAAGCAGACTAATCTAAACTTGAGAACACTCATAAAACTTCTTATAGAATGCATTAATTAACCCATTGCTGCCGGGTACCAGTTCCGTCCATACGATTTTGATAAAATTTCATACACAACCTAGAATTGACCCAAAATGATCAGAAACAACAGCTTTCTCTCTCTGCACGTTGCAGAGATATTCATTGGGTATTTTGTACCTATTAGACAGCAATTGTAGTTTTTTCTATACTTTTTAAAGTGATCAGCTGAACACGTGAACAAAAGAAGTATTGTTTACTACGTTTCACCACATTTTCCACCTCCGGAAAATTCACAATTTTTGGAGTCTGGTAACTCTAGCTAAATGGCGGAATTTTAGGGTCACCTCCACTAGACTAAGGTAGTTCCATCTTTACCTCAACCATCCCTATCAATGATTTTGAGATATCTTTACCACGAACTTTTCTGTAATTTTTTTAAAAAGTCAGTTTTCATGGGTAAAATTTTACCCATTAGGCAGCAATGGGTTAAAGCAATCATCTCAGTCAAAACAAAGCGAAACACTCTGAGTTTTCATGTAAACGCTGATTATTTCAGCTTTATTTCAGATTTTAGCCGGCCTCGATACTCCATTGGGTAGCGTGCTGGCTTCTCATACCGAGGCCCTTGGTTCGAATCCCAGTGCAATGGCAAAACTTTCCAGTGTGAAAGAAAAAACTACGAACCACCGTTTGGATTCGGCTCTTCGCTTCCCTACCCACTTGAAATGTGAGTTGTAACAGATTTCCGAAAACGAATGAAATATATGATACCGCAATGGGTCTTCTCTTAGGCCTCCGAGTGTGTCTCTTTGAGTGATAGTCACCAAAACCTAACCTAAAACAGCTTTCAATAAAACCAGAAGGAAGAAATCACCAAGAAGCCACGACAAATCGAAAAGCTTTTCTGAAAATTTTTCTGAAAAATAAAAGAGATTCAGTGATTCTGAATCTTCGGAAACTCAGACTCCAAACCCAATGCTTAGTATGGACGCATTTCTTCGCCTAAAACTATACTAAATTTCTAGCCCAAAACATGTCAACAATAACAGAACTGAACCATTTTAAATTCATTTCAAATAAGTGAAAAATTACTTTAAAATCTTTCCATGTTTTATTTACGTGCCGCAGTGCAAATCTGCCAAGCAAAGGCGATTAAAATAAGAAATTGAAACGTGTGAGTTGTAGCACAGAGAGACGTTAACAGTTTGCTTGATAACCAAAAATAGTATTCAAAACTTTTAGTAACAAATGCATGGCACATGCAATGCTGCCACATTTCTTGTGCTTAAAAGCAAAGCAGCCATTTGGGCAAAGCAGCTTAAGCTGCATGCAAATAAAACAATATATAAAATTTCTTATATATAAAATTATAATAAAGTGTGGTTACTGCTTCAACCAGTGCACAGTAGACTCTCACAAGCGTTGTGAGAATAATAAAATTTAATTTTACAATATTCTCAGTGCAGTCATGGACCATAAACCAATGTGCAAATAGTGCAGCGATAAGTGCATTATTGCAGCATGCACATTGAATATTCAATGCGGATTTGCTTCAAATCGAAATTGGCCAACTGGTTTCAATGCATTTTTGCATAAAATTACACACAACTATTTGCACACTGAATACGCATAATCAATGCAAACAAATGCTCACTGTTTTGATTGGGAATATGTAGCTTCTGTTTGTGTTCACTAAAGTTGAAGAAAACAAAATTTGTTAGAGTTCAACTAGAATCGAATGCCACTCCCTGGCTGCCACTGACTTTATGAGCCCCAATTGGTTGCATCAGTGTTTTAGTTTTTGTGTTCCTTGATGCGATTTTGGGTTGCAAAAAAAATGCGAATAGGAAAAAGTTGCAAGCAACGGAAAGTGGTTTGGCAATGAGCAGCAGAGAAGCACAAAATTGAAATAAGCAGACCAGAGACTAGAGAGATAAGAGTGAACAAAGCGTGCAAAGAAAATGTCTGGGGATAAGACCAAAGCGCAGTGGAGCGTCACAAACCGCACAAGCAGTGAATGAAACACACAAAAATTTCATTCTCATTCTACTTTGACTACTTTAGAAATTTCTTTCATGCAAAATTTGCAAATTTTCTTAGTGCGTAATTTTTGCAATTTCTCAAATACTTTAAGTTTTTTATGAAATTCTTTAACTCTTCGTATGCTTTCAAATTCGTTTTAAGCTTTTTCAATAGCAAACATTTTCCTCAAAGTTTTTGAAAGAAATTTTCCCAAACTTCTTTAGGTTTTATTTGAACACCTTTACACCACATCATTATCGATTTTTTTTCTTTCAATTTTACTGCATTTTTATTTTTGATTTTAATTTTGCTTGCGACAGCTGCATAAGCATTGCATGACAATCACATTAAACCGCAACATCACGTTACATCTTCATTCTACAACCAACCTGACACTGTCACAATGACGCATAATAAAAAACCGCAAACATTTTAAATTCTATGCGACCTTAGTGCAAGGCCACTGTCTGTCGCGTTGCATACAAATTCTGACAGCATTATGTGGCGGTCTGTGTTGTCTCACTGCTGATTTGATCGACATGACTCGAGCGTGGTGTTTTTGCTACTAACTCAATTTTCGCTGCATACTTATTGGCGCTTAGATGGAAGATTTTCTTATTTTTCGTTTGACTGCAGGCAAAAGTTGGTGTTGTTTTTGTTGTACTTGTCTGACACGTGCTCAAATAAAATTTTGCAGCTTTTGAAATTATTGCAGCAGGTTTTTTTATGATTTGCTCGTTTTAATTTAGATGTGGTGCAAGAATAACTTGGCAATAAAATTAAGTTAAGAATAAAATAAAAAAAATAAGAATAGGAAAGTATTTGAACTTAAGCACAAAGTTAAGTAGAAGAAATATTGTCAAAAGATTTTCGCTCAGTTTCTATATAAAAGAATTTAAATTTTAGTACGAAATTAAAAAAAATATTTTTTAACAGATAAGTATTATGTTAGTTTCATTATTTTAATAAAAATGTTAACAAAACTATTTCATAATATTGGCAAAATTTTACTTTTTGAAACTAGGCTCTTTTCTATAGGAAACTGGCGCTAAGATCTACTTGAATGACTACTGTAACTGACTTTTCCAAACTTAGGGCATAATTACAAGCAGACCAGCATGTCCCGCGGGTCAATGGGCCCAACAAATCAAGTGTAGCGACGCCACGCCCCTTTTATGCAATGCTTAATCCATTCCTTCAGTCGAAGGGTACGACCCAGTTTCATTGAAGTGCAACTTACAGTTCCACAATTACGTGGAAAATTAAATTCACCAAAAATGTGCCACGCCTCTTGTCTAATGCCCATCAAATTTTACCAGTAAAATAATACATCCATGGGACGATGGTATACAAAATTTCAATGTTGTGCGACTTATCATTCCAAAGCTATCCCATGTTAAAAAATTGGGTTGTATGGGAGGTGCCACGCCCACCTGTCGAGTTGTAGTCGCACTATATGATTTCTTAAGATTTAGTCAAGATGAATATTCCATGAGAGATTCAACTCAATAGGCCGTCTAGTTTTTTAATTATAGTGTAATTTGACCAACAAACAAACAAACATTTATATAGAAGTAGCTTCTATTCGAAGTCGCCTCTACTTATTCAGAAAATCATTTGAACTTTATTAGTGAAAATTCTACAATACAACTTTTCTCGTACTGGCAAAGCTACTCACATCTATTTGGACAGTCAGACAGACTTTAAAGCCACTTGTCGATGTTTTTGTCTTCTACCAAAAAGCTCTTCTCAAACTACCAGACTGCTTGTCCCCGCAGTAACTATAGCAAATAACTTTAATTCAAGATTTGTTTGACCCTTGAGAGACACTTGAAATGGGACTTACGTGACTCTACCCTCATCATTGATGTCCTTTTGCGTCAATATAACTAAATTTCAACATCTTATATTTCCTTTTTAGCGTAAAGCTCAGTTTCGAAGTCCACTTCTTTCTACTTAACTGCGTTTAGATCTTCAGTTCCCCCACTAAACCTTCACTTATCTTCTTAGTTCATAGTTCAACTTAGTCGTTCATTATTTCAAGCAAGATTTATTAGAGACGTTACTAGATTCTAAGCGCATCATAATCATCACACACAAATCATGAGTGGATTAAGTGGGCCCACCCTTAATAAAATACAGTCTAGACTAGTGAACAACTCAACCTAGGCTGGGACTTTAACTTCAACAGCACTGTTATCTCTGAACATGAGAGAAAAGACTTGGGTTGCCATAGCACGACTGAGCTGTACGAGTTTGCTAAGAAACTAGTTCAAATTTCATATGAATGACTGCCATAACTTCTGTTAAGATTTTTGTTCTTTAGAAAAAGGCAAAACTACCCTACACTTTGCTATATAAGCTAATGGCCTTGAAAACACCACAAACTCTAAGTTCCCCATTTCTTACCAAATGGTTGGTTGGTTAGGTCATTAAGGCCCACAAGCAATTGAACTAAAGTCTTCTCACTCATTTAACCAGTTGTTGTTCCTTACAAAGCCTAGTAGACTGTAAGAAAGAACAAGTTGTCCAGCTGAAACTTTCTTCTTCTATATAATCCAGTAATTCAATTCCTCTTCCTTGTCCATATAACTTCAACAAAGGTCATTAAGCAGCAAACAAAACCTTCCTGCGTTGATATCAATTACACAGTAACTCCTCAACACAGACATCAATGTTCTCATCTGGTTTCTTTTTGTTCTTAATTTCGTTTTCACTTTTTGTTTTTCACTAAATGTACTGAAATTTCTACCCTAAAGATCAAAGATATAGCAAGATTTACGCTACAAATAGATATAAATATTGTGCCGTCCTAATGTGATATCTCAATGTGATAACGCAACGACCTCTTCATGCTTTTCATAAAAACTCTGTCGCTCCCACCTAATCTAAGCTACTAAAGACGCCACAAAAATAACATAAATTCAGTGACCAACACAAATTACGTTAATCCAGTTTCATCATTTCGGTACTAAACAAACATAAACAAATAATTCACATAAAGCATCCAAGTCAGCGCACAACGCAGCCATAAAGGACATTTTATGGGCAAACATTTGAATTCGTAATTAATGAGAGCACAACTGAAGCACACTGGTCGAGCTGACAGTAAAAACCTTCAACATGAAATGAATTTAATTTTGTTTTAATTAAGTGAAAACGTGTTTTAATTAATAAAAACATTAATGTTACAAATGATGACGTAAAATAAAAATCAAATCGAAAAGCGGCAACGGAAAATGAAATAAAAATTATAGTAAAAAGTGAGTGATCAAAATGGGCTTTGCCTTCAGCCAAAATGTCACCTTTGGTCGGGCTTTGGATCTGTGAATATGAGGTATAAGTGTGCATGAATAAATTGTTTGCTTAAAAGCCAAGGCATTAATAAATTTGTGAAGCATTAAAATGAGCAATAAAATGAGAAAATATCGCTTTTTGAAATCTGTATAAAATCAGTTACGAAGCCATTAACAATAAAGTATAATGGCAACAGAGCAGCTGAATTTTGCTAACGTTTCTCAAATGTTGTTCAGGACGAAAGCAACAAAAGAGAACTACTTATAAATAAGCAAAGGAAAAAAGTTGCTACATTGCAAAAAACTGCTATGCTGCTGCTAAGTGGCAGCTAAAACAAGTAAAACGTTGGACAGGACAGGTTGACAGCTGAAGTGATGAACATGTGGGAAAATTTTTGTAGCAGCACAGGTGGAAACCCGAACAATTGTGAGAGTGTGTGTGTGTAGTAAACAAGAAAAAAAGAAAGTTGAAAAAGACATGAAAATAACTAAACAAATTTGCTCGATAACAGCCCCAAAAAAAGGGCAAGCCAGAAATTTGCAAAAAAGTTTTGGGAATGTAAAGCTGCATTGAAAAACTTACGTCTTACGTAAGAGTCTTTTTTGTAAATGTGACATAATTTGTTTCAACAACAAAATTGTTCAAATTCGCATGAAGCATAAAACATCCAATAAGTATGGAAATACTTTTCAATTTTCAATTTTTATTTTATTTTAATTTATTTTAGTTTATTTTATTTTATTTTATTTTATTTTATTTTATTTTATTTTATTTTATTTTATTTTATTTTATTTTTTTTATTTTTATTATACACTAAACATCCTAAAAGTATGCAAGCAACTTGTTTCAGTCAGTGAAACTTGGCTCAGTCAAACTTGGCCCAATACCAGTCAACATTAATTCAACCGAATGTTAGAAAACATGGCCTATTTCTAGGAGGCAACATAACTGTACTAACAATATTCTGTTATATATATTATATAGGGTTCGCCGCATTGAATATGTGCTCCAAGACTTAACCACAAACATAAATATAAGAGAGCATATCATTGCAAAACAAACATGATTTGCTAAAGAAATATATATTTTTTAAATTATCATGAAATATTTATGAACCCAAAAGTATGCAAACAACTTATTTTAATCGTAAAAAACCGGGCTCAATACCAGCCAACATTAGTTCACTAAACCTAGTTCCATTCATGGCCTACGTCTAGGCGACATCGGTAATTGCACTAACCATATTGTGTCCCTATGTGTGAATGACATCCCCTCTTCTCCCCTGCTGACACCAACAATGCCAACATTGTGTAGAAATTCTCTTGTATTCACCTTTCAACGCGCAGATTGCAGTCCATTCATTTTGTTGCTGCTTTTCATTCCTTTGCGACGTGTGACTGAATAATAAACGCAAATGATTGCTGCCAGCGACATATACAAACCCACACACCAATACATGCGTCGCAATGAAAATCGAATAGACATCTAACAATGAAAGCAGCAAAATTGCAATTGTCTGATCAAAAATGCGACGCGCGTTTTCGCGCTCAACGTCAAACGACACAGCATTCACGAGACGCGGCAAGTTTTGCTAGTTTCGTGGTCATGGGAGGGTAAGGAAGGACGAACGTGAAAATTGCACTGATTGCATTGGAGTTTACGTACATTGGTGTTTTTTTTTTTTTATTATAGAGATGGAAAGCATCAAAAGCCAAAACCCCGTCAGTGTGGGACTTGAACCTCACTAAAACCATCTCTCACATGTCCGGTTGGTCCCCCCGGTACTACCGTCAGGCATTTCGTCAGGAGGCGGAATTGAGCATTAGCTCGAAAGTCGTATTGTCAGTTGTCAGAGTTCTCTTGTTTATCTGTTTGTCTCAGTCATAGAAGTTTGTCTGTTTCCTTACCTCTCTCAGGCCTCTGAGTGGCGCTCGAGTCTCCGCCTGTTTTGCTCGCTAATGCGAAGCTGGTGGATCACTTCAGCAGCCATGCAACATGCGGCGCCCCAATGCTCTCTGGTAGTCATCATCAGCTGGACCATATTCTCTGGCGTGGCGGTAGAGCCATGTACCCTGTTCATCGTCCGCCTCAGGCTCTCGAAGCGGGGGCATACAAAAAGCGCGTGTTCTGCCGTTTCAGGGACCCCGCAGAACTCGCAGTTGGGGTCCTGCTCGTGCCCAAAGCGGTAAAGGTACGCCTTGAAGCACCCATGGCCGCTTAGGATCTGTGTCAAGTAAAACTCAACTTCTCCATGCTTCCTCTCAAGCCACGCCTTTATGTTTGGTATAAGGCGGTGCGTCCACCTGCCGTTGGTTGAGTGGCTCCACCGATTTTGCCACTGAGCTATGCTGTCCCTTCGCAGCGCGTCCTTGAGTGCGCTACTTCCTGCTCCAGGCTCTGCTCGCCTTGCGCTATGCATAGAGTTGCGCTCGTGTGCCAAAAGGTCAAGTGGCAACATGCCCGCGATGACCATAGCCGCATCTTCGGATACGGTTCTAAAAGCCGAGCAAACTCGGAGTGCACACCGGCGGTAGGTGCTTTTAACGCCGCGTACATACGATGGGTGATTGAACGCACTGCACCAGATTGTCGATGCGTACAGCAACATTGATGTGACTACGCTGGTCAGTAGGTTCCTGCACTGCTGCCTTGGCCCAGCGAGGTTTGTCATTATCCTGGATAATGCTACGTACATTGGTGTGTGTGTGTGTGTGTGCGTTAAGCCGAACATACGTGTAAGCATCAATGTATTTCTTGTGATTACAAAATATTCGCTTTGCTCTGCTTTGCACAATGTAAACGCCACATCAATGCGATGGCACGTGAGCAATCGCCCGGCAAATGAAAACTGTTTGGTGTGCGCTTAACCTTCACACTGTCACTATTAACATATGTTAATATTTCAATTTTGATTTTGCTATAACTTTTTGGGTTTAAGTCCGATTTTCATGCGGCTTCGGCTCAGTGGCCAATTTGTCAACCTCTTTCTATATATGTAATCAGAAAACTAAAAATTTAATTTTTTCCATCTTTTTTTACAAATGAAAATTTTTTACCCCTATTTTGGTTACATATTAACATATGTTAATATTTTTCTTCTCATCCGTGTTATAAAGACAACTTTCATTTTTTGAGCTAAGTTGGTAAGCAGAAACATCAAATGGACTGTTCTAAAGAGATTTTGGGTTCACATGTGGAAGGGGGAAAAGGGATGAATGGGGTTTCAGCCCCTACAATGTGGGCGAATTTGTTGCTTTTTTTAAAGAAATGCCATAAAAAGTGCATTTTCAAATATATTTTCATCAAATTTCGTATTTAATACTGTTAGGTAATACTATATCACATATCCAAATTTGAACGAGATCGGTCAACTATATCATATAGCTGCCATAGAAACGATCGCTCAAAAATGCGATTGGAACAAAAGGGCTAAATTGGTAACAATTGGTGCATTTTCAAATATATTTTCATCAAATTTCGTATTTAAGACTTTTAGGTAATACTACATCACATATCCAAATTTGAACGAGATCGGCCAACTATATCATATAGCTGCCATAGAAACGATCGCTCGAAAATGTGTTGCATTGCGATTTGTACAAACGGGCTAAATTGCTAACAATTGGTGCATTTTCAAATATATTTTCATCAAATTTCGTATTTAAGACTTTTAGGTAATACTACATCACATATCCAAATTTGAACGAGATCGGCCAACTATCAGTTTTCAAATGCACCAATTGTTACCAATTTAGCCCTTTTGTACAAATCGCAATGCAACACATTTTCGAGCGATCGTTTCTATGGCAGCTATTGACTTTGAACTTTTGGGCGCTTTTGTGTTGAGTGCAAAATGGCCTTTGGCTTTCTTGTTTGGGTATAGTTCGTGCTCAAAGTTGCGTTTTTGGAGGAGTTGGGGATTTTTGAATAATTTCTAACTTTACAAAGAACAGCAAATTCAACTAATAGGAAAAACTTAAAAGCAATTTCATGCTTTAGTTTTGTGTTATTAGAGAAGAGAAATTTTCCAGAAAAAATACTGTATTTTCATCATTTCAACATACTCACGCATTGTCAGCGTAAATATAAACAAATCTTTTTCATAGTCAGCGCACATTGTATACTCACCTAAAAGTAGACAAAGAGATAAAAATGCATTATTTCACAATTTTTATATTAAATAAATATTTGAATACATGTATGAATAAAAAAGAATTTAACGGGTAGCCCACATTTACATTTTTTCGTTGTGTTTATATATGTAATGCTTTTCATTTTACTCGACGCCCAAAAGTATGCTTTGTTATGGCATTATTCCTTAAAAAAACTCACATATGCGAGCACAAATATTTAATAATATTTTTCACATATTTTCATTCGTGCAACGGAAAATAATGCATCACAAATACCCCCAGCGCCTAAAAGTATGCAAAATACAGTAAAAAAAAATTATTTGTTAAATCAATTTTTAATAGAAATTGAAAAATAATTCGTTTGAGCTGTGGCATGTGCATTCAGCGACCAGAGTCGTTTCCATAAAAATAAAAATATTAATATTAAAAAAGAATAATACGTATGAACGCCTAAAAGTATGCCAAAATAAAGCAAAATTAAACGATTATTCTATCACAAAAAATATACAACTGATGCTTGCTTGAATTTGGAGCTCAGCTGGTATTTATGTAAATTTAGTTATTTTAAAAACTCCTCAAATTATGCAACATATGTTTAACCATAAAGAACACATTATAAGCTCACTTATGGAAACTACTATCAACAATTGTTTACCTAAAAAGCAATTCACTGTTTTATTCCCGCAACAGCGCCTAAAAGTATGCAATATTTATTTTCTAAGCTCTCTAACTCAACCATTGAACCTACTATTAATAATTTGTTGCTTATTATAAATAGTTTACTGTTTTATTCTCGCAACAATGCCTAAAAATATGCAATATTTTTTTAAGTTTTCTAACTCATCAATAACTCAAATATATACTTTAATACCTAATAATTATTTGCTTATGATAAATAACTCACTGTTTTATTTACACCACAAGCGCCTAAAAGTATGCAGTATTTATTTTCCAAGTTCTCTGACTTATCACGAACTCATATATTGAAGCTACTATCCACAATTCTATATTAAAAACAATCAATTCACTGTTTCGTTAATACCACAAGCACCTAAAAGTATACCCAATTTTCTTTTGATAGAGAACTCATCACTAACTCAAATGCTGAACCAACTATCAATGATTATTACATTATGGCACTTTACACACTTTACTGTTTTATTTACACCACAAGCACCTAAAAGTATGCAATATTTATTTTCTAAGTTCTCTAACTAATCGAAAACTCAAATTTTGAACCTAATGTCAACAATGCAATTATTATTTATTAATCAATGTAATAATAATAATTGATTGGCACGACAGCCCGCTTACGCGAGACTAAGGCCTAGCTTCCCGCAACCACCCGTGTTGTACGTGTGAATTTTGTACGCGGGTGGAAGGGACCTACAGTTTTATGCCGGTTCCGAACGGCAGGTTGGGAGCTTTTTCATAGGCAATTTTTACTCTCAGAGGTTTGCCATTTCCAGCTGAGAGGACAGCCACCGAAAGAGAAAACGAGTTTCCCGTTATTTTTTTTAGGTGTTACTACATGCAGAATTCGAACTAGCGTCGCTCTGCATGCGACTCGCTTGGACCGCGCACTAACCAACTGAGCCACGGCGGCTGCTATTAATCAATGTACTATTTTTATAAAACTTGTTATTCTCAAGACTCCTAAAGTTATGCAATATTTTTTAAACCATTAAGAATTCATCACTATCTCAAATATTAAACCTACTATCAACAATTCCTGACTTACAACAACCAATTCACTGTTACATGTCTACCAAAATGCGCCTAAAAGTATACAACTTTTGGTTCACTACTTAATTTTCTCATCGTTTCATCCATGGAATAGCTTATCTCATATTTAGCAACATCTTTTAATGTTATTTAAACGCTTTTAAAGGTTTTCTTGCTTTGATGTTTTTATTGTTTTCAATTTATGAATCTTATTGTATTCACACAAAAGCAGTTTCCACAGTACTTAAGCTAAATCTTCACCTTAAACCTGCCGCATCACACAATTGCCACAGCAAAGCAGACAAATTGTCTTTCTATTTCATCAAATTTGGCTTAATGCAGACAAATTCGCTTGCCACACTCACACACACATAGAGTGCGTTGCAAATAATAAAAAAAAACTAAAGCAAACACAAATAAAAATAATTTATTGAGGATTAGTTACGAGGCGTTATATCAAACACACATAAATCAAGAAATGAAATTCATGCCAGTCGCGAGTATTTGTCAATTGGAATAAATAAATCAATCCAACAATCATTATTTGACAGTATTGGCACTTTGTTTAGATGCTTAGCGCCAAAATCCTATCAAACTAGATGACTAAACGTAATGATTGAGTTGAGCCACTTTATTGGTAAAACAGCCTAAAAGTAGGCTTTCAAAATTGCACCTTAAAAGAGAAGGAGCTTACTGACAAAATTGCTTTATTGCTGGTAGAGGTGGCCTCGATTGTTTAGTGGATAGTGAGTTGTCTTTTCAAACCAGAGGCTCTAGGTTCAATTTCTGGTTCGTACTGGCTAAACACTCGTCCACTTCGATTGCAAAACATACACAAGAAGTCTCTACGGACAAACATGCAATATGGCAGCACATGTCTGGCCTTCGATCGACCAGAGAAGATCCACAGAAATTATTCTTCTAAGCAAACTCTCTATTGGGGATTGCTGTGGGAATCATAACTGGGTGCTGCCCTATTGGTCAACACGGTAAAAGACTGGATTTGTGACTTCTGCAAAAGCTGTAGAAACAGTTGTGCTCCTCTCCAACACGCCTCCGTTTCTTGGGACAGCACTTTCTCAATGGCCTAGAGAACACGCTACCAAGCTGTTTATAATAAATCTGTCAGAGTCCTAACCAGGCGGCTCTGATCTTCGAGAAGTGTATAGGTCGAGCAGCCCCGCCAAGTGGTAATAAACCTTTAGGTAACATTTACCTTTAGGTTAAATTTTTAAATTATTGAAATGGTATTAAAAAAAATCTGAGCACCAGGGAAGTTTATTCCCTAACTCTGTCAACTTTTTCCCTCAACGCAAATATCTGGAAAAATTACCCAATGATTTCGATTAAACCTGGCCTACTGTTTTATCAGCTTAGTACCCACACTTCTACTTTCACTTTCACTCTCACTCTCACCCAAACACATAGGCAAAGGTAAACATGAACATTTTTTGTATTTTTGCTCTTGCTCTGTCTTGTTGCTTAGCTTATTCCCAGCCGTTTGATGTTATTTGACATTTTGTTTACATTTTCCCGAACTTGACAAACATTCTCGAATGAAAATGGCAACGTAACATTTATTTAACCAGTGCCCGTTTGTTCCTTTTTTTTGTTGGTTTTTGCTTTGCTTTGTTTTTAGCCTGCAGGTGCCAAGGACAACAGCCGCACACAACCACAGCCACCTCACAGTGCCAGCTCCATCATCTTTAATTTGCCATGCGCTGTTCGTCAACAAGCATAACGCTTCGTCGCGCAAACAGCCACAACCACTAAGAGCACAAAACGATCAGGAAATTCAAGCGTGCAGCGCACACTTCATCAATGTGCGCTCACATTCTTTGCATCGTTTCTGATTTTAGTACAAAAGCCCACTGGCCTTGATGCTGCTACCGTTTTATGGCTCGCCTCCTAAAGGTATGCAATGGCATTTCATCATTTTGTGCGCGCAAATTTGTTAGCACTTTGCGTGGAACAACCAAGAAAGGAGATTTATTTGTTTGCACAAAATTAGTTTCAATTGTGTGCGTGTGCAAGTGACGAAGGCAAAAAAGGAGAGGAAGAATAAATAAGCGGCAAACTGTAAACTCAGGCAAAGCGAATTAGTTTAATCTGAGATTCGTGTAGACATTAACAAAGGCCAGAAAAGCGCTTAAAGCGGCAGTGGAAAAAATTAAGGAAACCAAAAAAAAACATTTAATTTTCTATGAGAAAGGGTAGTCCAAAGAGCAGCTAAGCAGTAGAAAGGATTCCAAAGGATAATTGAATTGCATTTAATCAACAGTTGCAAGGCGTAAATGTTGGGGGTTGAAAACCAAAAAGTTAGATTGAATGGCTTGGAGCCATCATGGCTACCATTATGAGCGCCCCAAAATATGCTAATATTTTTACAACACTTGAAATGATCTTATTTAATAAACTTATCTCATTAGGTGCTAAGCAATGTAAATAGCTATACAATATACAAGGAATAAAAATCAAATTGAAGTAGGACAATTTAGGTATTGTTTATTGCCTTAAAACTTGCTTGTTTATGATAAGAGTTACGTCCTTGGCGCACATTTTCTCCTGAATGTCTAACGAAGTAGACAGCAGCGCTCATAAAACGCAAAAATTGACACGGATTTACCAAACAACAACAACAACTTCGTATTTCAAAAAGTAACACTCGCTTTTTTGTAATTTTGAAGCCAAAAGTATAGAAAAATGCTATGATGGGAAAAAATGTGTGAAGGCCGCAAGAAGGGTGAAAATAACATTTTCTGTTTCCAACTGCGGCGAAAGATTTCGTGCAATTCTCGTTTGCCAAACATAAATTTCACACTTTATGAGTCGATTACACCGTGCGACAAAAATGAAAAAATTTTTTCACACTGGAAAAAATCCATATGGGCGTGAAACTAGAGGCCAAACATAGTAGTACTGCGTACTCAGTTTTTCATTTCTACATCCTTTGTCCTTTTAAAAGGACTTCAAAATTTTGAAGGGAATACAAAATAAAAAAAATATAAAAAATACTTAACCTCGTTAAAATATGGCGATATGTATATCAAATGAAAGAGGAAAAGCTCAAGAATTTAAATAAAATTGATTTTTTATCTATTTGTACAAAAAGGACATGAAAACGGTCCTTTGAAAATTTTAATCCTTTATATCCTTGAAAATTCATAACGAATTTTCTTGAAAAGTAGGTATGTTTAAACCCAAAATCTCCTTGATCACGTGTCAAAATTTCATTATTCTCGCTTAATTGATTTTGTACCTATTTATTATTTGAAATACTGATACTCAAATAAATTAGAATTTTTGTATTTCATTAGACTTGCAGCTCCCACCTTTTTTTTAATAACTTTCGAACAAATAAAGCTAGAGTAATGAAATTTTGACACGTGATCAAAGAGATTTTGGGTTCTAACATACTTACTTTCCAAAAAAATTCGTCATAAATTTTCAAGGATATAAAGGATTAAAATTTTCAAAGGATCTTTTTCATATCCTTTTTTACAAACGGATAAAAAATCAGTTTTATTTACCTTCTTGAGCCTTTCCTCTTTCATCTGATATACATATCGCCATATTCTAGCTTGGTTAAGTATTTTTTATATTTTTTTTATTTTTTATCCCCTTCAAAATTTTGATGTCCTTTTAAAAGGACAAAGGATGTAGAAATGAAAAAGTGAGTACGCAGTATTACTATGGTTGGTCTCTAGTTTCACCCCCATATGGATTTTTTCCAGTGTGAAAAATGCTGTCGCACGGTGTTATGAGCCAAATGTGAGATTTTGTGCGTGTTTGGTGTGTTTCAGGGCAAATCAAAGTAAAAAATACTAGAAATATTGTAAAAATAACAAAAGCAACGAGCATAAAATCGCAGTAAAGTGTGTTGTGTGTATTTATGTGCAAAATTAGGTGTTATTACAAATAAGTGTCAGTTATATAAACGCACACATACACACTCATTTACAAAGGTATTGTTACGAAAATTACTTCTCTAAGTTCGTTTTGGATTGTGCTTGAAAAATAAAACCACTTCAATTATTCAGCGCAAACGCAGTCAAAAACCAACAATCGCTTTATTTACAAATTTACACTTGTTAGTACTTTACACTACTACTATTGCATTTTTCCCCTTTGCTTGCTCAACACAGACTCGACCCTCTGCGCTGCACACTGCTGCTTTTTATACTTGTTTTCTTATCGCGTCGATGTTTCTTGCACATTCTAGTTGTACTCTCTATCTCGATTGTTCTAGAACAGCTCATCACCTTCGCGAACCATCCTTGCCATATCGGAATTATAGCCAACCGGCCGTACTCCATAGTGCATGCCTAAAAGTATGCTTGGAAAAGCATTCATGCATAGCGTAGCACAGAGTATCACAGAATCACACTCTTTTTCGTCAAAGATGGCTTCCAAAAATTCCCAATATAGTCAAAGTAACTCAAATCCATTTGTTTATTCATTTTCAGCTCCATTCCACATACATCTCCACTTTCACTTGCAAACTCTCATATCTTTTGCGCCTCGAGTTATGCTACACATTTGATGCCAATCTCATTTGCTCGCTGCTGCAATGTGGCAATATTGAGTAGCCACAGCCCGCACAGTGGATGATTGGCATCATTAGCTGTCAACAATAGCGTCATCATCATCATAACAACAACAACAACAACAATAATAATAACAACAACAACAGCAGCTGCACCAGCCCAATCAACACTGAAAGCAGCCGAGTTACAACCAACCGTTGTTGTTGACACCTCCAACTTCTACTAAGTCGACACAATCAACCATGCTGTCCCCATTGCTAACAGCGGCATGAAATCTCTAATGTCGTCTATGGTCTATGAAGGTCACATCGCTCTATACTTATATATACTATTTAGTGCGCAGCCATCTCTTTCTTCTTCTACGACATTTACTCTGCGTTGGCAACGTTATTGAACTTTTGCTTTGCTCTGTTTGCCGCAATTTGGTCGCTGTCAACGTTCATTGCGCGGCTGCGGCTGTATGAACTTAATTTCATCAAAACATAACGCTGACTTACCGGAAGACTGCCGATTGTTGTTGTTGTTACTGTTGTTTGTTGCCATCATAAACAACTTGGAGACCAATGGCAGCCATGGCTTTAGCCTCAATCACACTGGCAGTCAATGTTGACAAGTCACCAAAAGGAAAACAAAAAACACAAAAATACCCAAAAATTTCCACCAACAGTTAATAGAACCTGTGAGCCAGGCGTAGTATATCAGAGTTGTTGAGGCTGTTGACTGCCTGTTCTCATTAAGTGCAACTGATGCGGAAAAAGAATTTCAGAAATACATTTCTCATACCACATCAGATTCGTGCAGTCGTTGCCCGCTGCGACAGAAATTGCTGCTGACATTTTCCAACACGATTTCTTGTCTTCATATTGCCTACCTACAGCAAAGGAAATTGCTGTTTGCATGTTTTTTCTATTTTTGTAACATTGCTGCCATTTTCGAATTTCTGCCATTCGCATGCGTTTCAAATTTCAAATGGCACTTTTGCTGAAACAAATTTTACTTGCTTTATGCCTTACGTCTTGAGATTTAATACTTTTAACTAAAAACGTTGGCAGGTTTTGAACACAAGCGCGTTTAGCTCAGAGCAAACACAAGTTTAGTCACACACCAAGTGAAACTTTGTGCGCCTAAAAGTATATAAGATTTAAGTTTTAACCAAAATTCCAAATAGAGTTGGGTATTTACTTTGTGCCGCATACATGTGGCCAATTGCGACACTAAATCATTATACAAAACTTTATGACACCTAATGCGTTTCGCTGCGGCATACTTTTGGGCTGTCAACGAAATACTTATGTCCCCATTGGCATTGTGGCTATAAATATGCCACAAACTTATGACTTACTTGCTATTTTTTTTTTACGCCATACTTTTCCCACTTGTGGTTATGGCTAATTGACATTTTAATTGAAATTAATGGCAGCATAAAAATATATCACAAAATCCTAACCATGACCGCTTTCAGGATTTAAGAGGAATTTATTTGCAATCAGATTTTGCTAATTTATATTTTTCAGCTATAGCACATATGAAGCATTTATGCTTTATGCATTTTTTAAATGTCAGCATGGCATACATTTAGGCGCCATGTGCAAAAATGAAGGCAATTCAAATGTTAATGGGCGCCATAAAATAGGAATATGAATGTTTGACTAAAGCGAAATAAAAGTGACTGCTTTTGGATTATGCCAAAAATTAAAGCATAACTTTAGGCGCTTTAATAGGCATTAATATGCACCTAAATTTGCCACTGTTTGAATATAATATTGAAAATGAGCTCTTTAAATGACTGCAAACCACGCTTTATATGTTTGAGCTCGACTTGCTATGCACACTTTTAGGCGCATAGCCCATATCATGGCCGATTAGCTAATATTTAAGGCTTTTTTTGTTTTTCTGATTGCCTACACATGCACACATATGTGCCAGTGTAACATACTATTTTACATAAAATAGAAATATGAATGTTTGACCAAAGAGAAATCAAAGTTACTACTTTTGGATTATGCCAAAAATTAAAGCATAACTTTAGGCGCTTTCATAGGCATTAATATGCACTTAAATTTGCCACTGACATTGAAAGAGCACATTCAAATGGCACAAAACTACGCTTTATATGGATGAGCTCGACTTGCTATGCACACTTTTAGGCGCATAGCCCATATCATGGCCGATTAGCTAATATTTATGACTTTTTTGTGTTTGTTATTGCCATAAAATACAAACATATGTGCCATTGTCATTGCTCTGCACACATGGAAAATTCATTATTGTCACCGATACCTTATAACGTGCACATTCCATGCCCAGCGCCATCACTCCACATGTCTGCGCCTTGCACACTCTTTGCTTAATTGATAGCTTCGTCGCTCACGTCGCCACAACCCACTTGATTACATACTTTCTCAACACAACGACATTCATTTTCTTACAGTCTTTAGTGCTCATCTTTTATAGATACCAACAACATCTTCCTACTTTACTATGTCGCCTTCGCAAGCTGTCTTATTTCATTCATGTGAAATATAGGGGCGGAGGAGGCATATCTCATGCCTCACAAATAATGCATTAATTTAATGCCATTGCCACTTAATTCGCTTATTAGCCTTCGAAATCTGCTTTCCCCTAGCTGTAGCGCCTAAAAGTAGACACCATACGATGCATGTGACAGCTCTGCGGTTCCCTACTACATATTAACACCATTATTGTTGTTATTGTTATAAGCTTTTGTGTTACGCTAGCAACAACAATAATAATAACAACAACAACAAAAACAACATTAACAACAAGAATTATGTGTCCAAATAACAATGGCTTTAACCGCAACAAAACCAAAAACAACAACAGCTACTACTACTAACGCAAACAATGCCCCCGAAACCATGCAAAATTTTCAACGCTTTGTCATTAACCACACCCTGCCGGCAACTCAACTAACTTTTAACGCACTTTAATCTAACTAATTCTCAACTAGTTGTGGTTGATAGTTGGATTATTTTCAATGGAGCCAACTGACTATTTTAACATGGCGATGGCCTAGGCAGTAGTCAATTGTCCGACTCTGCATGACTTTTCGACTAACTTGAAGTTAGTTATTCAAAAGTTAGTTAAAAGTTATCTTATTTGTGGTTAGCTATAAACTAATTACATTTCAGTTAACTTCAAGTTTACTTTATTTAAATCAGCTATAACTCAACTATTAGTTACGTCTTTATCCATAAAAATGGATATTTCTATGATTGTTATGTAAATTTAAAATTTTTGTATTTCCTTTTTTATTTGAAAAATGTTTAAATACCTAACAACTCTTCAAAACACTTGCGAGATGGCCTATTTTTAAAATACCAATCAGCGATTTTTTTTTTAATGCATTTTTTTTTAACAATTTTCTTGGAACAATTTTCTTGGACACTAATATTTTCAATATAAATTCTGTTTTGGCTCTGCACATTAGCAGAGGAACAGGTGGCTTCTGATTTACCAATATTACATGAATTTAATTTATTTGAATACGAATCCATTTCCTTTTCCAAAAGCCTTCTTAACTTTCTTTTGCTTGCACCTCTCATTTTGGCTTAGCTTAAATAATGAAAATTAAAGCAATCGCTTGAAATAATTATATAAAATTGTTTAACAATTCACGTTTTTTAATTTAGTTTTACACAATTAATTTTATTTCGCTGGACTGCGACCGCACGCACGAGGCTAAAGCACTGATTATGATTTCATAATGCACGAAAGAAAATGACAAATATGTAAAATAAAATTCCAAAGAGCAAAAAAACAAACAACAATTAACTGTTTTTTTTTTAATTTCTATGCCACAAACGCACGCATTAAATTTGGGTGGGTTCTGCATTACTTTGCAGTTAGCTTATAGTTAGTGACATAAAATCGCATAAGAACAAATAGCAATTAACTGTTCTTTAAAATATGCCAAAAAGCAAAAGTTGCATTGTTTTTTGGGAAGTTCTGCATTACTTTGTAGTTAGCTTATAGTTAGGTCATGAAAGTTAACTAGAAGTGAGTTATTTTTGTAGTCGACTACCGAGTTGCTTGCAGGGCACAAACAAGAACCCACGCACAGAAATACACACACACAGAAACACGCAAAGCCAATGCAAACACATCTATCTTGTCGCAGCTTTACTACAAACGCATAAATGTATGCTTCATTTTCTTGGAATTTCTTGCCTTATCTGCTGTTCGTTTACGGTTTTCGGTAGTTGACTTGAGTGGTGTTAATTTGTTATTTATATATGTGTGCTGCAAATTTAATAAACCTTAACGGCTTCCACACAGACACACAAGGCAAGAGTTCTTGTGTGAATGAACCAACTGTGGCCTGTTTGATAGTTACTCCTTTTACTTATCTGATACGCGTTTCGTGGGCTTGTAAAATGGCCACAATCCGAAACTTTTGTGCAATTTATTTGTTTTTGAGTCGGTTTGGAATGCAATGAGCTATGCAAAATTTTTATAACGATAATAAATTCAACATTAGAGGCACTCATGCTTAAGCATAACAACAACCAACTCCACTCAATCAGGGCAATGCCAGTGAACTCTGCTACACGCTGAAGTGAGCGATAATAGGAAAATAATTTTTGTAATAAATTGTAATAAATATTTTGTAATAAATATTGAAGAACGCCTTTGCGCAGTGGATTTGCTGTGATTTCAATGCAATGAAAATGAAAAACTTAGTCAATATTTCTAGTCTATCAGATGAAAGACATATTTAATATTTTTTTTAAAAAGTTAAGTAAACGAAATGTTAAAGAACTCAAGAAAAATAGAAAACAACATTATTGAGGAATTTTAGTTTGTTGGTAAAATCAAAAGGGTTAAGATATTGTTTAGAATTTAAATATTGTAAAATTTGTAAATAAAGTTATTGTTGATTTTTGACTGCGTTTTGTGCTGAGTAATTGCAGTGTGTTTTATTTTTCAAGCACAATCCAGAGATACGAATTTAACGAACTAATTTTCGTAACAATACATTGAGCTGAAATTCTAACGAAATAATGATGATAAAGTTGTGTGTATAGCCGCATTGATTGGCTGAGAATTTTTTTATTTTTTGTGCAGGTTAAAAAATATTGAAAATGTAGCAAGCATTGATAGAATAGTTCAGATAATGTTGCAGTAAACAGCAGCATTTCTTTACTGAGATACTTTTGATTTTTAAATCAGATTAGTTAAGATTGAAAAGGATGCAGATTGAAAAGGAAGCAGCGATAGATAACCAAAAACTTGCTGTCATTTTTTTAGCCATTATTCTTTGCGTTTCGAGAAAACTTTACAAAACAATTAAAACTCGCTTATTAACAGCTCCAATCATTTCGCTCTCGCTAATTTAACCTTATTGAAGATAACATTTGTTGTCTAATCTGAGCTTCACGCATAGTTGTCTGAGCTTTGTGTTCACCAGTCGACACTGGTTTCTTGTAGATTGAAACCAGCGTCGACTTTTTTAAAACCACTTAGCAACGAATTGTGACGATACTGCTCGCTGTCACTGTAATGGAACATTGGCAAAAAATACTCGCGACGATAATGGAAATTTGAATCCAATTGGAATGTGCAAGAACGATAAGCGGGACAAGCAAACAAGTGAAAAAGGCAGCCGGATACATCGCAGAGGGAAAAATTTGGTAGCTGTAACAAGTATAGAGACAGTAAAGTGTGAAGTTGTAAATAAATTAATTACTGTTGTAGAGCTGATTTAAAGAAATTGAGTGTGGGTTTATGTTTGAGCACAATCCACAGAAACGAATGAGCCTGCGTTGAGGTGGTCCAACCTATTTCGTAACAGTATAAACTGAGGCACAATTATGGCCCTTTTCGAGAGTTGGTATTCTTCTTCTTGAGTGGCACGACAGCCCTATTACAAGACTAAGGTAGGAGCAAAAGTAGCCATTGTATTGAATCACTAAGTAAGAATTAATGGATATATTGGAGTAAGTAAGCGATGTTGATTCGTTAAATAAAGTAAAGTAAAATTAAGTCAATTTGTATTTGTAATTGAATTAAATTTGAGTGAATAAAATTCGGTGTAAATTGAAAGAAAAAGTTAAGACATTACTAAAACCTTTAATGTAGATAAAATTGTTAAAATGTCGGTTGCAGTTTGCGAACTTTTCAATAGAGTTGTATAACGTACAAAAATTCTATAATTAAGGAGAATGCATACATTCCAAAACTATGACTACTACCCGTTAATGATACTTAACGATGAGTCACTCTGTGCTGTGCTATGCATGAATGCTTTTCCAAGCATACTTTTAGGCACGCATTTTAGATTACGCCAAACTTGCTATAATTCCGTTATGGCGAGGATGGTTCGCGAAAGGTGATGAGCTGTGCTAAATAAAGTGATTGTTGGTTTTCGACTGCGTTTGCGCTGAATAATTGAAGTGAGTTTATTTTCAAGCACAATCCAAACGAACTTAGAGAAGTCAGTTTCGTAACAATACTAAAGTCTAGGTTTCCACTACACTCAAAGCTCTCTGAGCGAATTTATACACGCATAAAAGGGAGTCAAAGTGTTATGTTCGTCTTGAACAGCGAGCTGACTTTTTTTTCATAAACAAATTTAATAGGCCATGAGAATAGGTAAAATTATGGGGATTGCCTCAGAGAAGAAGACCTATTTAAAGCTCATTGGAATACCACACCAATTTCACCAATTTGAAATGCGTTTGGATTGTTTTTTTCCATTTTTCAAACGGATGGGGGAAGAAGGGGAGACGGTTTTCCTTCACACTCGGCAGTTTTGCCATTACCTGCCAAGAGCGAACTTTTGGGTTTCTTAAAATTCTCATTTCGCGCTAGAAGTAGACGAGTGTCTAAACAACTCGAGCTAGGAATTGAACCTATGACCTCTGGCCTGAAAAGCCAGCTCCCTGCTGCACTATCCCTGATGCCGGCAAAACAATGAGCAGAGTTTGTATTCAAACGAAAAGCTTATCGAAAATAAAGCCAAAAGAAAAACAAGAAAAAAAAATTAACTTCTAAGCCTTTTCAAATTACACATTTTTATCACATTCTCATGGACCTAATTGCAGCCTTGCAATCAGTAGTAAATTCTCAGTATACCCTAAATAAATAAATAAAATAAATTTATAACCGCTTCTATCATATACAAAACCCTGTCTTTCAATTGGCTCAACCATGGATTTACTTTTCTTTTTTTTAAGCTTCACATATAAATTGAATTGAACCCAAAAAATGCTACATGACAGCTTAACTTAGGAAAATGTGGCACGTACAGTACTTTAGACAGAATTCTCATAAATTTTCACATTTCACATTGGACTTTTGCAATGCACGAGTTCACACACACACACATATACATAAAAAAGTCTTCATGGATGGATTAAAGTCCGCAAATAGGTGGGCATACAAAAGAGCATTGCCTAGTTGTAGGCGCAAGCGAGCATGATTTAGCAATCGAGTCGTTTCTCAAAACCATTTCTGAGCTAAAAACGTTGCTTGACCTTTCATCCACACATACGCACACGCACACAAATGCAGCGTGGCACGTGCCATACATATTTGCAGTTTCGGTTTTCAACATTTTTATGAAACAGCACAACACAACTGAAAAAGGTTCCAACTTTTGGCATGTAACATTAGGACAGAGAAAGACAATAACACCAAAGTGTGTGTAAAAAAGACAGAAACCCATTGCTATAAAAGAGCAAAAATTAAGTAACGCATACACACACACATGCATTCATATACAAATAGCAACACGCGTTTGACATCATATTTTATGCCAACAGTGTAGCGGCATTGCGCTCGGTCTGGTCACACAGGCGAGCAATAGGAAAACCTAAGACATCGCCATAGTAATTTGGCTAAGTGTTGTTTGATGTTGTTGTACATGTTGTTGTTGTTGTTAAAACATGACAATAACAAAGGCACATGAAATGCGCACATTTCTGCTCTGCTACACAGCAACTTACAGAGAAATACACACACACACACTCACACGCAGACATAAACATCTGAATACTCAAAAATGCAACAAAATGAAATGGCAGCAAGTTCACTGCTATAACGTGTAGCATTTTGGCCTCAATGTCGCAATATGTCGCAATGTTTGTGTCTGCTTGTGCTCATAATGGAGTAAACGAATAGGGCGAGGCCGACAACAGACAGACAGACAAAGAGACAGACAGCAAACCGAAACCGGCTGTCATTTGCAATACAAATTTAGGATAATGATCTGTTGCGGAAAAATGCCAAATGCCTAACGGAAATGATGTAATTGTCAACGAACGATTGTCGCAGACAGATAAGTAATGATAGTTTAAATTGATGCTGCCTACTTTTAGGGGCAAAAAAAATGAAGAACCTTTGTGTTGGGAATACTGCAAGAATTGTATATAATTTTTTTCTATTTAAACTCTACTTTTCAGCAAAACCACTTTGTACGCCTAAAAGCTGGCAATAAAGTTTTGTGTTGCGTACAAAAACTATTATTTCTTTAAATGTTTCATTTTTTGTATTCAGTATGCTTGCATAACAAAAAGCATGCGTTTTTTCATTGCGCTCAAAAGTATGCTTTGCTGTCGCTGATATAGTTGAACTTTTTGCTTGCCCCATATACGAGTACAACTCTGGTTACGAGTGTATGAGGATTTTTTGTTCGTTCTTGGAACTAAGTTGCATTGTTCATCACACAATGTTGTGCAGCTGCAGCAACAACAATAACAACAACAACAGCCATGGGTATTTGTACAATGTGCTTCAACCGGCTGTCAACAACACTTCAGAGCTATCAATGACAGCGACAGCTAAAATTTATTTAGTGTTATTAAAACTGGTTGGTTGGTTGGTGCAACACAGGAATAATCCGCTTAAAAATGGCTCAACAAAAAAATCTATTTTAATTTTTTTAATGAATTTAAGAATTTTTCATTGCTTCTATTTTGCCGAATACTACTTTTTTAATTAAATTTTAATAGATTTTTTTCTTAATAGAATTTTACAAATGTTTTTGTTGAGCGCAATGTTACCAAATTAAATCCAAAATTAAATTTTTAATTGTTCGTTGCTTCTATTTTAGCTGAATTAAAATTTTATAATTTATTATAATAATTTTAATATTTTTTTATAATTTATTTTTTCTTAGTAAAATTTTCAAAATTTTTTAAGCACAAAATTGGTTTCGCAGAATGTTTTAAAATTAATTCTAAAATTAGTTTTTAATTACTCATTGCTTCCATTTTTGTTAAATACGACTAAAATTAATTTATAACAATTAATTAAATTATAAAATTATTACAATTGCTTTTGTGAATCAGAATGGTAAAAAAATTGCTTCTAAAATTAAATTTATAATTTCGCATTTCTTCTATTTTAGCTAAATATGTATAACTTTCTTAATTTATTTTAAATTTTAACTTTTTCTGCACACGAGATTGAAAACTGTTTTTAGTTTATTACTTATAGGCAAAAATATTAACTGAATTACAAAATTAAAAAAAAAAATTAATCTAAATGCACTTTATAGAACTTAAAGAACACAACCACTGCTAATAACTTACATACTTTTCTAAACAACAGAAAATAGTGAAATTAAGAAAATTTCTACACAGAGAAAAAAAGAAATAAAAAGCCACATAACAACACACTCCACAACCAGGCTAAGAAAAAAATACACAAAAGTTTTCAAACAACAAATTTTACTGCCACATGTGTACGAAAACTTCATGCCTGGTTGCAACACACATCCGGTTGCTGCTTTTGTGCTGCCTGCCTCCCACTTGAATGCGCTCAGCCGCATCACTATGTGCTTCACTCTCTTCTAAAACACAAATGCAGAAAACCTGGTAGTTGCAGGTGGCTTTAATGCGACTCAACTTTAAAAATGTGGCGTCGTAGCAAAACAAAAGAAATTGCAATTTAGTGCAGTTTTAGGCGCCACAAAGTAGAATTTGTTGTTGCTGCTGCCATGCTGACTTACGGCTTAAACCCTTCGCTACAGTCGCCTGCTGCCTTTCATAAGCTTCGTCTACTGTGCGAGTTAAATTATTTTGCAAAAACAAAAACAACATTGAAGGTCGTTGCCGAACACTACTTTTCTTGATTTTCTGTTTTGGATTTTCTGCTCTCCCACGTGTAGTTTTCTCGAGCAGCACGAGTGTTTTTTTGTTTTGCTAAGTAGCCAGGATGGCTACATGTGTTGTTGTTGTTGTTCTGGTTTTTGCCACTGCAAGGTTTAGATTAGCGTTTTGTATTGTTTTGTGCAACTATGCACCGCATTGCCACTTCTTGCAGCTGCACAGATTTCTAGATATTGTTGTTGTATATCTTTTGTGGCACTTGACAGCATTCTACAATGTGATTTATACCTTTGAGGTTAGGTCACTTGCCACAAATTGTAAGTCAAATTGTGGTGGGTTGAGGAATATTGTATGAGAAAAGTGGGAGCAGTGCTACTACAAAAGAAACAACAAAATGCTGCAGAGCGTGGGGCAATGAAATTGAGAAATTCTTTAATAAAAATTACAATCATTATTTAATGATTTATTTTAAAATTTGTAGTAATTTTTTTTTTAATTTTTTTGTATAATTTTTATTTTTAAATTTCGAATTTATAATTTTCAATATATCACTTTTATTTTAACCCTTATTCTCATACCCGGGTACCCGGGTGCCCACTGCGATGTATTTTCGTGAAAAAAACTGACAAATAATGAAAATTTTTTTTTTACCTTCCGGATCCTCGTTATTTAGGTGAAAAGCGAACAAATCATATCAAAATTTTATAAACACTTTTTAATTAACAAAATATTGAAAACTTAAAAATTTCATGAAATGGGTACCCGGGTACCCCGGGTGCCAAACGACGTTAGTAAGTTTGGGTATGAGAATAAGGGTTAAGATCACACAATGTAAATCTCAAAAGAATTTTTTTATTTTTAATTATGTTATTTTAATCTTTAATACATTATTTTATTTTTATATTATTTTTTTATTACATTTATTTATTTTATATTTATTTTTTATTATATATTTTAATATTTTATTTTATTTCATTTTATTTTTATTTTATTTACATTGTTTTTATTTAAAATTATAAAATCATTATTTTTATTTTATTGACATTTTTTTTATTAAAAATTATATTTATTTAAAAATTGTTAAGTTTAAATTTTTTTTAATTATTTTTTTATTGTTTTTTTTTTAATTGTTTAGTAATTTTACTGCAGTTCCAGAAGTTGGTTCAACCATAGTGCTGTTTGAATTCCAGCTTTATAGACGCAAGGAAAGCGCAAACGAAAAGCGAAAAAATGTCACTCACCACTACCTGAAATGCTTTATTACCCTTTTAGATAATAAAAAAAAAATTGTCATAAAACAAAACAGAAAACACCAGGCAGTGCAATTGCCACGCAGTGATTGCTTGATTAATAATTCAACATCAGCATCAATCTTTCGCTGCTAGCAGCATCAAGTGCTTACAACAACAAAACGCCAACTATACAAATAGCCATGGTAGGTAAAAAGAAAAAAGAAAAAAGGAAAAGACTGCATGTAGAAAGCGAAATAAATTACGCTTTGCATACTTTAGCAGTTCTCTATACCTTCGGCTTCCTGTCGACACAAACACAAACACACACACATACACTCACACAAACAGAGGCAGAGCTTCAGCAGAGCAAAGTAGACATTTATATTGAGCAGACAACAGTTATGATTATGGCAGTTCATGCTGAGAGCGTCTGGCGCTTGACGAGTAGCAAAAGTGCCTGAAGAGAGCGTGAAATAATTTTAAAAAATTATGATTACTTTTTTTGATTTTTCAACAGTTGCTGACGGCACTCAAGAACGAGACAGAAAAGCATATTTAAGTGTAAACTTTAAGTGCAAAGTGAGTGAAAAGTGAGAACAAAATTTAATGCATATGAAATGTTGCATGCAACTACTCGATTTTCTCTTTAGTCTTGCTTCACTGCAGCGGCAACAGCACCAGCAAATTGCACACAAACCACACCATTTCACACGTGAATAAGCAAAGCAGCGGTGTTGTTGTGCTTTGAGCCATGGCTCCGTTTAATGTGGCCACTGGCTCCAATGCAGTTATCGCTCAAATCGCATCTTCCGCTGACCATCAAACTAATCTACATTCAAACATATAACAATTGCTATTACAAATAGCAACAACAACAACAACACTGAGAAAGAAAAACCAATCATAGGTTGAAAGGCCACGTTGCAAATAAAACGCATTCAGTTGCAATGCCATAAAAACGTGTTGCACTATTTGTGTTGCATTGTCAACGCATGATTTGTGTCGGTCGTTTCCGTGCGCTACTGACTATATCTCTTTCGTTCTTCTGCTCTGGTTGTCGTTTGCGTGCAACTCATTTGGACAATGATTTTCAAATAAACTTATCATAGCGTCGCTTGACGTGGTTGGTTGCGAATTTTATGGCTGTTGTCGCATTTGTGTTAAAGGTTACATAGTTCATTCGTTTACAATTCAATGAGTTTTGCTGCGCATTGCCTCATTGTAAAGATGAGGCAATGTATATGTTGCACTTTTAAGTTATATGGGAAATTATAATGGGACTTGAAATACATAAAGTTGCCCGATGTTTAATATGAAAAGGAAATGGTGCACATTAAATACAAAGTTTAGGGATTTCAATAAAAACTATAAAAATTTGAATTGTATGGAATAATTGTTACTCATACGCCCAGTTTTATACAAAAAACTAGCATAGTTTGCAGTGTTTTTGTAGTTTAAAGTAATTCGTGTTACTCATACGCCCCGTTCAATACAGGAAATACACCTAGTTTGCATAATGTTGGTAATTTAAAGCAATTCGTGTTGCTTATACGCCCCGTTAGATACAGGAAACACGCACAGTTTGGAGCCTTTTTTATTTTAAAGCAATTCGTGTTGCTCCTACGACCCGCTAGATTAAAAAACACACCTAGTTGGACTCATTTTGGTAGTTGAAAGTAATACGAAATTCAAGTTGCTCATACGCCCCGTTCAATCAACAGCTCAGAAATGGTTTTACCAATATTGTAACGATGAGGCACTCTGTGCTGTGCTATGCATGAATGCTTTTCCAAGCATACTTTTAGGTATGCACTTTGCAGTACGGCCGGTTGGCTATAATTCCGATATTGCAAGGATGGTTCGCGAAGGTGATGGGCTGTGCTAGAACAATCGAGATAGAGAGTACAACTACCATAGAATGTGCAAGAAACATCGGCGCGAAAATAAAACAAGTATAAAAAGCAGTAGTGTGCAGCGCAGAGGGACGAGTCTGATTTGAGCAAGCAAAGGGAAAACATGCAATAGTAGTAGTGTAAAGATAACCAAAGTGTTGATTTGTAAATGAAGTGATTGTTGGTTTCTGACTGCGTTTTGCGCTGAGTAATTGAAGTGGTCTTATTTTCAAGCACAATCCAAAACGAACTTAGAGACGTCATTTTCATAACAATATTTATACTATTTTTTTGTTTGCTGTTATTCACCGCAGGATAAAATACTATTATTTTTTAGGGTTTTGCATGCTTAATTTGTATTATTTTAATTATTTGTTTCATTCTTGTGTTCGGTTGTATGAAACCAAGTGTTTTTTTAAGCTCTAGAAGGGCATAGGGAATTTATTCAAATCACTTAATCAACGTGATAGGGTCTGGTAAGAAAAAAATATGCACAGAAGAGTATTAAATAAAATACAAAAATGAATTTTCACCACTTAAACGCTTTCGAACTCACTGTAAATCCGTTCACAAATAACGCTTCTTGTAAAAAAAAATCAATCGAACGCTTATTTCAGTCCCAAATAGAGTCACCAAAGGCGCTTCAATACGTCCCAAAGCACATTCATTTTGGTGTCCATTTTGCTTTCCTTCTTTTCTTTCTTTCGACTCTCTCCCGCCAAAACGATTCAGCTACTACTTCCACCGCTTATTTTACTCCACCCCAACACTCTAATGATTTCATCAATTAGCCAACCATTGCTTATGCTGCTCACGTCTGCGACCACACTAATTGCACAGATCAACTTGAATGTTTATTAATTTCAACGCAACGCACTGTTTGCATTGTTTGAGGCCGCGGCGGTGCATTGTAGAAAATTTCGTATACCGCGCAAGTCACTGCACTCACCAAACTCCCCGCAACCATTCGACCAGCGGCAAATCCCAGCACAGCCATTGCGTCACTTCAACTCAACCATTCTCACGCTCACGTTCGCTGCTGCTCTAATCATTTCCCGCCTCGACTTACTTTCGTGCCAACGCATTCTTTAAGGTTTTCCTTTTTTACACTTGAAAGATTATCACTATTTAACGCGCTGCACAAGCGCACGTTGCCGACTCTACGTCTCTCTTCGTCTGGTTGTGCTACTTAATGCGGCATCATTGGCCGTTCAAGTGGAAAATTTTTACTGCATACTTTTTTCACACTTTTCTGCTTATGCTATCAATTTCATTATGGTTTTTTTATTATTGCCAGCAGCGCCGTCAAGTATGCAAAATATTGCAAAGAACAAAAAATGCGAAACCCCCAGCAACTGCGGCACATTTTTTTTGCTTTCATATTTTTAGCACTGCGTTTCTTGCCGTTTCTTTTGCAGCTTTTGTATAATTTTTCGCAGCCAATAGTGATTTTCTGCAACTATCTGTCTTCGGTTACTATGCTGCTTAACTTCTTGTTGTTTACTGATTGCAATCGGCGCATAATGTGCGCTTACGACAAGACGTAAGCCGATTTTACAACAACCATTAATGGCCATCAACAGTTTAACGTTGCTTAACGCCACCGATGAGCAGCCCGATCGGGTTCCAGTGCTTTTTTGACCTTTTCATAAGGTCTATGCGGCAAAAATGCGGTTAATTGCCAGCTAAGCTGTGTGGCCAATGTAATGGCGAAAAGGCTAAAGAATGATTTTGTGAGATAGAAAAAATGTAAAAGGTAGAATGAAAAATGTGAACAATTTAAATTGGATACTTGAAGAGTTCCTCAGACCACACACAGGTGTTAAAAGGGTTAAACAGCCTAAATGTTTCAGTTGAAGAGAATCTCATAAGCTGCATTAATATTGAGAAAATTCAAGCTGAAAATTAATGTATTAACAACACTAACAGTGCATTCCCACTTGTGCCTAAACATGAAGAATGTTGCCAAGTTTGCGTAGCAATATTTGCTTGCTTTTAATAGTAACTTTGAAACTTTACTGCATACTTCTAGGCGCACTTTTAGCAAAACATGAGCTAAACTAAAGTTAAGTGGTAAACTTTTTAGCGCTAAATAGATTGGAAATAGCAACAAGCGACGCCAACTTGCGAGCAAAGTATTTAACGCTTTTGTAGAGTATTGCATACTTTTGGCAGCAACAAAGTAAATTAGAAGTAAAGTGTTTGGCTTAATATCAACGTTGAAAAGCAATGCATATTTTCGAGCGTAAAGAAAACTGAGATAACGAGCATTTGGGCTGCTTTGTTTGTTTGCATAGTTTTGGGCAGCAAAAAATATGAAAATGTGACTTGAAAGAGAAAATACGAGCTAAAAGAAGGAAAAATTAAATGCTTTTAAAAGTCTCGAAAAACAGGAAATTAAAAAAAACTAAAGCAAATTTACAGTCAAAGACAATTCGAGAACGGAAAATAAGGAGAGAAAAGTAGTTTGGCAGCAATGAAAACGTAAACTAAAATAAAATAAATAATAAGATATAAGCAGCTTTTGTGAAGGTAACTAAAAGAAAAAATTGGGGAAAAGGGTAACTGAGAGAAATATAGGAAGAAAATGACTGAATGAAAAATATAAGAAAAAAGTAACTGAACGAAAAATTTAGGAAACAATGGCAGTAACGAAGTAATAAACCAACAGAAAGATATGGAAGAAGTTAAAAAAGTTGAATGAGAAGACTAGAAGCATAGTCATAGTCATAGTCATAGTCATAGTCATAGTCATAGTCATAGTCATAGTCATAGTCATAGTCATAGTCATAGTCATAGTCATAGTCATAGTCATAGTCATAGTCATAGTCATAGTCATAGTCATAGTCACAGTCATAGTCATAGTCATAGTCACAGTCACAGTCATAGTCATAGTCATAGCCATAGTCATAGTCATAGTCATAGTCATAGTCATAGTCATAGTCATAGTCATAGTCATAGTCATAGTCATAGTCATAGTCATAGTCATAGTCATAGTCATAGTCATAGTCATAGTCATAGTCATAGTCATAGTCATAGTCATAGTCATAGTCATAGTCATAGTCATAGTCATAGTCATAGTCATAGTCATAGTCATAGTCATAGTCATAGTCATAGTCATAGTCATAGTCATAGTCATAGTCATAGTCATAGTCATAGTCATAGTCATAGTCATAGTCATAGTCATAGTCATAGTCATAGTCATAGTCATAGTCATAGTCATAGTCATAGTCATAGTCATAGTCATAGTCATAGTCATAGTCATAGTCATAGTCATAGTCATAGTCATAGTCATAGTCATAGTCATAGTCATAGTCATAGTCATAGTCATAGTCATAGTCATAGTCATAGTCATAGTCATAGTCATAGTCATAGTCATAGGCATAGTCATAGCCATAGTCATAGTCATAGTCATAGTCATAGTCATAGTCATAGTCATAGTCATAGTCATAGTCATAGTCATATGTCAGTCACTATGACAGTCATAGTCATAGTCATAGTCATAGTCACTTTAAAAATTGCATCTGTAAATGAATTATTGATGCTTTTATTAAATTCAAATAGCGACACAGTCAAACATGAGACAACCACAAATATAATTAAATAAAATAAATGCACAGAAACATGTCCAGACACTCTCACAGACACTCAAACGAATGTAAGACCACTTAATAACGAATTTAATTACACTGCAGCAGCAAACATTCACAGTGACGGCATGGCAACGCCGTCCAGGCGACCAAACTGTCATAAGCGCTGCAGCTGCAATGGCATTATGACGTTGGCAGTTGTAGCTGTCACAAGCCACAAACACACACACAAACATATTCAACGACCAACACGAAACTACACCCGCCACACGAACGCAACAAAGTGACAAAATTAATTGCAGCCATGTCAGGTGCGCCGCACAAAAGCGAACAAAAATCGACAGCACTGTCCTTGATCCAGCATAAGTAGTGCAAGAGCGCGCTGCAAAGTGACAATTGCAGGGTAGGGCGGGGGCGGTGTTGGAATAATGCCAAAATAAAAGCATTAACTTTGACACTTAACGCTGTTTTAATAAGCAGCACGCTGTTTGCAATATTACAACACACCTACACATGCACACACATAAATCTAAAAAGTAAATACACAGCGAACAATCAGCCAAAGGCACTGCATACTTTTAGGCGTGTGCGCATAACATCATTTATTTGCTTAATTAAGCCAAACTTTTAATTAAACTGAGGCGCTGGCATTGAACCAACACGTGAAGGCAGCCAATGCGCCTATTGGCCGCAAAGCGTTGCTGCGGTTGGCGTGCGCAAGTTCTAAGCATGGCATAATTCTAGGCGTTTACATGCGGCAACAAAGTTTTGCTGGAAGCGAAGCTGAAAATATGAAAATGTGCTGCTGCCAGAGATATGTATTTATGTCAGCTCGACGCAAGGCTAATGAATTTTTAATGCGATCAAGTGATTCGCATTTTTTTTGCAAATTCAATAAAAAACAGCATACTTTTAGGCGGTAAGCATGTCAGAGCTTGATGTTAGAAAACTTGAGCAATTTCAAGTAGCTACTGATTAGCGTAAAGTGTGAGGTTTGTAAAGAAGCTGAATTGTTGGCAGCATGTGTTGTATGCTTTTAGGCGTAGGCTGTTTTGTTTGCCAGCTGACGCATTTGTGTGGTGAAGTTTTTAATTGAAGTCATTAATTTTCTGTTTATTGTTTGCTGTTAATAGGCTGCCGGAAAGAAGCTCTTCAATGAAGTATGCCAGAATTTTTTTGATAAACATAAAATTTAAGTATTCATTAAGATTTTCAATACTGTTTGTTTTGTAAACTTCAGCATATGGCGAGTTTATTATTAAATTTCACTTACTTTTTGATTACACTGCACAACACAAAAATTGTACGGTGACTTATAGTGAAATTTTGCGTTCAAAATTTTTCCCATACACACTAACCCTCAAAAATTAAGTTTTGTAGGAGATTTTAGTACCAATTTTGATTAAGTACGAAATAGACACTTAAGCACATTTTCAGTTTTGGCTTAATTCTGGCGTTAAGGTTAATTTCTGAGCTTTGATGTGTTCAGAGACCTATAGTAGAATTTTATGGCGAGTATTTTTGTGGTACATTTTGTTCTTAAAAAGTCCTGTTTTACAGAACATTTTTGGCATTTTAGAAAAAGGGTTAAATTGACCCATATAACTAGGAGCTACAGGGTTAAAATGCTCCACAAAAATGTACTTCGTAGTGTTTTACACCAAATTGCTGAATACATCATATACCTAAAATGTGATGTTACATGGTTTTCGTATGCCGATTCACCATAAGAATGCGCGAAAGGGGGAAAACTTTGACCACCCCTTAAAAAAATGCAGACGTAAACTTTCAAAACGCCAATACACGTCTATTTTTTTGGTCCCCTCTACCAGAATCCGTTGTCAGAACCTTGTTATTTAAAAAAAAATTTGATTTTGTTGTGCAGTGTTATTAAATTTATTCTTTTTAAATTTAGTATTCAATTTCTTTATAATTGTTCTGAAACACACAGCAAGTGGCCAGAAATAAGACTTTGAAGCATTCCCCCGTAAGGCCAATTTTAAACAGTATTAATTTGTTCCATGTTGTGAGTTGAGAAACATACTTTTGGGCTGATTTCCAAAACTTAACCGTTTCCGGTTTGTATTGAAATTTATTGTTCAATTAATTGCCTAAAACTTGTTTTGCCTACACAATAAGAGTCAAAGAAACCTTGTTTTCTATCTTTAGACTTCCACACCCACTTATATAGGTGTCCCTGTTCTCTCTTAATTAAATGGGGTCCCCAAACACGATATAAGGGCGTTGCTAAACTCCGCTAGAAACATCCAAAATCTTACTAAGTAATAGTTTTTAAAGCGACCTGTGAAGCTCTAAGAAGCTCTAACTAGTATCGCTAGGGACCTAAAAGGCTCTATGCATGGCCAATCTTGAACTAATCTTATCTTATCTAACCGAAACAAAAAATTATATTTTATTGCATGCTTCTAGGATATTTTTATTTAAAAAATCTTATCGTTCATTCATTTCGTCTATATGCTTAAAAATGTATAAAAAAGATTTTTAATTGGACCATTTTTTCTTTTTAAACCCTTTCTAATTTATCGTTGCATACTTTTGAACTCCTTTGTAATTATGAAACTTCTCATCGAAGTGGAAACGCATTACACAAAATCAATATTTTTTGTTATTGTAATGGAAAATACCTTAAGACCCTGCGAACCTGCCTTGCGGCGTCTATACACGCGACACGCAACTTGTGCCTAAAAGTATGCACACCCAGCTGATTGTTCGTTGTGTAAAAACCGGTTAAAAGGCAAAGTCTACCAAACAGAAGGCAGAAGGTTTGCTTGAACTTTCACACAGGCTGCACAACATTACCAACAACAACAACAACACTAACAAAAAAGGACTAAGAATAATTGCAAAAAAAAAGAGCTAGAAGCGTAACAGAAATGGTTGGCGCCATTGGCCAATCGGTTCTAATAGGCTACATAAATGGGATAGTTACAAAAATAAAAACAACTAGTCGAGATTTTAGATACAAGATGCGGACCTACTTCAAAACAACACAACAACAACAACAACAAACGATCCAAAACGGCAGTTGAATTCTATTGATGACCACACAGCTGCTCCGGCTGACTGTTTGTGGCAAGTTTTCGGTGCAGAAAAACAGCTGTGTCAGAACAACAACAACAACAGACATTAGGTGGACGACTAATGTGTGTTGGGTGGGAGAAAATTGGGTGAAATGGGAAACATGTTGAAATACGAGAAAACTTTGCCATTTCACAATTTTCGACCTCGGGTCTAAGCAATCGATAGCACTTGTGGCAGTAATAAAAAAAATGGTAGCATATACGTAGGCGTACTGGCCGCAAAAGCAGCTCTCAAAGCAATGTCAGCATTGGCCGCAAAGAGCATTGCGGCTAGTTGTGGTAACCACAAATTCAACGAACTCTTCGCATATTTGTAAAAGTGCTTAAAGCCAAAAATTCTGGCAGATTTTCAGGCGCACTTAAAAAAAATTAATAGTTAGATGAACACAGTATCTAATTTCTAGGAAATTTCAAAATATGTAATATATTTATACTGTAAACAAAATAAATAGCTCTCTGTGCCTAAAAGTATGCTACCAAATGCCCATAGCAACACATAGAGATGCAAAAATTTCTCACTATACACACACCAACAATTATATTTTTCCACAATTTTCATTTCACTATTTACTGCGCCGGAAGCTACTTGAAATGTTGTTATTGCTTTGATGCCTTCAGCTATGCAGCGAAAATTTTGCATGCATAGTTTGCTACTCAGTGCAGTATTAACGTGGCCATTTCCATAGTGTTGCATTTATGCCATAGTGTGCGTTTTGTTGGAGCACCCAAAGCCGTGGCCAACCGACGTTAAATGCTTCAAGGGCGCTGGACTAAAATTGCGCGCATACCGCGGGTCAGTGCAATGTTGTTTTCTTGTTATTGCAAATATAGCAGTTACTGTTGTTGTTGTTGTTGTATGGATTCATTTATGGCACATGACGATTTGCAATTTTGTGCGCGCCCAGCCTTCGATCGATAATGGTCAACTGGGCGTTTAGTTGTATGCTGTTTTTAGACTTATGGCTTATAGTTTATTGCTGTTGTTGTTGTTGTGTGTGTCAATTTGTTGGAATTGTTTCTATCGTGGACTGGTACATTAACTTAATTAAAATTGATTGGTTAAATGAGTTAAATGAGTTGCTTACGTAGCATTTGTGCGCTAATACTTTGACTGATTATTGGTTTTTTTCTTTGGTTAGTTATTATAGCAATATGGCATTCTTTAGGCATTCAGGGTCTTTATGCAATTAGAGATAATCACCTTTGAGTATAAGAAACTTTTTTGATTGAATAAACAGAAATAGAAAAATGAAGATGAGATGCGAAAAGAAGTATTAATGTGTGAATACATACATTTTCTGTGTAACTTTTAGTATACTTTTAGGCGTTTAGGAGAGAATTTAACTGTTTTCGACTACTATTAGCAGAGTACAACAGACAAGACATGACAACGATTGGTATACTTCTTGTAACCTTTGAGCTTCGAACTCATTTAAGCTTTAGACAAGAAACTAACCTTAGATGAAAGCTAAAATTTCAAATTTGGTTAACCTTAATTTTCTGTCGTTCTAGAGAACTTCTCGTACTAAAAACATACCAAATGAGAACCATGGTTGGGGTTCTGATGGGTCTCTGTTTAGGATGGGTTTGCTTTCTAAAGATTTCTCGTAAAGCTGTTGGAACGAGAATGATGAAGAAACGTACTTCACCTTCTATACTTATATTTGTCCTCAGTGGCGCACACAGGGCAGGCTATTAGGGGTTCAAACCGCCCCCGAATACAAAAATTCCTGATACAAGATATGGTTTTGAATGGTATTCGGCTCAAAAATTATACGCAAACCCTTCGCCCTCCCCCAAATGAAATCCCGTGTACGATTGTCCTTCATTTTCTAGAAGATAGTAGAGTCATCTGGACAACTACTTCTTGGACAATCCAGGCAATCTAACCACTAAAACTATAAAACTATCTAACCACTAACCTCAAGCACCATAGAGAGAGTAATTAAGGAAAAATAATACAGACTTTATCAACGTTCAGCTCTATTGTTACGAAAATGACTTCTCTAAGTTCGTTTTGGATTGTGTTTGAAAATAAAACCAGTTTAATTATTCAGCGCAAAAACGCAGTCAAAAACCAACAATCGCTTTATTTACAGATTTACTCTTTGCTTGTATCTACACTTGTTACCACTTTGCTTATTCAACTAAGACTCAACTCTCTGCGCCTGCACACTGCTGCTTTTTATACTGGTTTTCTTATCGCGCCGATGTTTCTTGCACATTCCAGCTGTACTTTCTATCTCGATCGTTCTAGCATAGCCCATCACCTTCGCGAACCATCCTCGCCATATCGGAATTATAGCCAACCGGCCGTACCCCAAAGTGCATGCCTAAAAGTATGCTTGGAAAAGCATTCATGCATAGCACAGCACAGCACAGAGTGCCTCATCGTTAAACTACGATTGCTTTGGCCAGACGGTTAGCATTTTGTGCCACAATCTAGTGAGTCATAAGTCATTGGGCCTGTAGGTCCATCAAGTCTTGAATTGATGGGTGTCGCATATATCTATAGCTTTGTTATGAGCCACAGTACTATTCGATGCCATCCTACTGCAGTGCTGAGTTTTTTCTAGCATTTCTACATAAATCATATTATTACACAAATCCTTATGAAATAAATAATAAGAATTTATAGTACATTTCTGTGTATTTGCAAATGATTTACAAAATCCCTAATGGCCTAAAAGTATGCAATAATATATTCAATTAATTATCCATCTGTCAAATAGCACATTTGCAATATTCATTAATCAGCCACTGGCAGCTTAGCAAACTGATTTAATTTTGATATTATTTTTAGTACAACAACAATGCAACACAATACAATCCAACAATCACAAAATGCCGCAATGCGATTTTGCCAACGGTTTCCAGTTGCCAATTTCAACTCGCACACGTTGACAAACCTGAATCAATGAAACAGTCAAATGCTGTGCTAATGTTGTTGCTGTCCATTGGGACTGTCAACTGTACAGCTGCAGCCCCATGCAGCAATTCTATCAAACCTCAACAATTCTGTGAACATAACAATGCAGCACTCTCGCAAAACTTTAGTAGATATCAAACAAAATTTCAAAAAGTAAATAAAAACGCCAAGTGACAATGAGGCAAGAATTCGCTTGTGGCACGTTTTGCAATTTTGTTGCTATTGTTGTAGTTGTTGTTGTTATGTAGTGCAAATGCAATGCGATTGCAATAAAACTTGAATGGGAAATAAAATCAGTGTTTGATTTTTGCTTCTCGTGCAACCAATAAACGGCTCCCACCCACACAGCTGTCGCCGCCATTGCCGCCACCACTAACTGCAGTTTATGTCACAGCTATCAAATGAAATTTAATGCTTCCTAGCATCAAGTTGCACTGACTGATTGCCACGCACGCTGGGGAAATTGCAAATAATGGCAATTGAATGGTTTTTGAGTGTTTGACGTGCATGCAGAGCGCGAGAGGAAGCAAGAGAAGGCAAAGGCGAGGGAGAGCCATTCATCCGCGGACTTGCTGTTGCGGCACCGTCGAGTGTGGCCGCATCGAGTGTATTATACGACTATATAATACGTGTACATCATACACATTGCAATAACGGTACTTACCAGCAGTCAACACTTGTGCGGTAAGCGAAATAGTAAAGGCGATGAGTGAGAGGGAGGAGCGGAAATTGTGAGTAGATGTGTAAGTTAAGTTGTTGGTGGCTTAGTTGGACCAAGTAGCAGAAAGTTAGGACCACAAACAATCAAAAATGGCATAAAATTTATAGTAGACACTTTGATTGATTAGTTTTAGTAAAAGTAATCTCAGCACAATATTATTTAGCATACTTGTAGGCGCCTTAAAATAGGCAGCAAACAAATTGTAAGCAATTGAAGCCACCAAAACATTATTTGTGGGCGTAGTTTAACACTTTCTCACACTAAAACTTTTTTTAATGTATGCAACAAGAAGGTTAAGGGTCACATTTTGGCACAACCAAAGCAATTTGAAATTCTGTGTTGACCAAAAAATGGCAGAAATTTAATTAAGTTGCAAAGCGACTTTACAGATTTTAAATGGAAAACGATTTTAGAATAATTTTTAAAATGAACCACATTTTCTCACCAGCTGAATTGTTTATTTGATTTTCATTTAAACGCTCAAAAGTATGCAACACTTTTCCCTTTCATTCTATTTTCAACCTATTGAATTTTATATGCTGAGTATTAATTTAATTGTAAATAAGTTATGAAGCAAAAGATAAATTGAAAACCAAAAACAACAACAAAAATGAAAATGAAAGTGAAAAAGGAAAAATTCAAAATCCCAATCATTGAACATTCAGTGAACAGCCGCATTCATTGAACATCAACCAATGCGCTCGTATAAAGTTATTTTATTGTTGTGGTTGTTGAAACTTTTCGGCAGTTATTTGCTTCACAATTTAAGCTGCCAGTGTTGCTGGGAAATAGTAAAGGCCGAGTAAACACGAAAAAGGTTTATTCATATGGGATTTTATGAAATTAGAATATTTGGTATTTTCCACTCTTAGTTATTCAACAACGAAAGCTTCATAGTCTATTTGCAGGCGTAGCCAATTTGGCTTTTGCTTTATTATATTTGTTAAGCAATAACGCCTTCTCGTTGGTTATTTCGAGCACTCTCCGGAGACTAATTCAATGCACAGGTAGCAGGTATTGTTTTAAATTTAATTCTATGGGGAGATTTTCTTCAAGTTTGGAAAATGAAATTTTCAAGCTCTGAACTGTTTGTATATTTTGTAATGCATTTTTCTTTTTTGGTATGAACGCTGCAAAATTGAACTGATGCTATTTACCACCCGCATTAAGATACTAACTTTTAGACGACCTCATCTTGGGAACGTACACTACCCCTCTCGTCCAATGCCAGATCTTTTTCTTTTTTTGTTCCTAAACACTCCTCTGTGGAGCATAGGGCCTCCAGAAGACAGCCTTGTGTTGGTTACGTTAATCAGTTGTGTTATTCTGCCAAGGTAAGTGATTGGCCTGCCGCAGGTAGTCCTAAGTGATGGTGCCATCTAACGCCGCTCAGGAACGTCGCCTCCACTCATAGCGCCATCTGTTGTGAGAAGGTTACAGCAGAATGGTTGGGAACCTCGCTAGATCAATTTTGTGCGCTGTTTTTGCTGTTTCCCGCTTCCCCTTGCAGATGTCGCTCGTGCACCGTGTCTAACTTTTTATTTACCTTGGGGGTAATTCTGGACCTCAACCTGAACTGGAGGCTAACTCTTCGCACTTTACCACTGCAAGAAAATGATAGGATAGAAGAGAGGCCGAAGAGAGAGAGTCTAATGCTTTGGATGTTCAAGATGGTTGTGCGTCCAATACTATCATACGGAGCTCTTGTCTGGTGGAGAGCCCGCAGGAGGGAGTATAACTTCACCAAACTCGGTAGACTACAAAGAACAGCTTGGCCGGAACTACGGGAGCAATAAGATCCTGCTCTGGAGAGGCGCTAAACTTGCTGACGCAATTGCTTCCCGTTGATCTGCACATTATGAAAGTCGCAACTCTTAGTGCTCTCAGGCTGGGAGAAATCGGTTGCTGGAGAGACATACCGTATGGACACGGCAGTCTACTATCACAAGGGCAAAGGTGCCTGCCTACAACTACGGATTACGCTATTCCCATCATTGCTTTTGGGAAAAACTACGATATCCGTAGCCGGCCTCAATAGTCCAGCGGGTAGCGCGCTGGCTTCTCATACCAAAGGTCCCAGGTTCGATTCCTGGCTCGGGCTAGAAAAAAAACTCTTTTACTTCTGAAATATGTGGTATTACAATGGGCCTTTAAGGCCTTCGAGTGTGTCTGTTATAGAAGCATCCACCGCAACCTAACGATATCGGTACCCTCTCTCGTCTAGAATGGAAGAGAGGGCACATCCTTAATAACCTGGATACCACAATTTACACGGATGGCTCCAAAATGTTATGCGGAGTAGGAGCAGGAGTCTTCTCGGAACATCTTAAACTTAATGTGTTTTTCCGTCTCCCCAACACAGTAAGCGTTTTCCAGGCCGAAGTGCTTGCTGTTAGGGAAGCGTGCATGATAGCATTGGCAGACACATCCTACAAAAGCCACATCACTATACTTTCCAACAGCCTATCCACGATCAAGGCACTTGGATCGTCGATTATGTAGTCAAAACTAGTGCGCGCGTGCAGGAAGCTCCTCACAGAGTTACTCTGATATGGATGCCAGGGTACAAGAACATTAAAGGGAACGAAAGAGCCAAAGAACTAGCTCGAAGAGGCTCCGCTCTTAATGAAAGCGAGACGTTGACAGTTCACGCCCCACTGGGCTCCATCGAGAGCGAGGTCTCGAAGGACTTCTTTGCCAAAGCCAACACTAGATGGCAGAGGACAGAATCCTGTAAAACCAGCAGACTACTTTCAGCAACATACGATAAGAACAAGACCGCGGAGCTCTTGAACAAGGGTCGCCGGAATGTGGAAAGACTAACGGCAGTCATCACTGGCCACTGGCCCATTGGAGAGCATGCGGAAAAAATGGGGATCCCATATAATACCAGCTGTCACAGCTGTGAAAACCCGGACGAGAAGGAACCCGTATACCACTTCCTCTGCGACTGCCCGGTGCTATCAAGAAGGAGATGGAGAATGCTGGGAAAACCGACATTTCACAATTTCGAAGAGATTAGTTATAGTTTCAATTAATAAATCTGTTAATATTTGTGAATAATAACAAAAATATAAACATTTCTACACCAATCCAACAGCCCAAAGACTTTTCGAATAACGAATGTTGGTCATAAAAAAAATGTAAACAATTTGTTTATTATTAATTAATGACGCGTTTGTTAGGAGATAAACGAAAACACTCTCTACTTTAGTCGTAAATTAGCTAAAGAATAGACAGGCAACCAGAACTATCCAATTCTAGTTACTGAACTGGTCTCTTGAGCTGCCACTAGAAACTTATTAATTCTTGTGGCAGTTCAACAGAATTTCAGGCAGACTATCAATTTGATATCAGAGTCAAGCTTACAAAACCATAGAACACATTATTACGAACTGTCCGGCCCTGACATAAATACATACAAAGTTTCTGAAAAGACATAGTTTAAGTGAAGAGGACCCGATGCAAATATCACAGAAGTGTCTGATTCAATACCAGAGCATATTGTTACGAAAATGACCTCTCTAAGTTTGTTTTTGGATTATGCTTGAAAATAAAACCACTTCAATTATTCAGCGCAAACGCAGTCAAAAACCAACAATCACTTTATTTACAGATTTACACTTGCTAATACTTTGCTTATTCAACTAAGACTCGACCCTCTGTGCTGCACACTGCTGCTTTTTATACTTGTTTTCTTATCGCGCCGAAGTTTCTTGCACATTCCAGTTTCGCTTTCTATCTCGATCATCAGCCCATCACCTTCGCGAACAATCCTCGCCATATCGGAATTATAGCCAACCAGCCGTACTCCAAAGTGCATGCCTAAAAGTATGCTTGGAAAAGCATTCATGCATAGCACAGCACAGAGTGCCTCATCGTTACAATATAAAACACCAGATGATTATAAGAGGACAATAAACCTTTAGTTTTCAATGCTCCAAGAGCAACCCATAATTATTTCTTTACATACAGACAACTAAGTGCCCTACAAATCTCTCTAAAAGTAGTTAAAGTCAACAACCTCTCAACCAACTTAAACTTCATTCCAAACTTCAACTAAACTTTATACAATAACCAAAAGTAACTTTACCAACCTGAACGTGACTCAAACAATCTTAAACTCAGTTAATCAGCCAATGAAAATTACTTCGAACTATATTATTTCTACACAGCAAACGCAACTTATAGGCGCCACAAAGTAGACCACAACAAATTCCAATGACGATGTAAGAAAATTAAGCAATTCAGCAACTCAGCGCAATAATAAAACTATAAAACCAGCAAACGATGTAAGAAAATTAAGCAATTCAGCAAATTAATGCAAAATAAAAACATTGAAAACTATAAAACTAACCAAACAGAAACAACAACAATTAAACTCATTACTTAAAATCTACTAAAAACCCAACCGAAACCCCATAAAATGGCAACAGCAACTGCCATATTTAGGTAAAGACAACTTTGGCTAATGGCGCTTAAATTTCTGCCCACAGCCTAAAAATATGCTACAGCACATCATAAAAGTGTAAAGTGAAAATGTTCAAAAATATGTGGCAAATGGAATTTGAATTGTAAAACTTGCCGCAAAAGCAAAGCAAGCCGCTTCAAATAACCCAGTGCACAGCCTAAAGGTAGGCTACACTTTAACTCAGTACTCAGTACTCAGTTTGCTGAGCGTTTTATTTGCTCCCAAGTATGTTCACTTAACTATTAATATAAACAAAAGTTCTTATTTATTTTACTTACTGGATTTATATACTTTTTGTTGTTGCTGCAACTAGTTTGTTGCCCTTTTGAATTTTGAAAGCAATATTTGTTTGGGGGGCGCTGCTGCTTTTGTTTGCCAGCATTTATAATTCAAAATGCTGCCACTCAAAATACCCACAAACACATACACAGAAATACAAACACAAACACACACACACACACATAGCAAACAGCGCACCCCATACAGTTTGCGCCGCGCGGCGTAGTAACCTGAAATTCAATTATTTCAACCAGAATGCCACGTTAGCCAGGAGAGGTGAAACGCGCAGTTGAGGCCACAACAGTTTACTTCAATATTTTTTCCAACTTGTTACAATTTCTCATGCGCTCTCCCTTCTATTTGACGCGTCCGTGTACAAGTCTTATTCATGTCAAAAAAATGTTCGTGACCACGAAATTTGCTCTTCCTTTTGTTTGGTTCTTTTTTGTTTGGTCAAAACGTGAGCGCTGGAAATTGTTCAATTTTCCATGGAAATATGACTGTCGATTGTTTGCTGACTTTGACTGCGTTCGATTGATGGGTTAGGGAGCAAGAGACCGAACGTAACGTCAAATGAAATGATAGCTGTACGACAGCACTGCACTGATAGCAGCACATTGAGTGCTTTATTTAATTTATTGCTGGTATTTGGTTGGCGTTTTCAAATCGTTTATTAATGCAACTCACAGTAAGCGTCGTTAGTTCGAAGTGGGCTTCAAAGTTCAAAAACGTGTGAAGAATTTAAATGGTAAGCAAACACTTTAGTGGCAAAAAAAATCATAATAGATGGGCAGTGAAAATCGAATCAATTCAATGGTCAGTGAGTCAAATATTAAAAGAGGAAAAAGAAGGAGATGAGTTGAAACAAACATGGGGGAATGAATTGAAAAGTTAGAAGAAGATATGGAGAAATGAATAGGAAAAAGGGGGGGAGGACAAATGAAAGGAAAGGATAGTTAGAGAATAGAATTAATCAAAGGAACGAATGAAAAGTAAGATGGCATCGAAGAGTGAGAGAGCAGATTGAGAAGAAAGGAAAAACCCAGAAGCCTCGAATCAAAAGTTTGTTGATTGAGTAAAATTTGAGATTAGAGAACTTCGCGACTAACATTTCTTCAATGACATAAATGGTTCGAAATTTATTAATGTTGTTACGAAAATGACTTCTCTAAGTTCGTTTTGGATTGTGCTTGAAAATAAAACCACTTTAATTTTTCAGCGCAAAAACGCAGTCAGAAACCAACCATCACTTTATTTACAAATCTACACTTGTTACTACTTTACACTACTACTATTGCATGTTTCCCCTTTGCTTGCTCAACACAGACTCGATCTTCTGCGCTGCACACTGCTGCCTTTTGTACTTGTTTGGTTTATCGCGCCGATGGTTCTTGAACATTCCATTACCATTCGCGAACCATCCTTGCCATATCGGAATTATAGCAAGTTTGCCGTTCTCTAAAGTGCGTGCCTAAAAGTATGCTTGTAAAAGCATTCCTGCATAGCACAGCAGCAGAGTGCCTCATCGTTACAATATTTAGACTCTTTAAGAATCTTTAAGAAATCGATTTACTAAGGTTCTGATGTTCGTATAGTTTTTAATTGGCATTCAAAAGGGTCTCAAATTTCATATTCTTTCGAACGCAGATGGAGCCTCACGACTGTTTTTTCTTCAATGACATGAATTGTTTAAAATTTTTTTGTATTCAGACTTTTTAATAATCTTTCAGAAATCTATTTACTAAGGTTCTGAGATCCATATGGTTTTAAATTAGTATTCAGTAAGCTCTCATATTCTCATATTCTTTCGAACGCAGATGGAGCCTCACGACTGTTTTTTCTTCAATTACATGAATGGTTTACAATTTTTTAGTGTTCAGACTTTTTAATAATCTTTCAGAAATCTATTTACTAATGTTCTGAGATCCATATGGTTTCAAATTAGTATTCAGTAAACTCTCAAATTTCGATTCTTTCGAACGCAGATAAAACCTCATAACTGTTCTTTCTTTACAATTTGTTAGTATTCAGACTCTTTGAGAATCTTTCATAAATCGATTTACTAAGGTCAATTTTTTCAAACTAGCATTCAGAACTAGAACTAAGGTTCTGAGATCCGTTTGGTTTTAAATTAGTATTCTGTAAGCTCTCATATTCTCATATTCTTTTGAACGCTGATTGAACCTCTCGACTACCTCTCGACTGTTATTTCTCCACTGATATAAATGATTTCAAATTTGTGTGAACTCAGACTCTTTAAGAATCTTTGAGAAATCGATTTACTAAGGTTCTGAGGTTCAATTCAATTTTATGGATAAATCACACTAATTACTGCAGCAACTTTTATGAAGTTTTACACCTAAAAGTATGCCATGAAAAGCACAACAATTTGTAAAGGAGCTGCAAAAAATTTCATTCATACATTTTAAAGCAACATAGTGAAATCACTGTTCCCTAAAAGTGCCTAAAAGTATGTGCAAATATTTAAAGCATAAAATATAAAATGTTAACCAAAATTAATAGCTTCAATAGCTTAAAATTAGCAGCTTTTAATAATAGAATTTATTACTTGAGATTTTCAAACCAATAAAATTATTCATTTAGGCTTTGTTGCCTAAAAGTATGCTAATGCTATGCTACAAGAAAACGCACGTTTGACATTTTAATTGATAAATATTGCAGCAATTTCGATAACCTACAATGACAGTGTACACCTGGCTACAGCGATTTGTCAGCAGCAACAACACGAACGAACGAAATTTTCCATTACAATATGTCATAGCATACCTTGCGGCGAGCGGAAAGTAAATAAGCAAATTTAAGAGCAGCTGCTGCTGCTGTAGCTGCAGATACAATAAATCTGATTTATGCGCTCACAAATGAAAATAAATGAACGTCCGACGCGATCCAATGCGATGCGGCACAACGCGGCTAAGCTGCAGAGAACGTTTATCCTTTGCGCGCATCACGCAGCGCTGAGTTTATTAAAAGTTTTTCAACAGCTTACCGCTGAATGACCAGCGCCGCTTGCTCTTTCTATTCGCTGTGCCCCTCTCGTTCTCTCTCTCTCTCTCTTTGGACTTTACTAACAAATTTTTGCTGAATAAAATAAAGACTTGGTGCATGAATGAAAACACGCTGGCTGGCAGCTTGTGCCATGACCTCACTTGATCTATTGTGCTACTCGTGCTGTATGCCTAAAAGTATGCTGCAAAAATGAAATCCAAAACAAAAATCAGCAAAAAATCTAGAAAAACAAGGGGACTAAATGACAAAGTGCGACAGCTCGCAGCGGGTGCCTTATGAAGGATGAGACATTTTAAGCAATAACAACAAAGCGCACAAATGTGCAGTGAACGAAAAAAGCAGAGAGTGTGAGTGTTGCGCACCCAACACTTGGCCCACTTTGCTAAATGACGCTGTAAACGTTAGGAAAGCAATAATAAATACAACAACAACAACTTTAACAACAACATTAACAACAACAACAACAGCTGAAGCCGAAGACAACAGACAGTTTGTATGCGTTTTTAGTGGCTGCCGCGATGTCGTTGTCTCTGGCCGCCCTCTGCCCCTTGAGCAACCTTGCAGCACTGCTGTTGAGGGACCGCTTCACTTGTGCCAGTCTCAACAATGTTTTCTTCCTTCCTTTTTTTTGTTGGTGCCCTCTTCATATACGCTGCTGCGTTCTACCTCAGCTTTGGGTCGCTCGCTTTGCCGCTTTTACTTTGCCTTCGTCCGCTTTTTGCACTGCTCAGCATTTATCTTAGTTTTCGCGCTCGACAATACTTGAATGAATTATGGCGCACATGTAGCCTGCGCAATTTAGCTGCCTGTCAGTCGGCATCTTTTGTGGTGGTTCTTCTTTCCCCCTGTCGCACTTGTTCTCTCAGTTGGCTGCGAAAATCCACTCGAAAAATCAGACACATTCTTTTCGTTTACAAATTTCTATACATGTGCATAAATCTGCTGCTCAATATTGTTGTTGTTGTTGCTATTTTTATTGTTGCAACTGCTCAAAAATCCACATGGATGTTTGTTCATTTGTGCTGGTTTGGCTTTGCTCATATCTGCATTGCATACTTTTCAGCGTACAAATAGAATCCTTCATTGCTTTCTTTCACTGCTACGTGTTTTGTTGGCAATTTTTTTTTATATGGCCAACATTTATTTTTAGCTAAAAGCCTGTTGGCCTAAAAGTATGCTTGAAATTATAAATTTGCATTTCAACCCAAAAGTCTGTTAGCCGAAAAGTATGCTAAGATTTTTTCAAAATCATCAATTTGCATTGCAAATGTAGAATGGAACATTGTTTTTTTTTTTATTTATGTTTGTGATGTGTAGGAAAAGTCAATTTTTTATTGTTATGAGTGTTAATTTTTAAAAGACAGTGAAAGACAGTTGGCATCATGAATGATGGAAGTGGTAAGGAAATATTTAAGGAAATATTTTTAGCGCTTTAGTATGCTTAGCTGTGCAGCAAATCCTATATTTGGAAAGTGTCAGGTTAGTGAAGAGAAAAGATTTTACGCTGCTGCTGTTCACTTTGATTGAAGGAACTGATGGGTACTCTTCTTATACCTTTGATGATTTTGCTTGGCTCGTAGGGACACTGGACTTTGTTTAGATTAATAATGAATGTGCACTAAGGCGGACAGGTTAATGGGATTTCTGCATTTTGATTTTTAAAGAGTTGAAAGTTGAGATCCTTACAACTTCTTCCGTATTGGAGGCGCCCTCTTTTGATAAATTTTTGAACTTGAATTAATTTTGTATTCTTTGCATTCAATATTTTTGCTGATCATTGAATAAGTCTATCAAATCGGTCTAGTAGTTTCCGAGGTACAATGTTTCCTCGATTACTTTACTACTTACTACACTTATAAGTGGAAGGAAAATCCCCAAAAAATTATATTCCCAGTTGTAATGTTCCAACTTTGTCTAACATAAACTTATCCACAACATTTCAATTGTCATTCTTAGCATACTTTAGGGCACTTTGACCTTAATAAAACGCCACCTAGAAAGCACTAAACTGTCAATACTTGTTTGCTAATTGATCTTTGCATTCAACCGTAACCCTTGAAGTATTAATAATTACTGCCCATAAAACTCGATACGCTTCAACTGCCAAAAGTATGCTAAACCTAATTACATTTTAATTTATTTTCGCCCATTAGTCGAAGACTAGTTGCTTTGATTTATCAAGCGAATTATTAACAAATGGAGCAGCACCAACAAGCAAATGGCAACAACAATCAAACACACAAACACACACAGACATATAAGAAGCTAACTAGCGATTTATTATAAGCCTCCAGAGGCTCACTAACAACACGATGTCCTAATGTCACAACAGTGCCAGTGGCTCAACACTCCCCTTGTTATTTCTCCTCTTGTTACTTGCTACACACTCTGCTACCAGACCAGCATATTCAAAGAAGTGGCACGAGAGCAACAAATGCTGCCAATTTCAAATCTCAGTTCGATCCTCATCAATCAACAATGCAGCCCTACTGAGCAGCATAACAGAGTATTGTAATTGAATAGCAGCGGCAAACCCAGCAACAACAACAATTTCAACAAGAAATAATTTTAACAAAATAACAAAAGCAGCCAAAGAAATCGACGCTACAGCAAACGCAGGTCGTGCTTGAAAAATGTTATAAAAAAAACCAAAATTAAACAAAAAACACGCTGGCGCGCTTCAATTCAAGCTTTTTCAAATGCCAATTAAGTGGCAATAAAATCAAAATGGCGTAGTTGGTGCGCGCGTTTGGCATTTGCTGAATACGCCCGAGGCGTCAAGTGTACACTGGCAGCTGGCTGACCGCTGCTGTTCGGCGAGCCAACGACCAATTGGCCACACGTCTGAGTAATGGAGCACATTTGTTTGGCATTAAAGTGCCGGCAGAACCCAGAGGGGCGGAGGATGCTACTGCTGCCGTTAGTGAAGCAATAGACTGGAGCGCATACTTTTAGGCGGCGCAGAGTTGAGTATTGATGGAGTAAGAGATTCAGGTTAATTTTGCAATAAAACATTCACATTTTATGTGAATTGCGCGCTAAATGCTTTAACCCATTAGCGCCTGACTTTTTAAGACTTTTTTCAGTAACTCGTTTAAGTACTAAAAATAAATTTCAAGTATTTGGGTGTAAAGTTTTCTGGGGTAAAATTGTATAATCTTTTGAAAATTACACTAAAAAAATAAATTTAAAAATATAAAAACAAAAAAAATATAAATAAAAACAAACCGATATTTTCGTTGAAAAAATTTTCTTTCATTATTTTTACATTGAAATCTTAAAAAAATTATCTCTAGTGAAACTTATGCGTCCAAAAATATAAAAATAAAAATAAATTTAAAAAACCGATATTTTCGTTGAAAAAATGTTCTTTCAAAATTTTTACATTGAAATCTTAAAAAGAATATCTCTAGTGAGATATTCTTTATATCTATATAAAAAAAAAATAAATTAAAAAAACCGATATTTTCGTTGAAAAAATTTTCTTTCAATATTTTTACATTGAAATCTTAAAAAAAAACTGTCTCTAGTGCATCCAGAACTTTGATATAGATAAAAAACAAAAATTGTAGTTCAAACCCGGCCGATTAATCGGCTCCGGCTTCGGCCACATTCGGCCAACAGAAATGCACAATCGGCGCAAAAACCCAAAATCGGTTAAAAAAAACGCAAAATGGGCCTATAATCGGCTTCAGTCACAATACAGGCCGAAGGCCGAATATGATAAGAGTAGCAAAAAAGTAGCAATTTCAAAAGTGCAAATAATCAAAATGGTTGTGCTTAATCATATTATTACGAAAGTCAGTTTGTGCTGGCCAACGCAATCAGAGTTCGTATCACTGGTTTGTGCCACAATAAATTTAAACACCATTGAAAATATTTAGCTAAGTTTATTGCAGTAGTTACTTAATTCACAATTACACAGTGACTTTATGTTACTTTACTTAACCCTTTCGACCCCAAAGTTGCCTGAGAGCAACTTTACCTATTTGTCATCTTATAGCAAAAGCTACCATTGATTTATGGGTTAAATTCAAGTAGGCACCAACAAAATTATATTTGTAAAAATGAATTCAAAGCGAATTACAAAAATTTTACTATTATCCTCAAAATAATTTCCAATAATTTGCAGCGATATTAGGGAAAGCTTGTGTTCTAATTGAAGTCTACGAATTGGGCGCGTTTTATCAAAACCCTGTTTCTTTAATAATAGTTAAATAAAATCAAAATGTGATGATTTTGTATTTTTCCATGAGTATTAAATAATTTTTCTGTAATTAAAAAATATTGATAGAAAATTTATTTAACCCGTTTTAAGCTAAAATCGTTTAAAAGTAAACTAGCTCTAGAACTCTAACAAAGACGCGTGGCGACTTCAAATGTCGTGTGCACACTTCTTAGGCAAAATTTTCGTGATTTGAATACCAAAAGTTAATATCGAGACACAGGGTAAAATTTGGAGTCGAAAGTGTTAACTGTCCACCATGCCCGGAGCATGCACTGTACACAATTCGAACATTTCAATGCATTAATTTCCCCAAAGCATCCAACTTTTGCCGGTAGGAAGAATTTGCTGTATTTTTGATGAGATTGGCAGGAAATCATTTACTATGACCTCTTAATTTCGACCGACAGTGTCAACATTGGGCCATTTAAAGTATGCAATAGGCCAGTTTTGTCAATAGGAATTGTGGAGAGATTGTTGAGAGGAATTTTGTTCCCCAAGGACAACGCCGGACCACACATGTCGATAGTGACTCGCCAGAAGCGCCAGGCGCTTGGTTCGAAGATTCTTATGAATGATTTTGACATTTACCTCCAGAGAAACTTGCGAAAATAAAACCTTCAATTTCATACAAAAATAACGTATTTCCTTTTATAAAAGAAGTCTTAAAAAGGCTCTTTGCCCTCTAGAACTGTAAACAAGGTAACCAAAATGCGTGCAATTCGAGTAATGCAAAGTATGCGACTCAGTCACTCACACACCTCAAACCATGCCAGCAAATCGAGAAATTCAATCTACATGTGTGTGTGTGTGTGTGTGTTCTCGTTCCCTTCTTTCCCCTCATTCTCTTCCCTATTGTGTCTCGTGCCTCTTTTGTCCCAACAATCTAACTTTTGAACAAACAAAATCTGCATTTCGGCGCCAGAAAATATGCAAACAATGTTCTTAAAAGCTTTTTTTCTACTTGCTTGCTTTCTACAAATATACAAAAAACATTTCGAAATTAAAAATAAAATAAAGCAGCCAAAGAAGCTGCTAAAATGGCGCCAAAATTTTTCAATTAAAATACCATGACGACAATGTAAAAGCTAATAAGGCAATTTTTTTATAAAAGCAGAACGGCAGGAGAGGCGCTGCAATTTTTTCCAATTATCCCCCCCAGTACCACTTAAGGTTGCCCAGCCTTGGGTGAGTTCAGCGGCTTGTGGGCAGAGGGGCGACAATGAAATGAAAGCGTTCAATTTCGCTTCTACGAAAATGTGGCAATCTACCTGCACACGAACGCGTATGCACGCGTGGCACATGTCAGCGTGTGCGCCAGATACAAAAATTACGAGTATATGGCAAATTCGTGCCGCTAGGATTGGCTCAATAACACAGCCGCCGCACAGTGGGGTAATATATAAGTAAAGTGCCGATTAATTCAAATATGAAAAATCAAGATACAACTATGTTTTTGGTACCGGGTTAAAGGGGATAAAATTCTGTATCACTATGTGAAAGAGTTGTTGCAAAATAGTTTACCGTTTTCCCGCAAAGCACTCTGAAAGTTGACATTTATTTTCAGTTTTTGTGCTCACAGCGATAAACGTGTTTTTGTCGTCACTTAAAAACGATTTCTTTGTGTGAATTTGAAAAACTATTGAAAAATTAATGATGCAGCCTTCATTTTCAGGTGTTTCAGCAATGCAATGTGTATTTGGTTTTGCTAAAAAATGTTTATAAGTATTTCATTTAATTTTTTGTTTAAAAGCATAATAATTGTCTAATTTTTTACCTTTTCATAGACATATAGTTGTGAGTCTTGTGAGGTCGGGTAAAACTGTTTTCCTTAGCATATAGCTTAGATATTTCAGTAACATTTTATGAAAAAAAAAGTTGCGCGATGTTGCGCACTTTTCCAGCATTTCGATTTTTGTGTGCGCACCCAAGGGCCTCATGCATGCATTGTGCAAGCGAAATTGATAACACTGCACAACAAAATCAATTTTTTTTTTTCAAAATAACAAGGTTCTGACAACGGATTCTGGTAGAGGGGGCCAAAAAATATACGTGTATCGGCGTTTTGAAAGTTTACGTCTGAATTTTTTTTTAGGGGGGGTCAAAGTTTTCCCCTTTTCGCGCATTCTTATGGTGATTCGGCATACGAAAACCATGTAACAACACATTTTAGGTATATGATGTGTTCAGCAATTTGGTGTAAAATACTACGAGGAACATTTTTGTGGAGCATTTTAACCCTGTAGCTCCTATTTTTATGGGTAAATTTGACCCTTTTTTTCTAAAATGTCAAAAATGTCCTGTAAAACAGAACTTTTTAAGGACAAAATGTACCACGAAAATATTCGCCATAAAATTCTACTATAGGTCTATGAATACAGGAAAGCTCAGAAATTAACTTGAACTCCAGAATTAAGCCAAAACTGAAAATGTGTTTATTGCGTGTTTTCAAAATTGTTCCACTTCGAATGTTTTGTGGAAACAAAATTATATGGCAAAACCCGCATCTACACGATTTTGTAGGCCGTTAAAAATTGAATTCGTCAAGGAATCTGCAGCAGTTTCTAAAAACGAAAAAGAAAGAGTCAATGACGAAATAAGAAAATTGCCAAAAAAAAGTGCAGTATATGCCCAAAGATGCTATGGAGTTGACAAATGATGATAATGGTGACGGTGATGATTATGATGCTGATGAAGATTATGATGATGATGATAATGATGATTTTAATGATGAAACTAAATTGGCTGCAAGAGACGGCGATGAAATGTTTTAATTAAACTGTTCAACTTAAATTTCATTTTTCAAATTTTTTTTTTTACTATGTTAGTTTTTTACCGTTTCTTAAAAAAATATCCACTAAAGTATACCCAAAAACATTTGTTTTTTACTTTATAATGTTCAATTAACTAAACTTAGTAGTTATTTCATATCTAACTAGCCTGGGGGAATTAATCGGCACTTTCGGCATCAATTACCCCACTGTGCGCCGTAATGGGTTCGAAATCAACTGGCAACGAGGTCGCTAAGGTCGGCCACAGTGAGACTGCGTCGAGATGAATCACGTGGAGGCGTTTCAGTTAGCAGTGAGCTGCGTTTGGAGTGAAGCTAAGTACCAGTATTAGGAACCAATTTGGCAGCAACATACTCGTAAATTACGCGCCTTATTGAATTGTTGTGATTATTTCCAGCCACCGTTTGGCTGCTGCACCAAGTGTCTTGAAAGCAGAAACTTGTGCTTTATATGTCAGTTATTTGATTAATTTTAGAACTTCAAACCTTTTTACTATTTAAACTTTACTGCATGTGCCTAAAAGCCTGCTTCATGCGTTTGTATACATTTCGAATTTTCCAAGAAAGAATCCTTTAAAACCACAAACTGCAAAACAGCTGCAACATTGCCATAAATAATGAAAGGTTGGCCACAGTTTGTCAACCACTGATTTCTTTGAATGTAACTTTTCTTCATATTTAAGTGAAAAAATAAAAAAAGGCAAGAAATAAATTATTCGTACAAGAGAAATGCCTTTAATGCGCCATCAAACGACAAATCAAGCAGTCACCTATAATAAATTGTCCATATATTTTATTGTTGTTGTTGTATTGAATATTAAAAGCGAGCAATTGAAATTCATTGCATAATTTTAGGGCACTTCAAAGAAAATATGCGCACACTTGGTTGAATAATAAAAAATATTTTCAATAGTAAAAAAATATATTCAATGAAACGTATTAAACAAACTGAAAGCTTTTGTGCGCCTATAAATATGTAAGGGTTGTGTACAAAAAAAATATTTTCAATAAAAGCAGCAATAAATGAAAATTTTGCATACATAATTTGTTTTTTTTTTTAATTTTCAGAATATTTTATTTATTTAGACTTTTTTATGATTTGTGTGCTGTGTATGTTTGCATATTTGCAGGCGCAGCAAGTAATTGGTGAGTGTAACTGGTAATTTGTTTGTTTTAATTTGCAAATATTTTTTTGTGTAATGAAAGAAGGTTTAAAGCAGAAATTCCCAAACATATTGTAACGATGAGGCACTCTGTTGCTGTGCTAGACATGAATGCTTTTACGAGCATACTTTTAGGCATACACTTTGAAGTACGGCCGGCATGCTATAATTTCGATATGGCAAGGATGGTTCGCGAATGGTAATGGAATGTGCAAGAACCATCAGCGCGATAAATCAAACGAGTATGAGAGGCTGCAGTGTGCAGCGCAGTGGGACGATTCAGATTCGAGCAAGAAAAGGGGAAACATGCAATAGTAGTAATGTAAAGTTGTCACAAGTGTAAATTTGTAAATAAGGTTGTTGGTTTAGGAATGCGGTTTGCGTTGAGTAGTTGAAGTGGTTTTATTTTCAAGCCCAATCCAGATACGAACTTAGAGAAGTCATTTTCGTAACAATATTTTCTATTTTGTATTTATTATTCAAGTCCAATGTGAAGCGGTCTCATATCACCATTGAAAGCCTTAGTTACGACTGGTGGTAGGCGTGCCACAACTTAAGAACCGCTGATACTGTTGTTGTTCATGTAAGAAAAAGTTCATCAATTGTCTCTTTGCGGTTCTGAGCTAATTTTCTGCTTAAACTTTAGTTTCGCGCCAGAGTAAGTAAATAATTAAGTGAATCTTTAAAACTAAATTTTAAAATAAATTATGTTTTGGTCAGCCCAAAGACCATTTCCAGGTGTCCTTTGAGTCCCCTGTCAAGGTTCCTGACAGACCTAGCTTGCGCGGCAAAAAATTCGAAATCTCGAATCTGCTCTCCTTCATTAAGAGGCCGAACTGGTTTCCCCTTTATTGAGACTATTTGTTAGCTCCAGAACACTATAAGAAAAGATTCAAAATGGGCCATTATGGCCCCCGAGTGGAATTGCGGTCCTACCGCACACACCCTTCCCTACCTAACCTAACCTAACCTAACCTAACCTAACCTTGAGTCCTTTGTGGTCTAGTATTCAAATAAGGAAGATTTTCTAGATCTGTTCGAGCTTTTTGAGCAGAGATCCTCAAAAAAGATCACTTTTGAAGTGGTGGAGATCTTTTTGAAGACTTTGAGTCCTTTAAGCAGTACTATACAGTTGTCTTTGATGTCCATGGGGCCTAATACTCAAAAGAGAGAGAAAAGTTGGGAAAGATTTTATGGACCTTTCCGAGCTCTTTGAGCAGAGATCCTCAAAGAAAGATCACTTTTGAAGTGGTGGAGATCTTGTTGGAAACTTTGAGTCCTTTAAGCAGAACTATACAGTTGTCTTTAATGTCCATGGGGCCTAATATTCAAAAGAGAAAGAAAAATTGGAAACGACTTTATAGACCTGTCCGAGCTCTTTGAGCAGAGATCGTCAAAGAGAGATCACTTTTGAAGTGCTGGAGATCTTTTTGAAGACTTTGAGTCCTTTAAGCAGAACTGTACAGTTTACTTTAGTATCCTCAAGACCTTATATTCAGTTGAGAAAGATTTTATAGATCTAGCCGAGCTTTTTGAGCAGAGATCGTCAAAGGGAGATCACTTTTAATGTGGTGGAGATCTTTTGGAAGACTTTGGGCACTGCCTTACTCTCTGTAAAATTCAAATAATTCCAATAATGTTGATACAGCAGTTATAAGGCTTTCAAGATGGCAATTACCTTCATAGAGAAGATGTTTAAATAATGCCAAAGACCGAAGCTGTTCTCCATCTGAGGGTTTTCACACAATACAACAACCACTGTTCTAGCAGCCAAATTTTATTCATCCAGCTCGACTCTTACTTGCCTAAAGATATTCTCAGCAGTATTTCGTACTATTAACTTTACTAATTCTCTACATAAATTGACTCTAAAAAATCTGCCATTAACTTTGCTTACGACTGTCAGCTCAAACTCATTGTCCAAAAATATTGCATGCAATAAAATTTACTAATTCTCGGTACACGTTGAATCTGACTCGGAGAAATTGGCCATTAACTCAGCTCACGGCTTTCAGTTGGAACCGGATTTTTATCACATTTAAATACTGAACATTTGTCATTGCTACTGCCAGCACTTGGCCGCTGTAATAATTTCAGAATTTACTGCAAAAGCTAATGCAACATTAATTTCTGACTCATTCATTTGAATGCCTAAAAATTTTGGCGCGTTGCAATGCCTTGCTTGGCCAGCAACTGATTGTCGGCACAATCCTTTTACTATTCCTGGCAACACCAAACAACAACAGCAACCACAATACCAGCACTTGGTGTATAATCCAATTGTTGTGTTGTTATTGAATGGACCACAGTTAGAAACAGAAGCGAGCGAGCGTGTCGACTGTGCGTGCGCGTGCACTAATTTAATTGCCGCATAAGTCACGCCAAGCCAACACACACACACACACGCGCACTCACACAAACGTTCACTCACTCATTCACTCTCTTCGCTACTTGCATTCACTGACGCTTTCGCGTGCGAAACGCTAAAAATTAATTGCCCGCAAGTGGCAAGTTGGCGACGTTCGTCTTAAACTTGCAGCCTATGACGTAACAAAGAAATATACCAGGAAATGAAAAACAAAACCAACAATTTTGTATATAAAAGCCTAACGCAGTTACAAATATAACTCAAACCAGAAAAGGGGTGCTTTTAAAAATAGAAAACAACAGAAATAACCACAGTGGACAGCAGTGGCTGACCCGCGACATAACTTGGCCACGCGCGCTATTCGCTTTTCGCTCTGCGCTGAGCCACAGCACGCTCGGCCAACCGAATGCAAAAGTCACTTGAAAATTGCTTTATTCGCAGCCAAGCAACAATGCAAATTTGCTTAGAACAACATAAAAGCAAATTGCAGCAGTTGAAAACAAGAAATTGCCAACTTGATTAAATAGTACAAAGAGTAGAGGTCGGTTGCGAGGGGACAGGGGCTACGGCAGCAACGAGCGTAAAGCGTCAGAAGAGCGTCAGTTGATTTTCATTTAATTTAAATGCAAATTAAATGCCAGTCGACAACGTGTCGCTGACTTTTGTATTCATGAAATTGTTGAAATTGCGAAAAAATAAAACAAAAAACGAAAACGATGTAAAAATGTGGAAATCTACCTGGTGTCGGTGATGTTGTGTGGTAAAAAATAAAATAAAATATCAAAAAGTGTTGGCAGCCGTACAGGAAGAAGGGGAGAGCAGGTAGCGGCGCACAATTGCATTTCAATTGCTTGTGTTTCCTACCAATGGCCACCGAGTTGAGTTGAGTGGAGTTGTACGCTGTGGCGCCTGAATGTATGCAATGGTTCACAAAAATGTCAAGTGGCACAAACCGGAGGACTTTTGTGGAATTCAGTGGCCTTTTTGAATGCTAATGTTTTAAGGAATTTTTACGAAAACAAATTAATTAAATTAATAAATTTAAAATTAAATTCATTTAAAGCAGCAAAGAGGACAATAAGGATTTCGGTGGAAGAAGAAACAAGTTGAGGGCCAACTGACTGTTGGTTTGACCAACTGAAGAAGGCGCCTGGTAATGGGTTGTCATAACCAGTTAGTGACAACAACAAAGTGTAAGTTTTTTATAAAAAAAAAGAAAATCATAAAATTTTGAAACTCAGCTCAACTTCAAATCATCAAAAAGAAACCAACGTGACTATATCAAACTAAGCCAATCAAGCACATGAAAATATAGCAATTAGAAAACTTGTATTCACCTTTTTTTTAATCTTTACACTCAGTTCAGTCAATGCGCCTAAAAGTATGCTATGAAAGGTGGGAAAATTTAATATTTTTAAAGTCATTGACTTATTTCATTGGTTTTACAAAAGCTCTGCAGATATCATAAACAAAACAAATTTCATAAATCTCAACCTTGCTTAACCATTTCAGTACTTTGATGCTCATATGACAACATGAGACTTTTTGAATACCTGAGCTCTCTATGGTTCCAGGAATCAAATGATTTTTTTGGTACTAAGAATAGTTTGAATTATTTCGAACAATAGAGGTAAACTTTGACAGCTGACTCGTACAATACAGCAACGAAATGGGAGGTTAATGGGGTTTCGATAGTTCAATTTGATTTTTGCTTCGTAGCATCCCAAAAGTTAGCAACCCCACAGCTAAAAGATGGTTTGGAAGACGCCCTCTGGTGGCGAAATTCTGAACTTTCATTAATTTTGTATTTTTTGTACTAAAGAATATTGTCGATCGCTGAGTAAATCATTCAAATCGACTCAGTAATTTTCGAGATACAATGGTAGACTCCCTCTGGTGGCAAAATTCTTAACTTAAAATACTTTTGTATTTTTTGCACTAGAGAATGTTGCCGATCGCTGAATAAATCATTCAAATCGACTCAGTAGTTTTCGAGATACAATGGGAGACGCCCTCTGGTGGCGAAATTCTGAACTTTCATTACTTTTGTATTTTTTGTACAAAAAAATATTGTCGATCGCTGAGTAAATCATTCAAATCGACTCAGTAGTTTCAGATCTACAATGGGAGACGCCCTCTGGTGGCGAAAATCGGAACTTTAATTAATTTTAAAATTGTTGGTACTAAAGAATGTTGTCGATCGCTGAATAAATCATTTAAATCGGCTCAGTAGTTTTCGAGATACAATGTTTCTTTGATTACTTCGAACTACTACGTTTTCATGTGGGGGTCCAACTCCCTAGAAAATGGCCAGTTTTGAATGTAGCTTGGAGATAGCTTGGAGATAGCGAGGCTGTTTGTTTGAAAGAAACATTTAGAAGAGAAAATAAATAAGTGTCGGTCTTACATTTGATACATCTGGGGCCAACCTGGGAGCAATTGGAAGCCATTTTATAAAAATGATAATTTTCAATGGGAAACCATTAAGGGTTAAAGATAGGGTATGAATATGTTTGAAATAAATTTCAATAAGGAAAAAAGTTCAGTTAGAAAAACTAGTGAGGTTCAGTCATGGATTTTAACCCTCTAAGAGGCCTCGACCCACTCTAGCCTCACAATATTTGGGTTCATGTACTTTTTCATCGAACCGGAAAAAGTCGAGAACCCATTATAAAGAATTTCCATACAACACTAAATCATGCCTATTGTGCCTGTGGTTAGTGACCTTAATTCTCGCCTTAACTGAGCTCCCTAAGTAAAAATTAAAAAAATAATAATTCCCATGCTTTCTTGCTTGCTTCTTCAACCTGTCTTCCTGTTCCTTCCACACGAATGCACTTTTTTAATTTTCCATGCGTGTTGAACAATACTTAAATACTTATAAAATATTGCTTTACAGAGAATTTTCATCATTGCTGTTTTTGTTGTTGTTGTTGTTGTAGTTGCACACAGCTGTGGCGCACACTTGATGTATATTGCTTTGATTTTGCACGTGGCGGTCGTAAAGTGCAGCAACGCGTTTACTGCTCTTACAGCTTCTCTATCGCATTCAGTATTGCTTGCACACTCGTTAAACACACGCACACACACAGACGCAAAGACATACAGACACAAATACTCTTTCGCCAAGTTTTCCTCGCCAAGTTTTTACAGCAACGCCACTACATCAACTATGACCACTGTAGTTGCTGCTGCTGTTTTTCATTGCTGTTGCTTCTGCTGCAATAACAACAACAACAAGATTAATAGCCTTATTGTTGTTGTTATTATGCCATGAGACATTATTTTTTTTTCTAGCAAAATTTTAGCAGCAGCTGCCGCCAATATTGCAAACGTTGCGTGTGTTTGCGTAAACTACGAGCCACTGAAAATGTATGTGTGAGTGTGTGTGTGTGTGTGTGTGTGAGGATTTTTGTGCGTGACACATGTTGTAGTGGTGTTGCGGCTGGTTATAATGGAGTCAAGCATTTAATGGCGGTTTTACACAGCGGCTGTCTTACTCAATGCGTTGCAGCCGCCGCTAATTTGGCTTAGAATCAACTTTTCTTATTTTTCTTGTATTTTATATGTTTTTTTATTTGTTTTCTGCTACGCTGCCAGGCACTGATTGGCGTGAAAGAGGCAAGAACGAATGGCTTGAAAATAACATTGCCAATATTGCGGTGCAGCGTAAGCCATAATATTGACATTTAAAAGCACATAAATAAAAAATATTGCATGCGAGATGTGTTCGAAAAGAAGTGGTGAGTAAGTGTTGTTAAAACGAGAATGCTAAAGATTTTAAAGTTGATTCAAAAGCACATAAATAAAAAATATTGCATGCGAGATGTGTTCGACAAGAAGTGGTGAGTAATTGTTGTTAAAGCGAAAATGCTAAAGATTTAAAAGTTGATTCAAAAGCATATAAAAAAAGAAAATATTGCATGCGAGATGTGTTGGACAAAAGTGGTGAGAAATTGTTCTTAAGGCGAGAACGCTAAAGATTAAAAAGTTGATTCAAAAGCACATAAATAAAAAATATTGCATGCAAGATGTGTTCGACCAGAAGTGGTGAGTAATTGTTCTTAAAGCGAGACTGCTAAAGATTTCAAAGTTAATTCAAAAGCATATAAATAAAAAATATTGCATGCGAGATGTGTTCGACAAGAAGTGGTGAGTAATTGTTGTTAAAGCGAAAATGCTAAAGATTTAAAAGTTGATTTAAAAGCACATAAAAAAGAAAATATTGCATGCGAGATGTGTTGGACAAAAGTGGTGAGAAACTGTTCTTAAGGCGAGAACGCTAAAGATTTAAAAGTTGATTCAAAAGCACATAAATAAAAAATATTGCATGCAAGATGTGTTCGACCAGAAGTGGTGAGTAATTGTTCTTAAAGCGAGACTGCTAAAGATTTCAAAGTTAATTCAAAAGCATATAAATAAACAAAAATTTCATACGAGATGTGTTCGACAAGAAGTGGTGAGTAATTCTTCTTAAAGCGAGATTGCTAAAGACTTCAAAGTTGATTTTTATAAGCTTAGTTATGCCTATGTTGAATGAAGATGAATGTGTTACATTTTGTTGCTCTCACGAAAGGATTTGCAGGATCGTTCTGCGATTATAAACGAGTCGCTGCCTGGTGGAAGTCCATGCTTACAGGCTGAGCATTATTAACAGTGATATGAGCACAAAGTGTAGAGAACAGGGTATCTCTGCCTCTGTACTGCGCTCTCAAGACTACAATGGACTCATTTGGTTTACACTGGAGGCACTGGAGAGAGCTTCTAAAATAAAAAACCCACTAATGTCCTCCAGAAGGGCTCGCTGATCCTTAAACTGAGAACGCAATTTGGTTAGCATTGAGTAGAAAGAGGATCCCCAGAAACTAATTCGTCTCATCAGAGCGTTGTACGAGAACTCTGAACTGGCAGTAATACACAACGGCAACATCAGCGATTCTTTCACTACTAATTCAGAAGTCAGGCAAGGCTGCCCCCTGTCGCCTCTCCTCTTCGCCATCGTACTGGACGACGTCATGAGCAAACTCACCCTGCACCAACGAGGCATCGTATGGACCTTCACCAGGCATCTCGAGGATTTGGACTTCGCTGATGACATCTGCCTCGTCTCGCACAAACATGCAAGCAAAAGCCGACTGCCTGGTCGCGCTGGCACGCACCGTCGGTCTGGAGGTCAACATCGCCAAGACCAAGGCCATTAAAGTCAATCATAGCAGCACAAACCATATAATGATTGACGGCTGTGCCGTGGAGTTCGTCGATAACTTCTGCTACCTCGGCTGCACAATCAAGGCGGTCGACGGAGCGGAAGAAGATGCCAACTGCAGACTGAGTAAAGCCAGGGCAGCGTTCGGACGGCTGTATTCAGTATGGGCAAGCTTGCAAATCTCCAGACGCACGAAGTTACGAATATTCAACGCATGTGTGAAGTCGACATTGTTGTACGGAAGCGAAACATGACTAGTTTCGAATACCATCACCCAGAGGCTACAAACTCTCGTCAACAAATGCCTGCGAATCATCTGCAGGATATTCTGGCCCACGACAATTAATAACGACGCGCTGTGGAAGATACCCAATGAGGAACCCGTTCTGAAGCAAATAAAGCGCAGAAAATGGAAATGGATAGGTCATACACTAAGAAAACCTCCGGACAGCATCACGAGAATGGCACTAGACTGGAACCCGCAAGGGAGTAAAAGTCGCGGTCGACTAAAAAACACCTGGAGAAAGTTGACCCTACGCGAACTAGCCGCTGTCAACACCACATGGGACGGCGCAAAAACAACAGCCCAGAATCGTATACGACCGGAAGAGTCATGTTGAGGCCCTGTGCTCCAGTGAGGAGTAAACAAGGAATAAAAAAAAAAAAACACTGAGAACACTCATCTGGTTAAGGACTGAAACAGAGTCTCTGCAGGATCTTAAAGCCGGCCAGTTTAACCTACGCTTAATTCAAGATTAAATTTAAGTTAAACAAAAATGAGCTTCGAGAAAGCCAAAACTTCAAATTTATAAGCAAAAATTTGGATCTGACTTGAGGCCTTTTAAATAAAGTCAGACAAATTACTAAATACTGACACAAATCAAGTCACATTCAAGTCGCTCAGCCTATAAAAATTCCAAGGCAATTTTGTATTTTTTTTTTCAATTCAATTCAATTGTAATAAAAAAAGCATTTACCTTCACTTCTTTTTGCTAAATAAATGTTTTTATCAGCTCTTAAACAAACAGACACAGAAGTGCTCAAGTGTCGAGCTGATTCTAAATTTCTTTGCGCATTTAATTTATTACCATATAGACAAAAACAATAACAAAGAAACGCATAAACTTTATGACAAACCTTAAAAATTACTCAATTGTTAAGGCAACCAAACAAAAAAACAACAAAAAAATTAGTACATAAGAGCAAAGCGACATTTTTATAGCATGCAATAAATGCCATAAAAATGACTGGTACTGAGTGATTGTAACATTTTTGGCATTTTGTTGTTGATGATTGTGCAAATGTGTGTTGTTATTATTTGTTGGCTTGACAACAAATGTCTTAATTATTTTTGTGTTAAAATGTATTATTCATTTGACAGTAAAAGTCTTTGCATTCAAGAAATATACAACAATTGAAGCAAATTAAAAATGCTGAAACCTTTCAAATATATTTTTTGTGTGTTTTTTTTTTGCTTGGCAACTAAATCTCATAAAATGTTGAAAACTGAAAATCACGTTGCCAAACTATTTGAACAAGAAGAAACTATTAAAAAAAAACAATTTTTTTGCAAGCAGCCATAAATAAAAGTCAAGAAGTATTTCAAGTGTTGAAAACTTGAAAGCTTATGCCGCCCATAAGTATGCTACAAAAATTGCTGCATGCGCACAAACACTTGAAAAGCACACAAAATGGGCACAAAGTGGTTGGAATTTTTGGGAGCAACACGAAATAATAAGAAAATCGTTACAATGCAATAAAAACTGAAGAATGATGAGAAAACGAAGGGAGCGCAGATGAATAAGAGAACGTGTGCAAATGTGAGCTAAAACAAAGTTAAAAAAGAAGCGGAAGTTCAAGAGGAAGGAAGAGCAAAACAGAATTTACGGCGCGTAAAATTTTGTCATCCTTAAACTTTTGTCATCTTAGAGAACTTTTCTCACTAAAACTGCACCAGATGCGGAACGTGATTAGTGTTCTGACGCTGTGACGCTGTATGATTGACACCCACGCAGGTTTGTTTTCTAATCACTTTTATGAAAGCTGTATGAACAAGGAAGAGGAAGACCCCAAGGAAAATTAGGCCAACCTTAAACTTTTGTCTTCGTAAAAAACTTTTCTCACTAAAACTGCACCAGATGAGAAAAGTGATTAGTGTTTAGTGACGTGTCTCAGTATGATTGACACCCACACAAAAAGGTGAGGTTTGCTTTCAAGTGACCTTTGTCGAAGCGGTGGGAACAAGGAAGAGGAGGAAAACGCAATTCACCGTCTATGAAAGAAAGAAGATTTTTTATCTTATAACTTTTTCTTCGGCAAACTATGGGATCTGATTGACAGCATAATTTTTAGTCTACTACGCTAAAGAAGAAGAGAAAGATGAGAAGAAGAACAGGCAAAAATTATGAAAACAGAACAAAAAAATTAGATCAAGAAAGTTTTTGCTAGATTTGCTACAAAAATAAATTAATAAAAGAATAAATAAAACGCCAAGATTTTGAAAAAATATGATCGTTTGTTCAATTTTAATTTGTAGAAAAGTTTGCAAAAAGCAATTGAGTCAGAAAATGTATTGAAATATTCGGAGTCATGGACAGAAATTGAATACTGAATGCATTAATGATCTTTCAGAGAAGAATAAAGAGTAGTTGAATCGAGTCTTAGTTGAATAAGCAAAGAAATAACAAGTGTAGATACAAGCAAAGTGTAAATCTGTAAAGTGATAGTTGGTTTTTGACTGCGTTTGCGCTGAATAATTGAAGTGGTTTTATTTTTCAAGCACAATCCAGATACGAACTTAGAGAAGTCATTTTCGTAACAATATTTACAAAGGACAAACAAGTAAATGAACACAAAGACAGTAAAAGACCAGCGCCTCAGGCTGACAAAAGACATAAAAAGTTGTACAGGAAATGTGAGATCCAGAATTCCAGAGAAACACAAAATTGAAAATAACACAGGAAAGAGAAAATCAGCATAGAGCGTGGAACATATCCGACAAGCAATAATTGAAAGAAACGAAATTTGTGTCGGCAACTGAAAAACTTGCAACCTCAAAGCGTTTTACGTTCGCTCGGGCCAGAGCTGAAGTGAAAAACTTTTGCAAACTTGCAGTGAAATAGAAGTGAAATGCAAAAGATGATAGAATGCAAAAGTGATATTTGCCGAGAGCAATCAAAATTTGCAATTGCACATTTATTTTTTTTTTTTGGAGTAAATTTTACAACTGCAGCCTTTTTCTGACAGCTTACACACAGCTAACCTTAGGCCCACTCAACCTCATTCAGCTTACCCCTCCTATGGTCTACAGAGACAGCAGCTCACACTTCCCTCTGTTACTTTTATCTTTAGGCAGTTTTGCATTGAAAAATACAAAAATTCGTACTAATTCTATGAAAAAGTTTCGGCTGCATCTTCTCAACGCATCCATTCTGTCTGCTTACTCACTAACTGCGCCGCTCTGAAACTTCCTATTGCAGCCTGAAGAATTGCAGTGCATTGTTTGCTTCCCTTTGCTTTTAATGCCATTTTCATTTTTCACTCAACTTTTTCACTGCCTTACGTTCGCCTCGTCTTCAGTTTCTTCTACTTCAACACTATCTTCCGACTCTTCCATTTGCAGTGCTCTTCTCTGCAGCAGCAAATAAACTTCAGTGCTTTATTGCATTGAAACTGTTCAAGTTCTGCCACATGAAATTTTTTAAATTCATGTTCAAGTTCCTGTTGCCGCTCTGCACTTTCTGCTGCTTTCGGCATACGCAGTTGTCTGGCGTTCAGTTGCCTCAAGTTTCCTGTTTCACAACGTTTTCCTGTTTGCTCCCCACAATTTTTTTTCATTTTTCGTTTCCTTGTTACAAATGTTGTTGTACTCCTACCTATTCTAGTCGTTTCTGCCAGGTATATTCGCCGCGTTGCGTTCCTTAGCAGTCGTTGTGCACAGCTAAAAAAAATGTTTGTTTATGGACATTGCGTGTGGCCAAAAACTTTTGTCGTATTTCATTGAGCGCAGCTAATCTTTTGCTCTTCTATTTCTCTTTAGTTTTCAACATTTTGTTTCTTATTCTTTTTAATTCTGCATTGCGTTATTTGCTGTTGTTGTTGTTGCTTGTATTTTAGTTGTTGTTGTTGCAGTCTAACTTATGTATACCCACAAATTGTGGCCAAGTGAATAGTTAAAGCTGCTCCAACACACTCAACTGAGCACTTTTGTTCATCTCACACAACGCACTTTTGTTACTTATACGCACTGTTGGGCCAATGCTGCATGTAGGTAAACAGTTTCTTGAAATAACGCTTAGGTAAGCCACAACGCTGGGACTTATGCAACAAACTTGTAATGCGAGCAATAAAAGAAAAACTAACAAACTTGAGAAAAGTATTAAAAAACGAGGAAGTAACAAAAGTCGCTAGCGAACTCGAAATCAGAATAGAGGTCAAAGTTGGAAAGGATTCAAAAGATGGTGTCGTAGAGAGAACTAGGAGCCGAAAGCTCTCTGAAAAAGTCTTAAAATGTTCTTAAAAGAATTCTTATAAGAACTTTAAACATAAAAACCGAAGTCTAGCTCCAAAAAGGAATGAGAATCAGAGTCGAAAGGTTTCAGAAGATGATGTTGAAGAGGCCTGAGTTTGAAGGCCTCTTTAGTTCATGTAATGGGACTGGATATCTTAGAAAAAAAGAGACAGTCCCAGACAGAAATTTAGAAATCGTAGGGATTACACAACCCAAGAGAGAAACTTTTTAAGAGACTTGAACTGGAGCTAAAAAGCTGCTTAGTTCTTTAAAAAGATCCGAAAAGAGAGACACACTAAATTTCGATGAGGCAATAAAGTAAAGGAATATTGAACGACTCAAGAAAGGTGCTTCGAATTTGTACAGAACACATTGCTCAACCCATTTGAGGGACTTTGAATTGTATTTAAAAAAAAAAATTGAATTAGTAGCTAATTAGTTTAGGACCTGAAAACTGATCTCAAAACACTTAAGAGAAGAGAAGCGGCACTTGGAGAAGAGGCACAGAAGGTGTCGATGATTCTAAGTATTCTAAGTCATTAGAGTTGACAGAAGGTGTCGATGGAAAGAAAGAAAATGTTAAAGAAAATTAATTTTAGAATTTAGAATTTTACATATCGTTAGAAACGTGTGACACAAATGCTTAGAAAAACTTTTAGAAGGAACTAAAAGGAACTGAATTCTAAACCGAGTATTCTAAGTCATTAGAGTTGATCTCAAAAGACTTAAACTATGCTAACATTGAAGGAACCGTTGAAAAAGACACACAGAAGATGTCGATAGAAGTAGAATTGAATGTTGAAGGATGTTAAAAGAAGAGACTAAAGGAGACTGTTTACACAAAACTTCAGATTTTTCTATTTCGTAAGGAACTGAAAGAAACTGATTAAGTAGCGAAGCGAAATACTTAATCGATGCTTTAATCGTAGGAATCTTTGAAGAAGAGACACAGAAAATGTCGATGGAAATGAAATTATATGTAAAAGGGGCTGAAGAATAGTGTGGGGAATAGGGCACATTACACAAACCCTCAGTGGAAGTTTCGAAACGAACTGAAAGGAACTGAATTAGAAGCTGAATGCGCCAAGACCTTAGAACTGAAATGAATTTGAAGCGGAGTGTACTTAGATCTTAGAACTTGTCTTAAAAGACTTAATCGATGCTTTAATCAAGGAAGCCGTTGAAGAACAGACTGAAGAGTCTCTTCTTTAACCGTTGAAGAAGAGACAGAAAAGTTTCATCTTCACGGGCAATGAGACAGCGGATTAAATGGTAATATAGTGAAATAAATGGTACAGACAATGTAGAAGTTAAAAGACTCAATGTTGATATCGAATTTTTTTTTTGTTATGAGGTTCAGGCTTTGGTTTGTAAAGAAGAAATCAGTATAAATGTCAAAATAGTAACTGGGCAAAAGAAAAAAAAATATCAATAAGAAAAATTTGGTAAGGAAAGTAGTCGAAGAAATATTTATTGTGAACGCCAGACAAAAATTAAAAGTATTGCTGGAAAATGAAAAGTTCAGAGATACAATAAATTGAAAATATGCCATGAGAAGAGAAGGAACAGTAAGTATTGTTACGAAAATGGCTTCTCTAAGTTCGTTTCGGATTGTGCTTGAAAAATAAAACCACTTCAGTTATTCAGCGCAAACGCAGTCAAAAACCAACAATCACTTTACTTACAGATTTACACTTTGCTTGTATCTACACTTGCTACCACTTTGCTTATTCAACTAAGACCTGCCTTTTATACCTGTCCGGTTATCGCGCCGACTGTTCTTGCACATTTCACTTGGACAATGCTCGACCATTCTCGCACAGCCCATCACCTTGGCGAACCATCCTCGCCATATCGGCATCATAGCATTCCTAAAAGTATGCTCGTAAAAGCATTCATGCATAGCACAGCACAAAATGCCTCATCGTTACAGTATTAAGACTTGAGAAAAATCAAAACTGATGTTTGAAAATAAAGAGACAAAACTGAGTTTTTAAAATTAAAAAAAAAATCAAAAATCAGTAATCAGTAAAAATACCAAAAAATATATACAAAAAGGGCAACAGTGAACTATTAAAAAAAAGTATTAAAAAATTATCTTAAAGAAAATAATAGTTTTAATTGATGAGCTGTAAATCGGTGCAAAAATCAAACTCATCTGCTCGACCCAAATTTACATCCCTAAACTATGCAACACGCTTAACAACAAACAGTTTGCGCTCATTAGGCGCACAAAACTGTTGCATAAACATTTTCATTTTGTAATGCACAAATATTTGCATTGCAAAAATGCCAAACAATTGCAAACGAACAACAAATTTTAATGCATATTTATACATTTTGGGCAAAAGTCATAAATGCACACACATTAATGCGACATTCAGTTGTGGCCATAAATGTTGACAAACTGTCACAGCAGTTAGCACACACACACGCACACACACACACACTGCCATACATTAATTACAACAATGTTGACACTATAAAACTGTATCAGCATTTGATTTGCACGCCAAAAAGTATGCAAGAGAAATGTGCAAATGCGCGTTGGGCCAGTAGCGGTTTGTCGGTTCGTTGCTTGCATACGACAAGCATTTCCAGCAAGACCGCATATTAATGTCACCGTTGGCATCAACGTCAACAGCATTGTCGGCAATAACAGCAACGTTGCCGCCGGCAACGACAATCAGCACTGGAGCGAAAAACGCAGCGGCCAACGGAAGAGAACGAAAAAGCGACGCACATAAAAGTCAAACCCTGTTGCCCACATTTCGAACGCAGCTTCCGCTCCACATTTGGCACACAATTTTGCAATGCTGTCTGCCATTTGACGGTGTTGGCACCGACACAAACGCAGCAGGAGTGAATTGTGTGAGTGAGTGAGTGGTGTGAGTGAGTGCGTTGCGCGGCCGCTGCGCAACAATGGACCGAAGCGTTGGAAGCGCAAAATACGCTGGCACCACAAGTGCGGCGTGCGTCCAATGTGGCAATCAATCACAAAGTGAACTGAAAAAAGTGGATTGCCTATGGTGAAAAGAGGAAGCGATGGACAAAGGGAGCGCTAGCAGCAGGAGCGCACCTAATGACAGATAAAACTTTACGTTGCTCGATGCGTCACTCCAACCAATAGACAGACATTAATAAATTAGTCCTGCATTGGGTAATTTATACGTCCGTATGGGACAGACGGAGAGGCGCAAATGTGAGCTTATGAGGAATATTGATGGGATACCAATAAAGGCGTAAAATATCGTTTCAATATTTTTTGATGTGATTCTTTGATATTATGGCATTATGATCAGATTATTCCCACTCCACAAGGATATTCATAAAGTGTGTGTTATAAATTTGTAAGTCAAATTGTGTGCGCCGCTGCTCCACCAATCAACATGACAACAACATTTTACTACCCACACTGGCGCCAACCATTTCACTTAAAATATGCCCGCAGTTAATTTTAATGCGCACATTTTTGGCTTCACGACAGATATTTTTGCTGGTTTTAGGCAGAGAAACCGCGCCGCCCCCGGGTTGATGAATTGATGTACTCTTCTCACTCACTCAGTCAGTCAGTCGGCACACCGCCGCTCGCAATTGGTTCATCAACATGCCAAGCTGTGGCCAACTATTTGTCTGTCTGTCGCTATGTTGGGACTAATCCACAGACGCATCAGTACAAAAGGTTAAAGTGCCCCCCGACACCATAGAATGGCAACTTTGCTCCATCACTTAACGCCCTGATTTGGTTTGATGATTTCGAATTAGTTGTTGTGGTTGTTGTTGGTTTTCATCGCCATTATCTGCTTGTCAACTGGACGTTATTGAACATTTTATGTGCTCATTAACGAAGCAGATTTTTGGAACCATTTGTGATGCATTATTTTCGAAAAATATTTTAGCACCAACTAAACACATCTTGAATAACTTACACACTGCTTAGTTGTCGTTAATGGTGCTGCATACCGAAATGTCTGCTATGTTTCCACTAAAATGGTTTTGCAATTAACCCAGCCCGTTATCGCTTAAGCGATAAATTTGTAAATGGTTTATTAGACTAGTAAATGTGGTGCATTGACGGCTAGTTGAGTGTTGAACACAATTTAGGCATTAAGCGAGACGTTATTATGGTTTGAAGCATTAGATGGGCATTCAATGAATGTTAATTGTCGCTTAAGCGATAAATTTTGTTGGTAGTTCAAAGCAAGAGCTTTTTTTATGTGGAAATCGAAGCCAAAGTGGCCAAATACTTTAGTTAAACTTTAGTTTTCTACTTTGAAAGCACATAATTGAAACTATTTATGCCACTAGAAACAAGATTATCGCTTAAGCGAAAGTTCTTCATCAAATTTTTGTCCATAACATGTGCAACGAATGTAAAATTTGTGTATGAAATGCCTTAAAAAAGAATCCAAAAAATGTGTTAAACAATAAATTATTTCACTTTTATTATAAAAATATATTTAACGCTTAAGCGAACATTTTTTGCTTAGTTTCTGTTCATAATATGTGCAAATGAATACAAAATTTGGCCACAAATGCTTTGTAAATGCCTTGAAAATAATCGAACAAAATTTATAAATAATAAAATACATAACTTTTGTAATAAAGATTTATTTATCGCTTAAGCGAAAATTTTTTTGTTTCATTGCCGTTCATAACACGTGCAGTCAAATTGTCAGCGGAATCTTTACAAATGCTTTAAAAGTAATTAAAAAAATTGTATAACTACTAAAAACTTTTATAATAAAACTGTGTTTATCGCTTAAGCGAAAATTTGTGGTCAATTTTTTTTAGATAACAGGTGCAAAGAATGCATAATTTGTCCACGAAATCTTTATAAATGCCTTCGAAATAATCTTAAAATTTTTATAAATAAAAAAAAATAACTTAACTTTTATAATAAAGATTTATTTATCGCTTAAGCGAAAATTTTTGGGTAAAATTTCTGCCCATAACTCGTGCAGTCAATGCAAAATTTTGCCGCGAATGCTTTACAAATGCTTTAAAAATATTAAAAAAATATTTTAGAACTAATAAAATACATAACTTTTATAATAAAATTGTGTTTCTCGTTTAGGAGAAAATTTTTGGTAAAATTTATGCACATAAAACGTGCAACAAATGCAGAATATGGGCACCAAATCTTTACAAAGACCTCAAAAATAATCCCAACAAAATTTAATAAATGAAATAAGTACTTCTTTTTTTGGATAAAAATAGTTTTATCGCTTAAGCGAAAATGTTAGATCAAATTTCTGTCCATAACACGTACAATGAATGCAAAATTAGGCCACAAATTCTTCATAAGAACCTTGAAAATGGTCAAAATAAATAATAAAAATTTGTAAATACTTAAGGTTTATAAAAAAAAAATTGTTTTTATCGCTTAAGCGAAAATTTTCGGTCAATTTTTTTTACATAACACGTGCAACGAATGCCAAATTTGCTGCGAAATCTTTATAAATGCCTTCGAAATAATCGTAAAAATTTTATAAATAATAAAATACTTAACTTTTATAAAATAAAATTTTTTATCGTTTAAGCGAAAATTTCTTGGTAAAATTTCTTCCCATAACACGTGCAGTCAATGCAAAATTTTGCCGCGAAATCTTTACAAATGCTTTAAAAATAATCAAAAAATATTTCAGAACTAAAAAAATAGATAACTTTTATAATAAAATAGTGTTCCTCGCTTAAGCGAAAATTTTTGGTAAAGTTTCTACACATAAAACGTGCAACGAATGCAGAATATGGGCACAAAATCTTTAAAAAGACCTCAAAAATAATCCGAAAAAATTTTAATAAATGAAATACTTCTTTTTTTTGGATAAAAATAGGTTTATCGCTTAAGCTAAATTGTTAGGTCAAATTTCTGTCCATAACACGTACAACAAATGCAAAATTGGGCCACAAATTCTTTATAAATACCTTGAAAATGGTCAAAATAAATAATAAAACTTTGTTAATACTTAACTTTTATGGTAAAGATGTGTTTATCGCTTAAACGATAATCTTGCTGCTTATTTGAGAAAAACTTTAATTATTTTTGTTATTGCAATAAATTAAGTTTGAATTCTAATTTTTGACTGAAGTTGTTAGCTTGTAACAAACGAAAAAATTGCTTAAGCCATAAATACAAAATTCGAAAAAAACAGGAGAATTGCTTATTAAACTAAATTGAATATAAAATTAAATTAGTATATTAAATTCATTTTTGAAATTAATTTAAATTAACAGTCCTTTTACTAACACTTCATTAATATTATCTTTAGTCCTTCAAAGCCAATGAAAATAACACAAATTATGACCAAACTCAACTTGAAAATTGCCTCAAACTCCAATATAATTGTTTCCATGATAAATATTAACTTTTCAGTCTCCCAACACGCACTGCATCCAAAACTTTTATATAAACAAATTACAATAAAAAACCACAACTCTTCATGCAGCTCAATGTATCAAAATCCATGCAATTGCTTTGCATATTTTTCTTCTTTCACGATTTTATGCTCCAACGCCAAACATGTCTTTAAAGGCAGTAAGCTGCAATCTGCCAGTGCGCCTTGAAATATGCAAAGATGCTTAAAGTATTATACACTTGCTGCATTAGCATTACAAGCAGTTGATGTATAAAATGCGTGTTTTTGTTGTTGCATTGCAACCATCAACACTTGAGTGCACATTGGCAGTCATGACAGCATAACAAAAATAACAACAATAACAATGGGGTGTAGTGTAATGCAACAGCTTTAACAACTAATAAAAACAACAACAATAACAAAACAAATCTAGTTATTTGTTTCTTTCGGCGAATTAATAATGAATGAGCGAAAAGTTTTTGCGCTCTAACGCAAAATTACCTTTTTTCTCGTCGCCCAATTCTGTTTGGCAAACGAAGCAAAGCTGTGTATAAAATGCACTCGACAAATTTTATTGCAATTTTCCATGCAACAGTATTAAGTTTTACCGGAAGTGCCGGCTGAAGTGCATTAAGCTGAGCGAAAAAGTTTTTGTGTTGGCATTTGATGCGGAAAATATTTTTAGTATTTTTTTGTGTTTCTTGTAATCAGAAAGATTTTTGTATGAATAAATAAACGAAATAGGTGGAGAATATGGAGGAAATTATAAATAAATTTCTCTGTGATTTCTTGAAGTGTGCTCAAGGCTCCATAAGCTCAAATTTTATGGGATAATCAGTTCAGTTGTATACCTTACAACTATTGCAGACAGCATAAAGCCTAAAAGTATGCCACCAGAAGAACTAAACTTTTACCTGTTTGCAATTTACAGTTTCAAATGAATTCTTAGACGCTTTAAACCATATTTTTTTAGTATACTTTCAGGCGGAATTAGTTCAATATTTAAATTCTCTGTGATTTCCTAAAATTGGCAAAACTCGATAAGTGCGAATTTCAACGAATAGTCAGTCTAATTGCAGACAACATTGAGCCTAAAAGTATGCTATCAAAAACATTGATAGCTATAGTTACCTATATAGTTTCCATAGTTCTCACAGTTTGAAATGAACTCCTAGATGCTTTAAACTATCGTTTTAGTAAAAATAAAAAATTCTGAAAATCCAAACTTTTCTCATTATTAATTAAGTATTATTATTTTTTAATTTGTATATATTAGAACGATTTCTCGTATAGTTTAATATTTTGAAATATGTAAGTGGTAATGGTCAAACACTGCATAAGTATATATTTATTTTTTTTTAATTTATTTTTATATTAAAAAAAATACTATACTTTTTAAGGCCGAATTTCTGCCTTTCAATAATTGAAATCAACTCTTCTGACCCACGTTTTCTCTCTCTACAAATCCCCACTACCAAAGCGAAATTCACTGGAAACAGTTAATCCCGTTACAATCCAGTAAAAATAGTTTAATTAACATGTATTAGTAAGCCAAGTTAAATTAGTTTACAAAACGAGACCAACAAAACGCAATTAACACCTACAACAAATACATTTAAGCGCTCGACTGGCCTTCACGCAACAACAACACTAAACTACCCACACCTTCGGGCACTCCTTCTCTCTCTCCAATGATATTTCCATCTCACTTTGCAGCCATTGACTGTTTGTATTTGTGTTAATGTAATAAACAAATTTTACTATGACTGTTGTTGTACGAGCGAAACAACATCAAACAATAGCACAAATTTGTATATATAGAACAACAATAACAACATCAATGTTGCTTTATTCACAAATCATATTAAATTTTAATATAAAATTAACGAAAATGTGCAAATGAAGCGTTGGCGTTTTGTTTTCGCTTAAGCGGTCAAAATAATTAAATTCACTTCGCTCTCAACGCTGTTTGGTTGATTTTATAAAAGAAAATTTAAAATTTTAATTTTACTTAACAATTTTATAAACAAAGCAAGAACACAAGAACACTTTAAAAATTGTTTTTAAAAAATTTTTTAGTTAGAAATTTTTTTTTAAATTTAAGTTTTAATTTTTTTAATTAAAACATTTTTTTCATTTAAAACAAAAAAAAATTTTTTTAATTAAAAAAAAATTCATTTTCAATTAAAAAAATTTTAAATTAAAAATATTAACAATTAACTAGTTTTAATTTTTAATTTTAAATATTTTGTTAAATAAAAAACTTTAAAAATTGTTTTAAGAAAATTTTAAGTTAATAATTTTTTTTAAATTAAATTTTAATTTTTTTTAATTTAACATTGTTTTAATTTAAAATGAAATTTTTTGTAATTAAACAAATTAAGAATTAATTAAGTTTTAATTTTTTTAATTTAAAATTAAATTGTTTTAATTAAAAATTAAAAAAATTAATTAATTTTTAATTAAATTAATTAATTTTTAATTTTTTTTAATTAAAAATTAAAAATTGTTTTAATTAAAAATTAAAAATTGTTTTAATTAAAAAAATTAAAAATTCATTAATTAAAAATTGTTAATTATTTAATTAAAAAACAGTTTGTTAAACAATTTGTTTTAATTTAAAAAATTAAAAATTAGTTAATTTTTAATGTTTTCAATTACAATTTTTTCATTTAAAATAAATAGAATGTTTAATTAAAAAAAACTTCATTTTAAATAAAAAAAATTTTTAATTAAAAAAAAATAAAAATTAAATAAAAAAATTTTTTTTAACTTAAAATTTTCTTAAAACAATTTTTGAAATTTATTTTAACAAAATATTTTTAATTGAAAAACATTTTTTTTATTTTTCTAATTATTTAATGACATTTTATGTGATTTATCAGCTTTGACAGTGATTCACAACAACACCAAAGTGTTCCACTGTCTCACACGCTTCCTGCCTTACTCTCTCGCGCTCTCTCTCTCTCTGTCACGTTTCTATTTTTTTACCGACTTGCCTTTTCATAATTTGTCTTTAACCACGCAGTCAGTTGGCCAATAAAGATTTTAACATAGCCGTAACAAATAAAGCCGACGTCATTCGCCGGCAAATTGTCTCAGCTGAGTTTCAGCAATTAACACCTTCGCTCCACAGCTGTGCTCAGCTAATGTCCCAACAAACAAGTAATGGTGTCTGCTATTGAATACAAACTGTGATCCAATGTGCACAACGTGCAGCGCGAACAAGAATAATAATTAACAGCTGCAATGAAGCGTTCAAAAGTCGGGTCATTGCTTTGCCATCAGACAATTAAACGGGGTTTTCTGTGAGGCAAAAGATTAGAGGCCAACGATTTTCGTGACTTCAAGGAATGTGAGACGAGGGCAACAACAAAGTATTAAACTTGGAAACTTAAGGCCATTGTTGATTGTTTGATGGGAGAATGAAAGGGAAATTTATTTAAACAAGAAATGTATAAAAACTTTAAACGAGAGACGGGTGAATTGAGTTGGTTTTTGAAAATAATGAATATTTAGAACTAATCGACCATATCTCCCGCAAGGATGATGTAGCTCTGGGGAAAAAGATGTTCCACCGAGATTGAGACCATGTCTCCCTTAGAAGGACAATCTATCATCTCTTGGTGTGACCAAAGAGAAAAGGAGGGCGCAAAGGTGAGGCGCCTGGAGAGAACTTTTACAGCAGAAGGTGACCCTGTAGAACACTGTGAGGTCCATTGTAATTCACTTATTTCAGAAATTCGGTGTTATTTCCTATCTCTGGGGTTTCCCGTAGATGCGCAAAAGAGAAAGACAACGAACAGCCTCTGTTGTGACACGGCCTAGCCCTCAGTAGAAGAAGGTACAACCGTTTCTATGAAACCGCAAACTCTGTCTCGAATATAGATGTTAAAAACCAGCTGTTGATGACTTATTTGCTGATCAGTAGAACACCAAATCACGGTAACAAGTTCGTATATCCACTTGAGTTCGTAATGAATCAGATGGTGTCTTATATGATGACTACCAGAGCACCCTAGTAACTGTCGCAAGTCTTTAATGAACCATGGGTCTTCCTTCCAACAAGCACCGCTGCATGTGGGCCTCGCCTAAGAAGAATAAACCCAAGGAGTAGCAATGGCCGGCTTTGGCTTGTAGAAAACTTTGTCACCTGGCCAGTAAAGACTTTAAAGACCTTGCCCGCTTTCTTAAGGACTCTCAATGGCTATTCTTTTCCACTTGAAAAGTGTGTAGTTTGGGAATCTTTTCTTTGAATATAAGTTCGGTTTTCAATCCTATGAAGCTGATAATGTTTTGTTGGATATTTAGAACAACACCTCAGTTACTCTCCCAGCTGATCATTGGACCTTAAGTAAGCACACTAAGAAGTTGAATCTCAATTTCAATTGTCGCAGCTGCCGTTCGCCAGAAGAAAGAAAGAACATTTGATATCTAATGTGTCTGTGCCTTTCTCTGGCTCGAAGAAAACTTATCACTTGTGGGCTCTTTTTCTAGTGCACCTGACCTCAATGGTTTCCCTTTTCTCCCCGGGGTTGTGTAGCTACAAATTTGTTTATGTTATTCTAAGATAACACAACGGACCAACGGACCTTAACCTCATTAACTTAAAACACCTCATCGTGGACATAAATTCATATTTTAAGCTGACGAAACTGATGACTCACTAATTGATTGTTTGGGTCTTCCTTCATGGCTATCAGTTTACTTAAAAACCTGAGTTCGTGATCCAACTAATGATAATTACTCATTTGCTCAATTAGAAGAACAACAAATTACAGTCACAAGTTTGCATGACAACTTGAATTTGTGATAAATTTTATGACCATTAAAACCTCATTATGGCTATAAGTTGGTATATGTATTAGTCAGATGATAATTATAATTAATTAAAGGTTAGGACATTCCTTCATTACTGCGAATATTCTCATTTGAAACTTTAATTTTAAGATACATTTTTGACTCACAGTACTAAAAATTGTAATGGCAATTTTTGATTTTGTTCGCAATAAGCAAAATCAAAACCTTACCTTATATTCATACATAACCTCAAAACCTTTAAGGCAATTTGTCACCTTGAACATTTTTTTTGTCATGCTAATAAAGCCTTTAGTGATTCAATTTCAATTTATTTCAACAATTCCAAAAACATTATCTTATACGTTTGAAAAATTTGCACAAATTTATCGCATGCAATATTTTTTTGCACATCAACCGAACTCAACGCAAGCAAATTGACAGTTTTTACACAAAAGCATATAGAATATATGTTTGTGGCAAGAAACATTACAAATCTACACTTAACGAGAAATTTGCATGTCAACAACAATAACAACAACAACAACAGCAGCAGCACTTGATGCCAAAAGCGTTAATGACGCGAATACATTTGACATGCGGATTAGCGGCAAGAGCGACTCTGGTGGAAAAGTAAAACGTTGACAAATGGTGGACGTAAATAAAATTAACGATGGGCTAAAAGTTTAACAGAAAGAGACAAAAAAATAGAATGAAGAGTGTGAAGAAGGAGAAGAAGGAGCAAGAAATCAGTACGAACAAGTGTAAAGGAATCAGAAGAGTCAAAAGAAGAATCAGAAGACAAATCAGTCAGAAACATCCCAACAAAAGTTGCAAATGTGTGCTTAATTAATACGTTGCTAATTGCCAACAACAAAACCACTGACAACAATGATACAATAAGATTTGAAATATGGCCAAAGAAAGCCAAATTGCTGGGCAACAGACATACACAACACACATGTAACGCCCACTTATTTACTTAACTGTGTGCGTGTTTGTTGCCTCAAGCTATAATTTGGTTGAAATTATGCAAATGACTTGTCATAAATAAGTTGACTTTTCATTTTTTTGGTGTTTTGTTTTGTCTTTTTTTTTTTGTTCGAATATTTGCAACTTTGCATAAATGTCGCTCGAACCGAAAACGGTGAAATTATGAAATTATGAAAAATGACAAACGCTTTTCGCTTTATGAAGTGCTTATAGCAGACATTTTCCGACACATAACATAACTGACTGCCGGCGGCATTGCGTTCCTTGTTGGCGCTCTTCGTGTCGTTTCGCCAGTTGGATGCAGCAGACAAATAAGCAAAAATCTGGGCATGAAAATTGTGTGAAAGCGTTCGCATCAAAATATCAAAAAATATATATTCATGTATATATTCAGATAATAAGAAAAATGCATGACTGAAAATATAAAAATCGCTTGCGGTCATATGATGGTTTGTTGGAATGTTTGCGCTGTCAAAATATGCGCTCGCGCTGCTGCAACATTTAGCGGTGCGTCTGTGTTAGTGTTGCGGTGCGCTCATTATGGCTGTAACACTTCTCACATTTCTTCATTCTTTGTTACTTGCTTCAATTATGTTCTTTTTGTTTGTGCTGTGGTGAAATTTTTGAAAATTAATTTTCATACCAACTTTCTACTTTACATGCAAACAAAGTGCTCCATGTTACCGCTCGAGCTCGTAATTTTACTATGAATTTCCTGCGGTCCATAATTTTACATTTGCATTTTCATTAAGGTTAGCTGAAACCTTGAATGGAAATGCCTTCGAGTGCAATTGGCCCAAAAGTGAGTGGAACAGTGTAAATTACAAACATTGGAAAGAGGTTGGACTGAGCGGAAATTGCTGGCAATAAGCGAGAGAAGCACAAATTACAATTATGCTAATAATTTAAATGAAACACGAAATTAGTAAACATTTTCTAAGCTAAGCGGAAGATGGAAAATTTTAAGCCAGAAGACAAGAAGTAGAATTCATTGAAGTCAACCTCAGCCAATAAAAGAGTAAACAAAATGAATAGAAAACAACTACGGATTCAGGTTCCACTTACAACTTTTTACTTAAATGATGATTTACAAAATGTTACCAAATATGTCAACAAAATCAACGAGGACCCAATCAAATGCAGTAAATAGAATTTACTTTTACCAAACCGTTGTCAAAGTGGCATTGTTGTGTTCGTTGTGGTAAATTAAATAAATAAAATATTTACACTCATTTTTGGTTGCGGCTGAGTTTGCACGATTTGACATAAAAGCAAAATGCTTTAAATACAATAATTTTGTTTTAATTTTACTTACTTTCTCATTTTTTATTCAGAAAACACAGTTCTGACAGCAGCAGCACACCCAACGCCTGGGGGTATGCTACATTAGTGTACAACAAGCGTACTGCTACAAATTATAACATGTACAAATAAAAAAATCCTTTTATCCTCTTTAAATCCTATTTATTAAAAAATTATAAAATATATTGAAAAAATTAAATATTTATTATGAATATAAAAATTTATTTTATATTTGTTTTTAACATTTTTTAGAAAGGTAAAATGTTTTAGACGTAAAATGTTCTGAAGAAAAAAATGCGAGAACGCATTAATATTGAAACGATAAGGCACTCTGTGCTGAATGCTTTTCTCTGCGCGAATGCTTTTCCAAGCATACTTTTAGGCATGCACTTTGAAGTACGGCAAATTTGGTACAATTCGCTTGGTATAGTCCGATATGGCAAGGATGGTTCGCGAAGGAATGGGCTGTGCGAGAATGGTCGAGCGTTTTCCAATTGGAAGTTGCAAGAAACTTCGGCGCGATAAGAAAACTAGTATAAAAGCAGCAGTGGTAGCGCAAGGAGTCGAGTCTGTGTTGAGCACGAAAAGGGGAAACATGCAATAAGTAGTAGAAGTGTAAAGTAGAACAACTGTAAATCTGTAAATAAAGTGATTGTTAGTTTCTGACTGCGGTTTGCGCTAAATAATTGAAATTGTTTTATTTTCAAACACAATCCAAAAACGAACTCAGAGAATTTGGATTTTCGTAACAATATTCAATTTCGCTCCATGAAAAGCCAAAGGGGTTTTTCTTAATAGTAGAAACACGCAATTATCGACGAAAGGGCAAGAAGTTCAAAAGACAGTTGAACAATTGAAAAACCGACAGAGACGGACTGGCGGATGGATGGAATATTGAACCAAAGAAATCAAACCGGAAAAGAGAAATGGAAATTCTGAAGCCAAATTCCTACCATCAATTAAATAGAAAATGAATAGAATTGAATGGAATGGAAAAACAGACAGAGATGTGCTGATGGACAGAGAAAGGTTCAAAAGAAGGTTGAACGAAAGAAACCAAACCGGAAAAGACGAATGGAAACACGGATAGAAGGAAGGACGGTAAGCATCATTCCAGTTGTAAAAACAATGATTACAATTGAATAGGAAAACAGACAGAGACTGGCTGACGAACAGCTCGATAGAAAGTCAAACCATAGGAACAAACTCTGAAAGGATTTCCTTCTCATAGGAAGCGAATCTCAAAGAACGCACAGAAATACGGTCAGAAGCCCAAACGACAGGCCGCTTTCCAGTTATAAGAACAAAGAAGAAGAATAGAATTAAATAAATGATGAACAGTCAAACCAAAGAAGATGGAAAGTAGAACCAAAGGAAGCGAATCTGAAAGAACGCACAGAAACACAGGCGCTTTTCTAATTATAGAGAAAACAAATATAATTGAATAGAAAAACAGACAGAGACGAACAGATGGGCAGAGAGATGTTCAATCGAAAGTTGAACCAAAGAAACCAAACCGGAAAAGACGAATGGAAACACGGATAGCATCATTCCAGTTGTAAAAACAATGATTACAATTGAATAGGAAAACAGACAGAGACTGGCTGACGAACAGCTCGATAGAAAGTCAAACCATAGGAACAAACTCTGAAAGGATTTCCTTCTCATAGGAAGCGAATCTTAAAGAACGCACAGAAATACGGTCAGAAGCCCAAACGACAGGCCGCTTTCCAGTTATAAGAACAAAGAAGAAGAATAGAATTAAATAAAAAGCAGACAGAGACAGACTGATGAACAGTCAAACCAAAGAAGATGGAAAGTAGAACCAAAGGAAGCGAATCTGAAAGAACGCACAGAAACACAGGCGCTTTTCTAATTATAGAGAAAACAAATATAATTGAATAGAAAAACAGACAGAGACGAACAGATGGGCAGAGAGATGTTCAATCGAAAGTTGAACCAAAGAAACCAAACCGGAAAAGACGAGTGGAAACACGGATAGAGGCACAGACGGTAGGCCTCCTTCCAGTTGTAAAAACAACGAATACAATTGAATAGAAAAACAGACAGAGACAGGCTGATGTACAGTTTGATAGAAAGTCAAACCATAGGAACCAAATCTGGAAGACAACTTTATGGAAAGTAGAACCAAGGAACTGAAACTGAAAGAACGTACAGAAACATGGACAGAAACACAGATGGAAAGTAGATCCAAAGGAACTGAATCTGAAAGAACGCACAGAAACATGGACAGAAACACAGATAGAAAGTTAATCCAAAGGAACTGAATCTGAAAGAACGCACAGAAATACGGACAGAAACACAGATGGAAAGTTGATCCAAAGGAACTGAATCTGAAAGAACGCACAGAGATACGGACAGAAACACAAGTCAATTATAGAGAAATGAAAAAAAAGACAAAAATACGACTAGGCAAGTGAACGGAAAATAGAGATAAAGAGAAGTAAAGAAGATAGAGAAGTAAAGAAAGTCAAGTGTTGAATGGTTTAGTAGAAAGGAAATTGAAAGACCGGTCGACTAGAAAGACAGCTCCCAATCAAAAGTAGAGGGAAAATTACAGAAGTAGAAATATTGATGGACAGTTGGTTCAAACGATCAGATTAGCAGAAGACGGATCAATGAATTAATTGAAGGAACGGGCGAAAAAACAAGTAGAAAGTATTTTTCCACCAAAAGGAGGGGAAAGAATGGATAGTAAATAAGTAAGTAAGAATAATGGATAAACACGTGGAAACAAATGGACAGTTGTATTAAAAATCTAACTAAAGAATCAGCTAAACGAGACCACCGCTATTCAGCAGAACGAAGTAAGATGTGAGAAAACTAATGGGCAATTGGATGAAATGTTTGGCTAAAGAAAAACCAGAGAGTCACACAGAAAGAGGCATAAAGGAATGAGAAGATGAGTGAGTGATTGTACGGAAAGTTCAAACTGAGATCTAGTGGCTAGGCTGGTTTGGTCATATCTCCCGCATGAACCATGAAGCTACGGCGAAAGTTGTTCGATGCAGTAGTTGGAGGTCGACAGCAAAGAGAGAGACCGGGTCTCCAGTAAAAAGACAAAGTTGAGGAGGCGCCATTATCTCTGAGGGAACCAACTTGAGAAGGGGCGCTAAAAAGAAAAAACTGTTGCGGATATACGTGACCACGTAACTGGTTGTTATGACAAGTTAAATAAGTATGTAAGTGAACGTCTAAAGAATCTACTTATGGAAATACTGAAGGACAGCTTAAAGATTTTGGAGACGTAACAACCAAAAACACCCATTTAAAAATTAATGGAAGGACGGATCAAGGAACGAGTAGACAAATAAGTGGTTATATTGAATGATAAACCAAAGAATCAGTTACAAGGACTCACGATAAGGGACCAAACCAGAGGTTGAATGAAAAAGTAAAAATAAACTTTAAGTTTGATGAAGGGTTTGATGAAAGAATATCGTTTTAAACAATGGACACAACGGTAATGAAAGCTGCTCCCCTCCTCGACTAAAAGGCAGACAGAAAAACAAATGAAAAAGCAATTAGTCTGATGAAAAGAAAGACGACCGTGTTGGCAAACAGTGGAATGAAGAAATCCTTGCGAGCAGACATCGCTAGCAGTTTCAGACTCTTATTTGCCAACGCCAACAATAACAACGAACCTTACATGCCTTGTCTCACTTAATTAGTCGTTTTTCATGTGCAACAACAACGAAAACACAATGCCCTCGTTTTGGCACGTCAGCTGTGCCACCAATGTAAATCGCCCCTCACCGCTCATGTAATCTGCACACGTTGAGCCGTTGCCGCGGCGAGATTAACAAAGCAACACAATTTTTTTACCTTTAACGTGCAACAGGCAACAGCATTCGGAGAATATTCATTGTTTGAAAAACGCTTAACCAAAGCGTAGTTCCATGCCGAAAAAACAAGGTGCGAAAAATAAATAAAGCAAAGTTGCGATACCATCGAAACGCGTACGGCCGCCTACTTTTTTCTTTATTTGCATTGCTTTTGAGTTAAGTAAGTTTGCTTGGCATTTGGTTAGTGTTTTTCACGGCATAACTGAAATGTCTTAATTTCACATGTGTCACCGTTCTCAGCTGGGATGCGTGTGTGTGTCTGTGTGTGTTTGCACTTGGCGCTCAACGGGGCAGCTTATGCTCACATACGCCAATGTGCCTCACTGAAGGTTGTTAGTTGTTGGTATTGTTGTTGTTGTAATGTTGGCGTTTTTCTTACTTTCTGATTTATAGCCAAATTCAATTGGTTGCAACGCCTTTCGGCCCAACAAGTTGCCGAAATTTTGTTTACACAGTTTTTTTGTGTATTTTCTTGAGGCAGAAATTAATTTATTTTTTTTGTGTGTTTTATGCGTCAAATAAATATAAATTTGCGCTTGAAATGAAAACACAATGGGCGGTCGACACTTTGATTTAGTTTGGATTGTTTGGCCTTTTCGGAAAATATGGCGTTGGGCGAATTGTTTTGTGGGAGATTAGTGTGAGAGCGGCGCCATGGTGCGTAATTATTGAGGAGAAATAGTGGCCATAATTTTTGGGAAAATTGAATGAGAGTGAATAAAGAAGGAGAGCAGAAAACCCGATGAGAACGAGGAGTGAAATATGAAATCGTGCAATTTAAGATATGAAAGAAAAAGTTGTAGAAGAGCAGAGAAAAGTGACAAACACTAGCAGAAGTAAGAAAATTATTAGAGGAAAGTGAAATGAATGAGAAGAGATAAAAAAAGGTAGGTAAGAAGAAAAGAAGAGAGCTGAGCAAGTAGAAAGAAGTAGAGAGAAAGTTAGAAGGAACTGAAAGATAACTTTGAAGGGACAAAGAACGATATGAACGAAGAGCAGAGAGTCCCAGAAGACATGACGAAGTGAAGGGCGGAATAGGGAACTCGAAAGACAAAGGAGGAGACAAGGAACGATATGAATTAGAACATGAAGGCCGAAAGATCATAAAAAAAGCAGATCATGAAGAAGCAGATAACTTTGAGGAGACAAAGAACGATATGAATGAAGAGCAGAGAGTCCCAGAAGACATGACGAAGTGAAGGGCGGAATAGGAAACTCGAAAGACAAAGGAGGAGACAAGGAACGATATGAATTAGAACATGAAGGCCGAAAGATCATAAAAAAAACAGATCATGAAGAAGCAGATAACTTTGAGGAGACAAAGAACGATATGAATGAAGAGCAGAGAGTCCCAGAAGACATGACGAAGTGAAGGGCGGAATAGGAAACTCGAAAGACAAAGGAGGAGACAAGGAACGATATGAATTAGAACATGAAGGCCGAAAGATCATAAAAAAAGCAGATCATGAAGAAGCAGATAACTTTGAGGAGACAAAGAACGATATGAATGAAGAGCAGAGAGTCCCAGAAGGCATGACGAAGTGAAGGGCGGAATAGGAAACTCGAAAGACAAAGGAGGAGACAAGGAACGATATGAATTAGAACATGAAGGCCGAAAGATCATAAAAGTAGCAGATCATGAAGAAGCAGAATGAACAATTTTCCTAAATCAGACAAATTTATATAACACGGATAGTTACGAGTGCAAGAGAAAGAGGAAGGGACGGAAAAGAGAAAGAGAAATCGATATAGAAATACCAATATTAGAAAACACATGGTCAATAGTTGAAAGAAACACGATAGATGAGGAAGAGAATGTTATGAAAACTATGACAAATAGTTAAGAGGGATGTGAAAGGCAAGAAAGGGAAGCATGGGAAAACATAACGAATAATTGAAAGGACCGCAATAGACGAGAAAAAGAAGAATGGAGAAAACATGACAAATAGTTAAAAGGACCGCAATAGACGAGAAAGAGAAAGACAGGAAAAAACATGACAAAAAGTTGAAGGATAGAAAAGAGAACATTTCGAATAGTTGAAACGGATTTGATGGAGTAAGAGAAGAATAGGAAAAAGTAGGGAATAGTTGAAAGGGACACAATAGACGAAATAGAGAAAGATAGGATAAACGTGACGAATAGTTGAAAGGGACGCGATAGACAAGAAAGAGAAAGACAGGAAAAAACGTGACAAAAAGATGAAACGGAGGGAAATATAGGGTAAACATAATGAAAAGTTAAGAGAAAGACAGCAGCATTTTAAATCAGAAAAGATAATACGAAAAACATGAGCAAGAACAGTAACTAAGAAAAATTGTTGTCGAAAAATTTGTCAGCAAAGAAAAAAATACAAACAATGAGTTCATAACTCATAAACCCTTCAGCTTAACGTCTCTAACTCTAACATGCTAATGAAACATGTCTTCAATTTCAATTTATCTCGATTAAATTGTCGAATGCCAAATCCGCATTGAACACTACGCACACCACGTAAGTCAGATCAGTGTCGCCGAAACAAAAAAACTGTGTCAGACCTCTGTCAGTTGATAATCTATGCAGAAAAAGCATAGCAAAATGTCCCACTCAAACCTGACACAATTCTAATTCCCAAAATGCCACATAAGAGCCACACAGTGATAACACTGTGCTACAAAAAAAAAAAAATGAAATACACCCGACAAGTAACATACTGTATTCTGTTTATGTGGTCGAATAATCCATAAAAATATTTTTGTTATATTTGTTGTACCCTCCAAATTTTATTTATTTACAAAAAACCGTTTTTACAAACTTTCCGCCGTAATCTATGAATATCTCAGTCATTTTTTTAACGATTTTCAATATGTAATATGTTTTGGAAAGAGCATTGTCAGACCTTTCGAATGATGTATGTCAATTCATTGTTTAAACAAATGAGTAGTAAGTTTTTATCGCATAAACCTTGAAAAAGTGATTTTTTTCTCAATTTTTTTAACTTTAACCAGTTTTTATTGCATAATGAAACAAAAAAATTAATAAAGTTAGGTAATATTCTGAAAGAAGATTTGTTTACGAACAAATTGGTGTATTGCTTTATTGAATTGGACCAAAACTGCGGAATCTACGCTATTTTTTCGTAACTAGAAAATAAAGCCTTGAATATGTATTCATTTGAGATTTAAATAAAAATTTAAAACGAATTCATTGTACACACTGCAATACACATGATAGGCCATATTTTCTAGTTACGAAAAAATAGCGTAGATTCCGCAGTTTTGGTCCAATTCAATAAAGCAATACACCAAATTGTTCGTAAATAAATCTTCTTTCAGAATATTACCTAACTTTACTAATTTTTTTGTTTCATTATGCAATAAAAACTGGTTAAAGTTAAAAAAATTGAGAAAAAAATCACTTTTTCAAGGTTTATGCGATAAAAACTTAGTACTCATTTATTTAAAAAATGAATTGACATACATCATTCGAAAGGTCTGACAATGCTCTTTCCAAAACATATTACATATTGAAAATCGTTAAAAAAATGACTGAGATATTCATAGATTACCGCGGAAAGTTTGTAAAAACGGTTTTTTGTAAATAAATAAAATTTGGAGGGTACAACAAATATAACAAAAATATTTTTATGGATTATTCGACCATATAAACAGCCTACACTATGTAATTTGTCAGGTGTATTTTCAGTGTTGCACCGTGTAATAATTCAATTCGCCAGCGAATAATTTGGTATTAGTCACTATCGGTGCTTGTATGCGGCTTACTCACTTAACTCGGAAGTAAATAAACGCCAGAATATGATTTATGAGACACTCGCTTCGTGGCTTTGCTCGTGCAATGCACTTGTAAATTGCTAGTATTAATAAACAATCCAGACATTTATCAGCTTTGTTATCGCGTTCAGATATTTGATGTGTGCTTTGCACGACTTGAAAATGTTTTATCATATTTGGTATTTAGATTTTTGCCGCTCGATAGCGGTGGTTTTTAGCGGATTTACGATAAAGAAAATGAAATTTCTTTAAAGACGTGCACACATAAATATTTATGGATGGTATATGACTTAAAAAAGACTTGTCTACAAACAATTTTGGATATTTTATAAGATTGTAACAACGAAACAGCTCATAACAAGTGATAACAAGTGACACAGCAAACGTAAGATTGCTGAGGGCTGTGTGGGAGGCGAGTTTTGGTGGGTTAATTAAAACTGTCATAATTATAATGAATACAAATTTCGTCTAGAATATCAAACGTAATCAAGTTTAATGAAATTCCATTAGTCGTCGTTACAAGTCGTCGAAGAAAGGAGAGCCATTTTCGTGTAGAGAGGGCCGGGCAGAGAAGGAGACTTACAATCTCTTCCTACTCTTCACTTTGAGACGACGATACGATACGATACGATACGATACGATACGATACGATACGATACGATACGATACGATACGATACGATACGATACGATACGATACGATACGATACGATACGATACGATACGATACGATATGATATGATACGATACGATACGATACGATACGATACGATACGATACGATACGATACGATACGATACGATACGATACGATACGATACGATACGATACGATACGATACGATACGATACGATACGATACGATACGATACGATACGATACGATACGATACGATACGATATGATACGATACGATACGATACGATACGATACGATACGATACGATACGATACGATACGATACGATACGATACGATAGGATTAGCTACTGGATCTTCTCCATAAGCTTTGGGCCTGACTACTGCAGCGTTTTTTAGGCAGAGCTGATGACCAAATATAGGCATCTATGCGGCTCATCCTGATGTTTTCACTACATCAAAGCCGATTCTCAATTGCACTCTTTAGCAGGAAGCTTACGCATTAATTTTACTGATTACTGACGAACAGCTTTACTACTGACATAGGGACATTTTAGACAACTTGGAGGCTTATGATCTCATTACTTAGATCAAGCACACTACTGAGCGACAACCTCTACCTCCTCTCGGCATGTCGAAGCTAATCTTCCGTCAGTTAAACTGAACGTTAACCGATGCTACCTCGAGGTAACGTGCAAGATGTGGAAAGTCAAATCTCCCAGGCTAACTATACACCAACACTTAATTCCAACTGATAAGGACGCTGCAAACAACTGCAAAACTGATGACTTCGCTGGACCAAACAGGTTCTTCTTCTTCTTCTTCTTCTTCTTCTTCTTCTTCTTCTTGACTGGCACGACAGCCCGATTACGAGACTAAGGCTTAGCTACCCGCAACCAACCGTGTTGTGCGTGCGAATGTTTTTACAAGGTTGGAAGGGACCTACAGTTTTATGCCGATTCCGAACGGCAAGTTGGGAGTTTTTACATAGGCAATTGTACTCTCAGAGGTTTGCCATTACCTGCTGAGAGGACAGCCGCCGAAAGAAAAATTGTTGTTTTTCTTGTTTTTCGGTGTTAATGCAACGAAGTATTGAACTCGCGGAGTCTTGACTCGCGGCCCAACGCATGAGCCAGCTGAGCTACGGCGGACCAAACAGGTTACTGAGCAATAACTCTCCAACGCTCCGCTTGCTGAAGCTCTCCTAACGTCAGTTGAACTGATTCTTAACCGACACTATCCTAAAGTAGCGTATTAGATGTAAATAATCAAATCTGCCAGACTAACCATACACCAACACTAACTTTCCAAACACAATTGAAACTAATTTAAATTTCCACAAATTATTTTACATTGAAAAAAGTGTAAATTTGTTTATTCGCTGACAGCTTTCAATAACAGTTTATTCCAACAAAACTATGGAAAAAGTTTAACTATTCACTGCTTTTCAAATTGAATTAAATTTGCAAGCGTTGCAATCTGCCTGGAGTCCAACAACTAACGCTTAGCTGGTCGCTATATCACGTCACGTCAATCGCTGCCCTCGGGACATTAGATGTAAAGTGAATAGTGTGCAGAACATTAAAGTACATTTTTATTTCATAACAACAACAAAATATTCGCCAAAAAAATCACTACATCAAATGGTGGTTTAATTAAAAAAGTTATTAACATTGGCTGTATGTGGTTTTTTGGCAGTTAGCTGGAATACTGGTAACATGGCCAATTGAAAGGTAGTTGTAGTTTTTTTGAATTTTTTATAAAAATTTTCACTTGTAGAGAAAGTTTACAATAGTGAGAAGAATCAATTGATTCATTATGTCAAAATTCAAAAGCAAACTTTTGCATTAAGTTAACATGTTAGGAGACTAAAAATGTTATAAAACTCTAATCAGATTTCGTAAAATGGATGTAAAGCGGCAGGTAACAATGGGTACTGAAAAGAACTGTGAATAGCAGGTTTTAAAACGTCTTTTTGGGAATCCCCATGGAACCTTTTGATAACTATGGAGCCATAAGAAAATAACAGTTCAGCCATTGGATGCTTCACTGGGCATTGGGTATTTAAAAACACTTAACTGATGCGTTATACAAAATGGAAAAAGTATGAAAAGTATGGATTTTTATCCATTTTAATTTTTTTTTAGTTGAATGTATTAGACGAGCTATTTTGCCGGAACAAATGTTTTAAAATTTATTCAAATTGAATTTCCTAAATTTTTACTATTGAAAAAATTTTTGGATTGTTTACACATCACATGATTTGTTGATGATTTGTTTACTAAAAACAACTTCGTAATCATGCCTTAGCCATCGTATTTAGCAATTTTGACCCCCAGAGCGATTTTTCACAGCTCTAAAAAGACCCTTTAAGAGATTGAAATTTACCACGATTTAGGAGATAAATCGCTGAAGGCGCTCAAAAATACGACAAAAGCGGATATCAGAAAAGCTTCATTTTATATGTGACGGAGATTACTTTGACCTCGTAACTATTTGAGATTATTTTATATTGTAAAATCCATTGTTGTCTATTGTTTTAAGAAGAAAGTGCGGTTAGATAAATATTAAATGGAGGCTCAAAGAAGCCACTGAGTGATATTAGAAGCTTTAGCCAGTAAAAAAAAGACATGAGAGACATAAAAGAAAACAATGCACCGTGTTTTAGAGATATATTTGTTCGATTCTTTTATAAAACGGTCTATTCCTACCCATTTTACTTTGAGTTATTAGAAAACATAAAATGTTTAAGTTATAACATTTTTTAAAGTTTTTTTGAGAGAGCCCAGATCCGTAACAAAACTAAAGTCAAACTTGCCTCAATCTTCTGTGTTACAAATGTGGAAAGAGCCTACAGTCCATCTTTGCCCATCTCGAATATTAAGTTGGGAGCTGTTTCATAGACAATTTAACTCTCAGAGGTTTGCTATTTTCTTTTACTTGAAAGGACAAACGGCTAAAGAAATCACTTTTTTCTATATTTTCATGGTTTGGTGTTTTAAATACCTTAAATATCTATTTTCCACAAGAATTGTGGGTGGAAAATATGGTTCCAAATAGTATAGAGTTCAAAAGTTGTGTACGAAACCTGCCCAAAGTGAATTCCCATGTGCGTCGCTGGTTACGACAGAGTCGAATTTGAAATATTGCATTGTTTTAGATTTTCGATCCAACTGAACCGAGACAGGGCCTTGTTCTACTTTCAAACTCTTTTAGGCGAATGTTTCAGAAATAATTTGCCTCCATGAAGTAAAAACAAATGCCCAAAATTGAAGCTGTTGTGAACAATGGTGACCTCAAAACTCTTGAAATTTGTTAGTACAATGCACAAAAAAAATACAACTGACAAAAGAGCAGACAGCAACGACTTCAGCTAATAAAACATTGATTCGAAAGTTATTTTTAGAAATTCTTCAAAAACTCCATATAACAAATATTATGGCAAATTTTATCAAAATATTTATAAAATATAAAAAAAAATTATTTACTTCAAATTAAAAAAAATTAAATATTAAAAAAATATTATTAAACATTATGATGAAAAATATTTAAAACTAATAATAATTAAAAATTGTTCAACAATTTTAAGTTAAGTTCAAATTAAATTTTAAACGAATTTAAATTTTGTTTAATTTTAAAATATAACAAAAATTATAACAAATATTACTAAATATTATTGTGCAAAATATTTGAAAATAATAAAAAAAAAATTACAAAAATTGGTGTGCTGACTAAAACCGAACTAAACTTTTTGAATATTCTGACAAATATTTTATGACAAATATTGCGAAAAATGTATTTTAAATATTATGTTACCATTAATACTTTAATATTTTATTATAAATATTTAAAATGAAAAATTTTTATTTTATTATAAACAAAAATGTAATACTACACAAAACTTTACAAAATCTTAAAAACCAAAATCAAATCAAATTCAAACCAAGTTAAACTTGAAATATTTTTGAAATTTTTTACCGCTTTTAATTTAATTTATTTACTAATTAAGAAAGCGACCTTCGTGTTATAATTTAATGTTATAAAATATTATTAAAAAAAATATTAATTTAATAATTTGAAATATAATATTTATAAAAAATATTTCATTAATTATGATAAAATATTTATTACGCCAAAAAACTTTACGAAATCTTAAAAAAATCAAATTAAATTCAAATCAAGTTATACTTGAAGTATTCTTAAAATTTATTGACTAAAAAAATATTATAAAATATTATTATAAAAAATATTAATTTAATTGTTAAAAAAAACTATTTATTACCCCAAACAAATTTTACGAGTTTAATTGAGTTTAACTTGAAACAAATCTTCAAAATTTACTAACTAAACTGATTAAAAAAGCGCCCTTTATGCGCCGGCCCTGCCAAAATGCCGCCACACACACACACATACACACAAGTACTGAATCGTACACATGTGCAGCAAGCAACTTGCAGCTTACATTTTATCTACTCCACGTTTAGCCGACGCATTTGCAATGTGTTCACTGCGCGCAAACTGAGAAGCACAACACATACACACAAACACACGCACGCACGTGAGCTAGGAGGAAAAAATGAAAATGAGGACATTGCACGCGTCTGCTGTAAGCAGTGCAGAGTCCATTGGCGCCTTCAAAGCAGCTCACACCAATCCTTTTCCCACCCTCGCTTCGTTTGCCGCTCTGCGCATTAAGTTTTCTGATTTATTTTGCTGTCTGCTTTTCTACACACACCGCATGTGTCTGTCTGTCTGTTTGCTTTTCTATGGCATTTCGAGCGCACTTTTTTATACTTGAAATTTTGTTTCTACTTTCTTACTTTTTCGCTGTCCAGCTTGACACAATTTAGCGAGTCAGGTCAACGCCTACAAAGCAATTTCGTCACCTTTTGGAGTTTCTTCTGTCTTTCAATTTGCCGTTGTTTGCAGCCTTTTCTTCCAACTTTTTTTTGAAGTTTTTCTACCTGTTCTATTGCCTGCTAAATTTGTTAAATTTTTCCATATTTTCTTTTAATATTTCTTTCCTTTAATATTTTTGTACATTTTGCTTTCTTTGCTTTTGCCTTCATTTCCATGCAGTTTTCGTTCAATTTTCTGCGAAGGCATTTGTTTGTTATTTTGTGCTACAGCGCAGACATTTTGTCTGCCAAAATTCATTGCACACATACACACGCACACACGCACACAAGCAGCGCCACAGACCCACTCACACACACATACACACACACACACACACAGACAGCCAGAGACAGTCACTCGCCTCGCTCATGTCAGCCAACAATGCGGAACATCAATTTTCACGGGGCGAATTTTCATCGAATGAACGCACCTTTTTTTCTTGCACTCATTGTTGAGCATTTATGTATTTTCGTTATTTGTGTGTTTTCGTTTTGCTGGCTGCACTTTTGGGGCGTATTTTTTCACAGACATTTTGTCACACAGGCACACAACAAATAAATCACTGCAGCATTTTCGGCACTTTTGCGCAATTTTCCCCGCACCAAACACAGAAATATTGACAAACAAAATGTTCACTTTACGCCCAACGATTTGCTTCACATCTATAATTCTTCTTTCTCTATGAAATGTTTGTTAAATTGTTTTTTTTCCAATATTTTTTTAGTAATTTTATTTTTATAAATTTTATCGGCATACTCACTCTGCAATGCTTTTAGATAGCGGCCATCGCTCCATGGATGCCTGATATTTCATATTCTCGATTTGCTTCTTTAATGCGTCCCGATCCATGTTTTGTAGAGCACTGGGATCCATGGCGGCTAAAATTTATCCACATACCACCCCTGGAAAATGCGCCAGCGACCGAAAAACGAGAACAAAGGAAATACGGTAAATTTTTGTCGTGTAGCCATAAAATCTCGCTCAAATCTCAACAACCATAATGGCCAACGATGCTCTCGCATGCGTTAGCCAGCCAGCCACTCTCTCTCTCGCTCTCATTTGTTGCCGCCGCCGCTTTATCGGCTGCGCTGTGCGGCGATAACAACGTGCAAATGTTTCCAACTTCAACACTTACGCGTGCTTGTTGTTGTTATTGTTGTTGTTGTTGCTATACAACCAACTTGATACGCCGACACAGCGGCAATCACTTGAATTTTGAGGCCAGGCAACAGCCAACGCCAACTGTCCGTCCAAGCAACCAGCCCGCCCGCCAGCCGACCACCTAGTCAGCTCAGACAGCCGCGTGGTAATTTCTTTTGTTATGATTTTTGTCTTCTTCGACTGCGGCGGCATAACAAAATTCTGTTGGAACTCTTTTTGTGTTTGGCTTTTTGGTTTTTTGAGTGGGAAATTTTCGCTCTCAGAGGAAATTTTGGGTGATTTTTGTTGTTGTTTGTTTTTTGTTTTATCAACGCTAGGCAGGTTTTCCCGGTTATTTTAGCTGAGCTGAGCGAACTGGCCGCTGATAGTTAGCTGGTTGCCTCGATGTCGAGACTGTTGGCCTGGCCCGGGTTTTTGGCTCACCCTCACAGCTCTCCGCTCGCCACCAATCGTTCTAACTCAACTCAAACACCCTGTTGCCCAACTGAGCCCCCACCGCTTCGGTACAGCTGCACGCGCTGTTTTGTTGTTTCTTCTTTGCTCCACTCGGAACAACGATGGGTGTCATTATGACTGGCAACTTAACGGCCGCACGCAGTTCAGTTCAGGGGTTGGATTTTTTTTGTACTAACTTCCGGTAATTATTTTTTGAATAGGTGTGTGTGCCAAACGCTCTACAGGGGCAGCTAAATGGATATTTGTTGGCTTATTAATAGAAAAGTGAAGAAAGGGGGAGTTGACATTTTTGACTCTGTTGTGTTGTGTGTGAAATGAGAATTTGAAAATTCGGAAAAACTTCACTGAAGTATGTAAATGTTTTCATGTTTTGGAACAATTTTGAGCTATGGTTTTTTTTAAGTCAGTAATACCACTATACAGGGTCTGAAAATGACACTCAAATGATAGTTTAGAGGAAAAGAAAGAAAAAGAAGAAGAGGAAGAAATCAGAGATATGAAAAGAATTACTAAACAGTAGAATGTACTGTAGATATGATTTAGTGTTGTCTGGTAGTTCTTAATAATGTGTTTAGAATAACTAAAAGTCCCAAAGTTTGTTAGAATTTATATGAAATCGTATGAGCCATTAAGTTGTGAAGGTGTAGTGAGCTTAACCCTCAAATGCATAGGTCCACCTCAACCACATTTCATGTAGATAGCGATAGAAGTAGACGAGCGTTTCAGCCGTCCGAGCTGGGATTCGAACCTAGGGCTTCTGGTATGAGAAGCCAGCGCGCTATCCGGTGGACTATGAAGAATTTTGACAAAATAATTCACAAAGATGTTCATTACACTGGATTTAGTGTTGTATGGAGATTTTTAATAATGGGTTCTCGATGCACCGCAACCTCTCATTTTATGCGGTTTAGTGAAAAATTGCATGAGCCATAAAATTTTGGGGCTAGGGTGGGGCTAAATGGCGTCGCATCAAGATCAAAGTTCACAAAAAAGCTGGGAAATTCGACAAATTGCTCCACAGAAATGGTCAGAAATTGCTCTTAGAGGGTTAAAATCTATGACCGACCCCTCTAGTTTTCCTTAGTGAATATTTCTTTCAAACATACTCACCCCCTATCTCCAACCCTTGATGGGGCTCCCATACAAAATGGTCGTTTATATAAAATGAGCTCCCATTGCTCCCAGGTTTCCCCCAGATGTATCAAATGTATGGCCGGCACCAATTTATTTTCTCTTCCGAATGTTTCTTTCAAACATACCTACCCGCTAACTCCAAGTCTTAAGGGGGCTGCCATACAAAACTGGCCATTTTCTATTTCACTTGCAAATGTAATAGTTAAGTAAACGAGAAAACATCGTATCTCAGAAACTACTGAACCGATTTCAATGATTTATTCAGCCATCGCCAACATTCTTGAGTACAAAAAATACAAAATTAATAAATATTAAGAAATTCACCACCAGAGGGCGTCCCCCTTACGATCGATTTTGTGACGTTGTCAACTTTTGGGTTTCTACAAAGCAAAATTCAAAATGTACTGTCGAAACCCCATTAACCTCACCATTTTGAATATAATTGTGACTTTAGATTAGTGTTATGTTTGATTAGGTTCAGAGGGCGTGTATGGAAAACCCGTCATTTTATTCTGAGACATCATTGCCTCGTCACAGTTGATTTCCATCCTTCACTTCAATCCTTGCTTTCTTGAATTAGTTGTCGTTATCTTCGTAACTACTTCAACTCTTTAAAACCCTGTTTGCATTTTCAAACTATTGGAACAAAAATATTAAGTGCCTGAAAACCCCCCAAAATATGCAACAATTTAATTCAAAATTCTTTTGCATCTTTAAAATATTAAAACCAAAATTTTGAGGTTCAACATTTGGAAGTTTTGGAAAATGTTTTCATCTATTACTGATTTACAGTGCGTTTCAAAAACAAGTGTTGCTTATAAAACTTGTATATATTTTCTGAAAGGTTGTGCAAATATCTTTTTCGCATTATTATCAAAACTTTGTTTAGTCTCCTCTCGAAATCCGTTTTAATGCCGAAATGAGCTGTTTTGTTGTTGATATTCTTTTTCCTCTAAGCTAAACATTTTCAATCGGGTTTGCATCTGGACTTTGAGATGGCCAATTTAGTGCTTCCACCCCAAATTTTCTCCATCCCATTTCAGACGATTTTCCACATGTTTTTACCCAATAGCGATTTAGACATGGTACTTCTATGAGGAATGCCCGATTTCAGAAGCCTGCATCGGATAGTGGCCGTTGATACTTCGACTCTCTTCTGCGACAATCTTTTCTTCGCTAGCTTCAGGCTAAGAGTTGGAGTGTTATCAAACATCCGAACTATCGCCTTATCCGCTTTGTTCCTGCCTCTCCGTGGCTCGTCGTCGCCATTTCCGAACTCTTTGAATCGACTGACCCACTTCCCCACAAATGAAACTGATGTTTTTGTGTATTTTGCGGTCATTGGTCATGGTCATTTTTAGACCATTTGGATGGTTTACCAAAAACACTACTTAGAAACGTTTTTTAAATACAGCACTCATTTTTAATTCTTGATATTTCCGCGAAAACTTGTACCCTACTAAGAAGACAGAAACACACGCGAAAACGGTATTTTAATATAGAAGATGATCTGATACTAAAACCATGGCAAACTTCTACAGTTAAAAAGATATGGCCAACATTTATTTTTGAAACTCACTGTAAGTTTGAACCTCAGAAGGAACAAACCTTGTTGGCCCAATAGTTTGGATGAACGTTGCATATTATTTTAAGACTCTGGAAGCTCATTAGCTCACAGCTTCCAATGCATATTTTTTAAGCTTTTTCGCGATATAAATTTTAAACTGAGAAGAGAATCTAATGAGAGAAACTGAGAAACTTATTTGATTTTTTTGCATTGTAATTTCATCTTTAATTTTACGATTATAAGAGTCTGACTTGCATATGAATTCCTAACTAGAAATAAGAACTTGTATCACTTGAAACTACTTCAAGCAATGGCAGATTTAAAAGTTTAATTAACTTATTCTTTTGAAAATATATTCTGGTTAATTAAAAACAATTTAAAATGTAAAAAACTATTTATTAATTACTCATATCATTTATTTACTGCAATGAATAACTAATTGAAATTAATAAAATTAATAAAATAAAATTAATTAAAAAAAATTAAATTAAAATTAAAAAAACTACAATAATAAAAATTATTAAATTAAACAAATTTCAAATAATTAATAAATGAATTAACTAAAATAATACAAAAAATTTAAATTTTATTTTAAAAAAATTTAGTTAACTTTTTTTAATTTTCAAAAAATAATAAAAATTACATTATTTATTTTTTTAATTTTTATTTATTTATAATTAAAATTGAACTAAATTTTAAATAAGATTAAATCAATTAAAAATATAAAATAATTTCAAACATGAAATTAATAAAAACTAACTAAAATAATACAAAAAATTTAACTTAATTTAAAAAGAAATCAATTAATTAATAACTTACAAATATTTGTTAAATTTGTTGAACTAAATTTTAAATTTTTTAAAATTAAAAAAATTAGATAAAATTCAAAATAAAATGAAATCAATTAGAAAATGGAAAAAAATTTAAAATTAAATTAAAAAATCAAATCAATTAATAACTAACAAATATTTGTTTTTCATTTTGCTGACCCTGTTTGTGCAAAATGGTGTGGCAGGCTTCAGGCAAATTATCGCCGTACAACACCCTCTGCTTTACAGACCATAAGACCTAACCTTAATTTCATAGCTATGCAGAATTTTATAGCACAACCTATGCAGGACTTTTCATGCGCTCGCCACGCTTTCGCTCTTGCTGTCTTTCTCTCTCTTGGGAGCTGCGTGGCATTTGAGCAATGCTTGGTTTGACAATTGGAGAGGGAAATTATTATGGCAAGCAGTATTCATGGGTCCAAAATTTTACATATAATTACAACAAGAACCAATGTAAAAGTAACATACAAATCAGTAACAAAAGCAACAAAAGGATATTTTCAAAACCAGCAACTAAAACAAACTAAATGTGAAAGCAAAAGCAATAACAGCAAAGTAAAAACAGCAACAGGATATTTGTAAAAGCAATACTAAAAATAACTAAAACTAACTTAACTAACATGGAACTAATTTTTATACAAAGAAATAAAGTGAGAGATGACAGAAGTACCGATGAACAAAAGTAGGGAAAAAACAACAAATTAAATTTAAATTCATTTAATTAAAATTTCATTTAATTAAATTAATTTAATTTAAATAAAATAAAAATAATAAAATTTAAAATTTTGCATCAACAAAAGATTGGAATCAGGCAAACTTTTAAGATAACCAAAAATAGCATGGGAACATTTTCTTGAAAAATAACACAATTTTTCAACAAAAATATTCACACTAGCAACAAAAAACTCGTTCAAATATGCATTTAAATAGAACTAGGAAAAAACATAACAAAAAAAATTACACAACTACAATGAATTTTTCACAAATAAGAATAGTAGGACATTTTCATAAAGTTCAACAACAAAAACCATATCTGAACTAACAGCCAGAAATGCGCACAATTGCCGACGGGAAATTTTCCCAAAAAAACACAACGCAAACAACAAAAAAACCATTACCCAAAACTAACATTAGGATATTTACAAAAGCAAATACAACAACAACAATAACAACATTGTGACAAATGTCAACGACAGGATATTTTAAGACCAGCGCCTGCGCAGAGGCCACACAGCGAATCAATAGCAACGAAAACTCAAATGCCCCGGACAAATGTCCTGCCCAGCCAGCTGCAAAGCGCTCTCTCGCTCTGTTGCTACACATTGTAGTACACTTCGCGTCTGGCTTGGGGGGAGGGGTGTGTGCGCTCTTCGCGAATGTTCGGGCACTGTAGTCAACCCTCAGCTGGAAAATCGCTCCCAACTACTGGGAGAAACAAGCACAAAAGACATCGAAAACAACAACAAAAACAACAACAAAAACAACAACAAATCAAGAACATTGCCCGCAATCAGAGGCTATAAAAGGCAAATACAACAAGAACAACAACAACAACAGCGGCAAAAAACCAGCATTTGCTAAGCTGCCCATCAGCGCCTAAAAATATGCACAGCACGATGTGTGCTTCTTCTTAGCGCCCGCTGCTGTTACTTTGCAACTATTTTTGCCGCCTGCTCGCTGTGTTCGCTTTCGGCTGCGCATCTGTGTGTGTGTGCGTTTGTTTGCTTTTCGGTGGCAAAAACCTATACAAATACAAATACAAATGATGGTTTTTGTTTTTGTTGGCGAAAAGGGTGCGTCCGCGCCGCATGTGACCAAACGCTCAGCTTCGGTTCAACTTCTTCAGTTCAATCTCAACTACCACAACAACAATAACAACAACAGCAGCAGCAGCAGCAGCACAACATGCAGTCATGGCTATTGGACTGAGTTGTTGTTGTTGTGTTTTATTTTCCTTTTTAGTGTTGAAAACAAGAAACACATTTCTTGCTTGCTTTTTGTTTTTGTTTATCGCTTCCTTTTGCATTAATACTTTTTTCAGCGCCGATGGTCAGTACTTGGTTTCTCATAGCTCGTGAAGGAAAATTTCTAGCATGCAATAAAAATTTGTATGGAAAGGCACAGTGGCTGTGATGGGCAAGGGCTGATATTTTTTTTGTATTATAAAGTAGACAAATGAAGGTTAGCTATGAAATAAAATATGGCAGCTCTGATCTCTCAGGTTTTTAATATTTTTCGATTTTCCATTTTAATTTGACCAAAAATATAGATTTTCAAAATAGCCTAAAACTATGTTTTACACTTCATGCACTAACTACCACATTGAAGCCTTTAGTTAGCCAAGTCACAAACCAGGCGCTTCAAATATGTGCCTACACAATTCTCTCGTATGCAACAAAATACTCATTTTCAGGTTTCTAGCCATTCAAAGCAAATGAAAACGCAAGAAAATGGCAACAGCAACCAATTCAACCACAAATACGCACATTGCCGGCAATAAAATCTGCATTGTTGTTGTTGATTCTACAAAAAATACTCACTTTTTTTTTTTGTTGACTTTGAATTTATTTCAAATTTCTTTCATACTTTTAGCTTTTGGTTTTTTATGTTCAATTTTGACTTTGCATTTGTTTTCTTTTCTCATTTCTTTGCACTTCTAACATTCTCTTTGCATTTGCTGGGCTCACAACTCAACCCATGTTCATCCAGTCCTTTTTCATTACAACCTGTTTACCACCCTTAACCCATTTGGGTCACGTAGTGGCGTAAGCAATAATAAAAACAAAAACCTAATGCTTACTTAACAAAAAAAACAAAAACAAGAAAATCAAACAACAACAATAAATGAGACACGTCACACTGTACGCCAACTGAAAGCCGGCTGTGCACCGTTTTATTTTGTTTTTTTACTATGGTGTCGCCATGGCTTTTTCATTTCGTTTTGTTTTTGTTCTTTGCAAACCAACAACACGTAAAAAGTGCGTGCTGCAGCAGTGCGTGTGCCGCGGCCAGGATTGGCCGGCATTGACCGGCACTGGGATGATTGCTGCGAACGGCATTGCTGGTCGTTGAATGCTGAAAGCTCATTCATCATTTTTAAGCGGGAAAAGCAATGAGCGAGTGTGTGAATGTGTGTGTGTGTGTGTACGAAAATGTATGGGTGTGTGCGTATGTGTGGGACAGATGCTGCCAGTTTTTTGCTGCGGCAACCAGTCATGTCACTAATTGCGTGATATGTCATTAAGTGGTTGCGACATGGAAAGATGGCGCGTGTTGAGGAATTTTTTTTTTTAGCTTAAGAAAGAAGCACAAGAAATGACTGAGGCACTTGAATCACCTGATTGAATGACAAATGTTAGACAAAAAAAAATAGAAATGTTCAAAATGGAAATGAATGTAAAGGTTATAAGAACAAGTAACCCTTTGTTTTATAGTTGAGAGTACTAAAGTGATTGTCCAAACATTAATCGTGCTGATGGTTTTTTAGGCTCTTTAATTTGCTAATCGACATCGTTGGGCTATTGTCCCAAAACTAGACATTCTAATGGTTTCTTAGCCTCTCTGGTTCTCTTATCGATCTGCTGTTGAACCTTTTAGTTTATTTCTTAATTGCAAGAAAGAACGGCCGCCAACTGTTTGGCGTTTCATTATCGATTCTTTTGTACTCCTACTTGGAACAAAACTATTCAGACTGCTGTCAATTCCTCGCTTCTACTTTCGATTCCACTGTCCATTAAACTGTCCATCAATTTTTCCATTATTCCTCCAAATGTTTGTCTTTTTAATTGTCCTCTTATCAACCTTGGCGCATATTCAATGCTACCAACCACATTCCATCTTATCCAATGAACTTTGAACTTTCCATCAACTTCTTCTAAACGCCACACCTGGCGTTAAACATTAAACATTCCGCTCGCTCACCTTGCTCAACGCCTACAATTATGCCAAGTTACATGCCAGCTTCATGTTTCGAAACATTGGCTCTCACTTATCCTCAACACCAGCGCTTCCTGTTGGACATTTGAGCACAACGCTTGCTCATAAAAATATCAAAAAAATATAAAACACCTAAATTGGAGTTTTTTATAGCACACTATTAGGCGCTCTAAAGCGTTAATAGAAGGCAACGAAAACGTCAAATTGTGCTCAAGTAATAAATTTTTATTTTTTTTCATTAAAATTAAATTAAATAATAATAAAAACATTTCATAAATTAAATAAATAAATAAATAAATTTTTAATTTTTTTCCATAAAATTTAAATGAAATAATAATAAAAAAATGTATTGCAATTTCATCACACGGGAAACTGAAGTAGAAGCATTGGCCAACTCAGTAGAAGTAGTTATTTCTAGGCGCCTAAAAGTATGCAAGCTGCGTTTTCCTCTAATTTATTTGCCTTAATTTATTAATTTTTCTTTTTTTGCCTTGAACTTAATTTTTGACACACACACACACACAGTTTTAATGTATTAAAATGAACACCAAATGAGTTTACATTCTCACTCCACAAACAACGCCCATTACTTAAATGCATTACAACTTTGCCTAAAAGTAGGCAACTAAAACGTATTTATGGCCTAACTGTAAACTAATTTTGTTGTGAAGAATTCGCGTGGGCAGACGTGCCCTTTCGTTGCTCCGCGGTTTTTTAATGTTTTTATGTGTGTGCGCGTGCTAAATATACGTATAAATGTTCAGAGTGTCGCGTATTGTCCGTCTGTCGCTGCTATCGCGTTGTGGCCCACCAAAATCGCGCGGCCACATCAAAAAATATTAAAATCAAAATTAAAATTATTTAAACGCGTAATGCACTTGCAAACGCTAAACTGCAGTGCAAGTGCCGTTACAGTCGCTGTCCGCCAGTTCGACCTCCGTCCGCGTTGTGTTGTTGCTGCGTTCTTTTTTCCCGTGTTGTCTTTTCCTTCGTCCGTTTTCAGTAGCGCTACATGTGGTCCTGTTCGACACTGAGAAATTGACTGCTCTGTGGTAAAGGCATAACACTTACCACAGGGCATCATCAGTTTTTCAGTGCGTCAGATCACATTTCCGTCTGCTTTCCTTGTCCTTTAACCCACCCAGGTCATGGTGCTGGACAAATTTCGCATAGCCTTCTGCAACGTGCGCGGGCTCAGGGCGAATTTTTTTGCTGTATACGCGTTCGTTAACCTCCACAAGCCCCATATAATGGCACTAAGTGAGACCCAGGTGTGTGAGGATGCAGATCCACTGGATTTCCACATCCCAGGGTACCACTTACTGCCATTATTCTCTCCTCATAGGGGTCTTGCCCTTTATGTGTGCAGTAATGTTGCGTACCAGTGCCAGCAACAACTATACACGACGGATGCCGAATTTAGCTCCATGTGGGTTAAATTCAATATCCAGTCGCACATTCTGCACTTTTGCTTTCTATATAGAAGCCCGAATTCAGGGAGAGATTTTACTTATAACAAGTTTGATCTTCTCTCTGATTCTATTTCTCATATTTTGGAATCGTATCCGAATAGTGAAATTGTAGTTGCTGGTGATTTCAATATTCATAATTCCAATTGGCTACGCCATTCCAGCCACACAACTCCTGAAGGCTTATTCGTCGAGCTCTTTGCCGAGTCTAATAACTTGACTCAAATAGTGCATGAACCAACGCATATCCCCTGCGTTGCTGGGCAAGCTCTCAACACTCTAGACCTTTTTCTCACTTCTCATCACGAAAAATATGATGTTGAAATGCACGCACCTCTTGGTAACTCGGACCATTGCACCATTTTGGCGTCTTTCTCATACTCTTCTATCCGCAATGCTTCGCCCTTAGCCCCGAAGCGCCTAGTGTGGATGTATGATAAAGCTAACTGGAGTGGACTTAATGAATTTTTCGCCCACTTCAATTGGAAATTGTGTTTTCTAGATAGAAACATAAATGCCGCAGCCAAAATGGTTGAAAAAATTATATTATTGGGAATGCGGTCCTTCATCCCTAATAAGAAAATTTGCATTAAACCTAAGGACAATCTCTGGTTTAATGAGACATGCAGAATTGCTGTCAGGTCTAAAGAGGAAGCTTTCAGAGCATGGCAGGCAAATAAAAATGCCACCACTGAACAGCTGCGTAAACAGGCTAGAAATCGATGCAATGCCATCCTAAGGCGCCAAAAGTTTCTGCACGAACAGCGCCAAAGGAAAAAAGTTCTTCAATGCCAGCGTGGTAGTAAGAACTTCTGGTCATTCGTTAAGAAGGTGAAGAATCAAACATCGTCTTCCATTCCAACTCTTCTTAACAATGATCAAATCATCACTCACTCGGTTGATAAAGCTAATTTGTTGGCTAAAATTTTCGCAGAGAATTCCTCCCTGCCCCCCAGCGATCAACCACTACCCGTAGTCGAGAACGTATCTTGTTCTATGCCAGAAATTCATTTTCGGACACGGGTAGTTAAAAGGGTGCTAGCAAATCTCGATGTAAATAAGGCTTCAGGGCCGGACGGCATTCCAGCCCTTGTTTTGCAAAAGTGCGCTACCTCACTGGCTTGTCCATTACGCAAACTTTTCAACATGTCATACACCACAGGTGTATTTCCGACATGCTGGAAGGTAGCAAATGTTCAACCAGTTCCTAAAAAAGGCAAGACTACTGACCCTGCGAACTACCGACCTATAGCAATCTGCTCGGTGCTTTCCAAAGTAATGGAAAGCATTGTAAACTTCAACCTTGTGAAGTATCTGGAGCACAATAGACTGCTAAGTGACCGCCAATACGGCTTTCGAAGACAGCGATCGACGGGAGACCTTATGGCGGTCCTCACCGAGAAATGGAACAATAGTATTCTAAACCTCGGTGAAAGCAAGGTTGTTGCATTGGATATTTCCAAGGCCTTTGACCGAGTGTGGCATAAAGCACTCGTGTCAAAATTGATTGCTTATGGCGTCGGTAGTATCTTCTCTCGTTGGATAACGAGCTTCCTCTATGATCGCTCTATTCGTGTTGTAATAGACGGCATAGCCTCGGAAAAGCATTCCCTTAGCGCGGGAGTGCCGCAGGGTTCGGTCCTTTCTCCAACCCTTTTCCTTATCTTCATTAACGACCTATTGTCGTCGACGAAGAATCCCATCTACTCGTTTGCGGATGACAGCACCATTTGTCATTCATACTCCTTCACAAAGCGCCCCAGCTCTGTGGAGATTGAGAGAGAACGGCGCCGTATGAATGATACACTTAATAGTGACCTACAAACAATCTCCAAGTGGGGTCAAGCGAACAGGGTCGATTTTAATCCTCGCAAGACCCAATGTTGCCTGTTATCCCACAAACGAGTCTCCCCACATCCCAACACATCCTTGGTTATGGATGGTGTGAGTATTGCGGAATCGGCAGCTCTTGATGTTCTGGGCATGTCCATTAAGAACGATCTTCGTTGGAACGATCATATTTTTGGCGTGTCGAAAGAAGCAGCCAAGTGCCTCGGCTTTTTAAAGCGGTGCAAAAAATATTTCACTCCGTCCGATCTCCGCATCATTTATACCACCTATATCCGACCTAAAATGGAGTTTAACTCGCACCTATGGGCAGGGGCTTCAAAAACCCATTTAGAGCTCCTGGATCGGGTGCAAAACCGTGCGATTAAACTTATAGGGGACAGTAGGGCATCCAGCTCTATTGACTCCTTGGAACATCGTCGAAACGTGGCATGTGTGGTTTTATTTTATCGTTACTTTTTCGGCAATTGCTCAGTGGAGATGAGCAGCTTGCTGCCATCACTCCGGGTATTCCCCCGGGCAACCCGTTTGAACACTGGCGCCCATGCATTCCACGTTGAAACGATGTTCCAGCGCACTACGCACTACAGAGAAAGTTCGTTCCTGGCCCGAACAGCGCGATTGTGGAATGGTCTCCCTGCAGATGTTTTCCCCAGCACTTATGATCTTGATGGATTCAAGGCAAGAGTCCATAAATTCTTCACCCAACATCCTTTCTCCCAACCTATATATCCTTCCTGAACCAGCGCAATGCCCGCATTTATAGGGGTTTCCCCTGCGCGTTGGCTCGTATTTAAAAAAAAAAAAAAAAAAAAAACTGCAAACTTTACATAATTAACACAAAGGCCCCAAACTAGCAGCTAACATCCATTTAAGAGAAGAAACCAAGCAGCACTTTGCCGAGCAGCGAGCATCAAGCGAACCGCTTGAAGTTGGCCAAAAAAAAAATCAGCAGTTCATAAAGTTTGTGTGCGCCTACAACACGTTTGTACATTACATGCTCGACTGCCGTAACATGCTGTCGCGTGCAGAATACGTGGAAGCGGGATCGCGACCCCAACGGATTTTACTTTCTGTCTGACACTGCAAATCTCCGCAGCAGCAGCCGCCAGCGATTGACGCTGTTTTGGCTGTTTACTTTCACGCCACATTCCTTAGAGCCAACAATTTCACTTGCCATCCATCTGCAACAGCTCATCTCACGCCCCCTCTCGTCACTTCCACTTCCTCACTTGTGTAGTGGCGTGCGTGTTGCCGCCTTCAACTTGCCACTTTTTTGCGCTATTTACATTTTGTTCGCTTGTTGACATTTGGTTACAGTTTCTTTCTTTTTCATCTCACACCCAGCGCTTTGTGAATTTCCCGCTCCGCGCCCCCCGCACACAATTCGCCAAATATCGACACTGTGCGCTGAAGCGTGCACTGTGAGTGAGCAATCGTTAATATAAAATAAAAATGTTTGGCATTGAAATTTGTCAATGCGGCAGCCGCAGCGCCGGACGACAGCAGTGACGTGTAAAGTCATTGAAGCCAAAGAATTAAAATGGCTTTATTGTTTATTGTTGAAGGAAGAGCGAGGTGTGGCGCAGGCGCCAGCCGTCAGGCGCCGTTGTGTTTTTGCCGAATTTCTTATGGCCGAAATTCACTGAGGCTTTCGGAAATGTTTAACATAATTTTGGGGAGTTGAATGCTTTAAAGCTGAACTTACAGGATTTTTAAACAACATAGAATGAACTTTAATGAGCATTAGAACCAACGTGGATTGGACTTTAATGAGCATTAAAATCAAATATTCATGGAAGAACTGTGTGCGTTGAAAATGAAATTCCATTGGCGCACTTAATAATCAATACACTGACTTACATTACCAGCTGTTCTTGTTTCTCCAATTCAGTTTAAATCTCAAAAACCTTTGAAGTTTAACATTCAATATTTACTTATGCGTAGCATAAGTAAATATTGAAATAGAGAAGGAAGGGAGCGGACATACAAGGTAAAGTCTCTGATTGCGTTCAACCTGGCGAACGCCAGAACGATCCTTGTCCCTGTCCAATCCAAGCTGATGCACAGCCTCCGCGCGGCCCTTCTGGATAGCTATTTGGCATCCGCTGAATAGTGAACTAATGTGTGCAGCGAGTCCTATCCCCAGGACTTAAAATTTGGGTTGTGCGCAGGGTTTGGTGCCCGCCACGGAAAACCAAATACCAATGAAAGCCAAAAAGCAAGCCTCGGAAGGAACCCACAATGTTGACGACCACAGCAAACGATTCAAGGACCATGATTTGAGGATATGCACCTGGAATGTCCGGACCCTCTATAGGGAAGGTGCCTCTATCCAACTGGCGGAAGCCCTCACGAAATGTAAGGCTGACATCACCGCCATCCAGGAAATGCGATGGACAGGACAAGGTTGCTCCAAGCGAGCAGACTGCGATATCTACTACAGCTGCCATGCGGAGAAGCGCGAATTTGGCTGCGGATTTGTGGTCAGCAAGAGACTTCGCCACCACGTCTCTCGGTTCACTCCGGTGAACGAACGGCTGGCTTCGATCCGCATCAAAGCTAAATACTTTAGCATCAGCCTGATTTGCGCGCACGCCCCGACGGAAGAGAAGGACGATGCGACCAAGGATGCCTTCTATGCGAAGCTCGAGGACGTCTACGACAGGTGCCCGGCCCATGACGTCAAAATTGTCCTCGGGGACTTCAACGCAAAGGTCGGGCGAGAAGGCATCTTTGGCCCCACAGTCGGGCAGTTCAGCCTCCATGGGACCACTTCGAACAACGGTCTGAGGCTGATCGATTTCGCCGCGGCACGAAACATGGTAGTTAGTAGCACCAGATTCCAGCACCTCGATATCCACAAGGCCACCTGGTTATCCCCCGATCAATCCACCCGCAACCAGATTGATCACATTGTGATTGATGGAAGGCATGCTTCTAGCATTCTAGATGTGCGCACGTTCCGAGGACCCAACATCGACTCGGACCACTACCTTGTTGCAGCCAAGGTACGCATGCGTCTTTGCGCAGCGAAGACCGCACAACCTAGTTTGCGAAGAAAGCTGGACATCAGTAAGCTGCGATCACAAGGGGTAGCCGAAGCCTACTCCGCTCAACTCTCCAACCAGCTCGGTCGCTCCCCCTCTCCACCTGATGACATCGGCGGATTATGGGCTCACTTATCCCACTCTATGCGCGTCGCCGCAGAAAATGTCCTTGGTTTTCGACGCCCACCACCAAAAAACCAATGGTACGATGAAGAGTGTCGCGCAGCCACTGCAGTGAAGAATGCTGCATACAAGAAGACCCTGCAGTCGGCCGCCACGCGAGCCATGACAGAAAAATACCGGGAGGAGAGGAAGAAAGAGAGGTGCCTTTTTAGACGCAAGAAACGGGAGCAAGAAAGGCGCGAGCGTGAGGAAATCGAGGAGTGCAGGAGCAGGAATGACGCCCGAAAATTCTTCCAAAAAGTTAAGCGTCTTACGGAAGGATTTAAGCCTGGGGCATCTTCTTGCAGAGACGAAAACGGGGATCTGGTTACGGATGCGCAGGGTGTGCTGAGGTTGTGGAAGGAGCACTTCACCAAGCTGCTCGCAGGCGACGAAGGGAACAATACCGCCAGTGGTGAAGATGTCCAGATGGCACCAATCGACGACGACGGTGTGGATGTGCCACCGCCCAGCCATGACGAGGTCCGGGTCGCTATCCAGCGACTCAAGAACAACAAAGCTGCAGGGCCGGATGGGCTACCAGCTGAATTGTTCAAGGCCGGCGGCGGTGAGCTGATTGGGTGCATGCATCAGCTCATTTGCAAAATATGGCTGGAGGAACGAATGCCCAACGATTGGAACCTCTGTGCCCTTTGTCCTGTGCTGAAGAAAGGCGACCCAACAATATGCGCCAACTACAGGGGTATCAGCCTACTTCCCATTGCATACAAGGTCCTGACGAGCGTATTATGTGAAAGACTAAAGCCACTCGCCAAGGCGCTGATTGGACCTTATCAGTGCGGCTTTAGACCTGGTAAGTCCACCATCGACCAGATATTCACTCTACGCCAAATCCTGGAGAAGACCCATGAGAACCAAATCGATACACACCATCTCTTCATCGATTACAAGGCAGCATTCGATAGCCCGATAAGGGATCGCCTATATGCCGCATTGTCTGAACTTGGTATCCCTGCAAAGCTCGTTAGACTTTGCAGAGCGACGTTGAGCAATACGCGCAGCTCCGTCAAGGTTGGAAGTGACCTCTCCGACCCCTTTGATACCGTTCGAGGTTTCAGACAGGGCGATCCTTTGTCCTGCGACCTCTTCAACTTCACCATGGAGAGTGTTCTGCGCAAGGCCGGTGTACATCGTAATGGCACAATTTTCAACAAAAGTGTCCAGCTCCTTGCTTACGCTGATGATATTGATGTCATCGGACGTAACAAGCGAGATGTCACCGCTGCCTTTGCGGCTATCGAAAGAGAATCTGCCAAAATGGGTCTGGTGGTAAATGAGGGCAAGACGAAGTATATGCTGTCTACACGCAGGGACTCGCAGCGGCTAGGGTCTCACGTCGAGGCCGACAGGTATGCTTTTGAAGTTGTCAAGGAATTCGTCTACCTTGGCACCGCCATCAACAGCAGCAATGATGTCAGTCTGGAGATAAAGCGAAGGATAACTCTTGCCAACAGGTGCTACTACGGTCTCGGTAGGCAATTGAGAAGTAGAGACCTCTCTCGACCGACAAAACTTGCACTCTATAGGACGCTTATCTTGCCCGTGCTCCTCTATGGCGCTGAAGCATGGACAATGACACGAAACGACATAGCGGCCCTTGGAGTGTTCGAGAGGAAGGTGCTTCGCAAAATCTTCGGCCCTGTTCGGGTTGGTGACGACTATCGCATACGAACCAATAACGAGCTGTATGAGCTGTATAAGGACATGGACGTAGCGCAGCGAATTAACATCCAGCGGCTACGCTGGCTCGGTCATGTCTGCCGCATGGACGACGAAGCTCCGGCGAAAAAGGCATTCGATGCGATGGTTGGAGGTCGACGGCGAAGAGGGAGGCCGTGTCTCCGGTGGAAGGACCAAGTGGAAGAGGCCCTGGTATCTCTTGGTGTGACCAACTGGAGAAGGCGCGCGCGAAGCAGAGGCGCCTGGAGAGAAGTTTTGCGGCAGGCCGTAACCCGATAACGGGTTGTTATGGCCAGTTAAGTAAGTAAGTAAGTAGCATACTTTTAGGCAGAAATATAGAATATAGCTCGAAATACTCCCACTGGGGAGATTAGTGCTGCAAAGCTGAATTTTACTGATTTTTGAATAACCTTAATCGAAATTTACTGTGTTTTAAAACCAATTCTTAATTTAAAAACTGTGTACGTTACAAATTTAATTTTACTAGTCTACTTTTAAGCGCACTTGGTAATCAATGCACTGACTATCATTACCACCTGCTCTTGTTTATTCAATTCGGTTCAAATCTCAAAAACCATTGAAGTTTAGCATTCAATATTTACTTATCTGTAGCATACTTTTAGGCTGAGAGTTTGAAATATTCCCACTGGGGAGATTAGTGCTGCCAAGCTGAACTTAACTGATTTTTAAGCAACGTGCATTGAACTTTAATGAGTAAAAATTAAAAGTCAAAAATTTTACTGGTCTACTTTTAGGCGCACTTAATAACCAACACACTGCCTAACATTACCAGCTGTTCTTATTTCTATAACTCAGTTTAAATCTCGAGAGCCGTAGAAGTTTAACATTCAAAATTATTTGATCTGTGGCATACTTTTAGGCTGAGAGTTCGAATATATCCACTGGGGAGATTAATGCTGTAAAGTTAAAATTAACTGATTTTAAAGAAAAGTCAATTGAACTGTAATGAGTATTAAAATCAAATACTCATTTAAAAGTTGTGTATGTAAAAAATTAAATTTTAATGGTATACTTTTAGGCGCACTTAATAATCAATACACTGACATTACCAGCTATTCTTGTTTATATAATTCAGTTCAATTTGCGAACACCATTAAATGTTAACATTCCAAATTAACTGATCTGTAGCATACTTGTAGGCTGAAAATTCGAAACAATTCCACTGGGGAGATTAGTGCTGCAAAGTTGAATTTAACTGATTTTTTTAATAACGTTCATCGAACTTTACTGTGTATTAAAGCCAATTCTGCATTTAAAAGTTGTGTACGTTACAAATTAAATTCTACTAGTCTACTTTTAGTCGCACTAAATAATCTATACACTGACTAACATTACCACCTGTTCTTGTTTATTCAATTCGGTTCAAATCTCAATAACTATTGAAGTTTAACATTCAATATTTACTTATCTGTAGCATACTTTTAGGCTGAGAGGTCGAAATATTTTCACTGCAGTGGAAGAGTAATCTCCCCACTGCATTGGGGAGATTAATGCTGCAAAGCTGAATTTAACTGATTTTTAAGCAACGTGCATTGAACTTTAATGAGTACCAAGTAAAGTCAAATTTTACTAGTCTACTTTTAGGCGCACTAAGTAACCAATACACTGACTAACATTACCACCTGTTCTTGTTTATTCAATTCAGTTCATTTATCGAACACCATTAAAATTTAACATTTAAAATTATCTGTGGCATACTTTTAGGCTAAGAATTAATACTGTAAAGTTGAATGAACTTATTTTTTAAAAATGTTTATCGATCTTTACTTTGTATTAAAGCCAATTCTTCATTTTAAAGCTGTGTACGTTACAAATTAAATTCTACTAGTCTACTTTTAGGCGCACTAAGTAACCAATACATTGACTAACATTACCATCTGTTCTTGTTTATTCAATTCAGTTCAAATCTGGAACACCATAAACAATTTTAACAATCAAAATTCACTTATGTGAAGCATACTTTCAGGCTGTGAATTCGAAGTATTCCTTCTGGGTCTGCACACACAAATATCCAAATTGTTTATCATCTAAACAGTGTAATTTCAGCTGCTAAATAACAGAATCAACTAGAATACTTAAATTTCGCAAATTCGCTATTTTGCTGCTGCTGTTGTTATTATTTTTAGAGTCCGACCGATACCAAATTTTTTGGCCGATGCCGATGCCGATTAATCGGCATCGGCCAATTATCAGCCGATGCCGATTAATCGGTCAAAAGACCGAAAATCGGCCGATGCCGATGCCGATTCCATAGAAAAAAAAACACGAATGAATTCAATCAAAAACTCAGCTTATTTTATAAAACAACAAAAGGAACTATTACATATATAGTACATTTCATCACATTTATCACAAATTAACAAACGAAAACGAGAAAATAAACAACTAAAAACTAAATAAAATTACAAGAAAATTCAGAATTCAAAATTAATATCTCATGAAAATTGCTCATTCTATTTGGCACAAGCAATTAACAAAAGACCCAATAGCCAATATAGCTGAACAAGGTGTTGATGTAGCAAAAATAGATTAAAAATATCTAAAAAATATTGTCCCCTAAGTATTTGTCATAAAATCCAAACAAATTTAAGGAGAAACCCCCTAATCAGGCAACACTGGTTTGTAACGTATAATAAAAATGTAATAAATATACAAAGCGAGATATGAAAAAGGAAGACAGTGCGATTCAGCTGCAAATAAAATCGTATTAAAAAATCGAAAATCGTAAAATCGACCAAAAAAACCGATGTGGCATCGGCCAAAAAAAGCCGATGTGGCATCGGCCAAAAAAGGCCGAAGCCGATGCCGATGCCGATTCTTTTTTTTTTGGCCGATGCCGATACTAGCCGATGCCGATACCAATTTTATTGGCCGATACTAGCCGATACCGATGCCGATGCCGATTAATCGGTCGGACTCTAATTATTTTAGCTATTGTCGTTGTTGTTGTTATTTTCTGGCATAAACAAACATTCGATATTATGTTACACATTGCCTACAACGTACAGACATAAGTTGCGCCAACCGTAAAATGGCTTAACTCGATACGCGTTTGCTGTTGTTTTTCTATGCAAATTTTTAGCGCAAAAAGTGATTTCACGAGGCAGCCCAAAAAAGAGTGACAAAGTGAGAGAGAGAGAGCTAGAATGCGAGTAGTGCAATTGAAATACCATAAGTTGTGGCTGGTTTTAAATTGAATTGCCACTATTTGAATTGACAGCATTTCATTTACAAAAACACCAATAAGTACACAAACTCAACGAACATTAAGCTTTTGTGACAGTGCCTCAATGTATGCTACTATAATGGAAAAATATATGTATAATCAATTCAAATGGAGTAAACAAACTAAAATGAGTAGTGAGTTAGTAACAACATTCAAAATTTTGCCCAATCGAATAAATTTTCCTGTATCTTTGCATATTTTTAGGCGCCATACAAGCATACAAATTTAATTAAGCCAAAAAGCTCACTACCAGCCACTTACACACGCAGCAACAGCACACATCGATTGGCCTAAAAGCCGTTTTCAATATTCAAAGCGCTCAACTTTTAATGGGAATTATTTCTTACCATTGTTGTTGTTATTATTGTTTGTGTTGCTTTTGTAAACCAATATAATTTTATCAAAATTCAAAATTGCGTGCATCCGTTTTCCGTGCCAGCACATTTCAATGGCGTTGCATTGACAATCGAATTCGGCGAACGTTGCTGGGACGTGAAGTGTGCAGAAAGCGCAGCATGAACCATGGCTTGTGGCTTCGTATGCTGCGGCCAGTGCACAATGCCGCCTTTTTGTACATATTTAACCGCAATATTGTGTGTGAATGTATGTGTGTATGTGTGAATTTGTGTAAGTTTATCTGCGTGCGAACTGCACGCTGGCGCTGCTGGCCAATGGATCACGTGACCACATGGTCGCTCATTGTTTGGTCAACCGAAATTAGCATCATGGCGCGTTCATTAAATAATTCGCTAGCAAATGGCAATTGTTATATTTCCACCAACAAAACATTTGGCCAACTAACCGACAATGCCAAGCACTGACAACGGCAACAGCAACAACAACAATAGCAGGTAACAAGAGTAACAACAACAAAAATCGTAATGAAATAATCCATTATAAATCATGTGCAAGTGTAGCGCTTTGATTTATGGGCAAATTGGGAGAATTTAATTAAATTGAGAAGCCATAAAGTTGCACAGTGAATGGCGTTTAATTTGTCAGTAATATAATAGCCGCCTGATGACATCGGCGGATTATGGGCTCACTTATCCCACTCTATGCGCGCCGCCGCAGAAAATGTCCTTGGTTTTCGACGCCCACCACCAAAAAACCAATGGTACGATGAAGAGTGTCGCGCAGCCACTGCAGTGAAGAATGCTGCATACAAGAAGACCCTGCAGTCGGCCGCCACGCGAGCCATGACAGAAAAATACCGGGAGGAGAGGAAGAAAGAGAGGTGCCTTTTTAGACGCAAGAAACGGGAGCAAGAAAGGCGCGAGCGTGAAGAAATCGAGGAGTGCAGGAGCAGGAATGACGCCCGAAAATTCTTCCAAAAAGTTAAGCGTCTTACGGAAGGATTTAAGCCTGGGGCATCTTCTTGCAGAGACGAAAACGGGGATCTGGTTACGGATGCGCAGGGTGTGCTGAGGTTGTGGAAGGAGCACTTCACCAAGCTGCTCGCAGGCGACGAAAGGAACAATACCGCCAGTGGTGAAGATGTCCAGATGGCACCAATCGACGACGACGGTGTGGATGTGCCACCGCCCAGCCATGACGAGGTCCGGGTCGCTATCCAGCGACTCAAGAACAACAAAGCTGCAGGGCCGGATGGGCTACCAGCTGAATTGTTCAAGGCCGGCGGCGGTGAGCTGATTGGGTGCATGCATCAGCTCATTTGCAAAATATGGCTGGAGGAACGAATGCCCAACGATTGGAACCTCAGTGCCCTTTGTCCTGTGCTGAAGAAAGGCGACCCAACAATATGCGCCAACTACAGGGGTATCAGCCTACTTCCCATTGCATACAAGGTCCTGACGAGCGTATTATGTGAAAGACTAAAGCCACTCGCCAAGGCGCTGATTGGACCTTATCAGTGCGGCTTTAGACCTGGTAAGTCCACCATCGACCAGATATTCACTCTACGCCAAATCCTGGAGAAGACCCATGAGAACCAAATCGATACACACCATCTCTTCATCGATTACAAGGCAGCATTCGATAGCCCGATAAGGGATCGCCTATATGCCGCATTGTCTGAACTTGGTATCCCTGCAAAGCTCGTTAGACTTTGCAGAGCGACGTTGAGCAATACTCGCAGCTCCGTCAAGGTTGGAAGTGACCTCTCCGACCCCTTTGATACCGTTCGAGGTTTCAGACAGGGCGATCCTTTGTCCTGCGACCTCTTCAACTTCACCATGGAGAGTGTGCTGCGCAAGGCCGGTGTACATCGTAATGGCACAATTTTCAACAAAAGTGTCCAGCTCCTTGCTTACGCTGATGATATTGATGTCATTGGACGTAACAAGCGAGATGTCACCGCTGCCTTTGCGGCTATCGAAAGAGAATCTGCCAAAATGGGTCTGGTGGTAAATGAGGGCAAGACGAAGTATATGCTGTCTACACGCAGGGACTCGCAGCGGCTAGGGTCTCACGTCGAGGCCGACAGGTATGCTTTTGAAGTTGTCAAGGAATTCGTCTACCTTGGCACCGCCATCAACAGCAGCAATGATGTCAGTCTGGAGATAAAGCGAAGGATAACTCTTGCCAACAGGTGCTACTACGGTCTCGGTAGGCAATTGAGAAGTAGAGACCTCTCTCGACCGACAAAACTTGCACTCTATAGGACGCTTATCTTGCCCGTGCTCCTCTATGGCGCTGAAGCATGGACAATGACACGAAACGACATAGCGGCCCTTGGAGTGTTCGAGAGGAAGGTGCTTCGCAAAATCTTCGGCCCTGTTCGGGTTGGTGACGACTATCGCATACGAACCAATAACGAGCTGTATGAGCTGTATAAGGACATGGACGTAGCGCAGCGAATTAACATCCAGCGGCTACGCTGGCTCGGTCATGTCTGCCGCATGGACGACGAAGCTCCGGCGAAAAAGGTATTCGATGCGATGGTTGGAGGTCGACGGCGAAGAGGGAGGCCGTGTCTCCGGTGGAAGGACCAAGTGGAAGAGGCCCTGGTATCTCTTGGTGTGACCAACTGGAGAAGGCGCGCGCGAAGCAGAGGCGCCTGGAGAGAAGTTTTGCGGCAGGCCGTAACCCGATAACGGGTTGTTATGGCCAGTTAAGTAAGTAAGTAAGTATAATAGCCGGGATTGTATTAACGTCTTTGTGGTAATATTTAATTATTTCATTACTGAACGAACCAAATAATGCTCGTTACAAGCTTATCACATCATCCTAAAAGTATGCTAGCAAATATGAGAGAGAAAAGTCGTAGCTTTAAGAAGTTCTTAGAACTTAATATTCATTGCATATTGTTAGGCTTCAATTTACAAAGTGATTCAAAATTGTATTCGAAAATTCTTTAGATATAGTTAAATTATTAGTTCTTCTTTGCAATTGTCATTCTTATTCGTCAACTATTCGCCGCTATTCGTCTATTTTTTTCATAACATTTCTATAGAAAAATGCTATAGCCACCTTAACGCCAAGGCGTTTATTAACTTAGCTTTCATTAGTCCTTGCGGGAAGCTAGGCCTTAGTCTCGCGTAAACGGGCTGTCGTGCCAGTCAATTATTAAATTAAATTCATTAGTCTTTTCTGTGCCTCAATTCATCCATCTATCCATAAACAGCCCACCATTTATCTGTCTACATACTTATTGCCTTTTCTGGCCATAAATGTGTTCTTAGGCATCTCCCTAACCCAAACCTGTGCATTCTTTTTTTCAGCTAGGTACTTTCTGCTATTATACATATATATCTACAGTCCATTTATAGGTCTTTTGGTCCATCTATGTTTGTTTCCAATCAGTTCGTGTATCTTATTTGACTGCTCATATCCTTTTCTGTCCATCAATGAGTTTACTCTGAGAGGAGCAAATACAGACAATAAAAACTCTCATATATCCATGGATCCATTTTTGACCACAGACTCTCGTTCTGTACGGAATCACAACCAACAGATGCTTTCTATACATAAATTATCTTTCTTCCAAAAGACTTTCGGTCTGTCCACAAACTCTTTACAATCTCTGTCAACAGATGCTTTCTATGGGTACATAAATCGTCTCTATCTATCCGTCCGTTCACGAACTGTTTCCCTCTCCAGAGTATCTGTCTGTCTACAGAATTTATCTATCCATAGAGTATCTGTGTATCTATAAGATAACTTGCAACACAGACTTGGTCCATCTATAGAATCTCTGCCTATAGAATTTGTCTATTCAAAGGCATCTTCTGCCTATCTGCAGACACTGTTGATCTCTAGACTGTCTGCCTATTCATAAACATTCCATCTGCTCATAAATTCCGTCTATGCATGGACTCTCTGTATGACCAAAGTCTGTCTGAGAGTCTGTTTACCTATGGGGTCTCTGTCTGTCGATAGACTCTGTCTATCTGTGGGATCAGCGTCGGTCCATCGACTCTGTCTACCTATACCTGTCTGTCTACCTTTACCTACAGTCACTGTCAACAGACTCTCAGTCCTCTCTGTTTATATAATCTATCCATAGAAGCTCGTGCCTATTTGTAAACAGAGTCTCTTCCCAGACTATCTAAAACAACCTGTTGGGCAATCTTCTCTGTATATCAACAACATCATTTTCTGTCCGTACACTCTATCGAACTATAAGGTCTGAAGACAGAGACCCTGTCTATCCATATACTCGAACAGTTTGGACACAGACTTCATCTATCCATAGAGACAGAAACAGAGTTGTCTTTTTATAGAATCTCTCGATCCATAGACTCCCTGTCAATCCATACACTTTGTCTCCCTAGAAACTCTTTTTACCCCTAAACTATATATCTGTATATAAACTTTATGTATTCATAGAATCTCTGCCTGTCCGTAGCTATTCATCTGCTTATCCAGATGCACTTCTTCTGTTTGTTCTTGGCCGGTTTGTTCAACTACAGCCCCGCTCTTCCCCTCCTTTTACCATCGATACTCGAACAGTTTGGACAGAGACTTCATCTATCCATAGAGACAGATACAGAGTTGTCTTTTCATAGAATCTCTCGATCCATAGACTCCCTGTCTATCCATAAACTCTATGGCTGTCTGCTCTATATATAGGGACTCTAGCTATAGGGTCACCGTAATTTAACTCTATTTATCCCATTACACTGTGCGACAGCCTTTTTCACACTGGATAAAGTCCATATGGGCGTGAAACTATAGATCAAACATAGTAATACTGCATACTCAGTTTTTCATTTCTACATCCTTTGTCCTTTTAAAAGGACTTCAAAATTTTGAAAGGGATAAAAAATAAAAAAAATATAAAAAATACTTACTCTCGTTCGAATATGGCGATATGTACATCAAATAAAAGAGGAAAGACTCAAGAATTTTAATAAAATTGGGTTTTTATATATTTCTGAAAAAAGGATATGAAAAAGGTCCTTTGAAAATTTTAATCCTTCATATCCTTGAAAATTCACATAGAATTATCTTGAAAAGTATGTATGTTAAAACTCAAAATCTCCTTTAACAAATGTCAAAATTTCATTACTCTAACTTTATTGGTTCGAAAGTTATTAACAAAAAGGCGGATGCTGCAATTCAATGAAGTACCAAAGTTCTACTTTAATTGAAAGAAACAAAATAATTCTAATTGAAATGTATTCGTTTGCTTTGCCTCTTATGTTTACCACCGGTATCGCGACATATTGACCAACAGTATTCTGCCAACATGTGGCAGGTATTTTTTCCTTTAAAGCGATTTTCAATAGTCGCTAAGTCCTGGTGAAACCGCTCGCCGTGTTCATCACTGAAATCTCCCAGATTTTCGGGGAAGAAATCCAGATGGTTATCCAAAAAGTGTATTTTTAGGGACATATTTACGCCCATCTCTCCGAAATTTTTTATTAAATTTTTCACTATTTGTTCGTAATTTTGTGCCTTCTTATTTCCCAAAAAACATTCTATGACTGCCTCCAAACTAGTCCACGCGTTTTGTTCTGTTGCTGTCAGTAAATTTACAAAATCCTTACGCTTAAGTAATTCTTTCAGCTGGGGCCCATTGAGAACGCCTAAAAATATTAAACTTACTTAAGTTTTGTTATGTCAGTCATGCAAATTTAATTATATACCGGCGGCAATCTTTGAGTCGCTTAACTTCGGGAAAACGTTCCTTACAAATTCCATGGAGGCGCCATCAGAGTCAAGCGCGCGTATAAAGTTCCTTATAAGCCCCAACTTAATATGCAGAGGCGGCAAAATAATTTTAGATGACGGTACGAGAGGCATGTGATCGATGCTATCACGTCCGATTTGGTGAGTAATTCGAGCTGGCCATTTGTAATCTGTATAATGTAGTTCTCGACGCCGTCCTTCCCAAAGGCAAAGAAAGCATTGGTGCTTGGAAAACCCTTTTTTCAAGCCAGTGAGAATAGCTACAATTTTTAAATCGCAGCAAATAACCCAGCGATGAAGTTCGTAGTCAATTAGTTTTAATACAGCGCTCATGGTATCGTAAGTTTCTGCCACATTCGTTCCATAAATAATTGGAATGGATGGATAAACATTACTATTGTGCAATAAGACACCTTTTAGACTTTTAACGGAACCATCTATAAAAAGGCGCCATTCATCAGGGATGTGTGGATGACCGATAGTAGTGAAAAGTTTGTCTATATCACAAGCGTACGTTATCCCAGTCTGCTCGTCTATGGTGTAGCAATCATCAAGAAATTCCGTGTTTGCTCGCTTTCGCGCAGACGTTATGCGAAAATCGTGTGACACTAACTTCCACTGCTGCAAGCGGGACGCTAATATTTCAGCGCTTCTCTGCGATAAGTTTGTATCTCGCACGAGATCGTTGAAATCTTCCCGACTTATTAAGTGAGGCGTTGTGTATCCCATCTCACTTTCATTAGGTTGAAATTCAGAAAATATGTCAAAATTGCTGCCGCTGCCTAATGTCTCTACATCTGCATTTTCACCTGCCATTTGTACTTCTTCACAAGGAGCTGAATTTGAAGCAGATCGTACTAAAGCTGGCTTAACCCATTCACAAGCGTAATATGTTGTCTCGGGACTCATATCTCACTTTTTCGGTATGAGGCTGTGTTTGGCAGAAGTAGCAAAAATTGGCGCAGTGTTCACTACGTCGCAACCATATGACGGGGTAGACGTATTTCATGGGATGCTTATTTTGGCTGCCATTCTTGGATCCAAGTAAACTTCGATAGCAGTAGTCGCACACAACTTCAGGCACGTACCACAAGTTTGGCATGAAATTTATTGAAAAATATTGTTCGTAACATTGAATAAACAGTTTCGAAATTTTGCGCGATTTATTTAAAGGCGCAAATAAACCGCATGCAGCACAAAACTTATTTCGATTAGGACACTGCATTGTTAGTTTTAAGGTTCTGCTTTTCTTAACTTTTGAACACATTTAAACACTTTTACAACAACAAGTTTTAATAAGAAGGGAGCGGTTACACTTTTGAACACTTTTCTTATAATTCTGTTTCAAACTATGGAAAATCGCTTTAAAGGAAAAAAATACCTGCCACATGTTGGCAGAAGAGGCAAAGCAAACGAATACATTTCAATTAGAATTATTTTGTTTCTTTCAATTAAAGTAGAACTTTGGTACTTCATTGAATTGCAGCATCCGCCTTTTTGTTAATAACTTTCGAACCAATAAAGTTAGAGTAATGAAATTTTGACATTTGATAAAGGAGATTTTGAGTTTTAACATACATACTTTTCAAGATAATTCTATGGGAATTTTCAAGGATATGAAGGATTAAAATTTTCAAAGGACCTTTTTCATATCCTTTTTCAGAAATATATAAAAACCCAATTTTATTAAAATTCTTGAGTCTTTCCTCTTTCATTTGATGTACATATCGCCATATTCGAACGAGGGTAAGTATTTTTTATATTTTTTTTATTTTTTATCGCTTTCAAAATTTTGAAGTCCTTTTAAAAGGACAAAGGATGTAGAAATGAAAAACTGAGTACGCAGTATTACTATGTTTGATCTCTAGTTTCACGCCCATATGGATTTTTTCCAGTGTGAAAAAATTTTTTCATTTTTGTCGCACAGTGTTATACTCTCGACTTGGACGCAGGCTGTGTCTCTCCTACCTTTCTAAACACAACAGCTGTCTACAAAGTCTTTCTATTCATATTGTTACGAAAATGACTTTTCCAAGTTCGTTTTGGATTGTGCTTGAAAATAAAACTACCTCAGTTACTTACTTCAGTTACAGTCAAAAACCAACAATCGCTTTATTTACAAATTTACACTTGTTACTACTTTACACTACTACTATTGCATGTTTCCCCTTTGCTTGCTCAACACAGACTCGACCCTCTGCGCTGCACACTGCTGCCTTTTATACTTGTTTGGTTTATTGCGCCGATGGTTCTTGCACATTCCATTACCATTCGCGAACCATTCCTGCCATATCGGCATTATAGCACGCCGGTCGTACTTCAAAAGTATGCTCGTAAAATTCATGCACAGCACAAAGTGCCCCATCGTTACAATATGCTCTCAGAACAGGCACACTCTCTCTTGAACTCTCTCTCTCTCATTGCACACTCAACCAGGACAAAGACTCTGTCTATCCTGTATATCTATGGACCCTATGTCTGTGTCCATCTATCTATAGGACCTCCGTATTTTAGCTCTCTTTCTCTCATTATACTCTCAACTCGGACATAAACTCTGTCTATTCATAGACATCTTACCTTTCTGCAGACGGCTGCCTATAAACTCTTTCTATCCACACACTCTCAGTATGAGCACAGGTTGCGTCTATTCGTAGATACTTTCTTTTCATATAGATTCTGTCCATCTATAGATTCTCTGTTTATCCATAAACTATATGTGTGTCTAAAGACTCTGTCTATCTATAGGTTTTCTGAATTTCAACTCTCTCATTTTACACTTAACCAGAACACAGACTCTGTCTATCCTACAGACCCTTTCTACAGACCCTCTCTATTCATATACTCTCCGTACAGAATACTGACTCTATCTGTCTATGTCTTCCTACAGAATCTGTCTATTCATTGATCTGCCTATCAATTTAACTATCTAGCTCCGTATATCTATAGACTTTGTATTTGTCTACAGACTTTACCAATCTGTAGTTTCTCTGAATGTCAACTCTTTCCCCCTCTCATTATTAACTCGACCTGGACACAACCTCTATCCAAAGATATTATGTCTTCCCATAGGATCTTTATATACATAGTCTCCCTGTATGTGCATAGGCTTTATGTTTGTCTAAAGATTCTGTCTATTTATAAGTTCTTTGAATTTCAACTATCTATCTCTCTCTCATTATACACTCAACCAGAACACAGATTCAGTCTATCCGGTCTCTCTACAGATCCTCTCTATTCATATACTTTCAGCACGAATACTGGCTTTATTCATCGGTTTTCTGTCTTCCTACAGAATCTGTCTATTCACAGATCTATTCATAGACTCTGTGTTTGTTTACAGAATTTATCAATCTATAGTTTCTCAAAATTTCAAACTCTGTCTCATTATAAGCTCAACCTGGACATAGACTCAATATATTCATACACTTTGCCTATCTATAGATTATTTGTTCGTCTACAGACTCTGTCAATCTATACTCTTTGTCTGTCTAGAAACTCGTTTTACGTCTTTATATAAACTATATCTACTCATAGAATCTCTCCCTGTCCGTAGCTATTAATCTGCAGTGCATCTGGATAACACTTGATATGTTTGTTCTTAGCCGATTTTGTCAACTAGAACTACGCTCTGTCTCTCCTCTAACCATCGATACATCCATAATCAGTTCATTGTTGTGACTAGCGGTTTGTTGGTCTGGCATTTTGCCTCCCTTTATATCTAACTGTGTTCCAATTCACTTATTCCTTACTTCTGATGTAAAGCCGCATCTTCATCAACCACAGCATACGATGACTTACGATTTGACTAGACTATCGAAATCTCTTAACATATACACCCACTAGCATCTTTACATCATATGTAAAATATAATACTCGCAAATTACCTCATAGATATCTACATTCTCGTACAAATTTTTATGCAATAATTTTGTCGCTCAAGCGATAAAAATCCCCTACGTTGCGATGCATTGCCCCTGCGGCACATAAATTTTACACCAACGCATAAAATTGCGTAAATTTCAATTCCAAAATTAAATAACACAAAATTTACATTCTACCCCCTGGTCGTCGACACGCCCCTTTCCATTACATGGCACAGCACTGCACCTGCCGCAGCATCGCAACTATAATAAAATCATTTCGCCTGTTCGGTTAGCGCGCTTTCATGCTTCAGAACGTTGCACATCACGCATGTAACATTTTGTGCATTTCACGCAGCCCGTCGTGGCAACTTCGTCCCATTTCGACCACCACACCGTTGCCGTGCTTAACAAATTCAGGATTCAGTGTTGTCTGCAAATGTCAAAAGTGAAATATTGCATGCAATGTCAGCAGGGGAGCCAATGAAAACAACCTGCAATATTTTTATTTTTACACAACACAATAATATAAAATATTATGTGAGAGCGCCACAATGTATGCAAAGCACACATGCAACAAACAAATAGAAGCGACTCTGGGTGTGTGAGTGTGTGGGTAAATTTTAAAATGCAAGACATTTTAAAATCCTTTTATTTACTTTATTGCTTCTCACTCACTTTGTTCTCTCTCTTTCACTCTTTCTCTGGCAACACAAGTGCCTTTCAGCCATAGCCAGCACACCTAAAACTATACTACAATTAATGGCATTGTGCTGCGCGCATCTGTAGTTGATATCTCTGTTCCCCAACTACCTTGAGCTGCTTGTCTCTCTACTGCAATAGCAATAACAACAACTACAATCGAAACGCCAACATTTTAGGTTATCCACCTCGGCACAATAATTAAGTCTTATTTGACTTTTAGCATGGCCACTACTTGTTCTGCCTGTTATTTATGTTGTGTATTTACTGCAATTGTTGTTGTTGTTGTTCGGCTGGTTGGTTGGTGTGCCATTCCCATTCAGTGAATACACACATACAACAAAACAACAAATCGATGAGGCAAATAAAACAAATATTGTAATTGCTTTTCGTTTTTCTTGTATTCTCTTGTGTCGTTAAAGGTTGTTTTTTTTTTATTTTTGGTCATTTATTGAGCAAAACAAGTTGAAATACAACAGTGCCAATAGCAACAACATCAAACATAGTGAAATGACAACAACGAACAGAGCATAACCAATAATGTTGGCAATGGCGTAAACTTCAGTTAGACAACAACGAAATCGTGAAAAAAAAATATCTAAAAAAACAATTACAAGTAAATATGTGATTTGGTGTTCAATTTGAGGTCAAATTGTTATATTTAGTCTGTTCCAATGTGGAAGTTCGTCTATAATTTTGAAAGTTTTTTTGAAATTCTTCCATTCTTGGAAATTTTGGATCCATCTTTCTTTCTTTCTTAGTTATATAAAACTGTGTCTTGACTTAATCTCCTTCATTCATTATATGTTTATCCAATTAAAAAGCTATCAGTATGTTTACCAAAGGTTTATTATTCATTCATTTGTTTTTTAGTTTGTAAGTTTGTGAATCTATCCATCGATCCATCTATCTTGTTATAATTCCATAAAAGTACTTGTTGAATTTATTTCTTAATTCATTACCAGTCGATTCACTTAAGATATCAATGATTTATTGATTGATGATTATTAATACGTAAGTCTTTTTTGAGTCCGTTCATCGATTCATGTACCTTGTCATACATCCATAAAATGGCTTGTTGAGTTCATCACTTTATCCATTATCTATTCCTCCATCTATAAATCTCTTAGTATGATCACCTACAAGTCTCATTATCCATATATCTATTTATCGACCCGTAGTTCTGTTTATGAATCTATACAAACATCCACTCATCTTTTCTTACATCTATAAAGCTGCCTCCTGAGTATTTTTTTCTTCATCCATTATCTGCCGATCCATCTATAAATCTCTTTTATGTTCAGCTACAAGTCGCACTATACGTCCATCCATTTACCAACCCGTAGATCTATTAATGAATCTATCTTATATTTCATCTATCTTGTCATGATTACATAAAACTCTATTGAGTTCTTCTTCTCCTTCTTCTCTTTTTCAACTGTCACCTTTGAGTTTTTTATTCATTTATCCGTTTATCGATTCGTATAATAAGTTTATTTATGAATCCGTAAACTGATGCACCTATCTTCTCTTACATCCATAAAACTGCCTCTTGAGTTCTTTTTTTCATCTACTTAGAATTCCATCAGTGTGTTGTCCTACAAGTCTCACTACCCGTCCTTCTATTTATCAATCTATGAGTCTATTTATGGATTCATTCAACGATCCATCTATTTTGCCTTATATCATTAAAACTGCCTGTTGGGTCTATGACTTTATTCATTATCTATAGGTACATCTAGAAATCTGCCACAATATTTTCAGTTTCATTATAGTTACCTACATCTATCTATTTATAAATCCGTACACTTTCATCGATCGATCTACCTATCTTTCTTTACATCCATAAAACTAGCTTTTGACTTTTTTCTTCATTCACTTATTGTTGATCCTTTTCGAAATCTATCAGTGTGTTCACCTACAAGTCTCATTATAGGTCTATTTATTTATCAATTCGCAGATCTATTTGTGAATTTATCCATTATTTCATCTATCTTGTCATAGTTCCACGAAACGAACCTATTACAATCTCTTCGTTTATTACAAGTTTTTTGTATTCATTCGTCCGCTTGTCAATTCGGTAGTCTGTTTGTAAATCCATACATCGATCCACCTATCTTTCTTTAGATCCATAGAACTGTCTCCAGAGTTTTTTCTTAATTTATGATCTGTTGATCCACTTAGAAATCCATCAGTATGTTCACCTAACTACAAGTCCCATTATCATCCAACCGTCTTGTCATAATTTCATATAACAATCTCTTCGGTCATAGAAATCTATGAATACTTTCATTCTCAAGTTTTATTATACAATTGTCCTTTTATCAATTCTATGGATGATCTCAGTCATCGATTCATCTATCTTACATCCATTATATTATCTCTTGGGTTTATCTCTTCATTCATCTCTTCATCATATAAATCCATCGGTTTGTTCACCAATAAGTCCGTTTATCAATTCGCAAATCTGTTCAAGAATTTGTCCCTCGATACATCTATCTTTTCATATCAATCTTCCCATAAATATGTCCCAAAACCTTTCGATTCATTCTTTATCTTTTTGTTCACTTAACATTTTATTGATGCGGAAGTTTATAGAAATTTGTTAGTTTATTATTTGCCCTCTGGTTAATACACAAATCCGTCTAGAACAGGTTATCATCTGAAAGACCCTGCAGAGGAGACGCCTGAATACAAAATATTACATTACGATGCGGCATGTCGTTGCAGGATGCGTTACCTGGGCCCGTTCTAGCTTACAGAAGCGAACATGAAGCACCTAAACTTCCGTGAGTTACTAAGCTTTCCTAGGTCGATCAAATCAAATTATATTCCACAATCTAATCCACAAATTATTCAGAACTACCATAGATCAGTATTCCTTGATCCATTCGTTCTATGGTCAACCATCCGCCCATCTGTCTTGAAAACTGTCCACCCATGAATTCGTTGTATCTATTCACCTCAACAATTTCATGCATATCCATCAATAAATTCTTTCTGTTCTCTTACTACAACCAACCAACTTATCTAGGTCTCTCAGTCTATTACCAAGAAGTCTACCTTCCTGGAAATCCCCTAAATGCTCATCTTTTGGTCTGCCATTCTATTCAACCCCTACTAGTCATATCTATCTTCCATCCATTCCATCCCATCCTACATCGACTCCATACCCTATCCATCCACAAAGAGATCCCTGAATCGTGTTGACCTTTCGAAACAGTTCTACCTGTCATCCCTTTAGACTAACCTTTAATACAAAAATGTTTCTATACTGTCTGCAGCAATAACCATTTCCAAAACTTCACTGGACTCATACTCTTTAGCACCCTGTATGTGCGCAAATGGACACCGCTAACGTGTATCGCAATTCGTTTTGTGTTACAATTGGAAAACTTGATAGCTGAAAGCAATTTCTCCAAATGTCATTTCGTATGGTTACTGGCCAGTTTTGGTCAGCGAGACTGAAACGAACAGCCGCATGTCTTTTTGCTGCGCTGCCTCAGATATGGGAAGCACGAGAGATTTGCTGGTATGGCCGAAAGCAAATAATTCAACCGTGTACTGTGTTTGCCATGTATGTAGGTATGCAACATTGTGTTTTATTTATTTGTTGGCTAAAGTGATTAATTAGTGAAATTACAGTTGACACATTGGGTATTGTTAGAGCGTTGCTTTGCATTGCTCAATTGATGTTTGCCTGTGTTACAACTTGTTACGGCAATAAAATTGCGATTCACTCAACGCTTAATGAGGTATTAAATGTAATGAGAACATTTTATTGCACTCTTAAGCATTGCACAATTCTATTGAAGATATTTGAGAAGTTATTGGTATTTGCTAACAAATATGTAATTTATAGCTGTGGCAATAAATTGACAAAGATTTGATGGAATCAATAACTGATTATGTAACTTATGGCAAAGATCCCTAAGTGTTGATTCGGAACAGATTTTTCACTTCTTGCTGAGTCTACACAATCAAAGCTTTATGGAATTAAATTCTCCGATTACGCAACTGCTTTATTAATTAGGCGCACAAGATTGTTCAACATCTGAATACATTTCCGCTTGTAGGGTAATTATTTTAAAATCTATTAAGTCAAGATTTAGTGGTGCTTGTTGAAACTACGCAAACGCCGTTTGTGCGCTCACATTATTCTCAATTATGTTGCGCACTCATTGCATGCCAGTGTTGCCAGCAGACGCTGAGCGGCTGGTAATTATCGCATCATTAAACAGGATATTATGAGATATTGCTCTATTAGTTGGTTGTTGTAATATCAACGACTGATATAAACATACATACATATATACATATATATTGTGTTTAGGGTTGCATAAGGCAAATACGTAGTATCTATTTTAATATAGATGAATCACATTATAATTGGTTGTATATGAATTGTAACTGTTTGTAGCTACTCAGCATTTACTAGGCGGATTAAATTACTGAAACTAAGATGTCGAAAAATGTTTTCTTTTATGAGAAATTATTCAAGACTTGCTTTTGAAGAAAAATAAATTCATCAGAGCCACCAAGTGGCTTTTATCTGTGAAAGAGCACAATGGAACACATGGCCCAAGTTATGCCCTGAAGACGGACTGGGATCACACGAACTTCTCTTCTGGCTACGATACAATGACTTGGACGCAAGTCTGTGAGTGACTATTTAACTAAAAATACCTCAAATACTAAAAATACGTCAAACTCAACTTCTCTTTACAGACTACTCATGTGGCATTCTGGGACAAAAGACCTCAAGCACTACGAGCCCTAAAACATACCAACTATCCCCAAGGAAAAAATTCTCCCCTCAAGACAGTTGATCCATTGACTGAAGTTTCTCCATATGAATTCTTAAACGTTAGATAGACTATAAAAGAAGCCTTTTTAAGATTCTTTTTTCGCTTGAGTTGTGCCCAAGAACTGTTCTCATGAAAAAAATCTCCTCTCTAGAGTCTGAAGTCAATTAGCACACTAACTCATGTTTTTCCATACTAATTCCCAAACTTTAGATAATCGATGGTGGAGAGGTCTTTTTAAGATTATGTTTTTTTCGATTGATCATCTTCTTCTTCTCTCAAGTCTTAGGACCTATAACTCATGTTTCTCCATACAACTTTTTAAAGCTCATGTAGACAATAGAAGAAGTGTTTTTAAGACACATTTTTTTCGATTGAGTTGTGCAACTACGTTCAAGAACTGTTCTCATAAATAAAGTCTTCTCTCAAGTCTGTGGATCTATTTGGATTTTATTGGATTTTAAAGCTCATCTAGACGAAGTATTTTAATAATCTTTTTTTCGATCGAGTTGTGCAACTACTTTCAAGAAAATGCAAACTGTTCTCATGAAAAAAGTCTTCTCTCAAGTCTGAGGACCTATAACTTTTGTTTCTCCATACAACTTTTCAAAGCTCATCTAGACGATAGAAGACGTCTTTTTAAGAATATTTTTCGATTGAGTTGTGCAACTACGTTCAAAAACATTCCAACTGTTCTCATGAAGAAAAGTCTTCTCTCAGTTCTGAGGTTCTATAACTCATGTTTCTCCTTACAACTTTTTAAAGCTCATCTAGACGATAGAAAAAGTATTTTTAAGAATATTTTTTTCGATTAAATTGTACAACTACATTCAAGAACATACAAACTGTTCTCATGAAAAGAGTCCTCTCTCTAAAGTATGAAGTCCATAAACTCATGTTTCTCCACACAATTTTTCAAACGTTAGATAAACGGTGAAAGAAGTGTTTTAAGACTCATTTTCTTCGACAACTATGTCCAAGACCATGCCAACTGTTCTCATGAAAAAAGTCTTCTCTCAAGGCTGAGGACCTCTAACTCACGTTTCTCCATACAACTTTTTAAAGCTTACATAGACGATAGAATAGAAGTCTTTTTGACACAGTTTTTATCACTTGAGTTGTCTAACTACATTCTAGAACATGCAAACTGTTCCCTGGAAAAAAAATCTTCTCTACAGTCTGAGGACCTATGTTTCTCCATACTCATGTTTCTCCATACAACTTTTTAATGTTCAGATAGATGATAGAGGAAATCTTTTTGAAGCACTTTTTATCACTTGAGTTGTTCAACTATGTTCAAGAACATGCAAACTTTTCTCATGAAAAAAGTATTTCTCTAAAGTCTGAAGTCTCACGTTTCTCCACCGAAAATTCCACATGTTAAAGGGCCGATAGAAAAATACTTTGAAAGACTCTGTTTTGTCGTTTGAGTTGTGCAACTGAACTGAATCAAGTATGATCTGATCGATTGCCATCACAAGTTGAACACTAGAACGCCTGGCCAACTGGACCTTTTCTACAGTGCACAGTGATTCGACTCCATACAACTGCGGGACAAAATTAGAAGAAGTGGTCTGTTCTTCATAAAATTTGGTATACTAGTTAAGCATGGTCTGCTGAATTGAAATCTCCATTTTGTTTTTCTTAAACTTTTGTAGTTTGGCAATGCTTGAGACTTAATTTTGCAATTTTCGTCATTTTCGGTGAGCTATAGCACCAAGTGTGTTGGCTAGATTTTTCAGATTTTACATTTAATCGGTAACGTCAACATTGATTATTCCAAAGAGTAACAGAATTTGTCTTAGAACCCTCTGGTTTTGCAATAAAAACGATAATTATAGATGTATGTTTTGCATTTTTGCAGATTTTATCATTTTTCGTGCTGATTGCATACTTTTAGGCATAAATTAAATAAATTTTGTCGAAAAATACGTGTTTAGACCGCTTTTCAAATTGAATTATTTTCTGAGATCGGAAGATATCGGAGAATGTAATTTTGAGAAAACATTAAAAGCGAAAATGACCACATAATTTTTTATTCTATATTGAAAGTTTAACCCTGCTGTTAGGTTAAGCCCATTTGGTCCAATTTTTAGCTTGTTTCCTTTGTAACTTTTGAACGGTGGTATATACTGAATTAATTTATTAGCTCACGTGGTCTTTTTACAAAACGATGTTGTATGCAAAAATTCAATTGTCTGACATAAAGCAGGACTGAGAAAAATAAAAAGTTACGTATCTTAGGTTAACGGACCATTTGGTCCATAGTGTATTTTTCTTTGATTTTCTTTACATTTATTTCCAATAAATACGTTTTTGTTACTTTGTTTGATAATTTTTATCATGGCACGCTAAGCAAATTGTCTTTCGGTTAGTTTTGCAAATAAACTTGCCTCAAATGAAACATTTTATATCAAATTTAGACTTGCAGCAATTACAAATTCCTCGCTTTCTAGAAGTAACATTGCTTGAATTAGGAGTAGTATTACTTGAAGAGGCCCCTGGGGGTTGTGTTTGTATGTTTTGCAATAACTGTGCTGAGAACTCTTGTTGAGGTAATCTACTCCGTTTCATCATATACGCCTTGGCCAAAGAAAGTGCTAGTTGGCGCAAAAACTCTGGTCTCCTGCGATTTGTATCAGCTGGTGCCCATGATACATCGATTTCAGAAAACAGTATGTACGCGTTCAAAGCAGATATGTCTAGTATATTTGAAAATACAATGCTTGGCCATCGATTTGTTTTACGTTTTGTAGTGTAGGTGTCAATCATTTGATCAGCAGTATCTACGCCTCCTAAAAGGGGCAACGCATAAGAAATTATAGGCGAACAACAAACTAGCATACCTTTTGTTGAATTGTAATAATAAACAATCTCCGGCTTTTTCTTCGATTCACTCTCATCAACGGCAGCTGTCTTGTGCATTGTGCTAATCAATATCGTTGCTTTGTTTTTGTGGCTGATGTACGACACTAGTGTCGCAATGTCATTGAATGCAAAAGTAGACTTGTACAAAGGAAGTTTTTTGACAATCAGCAATTTTGGAGGAATGAAAGTTTTATTTTTGCGTACTGTTCCCACATATGTAAGTTTTCTTTCATGGAGTTTTTTTACCAACTCAAATGTGGAAAAGAAATTGTCGCCTGTTTTATTTTTTGCCCTTTCAAGCCTTCTGTTAAGTCTAATACAACGCGTTGTCCTTGGTTCTTTTCAGGCTTTGCATTTTTAGATTTACCAAGATATGGTTGTATCTTCCATACGTAGCCTGACTTTGAGTCCACCTATAACCAAAACTTCACACCATACTTTGCTGGTTTTGATGGCATAAACTGTCGAAAAGAACAACGCCCCCTGAATGCAGCAAGTCGCTCATCAATAGTTACATTTTCGTGGCAGTTGTAAAACATTGGAAGAAGTCCTTGGCATCGGTCCCATAGTTCACGAATGGCAGCAAATTTGTCGCTACTACGCATTTGTCGTCGACTAAAAACATCATCGAAACGGAGTGCACTCGAAATCATGTGGAATTTAGCTTCAGACATAATAGATCGGAAAATAGGGCGACCAAATGTTTCATCAAATAAACCATGAACGTCTTCATTTCTTCCGCTGTCGTAGACAAAAGTTATATTAGCAAATTATTGTACTGAAATAAGTAAAAAATTAATGAACACACCGACATACGCCTGCAAGAATGAGTACAGCAATATATGCCCGCAATGCATCTTGAACAATATCGCACCATTTGCCATCAAACTTTACCCTGCCGTACTTATTAGTATTTTCAATGACAATTCTTTCTATTGAAGGCGGAAAAAACAGCAAAAAAGCTGACATTATGTCATTGCATCTGGACACTGCAAATCGAGTTGGTCCTGCTTGTGTTGAGATAATATTCTCAGCCGCGGTTCCAATAGACGTAGGTAATGGAGTGGCACTCCATACCATATTATTTTTAGCAATAAAATGGGGGTCAGCAGAACTTGCTGAAGCTACGATTGGTTCACTATCCGTTTCAGAATCACTTGTTTCGTTATTTTCCGAAATATAATCAATATTCGAATCTGAAATATCCGAGTCACTTTCTGAATTGATCATTTCACGTATATTATCTTCTTTCAAGTACGCCATTTCGTATTAAAAACACGTCCGATCAATTGAAAGCAGAACACAATTTGTACGAAACGGTGCAAATCTTGTGCTTCTTCATAGCAACATTCCAAAAAGGGGAATCCCACAACTATTTTTTTCATCAGGTGTGTTCCTTCATAACGATATGCAAAAAAGGGGAATCCCCGAACTATTTTTTACATCAGTTATGTTGAGTAAAGAATGAATAATAATATTTACGCAATATTGAACCAATATAAATACAAAAAATTTGAATAAATTGTTGTTTTGTACGAAAATTGCAGTATGGACCAAATGGTCCCTTAACCTAAGATTCGTAAGTTTTTTCTAACCTAACAGCAGGGTTAAGTAACTTCTTGGTAACCATGTATTTTTAAACTCAATAGACTAAAAAACAGAAAATATGAGTTTAAATTTTTTTGAGAAAAAGTTTCAACTTTGAGCCGCTGTTGCACAGACACTAATTGTTTTTGTGCACCGATTTTTTTGGGGTTTTCTTAGTTGGAGTTTTTTCTTTTAAATGACATCAAAATCGTGAAATTCTGAGACTAAAAATTTTTTGAATTTTGTCTATGGAACGAATTACTGTGCAGTGCTCTGAAATTATAGAATTATGCTTTTGTCAAGACGGTAACTATGCAATCTTTCTGAGTAAAATTGTGTTGAGATTTCATATTTACAGCCTAAGCTGCATTGTTTGAATGGTTTTCTCTCCATCAGGTATTTTTTTGGTTTTTGGGTATAATAAACCCATTCCAGAGTTCAGTCATGTAAATAAAGACAGTAGCTCCTTACATCACTGACTTGAGTCTCGATTGGATTACAAATCAACGAATAGAAGGTTCGAAAATCGACCCAAATAATTTCAACTAAAGGCAGCTTTGCTATTATCGACAAACCTTCAAAAGTAGAAGAAAAAATATCTTTGAAAATATTCTAATTGGGATTTTGAAATCATCAGCATGAGGCTTTCGATCGATTCTGTTCATTTATAAGGCCACAAGTACAATGTAGGTAGTAGAGGGAAGCATAGTCTTTTTAGAGCTGTTGTACCAGAATTGCAAAAAGAGACATTGAAAAAGACCCAAAAAGACTCTAATTCAATGGTCCTTAAGCTCCAAAAAAGCTAGCTAAATCCTAGAAAACTAGTTTACTTGCTTACGGCTTGCTCCATGTAAGACTTCTGCACATATTTCATCAATAACAACAACAAAGAAATACACACCAAAATAGTCTTTGAATGTTATGGAAAATCAAAGAAGAAACAATTCACACCGTCACAGACAATATAACACATCTAGTTAAGAGCCGAAGCCCTACAAATGACTGACACTCACACACACACACACACACACACGCACACTCTACAGGTATGTGGAGCAACATGAGGCAAATGTAAATGGAAATGTTACATCAGCGTAGTTCAGGGCTTTGTGCGCACCGTTTTTGCTTTTTTTCTTTTTGTAAATGGTTGCGCTGTTGAACTCAATTCGCATAGAATTCAATATACTAATATGTTTGAGGGTGAGTATGTATGTGTGTGTGTGTGTGCACTGAAAGCAAGAAAATAAATGGAAAAACATATTGAAATGTCGCCCTCAACGAAGCAAACATATTACGCTATTGAACTATGCCGCCGCGTTGCCTGTTTCAATCAATAGGTGAAAAGTTTGTCATTTCATAGGTAGGTGGTGAACTGCACATACACAAGCACACACATACATAAAGGTTGACTATGAAAGCGAATGGCAACGCAAGAGCCGTTACCCAAAACAACTTAATTGAATTAGTTGCAAGGTATGCACTGTACACACACGCATACATACATATGCACATATAAATACTTATATATATAAATATATAGATGTCATGAGCTTTTAGTGATGGTATGTGTGTGTATGAATTGGTGAAAAGACGAACGATAAAAGCGCATATTGAGTGTGAATGTGCAATGCAAAGCTACACAAGTTTTGTGGCTTTAAGCATTTTGTTGATAAATAAAATTTAAAATATTTAATTACAAATTTTCAATCAACAATTCAGCTATTCGCTGCAGAGTTTTTAGTACTTGATTCTCTCTAAGCACAAATGAAAAAGCCTAAAGAGTTTATGCTAACTTCAAATTACAAGTTGGGAAGTTCAAGCTGCCCAAAAGTATGCTACAAAAAATTTAACTTGAAAATATAACCAGTTAACCAAGCAATGTTATAGTGCACATAGCAAAAGAAGGATGAACGTGAAATTTGGGCCGAAGCCGAAGCTTTAATCGGCTGCAAGACTGACATTCGGCTATAACCGAAGCCGAAGGTGAATAACTTAGAAACCAGTTAACCCACCACTGTTATAGTGCTCAAAGCAAGAACAAGACCGAAGGTGAAATTTTGGCCGAAGCCGAAGCTTTAATCGGCTGCAAGACTGACATTCATTCTGGACTTGATTCTCTCTAAACACAAACGAAAAAGCCTAAAGAGTATATGCTCAATTCAAATTACAAGTTGGAAAGTTCAAGCTGCCCAAAAGTATGCTACAAAAAATTTAACTTGAAAATAAAACTAGTTAACCAAACAATGCTATAGTGCACATAGCAAGAGCACGACCAAAGGCGAAATTTCGGCCGAAGCCAATTAATCGGCTGCCAAACTAACACTCAGCATAACCAAAGCCGAACTTAAAAAATATGTGAAAATAATCTAAATTTTGTTTACATTTAACGAAAAAACTGCAAGCTGCTTGCTGAACCCGATAAATCGGTAAAACTTTAGACATAACCATTGCATACCTTTAGGCTTACAATGAATTGTAAACCACCGCAACCAAGCGGAAATTTCTCATTTTTAATACAAATGCTTTAAAAAAATGGGTTCAAAGCAATGAAGCCGAATTTTTTTGTTGTAATTTACAATGAATCCTTTAATATGATTTTTTTTCGCTGCCAGCGCCACTTTACACTATTTGAAGCATCAGCTTTTCAATAGTTATGACGCCTTTGAAGCCATTTTGCCACTGATGCGGAAAATGAGATGCAATTCGACGTGTGGAAAAATCAAAGTATGTTCGTGTGTATGTGTGTGCAACACACGCACAAACACACATACAAAGCGCCAACACGAATGGGCGTTTGGCCAACGTTGTGGTGCAACAGACCACAAGCACGACTGTTTGTATGAAAGCGTACACCAACTTTTTTCATGGCTCAATGCATGTTTTTGTTATTTCAATTCATTTTTCTTCTATTTTTTAACTTTTCATGCTGTGGCGCAGCATTTTTCGAAATCATGTTTTAACACACCCACACACTGATCCTCATCAACGTGCAGCTTTTTTTCTAACAAAGCTGCATTTACTGCTGCAGCAACAAAATCGACGAGCAGCGAAAATTTATCTGAATTTCACGCGCCGCACGAGAGTCACAAATAGTTTTCAACGGCGTTGCACACACGCCCAATTGTGTGTTCGAGGGCCGCTTGTTAGCATGCAGCCAACGCTGTCGATGTTCCACTTTCGACACCAGCGCTGCGCGGTGCAGAACCTGGCGTGGCAACAACAACAACGGCAACGACAGCGGCGACTGCGAGGCGTTGAAAGTGAAATATGGAGCTGCCGCACAGGCAGCCAGCAAATAAATCGCCCGGCATACTTCTTAATTTGAAAGGCCAAAGCGCAGCCACTGCAACAACAACAATGACACTTAAGTGAACAGCAAAACTACAAAAACAACATCAATGCAATGGCATTACTAGCCGCACCTGGCAGCATTGAATGCAACATTGACTGCACGTAGTCGCCTTTTGGGCGCTGCACCTGTTTGTGTGTGTGTGTGTGTTGAAAAGTTTCCATTCGAAGATTTCGTGTGGCACAAGTTTATAGAAATTTTAATTTGCAACATGTGTTAGCTGGCGGTTTGCTGGTGTGTTACCTATTAGTGTTGCTGTTATTGTTGTTATTGTTGCCGTTGGTGGCATTTCACAGCCTAAAGTTTTGGAGTTTTGTTTTAATTCACCGCAAACATGTCTGCAAGGCCAAAAAGTTACTCCGGCAAGTGTGTCGCCCATGTGTCGCTCGTTCGCTATTGTTGTTGTTGTTATTGTTGTTGCACATTTGTAGCATTTTATCACCTGCCTGCTGGCATGCAACTTTTCTGCACTTGCTGCACATTTCATAAGCTGCATTGTGCGCCCCCACCAATTTGCATGTGTTGCAAATAGTTGGCAGCAAAAGTTGATTTTATCGCACACATTTTCGCATAAGCGAAATTCAGCAAAACAACAAAACGCTGCAAACAACAAAATTGCGAGTGGAAAACTTGGCTGAATTAAATGGAAAATTTTTATTGTTGCATTTGCCGGTTACTTGCGCAGCTGTGCATTGTAATTTTAATGCGCTGCGAAATTTCACGCGAAACGTGTTAAAGTTGGATTATTCGTCAAAGCGACAGTCATAGTGCGGTAAATTGTAAGCAAATTCAAAATATTGAAAACGAGCCCTAAGATGGAAAACACATATTTAATACGAAAATCATTTACAATGTCTGCTATGATGATTGAGAACATTATCGCTTAAGCGATAAGTTTTTAATTAATTTTCTAGGTATGGAAAATTTAAATTGAATTTTTTGGGTTTTGCTTTGTCGATAATCTAAATTTCTTTTAGAAACAAAAAACATTAAATATGTTATTAAAATTATAAATATCCTTCTCGCTTAAGCGATACATTTTATATAATTATTTTCAGATAAATTTTTTCTTTTCCTACAACTTGAACAACTTGAATTACAGACCTTTTGCAATTTTTAACTTTTAAGTTGAGATAACATTGAGGTCAGAGGCGTACTTTCGCTTAAGCGATAATTTTTATAAAAATATATTCGATGCATGCAGATACGCTTAAATTGGTTTTAAATTAATTTTAACTTTTATTAGCCGAGAATCTAAATGTAACAGAAATATAATCTATCAAAAAAAAAAACTGACATGTTTTAAAAATGATATACACCTTTCTCGCTTGAGCGATAAATTCCAAATAATTACTTTCAGATAAATTTTTTCTTTTCCCACAGCTTGAACAATTTTATTTACAGATCTTTTGCAATTTTTAACTTTTAAGTTAAACTAACATTGAGGTCATATGCGTACTTTCGCTTAAGCGATAATTTTTATAAAAATAATTATTTTAATTTAAATTTAATTTTAACTTTTTAATTGATTTTAAATATATTTTAACAAGAATCTAATTAAAACAGAATTATTACTTAAAAAAAAACTGACATATTTCAAAAATTTATAAACATCTTTCTCGCTTAAGCGATAAATTCTAAGTAATTATTTTCGGATACAGTTTTTCAATTCACAGCTTGAAAAATTTAAATTAGTGACCTTTTCAAATTTTTAGCTTTTTAGTTAGGCTAACATTGAGGTCACATGCGTTTTCGCTTAAGCGATAATTTTTGTAAAAATAACTATTTTAATTTAAATTTAATTTTCACTTTTTTTGACCAAGAATATAAATGGAACAGAAATATTTCCAAAAAAAACAGACATGTTTCAAAAATTATAAACATCTTTCTCGCTTAAGCGATAAATTCTTAATAGTTACTTTCAGATAAATGTTTTTTCCCACAGCTGGAAGCTTTAAATTAGTGACCCTGTCCAATTTTGACGTTAAATTAACTTTGAGGTCATATGCGTACTTTCGCTTAAGCGATAATTTTTACAAAAAAAAAATTATTTTAATTTTTTTAATTTAATTTTATTACAAATCAATAATCATTAATTTACACTACATAAATACAAATGAAAACCAATGAACTATAAAAATTTCAAGTGGACTAACACAACCTCAACATTTTTTCGCTCAAGCGATATTTTCTCCTACTTTACTTTTGATTTTTGTCATTTCAAGTAGCCACTTCGAGTTCAGGCAATTGAAAAGTCCCTCCCTCACTTCTTTCATATCAATAAGTCACAAGCTGCATTTGCACAATAATTCAGACCTGAATAATTTCTAACGCTTAAGCGACAATCTGTTCTCTCAATTCACCAATTTCCAAACAAATAATGCCTTTCAAGTGCAACGGAAATTTGACTATCAAATTTTCAGTGCGCTTCATTGGTTGCCGATGCTTGAAACTGTCTTCCGTCCCAAAGATGTTGCAACGTGCACAATGCACAAATCTCACAAGGAAGCTGAAAACAACCAAACACACAGACAACTCAACTCAATATACCTACATACATCATACTCACTCATATGATGTGTGTGTGTGTGTGTGTGGATGGGTTAGTAAGTGCAGCTGTGCAGCTTGCTATCTCCATTGCGCATTTCTTCCAATGCATTTCTCATGCATAATATTGCCACAATAAAGGTAACAACAAAAACAACAAAAATATAGTTGTCAATAAACAAAATTTCAAGCTTTCTACAAATACTGCACACACACACATTCATATCAATATTGCTGCTGCAAGTTTTTCTGCTTCGTCTATGTGGATTTTCCTCCCCTTTTGTGAAACGTTTAATAAATGAAATTTTTTCGATTTGGCTGAGAGTGCGGAAAAATGCACATCATGATTTCTGTCCATGTTGCCTGTCATATGAAAGTACTCAGCAAATATTTAGTGCTGCTCAGAGCGCAACATATTGCTGCTGCTGCTGATGTATAGCAATATTCATGAGAAATGCTGGATTAGATTTTTTTGTATACCTTTGCAATTATTGCTTTTTTGACGCTAAGGGTTTCGGTTCCATGAAATTTTCGTTTATTAAATATTTAAAATTTTTATTTTTTTTTTTGAACTTATTTGAGTTTGAGCTTTTTTCTGTGATGTCTCTTTTTAATTTAAAATTTAAGGCATTTAAAACTTTTTTAAATATCCAATCGTCCAAACACTGAGTCACCAAAATTATGTTAGTTGATTAAAAAAAAATATCTGCAATGAAGTCTGACACAGTTAGAACAAAATATGTGTAAAATATCTCAAACTGAGAGATTGACTCGAGCAGAAAAGAGAATTTCAAATTCAATTTGAGTTGTTTCCTAGATTTTCTATTCTTATTGAGACAGATTCAATTCGAGATATTTTCTAGATTTCTATTCTGATTGAGTCGCATTCAATTTTAGATATTTTTTAGATTTCTATTCTGATTGAGTCGCATTTAATTAGAGATATTTTCTAGATTTGCTATTATTATTGAGTCGGATTAAATTTGAGATATTTTAAAGATTTTCTATTCTGATTGAGTCGCATTCAATTTGAGATATTTTCTAGATTTTCTATTCTGATTGAGTCGGATTCAATTTGAGATATTTTTTAGATTTTCTATTCTGATTGAGTCGCATTCAATTAGAGATATTTTCTAGATTTTCTTTTCTGATTGAGTTGGATTAAATTTGAGATATTTCCTAGAATTTTTATTCTTATTGAGACAGATTCAATTCGAGATATTTTCTAGATTTCTATTCTGATTGAGTCGTATTCAATTTGACATATTTTCTAGATTTCTATTCTGATTGAGTCGGATTAAATTTGAGATATTGTCTAGATTTTTATTCTGATTGAGTCGCATTCAATTTGAGATATTTTCTAGATTTTCTATTCTGATTGAGTCGGATTCAATTTGAGATATTTTTTAGATTTTCTATTCTGATTGAGTCGCATTCAATTAGAGATATTTTCTAGATTTTCTTTTCTGATTGAGTTGGATTAAATTTGAGATATTTCCTAGAATTTTTATTCTTATTGAGACAGATTCAATTCGAGATATTTTCTAGATTTCTATTCTGATTGAGTCGTATTCAATTTGACATATTTTCTAGATTTCTATTCTGATTGAGTCGGATTAAATTTGAGATATTGTCTAGATTTTTATTCTGATTGAGTCGCATTCAATTTGAGATATTTTCTAGATTTTCTATTCTGATTGAGTCGCATTCAATTTGAGATATTTTCTAGATTTTCTATTCTTATTGAGTCGGATTCAATTTGAGATATTTTATAGATTTTCTATTTTGATTGAGTCGCATTCAGTGTGAGATATTTTCTAGATTTTCTATACTGATTGAGTCGGATTAAATTTGAGATATTTCCTAGATTTTTATTCTTATTGAGTCGCATTCAATTTGCGATATTTTCTAGATTTTCTATTCTGATTGAGACAGATTCAATTCGAGATATTTTCTAGAGTTGTATTGTGATTGAGTCGGATTAAATTTGAGATATTCTCAAAATTTTCTATTATGATTGAGTCGGATTTAATTTGAGATATTTTCTAGATTTTCTATTCTGATTAAGTCAAATTCAGTGTTAGATATTTTCCTGAATTTCTATTGAGATTAACTCAATTCAGAATTCAAAATGAGATGTTTTTTATTTGCTTGGATCGGATTCAATTTGAGATATTTTTTTAATTTTTTTGTCGGTTGAAGTCAGATTTAATTTAAAATATTTTCCAGATTTTCTATTGAGATAAGTTTTTAGTTTTTAATTGTGCATCAACCGGATTCAATTTGAAATATTTAACATATATTCTGCTCTGATTGAATAGAATTTAATGTGAGATAAGCCGATAGCCCTGGTAGCTAGTGCTAATAATTTATTGTAATTTTAATTATAATAAATAAATAAATAATAATAATAATAATTAATGTGAGATATTTTTTAGAATTCTATTCTGTTTAAATCGGATTCAATTTGGGATATTTCTGCTGGCGATTATCGTTGCCAAGCCAGAGAGCCGCTTTTGCAACACACTTTACTGCACCACTGCAGCTTAAGGAGCACCTGAGACATAACTAGTCTACAGCAGCGTTTTGCAGTAAGGTTAGCTGCTGCCCTAAGAAAGTTCCCATAGACTCTAGATGTCTCTAGATGTTCCCAAAGCTAAGCACGTCCAATAACTTAAAGTCCATGAGTTCTCCCTGAATGAATGAATACAATTTGAAATATTTTCTATTTAAAATTTTTTCTCAATTTTTCAATTCCATTAGACACGAACGTCTTTCCAGCGCACTTCTTTGAGTTGTTTCTTTTACAGAAACCACCACACAGTTTGGCCAACACATTACAATTACCACACTAATTGCTGCAAAACTCATTCACTTTTTTTGCAATTTTTATTTTTAATTAAAAATGTTTCCCCCTCATTCAAACTTGTGTTTTTCTTTCTTTCAATTAACAATTTAGTTTTTTTTTTTAATTTTTCTGAATTGAAATCTCAGTGGAATTTCACACATATCTACTCGTATACCTCCTCTTCACTTAATTAAAATTGATCATTTATAAGACACTTCATTTTCATTCATTGCAATGCTCCCAGCAAAAACTTTCAATTCATTTTTACCCTTTTGTTTTTGGATGCACTAAAAAAATCCACCTCCAACTTGCTGCAATTCCCAACTGATAGTGCACAATTAAAGGAAAGTAAAATGCGCAACGTCAGGTGCGATTACCTAAACTTTGGCATTTTCTGCCGGAACTGCTGCTGAGTGCATCAAATGCCACAATGTGCGAGAACTGTGCGACTTGACGCAGCCAAAGGTGTCAGTAATGCGTCAAACATCAGCACAAAAAATTTCAACTCTATGCTGAAAAAAAATGCATGGAAACAAATTTTTAAAAATTCTAAAAAGTATAGCATACTTTCGGGTGATGAGCAGCATATTTTTGTATTGTTCAGCACAGTCTAAAGTGACAAAATAAATTTAAATAATGACAGTTCAGCATTTAATTTGAACAAAGTTAGAAACAACAGTCTAAAGCGCCTAAAATTATGCTAAAAATATGAAGTAGTTTATTATTCAAGTTGAAGTAATAGTACTGCTGAATAGTTTAAGCAAATAACCTGCGACAAATTGGTTTAATGTAGTCAACAATCACATGCGCCTAAAAATATGCAAAAATATGCAATTGTCTTCAATGAAAGTTAAAGCAATAGCACTGTTTGGTAATTTATACGACTGCCTATGCAAATAGTTCTTGATAAATCCAATCAACAAAATGAGTTAAGCGGAATGTAAACTAAATGAAAAATGGGTTAAAGAATGAAAAAAAAGTTGAGGTTGATTACCAGAAATTTTTTTTTAATTAAAAAAAATATTGCATTCTTTTGGAAGGTCTCCAAAACTGTTTCCCATGGTTGAGCACAGCTTAAATGGGGCAACATAAAATTTCAATAATAATAGTTTACAGCTTAACTTAATCAAGGACCCAACAATCTAAACCGCCTAAAATTATGCCAAAAATTTGCAGAAGCCTACTATACAAGTTGAAGTAACGGCACCGCTGAATAGTTTAAGCAAAAGTTAGAGCAAATAACCTTCGAATAATTGGTTTAATGTAGTTAAATTTATGTTCAACAGCCACACGCGCCTAAAATTATGCCAAAAATACACTGTGGTTTAAATAAAATTTGAAGTAAGACCACTGTTGACAGGTTGAAGCGTCAGTTAGGGCAAATAACTTTCAACAAGTGTATGGCAAAAAAATATAAATGCATAAGTGGGTTAAGAGTAAAGTAAGCCAAATGAGAAGTTACAATTAAAGAGGAAATGAAAAGTTTAAGCAAAGAAGACTCTACCCTTCAGCTGGCAGTCTGTTTGTTAGCTAAATAAGGGAAGCGTTAAAAATTGGAATAAAAACTTTGGCTCAAAATGTTTGCTAGGAAAATTTGTATAAAAAATTTAAGTAAACTTTAAGTAAATACGAAAATCTCTCACACCAGAGAGGAAAATTTATAACAAGGCATTTGGTTTTAATTATATCACTTCACAAATTAAATCAATGCTGCAAATAAAGCCGTAAAGTAACATTCAAGCTTCGTTTTTTTTTCTAAAATTGTGTTATTAGACAAAAATACTGCACACTGCCAGCACGAAATGTGAATGTGTACGCTTTCGTGTGTCTATCGACGATGCGCAACAATGACTATAATTAAAATTATAAAATTATGCACCGCAAAATGGGTAAACCACACATCGCCCCACGACATAAAGCTGAGTAAAAGTGCGTTAAAATGTTCCATAAATTGTTTGAGGAAATTGTTCAAAAATTTTACATAGCACTTGAAAAGTGTTAATGTAAATTACTGTCTATGTATGTGTTTGTGACTGCGCCTAAGTGTGCATGACGAGGAAGTGCTTTTTAAATGGGAAATTTTCACAATTAAATTTTACACTTCACACTTTCCAGGCACTTCAAAAGATATTTCAGAGCTAAGAGGTTTTTCCCACAAACCATAACACTTATCTGATTTGTGTCAAGTGGTGTCAAGACATAAAAGTTTTATAAAATTAATAATTTTGAGAAAATTTAAATGTTTTCTTCTTCTTCCTTTTGGTTTACTGTGCAAATTTATGAGCTAAAATGAATATGAATGAATTTGAATGAGAATATTTTAGTATAACAACACACAGTAGTAGCTGCAATGTTGCTGGGGAAGTAAAAAATAATATCAATTTTTATTAAAATTTGCTTAACTGCCAAGCAAAATGAGCTACTTTCAAGAAAACAATTTTGACACTTAGAACAAGAAATAGTTAAAAATACAAAAATAAATTAGTTTAAAAATGTTCTTCTAAAAATTTTAAATAATATTCAAGTGATTTGAACCATTCAATTTTTTTTTCTTAAAAATATTTTTTGTTTTTTATTTTGTTATTATTTATGTCATATAAAACTAGTTTTAAAAAAGAAACTTTATGAAATTGTACACATTAATTATGAGCCTGAAAGTATGCATCAAAAATGTTATAGTTACAAAGCACACAATTTACTTGGCAGACTTCTAGCAGACTTTTTCTGTGACTGGCGTTAGTTTACTTAACCCTTTCGCTACAGGTTTTTACTGAGGAAAGTTAAAATTTTAAGTTTTACGTTTTAGGCTTCTATATGGTTTTATTAGCAACATTCAATAAGAAATTTTTAAATTTTTATACTAGGACCCTGTATTTTAGAGTGTTTTTCTATGAGAGCAACCACATCGTTGTGGCTGAAATAATTACTTAAACATAAAACTTTTTACGTATAACGAAAATTTGAATATTTCTTCATTTATTTTAGCCAAAATTAAAACAAAAAAGTATCTGAATTGAAAGAAAACCTCAAAATAAAAAAGTTATCTAAGTTTTCTGCTTCTTCTTCCTTTACTATGTCAAAATATACCATTAAAAAAACGTGTATACTTCTTTTCTTTAAACTTAAATATTCAATTTAATAATTTCGTATTTTTCCTAAAACTTCAAACTAACAACAAATGTACGAACAAACAAATGTATTCCTGCAACCATAGAGGATGCAGACGTCCACAAAGTAGCATGTGCCATATTGCAATAAAATAGCGAAAGGGTTAACAGAATTCTTAAAGACTTTTCTATGACTCTGAACTCACCACACGGTAAAAGATACATTACAAACAAAAAGAAAAAGCCTGAGTAATATTAAAATAAAACTATTTCAAAAATTATAATTTTTAGTCCACTTTTTTCACTTAGATTTAAAAACCTACAAAAACTACACTAACCATGCAACCAGCATCAGCAGAAAAAACAAGTACAAAGCAACAACAATAAGTGTTCTTACCCATACTCACACACACTCTCACATATTCACCACACAGGCACGTCGACAACGGTGGCATGGCACATCCGGTTACCGCTGCCGACTGCCACTTAACATATCCAAACGGAAGCGTTGCAGTGCACACAATGTGCCCAAAAAAAAAAACATTTTACAACAACAACAACAACAGCAAAAAGCAATCATAGAAGCGCACAAACAGTGCAAAATTGCTGTGATTTTCCTCCAGTCCTCCTCACCTCAAACCATGTCTTTGTCGCTTGACGATTTTGTGCCCCCACTTCAGCACTTAAACTTCATGCAACGTGTGGCAAACGGATTTTTTTCGAGTATGCATTTGCGTGTTGTTGTTATTGTTGTTTTTGTTGCTACTTATGAGTAGAACCATAATTGTTACTTCAATTGGTGCGCCAACCACAACTGGCAACTTGACAGCATCACCGGCAACATCGTCGCAGCCGCCAACTGCTGACCACAGCCTTAACCGGTTAGTGTTAACCACTTGTTCGGTGCTGTTAGCTATACACATGTGTTTGTGTTGGTGTGTAGATCACGGTCCTGTTTTTGGGAATTGCAATGGAATTTTTTCTTAGCTCCTTTCTGTTGGTAGTTTCTGTTCTGGTTTTGGCGATTACTTTCGTTGCTCTTTGCACATGTAAAACTACGAACAACAACTACAACAACGTGTTACCAAAGCCTCTCTAGTACAAGCAAGAACAAAAGCAAAGACAACAACAACAACAATGACACACACCTACGGCAGCAATTCCATCACATGGTGCCATAGTAGTTTTCAAGTGTTTTTTATTGCATACCTTTAGGAGCACAAAATAATTAAAAGCTTCAACCATGCAGAAATCTCATAATCACTTGACGGTACTTTTTTCACATTTTATCGTTGTTGTTGTGATGGTTATTTTGCACACCCTTTAATGCAGTCTGTGTTTTACTTCTTACTTTTTTTATGATGGAGAAGTGGCAAAAGCACTCGATTCACTGCCAGCCAACACTCGCTTCCATATGCATTCAATGGCCACGGACTGTGATGGCAATCAACTGGAACAACAATCGAAGCATTGACTAACGTTGATGGCGAAATTATGTTCGCCGAATGCAAGAAAATGAACGTCAACAGAGGTGCCGGCAAAGCAATTAAATCGAACAGATAAAATTGTTGTAAGAGCGAGAGGGGAGAGCGGGGTTGAAAACGGCTCGTTAGTCTTTGCGCCAGCAACCAACAACCGGATCAACCAGTTGCATTATTACGACCGCAGTTGCCACATAAATAAAGCTGCCCACGAAATCGCATTAATATGCACTCGCACTCACACACTCACACACACATATACATATGTATTTGTATGAATGAACGCATTTATTTAAAAGTTAAAATATTTACTGATTAAACGGCCGCCACATACAGTCGTGTCGTGTGTGGGAAACCAATGACCACCAGTTCAATTGCAGATATTGAAATGACATTTTGAAAGCAATGGAAATGGTTAATGGGACATCAGGACAACTGATGCAACAAATTGGTTTATGCTAATGAACATGAAACATTCATATTAAATGTTTCAAATGGTTAAACTTGATGTTAAGTTGTTTATTTGTCAGCTAACAGAGATTGGGAGATAATTTACTCGTTTGACTGTAGCCTTAAAGTATGCTAGACAAATATTATGTTTGCGACAGGGACTTAACGTTAACATTAACCCATTCGCTACGAGTTTTTACTAAGGAAAGTTAAAATGCTGCCAGCTAACAGAGATAGGGAGATATTTACGCTTTAGATGGCAGCCTAAAAGTATGCTAAAAAAAACTTTATGTTTGCGATAGGGTCTTTCAAGTCAACACTAACCTATTCGCTACGAGTTTTTACTGGGGAAAGTTAAAATTGCTGCCAGCTACCAGAGCTTGGAAGATATTTACGCTTGAGATCGCAGCCTAAAAGTATGCTAGACAAACATTATGTTTGAGATAGGGTCTCTAATGTCAATATTTCGCTACGAGTTTTTATTGGAAAAAAATTGCTGCCAGCTACCGGACTTTTTGGTAGCCTAGAAGTATGCTAGGCAAATATAACGTTTGAAATAGGTTCTTTCACGTCAACACTAAGAAAAATTAAAATTTCTGGTAGAACCAGAGTTTGTGAGATATTTACGCTTTATACGGCAGCCTAAAAGTATGCAAGACAAGCATTATGCTTGCAATAGGGACCTTAACGTCAACACTAACCCATTCGCTACGGGTTTCTACTGGCAAAAGTTAAAATTGTTGGCAGCTACCAGATTTTGGGAGATTATTTACACATTTGATCGCAGCATAAAAGTATGCTAGACAAACATTATGTTTACGGCATCGTCTATAACGTCAACATTAACCAATTCGCTACGGGTTTTTAGTGGGAAAAGTTACAATTTTAAATTTATCGATTTAGTCTTCCTTGCGGTTATATCAACAAGGCAAAATTTGTTTAGGTTTTTATTAACGAACCCTGTTTTTTCGAGTTTTTAGAGTTTCATATGAGAACCATATTGTTGTGGCTGTTAAAATTACTTAATCATAAAACTTTAAAGGTTTAACTTGAAATCGAATATTCTTCATCTACTTCAGCTGAAATTGTGTGAGAAATGTATTCAATTTGAATAAAAATAAAAAGAAACTCAAATCAAAAATTTCTTATTTATTTCTTTCTGCTTCTTCTTTCTTACTTTCTACTACGTAAGGATATAATATTTAAAAAACGTGTATACTTCTCTTCTTTAAACTGAAATACTCAGTTTTTAAATTTCGTATTATTCCTAAAACTTCAAACTATTCTGAGAACTAAAAACAACATTTATTCTTTGAACCATAGAGGGTTGAAACGTCTAGAAGTATGTAGCAGGCTATATGTAGCATGTAGTCTGTAGCATATGGAACAAAATAGCAAAAAGTTTAGAAAAGACTTATTCTACCATTGAGTGAGAGTGAGTGAGTGAGATTGAGATCCTTTTATAAAATCCTTTTAAACATTGCTTGAGATTGAAAGCAAATAGCCTCAAGATAATCTAAGATTCCTTAGAATTTTGAAGGAATGGTCTTCTCACTAATCTACTACTACTACCAATTTACTCATCACTAATCTACTTCACTACTATTTTGATTTCCCTAATCCATAAAGCTCAACAACCAGCCGAGACTAGTATTGCAATAAGCAAACTTTAACGTATGATAAGTCTGTATATTAGTGTGTGCATAAATTTTCTACAATAAAGTTCACACTTCCAATATTTCCCAGTAGATGTTATTGTCTAAAACAAAAAACATCAGCTAAAATGCTCTGCTAACATTCTGTAGACTCTTACTACTCTTGAATTTTTGAATAGACATCTCACTCATATGCGACATTGTGCTGTCATTTATTTGAGTGTTATTTTGAAATCATTGGAGATTACCTATGCCATTTTCCTAGCATTGTATGGAAATAGAAATTAGGTAGTCAGCAGCGAGGCACGTTCGAAAAAATATCAATAACAATCAATGATAGACATCGACATAATGTTTTCAGACATGTTTAAACAGTTGCAAGCAATGGTTTTCAGTTGAGAGATTTTAAACAACTTCAACATACAGTCGTGTCTGGGTATAGTGAACCCCCTATATAGTGAACACCTCAAGCAAAAAACACATCAAGCAAAAAACACATCAAGCAAAAAACAGAGTGTTTTTTGAGCAAATAAAACGAGTTTTTGAACAAAAATGTTATTCTTGATATGGTGAACAACCTCAATATTGCGAACAGGCCTTGCAATAATTAGTTCACTATATCCAGACACCACTGTAGTTCAACAGAAAGTAATTTGAAAAACTCCTATTACAAAATCAATGCAAAATGAAGCTAATAAGTTTGGTCAGACAGTATTTGTGCCAATGTGTGTTCCTGACCAGAAAAAAACAAACATTTATGAGCAGCTCAGTCTATACAAAACAGACTGAGCTTCCAATTCTAAACATCAGTGGGTTGTATATTGAAAACCTCATAGTTTTCAGAGCTGGGAAATAGGTTCTCACAACCTTCTCTTCTCTTTGTATTAAAGTGAGCCTTTCCAGAAAACTGCCACTGCCATCTAAATTAACTTAACGTAACCTACTCTTAAATGACAAATTAATTTTCATATTTATTTAAATATTTTTATGTTACAACGTTACTAAAAAGTTTGCTGGCTAACCCATTTTCCTGAATAGATCTTTGTTAGACCTTTAGAAAAATTTATTAAATTATTTGAGCGCTTTTAAGCGTAACAGCAGGTTGCTAGATTAACCGAGGAACAAAAGGACTCAACTAGCTCGGCTCTCTAGATGTTTGATTCTGTATCTTGACATTGATGCTTTTCGTGACATTGATATTTTTCATATATACATACATCCATATAGATCCTTCTACAATCTTTAGTTCTCTTTCTGGGCTCTACAAACTCGAAGTAAAAATCAAATCAAAAAAATCAAGCCTACGTCTTACTCACTTAGGGGCCCCGTTCTAAGTCTCCCAGTTAAATGGATTCCCCAAGCACGAGATAAAGTCTTTGAAAAATGATTTTTACGTTGTTCCACTAAACAGCTCTAACTGGTATCGGAGGTCAAGGGTGTCGATGAAGACAGGATATATGCGTGGCCTACCTAGTCTGCCAGCTTTCCTTACCTTAAATTAAATCTTCATGAAATTTGGTTTTTAATTTTGATTCAAATTTCTTTGTAAACAATTTATTTCAACTACAGTGGTGTCTGGATATAGTGAACTAATTATTGCAAGGCCTGTTCACTGTATTGAGGTTGTTCACTATATTAAGGATAACATTTTTGGTCAAAAACTCGTTTATTTGCTCAAAATACACTTTTTGTTTTTTGCTTCAAACTTTTTTTCTATATTTAGAGGCTCGATGTCAAAATTTGGGTGTTCACTATATCGAGGTGTTCACTATATAGGGGGTTCACTATACCCAGACATGACTGTATTGGTTTTCTGTTTTTCTGGTCTCCAAATATTCAAAGAAAAAGTAGTACCAAATGTTTTCCTAAAGGAAACATTTGTCACTTATTTCATGAACTATAAAAGTTTTCTAAAAATTTCATTATTTATTTTAGAAAAACTTTAAAAAAGGTCTTAAAATCTTGAACTAACAATTTGTTTAAAAATTTTCCAACTACTCCAAAGAATATTTCAACGAAAGCTACAAAGCGGCCACACGCAAAATTTTATATTTTCCATTTTATTTCCCCCGTACTTATGAACTCCCCGCATCAATTACACCTAATTCTGTTTTTACACGGTCTGTTTTTGCACGGTTTTGATTTAACACGGTTTGAAAATAAAAAAATTTTTTATTTTTTTACACGATTTTATTCTATTTAGCACGAAAAATTTACATTTTTTTAATTTTCAAACCGTGTTAAATCAAAACCGTGTAAAAACAGACCGTGTAAAAACAGAATTAGGTGTAGTTAATTAATTTTTTCCATCAACAAAGATTACATATCACAATTTCTCTTTCATCAGTCACACTTCATCTCCTTTCACTGGTAAACAAATTCTTTGCCACTTACCAGCCAAACAATGTAAAGAAGTTGTCCCCCGTGCAAAACCCGCCAAAATCCGAATTCACCACAAAGCAAACGCCGGAAAAAATTGACAAAAATCAAATGTCAAAATGCAAACGTCAAATTGCGTTTCACTTGAGCGTCAACAATTGCTGTTGGCAGCAATGTATTGCACTAAAAAAATAATCGGCAGCAAAAATAAATTTAAATTGCTTCGATGGCGATTGCAACGAAATTCACAAAATTTCTGCTAATTGTGTCGAATTGTGAGAGAAAATAAGCCACAAACAAGTTGCACTGTCAACGCACAAAGCACGAAACGTATTTGCGGCCGCTCAGCGACACGAGACGAGACACGCCACGCCACGACACAAGACAGTTGCTGCCACGACCACGACCACGGCCGGTGTAGGTGTTGCTGTTGCCGTTGCTGCCAAAAACGACTGTTGCCCTGTTGCTGCTGCTGCCACCGCGAGCCAATGTTGCCACAACGAATGCAACTTGCTGCCGCTGCTGCTTCTGTCCCCACACCGAAGCAATTCAGGCGCCAACCGATGCATTCGCACCGAAACGAAATGAAATGAACAGCAATAGAATGCCCCAAATGGCCACGAAACGAAACGAAACGACAACAAAAAGCCGCCTGCAGCAGCGAGTGACGAACAAAATAAACAAACACTGAAAGCGCACAACTCGACAGAATGTGAAACAAACTGAAACGACTGGGAAAAAAAGGCAGCCAAGTGAGCAGCAGCAATGGAATGTTGCCGAAACGGAACGCTGCTCGACGTGACCAGTGTGGCAGCGGAACGATGTCTGCGCTGGGAATAAGGTGGAAGCGTTGGACTATTGGATTCGTGCGTTGGTGTGGTGCGACTGCTGAAGTTCTTAGTGAACGAGGGAACCGCAGAGTGAGCGTGGGTGGCGAACGCCCGCTAATGGCGTCGCGGGTCGGTGGGTGGCAGCGTATTGTCGGTGGGTACTAAATAGCGTACAGGTGTAGGTGTGCAATGTTTGTGTTTGAATATGTGTGTGTGTTTGTGCTTCTATTATTGTTGTAATGGTTGTGCCTTTTTGCAATTGTTGTTGCAGTAGCTATGCTTATTAGTGATGGATATAAGTGATGGGTGTTATCGATACTTTTGAGAGTCGAGTACAAAAGTCTCCATGCTTTTCAATATTGAATTGAAATAAAAAAATTGTAATTAAGAAGCTCTTTTTTGAAATAAAATTTTGTTAACCTGTTAATGTAGAACATTCCCAGGCAATTTCGTACATAATAATGATTCGATAAAAGTACTTTTGGTTACTATTTTAGGTTTATGAGGTTCAATCCTCCGCCCCAACAACTTTTTGTTACAAAAATTGTGGATGGCAAATGATTTTAAACTCAAAACTTGTGTACGGAACCTCTCAAAGTGAACTCTCACTATTGAATACAAAAATTGATTTCATACTGAGTACTTTTCGATATTGAGTACTCTCAGATGCTGAGTACGAGTATCTTTTTGGTACTGAGTAATTTTTTATATATATTTACTTACTTATTGACTGACTGAATACTTTCAACACCGAAGTTTTTTGTGTACTGATTAAACCCTGAATACTTTTCCATACTATGTACGAGTCTCAATTTGAGACTGTACTGAGTAAATTCATCGATGTGATTCTGAGAGTTTTTCTACAATTGAGTACAAGACTCAATTCTTGGTATTAGCTACACCGGGTTCTTTTATGTACTGACCGAAGGTATTAATTACAATCCTATTCAAATCCTAACTATTTTAGACTGAGCTCTTTTTAACACTAAGTACTTTCTTGTACTGAGTAAAATTCCTGTATCTGTTCAACATTGAGTACTTGTCTATGCTGAGTACAAGTTTCAATTTCGGACTGAAAATTTTCCGGCTCTGAGTAATTTTCTATGCCGAGTAAAAGCAACGATTAGATACTAAGTACTTTTCTATACTGGGTACAAGTATCTATTCGATATTAACCCTTTCCGACATGAAAATAAAAGCCCGATGTATGAATTGTATGGGCTGTAGTCCAATATATTGGACATTGTGACTGAAAGGGTTAAGTACTCTCCATACTAAATACTTCTTTCAATCTCAAATCTGGTTCCTTTCGACACCGAGTTTGCTTTATTGAGTAAAATCGTCGATAAGATACTGAGTACTTTTCTGTACTGAGCACATGTTTCAATTCCAGACCGAGTTCTTCTCAACACCGAGTACCTGCTTTATACTGAATACAAGTATCTATTCGATAAGGAAGACGTTACTATAGTGAGTATAGATCTTAATTCCAGCCTTAGTACCTGTCGACTCCGAGTACTTTGCTTTACTGAGTACAACCATCGATAAGATACTCAGTACTTTTATATACTGAATTCGAGTTTCAATATCAGATTGAGTACTTTTCGATACTGAATACTTTCCTCTGCCAAATCTCTATCTCTATCTATCTCTATCTTTTCGATATTAGGTACTGCTATATACTGTGAACATTTTTCGTAATGAGAACAAGTATCTATTCGATAAAAAAAGACGTTACTACAGTCAGTATAGGTTTTAATTCCAGACTCAGTACCTTTCGAAACCGAATACTGAATACTTTTCTATACTGAGTTCAAGTTTCAATATCAGACTGAATACATTTCGATACTGAGTACTTTTTTCTACTAAAACTAGTATCTTTTCGATATTAGGTACTGCTATATACTGAATGCCTTCCTCAATTCCAAATAAATTACTTTCCCACACTGACTACTTTTCTATACTCTATACAAGTATCTATTCAATATTGAGTACTTGCCTATTTTCATTACAAGTAATCTGTGTTGTGAAGTACTCAGTCTGTATTTAAGTATTGAGAACTTGTCGCTTTTTAATACAAGTTTTAAGTTCACACTGAGTACTTCACAACACCAAGTACTTTTTAAGACCGAGTACCTTTCTTTACTGGGCACAAGTATCAATTCAAATCTAAATGCTTTTCCTGACTTAGTGAACTTTCCTTACTGAATACAAATATCAATTCAACACTCAGTCTTTGCGATACTGATTGCAAATACCTATTTATTCCATACTAAGCATTTTCTTTTAGGTACTCGCACTCGATTTTTTTACGCACCCAAGTACCAATTCTTTTTAGAAAACCAATTTATTCCTATTTTATGTACCCATTCCTTCAACACTATCTCTAACTATTCTTGGCGCTGTAATTTTTGCAATTGTTGTGTTTGAAGCCGTCGTTATTCTACATTTACATTTACATTTACAAAAAGTTATCATTACTTTCAAGTACCAAGTACTACCCACGCTTTTGAAACCCGAATACCTATTATACAATTTGAATTATCCATTCCGTTCAACACTATTTTTTACCATTCTTTCACCGCTGTTATTGTTGCAGTTGTTGTTTTCATTACCGTCGCTGTTCTATGCTTTAAAAATTTTGTTTTTTTTTCTTGCCTTCCTTTTGCTGTGACTTTTTACGTTACTTTTGTGTTATTGTTATTTTGGTATTGTTATTGTTGCATTGCGTGTAAATACGCGTATTTCCTTACCTCTACTTCCCGACGGTGAGCACTAACTGCACTTTTATGCTCTTCCTGCTGCTGCCTTCCTTGCTCCTGTCTGATTCGTATCTACGTCACGCTGTTGTTTGTGCTGTTGTTGGTACCTTCATACCATTCCTGCTGTTGTTTTTGTATTACCTATTGTTGCATTTTTTTGTCGAACAATTTTTTTATTATGCTTCTGGCTGTTTGCAATGTTCGTGTTTGCCGCATCCTACACACTTTTAGCATTTATTGCTATGGTTGTTTCTCGACTGTTGTTTCCTTTTCCGTTTTTTTAGTGGTATAGTTGTTGATTTTTTTTCTCACCAGCATTTTTTTGCTGTTGTGTTTTTTTAACTCGGTGAAGTCTCTCTTTTTATTGCATTTGAAATTCATTTATGGAGTCTCACGCCAGCTTTTCAATGGTCACTTCAGTTGGTGTTATGGTCATGAATGTCACTGGTTGCTCTTGGTGGTCTTAACTTAGGTATCACTATTTCTATCTCTTTCTAACTAATTACACGCCTGTCAGTCGTAGAAACTTATGGCAGTGTACAAGTCGCTTTATAGCCGATTGAGTTTGTATACTGATTACATATAAGTGTTAGCCCGATCAAGACCTGAGATTAGCTACTTGCTAGGCTTTGCTTGCCATTTATCTTATCTATGGGGAGAATTTCTCAACTCTATAAATCTCAACGATTAAACTTGACTCGACTTCCTCAACTATTTCTTGGATTTTGTGCCAATTATAGTCGCTTAACAAAGTCCTGAAAACACATCGCTCATTCTCTCAAAGTTTGAAGTGTTGTTAGTTCGTATGTTGCCTTAAACAACAAAAAAAACAATACTAAGACAAAACTTGAAATCCTAATTTCTGAAACCTTCTTGTATTTCTTGTATTGTATTCCTGACGACACTCGCAAACAAAGCTCAAACATCATCAACAAATTTTCAAGCAAAAAAGGCTCACTTCTGTTCAGCTTCAAACCAAATAGTTCATCACATGTTTGTTGCAGTAGTAGTAGTTGTTGTTATTATTGCAGTATGGCAAAAATTAATTGTGTGACTAAATTGCTAGATCAGAAATCACTTTAATCGAATGCAGCTGTCAACGTTTTGACATTTACTCCTGTTGCAAGTGCTTCTTATGCTGGTTATTGTTGTTGTTGCTATTCCTTCTGTAGTTATAATTGTTGTTGTTGATGTTTGCCCACACTGGCTTTAGTATTCAAAATGCAAACGGCATGATTAATCGCCGGCAGACGCACCACACACACACATACACACGCACATCTACACACACAAATGCTTACTCTCACCTCACCGCACACATACACATTTAATCAACGCTGTAAAGTCGGCAATAAAGTGCACATTGACAGCCGACATCGAGCAATAACTCATTTAAATTTTGTGCCCATGTCGAAGCTTCCCAGTTCACCCACATTCGTATCGCCCACATCTGACATTGCACTGCACACTGCACCCACTCGCTTGCGGTGCATTGCTTTCTCGCAGCGTGTTTATGTTCGGGCTTTGGTCTTACTTAACTATACCGTTATATGTGCCTTTGAGGCTTACCGGATGGCAACGCTGCACAACGTTGCCACTGATGTCGATGATGTTGCAGTCGTTGCCGCTACTGTTGCATGCTGATGTTGCAACAGCAATGGCAACAACAACAACAAGAACAATAGGCTGTTATATTCATTCATGCGATGCAGCAACAAAATGCAATTATCGCAAATGCCGCTACTGCAATTGCTGGCCAAGCTGCTGGTGCTGCTCTGTTCTTGCCATCGTTGCTGCACTTTTTTGCGCCTGAAACGATGGTGTACAACAATAATAACAACAACAACAACGTCAGTAGTTGTAGTTGTGCAGTAGCAACAATGGCAACAAGCGTTCAATAACGACCAGTGGTTTGCATTTAAATGCACTGCCACCTGGACCGGTAACCCAGTCAACCAAAGTGTGAGTGGAAATTTTTGCAGAAAAAAGTTAATTTTTATTAGAAAATTATCACTGCAATTTTGAAAGTTTGATGAGCAGTTAATGAAGAATTTGAAGATGATTTATGATTTATGATATTACTTTCAATTATAACCTTTTTCTAAGTATGGCTTTAGGACTTAAATGGGCATTTCATTTCAGTTTTGTATGCAGTTTTAGGAAAAAAAGTTTAAGAACGTTTATGCATCTTTTAAGCTGTCAAACATCAATGGACTATTCACCCAACCTGACAAGTTTTCCATTGGTTAACGTAAGCCACACAAATCATTGGCCTTGTAGAGACCCCATGAGCCCAAAGAGAGTAAATAAGAAGAAAACCCCCAATTTAAAATGTTGTTCATAACTTTCCTACTTGCCACACATTTCCATACCAAATCAGATTCCAAACCAAATTCGTTTCAAATTAACTTCCAAAAAGTAGAAGAAACAAAGCTAAACATAAATTGGTGACTTAACACACATTTCCTACACACATTGCAGCCAACGATAAACATGTCACATAGCACCTAACAACGTTGACCAGACATGTGGCAACTTGGCTCAATGCAATGCGTTCGTATGACCTTTTTCACATGCAATTCAGCTGCATTAATTTGGACACTTTCGTCGAAATGCCACCAACAACGACAACAGCAACAACAACAACAACAGAGAGAGAAAGCTACAGCTGGCAATGGCATAAAGCGCATTAAGGTTTGGTCATAAACGCCTCCAGGTGCTGCAGATCACAGGTTCTCAATGCGCAGCAACTACTGCAAACTTTTTGAAAGAAGGCAAAGTGGATATTTTTGAAATGACAATTAAAGCCAAAGCAAAGCTTTATACATTGGGTTATGCTATATGGTATTCTAAAGAGTTTTTGATAGTAATACAAATCATATGAATGGTTATGATAACTCAGTATTTTGATTAATAACACCGTGCGACAGCATCACGTGAAATTTTGACACGTGATCAAGGAGATTTTGGGTTTTGACATCTTACTTTTCAAGAAAATTCTATATGAATTTTCAAAGATATAAAGGATTAAAATTTTCAAAGAATCTTGTTCATATCCTTTTTTACAAATAGATAAAAAATCAATTTTATTGAAATTTTTGAGCCTTTCCTCTTTCATTTGATATACATATCGCTATACTGTAACGAGGTTAAGTATTTTTTTATATTTTATGTTTTTAATCCTATTCAAAAAGTTCTTTTAAAAGGACAAAGGATGTAGAAATTAAAAACTGAGTATGCAGTATTTCTATGTTTGGTCTCTAGTTTCACACCAATATGGATTTTTTTCAGTGTGAACATTTTTTTACTTTTTGTCGCACGGTGTAGCTAGGTAACTAAGTCCAGAAGCTTCTTGGTTTCTTTATGGTTTAATGCTAAGCAAAAAATCCCTAGAAATTCTGTATGAACGTTCCAACTCCTACTTGCTGTTCCCCCAATTCACCAAGAAATTGAGTATAGTATGGAGGAGATAAAATATCTGAAACAGAGTTCCTTATGAGAAATATTTCCTAAAATAATTTCTCTTCAAACCAATTTAAAATAAATTGTATCATTCATTCCACACAATTAGCCTGAAAGTATGCTATTTTATCATTCATTCCACACAATTAGCCTAAAAGTATGCTCTATAAAACTCTTTTTAGAAGCGGCTGCCTAACTACAATTGAAAGAGAGCCTAACATTCGTTTCCATGACATATCCTTAAAGCAAGTTAACATCATTAAAGGTCTTAAGTCCTTCACTTTATCCATATTCTTCCTTCAATTCACATTCAAAGCTGCTAATAACAAACACTGACAAAAGTGTGTTAAAGCAGCAACACTATTTATTGTGCAGGCAAACAATGCAACATCATTTCCACACGCTCGGCCACTAACTGCCCCAGCTATCACTATCGGCTGGCAGTGATTTAGCAACAGCACGCATGTCATGTGCTATGTGCCGCTTCATTTTGCGCTGTTCTGGCACAATTTTCCAACTCGCCATTGCTGCCACCGTCACCTCTCGGCGGCATTGTAAACGCACACAAAGCCGCTCGGCATGACTGAAGTTGTCTGTGCCACAAATGGCGTTTAAAAGTCTACAAACAGCAGCCGTCATGCAACAAAAGCAAGACATTTTAACCAGCGCCAACAATCAACACACACACACACACACACACGCACACACGTGTGAAGACATGAACACACACCACCACACTTGAGTGCCATTTCAAGCGAGCGCCCACTTTCATACAGCATTGCGCTCACCGGATGCCAACGCTACCTTTGCACCATCTTTCCTCACACATACACACTTAGACTTTCGTTGTATTTTGCAAAATTCCCAGATATTGTTTTTGGCTTGGCCTACTGCGGCAGCGATTTATGGTTGGGACGCGCTTCACCTTGCCTGGGCCAAGACCAATCTTTTTAGTGCACTACACCCCGCTGCCACTGGCCTCATGTGCGTGTATGTGTGTGTGTGTGTGTGTGTGTGATAAACACATATTCACTTAGTTGTTCCCTGACGTCTTGTCGCCGTTCGGTGCATCGTTTGTCCCTCTCGAGTCGCCTCTGAAAGCGCTCGCTTTGTGCCTTTGCTCACCGCACACGACTACTGCGTGCAACGTAAGATTCTTGAAATGCTTAAAATGGCGGCTGGCACGCAATTTATTTGTCTGTCTAGCATTGCATCTGCACGCCTGTCTTCGCTATCTGTTTGTTGGCGCTTCTGTGGCAGCACTCAGCCATGCAGTCAGCCTAAACGCCCACGAACCTACAGTCATCCTATAAGAGATGCGGGTTTTAGTCTTTAATACGAATGTGGGTGTCTTCGATAATGTTAGACAGTCATTAGGCCTGTTAGCATTGAGAAACTAGATAGGTAGATGGTGGTTGCAGCTCTCATATGAGAGCTCACTTAGGCCAAACTAGGCCCATTGTATTACCACAGGATCTCTAACCCCTTTTTGTTAGGATGTCTCGAACCAGCCCGAACAGGTGATGAAGCGTATTAGGCCCTTGGTGTCCACCTCCGATAAGTCCGTGTGATAAGTGTTTTTTCCGTTTCCTTTATCGACTTAGCGGCTTCAGTAGCCAGATTCCTGACTGGATCCGGTGGTGGAGGCGCTGGGTGGTCATGAACCATGTAGCTTGACGCGATCCAGTGGCATCTCCCCTTAAGCGTCATGGAGATGGAGACCAAATCGTCGTTGCTGAAATTAGGGAGAAAATACGCATTTAGTGATTTCTTCACAAGGATACAGGATCTGGGTGTACTTGTGGTATTAGCATGGACCAGCCTGTAGTTGGTCTTTCCCAATCCACAAACCTTGTTGGCTACGAGCCACGGTTCTTGGATGAGTAGTGCATCCAAAGCTGCTTTAGAGTGGTGAAGGTTTATCTGAACTACTCGGACAATTGTCTATTTCGCTCATATCCACGTCCATCACAGTAGCGTCGAGGACGTCGTCAGTTTCGGCGAGAAGCTCGGACTCCCTCCAGAAATTCCCAAAAGCCGTGGTCATCTCCGATCCCGGGGAGATTGATTCTGCCCGGGATAGGCGACGTAACAGCTTCGAGGAAAACAGCTGGTCATCTTTCGCTTCGTTTGCCAGGGTAGTCGTCTCGACTGGCAATCCCTGCAGGCCACCTTCGCCGGAGTCCGTCGTGGTTGGCAGCCTTTGTGGGCCGCCTTCGCCAGAGTCCGTCGAGGCTAGCAGCCCCATTGACAAGCTAAGTAAAGGACTTTAATCACTCCTTGCAGTGACACTCAAATGGTATCAGAAAGCAATTGAACTCTGCTTAGTTCCTTTTGCCCACCAAAAGTCAGCAATTTGAATGATAAAACAGCTTCATGCACCTCCACCATCGAAGTGGGAGCACTGGAAATATGCACTAAAGATATATAACAAATTTCAAGTCAATTAATTAAGTAGCTTCCGAAATATGGAAATTAAAAACTTTTCCCTTGCTGAAATGGAAATTTGTACAATAATATTAAAAAATTTAAAAATATTTAAGATGATCTGAAATTTATTTTACGCTTCAGCGTTTACCAAACAAAACTCAAATTACTTTCAGGCCAACCTAATCCAAAGTCTTACACAGCATTCTTACATGCTGTGACACAAAAATCTGCAAGAGAAGGAAAAGTGCAAAGGAACAATAAGTTAAAAGCAAAGCATGCTTTTTGGCGTACGGGCAGCAACTGAGAAGCAGGAAGATGTAATGAAAAGCTAAAAGAAGTTGTATGTAGAAAATGTAGTCGTAGTTAAAGTTTTTAAAGGATTTAAGGAAAATTAAATGCTAAAATTAAATGGTAAAATTTAATGCTGAAACCATCTTCCTGTAGATTAGCTGCACTTATTGAGTGTTTCAACAAAATCAGAATCCATTTGCTATCTTAAAATTACTTAAGCTGAACCCAAACAATAAAGAAAAGTACAAAACTTTCCATCTCACTTAAAATTTTCACATCAAATTTGATTAAAAACCCCCCAGCAACAACAACTCTATAACTGTCCAAAATCGCATATAACAAAATGCATTTCCTAAAACATTTAGCAGCTGAAACTTTGCTCCCTAATGTATTGGCCCTAAAGTTGGCTGCAGGCTACGCTCGAAAAAACCTGTTAAGTCATAATATTAGTGCAGTGCAAATAGCTTCCGGCTGTGTAGCCATTAACACCACACTAGCAATAACCAACAAAAATAGCAACAAAAAACAACACTAACAGCAAACACACACAACAACTTAACAGCAAAAAAGTTATGATGCCAACACCCAAAACACACTCACTGATAGCGCTAAATGTGGTTGAGAATAGTTGAGAGCGACACAAATACAAACACACAAGGGTTGCAGCAATTTTGTTTACTAACAAACACTCACACACACTCACACACATACAATGTTTGTCATATACACTTGCAGCAGTTTGCTTTGCATATCCGCTGGGCAAGTCTCGGCTTCCTGTCACTCGCTTCGCTGCAACTAAATGCAGCCAATGTCTAATGTTGTTGTAATTGTTGTTATTGCTAATGCTGTTGTTACTACACAGGCAGACGTTGTTATTACTATTGTTGTTATGTTGTGAGTTGATTGTTTTTGTTGTTGTTGTTAGTGCTGTTGCTTTACAATTGGCCGGCAGATAAGCAAGTCAGGCTGTGCCTGTGCGCCAAGGACACGTTGGCCTCGATGTCTTTCGAGCACATTGGAGATGTTTAAGATGAAGTAGACAGCAACGACAACAGTTGGAGTCGATTGTAAGTTTATATGCATAGTTACATATATCTATAGAAATGCACGATTTCATGAACGATTAATTATGGATGCAAGCGGTCGTGTAAAATTTATTTTGTGTCCTTTTGATAGCAATGCTCTACTGAAGCCTAGAACTGGTAAACGACTGGTGTCCAGTAGTTTAGAACTTGAAAAATTTCTCAGTTGGTATTAGAACAATTCAAATATCTACAAATTGGCTCAAAGTCAGCAATATTTCAGAGGAAACACCATGAAATCAAAGTGGAAAGTTTGGGTTTTTAAAAAGTAGTAATCAATCAAATCGTTTTTTACTCCCAAAAGAAAGTCTGTCGACCTGAAATAAGGCTATTTTTATATTAGAACTCTACAGATATTCAAAAATGGGCTCTAAATAACCGATATTTCTTAAAGAAAGCTCATAAAACTAAAGTTGAAAGTTGCTTTTTAAAAAAGTAGGCTCCTTAAAAATCGTTCGACTGCCTCTAGCTGCCAAACGAAAGAAACTTTTGACCTGAAGAAGAAGAACTCTCCAGCTAGTCAAAAATTGGTTAAAAGTCACCAACATTCCATGAGAAACCCAATGAAATCGAAGTTGAAAGTTAACTTTGAGTAAAGTATAATCTTTAAAAATCATTAACTGCCTGTAGCTGCCAAACCAAACGATTCTATCGTTCAACAATGAGGCTAGTTTTGTAATTAAACTCTCCAGCTCATCAAAAATGATCTCAAAGTTGCCAACATTCCAAGGAAAACCCCATGAAATCGAAGTTGAAAGTTGACTTTGAAAAAAGTAGACCCTTTAAAAATCATTAAAGTGCCTGTGGCTGCCAAACTAAAAAATCTACTGACCTGAAATGAGGCTAGTTTTGTAGTTGAAGTCTCCAGCTATTAAAAAATTAAGTTGAAAGTTGTCCATTAAAGTCCATTAAACTAAAGTTGAAAGTTTACTTTGAATAAAGTACAATCTTTAAAAATCATTGACTGCCTGTAGCTGCCAAATTAAACGAGTCTATCGCTCAACAATGAGGCTAGTCTTGTAGTTGAACTATCCGAATGTTCAAAAGTGATCTCAAAGTTGCCGACATTCTGAGGAAAACCCCATGAAATTAAAGTTGAAAGTTGGCTTTGAAAAATACTCCTAGACTCATTGAAAATCGTTCGACTGCCTGTAGCTGCCAAACCAAGGAAACTGTCGACCTGAAATGTGTCTAATTTGGTAGTAAAACTCTCCAGCTAGTCAAAAGTTGGTCACCAAAGTCACCGATATTCCATGAGAAACCCAATGAAATCAAAGTTAAAACTTAACTTTGAAAAAAAGTAGACTTCAGAAATCATTCAACTGCCTCTAGATGCCTGAAATTGAGCTTATTTTGTAGTATAACTCTTCAGCTATTGAAATTCGCCAATATTTCATGAGAAACCCAATTAAACTAAAGATAAAAGCTAACTTTGAAAAATTAGATTCTTAAACATTCATTCAACTTTAGCTGTCGACCCAAGGGGCTGACTTGAAATAAGGCATTAATATTATTACTTTAGAAAATTACTTTCTAAGTTCGTTTATGGATTGTGCTTGAAAAATAAAACCACTTAAATTATTCAGCGCAAACGCAGTCAAAAACCAACCATCACTTTATTTACAGATTTACACTTTGCTTGTATCTACACTTGTTACTACTTTGCTTATTCAACTAAGACTCGACCCTCTGCGCTGCCTCATCGTTACAATATGATTGCTTCATTATCGATTGACATTTTAATACATTTGCATGCTAGGGTTAATCAATTGTTCGAAATGAATTTGAAATTCCGCGATTTTGCGATTTTATTGAGCATGAAATTCCATACAAAAATGTAAATTTCATAATATTTATGGCAAAATATCTCGACGCCTATTTAAACTTTCAAATAACAGTACAGTTCTTCTTCTTCTTCAATTCTATGTAGTTCATTCATATGCTAATTCGCTGGTATACGAATATAACTTGACATGTGTGGGACTGTAGAAAATGTTCATTTTTAATGCCAATTGTGTGTCACTTCGTTTAAGTGGCATTTACTTCAGCCCACAAATTGGTTATAAGCATTTATCTCAGTGTGCGATTTTTTTCGATTACACTTTCAAGTCAACAAATGCAATTTAACCCTTCGATGGGCAGTAACAAGTTACTACACATTTGCACTTTGTCGTCTGGCCAGACGAAATCTGTGTGAGGCTCTTGACAAAGGCAAAGCGCAATGACAGATGAACTTTATTATGTTTATTTGGTAGGCTACATATGTAAGTATATATATATAATATTTATGTTTATATATACTTACTTAGTTACCCACAAATACACTGTAAAAAAGGAGATGAATCTGGGTTTTTTTTTATTTTTTTTAAATTATATAATTTTTAGGCGTGTTTTATTTTTGTATGCGCCTATACATATATATAATATAAAAAATTCATATTTTGCTTATTTTTGTATTTATTCAATGCATTTATGACATTTGCGATACACATGTGCGTGCGACAGAGCAACGTGGGCGCCACATTGCTGACACTGAATTCGTGTTTTGCAATGCTTGTGTGTATTGTTTAGGCATAGACGCGTGAACCAGACCTAAATTTCTGTGGAACTATAGCAACAGAAGCCCTTGGCTACAGAATGATATAAATGAATGATAAGTTAATATATTTATTATACGAATGTTATTATAAACTCACCACGCCATAAATTTTTAGCGCTTGCGGAATGCTAGAGAAGCGAACCGTATTCGGATTTTTTTTACCAATTGGGTACATAAGTCATTAGTTGTATCATGAGTTCTGACGGATTGTCATGTCAACAACATCATCGTCGCTAAAAAAAATCAGCCATTCTCAAATAACACTAAACACACGATTTTGTGATTTAAAGTTTACTCCTCGACTTTCAAAAACGAACTGACAAACCACCAATGTTAAAAAATGCAGTCAAATTCGAATAGCAACAAATTTAATATGCATTTATATATCAAACCTTTGTAAAAATCAAATGACTTTCACATACAAGCTGACCAAAATGCAAAAAAAAACTTCTTTTGGGTTACTTATTTTTTCGAATTTTTTAATATTTTTACATTTTCAACAAGCTCTCAGCATGATGTGATGATTTAGCCATCATTTTTAGAATTCAAATAAAGTTAAAATAATAATACAAACTAATAATACACTCGATTCTCGCAAAAAATATTTTTCGTCTGGCCAGACGACAAAGTGCAAATGTGTAGAAACTAACTTTGTGACAAAAAAACTCCATAAAACCGCGTGCATATTCTTTTTATTTATTACGTTTTATATAGAGGATAACGAAACTTGAAAAGTCACGAAAGCACAGCACGATGGAGCGCAGAGAAAAAAAGTTTTGAATAAAAATAGAACCATTTCGTCTGGCCAGACGACAAAGTCCATCCGAGGGTTAAGTGTATTGGGATTATGAAAGCAGACTTGCTGTTTGATATATATTTGCTGATTTGACATATAACCAATAATAAGCAACTTTCTAGTATTCTTTTGTTGATTCAAAAATCCATGCTACATGGCAGCAACATGTTGACATGCCTCAGCAACATAATGGCGCAACATTTCAATTTGGCTGCTTGTTGTAAGACATTCATAACCACACTTTTTGCAACATGTATTTAGTAACTTTTTGCATCAACAAGTTTCTACTATTAATTGAAAGAATTGTTCAGACAATTGTCTGACCATTGTTGACCACATTTTGCTATGTTTTTGTATAACGAAAATATTCATATTGCAACATTTGCTGCTTTGCATTTTTTGATATCGATTTCCATATCGCAACTTAAAATATCAAATATGCACTAAACTTAATGAAGCAAACAAACCGCATAAATTCCACACAAGTCTCTCCACCAAAGCTACAACTGGTTATTCCAAAATTATTTATTGCAATCCAAATTTAGTATCAACTAATGTCATGGATACAAAATATCTTTTCATACGAATTGATAATGCAACAGTTGTGCAGTCCAAATGTGGTTAACCGCCAACAGTGATACTTGCAACACACACTCACAAAGAGCAGAAAGCCGCAAATGCACAAACACCGAATTGATAACGAGAGACATTTTAGTGTGCGAGGCATTCAAGGAATTTGCAACAATTTGTGGTTTTGTTAAACGTTGAATTTGTCGTAGTATTTTATAAACAAACACACACACTCTGCAAAAGATTGCTATGAACTTTTATGTTGTGAATATTTAATAAAAAATATAATAAAGTGTATAAAAGTGTTGAAAGAGCTGTCATTGAGGGCTGAATGCGGCTGAAGAGTTTGACAAACGCTGACTGTAAAAAAACAGTGTTGTCCAAGGTGGCACACACATACACATGCACACACAAGAAATGCATTCTACAAGTGCACAACACAAAGCGCCCACAAACGGAGCACACTCCAGGCGAACGGTTGGTCAAAGAGTGTTGAGATGAGCACTGAGAATGTTACTGAACAACACAACTTGGAAAATTATAAGAAAAAATTTAAAAAAAGATTAATAGATTTTCTAAATTAATGAAAGAAATTTTTGGGTAATTAAGTATTTAAAGAAAAAAATAAAAAATATTAAAATAAAATAAATATTAGAGCTTCAGCCCCTCCACTCGGTAATTGAAACAGACTCGATGCAGTGATTGGACATAGACGAATCTTGGATCAAAACCATGAGTGCATCAGATGGATGGTCACAAGGCATGAGTGGATCTACGAAAAAAGTGGATCTGGAAAAGTCCTACGAAACACTCATTTCATGACCTCAGTATTTTTGCAAACGGATCTCTGATGCATGTTAGAGCTGAACTCAAAACCTTTTCGTAAGAACTAACCCTGACTTGCACTGTATATCTCGAAGGATACTGATTGGATTGGGCTAATTCTTACACCAGATCGCCTTATTGACTGTCAGGTGTCTAATACATTGTACCCTATAGCCCTGAACAACCAGGTTTACTTAGTTGCATGTAGCAAACAACACTGACTTTTAAACCGGGTCTGGAAAGTTTCTATAAACTTAAGAGGAATGTCTTTTAAAATAGTTTGACTCTGATGTGAGTCATATGGCGTTCGAACTGACAACTTAAACGTGTTTAATGTGCTTAAACAAGTTAAATGAACAAAACCAGTTCGAAAACCTGGGGTGGCTTTCCGTAATTCGATACTCGATCATCGTTGGCTCGACACATCGATTCTATATCGAACGCTCAACGAGACAGTTTCGGTTTCCGTAACTCGATATGAGAGCTCTCGTTTTCATTTTTTGGGAAGTGTGTGGAAAATACTTTGGAGCTGTCAGAAGAAGCGGGAAGTAAACAAAACGAAGAAAATTTGAGACGTAAAACTAAACACATTTAAAAATTGTCGGGAATACAAATTTAGAATTGGCGGTATTTATTGTTTTTGGAGGAGTTTCGACGTGAAACTCCAATCAATAGACGCAGATTAAGAGATCCAGCTGATCCCATGGAATTGCACGGCGTCATATGATCCACCACCCGTTTTCGTCAGGCTCTTCATTCGATTGGTCAATTTTCGATTGGCGTTATATTTGTAGTCTGCCCATACCTAAAAATATTACAAGTTACAGGAAAAGTTTTGTACATTTCAAAGGAAGTGTTTTTACTTACTTTCTGCCATTCCTTCGTTGTCTTCATTGGAGGCCCATTGCTGTTCAACAACTCTGTCAATCTCAACCATAACTTTTTTTTTTTGTCGCGGCAGTTGTTGCAATTCTGCAAACTATTTTTTGCGAGCTCGGCATGTTGCTCCATGAATTCAATTAACATCTTTATTCGGCCAGGTGATTTTAGTCGATAAGAATCCGGCAAACCGCTGATATGTATGAAGTTATGCACTGCCAGGGAAAAAAATAAAAAACAAAAGCAGCGCACAGTGTTGCGAGTTCATATAGCGGAGTGACAAAAATAGAAGGAGTGGTCGTATATAAATGAAATTTTGTATACAGTTATTGTATGAGTAAAGAACTTACTGTGTAAAATTTCAATGAAATCGGACCGAAACTTCGACTACCTCCCATACAAACGGATTTGAAAAAACTTTATATTAACAATGAAAATTAAGATACATTCAAAATATTTGTATTTTAATATAAATTTATTTATAAATGTGTATATAGATAAAATGCGCTTTTTTCAAAAGTGATTGAAAATAAAATCGCGATAAAGTGCTCCACGGCTGCTCAGAAATTGCTCTTAGAGGGTTAAAATCTTAGACTAACCCCACTAATTTTTCCTCCTGAATCTTTTTTTCGAACATTCCTACCACCTATCTCCAACGCTTAATGAGGCTCCCATACAAAACCATCGTTTTTATAAAGTGGGTTCCCGCTGCTCTCAGGTTGGTCCCAGACGTAACATATGTAAGACTGACCCCAATTTATTTTCACTTTCGAATATTTTTTCTATACACACCTAACCGCTACATCCAACTCTTAAGGTGGCTGCCATACAAAACTAGTAATTTTCAATGGAACTGGCTCCACACTTGTAAATGTAGTCAATTAAGCGAAGAAACATCGTATCTGGCAAAGTACTTAACCGATTTGAATCATTTATTAAAAATCGTCAACATTCCTGAAAGCCAAAAATACAAAATTAATAAAAGTTCAAAAATTCACCCCCAGAGGGCGCCTCCCATACAATTGAAGTAGTAAGGTTGTCAACTTTTGGTTCTGTACGAAAAAAAATCAAAGTACACTGTCGAAACTCTATTAACCCCTCTATTTCGAATATAATGGTAATCGTAATTGATTTTCCGAAGCTATCTTCAATAAATTTTTCCATCACCAGCAGAGTATTATTTGACCGATTGCTATTGGCTTTCAACCAAACTGTGAAAATATTGCGAATTTGCACTCAAGTCTTCACCGAAAAATGCCAATAACTTCCATTCGCGCAAATATGCGCAGCTAAAAATTGTACAGCATAATCTACATACTTGCCAAAACAAAATATCAAAATATTTCAAAAGTGATATTATTTGACGTTTTTTTTTAAATCACTTTTAAAATTTGAACTCACTTTTTATTCCCTCGCTTTCTTTACTTAATTTTCATCATAACGGTACTGCTCATAGGTGAGAGTAATCAGCAAAATGTTGATCTTGTCAGACGTAGATTATATAAAACTTACGACAATAGTAACTTTAAGAGACCTGCTCATAATTTATTTTAAAATATTCAACCTCAAAGTCAAAGCAAAAATTTGCTGTTTGTACACAATTTTTTTTTCAACGCTGGAAGAGCGTACTTTAAGAGCTCATAACTTCTATGTTATCCAATATTTTTTCATAAAAATTCGGATTTCTCTTAACTGAAGTATTTCCAACAAAACCTCGTATTCAGATTTTTGCGCTTATAGAGTTGCATTTTGGCATTTTTGTCACTACTCGCAACACTGTGCAGCGCAGCCTAAGAATATGATTTTAAAATGAGGTCTTAAGACTCATTTGAGTTTATTAGAAACATTTATTTAATGCTTGTAAACTTACTAATCCTTTGGAATGACCAGGCGGAAGCTACGTGAATGCACTCGCTGCTTTCGGCCAAATTTTAGATTTGACTTTCTAGCAAAAGATTTCTATGAATTGGACTGATCTTCAAGTCTATCTTCGGGCCTAGCTAAGACATTTGAATTCCACTTTTCTGCTCTGAGTCCATGAATGCCTCCACATCTAATAAAATGAAACCACATGTCGTTTCTATCTTTTTCCACTAACATTTTCTGTTGTGTGCATAAGTTTTCACACAAAAATATGCAAATTCTTTTATATGTGTTATTTTTTTTGTTGAGTCTTTAGCATTCAAAGGACCTCTGAATATTTTAAAATAAAAAAATTTCAAAAAAAAAAGAATTAAAGACATGAAAATTTTTGCTGGTTGGTTAGAATGCAAAAAAGTTGTCTACACGTTTGTTACACTCAAAGTAAATTGTTGATTGAATTAGTAAGGAAAATGTATTGTATTTTTTTTTAAGTTTATTATTTATTTATTAAAATTTACTTTACCAACCTTAACATATATAAATAAGTATATAAAAAAAATTGTATTGAATTTGTTATTCACTTAATGTCATAAAATTCGTAAGTAAGATAATTTTATAAAATAATTTTTTTTTTATTATTTCATTATTTATTTTTACATTCACATTATTAGCCCTAACAAGTATAAATAAATATTGAAAACAATTATTAAACAAGCAAAAATTTATTGAAATTGTTATTGATTTAATGTCATAGAATTCACAAATAAAAATAATAATTGTTTTGATTGTAAGCTTTAAACGTTTTCAACTCATTTAAAAAAGTTCTAAGCTGCATATTTTACTGCTGTACGTATGTATTTAGTAAATATTTGCATACATATATAAATATGAATGCATATATGTTTCCCTATAACACTGTATGTCATACATTGCCTCCATCACCCGCACCCACAAAACCCACTTTGACTTCCGCTGCTAGAAGCGCAAACCATGTTCGCTGCCTATGTTTGTGTAACTGGACGTGTGTATGTCAATATGTGCCGCAGTTATGTAGGCGGCTGTGTCCGTATATACAGCTGCCTGTCTACGCTTTGTTGCAACAATGTCTGACATTTCCGACTGCAACACAACACTTACGTATGTTTTGTTATGCTACGCGTTGGCATTTTGTTGCTGCTGGGTGCATTTTGTTTCAGTTGTTGTTTCAACAATCGTTTGCAATGTTTAAACATTTTTTTAACTGCTTGCGTTTCGGTTGATTTTCACAGCAGACTGTTTATCTTTGCTTTGCGCTGTTCTGCGCACAAGCAAAACGTGAGTGAAGCAAATGTTTTAAAGTATCTTTAGGTGTGTGATGGCACAGCTGCAAATGGACATACATATGGACACACGTCACACGTACAATGACGCAGTAATGTTGAGAAGCCAGCAGCCACAATGCGTTGGCGTTGACGTTGGCGTTCGGCTGCTTTATGACCGGTCACTCGCATATTCAGCATTTATTACAAACATTTTTTTATGGGTGTCCATTTTTTTGTGTTGACTTTTATTGCTATTACATATTCATGTGCATGGCTATGTGCAGATTTGTATGCATGAATTTCATGAATTATGGAATTTTTCAAATGACATGTTACTCTTACGCCCAGTGAAACGGCTTAAGCCATCACCTCAATTTGATTGGTTTTTTGAATTATTTCAGTTCAACATGGTTTGCAGCACAGCAAATACACGATATGTCATGCCCATTACCTATATGCGGGAAAACAACAACAAATATTTAAAAATATATTTAAAAATATCTCTTCATTTTGTACAACAAACTCACAGTTTTGAAAGTATTCAACGAAATGGGCTGAAATCCTTTGGCTGTCAGCTCGGCACGTTTTTGCGCTCGCATTATAATAACTAGCAGTAATTTTTTATAAGCAGTCGATGCATTATACCAGCGATTATTGTAAGCAGATACTGCAATATTTTGGCTCTAAGCAAAAATCAAAGTGAAATGAATTTTCAGTGCAACTTTATTGCCAACAAATTCTTCTCTGTTGACTTACCACAGTAATCAGTGCCTGTCCACGATGACAAACCATATAGAATTGCGCTATTGTTAGCAAGAAAAAGAATAGAAACTTAAGAAATTCATAGCCCAAATCCTCAATGCTCAGTTGTACGGCAGTCACGCAGAGCAACGCTGTGGTGGTCATTAAATTGAAGACCAACGAGATGCCAAAGATGCCATTCAGCTCTTCCTTTAGGCTGCATGTAGAGTAAATATGAATTATGTAGCATAGTTTTAGGATGAACATTTTTCTTTTAACTCCATCTGTGTCAATTTTCTATTGGAGTGAAACCGATATGTATTGTGGGGGCAAATGATTTATGTTAAACTTAGAAAAGGATACACAATGTCACTGAAAGAACCTAATGCGATTTAGTCAAACAATGTCTTCAACAGAATATAACAAAGTTTGTTTGAAAAGGGCTCAAAGCGAACCTAACGTGGTCTAATATAACAACTATCAAAATAACAATTATCATTCTCAACCTCACCCAACCTTACCTCCTGCATCTCTTCAACTAATCTCTCACCTCAGCATCAGCTGGTGCTTCCTTATGAGTTGCGTCAGAAATTCGCAATCCTCACGCGTTCTCTCCACACTTGGCTCATAGCATTCCAATGCCCGACCCACGTATTCCAAATGCATGCAAATTTGCGCCGTCAGGCAGCTCAGCCACAGATCGGTGCCCATGTTGGCCGTTACACCGAAATAGCCATTCATCAGCTCCGAGGTGTACACAGCCAGATAGCGCAACGGTGTGCGATACTCAAAGTCGTATGGCATTGGCACCGGCTTCAAATAAGCAAATCGCGCCTGCTCATAGCCCAACAACACCAACTCGTACACATACATACACAGCGTCTGCACCAATCCACCCACGAGAATGATGCCGCACAGCACATAGTAGGCGCCGATCAAGACGCGCACACGCCGCGACAAATAGTGCCGCTCGATGCCATACAGCGGACGTTCCGCGGGCGTTTTTGGATACTCCGCTGCCAGCGAAGAGTAAATTTTGCGCACACGCTGCACATTCCACTGGAAAGCGAAAAACTTAATGGCCGAATCGATGGCAAAGGCGACATAGGTGGCAACGCGTATACTATTGAAGACATCGCCCATCAGCAGCAGCTGTCGCAGCTGCTTCACCAGATAGAATTTGCAGAACAAACCGCTGCCAATGATGAAAACCATAAATGCTTTCAGCAAATACTGCAACCAGCGTGGGCGTGGCTTGCACTGAAAATCGTAGCCAAGCGCTTTGTAAATGGTATTCGGTATCCAGAAGAAAGTCTCGAAACCAATGTTGGCCATGGCGAAGCTGATAAGGCGACTGATTTGTGAAGTGTGTTGCTGTTCGTAGAACTGGGCGACTGATTTCTAGCATATTTTGAGGCGTCTGAGCGGGTTTTATATGTGTTCTCAGTTGTGGAGTGTAATGTAATTTGTGGTTTTATTGATGTTGCGGTTTTGTTGGGCACATTCGAAGGCGGTGCCACTAATATTTTAATTAGAAGACTCGAGTGCAATCAAAGCTATGATTAGCTTTAATAATGCAGTCAAGTTTACTGGTGTGCAATCGATGTATTAAATCGATGATGCAAAACATCAAAAGCGCTTCAAGGTTATGTTAAGTTAGATTAGTTTATGAAGGATGTGTAAAGTACAAGTTTGACAGGCACTCATGACCCAAAAGAAAAATCTATCAAAACTACGAAAAATCGCCTAAACTCTTTGTCTAAGGCTTCACAAACTTGTATCGATGCCCATTTCAGCGCTGACTCAGCATTCGCGAGCAATTTTCTTTCTACTAATGTTGTTCTTCCGTTCCCATCTCTGCGAAAAATGCTATTGGCACTTTAAATTCTCAAAGTCTATGCGTAAGGCTTCATAAACTTGTATCCATGTCCATGTTAGCGCTGAGTCAGCACTTAACGAGAAGGGCACAAATCAAGTCGCAAGTTGAAACTCGCCCCTAACAACCCGAGTTTGTATACAAATGTTGAAACTCTGCTCTAAAAAATTAAGGTAGGAATACAAATTTTGGGACTTGACCTAAACAAATTAAGTTGGACCACAAATTTGGAGATTTGACCCAAATAAATCTAGTTGGGATACAAATTTTGGGATTTAATCCTAACAGGTCTAACAGGTCTAGTTGAGCGGCAAATGTTGGGATTTGACTCTGACAAATCAAGTTGGGACACAAATTTCGTCATCTGACCCTAACACAAACAAGTTGATATACAAATTTCCACAAACAAATCAAGTTGAGACACAATTTTTGGAACTTGAACTTAAAAAATTTGGGGACTATGAGGTGAGTCCCAAAATTTTTTAAGTTAAACAAATCGAGTTGCGATACAAATTTTGGGACAAATCAAGTTTGGACATAAATTTTAAGACTTGCCCCTAACAAATCTACTTGGAATACAAATTTTTGGACTTGACCCTAACAAATGGAGTTGGTATACCTACAAATGTTGAGAGTCACCCCTAACAAATCAAGTTGGAATACAAAATTTGGGACTCGCCCCAAACAAATCAAGTTGGGACACAATTTTTGCCATCTGACCTTAACAAAACAAGTTGAGATACAAATTTTGGGACTCGCCCTAAACAAATCAAGTTAGGACACAATTTTGGGGACTTCATTCTTACAAATTAAGTTGGGCTACAAGTTTTGGGACTTTACTCTAACAAATTTTGAGCCTTGACACTAAAAAATGAATTTAATATACACATGTAAACAAAATGGGACACAATTTTTGAAAATAGATTCTAACAAATTTTGGGACTCGCCCCATAACAAATTGAGTTGCGGTACAAATTTTGGGACAACTCAAGTTGGGACACAAATTTTGGGACTGGACCCCAGCAAATCAAATTGGGATACAAATTTTGGGACTTACCCCAAACGAATCAAGTTGGGACAGAAGTTTTGGGACTTTACCCTAACAAATTTTGAGCTTTGACCCTAAGAAATGAATTTGATATACAAATGTTGGGACTCGCCCCAAACAAAGCAAGTTGGTCGACAAGTTTTGGATCTTGATCCTAAGAAATTTTGTGACTCGCCCCATAACAAATTGAGTTGCGATACAAATTTTGGGACAAACCAAGTTGGGACACAAACTTTGGGATACAAATTTTTGGACTTGAACTTTGCAAATCAAGTTGGTATGCAAATGTTGCTAATCACCCCAAATAAATTGAGTTTGGGCAGAAGTTTTGGGATGTGTCCCTAACAAATGGGAATGGGAACAAAAACTTTGGGACTTAACCCTAAATATTTTTTGATTTGAACCTTTCAAATCAAGTTTGTATACCAATGTTGCGACTCACCCCAAACAAACCGACTTAAGATACAAACTTTGGGGCTCTCCGTCTAACAAATCTAGTTGGGAGTAAAATGTTGGGACAGATCGAATTTGAATACTCATTTTGGGACTTGACTCTAACCAATTTAGTTGCGATACAAATTCTGGGGCTTGATCCTAACAAATTTTGCAACGTGACCCTTACAAATCAGGTTGGAACACCATTGTTGCGACTCACCCCTAGTAAATTGAATTGGGAAAAAAATGCTGGAACTCCACCCTTATAAACCAGGTTCCATCGATCTGACCCAACCCAAACCTCTCTATTTAAATGCTAAATCATATTTAAAACAGTTATCACATAGTTATCGTTGCAAATATGAGAAGTCTCATCCACTATTATATTTATTTCTTCGTTAAAATTTGTCTCAAATTCAAATCAATATGTTTAGTCACTTTCACATAATAACCACATTATTTTGTCAGACAAATCAATAACACAATAAAAAAAAAAACAAACACAAAAAAATATCAGCATTCTAGGCTTCAAAAGTGAACCATTACATTGTGTCGCATTTCAGACCAAACGAAACCCAACAAGTGCCCACTGCAAGTGACCCAAAGATTCAATGCGTTCTAGGGCGATTCTAGAAAGAGCAGCAAAGAGCTTAAATTGATTTTTCGTTGCGTTATAAAGTGGTTTGGTTTTCAACGTTAAATAATAAACACACAAACGAAAATGTAAAAAAAAAAAATTTGAAAATTGTTTCAAGTTGAGACAACTAAGAAAGTAGAAAACTATAGCAACGAACAGTTCAAGTAGACATTTTTTACTGTCTTTAAAATTTGGTTTTTTGCTTTTGTATCCAACATTTACATCTTGGATGTAGTTGTAGTTGTCAAGCCACAGAAAATTTCAAAGAAATCAATAATATTGCATGTTGCGTTCGAGCTGCTGCACTCAACTGAAATTCCACCACATACAAATAAGAAAGGTAAATGTGACAACAATAAATTTTGCACACAATTAAATTTTTTTCACTATGCATTGGCGCCAATGTTGCGTGTAACTGAGTGCGTGCATTTTTATACAATATGTATGTGTATTTGTGTGTTTCTTGTAGTGAATACGAAAAACATTTCAATAAATTGAAATTGAATTGAAATTTCCGTTTCCTTGCTTTCGTTGTTGGTAGACAGCAAATTCTTTTTTGCACATACAGGTATTTCTACTACGTTTTTATCTCTTCCTCTCTTTGTACTTCAATAACGTACACAGCCAGCCGCAGTCATTGTGTTGGCCATGTGTTATTGACTATAACACAGCGGCAGGCGAATGTTGCTTCTGGCACCTGGCAATGTTCATTAATGTCCCCCAGTAGGAAATGTAGACATCTAAATGTATTATCGATCAAATTTCATGGACTCTTTCTGAATAAAATTTAACTATTGCCAGTATTTGAAGTCTGAAAACAAAATTATAGTCAGTGAGAATTGGGCAAAAGGTGGATAATTAGATTGTAAGAAGTCAAAGCTTTGGCACATTGATCTCAACAGACCTAATTCTGATACCACAGAATCTCTTCCACTCTCCCTAAGTTTCAAACCCACAGGTACACAAGCGATAAACCGTTTTAAGTTTCTGGTGTCAGAAATATTTTGACACAACCATCAAGGATTCAGTGTCGCGTGTTAAGATGGACAACAGTCCCCAATGTGCTCTCATGGCATTGAACAGACTTTTGATGTGCCGTCAGTCCAATTTTAGGTTCATTTGTTGTGTTGTCTTGCCAGTCTCCGAGCTCAACTAGTCAAAGTTGATCAAGGTTAGGTTAGGTTGCGGTGGCTGCCTCTATAAGAGACACACTCGGAGGCCTGAAAGGCCCATTGTGATACCACATATTTCACCCTTTTTTGAACTGTGTATGCAACACTGTTTTTGCCAACATATGTTACAAGACACATTTCAAGCGGATGGGGAAAGGGGGGGAGGGGACCTACAGTTTAACGCCGAATCCGAACGGCGATTGGCAATTTTTTTCGTTCACACTTGGAGGTTTTTGCCATTGCCTGCCAAGAGCGCACTTGTGTGATTCTTGTAATTCTCATTCCCTTCATGTGGATAGCGATAGAAGTAGATGAGTTGTGATTCTTGTAATTCTCATTCCCTTCATGTGGATAGCCATAGAAGTAGATGAGTTGTTCACCAGCCCGAGCCAGGAATCGAACCTGGAGCCTTTAGTATGAGGAGCCAGCGTGCTACCCGCTTGACTATCGAGGCCGACCAAAGTTGATCAAATATATCAAATGATGATCAAATATATCACTGATCCTTTTACCGCTAACTTGCAGATACTCAGAGAAATAGTATTTGAAACGCAAACTCTGAGAATTGTTTCCTCATCACAGGTTCATTTCGTTTATATTTCAGTGATTCGTGAGTTTGAAAGACTTTCAGTCTGAGATGCTTATGTCCACAAAATTCTAGATAGTCTTATGTGTGTTGATCCCTACTGAAATATTGAATATCTACTCGTGAGACATACTTCTTCTTCTACTGTTCCTACGGGCCTCTTAAAGCGTGCGTGCGTATTGTACGAATATATCGTTGATATGTAAAATTGATAGACAGTGACGAGTACATTGTTCCGTTTGTTATACGAGAAATATGCTGGACGCGTTGGCAACCAGGCAGACGCACCAATACACTATTACATTCGATATTGGGTTTCCATTTTTTATGGGAAATAAATGACAACGAATTGATGTGGCACTTTGTAACTATTCAAAATAACAACTTGATAACTGGTGTTGAACGACAAAAGCCATCAATGCAATTGAGAAGAGAATTGTAGTAAAAGTGTAATGTAGAGTCAATTAAACACAAAGAATAAGTATGACTTGCTTTTGAAACGAAAAAGTCCATTGTTAGCACTCGCTGTTAAAGTGTAAAGTTTGAGCATAGATATAGTAAATCATTACAATTTTGATGAACAAATTTGAATTTGAAATGAATTTTCATGTATTAAAGTGGCACTAAAGTCTTCTAACAAGACTAAAGCCAATCTTGCCGCAATCTTTTTAAATTCTTAAGCTGATTCTAAGCTGTAAGTAAGAAGTTTTCCATAAGCGATTTTAGACTGAGAAGTTGTCTGTCTTTCTCTCTATTCTCTTTATCGATATCAAAAGTTCGTAGTAGTTCAATAAGGGATCGTCTATATGGTGCTTTGTCGCCTATGCGTGTTCAACAAGTGAGGCTTTGCAGAGCGACGTTGATGTGGGTAATGAACTCTCTGACCCAACCAAAAAAGTTCGAGAATAAATGAAATGAAATAAATGAAAAATTGATTCCAAAGGTGAGCAGAATCTTACCTACACTGACGACCATAACGAAACCGTGAACCTTAATTACCGAACAACGACAGCTGCAGGAAATGTATGGAGATGGGCAACAGGAAAACCTGGAACACCAATTGCGCCACAGCTCTGCCATCTCTAGAATTTGTCTTACGTGTTAGGAGCGCCGACCTTCTCAGGACTCGAACAGCAACCACTTAATCCAAACCTTACTTCTCTTGTATGGGAAGAGCATTCTGGTTTTAAGTTTTGGAATATTGAATAGTTTTGTATTTTTGACAAAACAATGAGTACTCCAACAAAAAATTCATTTAAATCTGAATAAAATAGATCATGCAAATCTGTCGAATGTTTAGACATTTTCATAAAAATAGTCAAAATAGTTAGTAGATTTTTTTGTGATAAATATTCGACAGTAGAAATAAATGCAAGTTGGTCTCAGAAGAAAATGCATTTCCCCATCTGTGCACTGGTACTGCTTTATCCAGAAGAATAAATAATCAGCCGATAGAACTTTTCACAGTCTACTAAGCTTTGGAAAAAGCTCAAACTGATTCAACTTCACCTTCTTTGCACTTATCCTGCAGTATCTAGAAGAAGGAAGACTTATCTGGACAACTTCTTCTTCGACAGTCTAAGGCATCGAGTCGATAAAACTATTCAGTCTGCAAAATTTTGTGAGCAGCTCAAACAAGTTCAATGAGAGAGCATTTTGAAGTTTGAATGTTTTTGCTATCACAATGCATCTTCATGGCCTAAGTGAGCTTCGCCTTAAGTCAGCGGGCAAACTGGAAAAAAATTGTTAATATTGTATGGAATCTTCGAACCTTCTAACTCACTTCGAAAAACCTTTTAGATATCTTTTGGAAACACGTACTGGAATTCTATGTCCCAGGTTAAAAGAACGTTGTGAGGATTTTTGACTTTACAGACGATAATTTTCCAACAGAATCTGTTAGAATATGCAAACCTTTCCACCAATTGTATCTTATTTTTTTTTTTAAATTAAAACTCCCTGCCTGAAATAAATGAAAATAAATCTAGTATATAAAAACTCTGGCGGCAACATGAAAGCTTAATTCAGAAAAACGCTTAAACCCAACTTGAGGATTAGGAAGGGTTAGGTTAAGGTAGGGAGCTGCCCACAAATATAGGAAATATTCAATCAAAAAGGCATTATAATACTTTAGCACTCTACTGAAGAACTCTGAATTTACATCTGCCGATTTTTTTGTACTATTTTTAATTTTGAACTTCATGTTCAACCAACCCACTACAGGTTTTTGGCTCAACTATTCACTCAACAAACTTTAGAAAATGAGGCCCGAAACCAGTCTTTCCATTTCTGTTTCATTTGTAACCAAAGCACAACCAAATAATTTGGTTGGTTACTAGTAAAAACCCCTTTTTAAGAATCTCCATACAACTTTAAATCACATCATACTCGAAATACTAAAACATCAGCCAATTCTATGCCGATGTCAAAATATGGTTGGTTGGTTGAAGTGGCTGACTCACAGTTGTCCCCCTGCAAGTCACAATTAGCGCATAGACGCCGTTTTGATACCACATGCTCACCGAAACTAAGCCTGGTTTGTCGTATGACTAAATCCACCCGGTAGAATTTAGGTATCCAAGAAGCTTCCCCAGCCGCCGTGGCTCAGTTGGTTAGTGCGCGGTCCAAGCGAGTCGAATGCAGAGCGACGCAAGATCGAATACTGCATGTAGTTACACCTAAAAAAAATAACGGGAAACTCGTTTTCTCTTTCGGTGGCTGTCCTCTCAGCTGGAAATGGCAAACCTCTGAGAGTAAAAATTGCCTATGAAAAAGCTCCCAACCTGCCGTTCGGAACCGGCATAAAACTGTAGGTCCCTTCCACCCGCGTACAAAATTCGCACGCGGTGGTTGCGGGAAGATAGGCCTTAGTCTCGCGTAAGCGGGCTATCGTGCCAGTCAATTATTAATTAAAGAAGCTTCCCCAGACTTACTGTCGATCAATCGGTCAAACAAGTAAGAAAGTGTTTCCCCAAAGACTTAAATCTTGTCCTTGCCAAAGCTGGGCAGTGACAGAGGAAGTGATTAGGTGTTTCTTTCTCCTCTAAATTCCCACAGCTCCTACAGTGGGTATTGAGGGGGCCTCTCTCTCTCTCCTTAGCCTCTCTGCATGTGAACCTATGGTCCAGTGGCCTGTGATGACCGCCGTAAGCCTAGCGACGTCCGTGCGAGATTTATGTTTAAGCTCGCGGGATCTTCGCTCATTGTAGGAGGACCACATCGCCCACGAGGTACAACAGGAAGTCAGCGACTTCCACCTCCGATTGGCAAGACTGAGACAGTGCAGATAGCAGCCCCTCTTGACAACTTCCAAAGGCGTGGGAACCGGGACTCCCAGCGATACGTCAAGCGAGGCACCTGAGTGCGCCAATTCATCCGCCCTCTCATTCCCTTCAATGTTCCTATGGCCAGGAACCCAGATAAGGGTGATATCAGCACAACGACTTAGCGCGCTCAGCGCCATCTTACACTGCTCGACCAGCCTTGACTGGACCGTGGTAGATTGTAGAGCCTTTATTGCTGCCTGACTGTCAATGAATATTGCAACCTTGCACCTATCAGTGATATGTCTCTCTACCAGTCGGCAGGCTTCCCTGACCGCCAAGACTTCTGCCTGAAAGACTGTGGCATCATTAGGTATGTCAAAATATATTTTGTTTATTTTTTTTCAACACATCGATGTCAAAATAAAACACCTTTCCTTAAACACCTTTTATTGTTGTTTATTTTATTTGTTTTGTTGGAGGATTTTGTTGTTGTTGTTGTTTTGTTATTGTTGTTTTTCTGTTTGTGTGGGAATAAATTGCTAAATTTTCAGAATACTCATACGATACAATAATTTAGTACAATACTTTAGTAATAATTATTTTTGTTTTTCTGGTTTTCCCTCGGCAATGCTCGTTCGCCTCCAAACATTGTCAGCTCTCTTGCTTACATTGTAAATTGCATGAATTACTGACGTATTACGATCGCTGCTGCTGCTGCATTTACTTTACGTTTTACTCGAGAATGAATTCACTAATTAATCGAATACATATTTATATATATTTATATATATAATAATGATGAATTACAATACGTTTAATAATACTTGTTGTGGCACTCCACACCGACCACTCACGCCGCACCCGTTTATCCTTTTTCTTTTTTCTCTCACCTAAACACGTCGGCAACTACTTAGTCCAATTTGTTGTGCGTTTGTGTTCGTGTGTGTGTGTAATAGGGGTTGGACTGGGATAGGGTTTGGTTTGGGATAGGGGCTCACTTCTACTGCCTTAGGGTTCCACACTCAACTGTCTTGAGTGGCTAAATGCTGTTGACGTTTGTATTTATTTTTTCTTAAACTCTCTGTTGTACGGAATTAATTTGTTTACTTTAGTTGCTGGGATTCTATGCAATTGTTGCATGCGTTTAAATGTTTTGTTGTTGTTGTGGTTGATTTGCTTTATTTTGCTTCTTTCTATTCATAAGTACACAACACAAGTGATAGTTGACAGTTTGTTTTTGTTTTTTGTTGCCTATAATATGGTGAGATATAGATTAGATCGTTTGCATGTGGTTGTTGTTGTTGCTGCTGCACACTAATTTGCTATAATTGAATTGATTTACTTGCACAGACATACAGAATGCAAAATACGCATTACATAAATGACAACAATTTCAAATTGCTAGCAATTAAATGACGTCTGTGTGTGGGTGTGTGAGGAGTGTGGTGAAAAATTTCTTGCATGCAATTTTTTTTGTTTTCGCATATCAATTTTTCATGCAATACATGTAATTTGTAATTTAATCATTAGATTTATGTTCAATTAAATGTTTGTAATTAAATTGCAAAGTGTACAATGTTGTTGCATGCGCTTTGTTCTTGCTTTTGTTGTTGTATAAACAATATTAACAATGCATGTGAAGCAACTACGGTTAGTAATTATGGTGTATGCGTGTGTGTGTGTGTTTTACATAGTAATGGAAAATGTGTCGCATCCAATTGTCGACCCTTATGGGACAAAAGTTTTAATTTATTTTAATTAATTTTATCAATATTTATTTGCTTATCAAATGCACTCAATTGTAAGTTGTTGCGTGTTGTGTGCTACACTTAATTTAGGAATTTTCAATGCAAATTCTAGCCATGTGCTTACAATGCTTACAACTGATCATATTTTGCTAGTATATACCAATATTTTTTAACACATAAAGATGTAGTTTGAACAGCGACAGAAGTTTAATATCTAAAGTCATTGTTTATATTGTGAATGCAAATTCTTATAATTTATATATATTAATTATATTAATTGTAGTTATATGACATATCAAGTGTACATTATGTAAGCAGTTACTGCGTATTACATGAAAAAATCGAAAGTCCTTACAATTAAATATTAAATCATTTAGTGTTAGTTCAAACGTAATTTTGTGAGTGCGAGCAAAACTTTTCAACAAATTGTTTGTAATTTATAATTAAATATTTTTAACAGTCAAATATTAAATAATTGACTAAACACAAATGTGTTAAAGAAATTAAAAAAACGTTTTCTATTTAAAAGTTTAAATCCATAACTTCTAAATTTCACGCTTCGAAAACTGTTGATCTTTATTTATCAAACAGAAAATCTTGCTTTGAGTTCATATTAAAAAAATTAATTAAATAAATAAAAAATTAAAAAAATAAAAAAAAAGAAATAAAAAAATTAAAAATTAAATAAAAAAATAAAAAAAAAATAAAAAAAAAAAATTACATTTGTTAGCTAGTAAACTTATAATCCAGTCTAAGCAGAGTGTTTAATATGCTGTAGCTTGAAGTAAAACATGAATGTACTTAACCCTTTCGGAGCTACTGAAATAATATAGGGTGTTTTTTTTAGAGGTATAGAACTTCGAATTGAAATAAAACACAAGAAAATCGTTTTAATGTCCATCAATTTGGCTTAATTGGAAGGATAATTTTATGCCATTAATGTTTAAATATGATTTCGGGCATGTGGCCGCCGCGGCTGGCTCGAATAAAGCCAATTCTACAGGTCCAATTTTTAAAGTTGATGGACAAAGCTCCAATTGCTGTGCACCGTGGCGAATCGATTCATTCGGGTCCTCTTCAACATTTTGCTCTACAGCGGCAATTGTTTCTTCGGTGCGCACTGTTCGACGTCTCTGCGGATGCGTATTATCACATAGAGTAAACGTAGTGCGAAAACGACCCATGGTTAACCGATGGATGGACCGATTTTGGTCTGATGGACGATTATGTCGACCATAAAATGGACGGAGCTTGCAGTAAACTTCGCGAACTGAACCATTATTTTCGAAATAAATTTGCACGATTTGCAAGCGTTGTTCTTTTGTCAACCTGTTCATGATGAAATGGCAAACCAAACTGAACATAAATGACATTAGAGTTGCCAGATTTGACCACAAAATGCCAGTTTTATCTCTATTCGAAAAATAAAATCTCTAAAAAAAACACGCTATACATTACACCTGGTTTCTGCATAGATCACGTCAAAAACACGTAACACCGATTCCAGATCTTATGTTCCAAGGAAAATACTTATTGGAATTATATGTTTCAGCCTAAAAACACTATTTCATGATTTGTGAGTATGCAATTTTCTCAACAGTTGCTGAAGTGAAGAAGGAAGAAGTATGGCGGTAGAATCAGTCTCACGTGTGATAACATTGTCTGGTACACCGGTGGCTCAAAGACGGAAGGCGGAACGTGAGCTGGAATATTGAATACTAGCTCCCAATAAGCAGTCAGTCTGGGAGACACGGCCACAGTGTTCCAGGCTGAGGTCTTTGCCATAAAAGAGTGTGCCAGAAAGATACTGACTCTCAATGTCAGGAGAAAGAGGATAATCATAATGGCCGACAGCCAGGCTGCAATAAAAGCTCTGAGCTCAACGACGATTGACTCCTAACTAGTCTGGGAGACAGCAAGTGTTCTCCAAGACATTTAAAAGGATAACCGGGTGATAATACACTGCGTTCCTGCGCACTGTGGGCACGATGGAAATGAGGAGGCGGACAGATTGTCAAAGGAGGGGGCGGCAAAACGACCCTATGGACCAGAGCCAATCATAGGTGTCAGCAGAGCTCATTTCAAACATTGTGTCAAACAGGAATTCAAAAATCCGGCCAACCAGAAAAGATCCAATCGGAAGGCAAATCTAAATACCTATTGCACCTATGCAGAAAGGAGCTTAAGTTCATGACGGGAATCCTGAGCGGGCACTGCTTGCTAAATATGCATAAAGCGCGACTGGGATTAATAGATAGCGAACTATGCAGGTTCTGCATGGAAGATGACGAAACATCCGTGCACATCATAACCGAGTGTTCCGCTCTCATACGCGCAAGGAAGCGTATACTAGGAAAGTAACCAAATTCAGACAAAAGAGCTGTCTGGAACTAATCTGGGAAAAATCAAGGAGTTCCTGGACAGTATTGGGGGAGATGAACTCCTCCAATAAAGAATAAGGGATACGACACCATAGTTCTCTTTAGACGCAGTGTCTCGGGCAGTTGATGCTCGGCTCCCGTGTCTATTCTATTCTATGACGGTAACTGAGATTACTGAAATATTCAATACCCTGGACATTTTGGAATTCATGATCCGGCATACAAATCAACCTTCGAAAAACACACTGGGACATGTAGACCTACTTTCCTATGTACTACTTTCCGACAATACGTGTTTCAAAACCTATTTTCCCGTGAAATTTTGTATGTGTTGCAAACTTCAGAGGTACCTTTAACATTTTTAAATTGTTAAAAAAGTTTCAAAGTACACTCCAAAATTTTGTTCAAGTCAAAAGGCTCATAGGCAGTCAAACGTGTCTAATTGACCCAGAGTGTTCCCAATGATTGAAACAATATGTGTTCTCCAAAGGTTGAGGCGCAAAAACAGGCCCAGCAGTATCTGGGTTTTGCAATATAAAACTTCATCTCGAAAGAGTTAATGAACAAAGAAATACTAAGTAATCGCACACACTCGTACATGACCTTCTAAAAAGCATTACATGAGATTTTGTGAACTTCACGAAACTACTTTGAAGTTCGCACAACCATTATTTGGAGCAGTAATGTTAATAAAATCTCAAAAAAAATTAAATTGAACTAACTTAAAATGAAATACATGCAAGAATTGGGTGAATAGTTCATGACCAGAGCCAAGAAGAACCCATTCATCATTTCTAAGCCTGTAAAGCACCACATAGAGTCCTAAGTTGGCTTCTGTTGAGATCTAGAGCAGAGATGGCTTTCTTTCTGTTGAAGTTTAGGAACTTTTTGGAGTGGTGTAGACCTCCCAAGTTGTTCCAGTATTTCTGTTTGTGTTTTTGCGTCCAGTTTTTGATGTACTGTTTCACGTCTTTTTTGCTAAACCCGAACATCGGGGCTGGCCCTATGAACGGGCTTTCTGCTCCATTTTTGGCTTGTGCGTCGGCCATTTCATTGCCTTCATGGCCCTCATGTCCCGGTATCCAGACCAAAGCTACACGATTCCGTGTACGTAGGTTATTGAGCTCCTTGTGGCAATCCAAGAGTGTTTTCGATGAGAAAGAGTAGCTGTCCAAGGCTTTTAAAACCGAAAGGCTGTCCGGGAGTATTGTAATTTTTGCTCTTTTGGTGATGATCCGAACTGCCTTTATTATTGCAAAGAGTTCAGCTTGAAATATTGACGTGTCGTTGCTTAGTGAAAAGAATGTTTTGACTGTTGGTCCCACTATGCCAACTCCTACACCAGCAGAACTTTTGGAGCCATCGGTGTACCATTTTGTGAGTCGTCGTTTAACCATACTGGATTGTTGCCCCACATCTCCCTAGTCGGGAAGTTTATAGTGTACTTCTTCATGTGACTTAGTTGGGGTTTTATGAGGTCAAGACAAGCTGCTTCATAGAGAGTATTCTCTATTTGATTTAGTATTCCCAGGTGATCTAATAAAATGTAAACCTAAGTGCGCCCACAGTCTGTCCTAACCCCATGATAAGCATCCCAAGAGACTAGCTTTCGGTATCAATTGGGATAATGTAAATGGGACATTATCCCTCCTTGGTAGGGCTCGAGGCATATCTAAACTTCTACCGTGCTATGAGTCCAACTCCACGCCAGAATAAGTAGAACAGTAGGTAGATGTGGCGGCTCTCAAACAAGAGATGATGCCACCGGATCGTTAGCTCCTTTGAATTATAAGGTGTGAAACCATCCTGAACAATTTATAGCGTGTTAGACCTTCAGGACCGAACTCCGATATGTCGACGTGATTGGTGGTACAGTGCAAGAACGATGCCCAAGAAAATTATTAACTAAACCTAACTACAAAAGCCTCAACTGAGCATCCCTGATGTAAAATACGAGTTAAAAATTATGCCTGCTGACGTAAGATTTGGCTTACGCCAGTAACTCAAGCAGGACTTATATGCTATAAACTTAAAACCTATGATCAATAAGTACCGGGACTGTGTATTTGTGTATTTTCCGCCGTTGCCCGATGCAGGTAGGTAGGTCGGTAGGACCTTAACTGACATCTATGTTAAATTTTGAGCGGGATTGCATCATTAGTTTTTGTTTGGCAGCTGTTAGCGTCAGTCAACTTTTTGTACTTCGTCGCATTTTACAATGGATAATAATGATAACCACGATAATGCGCCGTCTCACAAAGCACACATTATTCGCGATGATTTGAACAAACACAGTGTGAATATCATCGATCAGGCTCCCTATTCTCCAGATAAGGCACCATGTGACTTTTTCCTGTTCTCCCGACTCAAGTTACCGCTTCGTGGAAAGAGATTTGAGTCCATAGAGGTCATAAAAGAAAATGCGACGCGAGAGCTGAAGGCCATACCTGCTTCGGCTTACCAGAAGTGCATGGACGATTGGATTAAGCGTTGGCATATGTGTATTGCTTCAGATGGGGCTTATTTTGAAGGGGATACAATAAATTTACCAGAAGAATAAAAAAATTTTGTTTTTTGACACAGTCCCGGTACTTATTGATCATAGTGTATACCTGCTGATATCATTTCTGGCTCAAACCGAAGCTTAAGCTGGGCTTACTTGCAGTAAAACAATAATGACTGCTGGGTTCATTTCTAGATCAGGTCACAAACTTATCACTACACCCTCGAACAATAACACATAAATTATTATAAAAAAATTTCATAAAATAATCTAAAGAAAATAGTGAAATTTAATGTAAACTGGCAACAATTTAATACTGTTTTAGTAAATTATAAAAAATTATAACAATTTAAACAAATGTTAGAGCCAAGTTGAATTTTAAATAATAATTAAAAAAAATTAAATTTTAATTTGAAAAATAACTAAAAAATGTCATATTTTATGTACTTGTGTCATGTCTTTCAGTGTATGTGTGTTTAAATGTATGTTTGTATACAAAAAGATTGAAATTTTTTTTTAATAGTTGTTGATGTTGTCGTTTGTTACTGTTGTTATTGTTGTTGTGGTTGTTGTTTCTTTATCGGTATTTTCGTTTTGTTGTTTATTATTGTTTGCGGTGTAAAAGTACAAAAGTGAACATTCACATTAACAAATTCTCTTACGGCTGTTTGTTGTTTTTTTTTATAAATTACTCGCTATGTATACATTAATTTCTTTGACTTGCCTTTACTCGGCATTCATCACTTTTAAAACTCTGTCCATTATGATTTTTGTGAGTGTGTCTGTCTTTGTAAAAGTATACAATGGGGTGTGTGGCATATTTTTGATTTTTTTTTTTTTTTTTGTTATGTTGTTTTGTTTTTTTTGCCCACCGTAGTTGAGTCAAGATATGCGCATTTTTGCTATGTTAACGTTGCATTTTAGTTTGTTTTATTTGTTGGATTTATTTTTAGTTTTAATTTTTATATTTTTTAATTTATTGTTATATTTTGTAATTTATTTTTATTATTATTTTTTATATTTTATATAAAAAAACTAATAATTTTTTTGTTATAGTTTATGAATTTTTATAATTAAAAAAATGTGTTACTTTTATTTTTACATTTTTTAATTTTTTTATTATTATTATTTATTATTTTTTATATTTTATATAAAAAAGAATAATTATTTTTTTTGTTTTTCTAATTAAATTCATTTATTTTTGTTTATTAAATTTTCTTATTATGTTTAAATTTGTATTTATTACAATCAATTTGTTTTATTTATAATTATTGAATTGTACAGTTTTATTTGTATTTTTTATATTTTCATTTATACAAATGAAATATTTTAATTATCATTTTATATTTTTATTTTTATTTTAATTTTTTATTTATTTTTTATTTTTTATTTTTATTTTATATTTTATATTTTATATTTTTATTTTATATTTTTATTTTAGCCTCTTTGTTTTGGTTTTACTACAAAAGAATGAAAACATGTATGCAGAAAAAAAACCAACACGTACGTATTGTAGATTATTGTGCGGTGTTTGTTGTTCTGGTTTGTTGCTTTTCAATATTTTCCTTTAAAAATTATTCTTGTTTTAGTGTTTTATTCTGTTTGTTTTTTGTATTTAATTCCTATATAAAATGTTGTCTTTAAAAATGTCGATTGCTTCTGCTTGCTTAATTCGCTCTTTATTTATTTAGGTTATACAACGCATTTGTTTTTTTAAATATATGTATATATATTTTTTTTGTTCTTTTTGTGAGAGTTTTTCATATTTCAAGTATATTTTCGCTCCCTTTTTTCAGTGTAAATTACCTCAAATTGCATTTGTTGCTGTTTTATTTTTTGTTTTTGTTTTGGTGTTCCACTTCAATCTTGTCATTTACGTTTTCTCAAAAAGAATTCCATTGCCACTTTGAAGAAATATGTCAGTCAAGCTTTGTGTATGTGGTTTTTCATAGTTTTTCATAGTTGTTTTTGGTGGAGTGGTGGAAGGATGGAAATATATCGTAAATTATGTCTAAATTGTCGACTTGAAATTGTAATTCATTTTATTGACTTAAAGCTAAACATCGAATATAGCTAAGCACGTCTACAAAAACCAAACAATTATTCAAATTGAGAGCTTCGTGCCGCTGTGTGAGTGTGTGTGTGTGTGAGTGAGAGAAAGAGATTGAGCATTGTATTGATGCAAAAGTGTTGACTAAATGGGCTAATTAAGCAAAATGCCGTTTTCTAGTTAATTTCACGTAGACAGTTAAATTGTAAGTTAATTGTTTTTTTGTAATTGTAATTTAAAGTTAGTTAATATTTTTTACGTATACTGCAAACTGTCCCACTCACGTGCACTACATGCTTCTTCACTAACTCGTTAACTCCTCAGCCTCCAGTTTTTTAGCGCTACAACTTTAGTTTTCAATTTCTGTGTTGTTGATTTGTTTCATTTCTGCTTTTTTGTTTTGTTTTTTCAAGTAAACATTAAAATTTGTTCAATACACAACATCAATATAGGTGATTCGTTATAGTTGTAATATTATTTAGGTATGTATTGCCTTGCATAGGTATATAAGTATGCATGTATAAGTATATAATAATAGATTATCTAAATTTTCTTCTCCAATCGATTTACTGCTAGATTTGAATACTAGATTTTCTCTTACTTACTCTCAATAAATATTCATAGCAAATAAAAGTAATTTCATGTACCATGCACCCAAAGACTCGTCTAATTAATACAATAAATGTGTATTCGAAAATGTTCTTAATTTCAATTATGTTAAGTTTATAGAGAAATATTGGCTACTGTTCAAATGCAACTGTGTCAATTAAGTGAGTGAGTCGAGAGAGCAATTACTTTTTGTTTGTTTAAACTGTTTAGTAGAGAGAAAAGTTGGCATAGAATGGGCGCGCAGATGCCCAGAAACATACTCGTTAAATCTGTACTCAGTAATCTACGATAACTAAGGAAAATGCCTAAAGGTATGCTATAAAAAATATTGATGTTGGTTAATGGTTAAGGCTGATGACTAAAAGTATGCTAACAAAAACTGTGTTAACATCAGTTAAAACTGTGGGAAGCTCATTGTAGAGTAATGCTAATCTAAAACGCCAATGGATGATTCAACAGAAAATATACTTAGGGGGATGAAACAATAACATATTTCCACTAAATATTGAGACTAACTTCCGGCGTGCGCCATTTGAAAACAGACAAAAGAATTCAAAATTTATTTTATTTGGTACTTCAGTCTATTGGTCATCTGTCAAAAAATACACTCAATGGATCATTGTATTCGATTTTTCTCAGTGTAAAGCCAATGTCCCGATTTAGGTTTTGCACGGTGTTTATCTCGATTTGTTTCAACTTTTGCTTGGTTCGATTAATCAACTCTTGCGCGTTCCGTGCCCCCCAAACCCTTTTCGTACACCATACGTCCAGAACTGCCCAGAAATTTTCGGTTGGACGTGCCTGAGACACGTTTGGAGGATTGACCTTCTTCGGGAAAACATTTTATTTTATACTCGGTCAGCCAATCCAACTTTTTTCGCATAGTGACAGCTTGCAAGATCCGCCCAAAAGATGATTTCGTCGCCAGTGTGATATTTGCCAGTGACGTACTTCAATTTTGGAGGATTGACCTTCTTCGGAAAAAATTTTTATTTTATACTCGGTCAGCCAATCCAACTTTTTTCGCATAGTGACAGCTTGCAAGATCCGCCCAAAAGATGATTTCGTCGCGAGTGTGATATTTGCCAGTGACGTACTTCAATTTTGGCAAGCATTGACCGATATAAACGTCAGCATTGACCGATATACACGTCAGCATTGACCGCTTTGGCTTTGTTTGTGCAAATCAATAGCGCTGAGACATCCTTCGAAGAAATGGCCACCCACACTAGCACATTTGGTTCAAATTTTGATTTGCTGGCGTATTTAACTTCGTTTGGTGTTGTTTCGATGTTGTCAGTGTAAAAACCGTCGTTGCCGCTTAATTCTGGTACAAAAATGTGAAGCACGATTCAACATCCATAATTATGAATTTTTCATTAGCGAAGTGTGCGGCAGCATTTTGGTATATTTTCGAGTTGTTTCGCGGAATACTTTGGTGCTGGTTTACGTTTGAGATAGATTACATTGTTCCTCTTCAAAATCTTGTGAACACCAGACTTTGAAATGCCAAATTTTCGTGTTGATTGGCCAACTTTGTTTTTTGCACTTGCCAGCAGTTTTTCGTCCTTGTGGCACTTAACTTCGGCAGACGACCAGGTATGAGTTCGTTTTCCGGTCCTTTCCCATTACGGCAATCTTTCAAAACAGAAAAAATAGTCGGCCAGGAGATTGGTTGGAGAATTTCCCATGTAGTGAGTCGTCCAAACAGATTTTCTTAAACCCAGCTTTTACGACATTTTGAATGGAATGTATTGCGTAATTTGAGTTTGGCAGTTGAGTAGAAGCCCACTTAAGTATGATAAGTGTATTGAGTGACATGGCTCATGCAGTCAAAGAAACGAATAAACGGCTGAAGTTAGTCTCAATATTTAGTGGACATATGTTAGAGAATTAGATTTAGATTCAATATTGAGAATTTTCCTAAACATTTTGTCAGACTAAAGACTGGTTATTGCGTACAAAACGCCAAAAAGTATGCTCATAAATATACGCTTTAAAACTGCATTAAGTCTTTATTGAACAACCTACAGTTAGATGCTGTAAGTGGAGCTAACCAATGGCTCTCAGTCTGGGGCAAACCAGTTCGACCTCTTGATGAAGGAGAGTAGATCCGTAGAACTATTGCCGCGCAAGCCAAGTCTGCCAGGAACCTTGACCCCAGGGTGCGGAGGCGGCGTTCCTGCACAGCCGGACAGTGGCACAGGTAGTGTTGGATCGTTTCCACTTCTTCTTCACCACCACAGCTTTACTCGACGAGAGGCACCATTTGACAAGCATGGATCCAAGGGCGCAGTGTCCAGTAGAGACTCCAACAAGCTGCCTAATAGAGGTTCGACTCAGGGAAATCCCTACGCTCTTCCTTTCTTGAGAGAAGTGGAGGTGGTTCGCATCCACGTTTACAGAAGTAGGCCGCTCTCTGTACACAGACAGGTCAAAAATTAAATGTGGGGTTGGGGAAAAGCCTTTCATCTGTCAGATGTAGTCTCTTTGTAGTCTCTTTCAATCGAAACTTTTTGCAATAAGAGCAGCGGCATTCTCTTTCATACGTCATCTGTTCTTATTTTGAGTATGAGTTACATAACTACACTTGGTAACCCACAAACTAAGAGCTTAAAGTGAGCAAATGAAATGAAACAAACTCAATAATTCAACCAGACTGCGAATTAGGCCCAAAAGTTACACTCATTGTAAATCAAAGTCTTGCAGACTTAGTAAATACATCTTTCAGTAAACTAATCTCTAAACATTTTCGACCATATAAAACATTTCTTATCTACCAAAAACAGACAGATAATTCTGTAGTCAAAAGCAATAACCGATTAAGTCGACTTAAGAAGAAATTGAGTTAAGGATGCCACCACGTTCCCTTGACTGTGCTCTACATTTGTGTAAAATCGGGGAATTTGTAACTTTAAAATAAAAAAGTTATTGATAAAAACCTATTCGCATTCCCATAATGAACACACTACGCTCTAAAACTTTAAAGAGATTGCTCGAAACAGTAATATTCGACTTTCGGCGGTTATTGCTTTTGACCACAGAATTATAAATAGTTGAAGTTGCAGCATATTTATAAAATTTTGCATTTTCATTCATTTTCAAACAAAGCAATTAAATTTTTCAATTGTTCATCGTTACTCACAGTTAATCCAGTGCAATGCTATTCTTAAAAATCTTCTAAAATCCTCAACTCAAAATGCTCTGCATCAATTATTTGCCAGTAAAGCAGTTCCATTTAGTTGTAGGTGTGCGTATGCCAATTGCTCAGTCAGCCAATTGAGCCAATTCCGACTCTGGCCCTGAGCAGCCAAATCATGTTTGCTATGTGTGTATGTAATGTGTCTGATTTCAAGCAATTTCTGTCTATATGTTGTAAGATTTCATGCTGAGTTGTTGCTTAATTTCACTTAGTTGCAATTTTCTATTATTTCTCATATTCTTTGTTTACTTAATATTTTCAGTTGTTGACTCTTGTTTTCATTTCAAGCACCACGTTGTTTTTAGGTTTTTAAATATATTTTTTAAAATAATTTCACTAGATTTGCTGCTGCGTATGGCCAACATTAGGTTTTTAGGTTTAGGTTTAGGTTTTTGCATTTCATTTCATGTGTGGTTTAAAAATATTTGCTTTGTTTTAATTTGTATTTCTTGAAAATGCTATTGAGTTTTGTATTTGTTTTTGTATTTTAATTTGTTGCTTTTGTTTTAAATATTTTCTATACGCATCGGTTCTCGCGTTCACACGGCTTTGTATTGCTATTTGTATTTTGGGGGGGTTTGTTGTTTTTGTTGTTGTATTTATCTGGATTTAATTGTGCTAGCAATTTAGGTTTTGCATTCGCTTCACGCTTGTGCTTCGGTTTTGTTGCATTTTTTCTTCTTCAAGCTACGCTCTACACGATTTCAACTCACTTTTCTGTTTGCTCACATTTTCTGCATTTAAATTTTGTTTTGTGTTTGTATTGTAGTTGCATATTTGTTAATCGCTTTTACGCAAACTTCATCATTTGGCAGCTCTGTCTATGTATTCATTTAGTTTATACTTAGCTCTTTTTTATGCATACTTTTAGGTGTTTATTAAAAAATAATTTCGGCTCGTGCAATTTGAAACGCTTTTGCTTACGTTGGGCTTAGGAGAGGAATTTGTGTGTGTATGATTTGATTTGCTGGGTTTTTCATTTGGTTTGTATTTAATGCTTACAATTTTATTCGTTGTATTCGAAAATTCTTTAATTTCCTTGCGACAATTCATTTGCAATGGGGGCAATATTAGTGATAAATTTCTTCTGTTGGATCAAATAGAATTTATCTTTAGTTAAAATGTTACTTTAAATTATAATTTAATCAAACAATTAATCAATTAATTAAATTCTAATTTAATCAATTATTCAATTAATTAAAAAAATCTACAAATTATACAACAGTTGAGGGCAACGCACAGCAAACATAAAATATTTGAAAAACTGGCCTCCATTAAGCACTTTTAGGCTACTATTGAAATCAGTTTGGAATTAGTTATTTTAATTATTCATAAAATTCGCTAAAAAATTCAATTATTTTAAAGATTTGTCAACCAACGTTTTTTTACAAAATCAGTTAAAATTTTGTTGTGTATAAAGGTCAGTGAACTTTACTTGAAAAACTTCTGTTGTTAACCAAAGATGTTTCTAAATTAGTTAAATTTTCATTGGGTTTAAGTTTCAATAATTCATTGTGTAAAAAGATCAGTGATCAATGATTCAAAAACTTTACTTGAAAAACTTCTCTTGTTAACCAAAGATGTTTCCAAATTAGTTAAATTTTCATTGGGTTAAAATTTCAATAATTCATGAACTTTACTCATGAAAAACTCAATTGTTATCTCAATCAATTGTTGTCATCCAAAGATTTTTACATTATTACAAATTAATTGAAATTTCAATGTGTTAAATTTTCAATGAATTATAAATTTACTTGCAAAACTTTAGTCGTTTTTTAATAAAATTTGCCAAAAAAGCATTTCTGAAATTTTGCTAAAATCCACTTCTGGCATTAAAAACATAAGAAGTAACTTAAGATGTGCTTCAAACTTTGATATTCATCTTACAACAACAAAAATGTTCAGAAGTAACTTTGTTTTATGTTTTTGCCAAATGATTTTCGTTATAACTTCAATGTTGTGCTCGTGCTTTGCGAGATAGAATACCGAAAATCAAATGTAAACTTCAGTTTTTTGTTGATGTGGTTAATGCAAGTAATTCATCGCATTAACTCCGGGCTGCAAAAAAACAAAAATATTTGACAAAAAATAAAATCATCCGCATTGCGTTTAACGAATTCAACTAAAAACTATTCGACTCAACCAAGGCGAATTCATTCATGTGACTTCGTTCAAGGCGAATTCATACCAGGTGATAGCGTAAGGACAGCAACAAAATTTCAATGTACTTTTGTTTTTGTTTTCTGGGTTTAGATTGTCAAAATCAACCAATCAAAACAAAACTTGTTTTTTTCATTTTTAAACTGTCAAAGTTTTACACAGGCATTTTGACAATCTAGACCTTTTTCACAAAAAAAAATCAATTCGCCTCATTTAACAAGGTCACCTGGTATGAGTTCGCCCCGACTTTGTTGAATCAGCTAATGGATTCGCCTTGGACTTGACTGATTTGAGATGGCAGCTGTCGATTGCGACATTTAAAATTGACTGAAACAAGGCGAATTCATACAGGTGATAGCGTAAAAGCAACAACAAAATTTCAATGTATTTTGTTTTTGTTTTCTGGGCTTAGATTGTCAAAATCAGCCAATCAGAACAAAGCTTGCTTTCTTCATTTTTAAACTGTCAAAGTTTTACACAGGCATTTTGACAATCTAGACCTTTTCCACCAAAAAAATCAATTCGCCTCATTCAACGAGGTCACCTGTATTAATTCGCCTTGGGACTGAAATCGAGAGGGGCGAATTTTCGATTTAAAACGGCAATTTTGTGTCGACGAAAAATTTTTGCACGATTCAGCTGTCAAACAGTCGAGTCCATTAAGACTCTATTTAAAATCGAAACACAACAACGCAGTGAGGGTGATTAATCAAAAATTAAACACAAAACATTGCTTAAACAAATAAATAAATAGTACAAAATTTACATTGACGATTTTCATGTTCATGCGACAGTCCCAGTCGATTCGCATTGAGTCGATATGCAAAAGAATTGTCTCTGCGACATGTTTCCAAACAAGGAGTTTATACATTGATTTCAAAAGTGAATCGACTCAAGACGCATTCGAAATCTTGTTTTTTTTCTTCTTCCTTTGCTAATTTTCTTTACGTCTAATGAATTTCAACTTTTAGTGTTGCTTGCTTATTGCTTGAAAATGCCTAAAAAACAGCTTAGTACGCATCACTACTAATAGATTTTCAAAGGACTTTGAAACTGTTGAACGCATTTTCGCTGAGTCTATAAAATTTCAGAACGCATTGACTCGATATGCTTAAAACGTTCAAAGCAGTCTAAATCGTGTTTGTGCAGACTCGATGCGTATGGACTCATAGCGACTTGAACTGTGACATAAACGAGGAAAACAAATAGAAGAAAAATACATTAAAGTTCCTATAAAAAATTTTAAAGTAGTTGGAAATAATACAAAATTAAATTTTACATATTAAATACAAAACATAAATAACAATTGAAGCACACAAACTAAACATTAATTTACTGAATATAAATAAAAATTACAAATTTTAAATTAAATTATAAATAAAAATAAAACATTGAACACATAGCAAGTCAAAAAATTGCAAACTACACAAATTCAATATTTAGAATTTAGTACAAAATATAACCAAAAAACTACAAATTAGTTTACTATACACAAACAAAAATAATATGTAATGTATGAAAATTAATATAAAGTTAGATTTGGTGAGTTTTTTTAGTTTGTTAAACATCATTTAGGGGAAAAATTAGCATAAACAGCAATTCCATATTAAAAAACATTACACAATAAAAATTGTTAGTTAACAAAAACAATATTACAAAATAAAAAAAATTTAAATTAAAATTATTAATATAACAAAAACTAAAATTTTTTTTACACAACACAATTACACAACAAATAGTCAAAAAATTATTGAAAATCACACAAACATTATTAATTAATTAAATCATGAAAGTCATCTCTCTGTGTTTTTATAAAGAAATATATGTATTTAATATTTTTCAAGTAAGGTATATATAATGTATATTTTATTATTATTGTTATATAATAAGTATATTTCTCATATGACATTACATAATTCGATTTGTTCATATGCGCCTTTTGACTACTACAACAAACAAGTTTGTGTGTCTGTGAGAAAAGGGTAGGTAGGAAAAACAACCATTTTTCATTATTTTTCATATTACATCAACGGCATCAAGTATGACAGGGCAAACATTTCTAATTATTGCTGAAGAATTACAGAATTCAAACAAAATTTAATAGAAAAATTGAGAAAACAAAAACATCGTATAAATTGTTGTTCACGTTAGCGCAGAAGAAAACACAATTTTGTTTTTATGCATTTGGAATTCAGTACAGTAGCTTCGCTTGCTTACAATTGTCTGGCTTTAATTTGTTTCGTAGATTTTAGCTTTGCATAGATTACAATTTCTGCTGCAATTTTTTGTTGATGGCTTCAACACATTTCTGCCATTCATCAATGCTTTCGATTGGCACGCGGCAATTGCTGCTCTGCGGCGTTTATTTTAATTACATAAAAAAGTTAAACTATTTGTATGTTTTGTTTTCATTTTTGATATATTATTAAGTATGAAAACGCATTTCTACGCAGCGTAGTACGCCATTTCTGGGTGTTCAATATTTATGTTTCTACGTTACGTTTACATATAAAAAAGAATTCATAGCTTAAGGAAACTTTATGTAATTTTACATTATATTTTTCAATTGAATATTAAAAAGAGCAGGAAAAAAGTATGAAAATATGCGGTTGTTGTTGATAGCGTCGTTCGAGTGTGTTTTACATCTTGTTTAACGTCCTAGCGACTTGTTTTTAGCATCATTATCATCATCAAAATATGTATGCAATGCAATTTGTATATAAATTAGGCTATATTTAGTTTTGTGTATGCGTCATATACCATACACAATATTGATAGAATATAGCGAGACCGAATGCGCGTGCAAAAGTGCAAAAAGTTTTGCAGCTGAGCGCAACGCTTTACAGGAATTAAGCTAAGTAACATGGTGAAAACAATAGCGAGCACATAAAAGCTATGTGAAGTTTAGTTTTAATCAATTTTAATCAAGACAAAGCAATTTAAGTGAATATCAACCAAATTTCGTTGAAAGGCGCAAGTTAACTGAACTTTGTGTAAGTGTTAGTATATATGAAAATGAAGAAAACTTTCGCAAAAACTTAACTTAAATGTAACTTCGAAAAATAGTAAACTAAATATTGATATTCAAACACAACGTGAAGCGACTTAGAGACTAAAGCAATTAAATTGAAGTTAAATAAGTGTTACGTATAACATTTGACTGAGGTTTGTAATGGCTACACCATAAATATATACTTTAAGCAATTTAACGAAACAATGCAGTTTTTTTTTTTAATATAAACACAAAAGTAAACAAAATTCAATTAGCGTGGTTAAAGCAAGAGTAGTTGAGTCGATGAAATACTTAATTTGCTAGTCAGAAAGAAGTGCAGCAAATCACTGAGTTGTATTGCAAGCACTAGATTTTGTACAATTAATTATTTAAAGTTATTACAAATGATGACAATTGAAGGCCTTTAGCAATATTTTTTTAATTGTAAGGAGAGGCGCAGTGATTCGAGCAACAAAATATGCAATTGTGTAACAATTTTATTGGCAAAAATGTGTAAAAATGCTTAAAACTGCTCATCTAAATTTTTTATATAAAAAACTTAAATGAAATATTAACCAAATTTACGTTGAAAGCATAGAAGAGTATAGAATGCGAAATAATATTTATGAAAAATCGAACTTAAACTTCAATCATTGAAAAGAAATAACTGCTAAACTGTATTACAAGAAAAATTCTGCACAAATACCTCAACAAAAATGTTTACCATTCCATAAATATGTTTGTCTTTCTCTAACTTTACCTCAAGTCAGATGTTTTATACTGAATGACTACAATGATTACTGAAAACTAAAAGGCAGTAAAATTTCCTTCACTGATGGCAACGTGTTTGAGCTTAAAAAATTTATATCGTTAAAAATATAAATTCATAAAGCATTGGCTCCTAGGCTTGACAATCTCGCCAGGCCTCATAAAATTGAAAAAAATTATTCGTTACTCTCCTCTAAAAAGCAATTACAGTACTTCAACAGCTCAACTAACAGATGGCGCTAAACTTAAAACTAAAATTAATGTTGATCATAAAGTTCATAAGATAATTAAACGCATTAACCGAATCTCAATGATAACGTGAACAGAAGAAAAATTGTATCTGTCAGTTCAACTTTACGACGACGGCGACTGCACACTGCGACAGACTAGACGACAGTGTTTTGAACAGAAACGTTTAAGCGTTAATTCCCAATTTAACGTTGCAACAGATGTTACGCACGTTAACAATATTGTGACATACATTAAGTAGTATAATAAAGTGAGCACAAAAAAGTGAAATTCAAAACTCAATAAGCAAAATCGTTTTTGCGCACAAACTCAAACTAAGAACTAGTGTATTTTTGCTAATATTAATTAAAACCACAGCTGTCGCTGTCCATGTACGCCAAGCTTAGAATAACCAATTCGGCAACAGCGAGGATAGCGAGTTTTTGGCTGCTGCAGCTGCTACGGCTGCCGCAGCATTGCTGCCGCTCCCGCTGGCTGCAGCTGCACTCAAGCTGCCCGCACTCGACGGCATTTGGTGGTGTCTGGCGTTGCGGTGGGCTTGGTGCTGATTGGCACGGCGTTGCTGTTGCTGCTGTTGTTGGTGCTGCTGTACTGCGGCTGCAGCAGCACTGCTGGCCGCCACACTCGTAAGCAACTGAGCGAATTCCTGCTGCATTTGCAGCCGTTGTTGCAGCAGCTCAAAGTGGTTGCGTGGCTTATTGTATATAAATTTGCTGGCCGTCTTAATCAGCGCCTGCGTTTGCGGTGGTGTTGGTAAATTGCGTTGCTGTGACTGTTGTCCGGCTCCTGTTGGTGTGGAGGGACAATTAATATATTGCAATTTCATATAAATTGTACATTTTTTGAGTGGCTTACGATTCGGCTGCTGTTGTCGATTACTGTTACTATTGCTTTGACTGCTGTTGTTGCTGCTGTTATTGTTTTTGCTGGTACTATTGCTCGTGTTGTTGTTGGTATTGTTGACACTATTGTTGTTATTTTTACGGCCACTACCACCGCCACCATTGAGGCTCAACAATGCCGACTGGGCGTGAGCATTGAAATTAAAAGTGGACTTGTAAACGGCAGAGGAGGTGGTGGATGTTCCAGCGTTTGTATGGTTGCTGAGGTGCAGAGCGTTTGCAGCGGCGGTGGCATTCATAACAGCAGTTAGCTTCGTTAATAATTACGTTTGCTTTGTTTTGTTCGTCTTGAAGCTGACTTGCAGCACCCGATTGCCCAGCGTGTAGCCGTTGAGCGATTGTATGGCCACGACGGCCTCCTCGTAGTTGGTCATGGTCACAAAGCCAAAACCTTTACACTTGTTTGTCTGCAAGTCGCGAATAACCTGAAGAAAATTACACATTTATTCTTAATTTTAGTCAATGCTTATTGATTAGTTTCAATCGAAATCGCTTGGCCTACCTTAACCGACTGAACGGCACCGAAGGGACCGAACAGCTGCCAAAGCACATTTTCTTCAGTTTCGGGCGCCAAGTTGTAAACAAAAATGCACCAACCCGAACCATTGATTGGATTGCCGGGCAACATTGTGTTAGCCAAGAGATCGCCAGTCAGTGGGGAATAACGAGAGATGACAGAGCTACGAAAAATTGGCCAATAAAAGCAGAAATTAATGCAAATTGTACAATTAAAGTTGACAATCACTTAAATAGAACATTTTAAAATACATGAAAAACATGCTGTCACATAATTTTTCTCTACGCAATTTAATTCAACTATATGTAAAACACGCGCTGTGTTTGTGTGACATGCATAAACCACACTCACCTATACCGTCCGGCTGCTGATGGATGTATGGCAGCGGCGGCAGCAGCTGCAGCCGCTCCTGCTGCTGCAGCAGCGGGAAAACCACGTGCACGCGCGTTTTGTGGTGTCAAGTAGGCAGCCAGCGGCTGCAACGATTTGTTATTGCTGGGATTATTGGCAAATTTAACAATAATTGGATCGGTGGCATTTTTCGGTATGGTGCCGTTCAGTTCCTTGATGGCGCGATCGGCTTCGTGACGCTGATCGAAACGTATAAAGCCGACACCTTTTGAGAGACCTGCATATGAGAAAATATTCAACTTAATGCCGTTGAACAGGACGTACAAATCAAATGAAATGAAGCGTTGATGAGTTGGTTTTCTAGATTTAGAAGAAGCAAAATTTATTCAGTAAATCAACAAAACGTGATTTAAAAATGATGGCTCGAATAATTAATGGCTTTATAAATGTAAACAAAATAGAAAATAGCACTAAATGGAACGAAATGCATGAATGCAAAGTGCTGATGAAGCATGAATGAGCAAATTAACTCATTTGAAATGATAACGTACCCAACTCATTCGGTCCAGCTAACGTGAACATATGTAAAATAAAACAAAAATTAAAGAAAATTTTAATAAACTTAAGAACTTAAAATTCAACTAAAATAAAATCAGCGCAATCACTAGAAATATAGACTAATGCTGCAAATAATAATAATCCATAGTGTACGCACTACCAACACGGCTCAGCTCAGGACTCCAGCAGCTAATGGAGCGTGAAAGGTGCTCATTCATAATGCCATACATACCTGTTATATTGTCGCATAAAATTCTTGAGGTAATTATTTTCCCATATGGACTGAATAAAACTTCGAGATCTGGTTGCGTCATGTTTTTGGGAAGACCAGATACATATAGATTTGCTCCCTTAATTGATTCTGAGCTAGGACGGGCTACTGAGACCTGCAAACCAATAGGCAAAAAATGTATAAAGAAGATTCTCGAGTGTATTTGCATGAAAGTACTTGCTTTAATTGTTTTATTTTGCAAACGCAAACCATTGAGCGAGCTGATTGCTTTTTCGGCGTCTTCCTGCTTCACGTAATTCACAAAACCATAACCCAGACTTTGACCTGCGAGAAAGCGCAGAAAAATCCAGTGAAAATTTAATAGAATGCATCCATTGAAAATTAATAGAACTAATGTTAGAATAAAAATAAAACGAATATACAGTATTTTTCGCTTAGAGCGAACTTCGAGCGACTTGTCAAATAGTTCGTTTTAACCGAAAGTTCGTTTTAAACGGGTTCGTTATAAACGAAAAATACTGTATTCGAATTGAAAAATAAAGAACTATAGCACACACACACACACCTGTAACCTTATCCCTTATCAGTTTGCAACTTTCCACCTCGCCAAAGCTCACAAACAGCGAACGTATATCCTCCTGCGACATGGTCTGTGGCAAATAGTTCACAATCAAATTGGTTTTCGATTCGTTGTCCATATTGTTGTTATTGTTGTTGTTATTATTATTCGTGGTGTTATTATTATTATTGTTGTTATTGCTGGCATTTACATTAGCCGCTGCTGCTGCGGCTGCTGCTGCTGCGGCTACTGCTGCTGCTGCAGCTACAGCACCGCCAGCGCCAACTGCACTGCTGGCGCCACTGGTAGCGCTGCCGCCGTTCTGTTGCTGCTGCTGTTGTTGTTGTTGTCCCTCAACCATGGTGTTGCTGTTGCCGCTGGTGGTCATCATTTAGAGGAAGAAGAGTTGAGAGTTGAGTTTGTTATTTAAAGATTTTTCTTGTTTTTGTTTTAGAGAACAAAATAAATAATTGTTTTGTTTAACAAAGACAACACGCAAAATAATTGCAGTTAAAGAAGACGAAGACTTTCAAGTTAAAATCTAAATTGATTGGTTTTTCTTCACTGGAGTTTTTTTTTTTTGGTTTTATGTGTAGAAAAAATTTAACTATGATTGTCTTTAAAGAATTTTTTTTCTTTTGGTTGTTTTTTTTCGGTTTAGTTTGATGTTTCACTGCATTAACAATAATACTGTTTGTTCTTTTGTTTGTTTTGGTTTGGTTGAAATCTTTTTCACGGCTATTTGAAGAAGAAAATTGCAACGATTTGAACTGTAAACAATAGAAAAATGAAAACAATTACAACATTGATTTATGGCAATTGGAATTTTGTATCAAACGCACCTTTGGAGGCTTTAGAAAATCTTGTCTAAAGCCGGAAATGTTATACGTCCGCTGCTTGTCTGACTGCTGGCCTGTTATTCTCCAGTCTGACGAGTTGTTGCAAAACTAGACGTTCACTTGTTTTGGCGTTTTACACGATTTACTCGGCTTGCTGTACGTTGCAATCACTTTATTGCTGAATTTTTGTAGATATTTTCTTTTTCAACCGTTTGTCTATTTATTTAAATGTTCATTTGTTTGCTCTGGCGATCACAATTTGTTTACAAAAACTTGTTCTTCTTCAATGTGAATTTTCTTCTCCGTTCAATGTCTCAAATTATCAAAATCGTTTGTCCTATACTTTTACAATTCAGTGCATATTCTGTTTTGTTCAACTGGAAAATAAGAAATGTGAAAAATTTACTTAATAAAATTTAAATCAATTGAAGCGTTTAATCATATTTAATTCGGGTCAATGTTGGCATAAAATTTAAATCGATGGAAGCGTTTAACCTTTTCCGACATGAAAATAAACTCGGTCTGTATGTAGTCCAATATATTGGACATGGTGACTGAAAGGGTTAATCATCATATTAAATTGGGGTCAATGTTGGCATGGCAAAGGAAATGCAAAAGTTTTAAGGTATCTCAAACATGGTAAAAACATAAGAATCGAATGAAAATGTGACTAAAACTGTAAGTTGATGACTGCACACACACCTAATGAAACCTTAGAAAGGTTAAGAAAAGCGCGCATAGTGTGAAAACGACACATTTTTATTGGACAGTAGTTCGTTTTCAAATTCTAACTTCTATAAGGCAATTTTCTAACAAATGCAATGGCAATTTTCTTTCAAAAACCCAAAAAACATAGACATCCTAACAGAGCGCCGAAGCCAATTAATAAATGAAGCAGAAAATCACCACAACCACATTGCCCTACATTCCAGTCACAAAATATCACAAATTCGAATTACAGCGATATTAAAAATATCAGCGCCAAACACATATATTCATATACATTATATATTTATACACCTATATGTGTTTGTCGACTAGTGCCGCTTACAAAACAGCGTGGGATTTTTCTTCGCACCACATATTATGTACGCATGTCACTTGGAAATGCTCGAGAGAAAACTAAAAAGTTTAGAAATTTGGCAAATATGCGATATTTATTATACAAATTTGCGGCGATCGCATGGTGGACCCAATGACGACAAGACCTATAGCCGGTAACCAACGAACATACTAAACATTTTGTATGTATTGAAAACTTTTTCCACTTACAGCAAAAAGCTAAACGGATTTTCAAATTTTTGCAAAAAATCTATTGACTCTTAATGTTTATTGAACGAACAGGAAAAGCAACAAAGTGGGATGGAAAAGCTGAGCAAAAAAGCTGAGAAAAAAAATATTGAAAAATATGCAGAATGTAAATAATGAGACGGCGGCAAAGCCATGGCGCATTTCAAATTTAATTAGTGAACGAACTGAAATAACGAAAAACAGACGGCAAGAAAAAATACAGAAAAAAAATACAGCAATAAAGAAACAACACAGACGACAGGCTACAGGCTTCTTCTACAGCCAGAAGAAAGCGAAGCAAAAGTGGTGAAAAAAAGAAGCAAGAATTATTATAATTTTATTTATAGAGCGTAGACGACAACGCAGGCGTATTCCGCCGACACCAACAAACACACAGACCAAGCAGCATGCGGATACTGATCGCTGAAGATGTGGAGGAGCATTGACAGTTGCAACACGACGACAACGACACATAGCGGCAGCACGAGGCAGGAAGACAAATTGCATACATCAGCTGATTTGGCAAGGAGATTAAGACAAGTTTTCATGAAATTATGATTTCTATGCTTTCATAATCAACATATGAACGATATATTATTATCTCACTATATCTCACTAAATTTAGCTATTTAGCTTTGGATAGTTGTGACTGTATGGTGGATATTTTTAGACAAACTGTGCGTGTTTCGCCTTTGAAAGTGGCGAATGTTGCACTTTTGTGAACGGAACGCCGACACTTTGTATACACCAGGCAGCTTTTAGAAGCCAAGACACAGATGGCTGGCTTCATAATGGAAAAAGAGTACAGAAAGAGTATCGAAAGTTGGGAAAAGATAAAAACCAAAAATATACAAAATATCATGTAAAGTATTTTCATTGGTTCGAACTGGCGAACTGCCACGACCAACTTTACCTTTGGCATTAAATTTCACGCAACTGCCAAGTGAAGCCTTTGCACTTTGTTTTGCCGCCCCCCCCCCCCACCCTACCTCCCTTTGGCATTAAAGCAAATCCCATATTCTTGCGGCACACCGTAAGCGTGACAATTTTGACATTTTTGTTGAAAATACAACGAAAATATAGAAAGTGACAAATGTCTGGTCTTTGAATTTGACTATTTCGGATTTTTTTCGTTTGTTTTTTCAACAATTTTTAAACGATTACGAAACACTTCAAAATTCTGCACACACATTCACATTTTGATTTTGCTTTGAAAAATGCAAAATTTAAATTAGTTTCAGTAAAAAAAAACAAATTCTAGAAAATATCACAAATTTTTAGCTGAAACTATTTTTTTTAATACATTTCTTTCCATAAATTCCATTTACCATTTGTAAATGTTGATTGGTTTCCGTTTCCTTTGCGATTTTCTTAAAGTTTTTTTTAAAGAAACAAACACAAACAACCGAATCGAAAATAAACGCAAATTAAATTTAAGAATATTTTTGCTTTTTTTGGAGTTTTTTTGTTTTTGTTGTTTTGCTTGAAATTTTAATTGTTTTAGTGTGTGAAAAAAATCGAAACCGAAAAAAGAAAATGCAAAACGCAAACGCAAATTAAATTAAGGAAAAAATCAACTGAAAGTAGAAAAGAACGCGTTCCTTCCTTCAACTCAACTGAACGGAAATAAACTAAAATCCAACGAAACCAAACTGAAACGTACGCTACCGAGCCGCACTGACGTGAATTGCAGGAAAATTGCGGCGAAGGGGCTGCAGCGGCAGGAGGCAGCAAGAAAATGTGGTGAATATTGAAGCCAAAAAAGTTCAGAAAAAAAAACGAAAAGCGAGCACAAAACAATGCACTTAAGTCCCAAGAGAACACAGACATATGTGAAATCAAATTCACCATTCGTGGTGGCTATTTCAAAGTGGATTCTTGTGGTGTTACAGAAAACAAATTTCGAAATTTGGAGCGCATTGAAATTCAACATACGAGTAAGTTGTAAGTAGATGAGAAACGAATGAAAAACTCACCACACGTGTTTGAAGAGTGCCACCAAAACATTAATAGCAATTTTGTAAACAAAACGCGCACTCGCAAAACTCACCACACGGTGTGATGCAAAGACAAGGCGCACTAAAGTTGGCATTTACTACTGGCAGTGTATGTGTATTACCGCAAATAGTTTTATGACATTTTTGTAAACAAACATCGAAACACCACAGCACAAACGATGCAAATAAAGCAAAAGTAGTCGAGGCAGACTGTGGTGAATAATTATGGCAAGCACACTTTTAGTCGCTTTGCAGCACGTTTACCGATTTTAGAGGCACTGGGGTGCAGCTATCGACAATGCGGGCATTGGGGAACTAATATCAAAGGTGCTGGCGGCAGTGCGAGAGATAAGTAGCGTCAGTGACAAAAGCAATAAAAGTGCTGTAGGTATGGGTGGCTAAAGTTGGAATTGTTCATTGAACACACACACACCCACATTGTATCGAAGCACAAAAAGATAACAAAATTGGTTTTTGTTGGTGACAGGCGCCAAGAGAATTAACATAATCATTGACGTATCTATTTGGAAAACAGGGAACAGATGCATGGGAGCGGGTTAAGAGATAAACATATGTGAAAATAGCAACCATTAAGTGCAAAATTTCGATCGATTTCTGTTTGTAGGAGTCGTGGAAATACTAAAACGCTGGTATGGGGGTTGTTTGAAAAATACATGGAATTTTATTCCTAAAAAGGGATTTATTAATTGGACTAAATTAATTGGCAAAATCGAGCACCAATCGAGTTGAATACATAAATCATAAATAAGCAAATATTTTTGAATCAGTAGACCAATAGACCCAACAAATATTTAGTAAATAGCAGCGAGTGCGAGCTTGCTAAACTATAAACCTTTAAGTTAAATGGCAAAATCGTGTCCCTATCGCGTTGAATACATAGGTTAGGTTAGGTAGGGAAGGGTGTGTTTGCGAACCAGAGGCCGCACTTTCACTCGGAGGCCAAACTGGCCCATTGTGAATGCCTTCTTGGAATGAAGGGAAGCTAACCAAAGGCTCTCAGTCCAGGGCAAACCAGTTCGACCTCTTGATGAAGGAGATTAGATCCCAAGTTGAATACATAATACAAAAACAAAGTTATGAATTATTAGGAATCATTAGATCGAAGACTATTAACTTCAGTTATTTATTTAAAACGTAACTATTTTTAGTTAAGCCATCGTATAACTAATAGATGCAGTGTCAGTGTTGGCTTGGATTTGAGGCCTCACGAACGACCGAACATTCGAAAAGACTAAGCGGAGAAAACTTGGTTAACCCTGGTGTGGGGGTAATGAGACAACAGATCATTTCGCAGACCCTTTTTGAGCGCCTCAGCCAGAAGAAGGTTGCAGTTTGGTGGTTTGGTTTGTCTAGACTCTACTGCTCACTACTATAGTTAATTCTAGGCACATAGGCTTTAGCAAGATGACTCTAATGAAGGATGAGGTACTGGAACTCGAGCTGCTGCACAGACTTCACTTTATAAAACAGACGGACCGACTAAAAAAGATCTGAAAGAGTGGGAAATTTGAAGCCAGTGGCTGCCTATTGAAGATCGCAAGGGGGAGGCAATAGCTGTGGTACAATGGACAGGAAAGTGCTCTAGGTGACTTTGTTCACTTTGAAACTCTTAAAAAAATATATAATAAGAACAATAAATAACAGTCTGACAGATAACTGAACAAACTTAATTTTATTAATTTGTTGGAATCGGTACGCGTAGGTAAAAGTGGCTCCTCACAAAGCTTAGATCCCCTCAATAAAGGAGGAAAAGTGCTTAGAAGGTAAAGTGTTTGATTGTCTTCCTCTTCCTGGTCCATAAATCTGCCACAGAAATCATTCGAAAACAACGCCAACCTTCTCGCATATGTGTTAATTTAACAGTGACTCGTTAAGGGGTTACGCCACTGTAACCGCTCAAAAAATAGGGTTTTTTGTGATTTTTTTCCTCGCTTTTAAAAAGTTTTGTAGAAGAAGTTATTCACAGGTGTTATTGGACACATATTCGACTTTATTTTGGCATTTTTTGACACAGTTATCAAAAATTCCACACGATCTTCTCTAGATAATGTTATTGTTAAGATCCAGTCAAAATTTTAAGTCAAAATATTGAAAATTGTTCGAGTTGTGCCGCGTGCCATTTGGAAAAATCGTGTTTCGAGAAAAACGCGTTCAAAGTTTTGGGAATGGTTTTCTATGGTCATAACTGAAAAATTCGAGATGCAAAAATTGTTTACCATTAGTCGGCAATGCCAGGACCATAGAGCTGGCCTTCAAGGTTCAAAAATGCCTCATTCGCCTCCTTCCTGACTGATTTATTCAGCGAGCGCGCCTCTTTCGCCGCGTCGCTCAAAGCGGAAAAGTTCGCGGAAGCGAGAACGTCGCATACACCCGCTTCGGCATACGCGTGACGCGCTTGGCGGTAACCTCGTATTTCGCATAAAAATTTTTTATTTTATGCATAAAACGTTTTGTTTCTTATTCTATAGGGTTTCAAACTATTTTTTAAGCCAATAAAAAAAAATAGATTTTTTTTTAATTTTACAGTGGCGTAACCCCTTAAGACACCAATCAGGGTTCTAATCTGGTACCTGTTCAGTAAAGAGAAGCTCTATAGAACGCCGGAAGTTTTGTTGAAATAAAATTTAAAATTTAAAACGTTAAAATTTCTTTTTTATCGTTTTTCCATTAACCCTTTACAAGGCAACAGCAAATTTTTTCATCAAATGTTGTTTTTTAGATATAAACCTAAATTTACATAAACACGTATTTTTTTATTTTTTAATACACTTTAATTTTGTAAGGTTTTTTGTAAAAAAAATTAAAAATAAAAAAAGCATTCAAACTTGTTTTTTTATTTTAATATGTTTAGTTTTAAATGAACTTTTCGCAAAAACGGACAAATAGGTGCAGTCAAGTAAAATTTAGCTACTATTTCCCATTTTTAATGCCAGTATTTCAAAAAAGGAACCTTGCATAGTTGTAAAATCGCAAGAGAGAGTTGTTTTGATAATTACTTCCGAACTTACGGGCAATTTTACGGTTGGTTGCAGATATGCAACTGTACCGTGTAAAGGGTTAATTGATTACTAAAAATCGGTTTTAGCATTATTGATTTATATATTTTAAAACTTGTAGTATTTCTAAATATGTTTACTATTTATCTTTACTTTTTACTATATCAGGTGTACAACTTTGCTTCCGCCGTTTTCCGATAGGTGGCTGTACCGGCTGAGGCTGGTTGAAATACATAGATGGTAATGCCTTTAAAGTGAGTGTGGACAGTGCCTAACGAATTGTCATCGCCGTTTCAGTGACAGTTGTTCTTGTTTTCGTATTATTCACGCTCGAAAATGTCCGTTTATGTGCCCAATTCTCGCCATTTGCGGGAAGTTTTACTTTTCTGTTACAATTCGAAAAAAAATTCAGCTGAAGCGCATCGAATGCTCTCAGAAACTTACGGTGATGCTGCTCTGAGTGAAAGAACGTGTCGGGAGTGGTTTCAACGTTTTAAAAATGGTGATTTCGATGTCGAAGACAAACATGGTGGTGGCCACTTTTGCGGCCTCCCGTCGCAAAAGTGGTCAAAAAGTACCTGGAAACGCTGAAATGGGAAGTCTTTCCCCACCCGCCGTATTCCCCAGATGTCACCCCTTCTGACTTCCACCTATTCCGTTCGATGGCACACGAAAAATTTGAAAAATGGATTGCTTCATGGATAGCGTCAAAAGAAGACTCCTTTTTTCGAGCCGGGATCCGAAAATTGCCGGAAAGATGGGAGAAAGTTGTCGCTAGCGACGGACAATACTTTGAATAATACATCTGTAAGCACTTTTTCGCAATAAAGCTTTTAATTTTGGAAAAAAAACGGCGGAAGCAAAGTTGTACACCTGATATTTTATAAATTTTTACTATTTAATTACTATTACTATTTATTTATATATATTTTTACTATTTATTATTACTATTTTTTATGTTAGCATTGCAAGTAACGATTTTAATCTTCTTTGTTCCTTCAGTTTAGTTTCTTGTAAAAAACTCCTTCACTAACATTTCTCAAAAGAAAACACAAAACTTTAAACTCAATTGAAAACCTTAACCCACCAATAGTCATAACGGCATCTCGTGATAATCATAATAATTATAATTGTCATAGCGTCAGAATCTACAACCCATTACACCCACTCTCAATTTTCCATCTATATGGAATCAATAATAAGTTTTCAATTGGCCAACATGCAGATTGTCAACTTCAGTGGCTCATTACGAAATTAGAAGCACAAAATAAAAGAACCAACAAATAGCCAAACAAACTCCATTGAATGAAATTTTATAGTGCAATTGTTTGTGTGCTAATGGCAAATTATGTGGCGTAAAAACAACAAACATAATGGAGTACGATGAGCCCGTTAATAGACAAATATATGTATGTGTGGTTGGTATGTACATACGTAGATATATATGTAGTGGCTAAGCAGAGCGGGAGTGGCAAATCGATGCCAATCGAGGGTAGACAGAGGCGAGCCCACTACACATGCTGCATAGTCCAAAAGAAAATCCAACAACAGCAACAACCAAATATGTGCGGCAAAAGTCAGAGCAAAGTACGCTGGGCAGCACAACCGAATGACAATAATTGCGCTGTTGGTAATTATAACAACAAAGATAATGATGATGTTGATGTGTGATAATATGAAGAGATAAAAATAGCTGCCAACACAAACAAACAGACAAGTAGACAAGCAAAACAGACAACAACACAAACATGCCAAAGAGAAATAAGTAAACAAAAATCTAAAGTATGCACAAATGAGCAGAAGTGCTCAGAAGAGATGCAATGCAAAAGTGCATTGAAGAGAGAGAGAGAAGAGCGCACGTAATAACAGGAAGCCTAATGCAAAAGTTGAGCGAATGCAGTTCGTGTTAGGTGCAAACTTGGACAACTGTTAGCGGGATGTTCTTAACAGAAGTGGTGCACTGAGAAACTTTGCATATATTTAGGGAACCAAGAAAATCTAAGAAAACATAGGAATATAGAACACATTTTCATTCAAGCTTGTGAAAGGAAATAGCACAAGATTTGAGTAAATGGGGAAAATTAATTTTAATTTTGATTCTGCCTTTTAAACGACTAGTTGTGGTAATAGAGAATTTTTCATTTAATTCTTAGCAATGGGCATAAATTTCCTACAATATTATAACATTTTTAGTAAAGTGGAAAAAATACAACTTTGACTTTTGCCGTCGTTTTGGTTGTAAAGTTGCTTTGACTACATTAACCCGAGCTTAGGCCCTCCAAAAACTTCTAATGACGGCTAGAAAGGATACATTTTTACATTATATAAAGGATTGAAATGGAAAGGAAAGAATGTTATAACAAACATTTACGTTTTAATGTCTGTTTTTTTAAAAAGCAGGAAGAAGTAAATATATATAAATTTATATTGTTTAAGTGGAGAAAAATTATGTTTTCATGAAAAATATATCTCAATATAATTGTGGTTCTTAGGACTTCAATCATACCTCCAATACTTGCAGTACCTAGTCTTCTATATCTATTATTTCTGCTATAAAAAATGTCAATACAATTGTAACTCGGTATACTCTTCGACAACATAGATTGTACTAGGAAGGCAATCTTCACACTCAAACTGCCATCAAAAAGTTGTAGTCAAGCTTATTGCCAAAATATTTCTAATCTCATAGGTCACAAGCTAATCATCACCCTGATCTGGGTCCCAGGACATACGACCATCGAGGGAAATGAAAAAGCAGACGAACTGGATAGACAAGAATCAGACGGTAGCTATTCCTCTCAGCAGGCCAAGAAACAAAACTTTCTATTGGTGCTACCGAAGGCTGGAACAAACTGTCTTCCTGAAACACATCAAGAAAAACATGGTCAAAGTACAAACTGAACAAGACAAAGCAACTTCTTGGAGGCATCCGGGGGAACACGGCAACTCAACGCTGTTCTTACGGATCATTGGCCGGTAGGGGGTATGCGGCCCGGATGCAAATATTGCTTTCAATAAACATTACCACAGTGGTGTGGAGCTAAAGCAGAGCGAGATATTGATCCACTTTCTGTGTGCATGCCCAGACTTAGCAAGGAGCAGGCTACAGGGACTCTCTTTCCAGAGGAACTTAGAACAATTTCAACTTTGAAGGTCAGGAAGCCTCTACACTTTTTGGACCTTACAAAGTAGATTTAAAAAAAACCAGCCAACATTAACAAAAATGAGGGGGAATGAGGTGTTAAAACAGCGCATTATGTGCTACCAACTATAATTGTTACTCGAAGGAGTTGAATCATACATCACACACTTGCAGTACCTAGTTTTTGGTATTAATTGATCACATTTTAGTAAATTTTTTTATTATTTCATACGTAAGCAGCCTTTTCTATTTATTTCAATAGGAATGGTCTAGTAAGTTTTCGAAAAATCTGAGATTGCCAAAAGTTTGTAATTTTTTACCATAAACGTGCTTAGAACATTTTGATGTTCAAGCGCTATTTGTGTTTTTTACACTGACTTGAAAAATCCATCTCGGTCACAAAATGGATTTAACTCGTGAACATTTTCGAGCAATGATTTTTTACGATTTCCGAAGTGAATGATCTCAACAACAGTGCTTCGATTGCCTTCATTCGGCTTTTGCTGATGAAGCGCCAAACCTCAAGACAATTTATAATTGGTTTAACGAATCCAAGCGTAGTCGCCGTTCGCTCCAAGACGAATTTCGTGAAGGTCGTCCAAAATCAGTCATTATGCCAGTAACCATCGATGCTGTGCGTAAACTGATAATGAAAGATCAACATGTGACATACGTGAGATCGAGGCGTCCTTGGGCATTATGGGATATTCCATGAACATTTAGCTGTCAGAAAGATTTGTTCTCGTTAGATCCCGCATAATTAGGCAATCGCTCAAAAAAAGGCTCGTGTCGATTGCTGCAAAGAAATGATGGAAAAATTTGATCGCGGTACTTCGAAAAACGTTTATAAGATCGTGACAGGTGAGGAATCATGGATATATGCACATGAGCCCGAAACAAAACAGCAATCGACCGTATGGGTCTTCCAAGACGAGCCAAATCCAACAAAAGTTGTTCGGACACACAGCACCATCGAAGCGAATGGTCGCTTGTTTCTTCGGCAAAACTGGCCATGTGGCTATTGTGCCGTTAGAGCAACGAAGAACCGTCAATTCTGAGTGGGACACAACCATTTGTATGAGAGAAGTGTTCAATGAAAAACGGAAAAACAACCGCCGACGCAGAATCATTCTTCACCAGTACAATGCGCATTCTCACACATCGACTCAAACAACCGCTTATTTGATCGACCAAAGCATTGATTTATTGGGTCATCTGCCATACAACCCTGACCTGGCACCCAATGACTTCTTTTGTAACCGCACATAAAAAAAATTGCGTGGTCAACGATTTTCATCGTCAGAAGATACTGTTGAAGCATCCAAAGACCATGTTTTGGAGGTGTCTCAATCAGAGTGGAAAAAGTGCTTCAACAATTGGTTTGAGCGCATGCAAAAGTGTACAAATCTGCTAGGTAAATACCTTGAAAAGCAATAAAACCATTTTTGATGATAACAAAATGCATTTTCATCGTTTTTGAAAAAATACAAAGGCAACCCTCGTATCACTTCATACATTTATCGGAGCATCCATGTCATTGACCTGTTATGTGATACCTGACATCTCCTATTCGTGTTTTGTATTTAAAACTATTTTTTATATCTACCATTTAATTTTTTTCTGCTCATAGTATAACAAAAACAAAACTTGTTATTCCATAAAAATATTCAATAAAAAGAAGACAAAGATTTTAGAATAGAAAATAGTATTTCCATCTCAAAATAAACTTAAGTAATGAAAAGATTATTTTGAATTGATTTAAGCTAGAAATTCTATATTCTTCAGCTAGAAATCCTATGTTTCTTTAGTATTTTTCTAAATAATTTCTCACCAAGCCGCAAAATGCACTGCAAATAAATACACATAAAACGCGTATGTACCCGTGAATTGTAATGCAACAACAAATTATACTCGTTCTACAAGAACCATAATGTGCCACTGAGCGCAAAAACTAAATAGAAATCAATAACAAATTGAAAAATGGCGCAGCACAAAAAGCTAAAAATTAATGAACAGCAAAGGAAATTGCAAAGGGAAATACGAATAATTGCGGGTGCCGCACACACATACATACACGCAACAATAAACGGAAGTAACAAAAAATTTGTCAAGCACAAAAAATACAATAACAATAAACAAAAATATTTAAAAAATAAAAACTGAAAATTGTATATGTACGTCAAGTGTCGATGCGCCAAAGGTGAACGCTATCACGTACAGTCCATTCATAAATTTCCACTGAATCAAAAATGCCAGTGTGGAGAACGAGTAAGCCGAAGCAGTGGGTAAACAGAAATTAAACGAAAGAGCGCAAAGACAAAAAAAAACAAACAACAAAAACAAAATTGAAATATATAAAAATTCAAATTACACCTGGCAGCGGCCATTAGCCGCTACCACACACACACACAGACACACAAACAAACATTAACACACACACATAGGCTGCAGTGTAAGCAGCAAAAAGCAATTTTAGGGTGCGGCAACAGAAATGCGAAAATCACAGCAATAACAACAACAGCAACTTGCTGCAACATGCAAAATTGCAGCAAGAGCAGCTGTTTTGCGCTCCAACAGTCAAACAGCTGCTGCAACGCCTAAAACTATGCTGCGAAAAATACATATACGCCACGGGCAATGAGCGCCGAGCACGAGAGCATGCACTATGTATTTATAAGTGCGACTCCACTTGGCGCAAATGGATACCACAAGCGCAGTTTGCCAGTTTCTCATGTCGTTTATTTTTCACTAATTTCCCTATAATTTGACTGAAACTGGAGCGACTCGGCGCCGATCGTTGCGATGCGCGACAAACCCAAACACACCAGCAGGCGAGCAGCAAAATGAATGCAGGATATGCGGCAAAAGCTGCAGCCCGAGATGAGCGCAGCCAGCGTGTGTGAGGGCGGCTGGCGGCTGCAACTGCCACGGCGCGGCCCAATTGATGTCAGAGAGCGGCCAATGGAGCGCGCGCGCTGGGCGGCATTGGTAGCGTAAATACTACACCAGCGGCGGCGAGCGCATGAACGAACGCGCATGCAAAAAAAATATAAAATAACATAGAAGAAATAAGGAGTGAGAAAACTCTGCAGGGTTTGGGTGTGTGCATTCAGCAATCAGGCGAAATTCAAACCTTTTGCGGAAAATCAATTGCATTAAAGTCTCGCTCATTATGCAGCAGCGAAACAGCATGAAAATCCTTAAAGTATGCAGTAAACTTTATCTTTTTTTTCTGCCAGTATACTAAATGTTTTCAATAAATGGAAAATTCATACTTTTCAACACTTTTTTCTCTTACATTTTTATGAGTGCAAAAAATGCAAAATTGCTGCTTAAATTTTTCTTTTCAAAAACTGTGGAAAATCGTACTGTTTGACGTTACAAATAGACACACACACACAAAACACTAAACACACAAACGCGTGAAAGAAATGCCGTTGTTCTTTGTAAGTGGAAAATTTTTACAAAAATCTTTTTATCGTCTTGAATGTGTTGCTTTTTGTTTTGGTATACAATCAAGTTGAAATATAGTAGCTTTCTCGTTTGTTTTTTTTTTTTTTTAATTTCTTTGAATTGCAAAAATTGTTTCTTCTTTGTGAATTTTTTTCTTTTTGAAATTTGATAGAACAAAAATCGCATACACAGAAAAACACAACTTGCTGTTGGAGAGTGCAAGAACTAAATGATTAAAGGCGAACGCTTGCCGCCAGGATAAAATGCACACAACGACACCAGCACCAACACCAATGCACCGACCATAGGCAGTGGCAGAAATATGTGTGCACAGGACATTGTGTGCAAACACATGCAACGAGAGCGAGGTGGTTGGGGCAAACGGAAGCAACGCAGTGAAAAAATAACAGTGCACAAAGCACAGGCACCAGCACCAGCGAATGCAGTGGAATGAAATGTACAAAAGTGCAGTGCAAATTTCAGTCGAAATGATGGAAAATTTTTTTAAAATTGAAAGCGTGCAATGCTGAAATATACAATTCCAATATATTTGAGGATAAGTTTTATATGTTTAAAATAGCTTTTTTGTGGCATACTTTTAGGATTTGTTGGAATGATAGCAGAATCAGCCATAAACTGATGAACAGTCAAGCACCAGCAGCTGAATGAGATGGAAAAAATTCAAAAAGAAGGTATTAAAAAATAATTAATTTTGATTTCAGTCGGAATAATACAACATTTTAGTTAAATGAACAGCATGCAATGCTTGAATATACAATTCCAATATATTCGAGGATAGGTTTTGTATGTTTAAAATAGCTTTTTCGTGGCATACTTTTAGGATTTGTTGGAATGATTGAAGAATCAGTCATAAACTGATGAACAGTCAAACACCAGCAGATGAAGAAGATGGAATAAAATTAAAAAAAAGCATAACAAATTTAAAAATATCATAGAACTAAACATTTAAAGCTCAGACTGACGAAAAATTTGATAGTCCTTACATGTCTTTTGCACAAAATTCAAGCATATTGCAAGAAAACAGCTCTAATTGGTATATTTATGGAGAATTTACAGTCTCTTAAATCAAACTAACAGTACAAAGTAGTTTAACACTTTCGCTATTTTGTTGCCATATGGCACATTGCTACTTTGTGGACATCTGAACCCTCTGGGGTTTCAATAATACATTTTTTGTTGGTCCTTAGAATAGTTTGAAGTTTTAGGAAAAATACGAAATTAAAAAACTGAATATTAAAGTTTAAAGAAGAGAAGTAAACACGTTTTTTATGGTATATCTTGACATAGTAAAGGATGAAGAAGCAGAAAACTTTAGATAACTTTTTAATGTGACGTTTTCTCTCAATTTAGATACTTTTCTTTTTTAATTTTCGCTGAAGTAAATAAAGAAATATTCAAATTTTCGTTATGCGTAAAAAGTTGTATGTTTAAGTAATTATTACAGCCACAACGATGTGATTGCTCTTATAGAAAAACACTCTAAAATACAGGGTCCAAGTATAAAAATGAAAAAATTTTTTTGGAATGTTGCTTATATAACCACAGAGAAGCCTAAAACGTAAAATTCAAAATTTTAACTTTCCCCAGTAAAAACCTGTAGCAAAAGGGTTAATAAAGCAAAGTATTTACTTCTTTTTGGCCTCAAAAAACTATTTTCTATCAAATATGTTTTCATCTATGCATTGATTTTACAAATCAAAACACTATCAAACGAAAACTCGCATAGATTTAAAAGCAAAACTGAACCCTCTGCTGCTGTCTTCATTATTTTAAAGCATGCCACAAGACCTACGACAAGCCCAAAATTATTGGTATACATTATGCCCAAAATAAGTGCCACATATACCCCGATCTTTACCAACGACTTTCCTTCATCATTGGCCAAAATCACTACACAGCTTCCACTGCACAGGACGAACGGAAATGTTGCAAGAAAGCAACAATAACCACCGTATGCAACCCTTAAATTGCTCCACATTTACAACGGTATACTATGACTACGACTACAACTACGACTATGCATGACCAGTGCACTACTATGCGAGTACATCATCTATGCCACCAAGCCGAAGCGGAGCGCTCATCGCGAGCGCGTACAATAAGGAAATGCAATTATCACTTTGCTCTTTTACAACTATGTATATGTCGATTCGTGTGTTGGTTTGGCATGTTGCAGGTTTAGGCAAATTTTTGTTGTGGTAGGTTAGCTCGCAACGAGCCCGGAGCGCCAACTGAGCATGTGAGCTTGCAAGAAAAATTGCGCGAGAGCAGCCGAGTGTAAGCATGCAATGCAGACGGTGAACGTTGGCTTGAGGCGGGACAACCAACGCACAAAACCCAAACAAATACTCAAAAAGCCTTTACGCCTTTTCAACTGCGCTGCCTGGTTGTACAAGTCGCTCGTGTATAAACGGCAACGACGGCTTCAGTCGGTCGTTGGCGAATGGCTAAGTGTATGATGGTTGGGCTCGTTGGTTCATTCGTGCATTTGTTGTTGCATACTGACTGGCTGGCTGGCTGGCTGGTTTGGTCCTGTCTCAACTTGACATCATTTGTGTCAAAAGACCATTGAACTCTGTCGTTGTCGGTGTCGTTGGAGTCGTTGTCGCCCATATTTTCCCTCAACAACAGCGATTGCCGATGTTGGAGAGTGTGTTTATCCGCCACTCGTTGCAGCTGCTGCCGTGATTGTGTGCGGGTATGAGCAGTTGCGTGCGTGTGATAGCTGTACGCGGTTGGTAATGCGATTTTAAAATCTCAGCAATTGTTTACCAACACGCAAACAGGAGACACTGCAGCAAGAACAAGCCACATGTGAGGAAGACTACAAGATTCGACACTAAGAATATAATATGAATATGACAGATCTTTCAAATGATTCAATAATAATAAGATTAACAAACAATTTAGTTATGATTAATCATATTCAAATAATTCGAACAGGAGACACTGCAGCAAGAACAAGCCACATGTGAGGAAGAGTACAAGATTCGACACTAAGAATAGAATTTGAATATGACAGATCTTTCAAATGATTCAATAATAATAAGATTAACAAACAATTTAGTTATGATTAATCTTTATCTTAGATTTATATTAATTTATATTAATTTAAAATATATCCTGTTATTATTTCAACCAAAGATAAAAATAATTGGACCACTTTTCTATAACTCCACAGCCCAAAAATTAACTTATAAATAAATTATAAATTTACTTATAATACCATAACCAAAGAGTGTCTGTTTTCATGAATTAATTTTCATTAATCATTAATTGCATTAATTAATTGCCATTAATCATTAATCGCATTACTGAAATCATTCTATATGAGTTTAAATTCGCCATAACCACAAAGTGTGTTTTCATAAATTAATTTTCAATTATCATTAATCACATTAATTAATAGTCATTAATCATGAATCGCACTAGTGAAGTCATTCTATATGAGTTTAAATTCTTCAACGTTCTAAGCACATTACGAGCAACATTTTGTACCTAACCTCAATATAATTTTTTTATCAAATACAAATTATGGCTCACAAAACAATTTATCAAGCAAAACTCACCTTACCGCAGTGTCCAGCAGTAGCTACTGTCCATTTCATGAGAAGGCGCATTTGAATTCGGACCGTAGAGCATCATGTAGTTTTTGTTGTTCGCTGAACGCTTTCCTGCAGTGCAGCCATCAGCATCGCCCCCACCATTACCGCCGGACACCTCCATCTCCCGGAGTCTTGTTATACGACGCGTACTCGATCCTCGCGACGGTGTCTTTGCGGGCGTAGACATTTCGAAATTATGCATTGCCGTAGTGCACTCAGCATCGGCACCTGCGTCTAACTGCAACGACTGCTGCTGGATAACGGAAAGCGGATATGCTGCCCCACCGGAAGCAGCATGTGACTGGCCAGAGCCGCTGATCGCAGTGGGAAATATGCCGTTGTTGTCTGACTGCGTTGCAATGACCGGATGCAACGCTGAAATGTGCGAATTGACGTATTTGAACAGGTGATCCGATGTGTCGGCCTGGCGTGTTGGAGTATGAGGAGACACCAACTGTGCAGCTGTGCTAGTCGGTGGCGACGATTGTTGCGAAGAATTCGAACTAAACGAGTTTGATGCTGCACGCGACGTTATGGCAGGCAGATCAGGTCGCGGCGGCAGCGGCAAGCCCGCTGCTGCAGACTGCCGTGGACCAGGACACGAACGCGGCAGGCTTCCTTCTTTGGTTGGGTGAAAAGCCGATAGCGCACCGTTCGATTTAGCGTTAAATGTGGCACCCGCGAGCGAACCAACTGGTGGTTGCAGTGCAAACGGAGGCGGCACCAGTGATGGTCCAGCAGTTCCCCAATAGCCAAAGTGATTGAAAACGCTTATATAGTAATTGTTGAGGGAGGCAGCTGTAACGGCTTGCTGACCGGCCGCTGCAAACGGCAGCAACGGTTGCTGTTGAAAAGCTAAGCAAGGCTGCGACGGCGGCGACAATGTTTGTGCCAGTAATGCTGAAGTTAAATGTAAAGTTGGTTTTTCAAACTCAAAATTTCCATACTGCTGTTGTTGCCGTGGCGACGATTGCTGTTTCTTCATATTCTGGCCATTCACTATTGGAAGCTGTCTGCAATGAACTTAAGTTTATTACTCTGCACTTTTGAAAAACTGAAATGATTTAAACAAAAATCTAAAAACATTTCAATTGGTGGCCTCGAACAACGGCCACAAGTGCCCAGCAGCGAAAGCGATAGGAGCCAACTGACTTACCGCCTTTTTCTGTAGCATTTTGCGCTGCTTTTCTGCGAATAAATTTTTTTTTTATTCCTATTCTTTATGAATCCTTTATTGTCTTCACCTTTAAAAACGTCTTTTTTATGAATCCGATGCAATTTTTTTGTTGCTATTCCTTTTTCCCAAGCGGCAGTTGAAGTCGATCGCAGTGCTGCACGAATAACGTATTTTTCAAACGTTGCCAACCAGACGTGCGCTGCTGCAGCCATCACCTATGATTTTGCAGTGCAAAGCGAAAGCGTTGCCAACTGTTCGAAATGGGTGTAGGGACGAAAGCAGCTGTGCGAACAGTAGCACAGGGCGATACAACAACTTTAAGAAAGCGTGGGTAGGGAGGTTCTGGTTAATTTATTAGAATGTTAACGGCATTCAGCGTTATTTGGGAAGAAAGATTAAATTAAAATAACAGTTTTACTGTTAATGTGGCTGCAGAATAGCAAAAACGTGTAATGACTGCTTTTGGCTTGCTTTGTGTTAGTCAGAATGGACATGGATGGACTTTAGCCCAATTCAAAAACTTTTAACAGAAATAAAAAATATTCAATGAACACACCCACAAATTTTATCCTCATCTTCTTCTTCATCATAGCCAAATAAAGCGCCTTCGACACCATATTTTTTTTAATTATTCATGTTTTTTATTGAATTTTTATATATATGAATTTATGTTTAGGTTTTATTTTGTTTCCTTCATTATTTTTCAGCTTACACCTCTGCTTTGTCGATTTGTTACTTTGTTTGTTGTTTTGTATTTGCATGTTTCCGCTTTTGATTACTCCAACTACAACTTGGGCAATTGAATTTCGAAATTATTTTTTCGTATTCAATTTTCTTGTTTTTATATTTATGTATTGTTTTGTTTATTTTGTTTCCATGTTCATTTCTTTACAAACTTATTTAGTAGATAATCATAATGTTTTTTGCTTTTGTTATGTGTCACTTTCATTTTGTTGTTTGTTGTTAGTATATATAACTGTAAATGTAATTTGTTTTATATTTGTACAAAATATACCGTTACTTTATGCACATGATTCTTATTGGGTTTTTAGTCATTCGTCTTACTTCTTATTTATTCCTCTACACGCTTAATTCATTTTCGCTTGATTTTGTTGTATTTTCAAAGTATTTGTTGTATTTATTTGTAAAAAATCAAAACTTAAACCACTACATATTTTCATATATTAACAAAAATAATGTATAACTATATTTTTTCCCAACTACTTACTTTAATTAAATTATTAATGCGTTGTTGTTTGTTTTTTTTTTTTGTTTTTTGTTTTCTTTGTTTAACAAAAATAAGAAAAATAACAAATATTTTCACTAGTTACGATGAGTTTTTGTTTTTAATTCATATTCTGTTTTTTGTTTCATTTTGCTTTGTTATTTATATTCTATATCCCTTTTAGTATTTGTTTTTGTTTATAAAAAATATATTTATGCTTATATGCATATATGTAGTTGTTGTGTGGATATATGTACGTTTGTGTGAAATTGTGTGTGTGTGTGTTAGAGCCACTAATGATTTGCCACCAACTTTTGTGTATTCTTCAATTTTCTGTTTACTTAATAATATTATATTTTATTTTGTTGTTGTGAAGTTTGTCGTTTTTTTTTGTCTATTTGAAATCATTGTTCTATAATTTATTTACAAGTATTAAGATTTTATTGATTTCTGTTGTTGTTGTTGTTACTTTTCCCTTGCGCTATATCTATGTGCATATTTTGTATGTGTATATGTATATTTGTAATTTAGTATTTATGTACTTAAAAAAACTACTACCTTTATTAAACTTGTTGTTTTGTTGTTGCTGCTGTTGTTGTTGTTGTTTTTCCTTAAGAATTGTATTGGAATGTTATTGACTTCCAGTTTTTTTGTTTTCTTTTTAGTTGTTTGGTTCTTTTTTTATTGTAATCAACTTAAATTTACTATAATTTACTACTACTCTGCTTTGTTGTTGATTTGGTTCTCATTTTGAAATTGGTTGCTGTTGTTTTCTGTTTTTTTTTTAATTGTGTTTTGTTTGTTTCCCTTTAATAATTTTTGCATTTTTTTTGTTAAGACGTAAAGCAAGTACCCATTAATTTAGAACACTTTCAATTCACTTCTATTTAAAGTTCAAAAGATTTGCTTTTGCTTTTCTGCATACAAAGTTAGGTTAGGTTTTGGTCACACTGCCCAAATTATCGAGCACTTACTGTACTATTTCCATGATTTGCTGAATACCTCATTCACTGTATTCTTGCTTTGGTTGCGTTCTTGCGCACAGCTGAAAGGTTTTTCTTCGCTGGTATTAAACCGACTAATAGGTAAATGATCGGCGCACAGGTTCGGCAAAGAGTTGTAGGACGTGTAAGGTTCGGCCTGCTGCTTAGTTGCCTTGGAAATTCTTACTCAAAGGAAAACTAATCAATTGATCAGAGGTTTAGGTCTCAAAAGATATTAGAAATTGTCGACTTGCTAAATAAAGTCTTGGAAAAAACTTGATAAACTACAATAAAAAGTAGCACACCAGCAAAAGTTTGCAACACAACAATCAAACAAAAAATTATGTTTTTTTAAACAACAATAATTTGCAGGAATAATATGTGAGCCTTTTTTTATATGTTTTGAAAATGTTCAACAAAATGCTGTTCAAACATTGACGTTAAATTGCTAAAGGTGCGATTATCTTTAAGCCAAAATTAATGCCATTGAATGGGTAGCAAGGAATTCTTAACCCTTCAACAGCCATGGGACATGTGTGGGAAATGTGAATTTTTCATTAACCCTTTCGCTATTTTGTTGCCATATGGCACATTGCTACTTTGTGGACGTCTGAACTCTCTGTGGTTTCAAAAAAACATTTTTTGTTGGTCCTTGGAATAGTTTGAAGTTTTAGAAAAAATACGAAATTAATAAACTAAATATTAAAGTTTAAAGAAGGTATTTTAATGGTATATCTTGACATAGTAAAGGAAGAAGAAGCAGAAAACTTTAGATAGAGTTTTAATTTGACGGTTTCTTTCAATTTAGATACATTTTCTTTTCAATTTTGGCTGAAATAAATGAAGAAATATTCAAATTTTCGTTATGTGTACAAGTTTTATGTTTAAGTAATTATTACAGTCACAACAATGTGGTTGCTCTCATAGAAAAACACTCTAAAAAACAGGGTCCGACTATAAAAAAAAAAATGTTTATGGAACGCTGCTAATATAACCACAATCCAAACTTTCCCCAGTAAAAATCTGTAGCGAAAGGGTTAAAAGCTTCAATCGATCTATTTAACCATTCATCGACTCTTGAAATCTGTTAGGAAATCAGCAAACCGGAGCAAATTAATTTCTTACCAATTGAGAAGATCTCTTAACTCATTTTATAACTCCACTCTTAACTCAACTTTTAACTCAACTCTTAACGCAACTTGTAACTCAACTTTAACTCCATTCCTTACTCAGTTCTTAGATCATTTCTTAACTCATTTCTTAACTCATTTCCTAACTCAATGCTCCACTAAATTTTTAACTGCTGTCACAATTCTAACTCAGTTGATTGTTTTTTTTTCCCCTTACGATTCTTTGCCTGATTTTACCATTTTCAAACTTTCATTTACAAAAACTTCTATTTTCTGTCAAAAACCTTCAAAATACTATTATTTTCTTATTTCTTTTAGTTTCGAATGCTATTATTGCCTAAACGACATAAGAGCTGATTTTGAGTTGTTTTTGTTGCTGTTGTTGTTTTTGTTGTTACGCTATTACTTGACTTGTTGATTTAAAGTAAATGTTTACTAAATTAACAATAATTTTTCCAGTCACGCTGGATTTTGCTGATTTTCTCTCTTTTGTTTTTCTGTTTAATTTTTTCGTTTGGGTTTTCTGACAAAATTTACACTAAATCAAATAGTTTTGTTACTTAATTATTTTGCTATTAACCCTCTCATTGCAGTTGTTGTTGTGGTTGTTGTTGTTACAATTTGTTGTTATGTTTAGTTGCTTTTAGTTGGTGTATAAATTTAAATGCGACTACAATTCATTGATTTTTATTTTGTTTTCATTTTTGTCATTTTACTATTTTTGTTTTGCCAGTTTTAAGTTTGTTTTTTATTGAAAACATTTCCTCGATTGCAATTAATACAAATGCCGGATTTGACGATTTTTTATTGGTTTTTTTTGTTTTTGTGTGAGCATGTAGCACTTTTAGGTTAGATTTGACTTAATTCGCTATGCATTTTTTATTGGCTGCTCATTGGGTTTTCCTGTGTGTGTTGTTGTTGTTGTTGATTTTATTTTTTTGTTGCTTGTTACTTGTGGACATATTAAAAAAAATATACTGTATCTGTTGCATACATTATATACTAAATATACACACACATTTGTATATATATTATGTATATGTAATGTCTATGCATTGTATATATGAATATAATTTATGTATATAACTAATGTATAATGTATTGTTGATGTATGATTAGAATGCATTGTTCGGTTTACGTTTTGGTAGGCTTCATTGTAATGCTTTCGGCGCCTTAGGTCTACATATATATATATATACCTACAATACACACACACATGCAGCTATGTACTCGTATGCATGCACCTATATACATACGTAACTGTACACTCTGTACATGCGTACAGAAATTAATGCGTTTATGGTGATCTGGTTTCTAACGGCTTCAATTGTTATTGTGTTCTGTGGGTTAATGCACAAAATGTCGGCTCCTCATGGCGATCGGGGAAATGAGCAATTTTAAAGGAGGGTGAACATTATAAGTTTATGCTCAAAAGACAAAATCAAACATGGCAACTGAGCTCAAAATTGCTTTAGAATTGTTAAAAAAAACAACAGCCTACAAAGAAGAAGAAGACACAAAAACGTTGAAAACTTTGACTTATGAGTCAAACGAACATGAAAAAACCCTCCAACTTGGATTTGAGACTCAAACAAAGAGGAAGAAAAATCGAAATCGTTGGCTTGTGAGTCAAACAAAGAGCAAAGTAAATTCTTTATTTTTTTGTATTGCTTTATATTTATTTGATTTACTTTGCAAAGAGAAAGAAAAACCCTAAAGTTTTGACTTCAAGTTGGTTTGCTTACTCAACTTACTTTTTAGTTCAATTTTTAATTTTTGGGTTTAAAAAGATTTGTGGCTCTAATGAACCACTAAGAATGCATTTAAAAACAGGTTTGGCTGTAACAGAAGTCTAATTTTTGGCTATAATAGACCGTCAAAATTATAAGAAACCTGCATCTGAATCGATTCAAAAGAAAGTTGAAAACCCATTCACAAAACTTAACCCTGAATAATTTATTTTATTTAACGTAACACAAAACGTAAGCAATATAAGTCGAATTATTTAGCATTTAGTATTTCAAAATTGATAATCTGTTTCATACAGGGAGAAGAAAACTTTAGAGAGAAACAACTTTACAAAACATAAACTCTTGAAACAAAACCAACAAATACGCTTCTAGGAACCTCTGAAAGGCCATGAAATCGCAGGAATATGGAAAATATGCAAAATATTTGCAACTGGCTGAGATCGACAACGCTTATTGATCTTCAAAGTAGCAAATTAGCATTTTTTTAGCTTTTAAAAGTTAGCAACCAATGCAACGTTGCTATTATTAAATAAATTTTAATCCAGGCATTTTCATTGAAATATAAAAATGTTCAAATGTTAAAATATAACAATTTTGTTGACTAATCGTTACACAAATATTTCAAAAATAAAAAAAAAATAATAATTAATTTAATTTCAAATTAAAACAAAAAATTTCAGTTTTCTCGATTTTTTAAAAGAAGCATCCAAGTCAACCGCGCAACTTTTGTGAAAGTATTAATTTAGAAATATTCATTGGGTTGAGATTTTTTAGTTTGGATTTTTAATCAACGCAATCACAAACATAAATAAAAAAAATTTAAATTGAAAACAACAATTTTGCAGATTTTTAAATTAAGCAACTAAACCAATCTTGCATCTTTTGGGAAAATATTAATTGAGAAATATTCATTGAGTTGAGATTTTGTAGTTTAGATTTTTAATAATTTGGTCATTAAATAAAATCATTGAATAAATTCAATCATAAACCAACAACAAAACGAATATAAATTTAAACTTAAAACCAAAAAAATTAGTTTTCTAGATTTCTTTAACGGAAGCAACTGATCCTTTCTTGCAACTTTTGTGAAAATGTTAATTTAGAAATATTCAATGAGTTCAGATCTTTTCTATAAGTTTGTAAAATCATTAAATAAAAAAATTATAAGTCAAAATAAATTAATTAAAAAACGCAGTTTTCTAGATTTTTTTAACCCTTTCAACGCCAAAGTTGCCTGAGACCAACTTTACCTAACTTTACCTATTTGTCATCTTATAGCAAAAGCTACGATTGATTTATGGATTAATTTTAAGTAGACACCAACAAGTTCATATTTTAAGAAGTGAATTCAAAGCAAATTAAAAAAATTTTACTCTTATTTCCAAAATAATTTCTAATAATTTACAGCGATATCAGAGAAAGTTTGTGTTCTACCAGGTGTATGCATAAGTTTTTGCCGGTTTTTTTCCATTGCTTGTAAACGTCTACTAATCGTTTCTTGTGACACATTTAAGGGGAGGTTCTCCTCTTTTTTTTTTCAAAAAATCAATTTTTTTTTTTTTGATGAAATGAAAGGTATGAATGTCAAGAATATGTGTGCAAAAGGATTTTTCGATCCGCAGCATATTTAGCGCATAGGAGCGTCTCTGATGCGTCGAACTTTCGCGCGCGGAGGAACGCTCTGGTGCTATTTTACGACTTTAAACGCGTTCATCTCAAAACCATTTTTTTCATCCTAACGTCAAGCGTAACTCATGATCTACTTATCCGAGTTACTTCATCTATAGCATTTCTTAAAGGGTATGATTTTTTATATGACTTATACCTAAAACAAATATAAACAAATGTGTAATAATAGTCTTTTAACAAAAGAAAAGTCGAAAAAAAATGGTAAAAATTGAACTTTTTCTATGATTATGCATAAATTAGATGATTTTTTATAAAAATTAATTAAAAAATAGGTATAAGTCATAGGGAATTTAATATTCTTTACTATAAAAAAAAATTTTTGATTTCAGTTCACTACAAGTGGCTACAGCCTTGACGTTTCCGAACAATGTCTCGCTTGCAGAGGTTGACAAGACCCGCCATTTTTGGGCCGCCATATTGGATTTTGTAAAAAAAAATTTTAAATTTAATTTATTTTTTAAATTTGGCTTAATAAATCATCAAAACCGTCTATTCGTGAGTCGTTTCATTATCCGACAGTAAATGAAAGAATTTCGCTTTATTTTCGGCCGAAAAGAGGAGAACCTCCCCTTAATGCTGTTGCCAATTGCTGTTGAGTTTGAGTCGGGTCTTCATCCAGTAACGCCTGCAATTCCTCATCTTCGCACTTTTGTGGTCTTCCAGAGCGCGCGCCATCTTTGACATCAAAATCGCCACTTTTAAACTGTCGAAACCATGTTTCAGATGTTCTGATAGATGGGGCGTGTTCACCATATTTTTCTAGCAGCAATCGATGACTTTCCGCATCCTTTTTCATTTGGTTAAACAAGAAAAGTAAGGCGTGCCGCAAATGCTCTCTTTCAAGCACAAACGTCGACATGATCACTAAACGACACAACACAAACGCTGTTGTTCAGCAGACTGAACTCGTGTGTGTTCGTAGGTTAATGTTAGATAAACAAAACTGGCATAGTGTCAAATGCATCCGCAGCGGGCAATACGATAGCAACGCTTCTCAGTAAAACCGGCAAGGACTTATGCATACACCTGGTAATTGAGTCTACGAATTGGGTGCGTTTGATCAAAACCCTGTTTCTTTAATAATGGTTGAATAAAATCAGAAAGTGATAATTTTGTATTTTTCCATAAGTATTAAATAATTTTTCTGTAATTAAAAAATATTGATACACAATTTTTAAGCAATGATGATGATTTAAATACCAAAAAGTAATAAGTAAGTAGTAAGATACGGTAAAATTCGGGTTCGAGAGGGTTAAAGGAAGCTACCAAACCAATCTCAACAATTTCTGGCAAGTCTAAGAAATATTCAGTGAGTTTAGATATTTGTGATTATTTAGTACAATTAAATTTTAAAAAAATTATAAACCAAGATAGCAAAAATTTAAAAAAATTAATTTTTAATTTAAAAAAACGTAAAGAAACTCATTTGATTTTTTTAACATTTATGATTTTTATTTCTGTTATTTTTTTTTTGGCTTATTCACTTTGCTTATCAATTTGTAGTCATCATTTTTTCCGATAAATTAAGATTTATTTAATTTAAACATAAAAAATTGTGGAACAACATTGAACAATTTAAATATAAACAAAATTGGGAATTAAAAATAGTTTTAAATAAGTAAAGAAACACTTGTTTTGGATTTTTTGGTGGCAGGAAGCATGAGAGCTTAAGCTGCTTGCACCAAATTCAGTGCAGTTGCAAAAGTTTGACTTTAAATAAAAAAATTTCTACAATAATCATAAATTTGAAATTAAATTAATTTAATTTAATTTTTTTTGTTTGGCTTTTAAATCAAATATTCAAAACAATATCGACAAATTTAAAACAAAAATCAATTTCAATCATGAAATTCGATGCAGTTGCAGAAGTTTGACTTTAACCCTTTCGACCCCGAATTTTACCCTTTTTGGTATTTAAATCTTGAAACACTTGGCCTAGAAGTATGCAAACGAAATTTGAAGTTGCCACGCCTCTTTGTTAAGGTTCTAGTGCTAGTTTACTTTTGAACAATTTTAGCTTGAAAAAGGTTAAATAAATTTTGTATCAATATTTTTTAGTTACAGAAAAATTATTTAATATTTATGGAAAAATACAAAATTATCACTTTTTGATTTTATTTAACCATTATTAAAGAAACAGTGTTTTGATCAAACGCACCCAATTCGTAGACTTCAATTAGAACACAAACTTTCCCAGATAAAGCTGTAAAATATGGGACATTATTTTGGGAATAACAGTAAAATTTTTGTAATTTGACTCGAATTCACTTCTAAAAATATTAATTTGTTGGTGTTTATTAAAATTAAACCCATAAATCAAACGTCAAATAGGTGAAGTTGCTCTCAGGCAACTTTGGGTTCGAAAAGGTTAAACCAATAAATTTTAAACATTTTCAACCATAGATAGAAATAAATTTTAAAAATTTTCCGCAATGCCCAATAAAAAATAACCCAGAATAATGCACAATAGTTAGAAACTTGGTGGGGTTTCAAAGACACTTTTTAAAACAAGAAAATTGTAAGAAATCGTTGCCGTATTTTCAGCAGCACATCTAACAAGACAACTTTTATTGTTACCTGCAAAAAATTTTAGCGAGTATGTGCACCGCACTTAAATGAATCAGAAAACGATTTAAGAACTGTTGGAACAATAAAATTGCCTATAACCTTTTGATAAATGAACATTTTCACAAAATATTATTCATGTTTTTTTGCATTTATAAAGCAATATGAAGCCGTGTCAAAATCTGGTCTACTGTAGACTGTGGCATAAATAAAGTTAGAACAGTATTTGAGTCAAAAAATTCCTAAGGCCCCGCATATGAAAAACATAACAGATCACCATACACCTCTCAGCTTAGACAAAAAAAAACAGGTCCGAATTATAATTTTAATATCCAAATATAAATTTTTTCAACAATTCTTGTAGACATTAAAAATCATGCAACCACTTATAGTTTAAATTTTAAATGCAACACATTTAGAAATAAGTTATCCAAAAAGCTAATAATAATATTTTCAAATAATAACACTTTCGTATTGCTTTGAATTGTTCTTTGACTAATAATAAATAAATGAAATGAAATGAATTTATATATATAAACCACATGCAAATCGATAAGTACAATCAGAGAATCAAAAGTTGGCTATGAATGAGTGCATTGGTGTTAAGTCAGTATTGCTGATTGCTCTGCACAGTTTATGGCTGCTTGAATGTTTTAAATTTTATTTTTTGTATTTCATCTACAAAACGATAATTCTTATACCTGTTTTTGTGCTTGTTGTTGTTGCTGTTATTGTTGATATTTTAGTAATAATTATTATGTTATTGCATTTGTAATGATTGCAGTTGTTTTCGTTTAAATGTTGTTGGTTGCCATTGACACAGCTAATTCGATTTATTGGCGGCAACAGAATATTCAACAATCAAAACACAAAAATTTAGCACTGCTTGTTTAGTTGAGATGACCATCGCCAATTGCGCAGCGATGGCCGAATGAAAATGACGCATGTATCGAGGCAACTATGGGGGCACATTTAGATTGCTGTACGTTTCATACGCGAACATAGGGTTTCGACAATATTGCGGCATTGTCTTGAAACACTTTGTAGTGGCTTTGTGTTTAATTACAGTTTTGTTGTAATGAATAAGTAGGCATTTGTCTGTGTGTGTGTGTGTGTGTGTATACAATAACTGATAAAATGTACAATTTTCTTTTTATTGCTATTAAGCCTCACGTTACTCCCAACTAGACAACGCACTGAAAGTTTTACACCACTGAATGACTTCTTTTTTTTGTACAAATAAAACAGTTGAATTTAAAGAATTTTGCAACTTTTTCAAATTAATTTATTTCAAATCATAAAAGCAAAATATCTCATTCAAAAACAAACAATTAATGCATGTAAAAACTATTGAACAAATTTTCGCTAACAAAGTGAAAATGTAAACACGGGTCAAGGGGTCGATTACAGCGGGATGGGAGAGGATGTGGGATGTGATGGTAGTGGGAAGGCATTGGGCAGATGTCTGCATAGAGCGCGCGTTGCATATGTAGACAGACATAGATGTTCGGTTACAATTTCCAAAAATAGAGCCAACACAAATAGTTGTAATATTTTATTTGGACTTAAACGCAAAGAAAACTTGTAAGTAAATTAACTAAAGTATATGCTTAATAGTTGTTGTTGTTGTTGCTGTTTATGTTTATCTCGCTGCTGCTGCTCGTTGGCGCAACTTGTGTGTATATAATATTTGTATATATCTCTTGTATATATTTTATATATTTTGTTTTATATATATAAATGGAGTAACATTATTGGTAAAAACATTTCTAGTTTTGCTTGTTTTAAAATTGTAATTAATTAGTGACTTAAGATTACAAATTTAATTTAATAAAAAAAAAACCAATAATTCAATTAATTTAAAAATTGTATAACAAAAAATGCTAATTTAAAACGTAAGTAACTAGTAGAGCAGAGTGCCAAACGAAGATGCGGGGAGGAAGGGAGGCCCATAATTCGAACTGCCATGCGGTGAAACTGGAGCTGTTGTTGATTGAATTGAAATTCGAGCCGTAGGCTCACTACTTACAAAACCTAATAAAACCTAATTTGCATGAAATCGATGGTAGCGCAAAGCAAAGCAGCACGTGCCGCACAACGGGAGAACGTGCAGCCGGAAGTTGTACTAAAATGTAAAAATCTTTGAGTGCCCCACCACTGAGGCGCCCCCATTCAATTCCAGCTACCGTCTCCCCCTACTGGCACGCGAGCACAGGCGCTTTTGATAGTTTTTCGCAGTTGCGGCACTCTCATTTGACATTTTTAGTTTATCTACATGTTTTTTGTTGTGTTTCTTTTTTGATTTTTCCCTATAAAAGCACGCGTAATTATACATATTTTGCAAAACGAACTAAGTTAGTGTTGTGTTTTTTAGAAAAAACTCTCTTTCTCAACTAATAATAAGTAAAAACACAATAATTTGCGGTTTTAAAACTAATTAATAGAAACTGTTTGACTTTCACTATGTGGCGCGTTGCCGTTAACAGCAGTCAATTGGCTACCGATTGCTGGCAATCGACTCGGCGATTGTACGTCTTTGACTGACTGCTGCGAGTGTTGGGCTGAGGCGCACTGAGTGCGGCTATTGCATTGCTGCTGTCATAGCACGGGAATTTGTGACACTGCATGCGGCAACACTAATGTTGCACATTGGACATGTTGCTATTGCTGTTGGTGGTGGTGCTGGTGGCAGTTGCAGTGGTGGTGACAGTGGTGCCGCCCTTCAACCTCTCCAAGCCGGCCTGCACATAGCGAAACACCTCGTACATGGAACTGTGCAACGTCAGTGGGCCATTCTCATGGTCCAGCGCAATAAAGAAATCTACAGAGTGAGACGATGGAAGAGTTAGTAAATTGGAATTTTTATGGTCGAAATGATAGTTTAATATTTACCGGTATGGTTGCCCTGACGCACCAATCTGTCCGCTTGATCCCACAACTCATGACAACTGGCTAAATAATTGAAATATTGATTCTCTTGATTGAGCGCACTGTGTATGTCCTGCCGCTGAATTTTATCCTGACGCATCATTTTGCCCGGCGGCGTATTCGAACCGGAACCCTAAGACAAGTGAGAGGAGGGTTTAAATTTGGTGTTTGCAAAGTTTTATAATTAAAAATTATATAAAAAATAACAACGACATGGCCAACTCACTTGTGAGCACACTGAATTCGATGGCGAGTTCGACGATGGCGTATTTCCATTGATAATTTCGCTACGGTTACTTTTAAAGAACTCCGTACACAGGTTGATCACACTGCGACAGTACTGACGTTTCATTTTATAAAGCTTTAAGGAGATTAGCGACTGGCAACGCAGACTGAAAGGAAATGAGTAAATAAATGAAATTAGTTTAAATAAATAAAGTTAGTTTTGCAATGCGTTGCATTATTTTGGCAAAACCCACCTCAGCACAGCAACCTTGTGATGTGGCTCGTGAAGTTCATTGGATGATGACGGCACGGTAAGGTGCTTAAACTTTGATGAAATGAACCTAAGATAAAGAAAAAGGCATATTGAAAAATTGTGGCAAATACAAATATTGTTTAGGTACAAATTTAAAAGATATTCAAAACATTTCATACATAATACTGTTAAACATTTCATATTGCATTGTAAAAACTATTTTTAAGAACACATTTTATTTATTTAAGAACAAATTTATATCTAATTTCAATGCTCAAACATATGCAACTTTGATCGTTGATATATTAACCAGTCATTTTAATCAATTACCCCTAATACAAATATCAAAAAGGACACAAGCACAAATACAACCACACAAAAGAACATTGGTAGCTTTGGAAGTGGAAATCACACATTACTCACTTAATTAAGGCTAACGTGTCCTTGTACATGGTCCACGTGGCATCCTCCGAGCTGCGATGGTACTCCATGGCCGCGCCCGACAGAAGAAAATAAACCACCGCCTCCAGATACAAAATCACTTGTTTGAATGTGTTTTGTTCGCGATCGGCAGCGTGTTTGCGGCTAATGGCTTCTTGCAAAAATTTCGAATTTTTACTACAAAATAAAATAAAAAAACAAAATGTTAATAAGAAAGTTAATCCACCTATTAAACACCTTAGCACCAACCTGAAGATGTCGTTTACCACATCGTCGTCGCGCTCAAAGTACGAGTGATAGATGACTTGTTGTATCGGAGCCTGTGTTGTGGCGCTCGCGGCAGCCGTTGGCGTTCTCTTGTCGTCGTGCTGCTGCTGGTGCGTCAGTGCACCAATGCCTGCGCCGCCATCGGCGCCCGTTGGTGGCGGCATTATGACTTCCGCCTTGTTGCTAGTTGGCTGTAAATGCGCAGGCGTTGCGGTGCTCATGTTGCCGCTCAGATGTGACTGTTGCTGCTGTGCTTGTGGTTGCTGTTGCTGCGGGTGATGTTGATGATGGTGGAGCAGTGGTTGCGTCATGGGCGCCTGCTTGCCCAGTAACCGATCATGATTGGTGGGCGGCAGTTGGTGGTTGTCCAGCAGGAGGATTTCCTTCTGCAAGATAGAAACAGAAACAGTTGTTATTATACAGTAAAAAATTATTATTAATATTTTGCATTCTCACTTACCTCCATTTGTCCGTTATTGCCCATACCCAGTGGCGTTATGACTGCTACCGCTTTGCTGCTAGCACCATTGCCTGCGCCACCGCTTGTGCCCTCCATGCGATCCAGCTTCTTCTCAGCCTCCTTTTCCTTATCCTTCGACAGTGCTCCGAGCGGCATTACGTTGGCAGTAGGGGCCGCGCCCTCTTTGCTATGTTTGTCCTTTTTCCGCTTCTTCTCCTTGTACGGACTGGAACTCGAACTGGAGCTGCGCTTGCGACGTGGTTTCGCCTCCGGGACCGCCGCCGCTACCACCGGCACCGACGACGCATCCAGCTGCTTCTCGGTGGCATACGGCAACTCACTCACTGGCTTGTAGTCGTGCTTTAGTAGCAGCTCCTGCTTGACTGCCGCCGTAGCACCGGCGCCACCAGCCTTGAATTTCGTTTCGCTACAGTAGACGCTGGTCGAGAGCGGCAACGTTGACGCCACCGTTGCTCCGTCCAGGTCCGGCTCGTTTTTGATGTGCTCATGCTTCAGGCCGGCCATCAGCTTTGTCGACTTTGGCGAACTACTGCCGCCGCGCTTTGCTGCCAGGCCACGTCCCGTCGTGTAGCCATTGGGTGTAAGATGTGGCGGCACCAGTTCTTTGGGCGTGGTGCCACCACTGCCGCCGCCACCTCCATCGGCCGAGCGACTGCTCAAGCGTCCATTTGAATGCGAGTAGTTCAGTCTTTGTTTGCCGCGCTCACGTTCGCGCTCGCCGCCTTGCGGTGTCGGCGTGCGACTGCCAGCGCTACGCGGTGTGCCGTTGCCACTGCCGCCGCTCGCGTTGCCAGTTCCACTGGCAGCAGCCAGCCGCGCCGCTTGCAGGTCGGCATTCAGTATCGCTTCGTGGTCGTAGTGGTGCACGGTGTTGCTGTTGGCGGCCGTGCGGCGCTCCGCGGCAGGCGGTCCAGCGCCTGCGTGGTGGTACATGGCGGTGGTCGTGCTGCCGTATAGTCGGTACGAGTTCAAGTGCCATTCGGGTGCAATGCGTGCGATCCGCGCGAGATCGATTTTGCAGATGAGCGAGGGCGGCGTCGATGGTCCCGATGTGTTCGGCGCAACGGCAGCGGCTCGAGCGGGCGAGGCAGTAGTCGCTGTCAACGGCGGCAAATGCTGCACAGTGCCGGGCGCAGGCGTTGGCGTTGGAGTGCGCGTATTTGGCGGCGTGCGTGTGGGCGTGCGCGTTGGCGTTTTGATGCGCTGCTGCAGTTTGCGTTCCGCACTCGAGCTGCAGCGATCGGGAGTGCGATGCGCGCCGACCAGCAGTTGCGAAGGCAGCGCCCGCGGCGATCGCATATGACCAGGTGTGAGTCGCGGTGACGACTGCGCCACGCCGGCCACTGCGCCGGACACTGCAGCGTTGGCAGTCAGATTCTCCTGGCTGCCCGTCCGTCTGAAGGCTATAATTGGCGAGATGAGTTTCTGCTGCTGCGCTTGCTGCTGCTGCTGCTGCTGGTGCTGATGATCGCTTTGGTCGCCCGACTGATCGATGACTAGCACTTGGCCCTGTTTCTTGGCACCGCCCTCCTTCGGATTGAAAATTCGCGTCAGGGTGTCTTTTTTGTTCTTATCACTGGCTTTGGGCTTATCGCGACGTCGTCGCTTTGCGGGCGCACTGCCTGCCTTCCCTCGCGTTTTCAACTCTGCATTGGAGTGTTCGCCGTCACTGCTGGATGAGGACGAGGAGCAGCTGCCGGAGGAGCTGGACGTAGACACAGTAGCCGCCGACTTGAACGGTGACTGTTGATTCTGCGAACGATGCGAACTACCGCCGCCGCTACTGCTGGCTCCCGCTGCACCACCACCTGTCTTGCCCAGCGAAGGAACAGCACGCATGGGAGGCGCTGCCGCTGGCGAGTGTATCCGATCAACGGCCGGCGTCACAGAGCTATCATCCGAGGATGCTGACGACGAGTCGTCGTCATCATCGTCGTCGTCGTCTACCACAACTGGTAGTTTGGGCTGTGCCAGTACGACATCGTCCAGTGAGGTTTTTCCTTTGTTAATTTGCAAAATGCGACGACTGGTAGTGGTGGCGGTGGGTAGTGACACGGTCCCTGCTGAGCCGGAGGCAGTGAGAGCACCTTCCACAGTCAGCCGATTCACCTTAGCAGTCTTCTGCTGAGCATCATTTGCGTCGTCGTCCGATGAAGAACCAGCGCCACCATCCCCGCTGGCTGCGTCCGAATCGCTCGAAGAGGAACTCGACGATTTTGAGGTGGAATACGACGATGAAGAGCAGGTCGAGTCAGCACTGGGTTCACGCGTTACACGCGTTCCCGCTGCTTGCAACTGTTGCAGCTGCTTTGGCAACAGCGGTGGTTGCGCTACTGCAGCCACGCTACTCGCTTTAGTGGGCGTGCTGCTTGTCGCAGTGGAATTCTGCCGCGACACACGTCGCCGCGCCGACGGTGCCTTCTTGGCAGCACTCCCGCTGCCGCTCACCTCCTTTTTAGCCGTCAGCGTTGGTCCCTTGGCGGTAGTAGCGCTGGCATTGCTCGTTGTGGCTGCAGACGTTGCACTGCTACTCGGCAGCTTACGCGGTCGTCCAGGGCCTTTTTTCGCTGTCGTTGGCGCTACTGCCACTGGATCGACGTATAATTTACCGCCGGGTGCAGTGACGGCGCGCAACGCCACCGGACTCAGTGTCACCGCTTGGCCGGTCTTGAAGGTAGTTGTGGCCGTTACCGGTTCTTCCTCTTCGTCACTGGTGTCCACCCGCGGTCGTGACACAGCCGGTTTCTGTTTCTTGTGCTGACGTCGACGTTGCGCCGCCGGCAGTGGATCGATAGGCAAGACGGTGATGGAGTTGGGCAAAGTGGGCGCCAGCGCTGACGCCAGCGCCTGTGGCGGTGAAGGCGGCAAAGCTGTGATGGCCGCTGGCACGCCGGGTATTTTCAGCGTGCCACCCGGCCCCAGCGTAGGCACGGTGCTCGTCTCGTTCGCATCGCTGCTATTCGAATCCGACGAGGGCGCCGACAAGCGTTCAATGCGCACGAATTCATCGCCCGTCGCTGACTTTTTGCCGCTTTCGCTGTTGGCCGTCGTATCAGGGCGCGTGCGCGGCGATACAATGGGACTTCGCTTGCCACCGTACGGCTCCGGTTTGATTTGATTCGAAGGAATGGCCACAAACTCGGAGGCGTTCAGCATGGGCACTTGTTGGTTGGCTCCTTGTGATTGACCGTTGGCGGCTGCTGCTGCCGCTGCTTTTATCAGTGAGTTGGGAAAGAGCGCATCCGACTCCTTCTTGATATCGTCCAGCAGGGCGGGGTGACGAAATTGATCAGCAACGGCGGTTGCACTGCCGACTCTGTCATCACAGTCTTCATCGTCCTCGTCGTCGCTCTGCACGGACAGATTTTTCTGTGGCGAAAAGATTACGCATTACTTTTATGTAATCATTTACAGATAATCAATTTAAAATTAAATAAATAATTTCAACTAATAAATTTCAAGAGCATTTAATTAATGAAAAGAAAATATTTGCAAGATGTTAGTTGAAGCATTGATTACGTAATTAATTGATTATCACATAACGAATTCTCATTAGTCGTACCGTCAACCTCAATCAATAATCAATTAAATCAGAAATCAATTCTCACCGCTCGACTGTAGCTTGCCTCATTTTTTACGATGGCCGTGTTCGGTTGTCCAGCTGCCGCCGCCGCCGCCGCTGCGGCCAACTGCTGCGGCGTTGGTTCGGGTATGATTTGTGCGCCGCCCGGCAGCATCGTCGGCTCGTTCATGCTCACATTCATCGAATTGACGACCAGCGAATTGACGGGCACATCATTCTGCGTCTGCTGCGTTGCCGCCTTGTTCACATTGAAGTAACGACTCAAATTCCATTTGTTCGAGTCCGAGGGAGAGGGTGTTTTATTGCACGAGGATGTCGAACTGGGACCAGAGCTGGAGGAGCCCGCCGAGCCGAGTGTGCTGCTGTTGGGGTAGATGCCACCGCTGCGATTGGTGTCGCTGCCTTTTAGTTTCGAGGGAAACGTTTTCGCCAGCGAATTCGGCGCTGAGCGTGACGTCAATGCAGCTGGTTGTGGTTGCTGCTGCTGTTGCTGCGCGGACAAGCTGCCATGATGCGAGTGATGTGAGTGCAGCAGCGGCTGCTGTGACTGCGACTGCTGCTGCTGTGGAGGAGGATAGTGCGAATGCGCTGGCTGATGCTCACTCTTGGACGACTCCTCGCTGCCCGACTCGCTCGAGTCCGACTGTGAGCTGTCACTGGAATTGTGCATCGAACGACTGCAAAGAATTACATTAATTACAATTTTACAAAATAAAATTAATGCCATCTACCTCAGCTTCCTTCGATCGTCATCAGACTCCGAGAGCTCCAGATCATTCAACAACCTTTGAGAATGAAATTAAAGCCCAACATTATTACTGTGTTTCTCATGAAATCACAACAACCACTCACGTTGAATTCTGTTTCTCCAGCGTCGGTGTGGCCTTCTCGACCGTCAGCGGTTTCAAAGGCTCTTTGGATAGCCGCGCGACTGTAGTTGATGTCGCCGTCGCCGTGACAGACGCCACTGGCGCCACCGACTGCAACATGCTCTGCGTCGCCTCGCCACTGCGACTACTAATGGGCACTGCAGCTGCCATGTTGCTGATCGCCGGCGCGCTACTACTAACCGGCAGCGTTGGCGTCTGCGGCAGTGCCGTGATTGGTGTCACGGGCGTACTTTGCAGCAGATCGGCGCCCGACGGCGGCGAACCCAGCGGCTGTATGGGATCGAAAGTGTACTTGTGCCGATTCGGCCCGTTCAAATTGTACTCGCCGATGGTGGTGTGCGGGGTGGCGGCAATCTTGGTGATCTCCTGCGGCGCCCGATACGTCTGATTCACTGTGTTCAGAATGTTCTCGAGCGCCGAGTCGACGCGACTCACTGCCGGCTTTTTTGGTATTGACGGTTTGGAGAAGCGACCGTTGTGAGTGCCCACCGTCGACGTTGGCGGTCCCAGGTGGCCGTTTGGCATTATGTTGGTTGCAGGCGGCGGCAGCAGTGACGACGATGCCGAACTGCTGCTACTGCCCACTATTGTGGAGAATTGCGGCGGCGGCGGCAGCGATGGTGGACCCTTTGGCGGCGCCATGCCGCTACTCGAGCGCGCATCGTTCTTCACTGGCTGGCCGGGATAGCCGCCGCGTCCATTGTACGGCGGCTTATTGTCGGTCTGCTTCACATAGGGCAGTTGTCGCGACTGCTGCTGCGATTGCTGGTAGTGATGTGGCGGCGGCTGTTGCTGCTGTGGCGGCTGGAGGCGTTGTGATGATGATGACAGTGAGGAGACGTTCGGCGGCACTCCGCCGGAGGATGAGGCACTTGTTGGCATGTTACCCGCCAGCGCCGCATTGTTCGGCAGCTGCAGAGCATTTCCGTAAATGCCCACCGAGTTCAGGTTCATGAACTCAATGGCTTTGGAGTGGTCGCCCAATTTGGCTGTGATGTCATCGTCGCCCTCGGAGGGATTGACGCGTCGCGGCTCCGGAAAGAGCGCGTGCTCGCGATCGACACTTTGCACCTGTTGGCGTTTATGTTTTTCACGTTCTCGCTGTTGGCGGCGCTCAAAATCTTCCATGCTGCACAGTCACATCAGTTGCGAAGAGCAAAAAGAGAATGGTGTACAAATTTGTTTTTTAGTAATTATTGGGAGGAAAATTAACCACAGTTAACACAAAGACAACAAAATTATACAACGAATATAAACGAAGACAAAATAGAAGAAGCAATATATAACAAAAACAACACACAAAGTTACGAATAGTCGTCTGCTGTGTTGATTCGATCTATAAAATTACAAATGTGTGCTGACAAGTGTTGTGTTGACATTACGATGAAATTTGGCCTGTGAAAGGGACTAAAGGGGAGCAACAACACTGGCGAATAGTGTGGAAATATGTAGGAAACAAACAAACAAAAAAAACAGTCATATGGTGAGCGGTGTGATATGGAATGAAAAAAATTAAGTGATGTATTTTATGGTGAAAAGTATTTGTTTTTGTATGAGTATGTAGAGAAATTACAGTGACTCAATAATTTATCCGTACACCTCTAAGTGCAACATTTGATTATGTGTATCTCAGGCTTTATACATCCGAATTCTATAAAATTCATATCAAATAAAAGGAAAACTTGTAAAGTTTGAAGGAAGCATACATTTATTCAAATTCCGTTTTGATTGTAAATGTAAAATAACAAAAACTAAAAAAAGTACGTCTGGTGAACTCAATCAATTATCCGTACATTTAAAAAATTCATTTTTATAAAGTTAATAAGACTAAGTTAATATTTTGTATATTTTCCTTTTGCTTGAATTACCGCCTTTAATCTGTCCTTCATCGAATTTATTAGTTTTCTGGTAAGTAATAGGCTTATTTGCTCCCACTCCTCCTTTAAGGTCTCAATTAGGTCTTCCTTGCTTCTTATCCTTCTTCTTCTAATTTGTTGGCGACGTAGGCCCACAAGTTCTCGATAGGATTAAGATCTGGACTTTGTGGAGGATGGGGGAGCACGTGTTTTATATTATAAAGCAGCTATTCCTTTACAAGATAAGAAGAATGCTTGGGATCGTTGTCGTGAACAAAGGACAGCTTTTCTGTAATCCCATATTTTTCGGCATATCTAGGCAAATTTTGCTTTAAAATGTTCAAATATTTTAATTTGTCCATTATACCGTCAATTATGACCAGTTCACCTACGCCATCTCGCCCCATTATTCCCCAAACCATGACACTTCCATCACCGTGCTTTACGGTATGATTCACGTTTTCCTCCTGAAGAGCTGTTCCACTTCTGCGCCACACAAAACGACGTCCATCTGAACCCCGAATGTTGAATTTGGGCTCGTCAGCAAATAGAATGGTATTCCAGTAATCATCATGTTTATTAACATATTCTTTCGCGTACTTAAGCCTTTTAGAAATGTGAACCTTTGAAAGATATGGTTTGCGTCTGGGTGTCCGGGCCATGAACTCGTTAGAATGCAAAAAATTTCTAATAGTTTGTGGATTCACGTGTTTCCCCAAATCTCTTTCTGCAATTACAGCCAATTCCACAGCACTTATTTTGGGATCTTTGGTCACCGTTCGTATGATTCGACGTTTAATTTGTGGAGTATTCAACAGCTTTTTTCTTCCTCTGCCGGGAGCCATTTCCACAGAGCCGTTTTTTTAATAATTATTTATTACATACTGAACTGAAGAATGAGTTCTATCCACAAGACTTGCAATTTCCCGCAAAGATTTCTTCTTTTTCCACAATTCGATTATCAATTTTCTGATTTCTGTAGGAATGCCACTGCGCGCCTTATTTGCCATTGTGTCTGTTCGAATATAATATTTGCACTAACATTTGTCAAGAATGACAATTAATTGACGGTAAAATGACGGTAAATTGTAACAGTTAAATTTGTGAGAACAGTAAGCAAGACATATCAAACATACGGATAATTGTTTGAGTTCACCAGACGTACTTTTTTTAGTTTTTGTTATTTTACATTTACAATGAAAACGGAATTTGAATAAATGTATGCTTCCTTAAAACTTTACAAGTTTTTCTTTTATTTTATATGAATTTTATAGAATTCGGATGTATAAAACCTGAGATACACATATTCAAATGTTGCACTTAGAGGTGTACGGACAAATTATTGAGTCACTGTATGTACTTTTTCTAAAAATTTTGATTCGAAACTATGGAATATGTAAAAAATTTGCTTTATCAATAAGATTTCATAGTACTTAATCAGTTTTTAATTATTGTAGTTTAAATTTATAAAAAGTTTACTTGCAAAAAATGCCAAAACTTTGTTCTCATAATAGAATAACTAATAGAAAGAAATTGCAAAGTACTTTGCATTGTTTTTAGTTTGACGTATAAATCTGTGGCCGTAAGAAATAACAGCAAAGTCGATTTTATGAAGTTTTCAGGAGAGCACTTTTCATTTTTGATTTTGCTTTAGCTTTAAAAAGATTTTTGGGCGTAAAACATTCATTTTATGAGCAAAAGCCATAGAATTTTGTCTAGTAGTACATTTGAATACGACGAATGCATTGGTGGTAATAACTCAACTTTGTCCTAACTCGACTTTGGCTGTTATTCCTTACGGCCACAGAAATATGCAAATTATTAGAGGTAATCACAATGTATGGCAACTACAGAGACAAAAGAGCAATGCAAATTAAGATACTTGATGACTTTTTTAACAATGTGGCATCACACTGGAACATGAAAAGTCTGTTTGGGAACAAATATTTTATACAAATTTGTAAAAATGTTTACTGAAAGACGTTTGTGTACGCCCAATCTCTTGCAGCAACGAGAGAGAAACTGAGACCTTTAAATTACAGTTCATTTTATGGAAACTAGCAAGTTTTTACTGGAGAAATTTTTGCCGATAACTTCAAGCTAGTAAGAAGAACAAGAAAAACATATGTGTCAATGCCCTATGATCGACTGCGAAAACAAAAAATGTTTTTTAACATTTGAAGACCAATGGAATCAGCAACTGCTTGCAGCAAATGCAAGATTCGCAGATTAAGTGTCTCTATAGCTTCAAACTTTGAATGAAACTTTTAATCAGCTGTTTGTTTCTTCAACCTTCTTAACCTTCTTGTTTGCACTTTTTCTGTGTATTGTGAATGTGACAAGTCACAGTAGTGTAAACATTTTCACTAGTAAAATTCAATCAGCTGACTTTTGTTTACTCTTATGAAGACACAGGGTTGCATTTACTTTGTGGTTGATTCGTGACAGTGGCACATTGGAAAAGGTACTAGCACAGCTGATTAATCTTTTGGGGTAGCATTTGACAGAGTGATGCGCAAAATCATGACTCAACTATAAGGTTGTAGCAAGCCACCGGCTGATTGTTTATCGCTCTTGTCAAAATCGTCGGTGTGCTGTGTTGCCGCATCGGTTGAAATGAAAATACCTGACTGAAAATAACTGACTTGAGCACTTTTCCCGTTTTTTCACTCAAATACAGCACCGTCTGGCAACAATCACTTTTGTTTGTTTTCAGTTTCTCCTTCTTTCGTCGGAAAAAATCAACTGATTTTGACAGTAGCGATAAACGATCCTACCAACAAAATACATGTGGTTTTTGGTGTTGCAGGGATGCTTTAACCTTATTATTGAACCATGCACAAAATCTTTAGGGCAACATTTGGATCTGACAGAATGACAAAAATATACACAAAATCTACGCAGGAGTATACTAAATGGGCAAAGAGCAAAATGTGGCTTATCTGTTGCAAATGTATTTTGTTAATATTTAGAGTAATAAAAGATAGGTTTTAGGAAGAATTTATGTGGCATGGATCTTCGGAGAACCATTTGGTCTTTGCAAATATTTAGTGTCACTGAATGTTAATAACGAGCAACTTTGTATGCAAACTTAAACGAAAACATTTGAAATTTCGACAAAATGGTAAAAAAAGAAACCTTAACCCTTTAATCGGCAACCATGTCTGACGGTATTTATTGCTAAACTTAAAATTACTTCGAAAGTGCAATATTTATGTTGTTATCGTTTATAACGACAGTTTAGCAAGAGTTAGTCTGAAAACATTGTGGAGCGGCGAGCAAAGCGACGCTTCGCTCCATTTGAAAATCGAAAATTTCTGTTCCGGAAAATGGGATGAAGTTGCAGCAGAAATGCAAGCAACACGTTTCGTTAAAATTTGTCCACTTTTGAATTATTTTATGCTTGATTTTTTGCATAACACAATCAAAAGTGGACATTTGCATACGAAAATATGCCTGAAACCTTTCAGGACTCTCGCGCAGTTGATGGTATAAATGGTGAAATTCGCCATGAATCTTTCGTTCCTTGTTAATTTTATGGAAGAAATTAAGAGTTAATGAAGAGTTTTCACAAATTAAATCCATTTTCACAGAAGAGAGATAGGTAGATGGATAGAATAATTCTTTTCATTACTCGCGCAGCGACGCCGCACTATGTTTGTTTGACTCTTTGTTCGCTCTACGCTTTGCTCGAAGCTTTGGTCTTCGCTTTGCTCGCCGCTCCACTATGTTTTTAGCCTAACTATGGAATGGTTTTTTGAAGTTTTGAAAGCTAAAAGTTATCCCAAACAAATATTATACGATATTTTTGTAATCTTTGGGTCGGTAAGAGGGTTACAGGTTTTTACGTAAAAAAAGTCATATGAAATATAGTACTAAAAAAATTGTTCAAGCAACAAACAAATCACAAAACACAAAAAAAAACACAAATGATACAGAAATTACATAAAAAACATAAACATACACAAAACTTGCAACACATCATTGGAGTTTTCTCAACACGATACAAAAGCAACAGATGAATAGTAAACAATAAAACAATGACAAAACTTTGTCAGATGTAATGTAATGTGTGGAAAAGTGAAGTGTGATGTAAAAGCTGGCAGGCAGACATTGCTGTGTCGGGTGCTTAAGGGGAACTACGTATGGATTCAATGTTTCAGGTTCGAGCTTGGTTTGAAGTACTCATAGACAAAAACACGTAGGCGTGGGTTTTCATGTGTGCTGGCAACACTGCCAAAACAACAATGCACACAAGATTGCACTCAAAAGAAGGTCACAGGCCTTGTAAGACTTGAAAATAGGCGCACAAAAATATATATTTTTTTAAGCAAAAACATTTCATATCTTTTGCTGTAATTTGACTAGATTCGACACCAATTTTTATTAAACAAAAACGCATTGCAATTATCTAACAATGCGTGTGGCACGTGCAGGAAGTAACAATGCGTTTGTTTTCTTTCTTTAATGTTTAGACATTAAATAGTTTTTGCTGTAATTTGCCTTGCTTCGGCACAAATTTTACTACGTTTCAACTATGGTTAAACAAATATATCTAAACTACGTGAGGCACGTGCAGGAAGTGACGAGGCGTTTGTGTTCTTTCTTCAGTGACGAGGCGTTTGTGTTCTTTCTTCAATTGTTTGCATTAATTTAGTTGAACCAATGAATTTGTTGTTATTTTTGTATTAGTCTTCACACTCTTACGAAGCGTTCTTAGAACAAACAAATGACTGAGGATGTTCCGACTAAACAAAACAAAAGATTCAAGCACAAAACTTGCACTAATTGCAAACATTTGAGTGCATTTGCGTGTTGTTGTTGGTCTCTTTTATACCTATATGACGGCATATGGTCAAAGGGGTAGGGGGTGGGTGATGATTGTGGTATTTTAATGATAGCAACACTTCAATGTGCAATATGGAACAACTTTATGTAAAAGCGACACAATTATGCAGACAGAAAGTTGGCAGGGAAAATTTGAGCTCTTTACTTTTTATAGATCAATGTTGTTGTTGTAGTTGTTGAAGACTTATAGCATTTTCTCAAAAATGCCCAAGTATCGCTGCCTCATCTATTTGCTAAATTACTGGCTGTGCTAATATTTTTTTCTTAATATTTTCAAAACATTCGGTGTACGAGTATAAAATTGCTGACGGTAGCGTCTCGCTTGTTTTTGTTTTTTGCTTTGATCACTTTGTAGTGGTGTTTTTTTTTGTAGTTGTTGCAGTTGTTGCTAGTTATTTACTTAATGCTTGTTGTAGTGTGATTTACAGCCTTTTACGTTTACTAGTTGTTGTTGTTGTTGTTATTTTATTTGTTTATTTAAATGCCTTGTGCTTGCGCGCTTTTAATTTATTTATTTGTTTGCTTATTTGTTTGTTACGGCGACCTTTTTTATTACGCTACCTTTTTCGCTACTTTGATTTGTTTGTTTGTGTTTTTTGTTTTTGCTTTGATTTGTTGCCCTTCCGTTGGCTTTGTTATTGCAATGCGTTGCTTGGATCTGTTTCGTTTTTAATCTTTTTTGTAACAAGTCTTTTATTGCTTCTTCTATTTGTGTGTTAGTAGTACTAATTGTGGTAATAAATAAAGTAGTAATAGTAATAGTTTTTGTAATTGTTGTTTTTGTGGTAGTGGTAGTAGAGTTGATTGTGATAATAAAAAGTTGCTTTTGTTGTTGTTGTAGTAGTACCTGCAAATAGACAAGAGAAAAGAAAACCAAATGTTAGTAAATATTTGAGGAAAATTTTAATTTTTAATTTTATATTTAAATTAGATATTTGTTTTTTAAAGAGAAGACATTATAGAAAAGAGTTAAAGTTTGTACATAAAATCTGTTCCAAATTTGATTATTTCTATGTCAAATGCAGTGATAACCATTCTTCTACTTGCAAGTAATTCTGCTACTCACTGGTCTAAACTAAAGTGGCCAAATTTCTAGCTAAACCTATAAATAATATCTGTGATAGTCCATAATCCATGAAACGCGCAAATTGTTTGCTTAAGAGTTCAAAAATTATTAATTATTAATAAAAAATAATAATTAACATTCTACACAGATTCATTCTCAACTCGTTGACAGAGCGTAGAGCTCAATGTTGCTCATACGCCAAGTTGAACCAATGGGATTCAAATCCCAAAGCAATTAAAATCAACTTTTTGACCGCAACGCAAACAGCACAGCTTGGCAAAAAATCAACAACAACAACAAAACTGAGAAACTGAGAATACAAAACTGAAAAGAAGCAACAGGGAAGAAGAGGCAAAAGTTTGTAGCACAGCATCTTTCAAGTCACAGCTGCCGTTGGCGGCTTCAAAGAGCATTTCAAATGTACTATTTACAAGTTTTGTTATTTTTGTTGTATTTGACGACTTTTGTAGCAACGAAATATGCATAACATTAAAAGCAAATGATGATACTAAAGAGAAATGTAGAGACAGAAAACACAAAACAACAGCAATACGTTTGGTAGCGAAAAATTAGCATAAAATTCATAACGTATGCACTGCGACAGCGGCCCAAATAAAATGAACAAGGATTGCAAAAGGGCACACAACACGAGAAAAAAACACTATGAAAGTAAGAAGATATTTATATACAACATGAAGGTAGAATGAGTGGGCGGCAAAGGCCCAAAAGCATGCGGACAATTTATGCAAAGTGCGAAAAGGCAAAGAGAAACTTGAAAAACACAAGAAGCACCAAGTGGTGCCGAGGCAATGGAGGGCGCCAAATAGTGGCAATATGTTGCATGCCAATAGGGCATGTAGCCGCTGGCAACAACAAGAACAACAAGAATAAAGCATCAACAACGAGGCAGAAGCAACAGCCACGGTCGAGCCGATGTAGAATGCCAGCAGCCGCAGAGTCCTTAAAGCGAACAAAAGTCAAGGCGAACAAAGTCAAAATTGAATTTCGGTGGAAGAAGTGACGTGCCGCCACTGTTGTCTCAAGTGTTGCATAGACACTGCTTGACTCGACTGGGTGCGTGCGTGCGTGCGAGAACGACAAGCGTAAAGTGAAGCACAAAAAACAATGAAAATGTAGCACAACAAAACCAAATATCGATATTTGAAATTGAATTAACATGCAACATGCGGCAGCAATGGCGTCAGCGACGATACACACTGGCTGGAAGGAGAATAAATACAACAAATATATATACATACATATGTATATAGTTAGTACATATGTATATTGCAAAGTCGCATTACAAAGATACATTGTGTGTGTGTGTAGATGCAGGCGCACTCACTCGCAAGCAAGCTGAACAATATCAACAACAACAACGTGGGGAATCGCTACACACGCACAGACAACGCGCAAGCATCGACAAACACACCAACAAACAAAGTCAATGACAGCGGCAAATGTGCCGTGGGGGGGCAACGGGCAACAGGAAATCATGTTAAAGCGAGCCATCGAAATAGCAAGCAAGCGCCAGTCGTAAAAGACAGTAAAACGAAAACTAAAAACCTGACAGAAAAAGGAAATATTTGTTGGTTTGTTTGTTCGGGTGGGGCGTGCGTTGTGCTGAAGCGTCGAGCTAGCACGGTCGCTTACTGATAAGCAGGAAGCGCAGGAAGTGTAGGGAGCGACACGCACACACACGCACACAGAGCAAACGAGACCAAAACGCATTAAAGCCACAACAAGCCAGCAAAACAGGCACGCAAACACGTAACGCACATGAAGGCGTCCAACATTGGTTGCGCTTGGACAGACAAGCTGGTCATAAAATGTTGTTATACGAAGGTGGCAGGTGGCTGGTTCGAGCAACAAATGGGAGCACGCAGAGCGTAGAGAAGCAAGGAGGGGCACATAGTAAATAAGGAAGCGGCGAGGTGCACATTGTGTGGGCTGGATGCCAGTCAAACTGACTTAAAAGGCGAATAACGATTAGGAATAGAAGATGCAGGGTGAGACGTAGATGAAGTGAAAAAGAAAAAAAAATAAAAAAGAAAAAATTGTCTTAACTGGGTTTTAAAATATACCTAAAATTTCTGTAATATCGGCTAAAATTAAATTAATTTAATGGAACTTATTTAAAACAGTATCTTCTTCTATCTATCTATCTATCTATCTATCTATCTATCTATCTATCTATCTACCTATATATCTATCTATCTTTCTATCTATCTATCTATCTATCTATCTATCTATCTATCTATCTATCTATCTATCTATCTATCTATCTATCTATCTATCTATCTATCTATCTATCTATCTATCTATCTATCTATCTATCTATCTATCTATCTATCTATCTATCTATCTATCTATCTATCTATCTATCTATCTATCTATCTATCTATCTATCTATCTATCTATCTATCTATCTATCTATCTATCTATCTATCTATCTATCTATCTATCTATCTATCTATCTATCTATCTATCTATCTATCTATCTATCTATCTATCTATCTATCTATCTATCTATCTATCTATCTATCTATCTATCTATCTATCTATCTATCTATCTATCTATCTATCTATCTATCTATCTATCTATCTATCTATCTATCTATCTATCTATCTATCTATCTATCTATCTATCTATCTATCTATCTATCTATCTATCTATCTATCTATCTATCTATCTATCTATCTATCTATCTATCTATCTATCGATACTATCCATACTATTCATACTATCCATACTATCCAGACTATCCATACTATCCATACTATCCATACTATCCATACTATCCATACCATCCATACTATCCATACTATCCATACTATCCATACTATCCAGACTATCCAGACTATCCAGACTATCCAGACTATCCAGACTATCCAGACTATCCAGACTATCCATACTATCCATACTATCCATACTATCCATACCATCCATACCATCCATAATATCCATACTAGCCATACTATCCATACTATCCATACTATCCATACTATCCATACTATCCATACTATCCACACTATCCATACTATCCATACTATCCATACTATCCATACTATCCATACTATCCATACTATCCATACTATCCATACTATCCATACTATCCATACTATCCATACTATCCATACTATCCATACTATCCATACTATCCATACTATCCATACTATCCATACTATCCATACTATCCATACTATCCATACTATCCATACTATCCATACTATCCATACTATCCATACTATCCATACTATCCATACTATCCATACTATCCATACTATCCATACTATCCATACTATCCATACTATCCATACTATCCATACTATCCATACTATCCATACTATCCATACTATCCATACTATCCATACTATCCATACTATCCATACTATCCATACTATCCATACTATCCATACTATCCATACTATCCATACTATCCATACTATCCATACTATCCATACTATCCATACTATCCATACTATCCATACTATCCATACTATCCATACTATCCATACTATCCATACTATCCATACTATCCATACTATCCATACTATCCATACTATCCATACTATCCATACTATCCATACTATCCATACTATCCATACTATCCATACTATCTACCAATATGGAACTTCTGCTTCTTCTTCTTACACAAAAACATTAAAACAAGTCGAAGCAGAAGAAGGCAGCAGAATACCCACAAGCAAAAATAAAAACATTAGCAACCCAAATATGAGAACATAAAAGAAAATCATACAACACTATGGACACTTTGGCAACGACAATGACTTCAAGCAAGCAATAAACATGAAGAAAGGCGAAATTGTAGAATGAAAAGGGAGAGTTAATGGAATGGAAAAGTGCGCACTTAATGGTTGAAACATTGGCCTGTAATATGGTAATGGCAATTAGTGACAGATGTGGCGCCAACTTGACATCGAGAAAGAGAAGCACAAATCGGAAAACATTTAACAAAATGTGTTAAATATGGCATGACGAACGCTTTCAACTGTTGTGTGCTTCTACATTGTTGTGCTCGTTGCATTGTTTGTGCAATGCTTTCACATTGACAAATGTGGGATTAAATACTTAAAGTCAAAAGAAGAGGTTCTCCATTAAATGATTTTGGCCATTTACAGTTTTTGATTTCTATGGAAATAGTCGGAATTGGATACACATTGAAGAATTCTCAAAAAAAATCGTTTTAAACTAGCTTTAAGCAACTTAAGACAGCACCAACAGAAATGCAAAGAAGAGAAATTCAATGCAAATTGGAAAAGGGGTAAATTGCAGCGCGAAATAGCAAACAAGACAAAACGTGCGCACGCACCATTCGTGCAACAAAAGTGCAGCAAAAGTTTTTAATATGAAAAAATTTCTGTTACTGTTGTTGGCCAACAAATAAAGAAAAAAATGTAAAAAACATACTTTTCTGCTTTGCCAAAGAAAAAACACAAAAACTTTACTGCTTGCGTGAACTTTTTTATTTACCTTTTCGCTTAAGTAATTTGCGGCATTCTTGTTTTGTTTTATTTCTTTTACTTGCAACTACTTTCCCTACCAGCGGAATTCTTTATGCATGACATAGAGGGGCAAAAAAACCATAAGAAAAATAACACAAACAAAAAAAAAGATGCAACAACAATAATGAAAATTCAAAAGAAAACCAGAACAAAAGGGATAATAGGAAATGCGAAAGGAAAAAGTTGATTTAAGGGAGACGGAGAAAGGGTTTTGGTGAGAGGGAGGGGGGCGAAAACTTGTTGTGAAACGACAAACTTTTGCCTTGCTAGCATGGCGTGAAGATATGGAGAATTGATAAGAGGGAAGAGGTGAATTGAAAGAAAAGCGTAAAACGTTACAACACGACAAAGAAGTGGAAAAGTGAAGCAAAACGTAGACAAATGCAGAATGCAGATGGGTCATAAAAAATTGAATAAAAATAATTACAATCAAATCGAATAATTGTTAAAAGATAGAGGATAAAAAGTAGGTAAAAGCAAATGGTAGAGGAACGGTAAATATAAAACTAACACAAAGATTAAGGAATTAACGCTGAAAGAATAATATTAAGTTTAAAAATTGTGTTGAAGGAAACAGGAAAGGGGCGAAAATATTACAGTTAAATGAAAAAGAATAATATAGAGGAGTAAGCAAAAGAAAACCAAAAAAAAAAATGATCAATAAAAGATAAGATAAAGGAAAAGAAAAACCAAAATATATGCTGGCGAAAAGACAAAAGAGAAGAGGGTTAAAGGAAGTTAGATTTCAAGATTATCAAGTGAAAGAAGAAAAGCAAAATTGTAAAATGTGCGAAGTAAAGGATAAATGAAAAGGAAATCAAATCAAAAAAGGGGAAAAAAATATGCAAAGTAAAATTTTAACAATAAAGAAAGATAAATAATATAAAACTAAAATATATGCTGGAGAAAGGTTAAAAAAAGATAGAAAGAAAATAGATGGAAAAAGTATATGAAAGCAAGAAAAAACTCTAAAATTTGTTACAAGTTAAAAAATAAAGGTTAAAAAACCTAACAATAGGCAAATAAAAAAGAGGAGAGGGTGAAGAGAATATAAAAAAGAAACAGAAAAATTGGTTGAATCTTTTCTTTTCAACAAAAGTTTTTGCTTACAAAAAAGAAGCAGAAAAATTTGCTTTTTTGTAAGCAAAAACATTTGTTGAATCTATTCTTTTCAACAAATTTTTCTGCTTCTTGAATCTTTTCTTTTCAACAAATTTTTCTGCTTCTTTTTTTGTAATCTTTTTTTTTGTAAGAAAAAGAACATTGCAAACTGTGGGATGACGATTTACAATACTTTTTAGCATTTTCTAAGCCAAAGGTTTGATTTCTTTTTTTAATCATTGGAAGAAGAAGCACTAAGACCATGCCCACTTTAACTGTCAACTTGCAAAAATTATGGAATTTTAAAGTGCTATTTTTTTTAGAAACATACTTCTTTTGTAGCCTAAATGTGTCTTCAGATCTCATGCTCAGGCAGCCACTTCAACCTATTCCACTTGTTTTCAGGTCTCATAGCCCCCAGACAGCCACTTCAACCTAACCCACTTCGTTTGTTGACACCCAACTTCAAACCAACAATGAAGTCACGGAACAGTTGAACGTAAAATTTTTAGTGCAACCCACACAAACCCAAATAAATTAAGAGACCACAAACAAATAAATTTCAAGCAGTCATGTTTCATTGCAAATGCAACCAAATGCAAGCAAATCCCAGCGGTATTTGCTCTTCAATCTCTGCTGGCAACAACACAAACATACAAGTACGAGAATGTGAAGGGTCTCGTATGGGAAATGTGAAGGGAAGAGAAAGCGAACATAAAAAGTGCTAGAAAATTACAAATAACGATGCTCTAACTCCAATATTCATCCTGATATCTGGCAAAAAGCTTACCTAAAACGACAATTTAAATCTTTTAAGATGAAATTGCAGCTGCTGGAGCAAAGAAAGGAAAGAAGAGCGAAAAAGGCAAAGCGAGTCATACAAATATGTGTGAGATAAAGGGGAATTATCAGCTACAGTGCGTGTCTTTTGCGTCAAGTGTGAAGGATGGATGTGTGGCCATGGGGGCGTATGAGTGCCGTCTAATGCGGCAAACAAATGTAATTACCATTTAAAAGCACACAGCCGGGCGCGCGTGTACTCAGACAGCTATATGGATGGAAATAAATTTAAACTCTTGCAAGAGGCCAAAAGAAAATGGATAGTGGTGCGGAAAAGTAGAAACAAATCCATTAGGCGAACAACAACACATTTGGCTGGTGAGGACAGTGCAAGTTAGAATGGAAGATAGAAGGTGGAAATGGTAAACAAGCTAAAGCTTGGTTGGACTTGGCTTGGAGTTTTGACAGCGTTGTGGGAATTTTTTGGTTTTATTTGTACTAGGTGTGCGTGTGTGTGTGTGTGTGGTTGTTGTGCTTGTACCACTGTGAACAATTTAATTCTTGTGAACATTTAATTAAATGGCAGCAGAGACACATACAGCAACAAACACAAAACAAAAACCCATTGAAACAAACGACCACATTTACACAAAGCGACACTCCAAAGTGCTCTAATGTTACGAGGGCAGCTAGACAGGCCAGCCAACTGGCTGACTGGCTGGCAGCGAAAAATAAAACCCAACGCACACCGAATGGGTGGAGCGAGCGAAAAGCGAATTCGAAGCGAGTATGCGCCACTTGGCTGAATTCGTGGTAAAAGAGCAAACAAAAAACAAAGAGCGTGAAAAAAATATTTGCTCAATGTTAAGCAGAATTTTGTGAAAGGGCGTCAAACAAGGTGGACACAGCACAAGAAAATGGGTGGAAAGAAAAGGGGGGGGGGCGAGACCAAAGACGACAGCAAACGACTGAGTTGGGCACAGACTTTCTGGGTGGCACAACAAGTGACCATATAATTAATTTACCACATTCTAATGGCCAAGGAGATAAATTTCAATGTGGCACTAAAGCAAAAAAAGGAAGCGTAAGGAAAGTGTGGAATATGGGAGGGAAAAGAAGAAAAAAATATAAGAAAAAAGCAGTAAATGGGCAAAATGAAAGGAAAGGAGAGGCCAGTTTATACTTCGACTGGCTGGTTGACACAGTTCAGTAAAATATGCAACAGAGCAAGGACTAGCAATGGAATTTGAATTGAGTGATTCACTTTTCATTGTCAGTCACCATACGCTTCAGTAATGGGTAGATTTTGTGGGAAGTTTATGAGTTTTTTCAAACTAAACTCATGTGGAACCCAAACATGGAGTTTCTTTTTGTATACAACATTGCAGTGTTGCATACACATTTTAAAAACGTGTGAAATATGTGGTATAACAATGGGCCTCTTAATAGGCCTACGAGTGTATCTATTACAGAGGCAGCCAACATAACCTAACCTAACCTAAATCGAGCCTTATTCAAGTGATTCTCAACGGTCTTGTGTGCAATTTTTAGTTTCTGCAAAGTCGAAACAGTGTTTGCATGACAGAAGGTCTCAATGACTTTCATGATTTCACGACAATTGGCCTCAAAAACAGCAACACGCTTTGAAAGGTCAATTGTCGAAAATGTCTATGAAATCATGAAAGTCGTTGAGCTTATTGTCATGCAAGCACGGTTTCGATTTGACATCAAAGTAAAGAAAAAATAATTGATGAGACCATAATTGTGTCAGGACCATAAAAACTATGCACATTTTTAGTTGCCTGGCTTATTTTTTGCCTTTATGAAAAAAACAAAAATTGAAAATTTGGAATCTTTTTTCTTTGCTGAAGTTAATTTTTGATCACAAAACTGTCTGAAAGGTTTTTTTAGCACAACATTGAGATAAAGGTACTGACTACTAAAGACATCTACTGAAAAAATTATGGTTTCAGTTTTATATCTTGAAAAAAAAAATTTTATTATTATTTTCTTCTAATTTTTATTTTCTTTAATTTTTTATTTTTAGTTTTTTTTTATTTTTTTATTTTTTTATTATTTTTTTATTATTTATTTTTCTTTTTATTTTTATTTTTATTTTTTATTTTTTGTTTTCATTTTGTTTATTTTTTTGTTTTAATGTTTTAATTTTTTTATTTTTTATTATTTTTTTTATTTATTTTTTATTTTTATTATTTTTTTTATTTATTTTTTATTTTTATTATTTTTTTTATTTATTTTTTATTTTTATTATTTTTTTTATTTATTTCTTATTTTTATTATTTTTTTTATTTATTTCTTATTTTTATTTTTTTTTAATTTATTTATTTTAATTAATTTTTTTTATAATTTAATTTTCCTGAGTCCAAGAAAAACAATTCTTTACCAGAAATAAGAAAGTCACGGCTCTTTAAAGTCAAATTTTACTCGAAAATTACCCTAAGGTAACAGAAGTGTAAATTAATTTTTAGTTTTTTATTTTTTTTTCTTTTATTTTTTTAATTTTTATTTTTTTATATTATTTTTTTTTTAATTTTTTTAAATTTTTTAATTTTTTATTTTTCTTTTATTTTTTTATTTGTTTATTATTTTTTTTAATTTTTTTCATTTCTTTTATTTTTTATTTTGTTTTTATTTTTTTATAATTTTTTATTTTTTTTATTATTATTATTTTTTTTTAAATTTTTTTTTTATTTTTTATATTTTTTTATATTTTTTTATTTTTTTTATATTTTTTTATATTTTTATATTTTTTTATATTTTTATATTTTTTTATATTTTTATATTTTATTTTTTTTTTATATTTTTATATTTTTTTTTATTATTTATTATTTATTAACCTCAAAGATGGTTGAAAAACTGATTATATGCCACTTTAGTGAGTGTCCCAAAGACACTGAGTTATTGTCGACACTTAATTTACAACAACACACAACGTTTTGCAATTCTGTTGAATAGGTTTGTCATTCAAACCTTTCTACGCATCATCAAATAACAATTTTTTCCATAACATAAAATTTTTACACATTACCAAAAACAACAACAACAAAAACTTACAGCCATAGTGAGCCATAAAAAACAGCCACCATAATAGTGAAATAGTACAAGAAAAAAATAGCAGCGCACAGGATAATAAAAAACCAATGACCAAGAAGGAATGGAAAACGAGCAGCAACAATAAAAAGCAAACCGAAAACTACAACAAAATGACGAATACATACGCACAGGCATTCAGCACGTGCAGACATACGCATGCGAGTACAACCCTGTGCGACTGTTTGACAGTGCGACGTGCATCCCTTCGCCGCGCTCGACTGTCTGCATAGACTCCAGCAAAAACGTTTATATGCTACGCTATGTGATTATCGGAATTTATATACTTGCAGTTATATAAACATTTTTGTGTGGGTTTGTTTCATATAGTTTATTGTTGTTGTATCAAGCAAAAGTGACTTCCGGCATCAAAATAAAAATATTCTATCAAATAAAAATATTATATCAAGAAAAATGTACGCAAAAAAATGAAAATAAAATAAATCCGAAGCGCAGAATTCGTGGGTCGTTTGTGGGGAATGAGCGAAATATGTTATGGACACAGCCCGAGGGGAGCCGGCGCGGTATGGCGGCGCACGAAACTGCTGCGCGCCAACATTGAATTCCAAGTCAAGAGTAAAACGCACTCGAGCGTGTAGTTGTAATGAGGTTGAGTGGCGCGGCAAGTGGCGGACAAAATACGAATACCGAAACGGCAGCAGCCGCCAGGAGCACGAAGCAAGTCTGCGAAAAGCGAGCATGGAAGAAAAGTTTTACAACAAGTGTGGCTGGCATTTCCCATCAGCGGCAGCAACATCGACGCGTCGTTGGGCAATGCCAGCAACAGCAAATATACAGAAATATTTGAAGCGGCCAGCGAAGGAAGAGATTTAATCATCTCTCCTCCAAAAAAAAAAAGGTACATTCAAGTTTTAGGCAAACCACAACCGCTCTACTCATATCTGATACTTTTCTCTTTGGTGCTGCTAGCTGCCCATTCACCGCCACAAACTTACAATTAAAGTTTGCGCTATTTTTTTCAAGTGCACGCAAAAATGGGGAAAACATTTTTTAAGTGAGTGGTGGAAACATATTTCTGCCGGCTGAAAGTTCAACGACGTTGCTGCTTGAAGAACGTATGTTGCACACTTTAACAAACATTCACACACACACTCATACACACACACACTCATACACACACACACTCATACACACACACACTCATACACACACATATGTGCAGGGCACAAAGCATTTACGCTTCATTCGTCCTGTGTCAAAAACTTTTACGGCCACTGTTCCCCGGAGGCGCTGTGCGCCTTTTGCAGTAAGAAAACGTTGTAGGAAGAAAACGACGCAAAAATTTAGGGCAAGATTTTGTGAAAAAGTTTGCATTTGTTGTTTGCTGTTGTTACAACATCATCATTATAACATCGTTAAAATTTCATTTCATCACCGCAAATGAAGACGCGGCACACCAAGTAGCTGAATTATTAAAACAAAAACCCAACAACTCAAATTTGGTTGCATTAGACAGCATTAAATAAATAACAAAAAAAACATTCAAAATAAAATGAAATAAAATAAACTTAAAACGTAAAGCATAAGACAAAATGTATAACAAATTAGGTTAGTTAAACAATTTAAACAAAAATTAAAAAAAAACATAATAAGAAAGTAAAATAATGGAAATCAAGTCAACAGAAACATGTGTGTAAACAAATTATGTTAGGTTTAAAATATAAAAAAACATATATTAAAACCAACTAGGAACATATTAAAAAAATATTAAAATATGAAACAAAACTAAATTCAAGTCAGCATAAAAAAATAATTTATTTTAAAACTTAAACAATAAAAATAAATCCAAAAACAAAAAAGAGCAATCGAGGCAATCTGGAGAAAGTTCAAAGACTTGGGAATCACAGGTGCAGCGAAAAGCGCTCCGCGGATGGCCTTGGATGTATTTCTCCGGTGGAACTGTTCATTAAGGCAAGTGCAGCAAAGACAATCCTCAAACTGAGGGAGTCTAATCAGCTGAATCAGGCCACTCATGGACACTCTGAACGTTCTGAACGCCCTTGCAATTAGCGATACCACACAAGGCCTTCTTGACAAGGCCAGATTACCTGGTAAAGCGAAACGACTTCGACTGGAAGATACCCATCGAGTATTACTGGCAAGAGCCCGAAGTTAATGATGCGTCAGCGGTCTACTTTACGGAGGGCTCGAAGACAGAGGAGGGAACTGGTGCCGGTGTTTATTGTAGAACGCAGCAGGTCCACTGGTCATACAGTCTGCCGGACTACTGCAGCGTTTTTTAATCAGAGGTTTTTGCCGAGCATATCAAAAACTCCACACTCAATGAGGCCGTCATTTGTGCGGACAGCCAAGCTGCTTTTAAATCAATTGAATCTGCTGTGGTCAAGTCGAAGGTAGTGCTGGACTGCCGAAGCGCACTGGTCAGTATAAGGCACTGCAGGGTAAGTCTGTGTTGGGTTCCCGGACATAGCAATATCGAAGGGAACGAACATGTGGACGAACTGGCAATGGAATCGGTCGAGCACCTGCTTTGCCACTGTCCATCACCACAGAACCGACGGCTCCAAACCCTTGGGCAAGGTTCTTCGATGAACTTGTGTAGATAGCGGATGCACAGATCCCAGATCTACACAACTTCCTCGCAAAGACCAAATGGTTCCCAAAAGATCCTGTCTGGATCTACATGGAACCGAACAGATAGGGAAAGGCACCGGTATATTAAAAATGAAGGGAATCACAATGAGCCCAATAGGGCCTCCGAGTGGAAGTGAAAAATGCACACTCCCCTTCTTTAACCTTACCTAACCTATAACAAAAGATGATAAAAAAAACTAAAAATAATGTTATAGATATATTAAAAAAACAGGAAATATTTATAAATATTTAAAAAAAAAAATTTACAAGCAATTAAGAAAATATTGAAAAGTAAAAAACATATTAAATTTAAAATAGGAAAATATTACGAAAACAATAAATTGAAAAAATTATAACAAATATTCAAATTTTGTAAAACGAAGTATTATTTATTATTGTTATTATTTGTTTTTTATTTTTTTTTAATTTTTTTTTAATTTAAAAAATTTTTTTTTTTAATTTTTTTTTTAATTTTTTTTTAATTTTTAATTTTTTAATTATTTTTTTAATTTTTTATTTTTTAATTTTTTATTTTTCAATTTTTAATTATTTTTTAAATTTTTTATTTTTCAATTTTTAATTATTTTTTAATTTTTTATCTTTCAATTTTAATTTTAATTATTTTTCAATTTTTAATTATTTTTTTAATTTTTTATTTTTTAATTTTTTATTTTTTAATTTTTTATTTTTTAATTTTTTTTTTTTAATTTTAAAATTTAAATTTTTTTTTAATTTTTAAATCTAAATTTTTTTTTTTAATTTTTAAATTTAAATTTTTTTTTTTTAATTTTTAAAGTTAACTTTTTCTTTTTTAATTTGCCACACGTTGCTACTACTACAAACAGTCTCACCCACAGAAAACTCAAAAGTGCAAAAAACATTGACTGCGGCCCTCCTTCCGCTCTCTGATTTACTAAACTGACGAAAATATTAAAAAAAAGAACACTTCCAAAAAACTGCGCTGTCATCAGTTTGAAATTTTGCCAACAGCATTTTGCTCCTACGCGTCTCTCCTCGCACCACCGCCACCGCTCTATGGCCCGCAACAGTTGAGCAAATTTTATATAGCTTCCCTTTTGACCTTCCGTCAGTCGCTGCTCGCTTCCTTCCTTCCTTACTTTCTTGGCTTACTGACTTCCTTGTTTTTATTTATTTAATTTTTGTTGCTGCTCTTGACAGGCGCCTCCTGCTGGTAAACACACACACACACATACAAAGTGCACCTTCGCCCACCATTTCTGCAAGTAGTCCACCGCCTCAGTCCGTTCGCTGCCATTATCTCCGAGGACCTGTTTGCAGCACTCAACCTCCTAGTCAAACGCTTGTCTATCATAAATAACCGCAACAACATATGTTGCTGCCATTTCTGTTTTGGCTCCTGCTGTTGCTGTGGCGGCTGGCGGACTGTTGTTGTTATTGCAGTTTGGTGATGTTGTGAAAGAATGTGGTCAAAGTCGTCAAAATGTCCCCAGGGCTGGGAATTCTGTGTGCGTTTGACAAAATTTTATTTGTCCCTGCGGCGGCATTCGTAAAATGACTTTTGATGAATTTTTTAGTTTCATTTCAGATTATGTTTAGTGTATACATATATTTATTTAGTGTATGTATATATGTACATTTAAATTGGGACACTCGAAAACTCTTAATGGAGAATTCGAGTCAAAAACGCAAATAAAAAAGAAGAAAACTAATAAAAATAGACTGTTGATGAAATACCACAAATTTGAAGTTAATATGAAATGTTATGAGGAAAAATAGTGCTTGCATACTTTTAGGCAAATTAGAATGTCTATGAAATACCACAAAGTTGAGGTTAATATGAAGTGTTATGAGGGAAAATGGTGCTTGCATACTTTTAGGCAAAGTACTCATAATGATTAGAGATCGAGATGAGATGTATTCAAGTTTGGTGACTTATGGGGGGGGAGCTACTGGAATTCAAGATGCCGGACATGCTAAGACCTCGAGTCTTTGGGAAACTTGCTGTCAAGGGCTGCCTATTGAAGGTCGCTTAAGGATTAATGATGGCAGGCATATCTGACAGTGCCCTGTGTCCTGCCTGTCGGGAACCCGTTGAGACGGCGGAACACTTCCTGTGTCTCTGCCCCGCGTTCGCTCGTATCAGGTTTGAGACGTTTGGCACTGATGTGCTAAGAAGCGACCACTTTGGCTCCCCAGGATGTATCAAGGTTTCTTCGGAAATCGGGTAGATTTAAAGCATATTAACAGGGAACAACAAGTCGTAGTACAATGGACGTATAATTGTCCATTGATCGTTCCGACACGAAAAAAAAGGATTAAAGAATTTTTTTTTTTTAATTATAATTCTTTTTTACTTTGAGTGTGTCAGAAAGCACATTCCATATTACATCAACGTACATTTATTATCAGCAATTCGCATGACAAGCCGGAAAGAGCAGCTGCTGTGCGAATATGAGTTGAAGGCGAATAGACAACGACGAGAAAGATTCACAGGCATTTTAGTAGTAGTTGTTGTTGCTGACGTTGAGGTGAGCAATATTTTAGCAAAAGAGAATTGTTGTTGTTGTTGTAGTTGATGTTAGAGCGCAGCATAACATGTTGTAACAGCGCCTTTAGGGATTTTAATTTAATTATTTATTGCCTTCAAACATACGCAAGCACACACACACACACACACACAGACAGATACTTAAGCCATACACATACTTATACAAGCAAACATATGCGCGATCTAGTCAAAGCGCATAAATACAATTACACACAATAATTGTGCTTATGTGTTCATTGTTGTTGTTGTTGTGGTTCAAAACTTGCATTAATTTAATTGATTTGCTTTTGGCACAATTTAGATTGCCATGTACGAACACATGTACGCATACATGTGTACATGTGTGTGTGCTTACATATTTCATATACACAACATTCTTCATTCTTCATTCATTTTTATTTCATCTTTTGTTTTTGTTGTACTAGAAAAATTTATACATTTTATATGGTGTGAAAATTTCCTGCTCACCACGTGCCGAATATTTAAGGTTTCACATTTGATTTTCTATGGCCATGCAATTTGCCAACATTATCCTTTAAGTCTCTTAAATGCGTCGTACACAGTGACCCAATCGTTGTCCTTTCAGCTTTATTATTATTACTTTTTTTTTTGGATGTGTGAAAAATCCCTTCAACAATTTCCTAAATTTTAATACACTTAAATTTGTCAAGCCAAAGTTTTGTCAACTTCCAGGCTGTTTGGACTTTTCGGTTGGCATTGCAGGCGTAACGAAGATAGAAAAGGATAGAAAATACGTGTGCAAGTCTATGAAAATATTTGCATGACAAGTTTTCTGTAAAGTTGGGGTTTTTTTCTTACTATTGTCTTCGTTGACTGGCTGGTTGGCTGGCTGACTGCTTACGAATTAATCCTTTACTCGGGCAAATGGCAAAAAGGATAACAACAAAATTTGTGAGTAGAACATGTAGTACACGTATGTGTTTGACTGTCTCTGTGTGTGTGTGATAGAACAGAACAAAAGCACTGTCGAGTGGCAGATGACAATTGTAGTTTGTAATTTAGTTGAGTGGAATTTTGGGCAAAGTCCACACAATGTCATTGTGTTTTGTGAAATTTGCTGCAAACGATCATCAAGGACTAAAAGTTGCCTAACGATATGAAGAGATGGAAATGAATTTGTAAAAGCTCATTGAAATTAAGTAATAATGGGATACGTTGCTGCATATTAAAGTCAACACAATGACAGATTTAAAAGTCATAAATCGTTTGAATTTGTTGAAAATTTGATTTCGGTTTGATGCTGTGATGATTGTTAATTGATATAAGAAACATTCTTGTTTTCAAATGTTAGAAAATTTTGTAGATATTTGTGATGTTGATAATTTAATTGTTTATTGAAAATTTGATTGGTTTTTGATGCTGTGATGATTGTTAATTGTTCCATGTTTCTTATATTCAAATGTTAGAAAATGTTGTAGATATTTGTAATGTTGATAATTCTAATTGTTTGTTAAAAATTTGATTGGTTTTTGATGCTGTGATGATTGTTAATTGTTGCATGTTTCTTATATTCAAATGTTAGAAAATGTTGTAGATATTTGTGATGTTGATAATTCTAATTATTTGTTGAAAATTTTATTGGTTTTTGATGCTTGTTGATGTTAATTGATGATTGTTAATTGTTGAATATTTCTTATATTCAAGTGTTAAAAATTTTACAAATATTTTTAAACGATTTTTTAGATATTTCCAATGTTGTTTATTTCAAACAATATGATTGTTAGTTGTCAAACATTTCACCATATTGTCATTTCAACAATTTCACAACACATTATAACAATTAAAATTGAAGAGTGCCAAGCAAGAAGCAACATTTCACTTCAAATCTAACCTCAATTTACGCATTGAACGCAACCAAGTCAAAGCCAAATGGCTCTTGCGACCAGAGCAAATTAAGCAAGCAAATGGCCAGACTGAACGGCAACCAGCAACAACAACAAAAAAATTGCACAAACGTAATTACATTGCAGCGAACAGGCTGCATGCAATGTGCATATTGTCGCCTCAGAAAACGAATGTCGTATGTTCCATTGAGCCTAGTAAGACATACGACATTTGTTTTCTGAGGCGACGATATGTATGTGTATGTGTGTGTGTGCGTACGAGTCGAGCAATCTCGCTTTGCGTAGATATTTGTGTGTGTGTCTGTGTGTGTGCGTGTAATTTGTGATTACATTCTTGTCGCCTTACTGCCGTCAATGCTGCGTTGCAACGCTTAGCTGTGCTGCTGTTCAGTTCAAGCGTCGCCCATGCCCGACAATGCGGTGGCTGTTTAATGTCAACGCTATTGTTGTTGTTGTCGCTGATGCTGCTGCTGTGTTGGCCACAATGCGAAGGCGCCGCGTTTACTTACGCCGCACTTAAGCCGCCTGTCAGTTGCAACGATTCCGCATGCGACACACATAGATGGACAGATAGCATTTATTGCTTCTTCTTGTTCTTCTTCTTCTGGTACTTATGTATGTGATGTTGATGATGCTTTTGTCTTGTGGACATACGGACCCACAAACACACACACAGACAAGTAAAGCAACGCATCCTTGCAGTCAACGATGTTCACAACAGCATTGGCAGCGCCATTTATACGCAACTTTTGCCTCATTGCATTTCCGCTACTTTTAAAATGTGCCCTTTTCTCTGCGCTTTTCCTCTGCACTACCCTCACAATGCTCTTTTCCTCTTTGCTTTTTGATTTTCAATTTTCATTTTTTTTTTGCTATTTTACTTTTGTTGTGCAGCTTACAATGGTAGCGCGTAGCTTTAGCGCATCCTGTCTATGTCCTTGACGCTTGCCAAGCTAACCATAGAGCTTCGTGGAAAATTGCACAAGCGTCCTTGTTGCCCGGACTCTCCATAAGGACGTCCAACCGTTTCTTTTTTCATTTTTCCCCCATCTCTGCTGCGTTCTTTTTAACCATTTATTTATTTTCTTGTCACCCAATTTTGTCTTTTCTCGGTGTGTTGTTGTGTGGTGTCGCGCCATGCAGCGGATGCAATTTTTCACCCACTTGACGTCTGCTGCACCAGCGTGTGTCGGTTGAGGCGCCTGCATTGTCCTTCCTTGTGCAATTATTTGATTAAACTGATAACAGTTTGAACGGCATTGCACTTAAGTGGATACGCGGTCGAGAACGTTGGCTGACCGTATGGTGTTGGTTGGCCAGTGAGATGAACGGATTTCCATGCGCAAGGACGCAACGGATCGAGCGGCATGCAGTGTTGACTTATGAGCAAATCGACAGATTTTTTTTTTTATTTTTTTTTTTAAATTTTTTTATTATTAATTTTTACACAAAATTGTAGAGGGAAGTGTTGCTTCTTGCGCGCCTTGATACACAATGCTTTTAGCACGTTTTAAGCTTGTTGGCCATTATCCTTGCAACTAATTTGTATACTTCAGGTGTTGCCATGGTAGCTGGCGCCCAAGTCGCTGCGCTGCCAGACGACCTGCAGCAATGGCCACAACCGCAGTAGCGGCGCCAAACACCAGTGTAGGCGTTGGTTCGTAAACTTTTGCCAGTTTGCACTCAACTCTCGCCGCCTGTCGTCTTTTATTGTATTGCGCGCAGCAAGACGGGAAAATTTGCACTGCGGTTGCGGTTTAGTTATGCACAAAATTGGGCTACTCTACAAGCACAACATTGCTTTCCTCTCACATACAACGCGCCCACGCTTACAACGCAGCCAACGAATGCAACTTGAATCCTTTTTAACGTTTTTTCTTGTATCTGCATGTTTTGCTGCTACAAATTTGCGCACTCTTTCACATTTATTGCTTCCTAACTATTATCCTTGAACGTTTTTGGTGAGCGGAAAGTGAGCAATAAATTGCCACTGGCCGCCACCACTTCCCCCCAAAAACCCAGCTGCCAACAGGCCAAAGTAATGATGTCCTTCGGTCCAAACAGCGCACCCTGTCGCCATCTTTGCCAGGCCGTCTCGCCAAGGTTAGGAAGAGCCTGAAACTTGCAGTTGCACAAACTGCTCGTTGCAGCTGTGGCGTTCGCCCTGCAGTGACTCCGTCTGCTTGTGTTGCTCTGAGCTTTGAATTTTATGCAATTTTACTAATGGAATTTTTATGTTTCATTAACTTTGCTGCTAGTTTCAATGTGTGTGTGCGAATGATCCCAGAACCAGCAAAGAGTAAAAACGAGACAGACTGTGCTAAGCTTAATTAAAATTTCACATTTCATGCATAAGAACCATTTTCGTTGTGGCTCAGAGTTTTATGCAATTTTAATGTGAATTTTCTTAAACTCAAGCAAAAATTTTTTAAAGGAAAGAAAATACAAAAATTTAACAAATATTTTTAAACACATTTTTATTGACGTTTCCTTAAGTTTGACAACAATGTTGAAAGCAAAACATGTTTGAATTTATGAAAAATTAAATTCTTTGTTGTATGCAAAACGTTTCGTGTGCCAGCTCATTCATCAGAACGCGTTGTCAGCGTTACTAAGCGCAAAAACATGCCAAGACACAAACACACCCACACACAATGCAGTCGCAATAAGAACAACAAATATAGTCAATTGTATATTTTTAGAAATTGAAAGCAAAAACTATTTATACGAATTTCGAAGCATTACAAAAATATTTGAAAAAGTGGCTGCTACCAACTCACCGAGCGATGCGAGACAAGAAATCAAATTAGCACACAAACACATACACACGCGCATGCAAGCAAATGCCCAACGAGGCGTATGAAAAGGCGGAATCAATGAAACGAAATCAGAATGTCAACGGAAAATATGTGCCAAGCGGCACAACAACAACAACACATGAGAGCAAGAAAAAAATCTCAGCTGTGGGGGAAAAGGCAGAAAAAACCAGCAAAAACAGGGAGAAAAATGGAATCAAACAGCAGAAGTAAAGCAGCAGAAAAGAAAAAAGTCAGCAACAGCATGAAAACAGGATGAAATAAAACAAAATGTGACGAGATCTGTGCAACAATTTCAGTCTTTAGCAATGGGCACATCTAGGGAGGAGAACGTTTCCTACGAGTAAAAAAAAATGTATTGCAATCTTTCGAGCAAGAAAAAGTGGCAATTAAAATATTTAAGAAAAAATTGCAGGCAGCCCATTTCGTTGCCAAAGTTATTTTTAGCAATTTTTCGTTAACATATTTTGAGACTTTTTTTAATGTCGAGCAAATTAAGCAATTAAACAAACTACAACAAATAAGCAGCGGCCGAAAGTGTGAATTAAAAATGTAATTTGCTTGAAATTTTGTGAAGTAGAAAATTAGATCAACTTTAAGGTGAAAGAGAAAGGGAAAAGAAAAAGAAGAGATGGAGAATGCAATATGAAATGAGAGCGGGAGAGAAGTGTGTGTGTTTGCAGTGGCGCACACAAGGGAGGGTTTTGGGGGTTAAAACTGCCCGCCCCCAAATACAAAAATTGCTGGTGAAAAATATGGTTTTAAATAGTATTGGATTCAAAAGTTGTAAGCCAAATTCTCTCCTTCCCCCACAAAATGTGGGTGTGCTTACGCCACTGTCTCTGTGTGTTAGCACGTGTCTATAGCCAGCAATCTGAAGAGCGCAAATATGACGAGAGAGAATGAAATTTGTAGGACGGAGAGTTCATATAAGTGCTTTTTTAATGTTGTTTTAAAAATTTCTTAGCTTTTCAAAATATTTGCAAAATTTATTTATTTTTAAATTATGTGTTTAAATTATGTGTTATTGCTCAAATATTTATGGCATTTATTGAATTTCTGATGCTTTAGAAAAAAAATTTTTTCAAAAAGGCAATGACATTTCATACAAATTGAACTAATTAGTTCTCAAATAAACTCATTTATCTTATTTTTAAAATCATATAAACAAAGATAAAACATAGTTTAAGCATTTGAATGAGATATACGATTAATATAAATCAGTTTTACAGTTTAACAGATTAATTTTGACGCTACTCGGACAATTGGTTTTCATTCAAGCATTTGTCAGCTGACAATTAATGATCAGTGACGCATTTGTAACCTCACAATTAATAGTTAGTCAGGCATTTATCACTTTGTTGCTATCCTATTCTTACGATAGCTTGGCTATGTCTGTCGATTGGACAATGAAGGTCCGGCGAAAAAGGTGTTCTATGCGGTAGTTGGAGTTCCACAGCAAATAGATTCGTCTCTGGTGGAAGAGCCAATTTGAAGGCGTCTTATCATCTCTTGGTGTAACCAACTGGAGAATGCGCGTTCAAAGAGGAGACTTTTGCGTCAGGCTGTAACCCGATAAAGGGTTATTATGGTCAGTTAAGGGGACAGTCCTCTCAAGAGGTCTCAAAAAATCGTTTTTTTTTTTTTTTTGCTTAATCGATTGGTCATCTATTTAAGATTATGTATGTAAAGCTTTAGCTCCAAATTCGAAGTATTTCAGGAGTTGCACGAAAATTCAGTCGGTCGCGCACGGTGCCTGGTGCCTACATTGCGAAATTTAAAGTGCGTTTTCTCAAAACCATGTTTTCACAATTTGCGGGAAAGCTAACTATAAAAGTTATCAACAGATTTTCTTAAACTAAAATTTATTTTATTCAGTATGAAAAACTACTCTATGCGAACTACGGATTTTGAAAAATTCCGATTTTTAATACCTTTTTTATTAACAAATAAATGTAAAAAAAGTCACTTTTTTTTAACTCATAATTTTTCCTCTAAATTTTGGATTTTTGGAATTTCCGTAGTTCACGTAGAACAAATAAGTCTGACGAAGAAAACAAAAAAAAAATTTTTGATTTTAGTTGAAAACAACGGCTGCTATCGTTCCCGCAAATGGACTCCGACCGTGCCGAAACACTGCCGGAAAACGTGAAAAACTCAGTCATTTAGAATTTCCCAGATGGAATTTTTTTTGTGAATAAAGTTGAAAGTATGACTAAAACATATCCCAAAGTTCTTATTTCTTCTTCTTAGTTCTCCGATCTTTCTTTCTGTAAGAAAAAAAATCAGGAAAAAACGCTTTTTTCTCGGACGCTTGAGGGGACTGTCCCCTTAAGTAAGAAAGTTTTCTAACGCATCTGTAACAAGCAGAAAGCTATAATATTTTACCAATGTGAGGTGAAAAATTCTTCTTTTGACTTCACTGTAAATGAACAGTTAAACTAAATCTAGAGAACTTCTCTCACTAAAAAGAGACCATGATTGGTGTTCAAATGGATCACTGTTTAATTCTCAAATACGCATAAAGTATGCGATTGCTTGCCAAAGACCTCTGTAGAAGCTGTATGAACAAAGAAGAGAAAGAGAACGCACTTCACCTTTCCCCTAAGCGTTAGTGTTGCGTTATCTAGCAGGAAGACTTTTCTGGGTAAATTTTTCTTCAACAATCTAGAGGATCTAGCCGTTAGGACCTTTCATAGTCCACTAGGATTCATAAGAAGTTCAAACTGATTCAGTGAGTGTTCTTGTTCAGCATTATTTAGGTGAAGAAAGACTCACATGGGCAACTTTTTCTTTGACTATTAGACTTCGTTAAAAGCTCGAACTAATGCAAACAGTGAGAGGACTTGAGTTCTAAGTTTATGTTGTATGATCACAATGAGACTTTATGGCCTAAGTGAGCTCCCACTTGGGGCAGCCTACCTAATAAAGTTTAAAAAAGCAGCAACGAACACAATAAACAATAAGTTAGGTTAGGTTGGAGTGGCAGCCTCCTATGTGAGAAGCTCACTTAAGCACAACTTATGGCTCATTGTGATACCACAGTGGATGGCGCGACTCCCCCTTACAGCGCTGAGAACCAAGAATATTCCTTTATGAACCTGGCTATATCTCTGATACTCAGAGGCGATAGCTCGGTTAGACTGGTAAAGAAAAATGAGCCGAGAGACTTAATAAGTATTTTTCTGGCTAATGAAGGACACTGACACAACAGGTGGAGAATGCCCTCCTCCTCCTCCTCAGACCCGCTTTCTCGACAGTAGTCGTTGGATTGCAGTCCCAGTCTCTCCGCATGCTACCGAGACCGTTGTGCTTATTGAGTGACGGCTAAGGTTAATCAGCTTGTTAGTCCGTTTCATGTTATAGGAAGGCCAGGTTAATCAAGAGATACTGCAAGTCTGTTCCTCAGACCACAGTTCATTTGTTACTCTTTGGTATAATTGTCTGTGCATCAATTTAATCGATGCAATAGGAGCTCCCACTGGGAGAAAGGACGAGGCCTCAGCGAGCAATGTGCCTGCTCTGACTAGTTCGTCCGCTTCGCAGTTGCCTACAATGCCTCTGTGCCTTGGCACCCATAGTATTGAGACGTTATAGCGCCTAGCTAGGCTGTTCAAGGGTTTTCGGCAGTCAAGGACCAGTCTGGATGAAGTGGTCGCTCCGGCGAGCGACTTAATGGCTGCCTGACTATCTGAATATATATGGACATCTGTTTCAAGCGCGTTCTCGCGGATGAGCCAGATTGAGGCCTGGTAAATGGCCATTATTTCTGCCTGAAAGACTCTACAATGGTCAGGCAGGCGGAAGGAGCAAATACATTTCTCCAGCTAGATTTACTGATTTTATTTGAGTTATAATGCACTGAGATCAGTAATCATCTATTGTGGTCCCTGCTACTATCAGTTTGAGAACATCGCTTAAATCCACCGACCTAATAACACTAAGTAATTCACGGGAGTTAGGGTGCGTGATGTTCTCTTCTCTCAAACCAATGTTGGGCCAGGTAACGCCTCCTGCTACTCAGAAATCTCCTCTGCTGTTTCATAAAGTCTACAGACGCTTAGCTGTTCTAAACCAGGTTTTTACATCTGCTCAGCTTGTCTTCAGCTGACCTTAAAAATTAGACATTAGTCACAAATTTCCAGAGAAACTTTAAAAACAAAGAGTGTCCAGCATGTCTTCAGCTAACAAAATTATCTTAAAAATGAGACAACAGTCAAAAATTTGCAGAAAAACTTTCCAAAAAAAAATGCTTTCAAAATTAATCAAATTATACAAAAGTACTTTATTAATTGTTATACAAAATAGTATCAATTGATACAAAACAATTAATTGTGACCATAGTGAGTCCTATAACTAACGCTCGAATGAAGCTATTCTTATCATTTTCACAAAAAAAAATTCCAAATTTATACACGGCAAAGAGTTAACAACTACAAAAGCCAACGTACTGCAACACGACAGAGTCAGGAATAATTATCACCTTTACGACAGCTGGCTGTAACTTTGCTTGCAGGCTGTCACTGCTTAGCCGCACCTTTGGCACACAACAGCTACGTGCAAAATTTCACATAAATAACGCGCACAATTACATGGACAAGCAGTGTTGCCAGATCAGGAGATTTCATCCCTAGATTTAGGAAATTCTTGGACTTTTAGGAAGAATAAATGTTTAGAAGATTTTAATGGTGACACATTTGACATAATTAGTGTAGTAGGAGATTTCCTTCTAAATTTAGAAAATTCTTGGACTTTTAGGAGAATTTTTAGGAAGAAAAAATGTTTAAGAGAAAGTTTAGGAGATTTTGATAAAGATACATTCGACATCATTAGTGGCACTGAAGCCTTGAATATTGAAAGCTAAAGTGTCTAATTTATTTGAATTAAATTTTATGCTTCAAATTGAATAATTTATAATAATAATTTAGAATGAATGAAGGAAGATTACAAAAGCGAATTTAATGCCGATCTCATTTTTTATATGTTTTGTTAGTGTTAATTGTTGTTAAGCTGAAGCTGAATGAATAAAAAGGTTGCAGTAAAGGAACATTTAATATCTTTGAATTTTTTTTATTAGAAGTTTAATTCCATTGTTTATAATGAAAAAACAAAATTTTTTAATTTTGGAGATCTTTGAAATTTTTGGTAGGAAATTTTAGTTTTATTTTAAGATTTAGGAGAAAATCGTTTTAATTATCTGGCCACACTGTTAACAATCAGTCAAATGCAGACACGTCATTGGGACAGACGCCAAAATACAGTAGACACATAAAAAAATCATTACGCCAATAAATTTTTGCTAGAAATATAAATAAAAGAAAAGTACTTAAAGTGGTGAGGGAGAGAAGGGGGAGGTGGCTAACGAAAGCCACTTTTAGGCAATTAATTAAAAGTGTAATGTACTTAGTTTAATTTTAGGAACAATAATAAATAAAAGTGGGCCGGCCCAATAGCAATTAATGTCAAGATTTATGAGATTTATTTATGCACATAAAGCAAGAAAAAAAAGAAGAAGAAGAAGAAAAAGAAAAAGAGCAGACAGCAATAATGGCTAAAATTACGCAATTTCAATGCAATAAAATTAAAGAATTCGAATTGACTTGTATTGTGTCGTAGAGGTTGGAAAAAGAGGAAAGGAATGCACGCAGTGAGAAGTTATGCACAGGAAGTAGATGTGTTGAGTTTATGTAAGCAACAAAGTGCCACAAACAACCACAAGTATGTTTAAGTGTTTATTATTTTTAACCACAGAAATATTGACCTTATCTCTAGTCTCGATAAGCACTTTTTACAACTCTTCCAAACATTTTCAAGGATTTTTTTTCTTACTGCCTTAGTTTCAGAACTTTGGCGTAGCAACAAAACCTATTGAAATGGTTGTCAATCGCTTTCGAACTCTTTCACAAATACTCAACCATGAACCAAGTTGCATTGACTAACAAGTTAGAATATAAAATACAACAAGATGGAATATTATTTCTAACAATAAGAAAACCTAGAGCACTGCTTTTGGTCTCTGTGGCTGTTAAGTCATTTTGGCTGTTTGCCTGCAGCGTGCGACTGTCATTTGTTTTCTATTGGGTTGTCTGCGCGTTGCAGCCTTGAATGCCAATGGCGGCGTTTGCAATTCAACTGACTCATACAACTACAACAAAAACAAATTATAGTGAAATCCATATGCCGCATGAAAATGGCTTCAAAATTATGGCAATTCTTATTATAACTTATGGCTTATGGCTTTTTGGCATAGTGGTTGCAGTTGTTGTTGTTGTGTTTGTTTTTATATCCATTTTTATGCGTTCGCCAATTTTTATAACGCCAACTGCTGCTGCTGAGTAAATATTCACTAATGCGAAATTTACGTTTATGTGGTTGAGTGAAAATAAATTTTTGTTTTACTTATATAAAAAAAATATTTGGTTGCATTTGCAAGTGTTTTAATTGTGTGTAATGGTGTACAAAATAATAAAAAAACGTTATGGTTTTGCAGTAAAGAATTCATAAAGCATCGGCATGATTTGGTGGTTGTTTTGGTTTTTATTGTTGTTGCTGTTCTTCAAGGCATTGTGCCATCAATTTGCATTCCATAATAAAAACGTTTTGAGAAAACAAATTGTTTTTTTTTTCTTTCGTCGATTCTTTTATACGCATTATTAATGTATGATGTGGCCTTTTTCATCACTTTCCTTTCCCCTAATAAAAATAAAATAAATTTCTAAATACAAAAAAAAACACACCAAACGTCCGAACGTCCAACGTTTATATTGTGGTGTGGCTTGTTGTTTTGTTGTCATATTACAAAGCAACACATGTGGCAGTCAGGGCGCGTGTGGGTGTGTTTGTGGCACAAAAAATGAAATATTATCTGCCAGTGAGTCTGTGCGCCAGCCAGCCAGCCGTCCAGTCCATTCTATTCGGTCTAACGTGCGTCTGTCGGGTACACCCGCTCAGCCAACCGTGCAACCGACCCAAACGAAATTCAGCCAACCGGTTAGTGAGTGTTGTTGACCTGCTGTGGTTGCTGCTACTGCTGTTACTGTTGGTGTTGCTGTAATGTATACAGCAGTAGCAATAATAATAATAATAACAATAATAAGCACAACAACACAACAATACAATACACGACAGCAGGAAGCAGCGAAGGAAACAGACGAGGAAGCATTAAAAGCCTTTACGCCAACACCGACGCCTGTTAACTTGGGCTTTAAGCGCGCTGGCACACATACACACACACGCACATATATAAACATAATGACAGCGAAAAATGTTGGCACGTATGGCCAACAGTCAGGCAAGCAACAGACAGACACACACACAAACCCAACTGAACGACTGTATTTGCTGATTGCATTTTGGCTACAACAATAACAACAAAACCTACTACAACTACTGCTACTACTTGCAGCAACAAACGACATAATGCTAAATACAACAACAACAGCAGTAGATGCAACAACAATAAAATTTTTATGTACGCACTGCTGCTGGCAACCGAACAGCAGTGACAGCGTGTTGCTGTCAACGCATTTGCTATTGTGGTTGTTGTTGTTGTTGTTGCTAGTGCTGATGACTTTGGCGACAGCTGAAACAGTATGAAAACAACAGCAACACGCAAAACTGTTTTATTTGGTTGCAATTGTTGCAGTTTATTTTAGCTACGAAGTAGTATTTGTGTGCGTGGGCGTGTGTGTATGTGAAAGTTTCGGTTAGTTGTTGTTGTTTTATAATAAATTATATTCTTTTTCCCCTCTCTGATTGTAATTTCGCACATTTCAAGTGATTTTTGCGTTGCCAAAGTTTCCTATTAACAGTCGCTTTAATAAATGTTGCATACTTTGCGGCACTGCGGCCCGCTGCAATTGCTGCTGTGTATTTATTTAGCTTTCAATACGTTTCTCATCATTCTGATGTCTCATCATTGCTTGTTGTTTATAAGATTATTATTATTTTTTTATGTTATTCGACTCGTCGTTGTTCGTTGCAACATTGTTGCCTGTCATTGTTGGCTTTGCTTGTTGTTGTTGTTGTTGACTGCTGCCGCTGTCAACAAAGTCGCTGCCAAAATGAAATAATAAAATAGAATAAAAACTTTTATGCAAATCAGCTTAAACGCAAACAAGCGTCGAGCGTCGACCAGGAGACCAGCGGCGCCGCGAAAATGCGCATCGCATGGCCGCCAAGCGGCAAGGTGGCAGGACACGAAGGTGTTTTGTCTGCCACACGCCAAATAGCGACACGGCAGCATTGTCAAACTGTCAAAATATTTATTGTTGTTTTTGTTGTTAGAACTGTGCGACGCCCTCCGGTGTGTGTGTGTGTTGTGACAGTTTTTCATAATTTTCACTTAATCGTTTTTTTTCTGTTGCTGTTCTCTTGCTCAGCGCTTTTCCACAATTTAACAGTTTACGTGACGGCGACTGTCGCCACGCCAGCCGCACTCTTACACCACTCCCACCTTTGCTGCTCTACTCGTAGTTTCTTCTGGCTTAATGCGCAGCCATTCATCATATTTGCCACTTTGGTTTTGCCGGTCTTTGCCATTCTGCATGGCTCTTTAGCTACGCAAACTTGTTTGTTTGCTAATGATTTGAAAAAAAATAAAATTTTTTTTTACATGTTCTATGTTTTTTCTTCTTGCTGTTGTTGTTATTCAGTTTGTTGTTGTTATTCAGTTTGTTGTTGTTATTCATTATATTTGTTGTTGTTATTCAGTTTGTTGCCATATCGTTTTATCGCATCTTAACACGTTGCAGTTCATTTGTTAGCCTTCGCTCTCATTTTTCAGTCTTTCACTTTTGCTTTCAATTTTTTCTTTCCACTCCATCTTTTCACTCCATCTTTACGTTACGTTTTGTTGCTGTGATTTATTTGCATTAATTTTTAATCCAATTTCTCTCTGCATATTCAACTCGATTTGTATTTTGTTGTTGTTGTTGCTGCTGTTGTTTCTGTGGGTGTTTGTTTTTTTCTTGTTGAGGATTTCTGACTTTTTACTGATTTATGACCCCATTTTGTTGTTGTGCTACTCGTGCTGTCAGCACACAACAGCAGCGCTTCCATTCTTGTTGTTCTTGTGTTACTGTTGGCGCTCGTGCTCGGCACGCTTAACATTTTTGCTGCTTAAACTTTTAAGTGCTCCACAAAAATTGACCTCAATAATTCCTAATTAGAGTATTTCAAACTGGCGCAAAATGTTGCCAAAATTTTGCGGCACGCATCAAAATCGGATGTGAGTTGTTTATGTTAAACAAAAAATAACGTAAAAGAAGATACAGAGAAATCTAGAGTTGAAAACGACGGAAAAATCGAGAATTGAGACAAATGATAGAGGAGGACATGGCTTAGAGTCAAATAAATTATTCGAGTCAGGACTTAAGTAACTGAACTCGAGACATAGTTTATATCAGTGAGGACAATTGAATGATGGCCAACCTACTCGCGAGCAACAGAATGACCATCACTGTATTAATTAACAAATTTAATCAACTGCCTAAAAAAAGTCAGAATGGGTGTAATTCTAGTGGACTCAACATACTTGCTACCGCCGATGCGTAAACCCAAACGGTAATGAAACCATCTTCTACTTTCTCCGCGCTCAATCGAGAAAAAAGTGGAATACATTGGGAAATCCATTCTTCACCGACTTCAAAGGCATAGCGAAATGGACGCTGGGTCACTTCTTGCCTGAGTTAACTACTCGGAGTGGTTATAAGCGCCAAGTGTGCTAACCATTTCTCCTGCTGAGAGGACAGCAGGACAGTTTTTCTTTTTTTTTCGGTGTTAACGCAACGGAGTATTGAACTCGCGGAGTCTTGACTCACGGCCCAACACACCAGCCAGCTGAGCTACGGCGGCTAACCACTAAATGGGAATAGTGGCAGCAAAACGGCGCACCAGTGCTAATTGGATGATGGGGACTTGGCCACTCTAACCAACTAACCGGTCAACCTTAGTGGATCGCCAGTTACTACTTGAGTATTATTACAGTCAAAATATCCTATCGGAGTTAGCAGTAGACGTCCTATACTTCGCTTGCTGGGGAGGAGTTCGTGCGTTTGTAAGTTTCTTGTTTGTAGGACGATAAATTTGGACCAAAACACCAAGCTTTTCGTTCGAAGGAGACCCTATATTCCCGAGCTTACTGTTGCCCGAGCTTACTGTAGATTGTACGGAAGATCGAATATCCTAATGGGAAGATGCGCAATTGGTCCAGGAGGTACTAATTAATATTGTCTGCGAAGAGGTAAATGAGAAGCTTCGTCTTCACTGGTTTTATGACAATCTTCAGTTTTATTACAATAAATTTTGACGACGTGATCCACGTGAGCACCTTTGAGTTGCCAAATTAGGCTACTCAATACAAATCTTAATCTACGCCGACTTCTAATATCGAAGGCCCCAGGTTCGAATCCTAGCTCGGGTTGGTGAAACGCTCGTCTACTTCTATCTTCATATGGATGAAGCAGATAAGAATTACAGGCACTGACAAAACCTCCACGTGTGAAAGAAAACCGCCAACCGCCGTTCAGATTCGGGGTCCAACTGGTGGAATATGTGGTATCACAATGGGTCTAACAATAACTCCGAGTCTCTCCTAGAGAGGTAGACACCATAACCTAACCTAACATCGTCTAAAGTGTCATCCACAACTTGGATGGATAGGGTTGGGGGTTCAACCGCCCCTGATAAAAAAACTGTTGGTGCAAATTATGGTCTAAAATGGAATTGAGCTGAAAAGTTGCAAAGGTTATTGTCATCTTTTTTCCATTTTTGCCTTAAACATGACAAGTGATTTCTGGTCTATGCCCAGTTTATGGAGATGTCTATTTAACCTGAAAAGCGACAAAGGGTTACTATACAACTAGCTACTAATAGTTGTTTTATCTAAGACTGATATATCCCAATCAATCATCTGACAGTTTCAACTGTTTCAATGAACATTTTTCTAGCTATTCGTACTCATGAAAATCTAGTACCTATAAGTTTGATTTATTTCCTTTTATGCAAAAGGTGCAACATCAAACAAATATATCCATGAAATGAGTTCACTATAGAACATTTACATTCACTTAAAACAGTGCCCACCTCAACTAACCTCACAATTTTCACGCACACCTGAATCAACAACCACAATCCACTCACTCTTCTCCCTCCTCTCCACTCCATGGTTCACTGGCATGCAAAACAATTATTGTCTTTTTTTATTCGCTTTCAAACATCATCAAATTGGCCCTAATCAACTTTTGCTGCTAAATTGTTTATTATTATTGTTGTGATTATTTTCGCTCGTTAGTTATTTACTTCGTTGTTGTATGTTTTATTGTTTCGCCAAATATATTCCTACACATTGTTTAGACATATATTTTATTTTTATTGAAAGCAGACATTTGCCGCCTTTTTAGTAATTGTTGAGCTCATTTAGAATGGTTTTTGCCTAAACTTTGCATTTGTTTGTGTTAAAGTTGCCATTTTGTTTTCCCACTTAGTGCTGTTATTATTGCTCACCACTAGACGCATTGCATTGTTGTTGCTAAAATGCTCACTAATATTTTGCGTGACGGCGAGCCATGCAGGCGTTGTGCTCTCTACCGCAGACTGGCGCGCGCTCTCTCTCTGGGACTAAGCTTGAGCGATTTAGTTAATTTGTGTTGTATGGTGCTTTGCGCTTCCACACACACACACATACAGCCGCGAGGGCAGAAGGGCGCACACCTACCTGCGGCCACCCACCACCCGCCTGCGCGCTCGCTCGCTCGTTCTACTTGTCGCTCATTCGCGCGACACGACTGTTGCTCCAAGCAGCAAAATCATGCAACGAGCAGCAACGAGACGAGGCTCGCCACTCGGCCATGACAAAAATCCGCCGCAACCAACAACACAACCAAAAGCAACGAGTGCCGCGAGGCTCCAACGAACCGCAGCGCCACCAAACCGGTCAAACACTCGCTGGCGCCGCTCATTTTGACGATTGTCATTCGTTTTGTTGTTTTCACTATTCTTTATTTCGCTTCTTTTAGTTTGTTGTTTTCGTTCGTTCATTTGTTGTTGTCGTTGGCCACTTTGTTGGATAGGTAATTTTCAATGCTTCGTTGTTGTTGCTGTTTTTTTTTTGCATTGTGTGTGTCAGTGTGTTGGCGCGCAATTCTGAATTTGCGTTTGCAAATTAGACAATGGCGGCCACCAGCTGCTGCCGCGCTCTCGTATCGCCTGACGTGTGCCCACTAATGTGCCCCCTATATATTTCATATGTTGTTGTTGTTTTTGCGTTGAATATAAAATTTTCATTGGACTGACGCGGACCACAATGTAAAGTAAAACTGCCACCAAGCGAAATGGCAGCGGAAAAACGCTTGCAGACGTAATATTTCAATTCACTGAAATTAAACGATAAGCGCAATAAAAAAAAACTTAATAATTGAGAGGGTAAAAGCACACAACAACAAACAGCACGCAAAGACCACATTTTTGTCATTTTTCTGTTTAGTATGAAAACTGATAAATGGAACTCAACAAGTCACGTGAGACAATCGTGTGCGTACGATTTGTTGAAAGGGGAGGCAGGGGGGGAGGGACGCAGTTCGAGTGCCTCTGTCGGCATCAAAGCGGTAAGTGAAGAGAGAAGAGGAGGAGAACAGTGTTGTTCGAGTGGCGCCGGTAAATTAAATTCGCTGATGCAAAAAAGTGTTATTGCGATCTGGGAATATGAAGCAAAAAGAAGAGAAGGGGAATAAGGCAAAAAAAATGGAATGAGAAGAAGATGTAAAGCGCATAGAGTGTGCAGAGGAATGGGAAATAAAGAATATGAATTGAAAAGAAGAGAAGGCAAAGAATAAGAAAGAAGGTATAGAACAGATGGCAAAAATATAGAGGGCAAAGAGGATAAGGTTACAAAATATAGAGGGTAAAAATTAGTGGGTAAGGAATACAAAGGGTAGACATGAGAAGATAGGGAATGTAAGAAGGAAATATATAGAAGGTATATAAACGGTAAAAATGTGAAGGTAAAGAATACGGAGGAATATAGAGGAGAAGGGAAGAATATAGAGTGCAAAGAGGATGTGGTACGAATATAGAGGGTAAAGATGTGAAGGTTAGAATATAGAGAGTAAAGAAAAGAAGGTATATAGTGTTCCTTACCTTCTTTCCTGGGGTAAAGATGAGAAGGCAAGGAATATAAACGGTAAAAATGTGAAGATAAAGATAATAGAGGGCAAAAAGTAGAAGGTAAGGAATATAGAAGGCAAAGACGAGAAGGTAAAGATAATAGAGGGCAAAGCGGAGAAAGTAAGGAATCTTAAATGAAAAGATGAGAAGGAAAAGAATATAAAGTGTGACAAGGATGTGATAGAAATAAAGACGATAAAGATGTGAAGATAAAGAATATAGAGAGCAAAAAGGAGAAGGTAAGGAATATAGAAGACAAAGACGAGAAGGTAAAGTATATAGAGGGCAAAGAGGATGTGGTAGGAATATAGGGGGCAATGATGAGAAGGTAAAGATAATAGGGGGCAAGCGGAGAAGGTAAGGAATCTAAAATGTAAAGATTAGGTAAAGAATATATATATATATATAGGTAAAGAGGATGTAGTAGAAATAAAGAGTGTAAAGATGAGAAGGTAAACATAAAAGAGGAGAAGGTAAGGAATATAGAATGTAAAGATAGAAGGCAAAGAACATAAAGGGTTAAGAAGATGTGAGAGGAATATAAAGGGTAAAGATGAGTAGGTAGGGAATATAGAAGGTAAAGAGTAGGTAAGGAATATAGAAGGTAAAAAGGATTATAGAAAGTAAAAGGTAAAGAATATATCGGTTAACAGAAAATAGATCAAGTTAAAGTCATAAAAAGTCAAAAGAAAAAAGTAAATAAATGCCAAAAACAGAAGCAAAAAGAAAAAGAGAGAAAATCAAAACTAAGTAAACAAAAACTACTAAATCCAGAATGAGAGCAAATGATTTGGAAAGCTTAAAAAAATGTGTACATATGTTTATATAAAATGCAAATAAGCTGTCACTATGAGCACCGCGACTAAAGAGCGAAAACATTGAGAACGTTGACTTTGCTGGCATTGAACAGATTATTGCGTTTAAACCGTTATGTCAATTAGGTTGTGAATAAATAAAACTTATTCAATTTAGTTCATGACAGATTAATGTTGTGGGATTTCAAATGTAAATAAACAAATTAAAAGTGTCAAAGTGGTTTTCATTTTGATTTTCAGTATTTGACAATGAAGTCAACATTAGGCAAATGTAAAGTGACAGCTAGAATGACATATTAATGAGGATGATGAGATTTTCCAGACAGTAGAAGTTGCTTGAAAATTTGTATAAAACATTTTTTTTATAAAACAATTAGTGGCTTCGAGTGGATGAGGTTTTTTGTGTAATAGAGAAGGAAAATAGGAATAAAATACTGGATATAGTGGAGTAGAAGAAAGTGTGAAAAAGGAAAGCTTTATAAAGAAAGGAACATTCATTCAGATTTTAACACGTTGACTGCCAACTACGAGATAACTCGTAGATTGCGTTCTTTGCTAGGACGCCGACTACGAGTTATCTCGTAGTGTGTTTACTTGTCATATTCGTTCATTAAATGACGTTGGCTTCTTAGACTGGAATTCTGAAAGTTGCCGTGGCAGTCAACGTGTTAGCTCAGAGTTGAGATCGTAAACAAACGATCTTCCATCGAAAAGTAAACTCATCATTACAAGTTTTGAAATAGTTTAGAAAATGAAGAGCAGAGCCGGCCTGCTTGGGTAGTCTAGCGGGGTTTTTGCTGCCAGAGGCCCTAGGTTCGATTCCTAGTTCGTACTGGTTAAACATTCGACCACATTTAACACTATCCGCATGCAGTCTATACAAATTATAAGAACGAGAGGAATTTGTGATGTCAGAAGTGTGTTTCCTACAAAGGCAGTCACCATGACCCAACTTAACCTAAGAAAGAGAAAAAGGTATAAAAACACTTATCTTCGTGTTGAAAAATTAACAATGACATCTCTTGTCTGGAATGCATATTTCATGACTGACGACTGTAAGCGTATTGAAAATATACAAAAATATTTCTTGATTTTTGGTTTTTGTTCTCTAAAGTTTTATGATTCTATTTGCTCGTATATCTCGCATTGCTCTTTCAGTCTTACGTCACTTGAAGGCAGAAAAACTATCCACTATCCACAAACTATGTTTGCCTATGTTTTTACCATCACTTACTCCAGATCTTTGCTGTTTGCCCGTGATGTGAATCTATCAGTGAATCTATCAGTGGAACTTAAACTAACGTTGCTTCTCGAATCCTCACTCCCAACGATTTGCTCGTCTTTGGTACTTTTAGATCTAATTACGTCTTTAATACTCTAAGCGAAAACGTGATCCCAATGATGAAATGACATGATCCCATTGAAGTGAAATGATCCCATTGAAATGAAATTATCCCATTTCTTTGTATGTCTCGAAAGCAGAAGAACTATCCTCTCTTTCTTGTTTGTCCCTGATGTTTTTAGTGGATCTGTTGATCTGTGCTTCTCCTAAGTTTAACTGAACTTTAGGTAACGTTGCTTCTCGAGTCCTCAGTCCCAACGACTTGAACGTAATTTGTCCCTTTAGATCTTAATTAAGTATTGAATGCTCTTTTAGTCAGAACGTAATGCCAATGATGAATTAAATGATCCCATTGAAGTGAAATGATCCCGTTGTTTTGCTATATCTCGCGTTGCTCTCTCATAAGCTTTACGTCACTACCAAACAGAAGAACTATCCTCTCTTTCTTCTTTGTCCCTGATGTTTTTAGTGGATCTGTTGATTGTGCTTCTTTCGAGTCTAATGAACTTAACCCTTTCGGGACGGAGTTTAATTTTGAAAACCAAAATACTCTTGGTAAAAATGTTCCCATGCTTTCAATTTTGAGACTAAAAAGTTTTGTTGTATACTCAAAAATTCTAAAAACATCCTTTAACCGAAGACATATATTTCGAATAATTATTCTGCGGGGGTCACAAGATGTGAATAATTATTTTGAGGGGCCTTAAAAACTTGCTGGGACGTATTATCCCAGTAGTCCCGAAAGGGTTAAGTTAACGTTGCTTCTCGAGTCCTCAGTCCCAACGACTTGTTTATCTTTTGTTCCTGAAGATCAAATAACGTCTTAAGCTGAACAGAGTTGTGTCAAATAAAATGAAAAATGAATGAGCAAGGATCATGTTAATGTTGAAAGGACTAAGTGGTCAAGTATTTCAACGACAGATACGCCCGCTGCGAATTTTTTGAGACGAGTTGTTCTCTGATCGACAAGCACACATTTTTCCTCAGAAAGTGTTCCATAAAAATGCGCTGAATTTGCGCTTTTCTCGCATTTACATACACGAAAGAATGTGACAGCGTTCAGGTGCGTTAAACTCATTACAATCACATAAATCGGACGTTTTATTATGAGTATTTAATTTTTTTTTATAAATTCTGTCTACGTCAGCACTGAGGTTAAATGCACCTCAACAGTTCAACAATTCAATTGTTGTGCATAAATTCCAAGAAATACTTTCCACAACATTGAACGCACTTTCGCTACGGTTGAATATTTCGCTTATTCGTAGTTTTATTTGTATTTTGTGTTAATTTATTTTACGTTTTACGGTTGACCTCATTCGCACGCTTGTAATTACTCATGCCACTCATTGCGTCGAATGGACTGTCGACGCGCAATGACTGACGCGATGAACGCATGTGCGTGTTAGGTGTGAGTGTGTGCGGTTTTATGGAAATTTTGAAACAACTTGCAATGACCTTCTGGTACGAGATGCCATAAGGCAGACGTACACACAAAGCTGTCACACTTCAAATGGGAGAAGGAGAAGACACAAAGAAGCGATGAAAATTCCTCAAATACACAAAAAGCCGCAACAGACAAAGTCATCAAATTAAATGCACACAATATGCGATGTAATGCAAAACAAAAAAAAATTGTTAATTATTAAATACGCAACAACGGCCACAAATTGCGGCTACATTAACGGCGGCGATGGGAGGATGGCGGCGCCACAAGCGACACACCTCATTAATTTAAATGTTTATTAACAAACCATTAATTGCGAGCACCAACAACAACAACAACAACTATGAACTATTGTACAACTGCGCTGAAACAAATAGTAACAACACAACTGCAAATAATAATAATGACAGCAACAACAATGTGAGCAAATAAACAACAGTTTGGTGCCTCAAGTGAGAAGCGGAGGAAATGAACACACACATATATAAATAAAAGCGTCCATAAGTATGCGTGTGCTTGCCATATTCAGTGGAAATTATCATAAAAATCATTCAGATACAAACTTTAACGCAAATGTAAAATGAAAGTGAAGCACAACTGGCGAAAAGTGAACGAACACTGACCGCCACATGTTAATGAGGCTTAAACAATTTTTTACGCCAACAGAAAAACTTGTGTACAAGTAATTTTAATGCACATAAAAAAAGCAAATAGACAACAAAAACAACAAAATTATGCGAGGAAAAAAAAAGATTGTTTACATATGGCAACATTGACCGCAACATTGAAAACCGAACACAGCTGCGGGTGGGCAGATTGGCAGATTGAAAAAGCCGTAAGCAGCAGGCCGGAAGGTGTGTGTGTGTGTGTGTGCTGAAATCTGTCTGTGAATGACTGAATGAATTCCGAAAATAGCAACGTTAAAAGGCGGTTCGGGGGGAGCAGTATATGCAAAACAGTGGCAGCAGCAAAGGTCGAAAGGTAGTGGATATTGAAATGGAAATGTATGGAAAAAAACAACAACACTTGGGCAGACACATGTGGTGGCAATTTGAATGAAAATTACACACCCATAGATCGTTTAGAGCGTTTATGGGTTTGTAAAAGTGAACAGGAAAAGGGGGAGACAGGAAAGAAGAGCTACTTGCTGTCTACTATACAGTTTGGTTTATATAGAAAAGAAAAAGATTCTGATGGATTTTTATAATGTAAAATGCAAAAAAGGAAATTATTTATAATCTTTCAAGAGTTCACAAATGGAGTCAAGCAACTAACTTTCATTATCACAGAATGAAAATTTCATAATAATATTGATTATAAAAAATAAAGCAAAATTCCACAAATTAGAACTCAAAATGTGCGCAAAGGTTTTTATTTTATGTATAGTGCAAAAAAATCCCGTTACAAAAACAAATATAAAAGATATATCAATGCATCTAAACGCACAGACAGACGCTTGAAAACCACAACATTGGCATTTGTTGGATAATTTTTGCCATGTAGAAAAAAGCCTGTTGGAAAATTGCATTGAAAAAATCAAATGAAAACCATTGACTACACAGGAACAGACAGACAGACAACAAGAACAACAACTAAAACTACCGTCGCAGTTACTACTAAATTTGGCAGCAAAATTGCTCGCAAACAAATCCCAACTTGGTTCGGTTTTTTGTTTTGTATGCAACAAAAAAACAAAAAGGGAAATAAAAACAAAAAATAAAAAATAAAAATTAAAACAAAAAATCAACAAAACAGCAACAATAAAAAAATTTTCAAAAATACGGCATCACAAATAAAAATTGCGCCAGCTGTGTGTGGTTTGTGCAGCGTTTTGGTTGTTTATTTTTGAATTTTTATTTGGCACGCGTTGCTGGAGATTGTCGAGTTTTTTTACTAAGAATTGTTGGGTGTGTTAAGGCAGTCAACAATTAGACAACAACACAGGAAATGTTTTAAATGTGCGCAGACAATGTGAGTGTTGTTTGTTTGGCTCGTTTCGAGATCAAATAAAAAATTTCTTGTAAAGTAAAAAACAAGAAAGAGACATATGAGCAACAATTAGCTCGCAAATATTAGAATCTTGAATCATTGAATCATCATCAACCAACATCCAATGCTATTTGGCAACACTGTTCAATACTATTTGCCCCAACAAACCAACACAGCAATGAAGGTCGACCAATTTAAGCCACTCGGCGCCGCTAATTAGACAAACCGAGTGCTTAGTTATTTTTAGCATTAAATTATGCGATAAATTTGCTGGCCACAAATAGATTGGGTGCCGTTTTGGCAACAACTGCACAAATGCCATATTTGTTGCAATTATGTTGGCAACCATACAAAACCATTTCCTCCTCACACAAATTTCAGTGAATTTGTGGCGCAAAAATGGAAAACCAAATCAAATGAATTAGCACACAACGGACCTAATTGCATTTTATGGGATTCGGGAGATAGAAGGAGGTGGGTGGAAGTGGCAAATTTACAACAACAAAAATAGTAAGGGAGAGGGCTGGGTTGTGAACCAGGCTGGGGTGTGAACCATTGCCATTTTTTCTTTCCCTAATTGACATATCGCCAATCTTTCAACTGTCAATTTTGTCTTATGATATGACTCTGCTTTTGTGGTTACACCGAAGTACAAACATGTATTGCTTGTGGCAGCAATCGAGTTTGAAAGACATCGTGTTTGAAAATCGACTGCGAAAACTTCTTGGCTTTTTTTTAAAGTGCTATCTTAGTGACTGAGCTTATTGCAAAAAGGTTTGTGTAATACATGTTTATTTAGTGTTTTGATTCTATTTTACGATGCAATATTTGTTTATGTCGAATTATGATTGGAAGTGTCGTTTATTTTAAAGTTTCCAAAATGGCATCGTGGTTGGGCTGTGAACCACTGAGGTGGCTGGGTTATGAACCACCTGCTTTTCGTACTACATTTGTTCTAACACTGTCAAATATGGACGGATATATTAAAATAAAGTAATTTTATGTAATTTCACCCGATTTTCTTGAGTTCACTTGAAGTGAGCCAATGCGAGAACGCATTCGTATTTCACAAGCAAACATTGCGACACCGATTAGGATGAAAATTCAAAAAATTGAGCACTTTCATTCATTGCGATTTTTTGGCCTAATTGGCGTCATTATAACTTTTTTTCACCTCTTGAGGCTTCCTGATTAAATAAATTCTCAATGTACTTAAAAATTATGGGTGTTTTCTTCGTATTTTCCGACTTTAATAGGGATTTTCCAGATGGTTCACAACCCAGCCACTTTTTTGGAAAAGCGAAAAATCAAGTCCTTAGAAAATTGGACGTAGAGAGTTAAATTTCAATCAAAACGGTAATCTGTCTAAAATAAAAAAGTTGCGTTATATATTCACCTTTCCAACGGTATCTTCGATTTTTCGATATCTTTATTCTGTGAAAAGTTAGAGCCAAAAAACAAAACCCGGTTCACACCCCAGCCCTCTCCCTTACACATTGGCCAGTGAGACTCGTTGTGGTACCATGGAATTTATTCCATTTTCTTCTTATGAAGCATAATTTTCTATCGAGCCCCAGAATTATTTTATAATTATTAAGTCTGAGATAATTTTGGAATTTTTAGTTAGATTAGATTATGTTAGGTTAGGTTAAAGTGGTTTCGCAGAGACAAAAATAGACTAACAAGTGGACCCTGGAAGATCTGTGGGGTGTCTTAAGTATGAACCGATTCAATTTCCAAATGAATCTTAGAGACTGACTGAGCTGACAAGATCTGTGGGGTGTTTTAAGTTCCTTTTTTGGGTTAGAAGTGGTTTCCAAGAATGGGATTAAGACGCTGCTGAACTTCGCTGGGGATTCCCATATTCTCATCGATCAGTTTTACGGAGATCCCCAACACACACAAGGATCTTTAACTGGCATCGCTAGGAACCCAACAGGGTCCATGCGTGGCCACTATGGTCTGCCAGCTTACCAAATCTAACGTAAGTATGAACAAGGTCAAATTCTAAATGCATCTTAAAAACTGACTGGATTGACAAGATCTGTGAGGAGCATTCAGTATGAACAATTTCGATTTCCGAATGAACCTCAAAAACTGACTGGGCTGACAAGATCTGTAAAGAGCCTTCAGTATGAACAAAATCCATATCTGAATGAATCTAAGAGACTGAGATCTGTGAGGAGCTTTCAGTACAAACAAAATACATTTCCAAATGAGACTGACTCGGCTGACAAGATCTGTAGGAAGCCTTCGGTACGAACAAATTCGATTTCCGAATGAATCTTAGAGACTGTCTGAGCTGACAAGATCTGTGTGGAGCCTTCAGTATGAACAATTTCCATTTTCGAATGAATCTAAGCGACTGACTGGGCTGACAAGATCTGTGGGAACCTTCAGTACAGAAAAAATTTCATTTTCAAATGATTCTAAGCGATGACTGAGCTGACAAGATCTGTAGGGAGCCTTCAGTACGAACAAATTCCATTTTCGAATGAATCTAAGAGACTGACTGAGCTGACAAGACCTGTGGGAAGCCTTCAGTACGAACAAATTTCATGTTTGAATGAATCTAAGAGACTGACTGAGCTGACAAGACCTGTGGGAAGCCTTCAGTATGAACAAATTCCATTTTCGAATGATTTGAAAAGACTGACTGAGCTGACAAGATCTGTGGGGAGCCTTCAGTATAAACAAATTCGATTTCCGCATGAATCTTAGAGACTAGCTGGGCTGGCCAGTCCTGTGTGAAGCCTTCACAATCAACTAATTTTGTTCCTGAATGTATCTTAGAAAATTACTGACCATCACCAATCACAAGTTGACACTGAGTTTCAGAGGCCTTCAAGTGAAGTTACCGAACAATCGACAGCTACCTGTCATACCTAAACTAACACAAGCTTATTAAAATGAGTTCTTGGTGTACTCAACTAAACATCAATGCTGACATTTGACATCAGACAAATTTTAAATGCGTCCTCAAGTGTGCTTTTTAAACCACTTTCTTAACATCTCTTACAACAAACCAACCTGACAAAAGTTACGGAAATGGTAGGCAAATGTTTGAGGCCATTTTCGGAGTAGAAGAAGAAGTTTAAGTTATGTGCCAACAACCAAAAGCAAACCAACCATTGTCAACGCATGAATAAAAATTGCTGGCATGAGAGCGAAAGTACCAAACAGAGCTGTGGGCATTATTGGGACGACAAGTGCACAACGAACAAAAAAAAAGGTCGCATAACAGCACACAACACAATAATACCAACAACAACCAACACGCAACTAACACAACCAAAATCCACCAAAATTCTAAAAATTCACTTTTTTTTACAAATTTCCAAACGCAACACAAAGTATCGTAAAATTGTGTGTGCGCCAGTGTTGCATATATGTTACACGTGAGCGTCGCAGTATCTCACTGCACAGCAACAAAATTTATTGGCATTTTTTTGGGGGCGGGGTGAGGCGGGGGGTTGAAGGCGCGAGCGCACACGCTAAGCCGACACAAGATAGATGGCGATACACGTGTGCGGCAAGGTCGGGCGAATGGGGGCGGACTTTTGTTAAAATGTCGTTGGCTTTAGATGCTATTGTTGTACATGACATTGTATTGTTGTTGTTGTCGATGTTGTTGTGAAAAATGAAATTAGTGGCAGGATTTGTGCTGCCAACGGAAAATGCCGGGGGGGAAAAAACACTCATACGTAGTTGGAAAGAATTTATGTGCGCGGAAAATTTTATAACGCCGATTTGTATTGTTGTTGTTGTTGCAATGAAATTGCTTGAAATGCAAAAACGTTTGCGGCAATGAAGTTTTGGCCATAAATAGTGAGTAATTTTATAATTTCTTGAATGTTTAGTGTTGCGAAATTCTGAATAAATTTTTAATGAAAGCTTGCATTCTTTGAAGAATGATTTTTATTAGTTAGAAATTAATAAAATTTTAAAAGGAATGTTGTTGTTACTTATGCCTCATTTAATCATTCAATAAAAATTTCTAAAATCTCACATATGCAACAAAGACGAAAATCAAAGCAGCAACCAATTTAAAACAACAACAACTCATATGCAGTCTGCTTCAACTACAGTTATTACCTGTCCAGCTTCAATTCCAATAAAGTCTGCCACTACGAGTACCAAAATAATAGCAACAACAACTCTAACCAAAGCAACAACACTCACAAAAACCCCAACACCAACAGTCTGAAAGCAATACTAACTGTTATGTACTCAGTGTCGCAATGGCATTTTTAGAATGACATAAACTCTACTACAACAACAACAATGAGTAGTACTTTCAATGCAACAACAACAACTACGTTCAATAATTTCACGTCCATTGGCCACAGTGCTGTAATCTATTTTACTGCTCGCTTCCACCATTTGCCTCTCGAATACGTTCGAGTCCCAATTCAACGCAGTTGGTTTCGTTACATTTCGTTGGAGCTCGGCTCATCCTTGTGGCGCTGTCACGTTCGGCTCGTTTGTTATGCATTACAGTGGTTTCTGAAATTGCCGGGAATTAGCACGCACACACACACAACACCAAACTCACTCTTGCAAAACAACAACTACAACAACACACAGCCGTATGCGTTGCCCAAAATTGCCTACGGACAATCGGCCACGCAACTATTCGGCACCCAAAACGGCGCAGTGCCGAGGCATTCGCACCTTCCCACACATGCAGTGAGTTCAGTCCACTTGAAGCCAATCGCCGGCCAAATTGACATTCATTGTTGCTGCTGTTGTTGTTGCTGCTGTCGCTTTTGGGTGGCTGACACTCAATTTTGGGTGATTGGCCTGCAGTTGCCAAGTGTTGCCTATGGATATGTGGGTGCTTGCAGTTGTTGTTGTTATTATTATTATTATTACTGCACGCAGTTAGTCATCGTCAAGTATGCGAAGCGCCAAACCAGAGCGCTGACCATTTGGTCGAATGCATTTAATTTTTCATTCCACTTTCATAATATTTGTGTATGGGTGTGTGTGTGTGTGTGATAGAGTGAATTTATCTGTTCATCGCACTAAACTTGGTCGTTTAGTCTTGTTCTTGTTTTTCTTGCTGCTACAAACCCTCACTTAGTATCACTGAAAGCTTGGCTAAAGTCGTTGTCGGTCTGACATATTTAGGGTCGGTCTGACATACATATTATGTCATTAAAACATAATAAAATTTGGAACAATTTTAATTTTTTAACCATTATTAAATAACTTTAAAAACATAATAAAGTTTAAAATAATTAATTAATTTATAATTTAATATCTTTACAAACAAATTTAATTTAAAAATAATTAATTCAAGATTAAAATAAATGATTCGAAAAAATTAATTAAAACAAATTTCCAAAATTAAAAAAAAATTATTAAATTAACTTTTAAAATAAACAGATTTAAATTACAAAAAATAAAACTTATTATAGTAAATTTTTTACAATATCAAAAATTCTTGAATTTAAAAAATTAAAATAATTGTTTGACATTTTTTAATAAACATAATTTTTTTTTAATTTTTTTTAACGATTTGTAATTTTTTGTTCGTTTCAAAATTTAAATTAAATTAAATATGCAATTACTTCTTAATTAAATCAAGAATATGAAAAACAGTAAATCTTTTAAAATATAACAAATTATTGAGTTTTTAAAAACTAAAACAAATTTTTTAAATATTCTAAATTAAAAAAGGATAATAAAAATCAATATTTCTTTTAAAATTGTGTTTATTGAGAAATTTTTATTTTTTAATAAATTATATTACACCGTGCGACAAAAATCAAAAAATTCCAAAACACACGAAAAAATCGGTATACTTGCAAAACTAGGGGCCAAACGTAGTAAAACTGCGTTTTTAGTTTTTCTCTCTGACGTCAGGATTTTTTTTAAAAGGACTTTGAAATTTGAAGGACATGTTTATTTCAAAAAATTATTTTAAAAATTGAACGCATTATAGAATAACAATATGGGTATCAAATGAAAGAGAAAAATCCTTAGAATCTTAAAAAAATAATTTGTTTGGTGTAAAAGGACGAAGAGGTATAGAAAATGTCCTTTTAAAACTTTATCCTTGAATATCCTTGAAAATTTCCAATATTTTTTTGGGAAAAAAATATATCTTAAGGAGTAATATGTACACTACCACATCCTCGAATTTCGTTCTTCTAACTTTAATAGTTAAGGATATAAAAAATTTTATATTTCTCATTATAAAACAAAGATATATTGCACCGTACGACAAAAATAAAATATTGAATTAACTCATGTATAAATCGTTATGCTGCTAATACTGGAGGTTAAATACACTAATTTTGCAACTTCAAAATTGCGTTTGAACCTAAGTATATGTTTTCACAAGACATTGAAAATAAAAAAATTGAGTTTCCTTGGATAAAACTCATCCAAGAGTAACAAGATGAATGCATGAGGATACGTACTTACTGTGAATACTAGTGCTCATAACTTAATTTAAAAGTTAACAATAGTCATTTAAAATGCATTTTATGATTGATTTATTTTGAAACAAATTGTTTAAGAAAAATGTATGCGTTTACTTTGCCGCTTATGTTTTTGGTACGTGTCACGGCACACCGACCAACAATACTCGGAAAGCATGTGGCACATATCTTTTCCCCGAAAGCGATTTTCAATTAGCGCAATGTCTTGGTGGAAGCGCTCTCCGTGTTCATCACTAACGTCACCTAAGTTTTCGGGGGAAAAGCCCAAGTGGCTCTCTAAAAAATGTATCTTGAGAGACATGTTGACCCCCATTTCGCGATAGGCGTCAATCATCTTGCGGACAAGTTCTTTATAATTCAAAACTTCTTGTTTCCTAAGAAGTTATTTATTACATCGCTTAAGCTTTGCCACGCAGTTAGTTCAACCGGTTTCAAAAGATCAGCAAACTTCTGATGCTGCAATAATTTCTTCAACTGTGGCCCGTTTAAAACCCCTGAAAAACATATAAAAATTAATAGAAACAAAGTTTTACAATCGGGTAACGTACCAGCGGAAATCTTTGCATCGCTTAGTTGTGGAAAAAGTAGTTTCAAATAATTAATAGCTCGACCATCTGCGTCAAGAGAGCGAATAAAATGTCGAATCAGGCCTAACTTTATGTGGAGCGGTGGAAGTATTATTTTTGATGAAGGGACTAGAGGCAACGATCGATGCTGTCGCGGCCAAGTTGATGAGTTATGCAAGGCTCCCATTTGTGGTTGATATAGTGTAATTCACGGCGTCGACCTTTCCATAGGCATAAAAAATATTGCTTTTTTGAGAAGCCCTTTTTCAAGCCCGTTAGTATAGGTACTACTTCGTCGCTGTGCCGTAACACGTACCAAAAACATAAGCGGCAAAGTAAACGCATACATTTTTCTTAAACAATTTGTTTCAAAATAAATCAATCATAAAATGCATTTTAAATGACTATTGTTAACTTTTAAATTAAGTTATGAGCACTAGTATTCACAGTAAGTACGTATCCTCATGCATTCATCTTGTTACTCTTGGATGAGTTTTATCCAAGGAAACTCAATTTTTTAATTTTCAATGTCTTGTGAAAACATATACTTAGGTTCAAACGCAATTTTGAAGTTGCAGAATTAGTGTATTTAACCTCCAGTATTAGCAGCATAACGATTTATACATGAGTTAATTCAATATTTTATTTTTGTCGTACGGTGCAATATATCTTTGTTTTATAATGAGAAATATAAAATTTTTTATATCCTTAACTATTAAAGTTAGAAGAACGAAATTCGAGGATGTGGTAGTGTACATATTACTCCTTAAGATATATTTTTTCCCCAAAAAAATATTGGAAATTTTCAAGGATATTCAAGGATAAAGTTTTAAAAGGACATTTTCTATACCTCTTCGTTCTTTTACACCAAACAAATTATTTTTTTAAGATTCTAAGGATTTTTCTCTTTCATTTGATACCCATATTGTTATTCTATAATGCGTTCAATTTTTAAAATAATTTTTTGAAATAAACATGTCCTTCAAATTTCAAAGTCCTTTTAAAAAAAATCCTGACGTCAGAGAGAAAAACTAAAAACGCAGTTTTACTACGTTTGGCCCCTAGTTTTGCGAGTATACCGATTTTTTCGTGTGTAAAATTTGTTGTCGCACGGTGTTATATTTGAAAATTCAAATAATTGTTTGTTGAGAACTACCTTTCTGTATTAATTCTTAGGTTTTGTAATAATTCTTTAGTTAATTTAAAAAATATTGTAATATTTACACTTATTTTTTTTTTATTTTCAATGATGCAATAATGAAGTTAATTATAAAATTTTATTAAATTTTCAAATTTACTAATTTTCTAAATAATAACAAAAATACAATATCAGTTTTTAAATTTCTTTTTTTTTAGAAAATTTTGATTTTTTTTAAAGAATATTGAACTAATTCTGCAAATTCGTTGAAATAATTTTTTTTTTAAGAACTGGCTTTCAAAATTAATTCTGAAGTTTTGCAATAATTCTTTAGTTAGTTTAAAAATATTGTAATTTGTTAAATTACAATTTTTACTTTTAATTTTGCAATTATCAAAAAAATTATTAAATTTTCAATTTTATTAATTTTCTAAATTAAAGAATTTTCTGAATTAAAACTAAATTATTTTTTAATTTTTTGCAGTTTAGTTTTTTTTTAATAGATATTGAAATATTATTGAAAAAACTTTGGCAAATAATAATATAGTTTTTTATTAAGATTGACTTTTTGTAATAAATTTTTAATTAATTTAAGAAATGTTCTAATTTTAAATTACATTTTTCTTATTTTCATTAATGCATTAATCAAGAAATTTTTAGTTTTATTAAATTTTTAATTTTATTAATTTTCAAATTTTATTTATCATTAAATTTTATTATTTTCAAATTTTTTTTATTATTAAATTTTATTAATTTTTCAAATATTATTTATTATTAAATTTTATTAAATTTATATTTTTATGATCATGTTACAAAAAAAATTCAAAATTTCTTTGAAATAAAAAATTGTTTGAATTTCAATTATTTTCAAAACTATTTAAATATTTTTTAAAATTATATTGAAATAATTCAGTAAATTTTCAAATACGTTTTTGAGAATTTTATATTTTACTACATTTCTTCATGAATTGTTTTCACATTTACTTCAATATCAAAATAATTTAATCATGAATTTAAATACCATTTTGCATCAAAATTTTCAGCATCACTTCCATCTATTCCTTAGCCACCAAAGGTACCAAAGACTTTCCTTTCGTCTCACTTTCTCCGAAAATCCCATAATTTCCAATCTAACCGCTCGCCCACTTCATAGTCCATCCACATTCACATTCACCTGTGATTTCAACTTTTTTTTTTTCATTTCAACTGTTTTTTCTCTTCTCAGTTGTAATCAATCCCGAGGCAAATAAATACACAGCAATTTCCCTCTGTCTGCCAATCAACAGGAATTTCCTCCAGCTCTGACGCATAAAAAAGTCCACTGAAGCAGTCAACTCGATTTACAGTTTAACTGCGAATTGAAAACACTCAGTTTGACAAAATCCCATACACGCAAAACCCTCGAACCAACCCAATTATTCGTTGGTCTGTCACGGTACGTCAATTTGCGCAAACAATTTTGTTATTCAGGCGAACTGTCGCCGGTTCAGGCTATTATTAGCCGACAGCCTACACTCGAAGTCTACTCTAAGGTGCAGAGCATGTAAAAGAAAACCAACTGAAAAACTGGCAATCGATTGGCCAAGGTGTGAGCACATCGAATGCGCTGAAAGATGGGCAAATGGAATTTGATTTCGAATTCAGTGATGGACGTTCAGTAGCGAAGGTTTTCGGCGAACTAATGCTTAGAGTTTAGAGTTCATATTACTTTGGCGGGGTACTATAACTGTTGTTGTAATGAACTTTAAATGAATTACAGATCCTAACTTGAGTCTCGAGAGGTGTCCTATTTCCAGGGAAGGTCTGTGCATAAGTCAAACAAGTTTCTATCCACTTGGTAAGGTACTATAAGTCTGGCTGTGGGGAACTCCCCACTGAATTGCAGACTCTAACTACACTTTGGTCTCAAGAATTAAACTCAGGGAAGATTTGTTCATATGATTTTATGGTGTAAGCAGGTCCATCCATCAATGGACATGCCACAAATTCGGCCTCTAACTGAAAACGATTTCATTTGTATAGTTCTTTCTGTAAGTTTTTTGTTAACACAGCGCACAGTGTTTCGTCTAGAACAAGCTAGCTGGACAAAAACGACATCTTTATTTTTTGATTTTTCTGTTATATAGTCAATATAAATATTCATACATTAGGATCTATGTGAAAATAACACATCGGCACCTTTTATATAGTGAGAAATATCGCCGAATATATCGGATAACCGAAAATTTTAATAATTCCTTTGCATAGTTGGTCTGAAGTGTTTTATATAAATAAGTTCCTGTCAAAAGTCGGTGGCATTTTTCTTTATTAGGGAATCTGAGCTTAAGGGTGAGTAGTATTTTTGCAATATCTTGTATTAGCAATTAAGCTATATTTAATAGTTGTACGTGCCATGATTAAGAAGGAAAGCAATTTTTCCCCAAAATTTTTAACTTCAAAGGTGAAAAGTTAAGATGTCTCCTCATGTCACCTCTGCAATTTTTATATATATTCTTCTCATAAGTGCCTACTAAAAGATGAAACAAAAAACCATTGCGAATTTTTTGCACATCTATTTTATTTTATTTTTTATAGATACATATGTTTACAAGCATAACAAAATTTATGTTTTTTGAAATTTGGTTGGAACACTCAAGTGAAACGAGAAACGAAGAGATAATGGAACACATTTTATCAGTGGTGACACTGATGAATTTTCATTAAATCTCTTGCAATTGCGGGATGATGAAGGTAATATTGTTTGGCAGAATCCTCCACCGTTTTCTACCAGGTTTTGTCATCCTATAAAGTTTATTTTTTCCAAAGATTTTATTGTTTCTGAAACGAACAAAGTTTTGGAAGAGATAAGCTTTATAGTACAAAGAGCATGCTGGAAGAATTTGAAGTTTATTTCCAACATAATATGCTTCTAACCATGATTGGGAAAGTTTGTAATGCTTTGATCGAAATGTCTTCTACTCGAAGTAAATCCAAAAATAATGAATGACGAGACACAGGAGCTTGTACCCAACCGAGAAAATCTGGGTTTTGGTTTATCCACACTGCAGGCTTGGATTAGGTGTTTTGAATGTCTGCTTCACATTAGCTACCGTCTTTATATAAAAAAGTGGCAGCTTGAGGACGTTGATGCCTACTAGTGTTAATGAACCAATTGGTACCCCTGCTGTATCTAGTTTTCATGGTTCTGTGACTCATAGTAATGACTAATTGATAAATGATTCATCCGATAACAGTGATGATAATGTCTGAGAGAATTATGAAAACTGTCCGTAGGTAATAAACTGACAAGAACTTTCTGTTGTGCTAAGACTAGATGTTAAAAAGTTTAATCTAAAACTGCTTGAACTTTACTTTTAGCGTTTTATTCACATCAATTTGCTCTGGATAACAAGCAGCTTTTGCCTTTGTAATACTATTATTTGCCGGAAATACCTTATGACCAGTTTGGACCCCACTTCCGAGTCCTTTTGAATGCATGACTAGTCGATTGGCTATCTACATAGTATACTAAAGCTTCTTCACTACTCACACATCTAGCACTTTGTTTCACATTTTTTTTCGTTCAGAGATTCTTGAGTTTCACTTTTCGCAGTTTTGATAACACTTGCTGAATTTCTCCAGTGGACAACCGTACAGATATCTACGCAGCATAAATCAACTTATCAGTATATCTGGTATGTTTTAGGTCATCTATTTTTCTCCGTTTAGTCCTCAGACCGGAACTATTAAATTCCTTAATATATATATGCATATATATGTATATGTACATACATTCCTATATGTATATAGTTATCAAAAAACCATATAAAACTAAAAAAATATATGTATCTGAAATAATAAGCCGCATATGAAACGAAAAATCCTGAAAAATATTTTTGTCCAGCTAGCTTGTTCTACACGAAACACTGTGCAGCGTTTCAATAATCATTTCCATTGACTACTTTTGCTAACTTTGACTATACTACTTACTCCTTTACTATTTATTACAATTTTTTGGTCTGAAGATGCCACAGTATTTGCTGAAACGAGCAAACCACCTAAATACGATTTGCAGCAACCAATTTTTTCGTTAGACTACAACTTACTATACAATTTTTAACTGCACTTTTCGAATAGTTTCATTACATTTCTTTCTACTGCTTTTTTACATCTACTATATTTTTTTCCTGTGCTTTGCTTTTGTTTGCTTCTCTTTTTTATTCAACTACTATTGAAACATTTTTTACGCTTCGAAATCTATCTGGCAATTTTTGTTTTTGTGCTCAAAGTTAAGACAGACATGAATGAAGTGGACAGGGAACAAATAGCAAGCAGCGAGCAAGTTATGGCAGCCAAGGTGGCTTCATTGAAAGATTAACAAATTTTTTTTTTCTATTTTGTTGTTTGTTGTTTTGTTGGTGTTTTTTGTGCAACTTTAGCCTGTAATTTCATTATAACGGACGTTGCTTTGCTATTTTATGCGATTTTTTATTTGCATTGATTCTATTTATCTGGCTTTGCTTTAGGTTTACGTTTAACATTTACTTTAACTGCCGGACGTAACTCGGTGTTGGTGTGTCTTTTGGTTGTTGTTGTTGATTTTCAATAAAGTTACATTTTCTGTATGCTGTTCTCTGGGGTTTGCCAAAGGCAATGGCATGTTTAAATTTTCAGTTTTGTTTTTCATATTTCCCGGTGGATGGTGTACCATTTGTTATTCTTTTCTTTACATTTTTTTTTCTAATTTTTCTTTAAGTTTTTTGCAGAAATTTTAAGAAAATTTTGTATAGTCAGTAACACTTTGAGCTCAATAACATACTGTCGCATGTGAGTGAAATGAATCTCAACTTAATCAGACAGTGTTGCATGTGACCTAAAGAACATTGTTTGTAACTTATAGACATTTTCATAAGGAAATTTAAATAAAATATTGTTACATATAACTGAAGTAGGCTTAACATGGCCCTAACACTAGAATGACCGTGAATTTCCCATACCTACAAAGACCGCTGCGACCTACGGCAGCCGCCGTAGCTCAGCTGGCAAGTGCGTTGGGCCGCGAGTCAAGACTACGCGAGTTCAATACTCCGTTGCGTTAACACCGAAAAAAAGAAAAACAACAATTTTTCTTTCGACGGCTGTCCTCTCAGCAGGAAATGGCAAACCTCTAAGAGTAAAATTGCCTATGAAAACGCTCCCAACTCGCCGTTCGGAATCGGCATAAGACTGTAGATCCCTTCTAACCTTGTAAAAAAAATAACTTTCGCACGCTCAACACGGTTGGATGCGGGTAGCTAGGCCTTAGTCTCGTAATCGGGCTGTCGTGCCAGTCAAGAAGAAGAAGACAAAGACCGCTGCTATCTCGAAAACTACACATCGGATTTGGCAAATTTTGCACAAAATAAATTTGTAAAAAATATAAAATTTTTTACGATAAAAAAAATTAAAGTCACCAAAGCAAACTTGGGAAAAACTATGATATCCGTACCGCCTCCCATCTACAATGGAAGAGTGGGAACATCCTTAATAACCTGGATACCACAATTTACACGGATGGCTCCAAGATGGCATGCGGAGTAGGAGCAGGAGTCTTCTCGGAACATCTTAAACTCAATGTGTCTTTACGTCTCCCCAACACAACAAGCGTTTTCCAGGCGGAAGTGCTCGCTATAAGGGAAGCATGCAGGATGGCATTAGCAGACACATCCTACAAAAGCCACATTACTATACTTTTCGACAGCCTATCCACGATCAAGGCACTGGGATTGTCGATTCTGTCGTCAAAACTAGTGCGGGAGTGCAGGAAGCTCCTCACAGAGCTGGGTCATAGGTACAGAGTTACCCTGATATGGGTGCCAGGGCACAAGAACATTGAAGGGAACGCAAGAGCCGATGAACTAGCTCGAAGAGGCTCAGATCTTGATGAAAGCGAGGCGCTGACAGTTCATGCCCCACTGGGCTCCATGAAGAGCGACGTCTCGAAGGACTTCTTTGCCAAAGCCAACACTAGATGGCAGAGGACGGAATCCTGTAAAACCAGCAGACTACTTTGGTCAATAAACGACAAGAACAAGACCACGGAGCTCTTGAACAAGGGCCGCCGGGATGTGGCAAGACTAACGGCAATCATCACTGGCCACGTGCTCATTGGAGAGCATGCGGCTAAAATGGGGATCCCATACAATAACAGCTGTCACAGTTGTGAAAACCCGGACGAGAAGGAAACCGTATAACACTTCCTCTGCGACTGCCCGGCGCTATCAAGAAGGAGATGGAAAACGCTGGGAAAACCGACATTTCAGAATTTTGAAGAGATAGCAAAGTGCAGTGTAAACTTGCTACTCTCTTTCATTAACCTCTCGAACTGGATATAGAAAATATATATGGATATATATAAAGAAGAAGAAGACATCGAACAGTATACCCTAGTGTACCTACCGGGAATAGTGGTATCAAAACGGCCCCAACGCGCTAATTGGATGATGGAACATCGCCACTTGAACCAACCAACCAGCCACCAAAGCAAAGATTTATGGAAATACTGAAGGAAATAAAAATATTTAAAAAAAAAAACCGTCACAATTACCGCAAAGGTCTTTCTGGTGCCAAGTGACTTAAAACTACTTCAATACAATAGTCAACTGTTGTATGTGATTGAGACAAAACATTATCCCAGGTCAATTCAAAAATTTATTGTCTTAAGTGATTAACATTAACATTGCAATCGTAATTTAAAACAATGTTTGCATTGTTTTCAAATAAATCGACTAAATTTAACGCCAACACTTCTCAACTCACATTTAAAATCAAACGAGGAAGCATTGTTGACCGCAGAATCAATGTCAACATTGGTTGCTCAAGTCATTTCAATAATTTCGTCCTTAATTGAAAATAGTTAACAAATAATTACCTCGACAATTGAAAACAGTTTGTTCAATATGTCAAATACTGCATAGCAACAATTTTCTGTGTCATTTGCTTACCTGCAAAGAGTGGAGAAAGAGAAAATGAAATCAATTAAAATCTTAATTAAATAACAATTTCAGTGGTAGTTAAATGAATTAAAACGTATTTCAATACAACTCAATGACGACAATTAAATAGCTAATTTAATTAAAAAGCAACAGTGAGCAGCACAAAACCACACACTCACACACACACACACATAGCTGCGGTGTGAGAGAGCGTGTTGCTGCTGCAATAAAATCTTTATGAAAGTTTGCAACCTCAACACCGCACACTCTGCAGGAAGAGAGGGAAGATGAGGGGGAATTTTATTTCGAATCGAAACTTGGAGCGTCTGCAGGCGTTGTGTATTTGATTTCGGGCATAAAAATGAGCGCGAAAACAAAACAAATGTAGTAAAAAATTTTTATTATTGCAACCTTGATGCCCGAAATGTGGTGGGAGACAGAAATTGGCAGGGAAATAGGTGAGCAAGAAGAACAACAACAACACCTCAGCGCACAAATCGACAACCGGCCAAATAGGCAAAAACAATTAGATTGAAAAAGAACAAAATTAAAAATATAAAAGCACACAAACAACAATAAAACGAAGCAAAAAAAGTAAAATCATTTTATAGCAACAAATGAAAAAATTAAGAATTTGTGCTTATCTTGTTGCTTTTTATAGAGTTGTTTGTCTGTGGCATTTGTTGTTGTTATTTTTTTGGTTGCAGATTGTTTTTGTTGTTGTACTTGTCAGCGTTGGCATCTGGTTGCCGGTGTTATAATTGCTGCCAAAAAATTTTTAACGACAAACAGGGCATGAAAATGTGATTGTTGTTGTTGTAATGCTGCGACTACCGATTACTCATGCTGTCGATTGCATTTCAAGTGTGACTTTCGGCACAATTAACCCAGGTGACATTTTTCAAAAAATTAATTTTACATTTTTCAAAAATTAAATTTTGAATTTTTCAAAAAATAAATTTTACAATTTTCAAAAAAAATTAATTTAAATTTGACCTCAACCTGTTGAATCAAAATCAAGTAAAGCTGCAGTGTGTGTTCTATTATTTCTGACCAAAGATTTAAAATGAAATGAAACTGAGGTTTGCGTTCGAGATTAGATTAACCCTTTCAGTCAGAATGTCTAATATATTGGACAACAGCCCATACAATGCATACAGCGGGCTGTTATTTTCATGTCGGAAGGGGTTAAAAAGGAGTTTAGCAAACATTGAGGTTAGGTTAGAGCTGAATTTGTTTGAGGTTAAAAAACATTTAAAATAAGCTTTAAGTTTGAGTTTAGGACTACAGATTGAACTTAACTTGTAATTAGCTGTAAAAGATAAGCTTTAAGTTTAACTTCAAGAAGATTGAGTAGTTTACTTAAAAAATCAACGAGAAATTATTAGAAGAAAAAGAGAATATAAGATAAAGATAAAGGTAAAGATAAAGATAAACATAAAGATAAAGAAAAAGATAAAGATAAGATAAAACAACCACTCAATATTAAATTATATGGCTTAAAGTTTTAAAATCGTTCTTGAGGTTAGACCGAAAGTTTTTTGAGTCGATGAAATAACAACAAAAAATTTGATATTAAATTCTAATTGGGTGAAACATACATTGAGGTTAAGTTGAAAAAAGTGAGGTTAAGTAGCCAAAAGTGTGAGGTTAGGTTGCAAAAAAGTGAGGTTAAGTTTCAAAAGCAGTGAGGTTAACTTGAAAATGGAGTGAGGTTAAGTTGAAAATAGAGTGAGGTTAATGTGAAGCTCTAAGATACGTTGTAAATAAGGTTGAAATCTAATTAAGTTAATCCAATTAATTAAAATTAACCCTTTACGGCTCAAGATCACCAAACTTAATGAAACCTGGTTGGGTTGAAAGCTTTTTGTAAATAAAAAAACATTTGTTTCACGAGTTTTCAAATTTTTATTATAAAGTGGATAAGTGGAGAACAAATCGGTTTGTGACATTTATGTCACATTGAGCTATAAAGAGTACAAAAATTAAATCTTCATTAAAATTTCAAAAAACTCTATTTTAGCTTAAAAGTTTTAATGTTTTATGAAGTGTGGAAAATTTGAAAGCAATTTTTTTGTTTGTTATAACATAAGTCTACTCTACACTTTTCAGATAAAGTTTTCGAGACTCCTACGCATCCAGGGAGCTTGCACCGAATCCTTTTTTCTGTCCATACCGGCCAATGTCTGATTTGATCATGTCTTATCGCTATCGGTGGAGTACTCTGCGCTGGCCATTTATGTTTTTTAGCTTGGAGCTCGCGTTCAAGACTTTGTCGCTTTATGGGGCTAGTTGCGCCCATCTTACAGAGAACCGTTGCGACTTCCATCCTGAAATCCGCTGATGATAGCTGACCATCTTTTTGACCATTTACTTTTCGAACTCTATTATACTAAATCCATGCATTAGACATCGTGAGGTCAAGGAAATGGTAGAACATCCTAACTTGCCATCGCTTACTTCTCAGCAATAAATTGCTGTAAACAAATTTTGGAAGCACGAAATTTGTTTTCAGGATCTTTTTGAACTACATATAAACTAGTTTGTTCTGCAATGTGCTCCATCAACTCTTCTGGAAACACTTGTAGGAAAAATTGAAATTCAAAATCTCAGGGTCCAAGGAATCATGGCCCGTAAAACGAAGGGTTTCTTCACTTAATTGAAGATTTTGCTTCTTCCATAAAATGGTTGGCTGGCTGATAGACCTTGAGTATCGCGCTTTCTTAGTCTGTGAAGTCGATGGGATGTTGTCGTCGCTTTCCAAGTCGTCGATAATATTCTCAATATTTACGCCATTTTCCTCATCATGTAAGGAGAACTCCATATCCTCAACTAAATCATTATCGTTTCCGGTTCCCAAAACAAGGTTTTCCAGTGCATCATCATCATCCTCATCTTCGAACCCGTCCTCACTTTCTTCATAACTTCTAAAAACTGCTTCATTTAGTTCATCAATTTTTCTGTTGCGGTAAGCCATTGTGATAACTATAAACCATGAAAAATCACCACGAAGAAATTGAATAAAACATTCCTTAGATCTGCATTCATTTGTTTTGTATTCATTTTTTTCTGATCATTATAACGGTTTGTAACAGAAATGTCACATTGCGCGGTACACAGCAAAAGTTGCCTTTGTTCCGCAATGTGACAGAAATGTTACAAACAGTAATTTCTGGATTTCATAAAAACCATCAAATGTTTTTATGAATTCGACCACATTATTTAAAGAGAAAGTATTCACCTGTTATTTTGCACAAAAAAAGTAATTAAAAATCGCTTTGATAAATTTTTTTAATAAATTAAAAATTCACGACAATGCACTGTTATAACACTCACGATTTCTGAACACTAAATGAAAAATTTTACATTTTAAATTAACGATTGCTATGTAGTACTTTTATATTACATGCACTACCGTATATAAGAAGTAAAGAAAAAACAAAAACAGAGATTACTTGTTAACATTGCATTTTATTGCTACTTTAGTGGTTTGTTACAGATATGTCACACGGTGCCGTAAAGGGTTAAGTTAAATATAGAATCCCTAATGTTAAATTAAGCATTGATTTGAGTAAAAGTTTTAAACATGTTTAGGTTAACTTTAAGCTCTGAGATCGACTGTAAATTATATTGGAATCAAGTCAAGGTTAAAAAAAGTTACGCTTAGAAAGTTGAGGTTAAGGTTTGATTAAGATTGAAATTTACAGTTTGAGGTGAGAACGGAAGTAAAGATTGAGGTTGGCTGAATCACTGAAATTGAGGTTAGATCTCAAATCTCAATCTCCATACCTTTGTAAAACTCGACGCCCAATCACTTAATTAAAAAATGTTTTCGAATGCAGGAAAGAAAATCAATTTTTGATTGAAATTACAGATGTTGTGTCGCATTAGATGCACTGACCATTGTGGGCTTTAGTGTTGTTGTTGGTTCATTTATCCAAAAGAATGCACTACTTAACAAAAAAAAACACAATAACAACAACCAGTAGAAACAAAGCAAAAGCAAACAATCAACAAAAACACAACAAAATACTTCCACACACACATGTATAGAAAATTCACTCGAACAAAAGAAACACACATACACACACACACAGAACAATAAATGTTGAGCAAGGTAAAAATGATGGCTAAAAATAAAGCAACAACAACAAAACGAAAGCATGTGTTATTGTATGGTGGAAAGGGAAGAAACAGTGAATAGCGAATGCCGACGCAATTTTTAATAAAAGCCAATGCCACAGGTGAACAGATAAGTGCAACAGTTACAGTGATTGCAAAAAAGATGGGCAACAACAATGGCGAGAAAAGATAGAATGTGCTGATAAGACACGTTTGATGGCCGAATGCAAATAATCGGTTGCATAAATATGAGATATGAGATAAGGCGATAAGCGACCAGGAAGCTTAAGAGTTGAGAGAATAAGGCTGGTCAGGGAGAAGTGGCAACAGTTGGGACAAATAAAAAAGACCAACAAATCGAGTTTAGTTGTAAATAGAGAGGGAGAGGGGAAGAGAGCAAAGGGAGAGAGTGCGAAATACAAAAATGAATTAAATAAACAATAAAAGTAGAAAGAAAATTAAGCTGAAAAGAAAAACCAAAAACAAATTTAAAATACCAACTGAAATTGGACAAATGTGTCAAAAATATAAGTCACAATGTGACAATTCGTCACAGAAATGCTAGCAGAGTTTGTGACAATAGCGCCTTCTCTTTCTGGCGTACAGACTAGAGGTCATAATCAAATACAAAAACAAAAGTTAGAAAAAACCAAAAATAAATTTAAAATACCAACTGAAATTGGTCAAATGTGTCAAAAAAATAAGTCACAATGTGACAATTTGTCACAGAAATGCTAGCAGAGTTTATGACAATAGCGCCTTCTCTTTCTGGCAGGCAGACTAGAGGTTTTAATGAATAACAAAAACAAAAGTTAACGGTAAAAGTGCAAGAGTTGCTGCTCCCAACGAAATTATGAAATTTTATAAGCAAAAAAATTGACAAAACATTAATACTAAAATTGCATAAACCAGAAAACGAGATAAAACCAAAGAAGCAATAACTGAACTGAGAAACCAAATAAAATTTAAGCAAAAAAAAAAATTCAAAAGTACGCGCAAATGGAGGGTAGAGATTAGCCACAAGAAGACGAGAGGACGCAGGACGCGCAGCGTGAAAGTACAAAAAACAAAGCCACGAAAAAAATTTTGATAAAGTGCAAAAAAAAAATTGACACACATTTGAAGAGAGCAAAGAAAAATTTAACAAAATACCAACAAGCTAAAACTAAAAGAAAAATTCAAAACAAACATCAAAGAAATGAAAAAAAATACTTAAAAAATTTTTTTTGGAATAAAATAAAAGTAATTTAACGAATATTTGACTAAAGAAATCTTATTGTGTTTACTGGAGACATCACACGCCTTCAAACTCACACAACTTCATGGGGAATTTGCAATAAAATTACATTCCTGCTGCATTGTACACGGCGGCTCCTCCGTTATACACATTTCCCCCCCCCCCCCCCTTTCACTCTCATGCGATGGTTCTGTGTTGATATGTACATATGCGTTGTTATTGTTGTTGTAGTTGTGGTTTAATTTATTGTGCACTTGGCGTACGCGCCGCCAATACTCAATAACCAAAACGCAAAAGCGAGCAAATGCCATAAATAAGTAAAAAAAAAATACGTGAAATTAACAAAACCAAAGGAAAAAAAGAACAAGCATTGACAGCGACAAAGTATCTAACAGATATGCAGCAATAACAACGGTAACCATAATGGCACAAACACATTGAAGACGGCAGCGAGATGGCCACACAACTTCAAGATGGTGTTGGCGTTTAGTCAACTACTTTATTACAATGAAAGCGACAGCAATCATTTTATTATTCTACAATCAATTCAAAGCAAATGACAATGTGTAATAATTTTTAGAATTTTTTAATTGTTGTTCAAAGCACACTGAAAGAGTCAGAAGAACAACATTAAAAAATATTTGGTTCTATTGCCTATGAAATAGAGAATAGGTCTATAGTTGGCGAGAGCGACAACTACAGTCGTTGGTCGTGTAACTCGTCAAAATAATGGTCTCGATTCGACAGATGTAATCGCGTCGCTGCTGTTGGCCATGTGTTCGGGGCCTAACACACTACCAGCAACGGCAGCATCGCTTTTACGGCGCAATCTAGTTTTTTCGATTCGTTTTTATAAGCTTGCAATTTATATTAATTTTTGTTTGTCCGCCTCTCGCGCTCCCTTCACCCTTTCAATCCATAGTTGGTGTGTTCACCAGTGTTGTTGTTGGGCGATCGCGTGCGGCGGGCCTGTCAATTTCGATAGTTTTATGTTTTTAGCGCTCCCGCTGTCGTTGCCACTGTTTGCCCGCCGCAGCCTCACCACCGCCGCAGTCCACCTGCTCAACAGCACAACGTCTGTTGTCTGCTGACTTTTGTCTATTTATACATAATTTTTCAGTTTGCTTTCATTGCTGTTTTCTAAATCTTGGTTTTTATTTTTCAATTTCTTTCTTTCTTTTTTTTTTGTTTTGTTTTTTATTTGCATAAAAAACTCAGCAACAAACGTGTGGCGTCCAGCTGAAGTTTTGCTGATTAAAAAGCGAAAATTGTATAAAGTGGCTGCAAGCAACAAATATTGAAGACATAAAAAAATACAACAAACTCAGTGAAAAAAGCGAAAAGCACAGAAATGAATTTCAAAGCCGTCACGAAGTATTTGTGGGCTGAAATCAGTGCTGGATGAGAAGAAGACCGTGCGGACAGTGGAGATTGAGATGTGAAGAGGGTTTTGTGGGTGTGAAGCGAGTGTTGTTATTGTTGTTGTTGAGGAGATGGCGCCGCCTGTTGTTGGCACTCGAAAGCTACCGCAATCCGTTTGGTTTTCTGTTTTCTTGGCGAATGAGATTTAATGGGTTTTTATATATCTGAACGAAGTGCATTTTGGACATTTGTCAGCTGTGCATAGTTTTACTTTAATATATAAAAAAAAATATTTTTGCAACACAATGAAATCATAGGAATTTAACTTTGTTTTGGAATTCGTTTGAATTTTGAAGTAGTTCTAACTAATTAATTATAATGCCAAATATTTTCTTGAAAGAATTTAACTTTAAATTGGGAATAGTTTGAATTTTGAAATATTTTTAACTAAATTATAATGCCAAATATTTTATTGAAAGCTTGATGAGAATTTAACTTTAAATTGGGAATAGTTTGAATTTTGATATTCAAATATTTGTGATTCAAATTTGTTCTTGAAAGTTTGATGAAAATTTAATTTTAAATTGGGAATAGTTTGAATTTTGAAATATTTTTAACTAAATTATAATGCCAAATATTTTATTGAAAGCTTGATGAGAATTTAACTTTAAATTGGGAATAGTTTGAATTTTGATATTCAAATATTTGTGATTCAAATTTGTTCTTGAAAGTTTGATGAAAATTTAATTTTAAATTGGGAATAGTTTGAATTTTGAAATAGTTCTAACTAGTGAATTATTGAGGCAAATATTTCCTTCAACATTTCTTTTGTTTTACTGAAAAGTTATGCTTTTTATTTTGAAATATTTTCAACTATAACTTGTACAACTAAATCTTCATAAAGTCTTCAAAATTCATAAATATTTCTCTATTTACTTTCTTAAATCCCTAATAAATTGGCTCAAGCACAAATAAAACACCAAATGTCAATCGATAAGTTATCGATAGTCGCTAAGCAGCTAAAGAAAACAGCGTACAGCGCTACAAAGCAATGTCAGAGAAGTTTTGGAGCGCAAGTTTTTCATGTAATTTGGTTTCGCTGCTGCAACGACTGCAACTGTCCAATGTCGAACCTATATGTTGCAGCAGTTGTTCGTAGTGTTATTGTTGTTGCTTCTGTGACAGCAGCAATTTCATTTTAATGCCATTTCAGCGCAAAATCCCTCCACTAATCCTGCTTTACGCGCATTTTCCGTCCATTACCCTGTTTTTTACGACTATCATTGTTGTTGTTGTTGCTTCTGAATGAATGCTTTTACAACTTATGGGCCCCAACTCTGGCCGCAGCAGCAGCACACACACATTTCAACTCCGACTAAATGTGGGTGCAAAGGAAAATGGCGAACGCAAGCAGGCGAACTAACAGGAACAGAGACATTACCGCCGCATACCAAATGGACCAGCAGACCGAACAACACTGACAGCAACAGCAGCAACAACAACAATATCAATGCAACACCGCATTTTATTGGTGGCACACAAATGACGCAAAATGCGCTGCAAAACGACTGCAGGTGCGGAAGCGCGGGCGGAGCGAAAGCAACAGCTCTGGGTTTGCTATAAAGTATAACCACAAGTACAGGGTGGGCGGGGGAGGGGCTGGGTGGAGTAGCAGAACGCGTGGTGTTTGTGTGCATACGAGAAGCGCGGATATTGCAACGTATTCGCATTCGCTGGCGAAATGTCGAAATTCGACTGAAAATGGCGTTATGCGAGTTGCAAATAAAGCAATGTTGTTGTTGCTTTGTCATTGGAATTGCTAGTGCCACGTTCGATGGTATTTGTGTAATCATTACACATACACACGCGTACACACCTACTAAGTTAAAACAACAACAAAATATCACAAAACCAACGACGTCAACACGTGCACACGCGCCGGCAGCTTGTGGCCGCATGTGGCGGAAACGCATGGCGCGGCGTGTTGGCGGCTAATAGTGTAGGTATTTGTGCGTGTTTGATATGTGGTTTATTGGTAACTGCTGCACTGTGAACTGTGAAAAATCTGCTGTAGTGGAACGTGTGTGAAGCTTTTGGTGCAGCTGAAGTTTTGTTCTTTGTTTAAAACTTGGGTTTAGAAACTCGTAAACAAAAATCAATAATCATTAGTTGAAAGTTAAAAATTGTATTTCTTTTTAAAAAATAATTTGTTTGTTGAAAAGACTTGATCAACTTTCAGTCAATTATTAGTCAACAAAATATTAATTAAAATAAATAATGAAAAAAAAAAATTTAACAAAAATAGTTGAATGGTTTGGCCATTGATAAATAACTTATTACACAAATTTCAATGCCTAAGTTAATCAACTACTATCTTAATTAGTTCCATGGATAATGAATTGATTAACCAAGACATTTTAATTGAGGCTTTCATTACAAATTAATACCAAACCCATTCAAGTCAGTAATTCAAATATTAATTGCACTGCTTTATTAGTCAATTGATCATTGATTTATTAATTTCAACAGTATTAGAAAACATTTTATAGTTAACTACTCTTGATTGAAAAATTAAGAAATATTTTTAAAATATGAATTACTCCAGTTAGTCTCAAAATCAAATTTAAATAATTCTTTTCAAAATCTGAATTACTGATTTTTATTAAAAGTAATCTAGTTAGTCTCAAAATCAAACTTAAATAATTTTTTCCAAAATCTGAATTACTGATTTTTAGTATAATTACTCTAGTTCGTTTCAAAATCAAATTAAAATAATTATTTTCAAAATCTGAATTACTGATTTTTAGTATAATTATTCTTCCTTTATGAAGTTTTTGATTAATTTGATTTTAAAATTTGAAGTGATTTTTCATTAATTTTTGATTAATTTAATTATTGATTATGGAATTAATAAATTCAGCAAATAAATTGAAAATGTCAATAAATCAATTTTTCTCAAAATCAAAAATATAAATATGAATTATAAGTATAAATTCAAAAAATTTATAGTTCCTTACTCTTGATTAAATAAAAAAGAATTTTTGATTTTTAATTTAACTAATGTTTTTTAAATGAATTTTTTATTTTTTATTAATTGAATTATTATTTTATTATTTTAAAATTATTGAATTCAAATATTACATTCACAATTATTCTTAATTACTCAAAATTAAAAATGTTATAATTATTTATAACATTATTTTTAAAAACCAAGAATTTATTGTTACTTTCCTTTGATTAAGAAAAAAATTATTCTTAAAAAATAATTTATTCTAGTAACTCTCAAAATTAAACAATTATTTACAAAATCTAAATTATTATTTTTTTAATATTGATTTTGATTTAATTTGATTGATTTTGATTGAATTTGATTTAGTATTGATTGTAATTATTGATTCTTTTATTTGATAAATTTTTCATTAATTTAATTATTTAATTTGATTTAATTGATTTTGAAATTATTGAATTCGAACACTACGTTGAGATTCTATATAAGTCAATTATTTTCACAATTAAAATTATTTTAATTAATTATTGTTTTCAATTGTGAAATTCTGCAATTTATACACTTGATTACTCTACCTTTCTTCTTATAATTCTTATAATATAAACTATTCTACTAGCTCACTAAACTAAAATTAAACAATTATTTTCAAAAATTAAATTATTAAATTTTAATTTAATGATTTAATTATTATTAAATTATTAAATTTTAATTTAATGATTTAATTGATGATAACGGTTTTAAGTTATTGTTTTCGAACACTAAGAATTTCAGACTTCAGAATCTAAATAAGTCAGATTGTATTCTTAAAGTCAAAATTATTATAGTGAGTCCAAAAATCTAAATTAGTTTATGAAATTAGTCTCCTTATTAATCACACAAGTAAATAAAATCAATGTAATTATTATTTAATATGAATAAATTGATTTTATAAGTAGTCCATGGATTATTTTAAATTAATTAAATATTAAATAATTAAGTATTAAGCTCTCCTTTAATTCAATTACAAAAAAAACATTGAAGATATATTTAGTAGCTCAATCATTCAATTAATCGATGAAGCTCTCACTCAATTGAATGGCAACAAACCATTGATTATACATTTATTCCTTAATTATAGAATTAGTCGATAGAGTTCTCACTCAATTGAATGACAATAAACCATTGATAATATATTTAATCGCTAATGTTCTCACTCAATTGAATAACAATAAACTATTGATCGTATATTTAGTTGCTCAATCATTAAATTAATCGATGACGCTCTCACTCAATTCAATGACAATAAACCATTGATTGTACATTAGTTGCTCAATCATTCAATTAACCGATATAGTTCTCACTGAATTGAATGACAATAACCATTGATTTTACATTAGTTGCTTAGTTATAGAATGAAGCTTTCACTCAATTGAATGACAATAAACCATTGATTACATATTTAGTTGCTCAATCATTCAATTAATCGATAATGTCAATGCCTCACTCAATTGAATAACAATAAACCATTGATTATACATTAGTTGCATGATTATAGAATTAATCGATAGAGTTCTCACTCAATTGAATGACAATAAACCATTGATTATATATTTAGTTGCTCAATCATTCAGTTAATCGATGAAGTTCTCACTTAAATGAACGGTAACAAACCATTGATTATACATTAGTTGCATGATTATAGAATTAGTCGATAGAGTTTTCACTCAATTGAATGCCAACAAACCATTGATTATACATTTATTTCTTAATTATAGAATTAGTCGATAGAGTTCTCACTGAATTGAATGATAATAAACCATGGACTATATATTTAGTTGCTCAATCATAATGTTCTCACTCAATTGAATAACAATAAACCATTGATTATACGTTAGTTGCGCAATCATTCAATTAATCGATGACGCTCTCACTCAATTGAATGACAATAAACCATTGATAATACGTTAGTTTCATGGTTGTTGAATTAATCGATAGAGCTTTCACTCAATTGAATAACAATAAACTATTGATCATATATTTAGTTGGTCAATCATTCAATTAATTGACAAAGTTCTCATTTAATTTAATAACAACAAACCACTGATCATACAATTAGTTCCTCATTCAATTAACCATACAATTAATCAATCAATTTGTCACACTTGCCACATTTGGCACTGCTCCGCCGGACGCTGTCGCTCGCCCACTTTGCACCCGTAGACCGCAGCAAATTCTGGCATATTGGCCAACGTCTCGATGACGCGCACATCGTCACGATCGTGTGCAATGGGGCGTGGCAACGTGCCGCAAAAGAACTGCGCAAAATTCAGAAAATACAACTGCCGCGCTGTAAAGTCCGGCGCAAAGAACAACGCTTCGTCAGCATTGCTGCCATCAAAATACGCGTCAAAGGCCAACTGAAAGCCATTCACGTCAGCAATGCGTTCGATGAGGGCGGCGGTGGGACGCTGCGTGAGGCAGCGTACTGCTGCATCAAAGGCGGGACGCGCCCTAATGCCAGCACCGATGCCGCACTCATTGCCCCAGGCGTCCAGCACAATGCCCGCCGTTTCGAAGCCATGCTGCAGCTCGTGCGCCAGGATCCAGCCGGTTAGGCTGTGCTGCAACAGCGGATGCAGCGCCTGATGGAAGAAGGGCAGCTGCAGGAACAACATGGGCACCACCAGCAAATTGCGCTGGTGCACAAAGTAGGGAGCGTTGCGCGGCTGCTGAATGTCGTCGTTGATGTAGTAGGTGGCCGCTTGCAAGTGGCCATCGACGTCGACGTCGAGCAGCGGTGCGTGTTGCTGCTGCGTGCGAAAGCGCAACATGGCCAGGTGATTGTGGTAGAAGTTGTGCGCGCTCAAGTTGACAGCGGCGTAGTAGCGATCGTAGGCGGCGAGCGACATGTTGCGAGGCAAATTGCCCACTTGCAGCTGCATGCGAGACAACTTTGCCAGCAAATAGTTGCGCTCGGTGGCAGTTAAATGCAACTTGTTGGCTGCTATTTGTGTGGCGAAGCGCGATTTCAGCTTTTCAAAGATGCGCGTCAAGACAGACTCATCCTGGGCGCGGTTCGCATAGAACCAACGATCAAAGACAAAGTTCATGCCGAGCGGCATCAGCGCGCCCTGATGGGCGATGCAGTTTTTGGCAGTGATTTGCGGACTTGTGGCGCTCAGAAAGCGTGCGAAATGTGCCATCAGATACCAGGCCAGTGTGGAGCCATCAGTTTGGGCCAACAACTCGGCCATTTCGCGCATGTAGCCAGCATTGGCCAACTCGATGGGCAGTGACGCTGCGGCTGGTTGGCCTAGAAGCGTTTGAAAGTACAGCGACCAATCAATGTTGGGCACAAATTGCTGCAAGTCCTCCAATGTCAGCGCCAGCTCATTGTCTACTTTGGCTCGATGTTTGGCACGCAAATCGCGCAGTTGCGCCTCCAACTCGTAAATGTCTGAGGCCACTTGCGTATGAGTTGGCGACGCTTTCGCACCATCATCGATCCAATTCAATGTGTTAAACAAAGTCAAAATCTGTTGTTTGTTAACAAAAGTGTCGACCTCCTCATCGGGCATTTTCAGCTCAATCACATATTTGGTGGACTCGTTGTAGGCCCAGCCCACCGATTCGTCCAACAGTGCGCCATTCAGCCCGAAACGACGAAATTCCGCCACGGCAGTGAGCCAATTAAAATGCTCCATGGGCCACATGGACTGTTGTAAGGCTTCGCTTATGTTATGCGACCAGCCCAGAGTGGGCGCCAGTGCAGCAAGTTGCTGTAGGTAATGTTCTATTTGCAGATAGTAGCTTTTGGTGCCCACACAGGCCCCGTAATAGTCACGCAACTTTTCCATGAGCTGCGGAAAATGCCTCGTCTCGACTGAGTTCGTCAGAGTCTGGTCGTTGTCCTGCAGTATTTGCTGCAACTGTGCCGCGTAGTAGTTGCCCACGGCACCGAAATTGTCCGCGTGGTCGTAATACGGCGCCGCCGTCCACTCGCCGCACGCGTAATCCCAGTAGTTGTCACACGGATTGCTGGTGTTGTGCATATTTCGTCGTATAACAGCCACCACAGCCTCGTTGAGATGTTGCAAGCACTGTGGGTGCGCAGCACAATGCACCAGTTCCACGTGATCCATGGTTTGCGAATGGACAGATTTTGTAAATATTGGCAAAACTAGAAGAACCAGCGATAAGTTCACGTGCAACATTTTGGAACAATTTTAAAACTTAAAAGCTTTTCTTGAACTTTAAAATAGCCTTGAAAATATCTTGAAGACAGACTTGAAAACACGCCCAACTGCCACTTGCCACGGATACACACTGTCTGTGAATCAATGCTAGGCTTTTTGTCCAGCAGCTGCTTCAGCAATAATTGAATGTCTGTCCCAAACTCATAGGGAATCACCACACTTATCTTTTTTGCAAAGATCAAGCACCAAAAATAAAATAAAAATAGAACTCGAACACAACTTGTTTTCATGGTTCTATAAATGCTGTTGTTGTTTTATTTAAGCATAATCATCATTGGAAATTATAATTATTTTTTTGTCGACACCGTCGACCGTCGACACCTCTTGACAGATTACACCAATTCGAACAAAGAAAGACCACAGAAGTCCACCTATCGATTGAACTCATTAAGATTTAAAATTGAAATAAAATAAAAGTGTTTTTTGTGGAACTGTTTCGATCGCCAATGAACTCATTTACATAAATGGAAAAATATTAATTGATACTTTACAACGCAAAAAATTTTGTTGGTAATTTTCCAAAGCTGTTGACAGGTTCAAAAGCGTGTTTTTGTAGTTAATAAAAGAATTGCACGCAGTTTTGCTTATAAGTAATGAAATAGCTCGAAATTGTGACAAAAATGTGACAACATATTGTGTAAAATATTTTCTAAACAGTCATTAAAACTTCAAATAATCTACTTTTGTCACAAAACACATTTTTCGATTTAAAATCACATTAATTTATTTAAATAATGTAAATGTTCAAAGTTGTGACAGCATTGTGACAACTAATTGCATGCATTTTTCTCTAAATAGTCAATAAAATGTTAAATTATGTACTTTAGTCTTCAAAAGGCTCGTCAATAAAATGTCACATAGCCACACTGACTTGAGTAGCTAAAGACTTACGTATTTTTGTGACAAAAAATTCGTTCAAATTTGTATGTAGAAGACAATGAGAAAGAAATTCAACAAATATACTTGGGACATAAACAAATTACTCAAATCAAGTCAAGTTTATAAAACAGAAATAGGGTAAAACGAATACAAATCAACTACATTTATACAAATTTATTTGTGACAGTTGTTACCGTCAACTTAAAGTCATTAAAATGTCTAATTATGTACTCATGTCACCAAAATGCTGTTCAATTCAATGTCAAATATGCATGATTTAAGTATTTTTGTGACAAAAAATCTGTGAAATTTGTATATTATAGTGAAAAATAAATTAAACAAATATGCTTGGGATCTAAATATATTATTATGTACTATAATGTCACAAAGACGCATGAAGAATGCAAGATGTCAAGTTTTATGAAACAAAGACGCAAACGAGCAAATGACGAATAGAAACACACATTACTCGTACATGCGCGAAAATTTATTTGTGACAGTTGTTACTGTCATCTTTCAGTCATTAAAAGTCCAATTATGTACTTCTCTAACCAAAACGTTGTTTCGCAATTCAATGTCAAATATGCACATAGGACTTCGTAGCTTATGATTCAAGTATTTTTGTGACAAAAATTTCCCTGCAATTTGCATATTGCACTGACTCAGAAATTCAACAAAATGCTTGCGATATAAATTTATTATTACTATAATGTCACAAAGACGCATGAAGAATGCAAGATGTCAAGTTGATAAAACAAAGACGCAAACGAGCCAATGTAACGACGAATAGAAACAGACATTCGCAAAGAGAGATGGAGATTGAGAGAGAACGGCGCCGTATGAATGACACACTTAATAGCGACCTACAAACAATCTCCAAGTGGGGTCAAGTGAACAGGGTCTATTTTAATCCCCGCAAGACCCAATGTTGCCTGTTATCCCACAAACGAGTCTCCCCACATTCCAAAACATCCCTGGTTATGGGTGGTGTGGGTATTGCGGAATCGGCAGCTCTTGATGTTCTGGGCATGTCCATTAAGAACGATCTTCGTTGGAACGATCATATTTTTGGCGTGTCGAAAGAAGCAGCCAAGTGCCTAGGCTTCCTAAAGCGGTGCAAAAAATATTTCACTCCGTCTGATCTCCGCATTATTTACACCACCTATATCCGACCTAAAATGGAGTTTAACTCGCACCTCTGGGCGGGGGCTTCAAAAACCCATTTGGAGCTCCTCGATCGGGTGCAAAACCGTGCGATTAAACTTATAGGGGACAGTAGGGCATCCAGCTCTATTGACTCCTTGGAACATCGTCGAAACGTGGCATGTGTGGTGTTATTTTACCGATACTTTTTCGGTAACTGCTCAGTGGAGATGAGCAACTTGATGCCATCACTCCGGGTATTCCCCCGGGCAACCCGTTTGAACACTGGCGCCCATGCTTTCCACGTCGAAACGATGTTCCAGCGCACTACGCACTACAGGGAAAGTTCGTTTCTGGCCCGTACAGCGCGGTTGTGGAATGGTCTCCCTGCGGATATTTTCCCCAGCACTTATGATCTCGATGGGTTCAAGGCAAGAGTCCATAACCACTTCACTCATAACCCTATCTCCTAACCTTTATATCCTTCCTGAACCAACGCAATGCTTCGCATTAATAGGGGTCATCCCCTGCGCGTTTGTTCCTGTTAAAAAAAAAAAAAAAAAAACATTCGCAAAATGTTATTTGTGACAGTTATCACTGTCAACTGGCAGCAGATTGCATGCTTCGAATGCACTTCTATGCATGAATCTAGTGTCACAAACAGACTACACGGGTAATCAGTGGCATTTGAAATAGTTTGGGACAGTTTTAAATATTTCATCTATGTACATACATATTACTGAAAGAAATGTCGCATATAGCAGATGACACATTTTTGGTGCCAAACTATGCATTAATTCAGTGTCACACAGACATTTCGAAACCAATGCGTAACAGTTGAGTTTCTTAGAGTTTAAACAAATTCAAAAGAAACTTTGAAGCCAAAATGTTTTGTCACACATAGTTAAGGTGTGATAGTTGGGAGGTTTTATCACACAGATACACGTATTAAAGGTTGATACTTAAAATTGTGACAATATTTTACTCAAACTGTCTTCTCTTGTTCAAATTCACACAGACATTTCGAAACCAATCTGCAACGGTGAGGTTCTTAGAGTTTATACAAATTCAAGAAACTTTTAAGTCAAAATGTTTTGTCACACATAGTTAAGGTGTGCCAGTTAAGAGGCTTTGCCACACAGATACACACATTAAAGGTGCACAATAAACCTACTAGGTTGCAGTGCGCAAGGGCATTGCCCCTACCCATTATCATTACATTACAAAGGTATGACAGTTGACATTGTGACAATATTTTACTCAAACTGCATTCTTTTGCTCAAATTGTACCAAAAACAAGGCACAATTCTTACAGTACACTGTCACATATGTCTTTTACTACTGTCACACATAGTTAAAATGTCACAATTTATATTCTGTGACACTGAATCAATACCACCAAGTTCACTATTTTCAATAGCTCGCGAGCTTACAATATTTCTACCATTAATTTTACACACAATTCATATTCACAAATATTTATGTTTGGCTTTGTTGTGTATAATTGTCACACAAAGCAATCAAGAGTTAAATATTTACTCACACCATACTTGAGTGCGTTTTATTAATTTGTAATAATGAAACTAATTGAATGTCTTTAATATAAAAGTGAACAATTATGCGAAGAAAGAAAAGCGAAAGCAAAAGCAACAAAAAAATGACAGTTTAATTAAGCAAAGAAACAGACACAAAAAGGGAGATGTAAAAACAATTAAAAATCAACGTAGCATTTATGAAGAGGTTTATTTCGGAATGTCTGGTATAATGATTTCATGCTCAACTACGATTAAAAGACGCTTTCAAAAGCCACAAATTAAGACAATAATAAAACAAGCAACCAAAAAAAGAAAATGTAGAGAAAAGAGAACAGCAATGAATTAAGTAAGAAACAATTAAATGACAGCCAGTGATAAGCGGCCAAAGTGTCAATGAAAGCAGACTGAGCGAGAACAAAAACGAAACGCGAATGCGTAAAAGAGATGGAAAGAGAGAGGCAGAGAAGTGAACTGAGCTCAGTTTGGAGAATAGTAAGGGAGGAAATGTCTTAATGAAAAGGTGAGCGCAAAAGATTAAATAACATGACAGCAGCCAGACCCAGCGTTACGTGCGAATAAATGAGATAAACGCATCGAATGACTGCGAAGAAAAGCGCCACTTAAGACGCCAAATATTTGCTCATTGATAGATGATTTTAATTTCATTTAATTGCTCCCCTTGCGCTGGTTTTGTTTGCGTGTTTTCTTTATTTCTTTTTACAGCACACGACACAAATAAGTCGACGAAAGACATCTGAAACGGGGTGGAAAACAAAGTTCAATTGAAATGTGTTTGACGTGATGCGACGCATATGACGTGCGTCGTTACGACTGACGTTAGTGGCTGCGGTTGACGGTAGCTGTATTGTCGTTATCTGGTATGTCTTCTGGTGCTCATAGAGTTAGTAGCCGGTAGCTATTTGTATAACCTTTTCAATATGGAAATTATGCACAAAATTGTTTTAATTAATATCAGAAAATCTACTGCAATATAGCTAAATATCAAACGAATTTACAAATTATTTATTATTTAAAATATTCAATTTTATAATCATGCAAAAAGCAAAAACATGCAACAACTTTAACAAGAAAGTATTCGATTAAATTCCTCACAGAATTTCACAGCAATTCATTTTTTATTCATTGTTGTGTCAACAGTAAAATCATGTCACAATTTCTTAAACCGTTATACGGCATACTGTGTATGTATGTATGCACATGAGGCAAGGCCTTGCATAAAAGTTGTTGCTTGTGCATTGGTGCATTGTGCATTTTTGATAACGAAAGAGAAATTTCTTATTGTAAATGTGTCGCATGTAACAAAAGAAAATAAAATAAAATCAGAATGAAAAGGCACAAATAAACAAGAACGACTTCTCAACACAGCCAAATGCCTGACCAACGCAACGTAATGCAGTCATATCCGTCGACATTTCCCTGTAGACTTTGTCGCTGTCGCTTTCAATACACTTCAGCATCATATCACAGTGCACACAAGTGAGAATAGTAAAAAAAAAAATACAAAAAAGAAAAAAATGAAAGAGAAGAATGCCACTAAGTCTGTCAGCAATACTTCTACACCCTGCAGCAAGCAAATCAAAAATAAAGTGTTGTAGCAGTGCAGTGCAGACGGGGCGATAAGAAAGTAGATGACACAAAGACAGAAGCGAGTAGAAATATTTATTATATATTGCCGGATGAAATACCATTGAGACAAATCAGTCGAGTTCGATTTTTCGATAACCATTCATCGACTTTATCGTTCGGTCCATCCAGATACATCTATCCGTTCATATCTCGGTGCATCCATTCATCTTTCATACGTTTTTTAAATTAATGTTTACTTTCTTTTAACTCTTTCTTTGTTCGGCATATCTATCCATATGTCGATGCACACGTTCCAGAATTTCAATGTGAGTTCATTCAGCAGTCATACGTCTATACATTCATCTTTTCATCTAAGGTATGCATTCATGTAGCCCGAGTGAACCAACTATTCGTTCCTTCCATATATATTCTACCTATTTTTAATTGTCCAACTAATAGTATATGAATACATTCTTTATTTATTTCTTGCATCTATTCATCTGTTATACGCCTATATTACAATATCCTTCCAACTCCTTCCTTGTTTGGCGCATTTATCCAATTGCTGTTGATTACTTGCGTTCTTTAATTTCTATGTGATTTCATTCATCAATAATACGTCCATACATTCATCTTTTCATTATAATCCTTCGTCATAAGGACAAATGGCCCGAATCAGCCAACTATTCGTTCCTTTCATATCTATTTCATCTATATTTTCGTTTGGCCCATCCATTTGTATGCGAAGACATCTCTTCGTTCCTTTCTTTGTGCATCTATTCATCTGTCATACGTCTGTATTTTAATATCCTTTCAACTTCACCCTTGTTGGGCCCGTTTATCCATTTGCTGTTGATTACTTACGTTCGTAATATTCTATGTAAGTTCATTCGTCGGTCATCATGAAAAGATGAATGTATAGACATCTTTTCATCTCACTGTGTATTCATGCATTCGTCTATAAAGACAAATTGCCCGAATCAGCCAACTATTCGTTGCTTCCATATCCATTCTACCTATTTGTGTGTTTGGCCCATACATTTGCATGCGAATACATCTCTTTGTTCATATCTTTGTGCATCTATTCATCTATCATACGTCTATATTACAATATCCTTTCAACTTTTTCCTTGTTTGGCCCATTTATTCTTAGACCGATGCATTCATTTCTTCCATCATTCGTTTCTTAATTTTTATGTGAGTTCATTCATATCAATCATACATCTATACATTACATTTTTCATCTCACTATACATTAATCGATTCGTGTATATAAACAAATCGCTCGAGTGAGCCAACTATTCGTTCTTTTAGAATCCATTATACCTATTTTTTCGTTTGATCACCCAATCGGACGTTAATAAATCTGTCTGTTAATTTCTCTACGCATCTATTCATCTGTTATACTTCCTTCGTTCCTTCATATGTATGTGAATCCATTCATCAGTCATACGTCTATACATTCATCTTTTCATCTCACTATACTAAAAGAACGATTAGTTGGCTGATACGGGTGATTTGTTTATATACCCGAAAGCATTCATCCTTTCATATACATTCTTTACACTTTTTCGTTTGTCCCATCCATTCGTTTGCGAATACATCATCTTTTCGTTCATTTCACTGTGCATCCATTCATCTGGCATGCGTCTATATTTTCATTTCCTTTCAACTCGTTCCTTATTCAGCCCATGTACTCACATGCTGTTGATTACCTACGTTCTTTCATTTCTCTGTGAGTCAATTCATCAGTCTTATGTTTGCACATTTATCTTTTCATCGCATTCATGTATTTCATTACTATAATATTCATCTATCTATACATCTAATCACTATTCATTTTAGAAAAATCCACGTTTACCGATTCGTCTAACAATGCTTTCGCTTCATAGTCCATTTGTATCACAGTTCTCTCTATACATCAAAACACTTATCTGGCTGTCTTTGCATCTATGTTTTAATCTATAGCTAACGTTACGTCCATGCATTCGTTTAGTAATACGTTCATCCGTTCTTGAATACATCTCTAGACTACTTTTAGCAATTAAATTATATTTCAATAAATCCAAACATAAGTAAGTTAAATCTAAACATATATTTGTCTACTTAAACTTCTACAAGTATAGAATGTATTTCTAATTTTATCAGTTCATCTAAGCTTTTGTTATTTGATCAATCCGTATATCCTTCTTTTGGAACATATATTTCTTCGATACATTTGTTAATAACTAATTGTCTATAAGTTGTCCATAAGACCACAAATGTCTATGAGACCACAAATCTGCACACAACCATTTCTTCGATTGCTAGTTCGTTTCATTCAGTCATTCATTGAAAAGTAGGTACATCAATTCGTCTTTCTAGTTGTCTTTTCATCAGGTCATGTGCTTCTTTTTCCTCAACATTCACTTACATCCATCTTTACATACTTCAGCTTTTACGACCTTCAACATATTCAACTGCCACTACTTACAGCTGCAAATTTCTACTCAAAGTTTGACTTTTAAACACGAAATTTTCTTATACACAACTTTAAAATTTTTCATTTACCCCACTTGAGTTCTACCCACCCACCAAAGTCACCAAAATCGACTAACAAGTCATACATCAATTTTCTATCCAACTTGCTGTCAACTCTTACAGTCTTTACTTGAATGCCAACCCAGCCTTGGCTACTACTACTTTCGGCTGCTTCGGGTCTTGTGGCTCCTTCTCGTTTTATGCCTTTCTGTGCAGCACAACTCACTTTCGTCTCTGTTGATTGTGCTGATTTTTGCCGCGCCCGTCAACCGGCAGCCTTTTGTCATTGCGTCACTGCAATTGCAACAAAAACAACAGCAGTCGGCACTACAATAGGCATTGTCGCTGCACTCAGCGCAGGCAAGAACCAGCGCGAGGCGGGCTGGTTGAAGTACCAACTGGCATCGTATCATTCACTCATTGCAAATTCCTTTTTTCAGCTGCCTATTTTCACCATTTTTTTGCATAATTTTTTTTACTCTTCTTCTACTCTTTTTAGTATTTGACGACGACAGTAAAAATTGCAAACATTTGCCAACTTCATGCGCCAACAATGACATGAAAATATGCGATAAAATGGGCCAGACGACAGCAGAGGAGAATGCAAATTAAGCGCAAATGGAACGCAAAATATTATGAAAGTACGAGATGAATGAATGGGAAAATTTGAGAAAAGTGCCAAGTGATGAGACACGCCCAATTTTTAAGGCTGATAAAAAGCTAATCAAATTAAAATTTCAACAAGAAATGCTTTCAAAAATGCGCGAAGTTAACACGTTTGGTGCATGAAAATGGAATGTTCGAAGGACAATTATTAAATGCCACACACACTTCCGGCAACAGAATAGCGTGCAATGTGGGAAAGGAAAACAACAACACGCAAGCAAACAAGAAAAATTGCTGACAAGCGCAGCAACCAGCCCAAAGTCCTGGATAGTAGTAACCACCGATTGAAGGCATAAACTGACACGAAATGCAACAGCCGCAAGCAAAGGACGCGCAACTGACAGAGCGAACGGTATGGGAAATTACCGAAAAGCACCAACTAGTCAAACACACGGCAAAGGGTTCACAACGAACAAAGGCAACACGAACACGAAAACGAACAAGGATACGGACACGTACAAGGATACGCCAAGTAAAGGGTTGCGGTGGCGAGCACTTTCAGGCAGACCAGTTCATAAAAGGAAGGAAGGAAGAGCGAATATAAACTAAGTAAACAAAACAGGAAGTGGTCGATATAAAAGCGGGACACCGAAAAGGGGAGGAACAGCAACACAACTCAACACATAAATGCAGCGCGCCAACACGAACTCGGGGGTTGTTTGCGGTATTTGTGCACACACCAGCATTTTGTAAGGACGGCCCATTTTATCCGCATAATAAAGTGAGAATTAAATGTCTTCACGGACGTTGGCAATTAAAATATTCATGACAAAGCGTACGTACCGCAGCGCAGCGGCCAAAGTACTGAAAAGAGCGCAAAGGAACAGGGGGAGGGAGGGAAAGAATGCGCTGCTTTAGCTTTAGCCGGTAATTAAACACTCGAAATGTGCGGCGATATGCTGTCAAACTCATAGTCGAACTTCCGCTCACAAATGTCTGTGAAAAAGGCGCTGAAAATGGAAGAGCACAAAGGAGAGGAGTGGAAAAAATCTAAAGTGTTTAATGAGCGCGAAAGGATATGAATGAATGGCTCCCTAAACAAGTGCTTTGAAGTGAGCTCGAAATTGGTGGTGTTAGCTTCAAAGAGGCGAAGAGTTGTAGTTGTGAAGGGACGTTCGACACTTAGTGGTTATCAATTATGTTTCATAAAAAAGACATTACCGTCCGTCTTTGGAGATGCGCAAAATTATTACTGGAAAAGTTAGGAAAGTTGTTACATGATTCAGATTTGAGATTCATCGAGGTTATATGCTCTCAAATGAAACTCCTAAGAGTTGTGCTAAACCGATCTAAGACCATTTTGTAGGCTGCATGACCATTGGGAACCTTAAGAACTCTAAGCGATGGGTACTTCCCTCAATGCGAAACCTTAGAGTGAATGGTTCAAGAATAATGAAATAGTTAGTAGTCAAGTTTTCGGAGAAAGAACTCAACTTGAGCTTATCAAAGTCAGTTTGGTTTGTGGTCGTTCGGGAAAAAGGGTTTAGGTTGTAAAAAGCTTAAGTGGGATGCATTGGAGTCTCATAGAACACATAAGATATGAACCAAGCTTATTCGCACCTACTTAGTTCAGTTTTGGTCCACAGATTTTAACTTCTTTCATCTTGATCCCAGTTGACCAACGGTCGACTGTGAGGACCGTCTTTTCCAGGACTCGGAAGAACTACTCGTTGGGCTTCCCTTTACCGGTTAGTAAATTCCACCTTCTTTACAATGTTTTCGTCGGAAAAACTACGCAAAATTATTACAGGAAACATTTGAAAAGTTTTTACATGAATCAGATTAGGGATTCATTCAGGTTAGATGCTTTCAAATGAAACTCCTGAGAGTTGTCTTAAGATGACCTAAGACAATATTGTAGACTACATAACAATTGGGAACATTAAGAATGCATTGAGGTGGGTACATCTCTCATTGCCAAACCTTAGAGATACACTCTAAAAAAATAGAATAGTTAATAGACCAAATTTCGAAGGAAGAAGTCGACTTGAACCTGTCAAAGCCAGTTTGGTTTTGACTCAAAAGAAACTGTTGAGAATTGTCGTAAAGTGATCTAAGACAATATAGTGGGCTGCTTAACCATTAGGACACAAAGGATTAGAGGGGAATGAGGAGGCTGATAGTCTTGCTAGAACTGGGGCAGCTATGATCCCCCTTGCTCCAGAACCGTTCATTGGGCTGGGTAAAAGCGCTCTAGCAGAGTCACTAAGACTTGAGGAAAGAATCAGGAACTCAGCGCACTGGTCAAATGCCACAGGTCTTAGGCAATCGAAAATCTTCATCAAAGGTTATAACTCCAGATGGAGTGAAGAATGCCTCAGACTGGGAAAAACCCAGCTTAGACTGGTCACCGGGCACTGCAGGATGAGGAAACATATGCACACAATCGGGATAGAACAGGTAAGCATCTGCAGACTCTGCGAAACAGCGGAGGAGACTCCTGAGCACGTCATACTGCACTGCGATGCGGTATGCCGTAGTAGAAGACAGCACCTGGGCCAGTACTGGCTTGCAGAAAAGACTGTCAAACACCTTCTCCCACGTGAGTTACTAAGCTTCATTAGGTCGGTGGGACTGGGGGACGTTCTCTAAAGTTGTAGGGGGCACAATAGATCAACTTTGGTCTCAGTGCACATTTCCTCTTTCAAATCTATCTATCTAACCATTGGGACCTTGAAGATCTCATATTGATAGGTTCAGCAACGAGTAAGTAGACTTGATTAGAAAAATCTGACAAGGTTTCGAAGCAAGAACCTTTGGGCGCTCGACTTGAACCTATCAAAGTCAGTTCGAATTGCGTTCATTCAGAAAATGTAGTTGAGGAAGTAAAAGGGCGTTAGTGAGGACACATTGAAGTCTCGAATGGAACATAAGGCATCATTCAGTGATCATTTCTGGTCTGGTTAGGTTTAGGTTTTCAAAAGCTCAAGAGGAATGCATTGGAGTCTCAAACATCACATAAGACATCAACCAAGCTTAGGCGTCACCAGTAGTTAGTTCAGTATTTGTCCAGTGATTTTAAATTCCTTCAGCTTGACTCCAATTGATCAGCCTCACAATCGACGGTTCTTCTCCAGGACTCTGAAAGCCAACCAGGCGGTCTTTCTCCGTCCGTTAGTTTCCACTTCATGACCTTCTTTGCCAAGTTATCGTCTTTTTACAGAAAGTGTGATCTATCCACTTCTATCTCAGCCTTAGGATAGTTCAGCTTAAATTGGCTGTCTTCGTATTCAGATATCTAGCAATCCAAGTTTTAAGCGTTTACTTATGTTGTAAACAAATCAGTCTAACCCTTCCATGACTATTGGGATTTGCTAAATGAGTTTGCAGCAAATTAAAACTTTAAAACTAAAACAAAATCCAGAAAATGTCTTCCCGTTTTTATAATCTCGTTCGCTTCATTTTCATTTACTCGTCAGTAAAATTTTGCAACATTGACTACTCGTCACCGAGCAGCCAGAAAATCCATTCTCAGCATTTACACTGATTTCCTGGCAATTCGTAAAGCCGGAAAATTTTATACTTCCGCTTAGTGATGCAAGTGGAGCACAGAACACTGAACTGAGCAAATAGAAAACGGGACAGAGAGAGAGAAAGAGTAGACAACATAAAGGGCATCATCATAATTTTCTGCTGCCACTTGAAACCAAATACCAGACAACAAAAAAAAATACAAAATTCCAAATCACCAACGAAATTTTTGGCAAAATTATGCTTCGCGCTGCACAAAGTACTTTTTCGAAGTGCCAAAAAGGCAGAACCAAAACTCCTGCTTACCATTCAAAAAATAAAACATGTCCTCGTAAATTTTTGCCGCTGCCGCTGTTGTGTATTGTTTGGGTGTTTGAGTATGCGCGCGCGCGCCATTGTCCACGTAACTGGGTGTGTGTGTGTATGTCCTCACCTCTTATCCCCCCGTCAGTTCATTTTTCTCTACATGCTCTGCGTTTGCCTACTTTTCGTTTCGTCCGCGCTCGATCTGGTGCTGGGTGCGCTGTGCGGTATCCTAAATATGTAAGCGTTCCCGACAGACAGAGCACAATGCCGCACTCTCACACACACACAGATACACACACGACAAAAGGGGTCTGCCAGCTGTGGCCAGACAGACAGACAGTGGAAGGAGTTACCACCACAGCAGCAGCAGCATTTTGCCAGTTGCACAATTGCAATTTCAATTCTAGTGCACAACAACAACAATAACCACACCACCAACAACGACAACAACAATTGCAAATGCAAAGAAAAGAAGGGATCAACAAAAATACGAAAAATAAAGGGATGGCAGCAAAAACTTGAATATGCAAATTTATTTGCAAAATGGAAACTTTGCTTTATTACTGTTTTTCACTGTTTACTGTGATTTTTTGCATCGTTTTTCGCAAAAAAAAAAACAATCGTATACAAAAATTTTAGCAGCAGTGAAAACAAACTGAAAATGCAATAAATGAATGACCGAGTTGATTTGAGTTGAGCTGAGCAGAGTCAAGTCGTGCTGAGAAAATGCGCCCGAGTGGAGTAAAATGGCGCGCAAAAGTGCCCACAAAAATTCAAACACATTGCGAAAATGTTTGAAAATTCACTACGAAGCGAAAGTGTGCGACAAATGCAAAATGAAAGTGAAAGAAAAACCATTTGCAAAGTGATTGGCTAAAGAACCACAAAAATCTAATTGCGAATTGTGCAAAAATACCAATTGGAATGAGGGAAGCGAAATGCAGAAAATTCGTTTTTGATGCAAATTTTAGCAATGAATTAGTCTTTTTAAAGTGAATCGAAAGCAAGAAATTGTGAGAAATTTTTTTATAGAATTAAAAAGCTGGCAAAGTGCTGGTATGAGGAACTTTTTCTTAGAATGATAAGCAACGAGTTTTGCCTTGGAGCCTCAGAGGCTTCGAAAGAAGATGCTCAGAGGCTCCAAGTGTCTAGTTTTTGATCCGAAGATGCATGCGTCAACTTTCACCTACCAAAGTTAAAGTTCGGTGGATTATTTCTTAGGATGAAAGCAACAATTGCTACCTTAAAGGTATTCAGAGACTCCGTTTGTCTTGTCTTTGGCCGGAATATGCTCATCATCATCTCCCGACTACCAAAGTTTTGGTTTGAAAGATTATTTCTTAAGATGGTATCAAAGATTTCTCCCTGGAAGATACTCATAGGCTTCGAGTGTCTAGTTTTTGGTGGGAAGATGCCTGCGTCAACTTTTGCCTACCAAAGTTAAAGATTGATGGATTATTTCTTAGAATGAATACAACAATTTCTATCTGAAAGATATTCAGAGTCTGATTGACTGGTCTTTGGACCGAATAAGCCTGCGTCAACTCTTAGCTACTAAAGTTTTAGTTTGCAGGATTTTTCTCAGAATGAAAGCAAATATTTTAACTTGGAAGATACTTAGAGGCTTCAAATGTCCACTCTTTGGTACTCATATCCCTACTCCCTTCCTTGCCCTGTGGTCACCTGTAAACCATTTCGGTGTGTGTGGTGAATGTCCCAAGGACGTCTAACCATTCAATGTAATGTAAACTTTAGTACCACAAATCAGATCTGGCAGATTCTAGTATAAAATTTGTGTAAATTTGTGTAAATTGTACACAGTGAAACATTGCAAATTTTGTAGGGTAGTGAAAACTTATAATTCCCTCCTTTAGCATTTCCTGCCTGTATTTCAAGCCCTTGTTTGATATGCTTGATATCAAGCTTTTGTTTGATATGATTGATATCAAGCTTTTCTTTGATATGATTGATCTCAAGCTTTTGTTTGATATGCTTCATCTCAAGCTTTTATTTGATATGCTTGATCTCAAGCTTTTGTTTGATATGATTGATCTCAAGCTTTTGTTTGATATGCGTGATCTCAAGCTTTTGGTTGATATGCTTGATCTCAAGATTTTGTTTGATATGATTGATCTCAAGCTTTTTTTTGATATGTTTGATCTTAAGCTCTTGTTTGATATGATTGATATCAAGCTTTTCTTTGATATGCTTGATCTCAATCTTTTTTTCGATAAGCTTAATCTCAAGCCATTGTTTTATATGCTTGATCTCAAGCTCTTGTTTGATATGCTTAATATCAAGCTTTTGTTTGATATGCTTGATCTCAAGCTTTTGTTTGATATGATTAAACTCAAGCTTGTGTTTGATATGATTGATATCAAGCTTTTCTTTGATATGCTTGATCTCAATCTTTTTTTTTGATAAGCTAAATCTCAAGCCCAAGCCATTGTTTTATATGCTTGATCTCAAGCTCTTGTTTGATATGCTTGATATCAAGCTTTTGTTTGATATGCTTGATCTCAAGCTTTTGTTTGATATGATTGATATCAAGGTTTTCTTTGCTATGCTTTCTCTAGATCTTGTTTGATATGCTTGATCTCAAGCTTTTGTTTGATATGATTGATATGAAGCTTTCCTTTGATATGTTTGATCTCAAGCTTTTGTTTGATGTGCTTGATCTCAAGCTACTTGTTTCATCAAACAACAAAAAAATATACTTTTAAAATTACTATAATTCACTGTTTAACTGATTTTTTAAATTCAAGAGAAAGTTCAATTAAAAGTTGTGGCCATAAATTAATAAAATTGTCATACAAACTGACAACAGTTGCATGTTGTTTATGGTCACCGTTGTCTAGACACAATTAACCTCACATATCTGCAAACATTTTGAAATGCCACAACGCGCATTTTCCATTTAAAGCCATCACCACAACGGCCGCACGCAATTTTTTCGTAACTCCAAATGAATTTGCAAGCCAAAAGCAAATATTTGAAAAACTTGTCGAGCATAATTAATGCCAATTATTTTTCAATTCAATTACAGCTAATTCATAGGAATTGATAAAATCAACTCGCAACTCTATGCGGCAATTTGCAATAATAAGCAACACAATCCATCAAGTGGCTGGTTGAGGCAATTTTCCAAATGCCAAAAAGCCGTTGCCAATTTTCACATCAACACAAACACACACTCGTGCATACATAAATAGTCATAAATATTTTCGAATTGCCAACAACGCATGCCAGAAATTTGCCAAATTCCAAAAGGCCAGGACTGCAAAAAGTAGTCCAAAGTGTGAGAGCAAAGTTCGCATTGGGATATAAAAATGTATAAACTTAGATAGAGGAAAGTGGACAAAATGCGAAAATTTGTCGGGAAACAAATACAAATTGAATTGCAGACAGTATATTTACAAAGTATTTTGACGAGTGCATAGTGCAAGCAAAATAAATGCAATTTCAATTACAATAATGATTGCTGCCACATTGATTTGCGGCGTAGTCGTGTTCGTTTCGCTGCCCATTGCCGCGTGTCAGTTGTTGTCGTCGATGGAAATAAAATTCAAATTAAAATAAAACTCGAGAGTGATTAAACACAAAACGGTTGGTAAAACACAAATGAGAGGGTGGTGAAATGAATCGAGGCGGTGCGAGGCGGGATGGCTGATGAGTGAGTAAGGGGTGTGTGTGTGTGTGTGTGGAAATTAATGCACACACGCGTTCGATGTGTGCGCGCAACAAGCAGAAAATTTCATTGCATTTTAATTAAAAATTGGAACAAAAGTGCATACACACACACAAACACACAAAGGCAAAAACAACACTCACACATAAGCAAATATTTGTGTACTTTTATATGCACACAAGTTTACTTACAAAGTGAAGCTACGCACACACACACACACTCACTTTGTGCGGTTGTTTAAAATGCAATTAAGCTGCCAGCACGCAACAGACCCAGTAGGAATGAGTTGGTCTGAGTTCGTTCAGTAAATTGATTGAATGAAAGATTTCTATAAATTTAACGCTTTCAATAATGCATTGTTGTAGTCATTTAAATAGTTTCAAAGATACTTTTGGAAGGGTTTCAGTTATTTTTTGGGCGTAGGTGCACTGAACTCCCATCACAGAGGTTGTGAGTTCGATTCCCATTTAAAACTTATAAAATAAAAAAAAAATTATAAAATAAACAAAATATTTTAATAAGAATTTTAATATACATTGAAACGAAATAGTTTCAAAACAAAATATTGTATTACAATGATAAGAAAACTTTGGAAAAAATCTTAAAAAATTAACAAATATTTACAAAAAAAAATATGTAAAAATTTGCAATTCATTAAAACACATTTAAATATATATAAAAAAATTTAGAAAAATGTTGAAAAGATTAAAAATATCAAGCAATATCAAACAAGAGAAACTATATCACAAAACAGAACGAAAGAAATATTTCTATAAGAAAATTTGAAATAAAATTAAAAAATATTATCACAAAATAGTCAAAAGAAGAAATATTGTATTACAGTCGTGTCTGGGTATAGTGAACAACCGATATAGTGAACACCTCGATATAGTGACCGCCCAAATTTTGATATGGAGCCTCTAAAATATTGAAACAAATTTTAATCAAAAAACAAAAAGTGTTTTTTGAGCAAATAAAACGAGTTTTTGAACAAAAATTTTAACCTCGATATAGTGAACAACCTCAATACTGTGAACAGGCAAGTTTTATAAAAATTTAAAAAGATTTCAAATGTTAAAAAAAAGTGAAAAAATGAAAAAATAGTAAAAAAAAAATATATATTACAGTTATACAAAAATTTGCAATTAATTAAAAAAAAAATTATAAAAACTTTAAACAGATAAATAGTATTAAACAAAAAGAGAAAACATATGACAAAGTAGAAAAAAAGAAACATTTCAATAAGAAAATTTGAAAAAAAAATTAAATCAAATTATCTTAAACTAATAAAAAGAAGAAAAATTGTATTGCAATAAGAAAATTGTAAATAGATTTTAAAAAGCTAACAAATATTTAAAAAATATGTGAAAAACCTCAGAAAATATTATATTAAAACATTCCAGTAATAAAAAAATTTGCATTGAATTAAAACAAATTAAAATATAACTAAATACAAAATATTAAGAAAAAGAAAACAAAAATATAAAGTAATGAACTACATGTAATTTTTAAATTTTTTGTTTTTTTGTATCAAAATAATTGGTATTGGTTGGTATTTATAGTTATTGTTAAGATTAATTTGATGAATTTTACACGTTTATTTGTAGCCCAATTAATGCATTTTTTTTTGCACACTAATGTTTTCCCCACAGGGTTTGTGTGTTTTAGCAACGCGCCATGCAACTATTCGAAATTCAAAATCAATACAAAAACTTTCAAGACGACAACAACGGTTTACATAAATAGAAAACAGCAACAACACCAATAACAACAACAAATTGTTTACGGCATTAGAAACGCCAAGAGAAAAGCAACAAAGCGCAAAAAATCAAACCCAAAGGCAAAAACACAGACGCACAGCGCCAAACATTGCCAATGAATACTGACTACAAGTTGTTGTTGTTGGTGTTTATACTATAAGCGCTGTTGTTGTTGTTGTTATTATTGCACTTGCAATGCCGATGACTTGAAAATTTCGTTGTTATATGCATTCCTTGTTGTTGGCTGCACTAATTTACCTTCTCGGTCCCCCTCGCTTCAAGAGAGCCGAGAGCTGTAATTTTGCAGAGAAGCACGCCTTGAGTTGGTATGGGAAGGGGGAGGTAGGGGGCGCAATGCAACAAGCAATGCATTTTTGGAGGACAATTAGCATTTTTAATTACTGCACAGCGCACAGCGAGTAGGCTCGGCCTGTCTGGCCCCCCTACACGGCAACTGGGCGAAAGAAAGAGACGGCGCGACGATGTTTAACATTTCGCTCACCCAACTGCGCTGTGTGTGCGCGCGCTCTTTGCTCGTAACGTGATTTTCTTTTGTCGGTTTTGGGCAAATGCCCAAACGGACGAGTTGAGAAAATGAAATAAAAAAAACGACAATTAAAATGCCGAACATAATCAACTGTTAGGGTAGTGAGAGCAAGAACAAAAAAAATTGCAAAAACAAAATACAAATGCCGAAGCGTAGGACAACAACAAACACGAACCAAGCCAAAATCATACAACAACAAACAGTCAATAGCACTGGTTGAGGTAAAACGACGACAACAACAAAATTGTTTTCTTGTGCCGGCAAAAATGGCGAAAGTGCTTCTGTGAAGTGCTGCAGCCACACTTTTTGTGCGTCGCCCGTGTGCGAAGTGTTGAGGAAGGAAATTTATGCGAAAAATTAGAACAGCTATAAATGGATGGACGGGGTGGGAAGCATATGTGCGATGTGTGTGTAGGGGAACAGGAAATGCAGAAGAAGTCAAATAGAGAAAAGCAAAATGAGTAACGTGCGGCGATGGGCTGATTTGACTTTTAATTAGAGAGAAAAATAATTTGAAAAAAAGTGCAAACACTTTTATCAAAAAACTTGGCAGCTCGATTATGGGAGAAAGGGTCCCAATAAAATTAAAACGTTCAATCAAGCAATGAAAACAGAGACGAACCGAAGCCAAAGCATACATGACAAAACCATGATGAAGTTGCGAATGGAAAAAACTACAAATATGGCAACTGAAGAATGTTAAAGAGAACAAAGCGAAAAAACGAGGGGTTGAATCAAATAACAGTAACGATAAACGAAATCAAACGCAAATTGCTGATGTTATGATGCTTGGTGCAAGAAATTGTCATAAAAGTGGAAAAAGAGGCAAAAAAGAAAGGGGAAAGGGGGAAGGGGGAAGAAAGAAAAGAGCAATTAACATGCACGAAAAAGAAGCAACCAGGCAAAAACTTGAGATGTTAAAGGAAATTAAATGTGACAAGAGAGAAAAATTGAAATGAAGGAGGAACAAAAGAACATAAAGAGGGACAATAGGGGCCAACAGAAGGGGGGAATGAAGAAAATAGATAAATGAAAATTAAAAACTTGAGATGTTAAAGGAATTTAAATGTGACAAGGAGAAAAAAATTTAAATGAAGGAGGAACAAAAAAACAGAAAGAGGGACAATAGGGGCCAGCAGAAGAGGGGGGGGGGGGGCGGGGGAATGAAGAAAAAAGATAAATGAAAATTAAAAACAAAACAATAAAATCACAAAGTTAAGAAATGGGGGGAAATACTAGGAAAAAGGAGAAATATTGTACGAAATGGATAAGAAACAAACGAAAGTCAATAAAAGTGAGAAGGAATAGAAGGGATAAATAAAATACTTAGAAGAGTAAAATAGCTGTGGGGAATAAACGAAACACTGACACTGAACATTGAAAATATGAGAGGAGAATAAAAAAAACTAAACAATAAATCAAAAAGGTAAAAAATAGGGGGAAATGGTAGGGAAAAAGGATAAATATTGTAGAAAAAATGGAACACAAACAAGCAAAAGTTAATAAATTTATCATATTTATAGAACATAATAGAATAGAATAGAATAGAATAGAATAGAATAGAATAGAATAGAATAGAATAGAATAAAGTAGAATAGAATAGAAAGAATAAATAATATGGAAGCGTAAAAAAGCAGTGGAGATTAAGCGAAACACTGACAAAAGAGACCAAAAGAAATAAAAGTAATCAAGAAAGAGTTATGCAAGAAGGTATAATAAAAGAAAAACTAATAAATAAAGAAAGGAAGAAAGGGAAGAAAAAGATTTACAAGAAGATACATTTAGACAAATGTCGAGAAAAGAGATTAAAATCATAGAAAGAAGAAAAAAGGTGTACAAGAAGATACAATTAGAGAAATATTGAGAAAATGATAGAAAGAAGGCAAGAAGGAGATACACCAGAAGATATAACTAAAGAAACACTGAGAAAATAGACTAAAATGATAGAAAGAAGGCAAGAAAGAGATACACCAAAAGATACAAAAAAAAAGAAATACTAAAAAGACAGACGAAAGTGATGGGAAGAAGGCAAAAGAGAGTTGTACAAGAATATACAATTAGAGACTGAGTATTTCTCTAATTGTATATTCTTGTATAAAGGAGACTAAAATTATAGAAAGAAGGCAAGAAGGAGATACACCAGAAGATACAACCAAAGAAACACTACAAAGAAAGATGAAATACTACAAATAAATACTACTAAAGTGATAGAAAACAAAAGAGAGTTATAGAAGAAGATACAATTAGAGAAATACTGAGAAGAGAGACTAAAATTATAGAAAGAAGTCAAGAAAGAGATATACAAAGAGATACAATTAAAGAAGCACTGACAAAATAGACAAAAAGACTGAAAATAAGACAAGAAAGAGAAGAAAGAAGAAGGAGATATACAAGAAGGCACAAAAAATATGACAAAAAACTAAAAGGATAAAACGTAGACGAGAAAGAGATGGAGAAGGTAAGGAGGCACTAGAGGAGAAGAAAAAAAGAGAAGAAGACAGGAACGACTAGAAAGATTATATAAGAAGGTAGACAGGAATGCTTATAACGAGATCAACGATAGGCTATGGGAATTAAATAGAAAGGACAAGATAAACATAAATGAAGGTACACAAAAAAAAGAAAGTGTTAATCAGAGGAGAACAAAAACTATACAGAAAAGACGATAGGTAAAGTGATAAAAGAAGAACGAAAAGGTGATAAAAAAAATTAGGATTAAAGTAGACAGAAAAGACCAAAAAGCAATATAAAGAACAGTACCCAGGAAAGACGAAAAAATGATCACAAAGGTGGGATAAAAAATAGAAAGTAAAGACCAAAAATATTCCTATAATGTGTAAGAGATATATAAAAAGCAGAAAAGCGATAAAGGAGGACGAGCATAACACAAGGACAGAGAAGAAATCCCATAAGACAGCAAAATGGAAAGTAGACAGGTGAAAAAGAGAGCAAGTTGACATGAAATAGAAATTAAATGAAGCTGGGAAATAAGTAAGAAGTCGGTAAATAGGTAAATTTTGTATGAGAAACACGAAGGAAATAAACCAAAACAAAATACATAACTGAAACAGAGGCAGAATAGCTACAGAGCGTTTGTAGATAGAGCAAACAGGCAACAGAAACTAAAAAAGGTTGTAAACATAACCTAAAACTAATAAAGAACAAGCAAAGTGAACACTAACTCAGAAGCAGTAAAGTACAGTCAGACAATGAACAAAATACTTAATATGGCAATATTTTAAATTACGCTGCCTGATACTAGAAAAAAAAATGCCAAACTCAGTTGCCTGCCACACACAATAAATACTTTCAAAGAGGACACAAAATACGGCAGGAATTCTCAGAGGAGCCAACGGTTGACTGCCTATGAAGAGTTAGAAAGGGTGGCTCAAATGATTGGGGCACAAAATATTTAAATGAAACGTTTTGCAAACACAGACAAAAGGAACATAAAAAAATAGAAATAAAAAAATAAAACAGACACACAGAACTAAAAAAAAGCGAAAAATAAATATCAAAAAAGAGCAACCAAATCATAATATGAACACAAAAAAAGAGAACAAAGACAAAATGAGAATATATCACGTGCCACACATCCAAGTGCAGTTGCTTGCGAAATTGCATACTTATTTGTTTTTGCCGAATACGGGTTGCACTTGCTGCCAGTCGGCAGCGTGCAGAAAGTCAAGTCGAAATGTATTTGCCAAGCCTACAATGACAAAACAACAACAATGACGCAAGCAACCATGAAGCTATTGCCAACGATGACGATGTGGCGGAGGTGGCTTCAATGGCGCACAAAACAGCCAAGCAGCGTGGCACATGGGGTCGGCGGGGGGCCGAGGCAGAGTTGCCAATGATGTGCGGCGACAGCGGAACATATGAAGCGCGCTCGTAGCGTCGAATCGATGCTAAAAGCTTGGAAAATCGACACAAAAAAATGACAACAACAGGAGCATCGTAGCAGGTGGGGCCGACAAACGGGAAAGATAACGGGGCAGGCAGTAGAAGCTGAGTTGAGCTGTAGCGCCTACAAACGTCACGCTGATGCTTGCAACGTCAAACGCTGCGTCAACAAGGCACAGCAGCGACGGCAGCAACAGTACGTGCAATCAACAACTGCAAACGACAAAGTCATCGTTATTGTTGTTGTTGACGTTTTCATCGTCATAGACAGTAAAACGCAATGGAACGGACGTGGTCGTCAGGCAGCAGTGTTGTTGACGTTTTGCTGCAGTCATCAGTGTGGCAGTTGTTGTAGATGTAGCTGTAGTCGGTGGCTTTGCTGTTTGCATAGCAAAGCGCAAAAAATGAATCTAAACAAGTGGGTGTAGTGGCACACACACACACACACAGGTGTAGCATAACACATGCAACACAGCGACCGACTGAGACTCGAGTGCTCGCGATTCCGACTAGTAATGGGACGTCATGCACGGCAGCCGCTTTGCTGCATTTTCGAGTGTTGTTGCAAGTATTGCAGCATATGCTGCAACAACAACAGGAACAAGAAGAGCGTTGTAGCTGTTGTCACGCTGCTGCTGGCTGCTGCTGTAGGGTGGCCACTAACGCTGCCACTATCAACTCTGGAGAGGATCATTGCAGTCGAGTTTCTGCGGTGTGGGTTGATTTACTTTGGCAGCCACAATAACAACAATGAAAAAGGGTGGCCGAGCGGCGTGAGAGAGGGCAGAAATGCGCAAAACTGAATTTTTCGACGCAGGTTGAGTACAAATAGGCAATTTTGACAACATGAGAGAATGTGTAAGTATGAACCATAGAAAAATTTATTAGGAGAATAAAAATAAGTAAAATACGATTCTACAAAAAAGCAGAAAAACAAAAGCATTCACAAGCACAGCGTGTCAATTAAACAAAATTATAATAAAATACAAGTAAAAAATATAAATTAAATTAAAAAAAAAACGAACAAAATATACATATAAAAAATGAATTTCAAAAAGAAATGTGTTTTTATTTTAAACAAAAGGATTTATATATTTTTTATGAAAAGATATATAATATACAAAATAAAACAAAAATTAAAAAAACATTAAAAACAAAAAATTAAATAAAAACGAGAAATAAAAAAAAAACAAAGAATAAAAAAACAAGAAACAAAATACAAAAAAAACAAAAAACAATATATAAAAAAAATTTATTACAAACTTTTTTTAAGAAAGAGCCAAGAGAAAAACGAATTATTGAAAACAATGAATTTTAAAAATTCCAGTATGTTGAGCACTACGGTTTTTGTAAAAAAGTATTTATTTAAAAAATAACAAAAAAAATAATACTGAAATTAAAAATAAAACAAATCTTTAACTACAAATAAAAACTTAATGGAAATACAAATAAACAAATTATCACATAACTATTAGTTGGAAATATAAAAGCAGAATATTATACACGAAGTTTTTAGAAAAAAAACAACCAAAAAATTATAATCAGTAAAAAACATTATAATTTATAATCGATTTCAAAAATTACGAAAGGATCGCAAAGAAAAAACAATTTAAAACATAAAAGTAAATTTATAAAAATCAAATTATATTTAAGTAAAAATGTTAAAAAATTAAAAAATATTAAAAACAACAAATTAAATAAAAACAAGAAATAAAAAAATAAAAAAACAAAATATAAAAAAAAATAAAAAACAACATATAAAAAATTATTTATGAAAACTCACTTGAAATTACTTCTTTGTTTTTATAGAAATAATATATTAAATAATAAAACAAAACCGAAACTACAAAAAAAAAAATTTTAAAACTGAAAATAAAAAAATTGTAATTGATGCAAAAAAATTTACAAATTTAGGAAAGAAGAAAGGAACTCAAAATAAAAAAAATATATTTTTAAAATTTTTACAATTCTTAAAAAAGTTTAAAAATATATGAAAACTCCGGAGAAATAAAAATCAAAAAAAAACTTAGGTAAATTAAAGTAAAAATATCAATTACAACAAAAACAGCAAACCGCCAGACAGACAGCGACAAGTACAACATATTGGTTATACATAGCGGAAAAATAACAAAAACCAACAACAACAACAACAACCATGGCTTACATCTAATTATATTTTGCAGCAAGTAAATGCTCGAAGAAATCCACTGCTCAGTTAGCCGCACTGATAAACGTTATTACAGCCGTTGTTGTTGTTGTTGTTGTTGTTGTTGTTGATATATTTGTGTTGGTCATGTCGGCATGTTTTAGCAGTCGGTCGCGCTGTGGCAACTTGAATTTTGTAGGCAAAAAGGGCACACGGCACGGCCATTTGTCAAAGACCAAAGGCAAACGTTGCAGCAAGTGTGGTGGAACGCACAGCCAATGTTGACCGACCGACGGAACAGACACGCAAGCGGCAGGAGGAGTGTGTGACGAAAGCACAGCGCATCACACAGCGCTCAAGTGAAAAGTAAGTAAAAATCAGCAAACAAACTCGACAGGCGGCAAAGTAAAAGGCCCAAGAAAATCTAAGGCAACGCCACCAACGCCGAACGAACAGACGAACCAATGAGTGGACGGCCAACTGCAATGGTTGGATGAACCTTGGCGTGCGCTATGCCATGTTTTTGACATTTTCGCTCGTTCTGGTTGGGTTTGCTTCTTATTCTCTATGTAGCAGTAAATATGTACCAGCAGCTAACAACAACAACAACAACTATGAAAGACTTAAACGTGGATAAGTTGACGACGCAACGCAACGAGGCGCAGCAGCGGGCAGCACACGGACCAGCTGGCAAGTGAGTGTAGTTGTTGCCACTTTATTGCTGGCAAACGGTAGTGCAGAAAATCAGCCAAAAGCAACGAGTCAACAGCCACAAACAACAAGCCGAGGGAAGGCACTGATGCAAAGGGAACTGCACGAGAATAAAACTGAGCAAAAACAAAAAACAAAAACTGAATGAAGTATAATAAAAAATAAATCGTACTGAAAGAAATCATTTCGTATTTTTTCTGATTGTTTTTTTGTTATTGCTGTTGTTGTTGTTGTTGGTTTGGTATGCGCTTGACTACGTTTCGCGGCTAACTTGGCTGCAATCTTGCTCGCTGGCTACTTGACGTTGTTTGCTTTTGGCTTTCTTCTTTATTTCAATGCTTTCTTTCTCTGTCGCTCTAAGCCAATGCAAAGCGTACTAAAGTACTACCCGATGTTGTTGTTGTTGTTGGTGTTGTAATTTGTTGTTTTGTTATTTGCGCTGCGCTCTATTTGCTTTGATGTTTTCTTTTTTTTTTGTGTACGTTTTGTGGTTTATTTTTCTGTTTGCTTTGTTGCTGTTGTCGTCGTAATTGTAGATTTGTTGTTGTTGTTGTTTGTCGATTTTTGCGGTTGTGAATAAAGTCACAAATGAAATGGGAAAAAGCCAAAGCAAAATAGTAAAAAAGAAAAATGCAAAATGCAAAAAAAGAAAACGACCAAACGAACCTAAAAATTGTGTGATTAGAAGATGAGAGATTAAAAGGTTGAAAATTCAAAATTAAAACATAAAACAGCCTAAAGCAGAAGAAGCAAAGAGGCATAAAAAGGTAGGTTAAGGATTCAAAAGCATAAATCCGAGGAAAAAAGTAAAAGTAATTAAAAAAGGTTTTATTTGAAAATCATAAAAAAGATTTATACATAAGGAAGCAATAAAGGAGAAATTAGAATATTTACGCCACGTTCTGACGAGAAAAATGTGATTAAATTAAACGAAAAGTTTAACATTTTAAAAGTTGAAACTTTGAGAAAATACTTAAAGTTGAAACAGAAAGGCTAAAAAAACGAATGAAATACCGTTAAGAAAAAGCAGATGACAAAAAGCGAAGCAGACAACGAGAAGAGAAGTGAAGAGAAGAAGCAAAGACGACGAAAGTGAAGTGAAGTAAAGAAGAAAAGACAGTAAGAGTAGTGAAGAATAAGAAGAAGAGAAGAATAATAAAAAGCGAAGTGAAGAGGAAGAAGAAGAGGAGTGAAGAAGAAGAAGAATAGGAGTGAAGAAGATGAAGGGGAGTGAAGAAGAAAAAGAGGAATGAAGGAGAAGAAGAGGAGTGAAGAAGAAAAAGATGAGTGAAGAAGAAGAAGAGAAGAAGAACAAGAGAAATGAGACATGCAACTAAGAGAACTGATGCAGCAAACAATGTGTAATAAATTAGAGAATGAAAAAGAGCAAAGATTCGAAAAGAAAGCAAAGAAACGAAAGAAATAAAGATTTAAGGAAAACCGAAGCGGCAAACGAAGAGTAACAAACCAGAGAATGAAGCAAAACAAGAGAGGTAAAAATGAAAAACAAAGAAGAGAAGTGAAGCAGAGAATTAAGGAAAAAAGAAGCAAAAAATGAAATATGACAAACCAGAGAATGAAGAAAACTAAAGGAGGTAATAATGAAAAACAAAGAAGAGAAGTGAAGCAGAGAATTAAGAAACACAGAAGCAGAAAATGAATAATGGAAACTAGAGATAGAAGAAAATTGAACTAGTTGGTAACAGGAAGGAACGAAGATGAATGAATGAAATGAAGAATGACAAACCAGTGAATGAAGAAAATCAAACTAGTTAATAAGAGGAAGCAACGAAGATAAGTAAAACAGAGAATTAAGAAAAACGATGCAGAAAATGAAGAGAAGAAACGAGAGAATGAAAAACAACAAATGAGTTTAAAACAAAAAACTATGTAGGAATTGAAGATATGAAACAAGGCAATGCAGAACAACAAATAAGTTCAAAACAGAAAGCAAAAAATATAAGCAAAGCAGAGAACTAAGAAAAACAGAAGCAACAAATGAAGAGTAACAAACCGTTGAATAAAAAACATCAAAATAGTTATTAACAGGAAGCAAAGACGAGAAGTGTAACAAAGAATTGAGGAAAACGGAAACAGGAAATGAAGAGTAACAAACCAGAGAATGAAGATAAACTAAAGACTTAATAACAGGAATCAAAGAAGTTAAGTAAAGCAGAGAATCAAGAAAAATGAACTGAAATAAGAGAACGAAGAACAACAAATGAGTTCAAAACAGAAAGCAAAGAAGATAAGTAAAGCAGAGGATCAAGAAAAATGAAACAGGAAACGAAGAGTAATAAACCAGAGAATAAAGAAAAACAAATGAGTTCAAAATAGGAAGCAAAGAATATAAGTAAAGCAGAGAATTAGGAAAAACCGAAGCAGAAAATGAAGAGTAACAAACCAAAGAATAAAAACAATGGGTTAATAATAGCAAAGAAAAAGTGAAAGCGAAGTGAAAGGCGAAGTATGCAATGAAGAGTAAGAAACAGGAAAATGAAGAAAGCATGAAAGGTAACCCAGAAAAACAAACCAGTTCAAAATAGGATGTAAAGAAGATAAGTAAAACAGAGAACTAAGAAAAACCAAAGTAGCTGTAGAAAAGTAGTAAACCAAAAAATGAAAACAAAGAGTAAATAATAACAAGCAAAGAATAAAAGTAGAGAATCAAAAGAGAATGATAAGAGAGTGAAGAATCAATAGAAGTCGAGAATCAAGAAACGCAAAGCATGAAATGAAGAGTAGGAAACAAGAGAATGAAGAAAGCACAAGAGGTAATAAACGGAAACAAAGAAGAAAAAAAAGTACACAATTTAGGAAAATCAAAACAGTAAATGAAGAATAACAAACCATAAAATGAAGATAAACAAATGGGTTAAAAAGAGGAAGCAAATAACACTGAGCAACAGCCAAAATTTTTCCGAGTTCTAGTAAACCTTTTCTAAAGGATTTTTGGACGCTGATCACAACTGCGTACTTAGTTTTTTGATTGTTTGAGCGGTTTGTAAGTTATTGGTGGTTTTTGCTAGGAGGTGTTTTCCACGTTTTTTCATCTTTGAATTTTTATTGCATTTATAATATGTTGAAAAACACGATAATTTTTTGATGACACAATAAGGAATCCTCAAGCTATAATTCTGATCATAGTCAATTTCGATTGGTCAAGGGTTAACATGGCTATGGCCCTTCAAAGTTCAATTTTCGCGAATTTTTAATAAAAATTCATTTAAAATCGGTGTTGCAATTTTCAACCAGGAGTTAGTGTGCAATGTATAGTGTAAGGTTGTAACTTAAACTTATAGAACAAAATTTGTTTATTGTATGTGCCATTCTCGGCCTATGCTCATTAGAGTGTAAATGCGACTTCATCTTCTGAACACGTGTTTGTATTGAAATCTCCTAATGCTTTTCGCGTCATTGACGAAAGTAGCTAAAGTATTTTCGCAAGCGTCAATATTTCTCTTTTCAAGGGCATTAACAAAATTTGAATTGGTTCATTACTGTAGGAGCTATTCTAAAAAGAGTTCCATCACACAAGTAAAAATCTCAGACACACACACTTAGCAAACTACTTGCTGTTTTTCCATATTTCACTGCGACACATTTTTAGGGCGCAAGAAAAATCAAAATCAAAGCTGAAAATTTTATGAATCAAGGGCATTTGATGAATGTGAGCATTTTCATACTGCTGCCTAAAAGTGTGCTCCGATATTTTAGCTCAAAAGTAAATCCTGGCTTTTGGTGCTGAATTTATCAATGGAGAACTTAAATATTTGTACACATACTCTATTACAAACATCGTATTTCAAAAATTTCTTTTTTAATTGAAAGCCCCAACATTCTTCTTTCAGTATATGACAATATATAGTTTTTGTGAGAAAAATTCTTTTGTGTATTCGCAATCTTGGAAGGTAACTGAAAATTTGACTTTGCAAATGAATAATTCTTGCAAATTTGAACCGATTTTAATGTTTTGAATTTTAAATACATAGTTAGAGTATTGTTAATCTATGTTAAAAAAATGGCATTTTAGACTTCAGGTTTGTAGGAGCTGCATGCGTATAATGGTCAAAAAACATGGAAAACGCCCTCCGAGGAAAACCATCAATATTTCCTAAGCCGCTCAAACAATCAAAAAACTAAGTACGCAGTTGTGATCAGCATCCAAAAATCCTTTAGAAAAGTATGGTTTGATTTCAGAAAAAAAAAATAATGTCGATTTTGTTGCTCTGTGTAATAAACACATTGGGTAAATAATAACAAGCAAAGAGGAAAAGTCATGTAGAGAATCAAGAAAAATGAAGCAGGAAATGAAGAGGAAGTGAGTAGAAAATAAAGAAAAGCCAGTGTATGAAGACAGCGACGCGGCGGGCCGTGGCTCAATGCGTAGTACGTTTGATTAAGAGTGGGTTTTGGGTGGGTTTTAAGTTCGATTTCCGCAACACTTAGTAAGGTTAGATCAGGTTAGGTTAAGATAAGGTGGCTGTCTGGGCATGGGACTTGCCGAAGGACACACTTAGGCCACGAAATGGGCCCGTTTTGATATCATAAGTCACTCAACACTAAATACAGAAAATTCGCCTTCGATGTAGTAGGGTAAAAGGTTCGGTTGTGGGCATAGTTCGGTTGTGGGCACCCCTTCGTATCTCTTGATAGAAAGCAGGCTGGGTTTTTTTGACTAAGGCCATTTGTTCATTATGGAACCACGATCTTTTTGTGCCAAATACTAAGTCGAACAGACACGCCTGCTTTGTGCTGGGACCATATATATCTTTCTGTGCTTAAAAAATAAGACAAAAAATTTTTTACACATTTTAAATGGTGTCATAAATCGAAGTGAATCCATCGAGAAGGCGAGTAAAGTGCGTTTTTATTTAGTTAATTTATTATACTTTGTGATCCAATATTGATTACAACCAATATGTTTACCCCGAACAAATTTTTCACTACTTCTCAAAATGGCTGCCAAATTCGGTTGTGGGCACCGCAATTAGTTCGGTTGTGGGCACCCGTCTTTTAGTGATTTTGTAAGTTTTGGTAAGTTATTTCATCAAAAATGGTCTTTTAACGCATTTTTTGGTTGTTTTAGCTTATCTTCCGAGGGAAAATAACAAAAATCCTCCGATATTTTTTTAATGTGTTGGATGTAATTTAACATTGTTCTGCAGATAAGCTAACCACAAAATCGACTGCCGCAGCGTATGCGATTTCCCAACGCTACAAAAAGAAGGTGGAAGAAAATTTCGGAGACATCAAAGCTGTCGACGGTGGTGTTTTCTTCTTTTTCTTCTTTTCGTGGATGTTATCGAATCAGGTTGACTGGTGTTTTCCACCTTCTTCACGTCACAGCACTTGAAGAGTGTTGATTAATTAGGTTGAATTTCATTTTACTTTAGGTCTTCTTGACAGCCCAGGAGAATGACTTGGTCACTTACATTTTGAAATGCCCGTCCATCTAAAATGTGCCCACATGCGTACCAGCTACTTCACATGCGTGCATTGTGCTTCAAATAATTAAAACTTAATATTTTTCTATATTCGTGTTGGTTTTTCTTAATATTTCCTCGTTTCCAGCAGATTTTCCAAGGGTGCCCACAACCGAACCCAAAAAAAATTTTTGTTAAAAATGACTACTTTACAAAATTAAAAAAAAAAGTTTTCTATTTGACGGAATCGATTTACTTTTGTCATTACTTGTTAGCTAAGGTTTCTAGCTTTCCATAGATGTCCATATGTCCGATTAAGAAGAACTTGGTAAAAAGTTATGAGCCAAAAACAAAAAGGTGCCCACAACCGGACCCATTCCCCTACTGAAAATAATTAATAGAACTCCATTTTTAAAGACTTTTCATTCAGATAACAAAAGTTTGATTCGGCATTGCATAAACCTAAACTCTTAAGCGGCTTTTTGACTAAGCAAAATCAATGCATCGCGTAACTGGTTAGAAAAAGTGCCGCTTTTATTATTGTGCAATTTTGCTGACATTTCAAGAGCGTCGCACACAACCGACACCGACTCGCACCGATGGCAACGATTGAAAACCGCACAGTCAGTGCCATTACTTAACGTCGTCACCCCGACAAACCATGCGGCATTCCATTGCGGCCGCACGTTACCTGCCAGCAGCGCATTTCACTTGTTTTCAGTGGCAGCTTTTGTCGAATGCTGCGCGCCGTCATGGCAGATTAACGAACGTCGTCTGTGGACTAAAGTTGTGCAGTCAGTCAGACCGTCTGGTTGTCCAGTCAAAAATCACAAAAAATACACGAAAGAGAGCGTCAATACTCTGTCCGACAGTCGGTCGGACAGAGAGAGCGAGCGAGGGAGAGAAAAAGGCAGCTGCTAGCGAAATGTGCGCCATGTTAACAGCCAAACAGCTTCTCCACCGGCCCCCACTGTTAGCCACCGTTTTGGCCATACAACGGGCCAGTTAGCGCGCGCCCAGCAGCCCGCAGCTGGTTTCCGCTGTTCCATTGTTGCTGCTGCTGCTGCTGTTGTTGCTGGTTCCGAATTGCTGGCTCGTTTCATTTCATTTCGTTTGTTGGCCAACTACAACTTCCGAATTTTATTTCTTTGCAATGCCAAAACGACACTGCACTGCGACGCTCAACGATGAGCGATGAACGATGGACTTAAGCGCGCGCAGGAGGTTCGAGCGGCGACATAATTAGTGCCGGTTTTCGTCTACGCAAACAAAAACAAAAACAACAAAAACTACAATAGCAACTACAGTGGCAATAAATAGAAATGATTTTGTGTGCTGGTTTTTGGGCTGTTGCCGTGTGGTGGAGTCTCAGTGATGCCGGTATTATTCTGGTTGTTGTTTTTGTTGTTGTAATTTGTTGAAGTTCAAGTCTACAAAAAACCAAATGGGCAGTTGTTGACAGTAATTGCTGCGCTGGAATGCAATCTTCGAAAATTAATTTGGCTGCTCGAATTGACAGTAAAATTACACTGCATGGGTCAGCATCATCAGCATTAGATTGAAATAGATGGATCAAGAGAGAGAGAAAAAGAGAGAGACGAAGAGTGGGTGTGCTCCGGAGAAATTGTAAATTCTTGGAAAGCCAACTAGAAATGTGTAAAATGCGCAAACTATGCAATTTAGACATTTTTCAGCAACAGAAAGCAAAGAAATTGGACACTGATGACGCAGTTTTTAAAAAATCTGGATTGAGTGATTTGATTGAGGTGGATTTGATGATTGATCCAATTCAAATAAAGAGTCTGAAAATTGTTTAAAGAATATAGATATTATTAAAAAAGTGAGATCATTCAATATTTAGTAGAAGAGTTCATGTTCCACGGCTGCTCCAAATAAATATCTTCTGTCAATATTGAACTGTTTTTCAATTACAAGAGAAGTCTGAAAAATGTTCGACCTCAACATGAAGATGGCAGAATTTGTAGGGAATATGTTGAGAGGTCGAAACATTTGGTACTGAACAAAATTATAGCCATTTTGAATGTGCAGTTATTGATTGACAATGAGTTCAGTCAGTCGATGTGAAGGTTTTTGTGAAGATGGAAAAATCTAGAATGGACCAGTCATTAAATATTTATTTTGGAAAGGCTGCTGCCATCATTTACCACCTTGAAATTAAATGATGTTAAATGTTCGTAAAAACCTTCACATTCATAGAATTCAATATGTTTAAGTATAAATGGAATTTGAAGAAGCGAAAAGCATCTTTTTTTTTAACGAGTCAACGCGTAGGGGATAACCCTATAAATGCGAGGCATTGCGCTGGTTCAGGAAGGATATATCGGTTGGGAGAAAGGATTTTGGGTGAAGAATTTATGGACTCCTGCCTTGAATCCATCAAGATCGTAAGTGCTGGGGAAAATATCTGCAGAGAGACCATTCCACAATCGCGCTGTACGGGCGCACTTTCTTTGGCGCATGGGCGCCAGTGTTCAAACGGATTGTCCGGGGGAATACCCGAAGTGATGGCAGAAAGCTGTTTATCTGAGCAATTGCCGAAAACGTCTCATGCCACGTTTTGACGATGTTCCAAGGAATCAATAGAACTGGATGACCTACTGTCCCCTATAAATTAAATTGCACGGTTTTGCACCCGATCCAGAAACTCCAAATGGGTTTTTGTAGCCCCTGCCCATAGGTGCGAGTTAAACTCCATTTTAGGTCGGATATAGGTAGTGTAAATAATGCGGAGATCAGACGGGGTGAAATATTTTTTGCACCGCTTTAAGAAGCCGAGGCACTTGGCTGCTTCCTTTGACACACCAAAAATATGATCGTTCCAACAAAGATCGTTCTTAATCGACAAGCCCAGACCATCAAGAGCTGCCGATTCCGCAATACTCACACCATCCATAACCAGGAATGTGTTGGGATGTGGGGAGCATCGTTTATGGGATAACAGGCAACATTGGGACTTGCGAGGTTTAAAATCTACTCTGTTCGGTTGACTCCCCTTTGAGGTTATTAGGTTGTTGTTGTTGTAGGTCGCTATTAAGTGTGTCATTCATGCGGCGCCGTTCTCTCTCAGTCTCCACAGAGCTGGGGCGCTTTGTGAAGGAGTATAAATGACAAATGATGCTGTCATCCGCAAACGAGTAGATGGGATTCTTCGTCGATGACAATAAGTCGTTGATAAAGATAAGGAAAAGGGTTGGAGAAAGGACCGAACCCTGCGGCACTCCCGCGCTAAGGGAATGCTTTTCCGAGGCTATGCCGTCTACTACAACACGAATAGAGCGATCATATAGGAAGCTCGTAATCCAACGGGAGAAGATACTGTCGACGCCATAGGCGTCAATTTTGACACGAGTGCTTTCTGCTACATCCGGTCAAAGGCTTTAGAAATATCCAATGCAACAACCTTGTTTTCACCGAGGTTTAGAATGCCATGGTTCCATTTCTCGGTGAGGACACAAAGATGCAAAGAGCTTACAAACATACAGTACGTCCTTATTTCCCCTCTCCGGAGGAAGTATTTCAGCGCTTTTACTGGATAATTTTACTTTTACTGGAAGACGAAATCTTGCGTGCTCCACTAAGTGGGGGGAGGGGGTCTTGCGTACAGCTTATAAGCCCCAATACCATTTGAAACCATATTGTAGCGATTTTTATATTTGCAGAGAGGGTTTGAACCCCCAACTGTGTGCGCCACTGCTCCCTTTGCTTCTTATTATCAACATTTCCTTCAGTTTGGGGGACAATAAACGTTCGGAACATTCAAAAACTGTGATCGCTGACAAAAACATCGCTCAAGATCATTAAATTTCGTTAGATAATGGTTGAATTAAGATTCGAGAGATAGCAGAGACCAAGCAGTGGCGCAAACAGAGGGGTTTAGGGGGTTCAAACTTTCCCAAACACGAAAATCGCTGGTAAAAAATATGGTTTCAAATGATATTAGGCACAAAAGTTGTACGCAAACCCCCCAAATGAAAACCTGTGAGCGCCACTGACTATGAATATATAAAAATAAAGTACAGTACTTTTCGCTTAACCCTTTCGGGACGGAGTTTAATTTTAATTTTATGAACGTTGGGCTTAGAAAATTATATTGGATGCTCACAAATGCTAAAATAATCCTTTTATGCGGGAACACCAAAATCGAAACAATATTTTGGGTGGGTCGTAAGATTTGAATAATTGTTTCGAGGGGCATTAAAACCTTGCTGGGACGTATTATCTCAGTAGTCCCGAAAGGGTTAAAGCGAACTTCAAGGGACCGGGCAAAATGGTTCGTTTTAACTGAAAGTTCGCTTTAAAATTGGTCCGTAATAAGCGAAAACATAAAGCGCGAACTTTTGAAACTGGTTCGTTTTAGGCGGAAAATCGTTTTAAACGGATTCGTTGTAAGCGAAAAGCACTGTATTTGTCACATATTGAATTAAGATTATGGCATATAAAATAGCTGTACGCGGAAAGGAACATTTTCAATTCTCTACTAGTGCAATAAATCAGAGCTAAACGAAGTATGTGAACTTAAAATTTCAAAGAAATTAGAAAGAAATTAAAAATAGAGATCAAATTTGTTGTATCTTTCTTATGTCGAATACTTTTCAGACCAAACTCGTAAATAAGAACTCATAGGATCTCGTAGAACGCACTTGAACTCCACTATTCTTCCTGCAAACGTTTTTTAAGTAATAAACTCTAAGAAATAAACTAAAAGTCAGATACTTCCTGCAAACTTCCATAGAGCGTAATGATTAACCCATTCGAGACCGATTGCACAACGTGTGTGTAATGAATTTCCGAGGCTATAAGACAGTAATATGGAATTATCAGTTATTCTGAGTAAACTAGTCGTCAAAATAAGATTTTTCTGGAACTAATGAAATCTGTAAAGTACAGGAAAACCAAATTTGGCATTGGTTTTACTGTGTACAATGCAAAGAAAAACAATTTCGCTCCTGGGGACCGTGTTCGAAAAAAATCGTCGTCTCAAATGGGTTAAAGATAACAGAAAAATTTAGAGCCTTTGCTAACATTTCATATTTGCTTTCATCCAACCTAAGCCTAACCTTTAAATTGATTTCTTAAATGACTACCAACACTAAGAAACAACAAATTGAGTGTTTCTTAACAACAAAATGGTTTCTAAAATCTTGCAAGAAACAACCTCTTAAACGGTTCGTACAAATCATTTCTAAATTATGCTAAAAGAACTAAACGACCAAAACATAATCACTCAAGCATACCAACAACGTTTGTCTATGCCCAACGGACCACAGACAATGTTTTACGGCAACTTTCACTTTCTACGCAACCCGAATCGGCCATTCCCTTTCCAAATCACTCCGCTCCGTCTCGCCGTTACGAATCTAACCTCTTTTGTGTGCATGAAGCAAGTGCCAAAACGCTGCCAGTCCAGTTCGTGCCGGGACAGATATTACTTACACCTAAAAATGCTAGAAATTATGTATTTTATTCGGTAGGGTTGCCAACGCAATCCTTGACCTTTGACCGTACAGCGGACAAATCACAACACAGCACGCCAGCGCGCGCCAAAGGCAAAGCGTGCCAAAGCAGCCCAGCTAGTAAACTTAATAACTGGAAATTTGCAAAGTAAATAGCGAACGAACGAAGGAGCGGCAACGCAACAAGAAAAAATTGAACGTGGAAAATCAGGAAAACGTGTTGGTAGCAGCGCGATAGAAGGCAATAACCTTGAGGCTGCTTTACACACACACACAGACCGACAACTTCGCATGCCACACGGGATGGTAGCAAAGAAAAAAAAACCGACAAACGACCAACAAAAAAAATATCCAGAAGATGCGCACAAAAAACGGCACAATGAAACGATAGAGAGGAAAACGTTATGGGATAGCAGCAACAACAACAAATTTATGCTGTGTGTGTGTACAGGTGGGTAGGTAGGTAGGTAGAGGTAGTGATGGCGAAAGATCCAAAAGCAAACATAAAAAACAATCAACTCGACGTTAGCCCACAAATGCGTCAAGTGCTTTGGAGAAAAGCTGGGCAGGCTATCAATTATATTCGAAGGATGAAAGATGCACAAGTGAGGTGAGCTTTGGTGAAAATTTAATTCCGCTGCAAGGCAACAAAAGACAAGTGGGGCAAGTAGTAAACTCTAATGATTGAATGAGTTATGTCATGGCAGCTGATTGAATCTAATCGGCGCTCAATTTGTATGTTAGAAAGGACACACACAGAAAGGAAATTTTGCCTGCAAACCACCTAACTACACAACCAACAAAACTCACTATAACAACAATGGCAGCTATTCATCTACCTGTGTGCTTGTGTCAGTTCCTTTGAGTGTGTCGGCTTGCGCTTTCCATCATCAACCCGGCACACACACAAAAAGTGGGCCACATTCAGCATAACTTCTACAACAATAATGTTTGACAAAATGCCAAAAATTATTTTCATACCTTTGTTGTTGATGTTTTAACATGGTTGCTTGTGTTTTGGCTTGATTGCTTGTTGCTTGTAGTTATTGAATGGAATTGACTAAGAAGGTCAGTAGTGAAATTTTTTGAATGTGCGCACCTTTTGTGGCCAACAATAGATAAACAACAACAAAATAGAATGTGAAATTGGAAATTTATTGCGGGAAGCAAAAATTTGAGACAAAACAAAACAGAGAGAGAAATTGTTTAGTAGGTAAAATGTTGCAATTCAAAAATTTATAAGAGACAATAATTGTAAAAATTTTATGAGACAATAATTGTAAAAGGAAGTAAAAAAGATAAAATCAATTACGGTACTAGGAAAATGTTTCAATCAAAAATTGTATCAAACAAAAGGCGTTTTTATTAAAAAGAATATTATTTATTATTATTAAAAATATTAAAAATATTCCACAGACAATTAGAGACGCGCCACTAGTAGACCAACTCAGTCTCTCATTTGCATTTGAAGTGCGAAATTGAGTCAAAGTAGCCGAGTTGCAACAGCATTGCAAGACTACAAACAAAATTCATTGCAATGCAAAGAAGCGACGGTATGAAGCACACAACACGCTATTCATGTGCAAAATGCATTTGGTTGGCGCTGTGAGCGAGAACACATTCAATGCGTTTGTCTGTCTCACTGTTGGTCCGAACGTTGCCACTTTGCATGTGAATGATTTTGTTAGTTGGCATAAAGGCGCGCCGAAGCTGATTTGCAAGTGAAAAGCATGAAAATTGCCAAGTGGTGACACGCTACAAGCGGGCAGCAGCGAAGTGAATGGAAAATAAGGAAACCAAAATTGTAGAAAATAAGCAAAAATTATTAAGAAAGTAAAGAGTCTGGTATGTTTAACTATGAACTTGAGCACAAGTTAATGCAATAAGAGTAATCAATTTAGTCCATTAATCAATTAATTAATCTATCTTTAAGTCAAAAGATCAGTTAAACATAGAAAGTTACTGTGAAAAATTACTATTATTAATTATTTAAAATTAATTATTAATTATTTAACAGTGAAACCTGCAACTTTAAATGGGTTATGTGAATGCTAAACCTTAACGACCACGCCCATTTCTAATACACTGCTTAACTATAAGCAAAAATAGCCTGACATTGTTAGGAACTTATAAAGTACCATAAGGCCACAACTTTATATGCGGACAGACATGCGGACTACAGCAGAACGGATTTTCTGAAATTTTATTAATTTTTTATTTTTTATGAATTAAAAGAATTATTTCAAAAAAATAAAAATTTAAAAATAAAAAATAAAAATTAATTTAGTGAAAATTTATTGATTTATGTAATTTTTAATTAATTAAAATAATAATTAAAAAAAATTAAATTAAAAATTAATTATTTGTTTAAACTTAATTATTTAGTTATTAATTAATAATATAATTTATTAATTATTTAATTAATTATTTTAATTTAATTATTAAATTAAAAATTAATTTTTTTTAATTAATTCATTCATTTTTTTAATTAAAAATTAAAAAAAATAATTAAATAATTAATAAATTATATAATTAATTAATAACTAATTAATTAAATTTAAACAAATAATTAAAAATTAAATAAAATATTTATTTCAAAAAAATTATTTTATTCTTATTAATTATTATTTTTTAATTATTATTTTTTAATTATTGTTTATTAATTATTATTTTTTAATTATTGTTTATTAATTATTATTAAGTATTTTAATTAATTAATTCAAAAATAAAAAAAAAACTAATTAAACTTTTATTAATTTTTTCATTTTTTTAATAATTATTTTAAATCATTTAAGTCAAACATGACTTTCATTTAAGTATTAACCGTTTGAAAAAGTTTTCCTTGGCGAAAACAAATCCATACCAACTGCCAACCACAGTCGACCGCATGTAGCGTACATAGTGCCCAGCAAAAAGGGCACTTATTAAGCTCAACTTGTATGCGCTGTCAGGCGCATAATCAGCATAAAAAAATTATTATAGCGCAAAGCCAAAGTCACCCAGCGACAACTCATGCCACAAAATTGTGGCCAGCAACAACAGCAACAGTCGCAATAACCATTACTGTACGCAGACATATTTTATGCCGCAATTAATTGGAAATTTTCCAAAATTATTTCTATTGTTGTTGCAATTAGATGAGAGGGGGGTGGGATGCCCAAAGTGCGCATAATGATTTTGGCGCTGTTTAGGCGCGGCAGGCAACATTTGATGGGAGATGTTTAACCCTCTGATTGCCCAGAAGGTCTGTGGACATACCAAATTAGAAAAGGATAGTTCCACCCCATAATTCACAAGGGAAGGTCTCTCTTGTATTAAAAAAGATCTGTAGAAATCGTTAGGTTACAAGAAAAACATTTCTAAGGTTTCCAAGACCTGTTGGTATCCAATAATTCACAGAAGGTTTTTAACTTTCTGGTACTCAAGAATACCTGTAGAAATCTTTAACTTAGATGAAAAATGTTTACAAGGTTCCCAAGGGGCCCTGTTGGCATCCTAACAATACACAGGGGAAGGCTTACAACTCCCTAGTACTCAAGAATTCCAATACAAATCCTTAGGTTAAAAGAAAAACATTTACAAGGTTTCCAAGACCTCTTGGCGTCCTATTAATCAGAGGGAAAAGTCTTTAACTCTCTGGTTTTACATTACAAGGTTTCCAAGACCTGTTGGCATCGTAATAATTCACAGGCGAAGGTTTTTAACTTTCTGGTTCTCAAGAATACCTATCGAAATTCTAAACTTAAAAGAAAAATTTTAAAGAAAGTCTTCTACAAATCGTCTGAAAAAAATCTTCTACACTGAAATATAAAATAGTACCAGAGAAGCCTTGAGAACATTCTATTTTTCTGTCTGGCTATCTTAAAACTTTGCCTTGCTCACTTAGGGGCTCAGTTCTCCTCTGAATAAGATGGAGTCTTCAACTAGAAACACCCACTCACCTTCTCACTGCTCAGTTCAAGCTGAACATGTAACACTAAGGCCTTCTAACTAGTATCGTTAGTGCCCATGCGTGGCCAATCTGGTCCGCCAGGTTACATAATCTAACCTAAACTAGGTTGATTCTAAATGGGACCATTTTTTTTAGTTAGATATTTGACTATCAACTTTGCGCCTACGCCTGAAATCTACCATCAGCAGAAATTCGGCTATTTAAGGGTTAAAATATTGCCACATATAGATTTAGCAAAGCTTCAAGCTTACAACCACGACACAAAATTTGAAATCAGCTACCAAATAATAATAATAAACATTTTTGCACAAAAAAAACATTGGAAAAAAACACTTGAAGGGCACAAATGCAACTGACTGAGTCACGGCAGATTGTGTGCTTATGAGCTGAGATTTTGCAAGCGCATTGTCGACACATGTTTAATGTCAACACAATCAACAACAACAACAACAGCAGCTACATTATCTGCGCCATCATCATAACCAACCGACATTATACTCGTAGCCAGCAGTCATAAGCCAACACATCAGCATTATCATCATTATAATCATCATCATCATTATCATCATCATCATTATCATCATCACCATCATTATCATCATCATCATAAACACAAAATCCAATGTTATTGACAGCACATCGGCACTGTGTCTCGCTGTGGACAGTCATGCAGTCATCAATAATATTGTATTGTGTACTAAATCGCGCATTTGAGCAGTAAAACTTGACATGTATTACATGTTGTTGTTTTTTTTTATTTTTATATAAAATATATCTATTTTTTTGCATTATTTTTGTGACTGTTGGGGCATTGACCTTATATGGCACATTTTCCAGCCAGTCATTGAAGACAAATTGAATGAAACATTAAGATTTGAGCAGTGTGATTAAATTGTGTACTAACGCTTCCGCGTGTCGACAGTGTTGGTACGAAATGTCTGGAAGGTAGTCGAAAAAATACTACAAAAAACGTTGAAAAAAGCAGAGGTGTCACTTAGCGACAAAGCAAATGGTTTTTGCTGTAAGAATTTCGCCGCTGACTAATCTACACACTTGCGATTTTGTGTTTACCCAAAGTTTTGATGACTAATGGCTTATAAGTGGTTTAGCAATTGGCACGTGAGTTGATAATTTGCGTTCGACCATAAAGTGGTACAAATTCTGCAAAATTTTCAATGTGTTTAAGCACAAATGAAAACTATCAAACAACGCTATTGAGTTCAGTTGAGAAGTGTTGGGTGAATGAGTCACAGTTTAAAGGGAAATCACCGCAGAAGTTAAACAATTTATGGATCAATTTAGGGAATACATTGATGAATCAGTGAGTTCTTTAGTTTTAAAATAGTCAAACTACGGTGAAAAATAATGCTTAAGTTTAAAAACCAATGAATCAATTAGATATCAAATTTCGGAAACAATTTATGGATCAATTTTGTAGTAAATTTAACAAACCATACTGTGCAGAGTTAACAAATCAGCTTAGTCACAAATATTCTTGGATATGTTTCGGGTGAAAAGACTAATCAGGCATCAGGGAATGAACTGATGAATCAGTGAGTTCTTTAGTGTTAAAATAGGTCAAACTACAGGGAAAAACAATGCTAAAGTTGGAGAACCAATGAATTTATTCAATTGAATTGAAGTGAATGAATCAATCATGGTCCATGTTTGTTAGGTTAGATATCAACTTTCGGAAACAATTTATGGATCAATTTTGCAATGAATTGAACAAACCATACTGTGCAGAGTTAACAAATCAGCTTATTCACAAATATTATTGGATATGTTTTCGATGAAAAGACTAATCAGGCATCAGGGAATGAACTGATGAATCAGTGAGTTCTTTAGTGTTAAAATAGGTCAAACTACAGGGAAAAACAATGCTAAAGTTGGAGAAGTGAATGATTCAATCATGGCCCATGTTATTTAAGTTAAATATTAAATTGGAAACAATTTATGGATCAATTTTGCAGTGAATTGAACAAACATGTTGCGCCAAGTTGACAAATCACCTTAGTCGCAAATATTGTTGGATTTGTTTCGGGTGAATAGACTAATCAGGCATCAGGGAATGAACTGATGAATGAGTGAGTTCTTTAGTGTTAAAATAGGTCAAACTACAGGGAAAAACAATGCTAAAGTTGGAGAAGTGAATGATTCAATCATGGCCCATGTTATTTAAGTTAAATATTAAATTGGAAACAATTTATGGATCAATTTTGCAGTGAATTGAACAAACATGTTGCGCCAAGTTGACAAATCACCTTAGTCGCAAATATTGTTGGATTTGTTTCGGGTGAATAGACTAATCAGGCATCAGGGAATGAACTGATGAATGAGTGAGTTCTTTAGTGTTAAAATAGGTCAAACTACAGGGAAAAACAATGCTAAAGTTGGAGAAGTGAATGATTCAATCATGGCCTATGTTATTTAAGTTAAATATTAAATTGGAAACAATTTATGGATCAATTTTGCAGTGAATTGAACAAACATATTGCGCCGAGTTACCAGCTTAGTCACAAATATTGTTGGATATGTTTCGGGGGAATAGACTAATCAGGCATCAGGGAATGAACTGATCAATCAGTGAGTTCTTTAGTGTTAAAATAGGTCAAACTACAGGGGAAAACAGTGTTGTATTTTGGGAACAAATGAATTGATTCAATTAAATTGAAGTGAATGAATGAATCATGGCTCATGTTAGTTAGGTTAGATATCAAACTTCAGAAACTACGTTTGCAAATTGGTTGATTCATTAATGTTGGAATGGGTTTATTCACACTGAAGATAACCAATGAAGTCATTAACGTTAGATAGATTTTTTTGGAATCTCTTTTAGGAATGTTCTTCTTCTTCTAATAGTTGGATAGAGGCAGGTAGCAGCGACTAAGAACGCCTGGATTCGGTCAATAAGTTCCAGTTCGTAGTTTAAATGGATATTTAAAAATATTTTTGAGATTTAGATGGTTTTTTAGTAAATATATTTCCAAAAATTGTATACCAATAAGTTCAACAAAATATGGCAACAAAAAATGATAGTTTTGGTTGCATAAAATTTTGTGACATTTTTTAAATTTAATTTCGTGGTAGAAATTAAAGGATCTATAGAACTAACGGATAAAAGAAGTAACCAGATACTAGAATCAGACTTCAACTTACGGCTTCAGTAGTTAATCATATGAGTTGATATAACTTTTTTCAAAAGACTCACCTGAAAAGAGAAAAGAAAATATTTTTTAGTTGGACTTTTAATTTCAGATAAAACAATAGTAAAATGTAATATTGCACATTGTCCTAAATAACAAAAACAAAAACTTGTAAGAAATACAAAATTGAAACATAAAAAGATAATTACAGAAGTTTTACTAAATAAGAAGAAAGGCTATTCAAAAAAATTTACATTAATGAAATCTAAAAAAAAAAAATAATATAAAATTAAAACAAAAAGATAATTTCAGTTTTTTAACTAAATAAGAAGAAAAATAAATAAATAAACAAAAAAAAACTGCAAAAAATACTAAATTAAAAAAAAAAAAATTTTAATTTTTTTATCTTAAAGATTGCAAATTTTTCATTAAACATGAAGAAACTCTATTCAAATAATTTCGAAAATTCTTATCAAATAAACATATAAATCCAAAACATCACAGAAGCAGCAAAATCGCTCAGAGAAAGAAGCAAAAATTCTTGTGTTGCGAGAGGAAAACAGCAATAAAAAGTCCAGGCAACAGCCATCAAGAAAGTGTAGAAAAAGCCATTAAAATAAATGAGGCGCGCCAACCAAACGAAATAATGTCAACAAGTTGACGTTTGGCCGTGCAGCCAAGGTTGCTCTCCGAGAGAGAGAGATAAACAGTCGGAGGGAAAAAGCGACAGTGGACAATATATGGTAGCCGTTAAATGAGGGCGTGGCGCACAAATGATATGTGGAAATTGTGACACAACGACAACACAACAATAAATGGTTAACAAACAAGTGAAAGGAATAGAAAAAAACGAAGCACAAAAAGGCAAAGAAAAAGTTGTGTACGAAATTGCTAAGAAAAACAAAAAACGATTGTGTGAAATGAAAGAAAAAGGTCACAATGTCAACGAAATAAAGCAAAATAGAAGCGTCAAAAAGGCAAAAAACGGTACACAGCATATTTGGCAGAGCAACGCGACCGGTCATTGTTGAGCCAACAAGTCAGCCAAGTGACTTATGGCCACAAGTGGCAAATTGACAGTCGTGACGCGACAGCGCAAACACGCTGTAAATGTGAGCAAATAACCGAAGAATGGGCGAGGAAATGTAGATAAATGCGGCGAGAAGGAAAAAAGAAAAAGGTCAAAGCATCTGTCGTGATACCAAAACCACAACAATGTGAACAGCAGTTATGTCAACAATGGAAATATTGAACAGCAACTATGCGCAGGTGGCAACGCCAATCTGCAGCTAGACGGCCAAAGGGGAAAAACACAAACGGGGACAAATTTAATTTAGTGCAATTATTATTTGCATATTTGTATATATTTTCGCCAGCAACAACAATGAGCCAACATGCATTTTATCAGTTGTTGACTGTCACAATTTGACGTGTAATTAACCACAACGCCAGCAATATGAAAATGACAAAAAGCCGCAAATGCCAAGCGAACTTGATTCCCACTATGCCAACGCGCATAAAACCCTTGAAATATATAATAAAATAATCAACAGTGGCGGTGAAAATAAACTGCATAAATTATTAGCAAAACTTGATAAGGCAAAAGCGGCTGAAGAGTGAAACGGCCGGTGTGCGGTGCGGTGTGGGAAAACAACAAACGCTAAATGGTGAAATTCAAAGCGTGCAGCAACAATTGCAAAAACATCAACAAACAAAAGAAAATGTAAGGAGAAAAAAAGAAAAACGTGCGCACGCGATAGCTGGCGGTAGCAATTTCTTTGCGTTGATAAAGCAATAAAAATAAACAATATGAAAAAAATGTTTAGTATAGCAAATACAGTGGTGTAAGGATATAGTGAACTAATTATTGCAAGGCCTGTTCACAGTATTGAGGTTGTTCACTATATCAAGGTTAATATTTTTGTCCAAAAACTCGTTTTATTTGCTCAAAATACACTTTTGTGTTTTGCTTGAAAATTTGTTTCTATATTTAGAGGCTCGATGTCAAAATTTGGGTGTTCACTATATCGAGGTGTTCACTATATAGGGGGTTCACTATACTCAGATACGACTGTAGTTATTTGTTGAAATTGCGAAAAGTAGAGCAAGAAAATCAATAAGCACGTAAAATTAGAAATAGAAACATTGTACATAAAAAAAAAGAAAAATTACAAAACATTAAAACAGTATATGAAAACACAGAAGTATCAAAAATATCAACAAATTAAAAAGGAAATCGATAAGCTAAAAAAATGTTTGTGTAAAAAAATAGAAAAAAATTAAAAAAAATTTTTGTGTAAAAAAAAATAGAAAAAAATTGAATTTATAAAAAAAATGAGATACAAAAATATATAAAACAAAATTTTAAATTAAAAAAATACACTTAAATGAAAAACAAAATTCTAAAACTCAAAACATAGGAATATTAAACAGCAAACATTTTCAAAAGAATAAAACTAATAATACTAACAAAATATAAAAAATAACATTAACCCTTTCAGTCACAATGTCCAATATATTGGACTATAGCCCATACAATTCATATAGAACGGGTTTATTTTCATGTCGGAAAGGGTTAAACAAATAACGAAAGAAGAAGCATAAAAGCAGAAAAACGAATATAACAACAAAAGTAGAAAGAAAATCAAGAAGCAAATCAAATTCGATTTGTTTATTCATATGAAAAAATATAAAACAAACAAAAAAATATTAAAAATGTAAAAGAAAAACAATAAAAAAGAAACAAAATTATTTAAATTTAAAATTAAAACTAAAACATTAAAATTTGCAGAAAACTCAAAAAGAAGAAGAATGTAAAAAAAACTAAAATAAAAAAGAAAAAAAAATTTTTCATTTAAAATTAAAACTAAAACAAAAAATTTGCAGAAAAATCAAAAAGAAGAGGAATGTAAAAAAAAAACAAAAATATAAAATACAAAAGAAAAAAAACATAAAAAAGAAAAACAATTTTTTAAATTTAAAATTAACACTAAAACATAAAAAATTTGCAGAAAAACAAAAAAAGAGGAATGTAAAAAAAAAAACAAAAATATAAAAAGAACAACAAAAAATATCAAAAAAAACATGAAGAGATTAAAAACAAATTTAAAAGCAAAAACACAAATATATAAACTAAGTAGAAAAAAATCAATGAGCAAACAAAATTCGATTTGTTTGTTTATATGAAAAAATATTATAAAACAAAACAAATTAAAAACAAGAATATGAAAATACAGAGATAAAAAATATTAAAAAAAAATCCAACATTTCAAAATAAAACAAAACCTCCGTAAAACAAATAATAAAATAAAATAATCAAGTCGAAAATGTTAAATAACCAAAAAGTTCTAAAAATTGAAATAATATAACAAAAAATATAAAAAAAACAAAAGTATTAAACAAAAATTTAAAAATAAAACATAAAACAACAAATACAAAAACTTAAAAATATAAAAATATACAACTTATTAAAAAAAATATATATATAAAAACATCAAGTTTATAAAAAATAATAAATAAATCACAATGAATAAAAAAATAAACAAATAAAGAAGATAAAAAAGCAAATTATGAAAAACAAACAATTTTTAATTTATTTTCAAATAAATTCAAAAACGAAAAAACATATACAAATCTAAAAATTAAAAAACATATATAAAAACACAGCTTTATAAAAAAAGTAATTTCCTATGAAACGCTAATTGCAATAATCGCAAATCTCACTCAACAGAAACAACAAAATTAGCCAAATTCTAAACATTTAGCAATCAAAAATTTGCAAAAAACAAATGCATACAAAAAACACAAAAACAAAATTAGGCAAGTAATAAAAACAACAGCCGATAAGAAGCTGCACGGCACGTTATATAATTAAAATTATTTGTAAAAACAAAATGCTAAAAGTAATGGCAAAAAGTGGCATTAAAATAATATTTTTGATTGTTAAAAAATTAAGTACCCTAACGACAGACCTGCGGTAAGCCTCGCTGTCAAATGCTTATCAGCCAAGGCGCACAAGCGGGTAATCCACAGGGCCGATAATTTATGGCCCATGTCTGTGGTGTGGCGGCATTGCCGGATTTGCTGTTTTATCATACAAGTGGTTAGGCCGAGCCTAGGGGGAAGAGGTTTGCACACGAAAGTGCACACCACTCTCCTTCTATAACCTAACATAACCTAACCTAACTCTAGCTAACCCAATCTTCCATTCCCTTTTTAAGGTTAATCTAGTTTTCGTGGTATCAAAACTGCTCTAAAACGCTAATTGTTGTTGGCGAAGCCAGTCTGATTTACCTTCACCTCTTTAACTATCGGCTGTAGCTTTGAATCTAGAAATTAACGTTTCAATTTTTTCCCGCTTCAGTTTTTACCACATTTTAGATCTAATTAATCTTAGTAATTATCTATTTTGATCGTTCCATCACAATTGTAAGAAATCATAGGCAGAGATGGTCTTTACATATGTATTCAGTCATCAAAATCACCAACTATTGTTCCCACTCTATCGAAACTCTCACCTCTTTACTTGATTTCCATTGCTCTCTACAAAATTATTTCCACTAATTCATACCACACAAATATAAAAACTTTATTTTAAAAGCTCAAGAACTCAACTTCGACAATACAGCAAAAAGTATTTACTTTATTACAACAAAATAATTGTTGCTTTTGCTTTTCTTGCCAGTGTTTACTTAAACATAATTAAGGCGCCAAGTAATTGAAGCATAAAACGAAAAATAATAAACAAGCAACGAAAATGTTAAAAATGAAAGCATAAATAAAACATGAACAACAACAACAATAACAACAGAAGTCAATAAGTGGCTCAGACGCTTTCAATGTAAGCAACAAGTGGTGCGGTGAGATAGCGAATGGTTAAATTATAGCAGAGCGCAAAAAAAAAAGAAATTGCCAAGTCATGATATGCAAAATTATTTGCATACTCAGACGCTACGCTACGAGTACATACACATCTACGTATGTTTATAAGAAACGAAGAAATCTATTAAGAAACATGAAACAAAAACGAGTAGTTTTTTGTAGTCACGCGCGCTGTGGCTACACACATGAAGACATCTTGAGAAAAGAAATAAGATCATGTTCAATGTAGCTTTGAAAGACTGCTGAGGGGTAAATCAAAAGCTTCTAAATAAAACTTGGTGCTCCTCAAAACAACAACAATTTGTACGCCTCAGATATGATTTGTTACAATGACTTATTAGTCTACACTTCAATGACTTTAGATAAAAAAAAATGGATAGATAATAGGAAAGTTGTCCTATATTTTTCCAAGTGTTGTCTTTAAGCCCAGAAAAGATTCTACATTCTGGTCACTTTGTTCTTTATCGACTGACATCATTAACTTGGTTCGCTTAGTTGAAGAATAAAACTCGTATATATCTCTTGAAACCCCGCAGTCTACAACTTATTTTATTTTTTTATGCTACCACAACGGATCCTCTATGCCCTAAAGCTATGAATCCAAGCTAACAAACATAGATTAAAGAGAAAATGAGAGACCAAGAAACACCGAGGGATCTAGTAAGCCGTCAAAAGGATTTAGAAATCTTTAGAAAAGGAAGGAAGAACTGTTAAAAGAAAAAGTAAGACTATTTTACGGGAGAACAGTGGAACAATGGAAGGAAGGAATAGAAAAGAGTGCTATTGAAATGGAAAGAAATCCTGTTGAAAGGGAAGGGAAACTATTGAAATGAAAAGGAAATAAACTTTTGAAAGGAAGTGTGCCGAAAGAGAAATTAAGACTGTAGAAGGGAAAATAAGTCCATTAAAATGAAAAGACAAATTTTTTAAAATAGGTTGCTTGACAGTTAAAGAAATTTATTGAAAGGTAAAGGATGAGGTTGAAAAGAAAAAAATTCGCGTAAGCGAAAGAAGTCTATTAAAATGGAACAAATTGTTCATAGAAAAAGAACTTTGTTGAAAAGAAAAGGAAACTATTGAAAGGTCAAGTCAGTTGAAAGGGAACAGATTATTGAAAGATTGCTGATAGGAAAATAAGTGTGTTGAAAAAGAAATACAACTTTTGGAAGGTAAAGCAAGACTGTTGAAAGAGAAGGAAGGACTGTTGAAGGGGAAAGAAAGATTCTTGAATGCAAAGGAAGTCTGTTGAAAGAAAAAGGATTGAATGGTTGTTAATAGGAATATAAGTTTGTTGAAAAGGAAACTATTATGAGGAAAACTATTAAAAGGTAAAGGAAGACTGTTCAAGGGGAAAGAAGAACTAATGTAAGTAAAAGAAAACTATTAATCGGTAAAGGAAGACTGTTGAATGAGAAATAAAACCTGTTGTAAGAGAAGGAAAGACTCTTGGAAGTGAAGGACGTCTGAGAAATGGAAAAAATTGTTTAATGGATGTTGAAAAGTAAAGGAGATCGTTGAAAGAGGAAGAAAGACTCTTTAAAGCAAAGAAAGTCTGTTGAAAGGGAAAGATTGTTGAATGTTTGTTAAAAGGAAAAGAAGTTTGTTGAAAGGTAAACAAAGCCAAATATTAGAACGTAACAAAATACTGTTGAAAGAGAAACTGTTGAAAAGGAAAGAAAACTATTGTAAGATAAAGGAAATCGGTTGAGAGGGAAGAAAATACGGTTAAAAGTAAAGGAATTCTTGAAGGGGAAACTGTTAAAAAGGAAAGAAAACTATTGTAAGATAAAGGAATTCGGTTGAGAGCGAAGGAAATACGGTTAAAAGTAAAGGAAGTTTTGAAGACTGCTCATAGGGAAAAAATTGTTGAATGGTTGTTGTTAGAAAGAGAAGTTTGTTGAAAGGGAAAGACAAATATTAAAAGGTAAAAAAAGACTTGAAAGAGAAAGAAAGACTATTGATTGCAAAAGAAAACTATTAAAAGGTAAATGAAGACTATTGTTGAACGGGAAAGAAAGACTCCTGAAAGGGAAAGACTAATAAAAACAAAAGAAGTATAATAAAAGCAAAAGAAGTCTGTTGAAAGGGAAAAGTTAGCTGATGGGAAAATAAGTTTGTTGAAACGAAAAGAAAAGCAAGGAAAAACTATTGAAAGTAAAAGAAAACTACTAAACAGTACAGGTCGACTTTTGTAAGGGAAAATAACATTGTTTGTTGATTCTAAAAGACAAGTCAACTAAGACGCAAATAAGCAATATTGGGCAATAAAACTGTATAGATTTAATTGCGACTTTTTCAAATAACTTTTGCCGCCTTCAATCCCATAAAAATGCATCAATTTGCAACATTGCGACAAGCACCAATTAAACACTGCAACGCTTAAACCACTAAATGGGGTACACAACCTTTGCGCAATTAGCTGTCAATGTGTACTAAAAAAAAATACGAAAATTTATCATCAATGTGCCATGTGTACGTTTATTGTTTGTTTTTGTTATTCAAGTTCTCTTTACTGTTTTTTACGCTGATTTCTTGGTCACACCTGCCCTTTTGCTAACCAACTCAATTCGCCACTACTACTCGATTGGCCCCAAGCGCATTTAATGGAAAATTACTAGTATTGTGTTTTTGTTGCTGTTGTCATCATGTAGGCTGTTGTTATTGTTGTTGTTGCAGTACGAGCGATAGCATCACGTGCTGTCTCACCATACACAACAATTGGCATTTTTGCGGTGCGCAAAAGTAAACGCAAAACTAAAGACAAGCAAAACCTGACCGTTTCGCACTTCTTGCTGCCTTTTATTTATTTACAAATGTATTAGCACAGATAAATATACAATTGCATTGTGTTGAGTCGGTAGACACTACACAATTTATTTGTATTGTTATACAATATTTGTAATATTGTAATAATGTGAACGCAATTGCAAGTGCCAGTTTTTCTTGCATAATAAATTCTGACGAATCGGGAAGAGATAAGTAGGTGAAAATTAAAAAAAATATGAGAAGAAACGATTAGGTAAGGAAGCGGGAAGGAATAGCAGAAATATGCATAATTTGTTTTGATTGATTTGCTTGAAATTTAGAAGCAATAAAGTTAATGAAGCGATAGAGCAAACTGCATCAAATTACAGAGAACTAAGAGAGGAAAGCATTGAGCGAGCAAATTATTTAGAAAGTTAGGTTCGGTTAGGTTATGGAGGCTGCCTCTATATAAGAGACACACTCGGAGGCCCGAAAGGCCCATTGTGATACCACATATATTTCACCCGTTTTTGAAATGTGTATGCAACACTGTCTTTCCCAACACATGTTACAGCACATATTTCAAGCGGATGGGGAAAATATTTAGTAACTCAAAGACGATTTGAAGAATTTTTGCTATTTAGTTGTTAGTACAAGAAAATTAGTCCCATTAGAGCAAAGTTTGACTAAACTAACAGATAAAAGCATTGAACAAGCAAAGTATTTAGTAACTCAAAGACGATTCGAAGAATTTTTGGTAGTTTTTACAACAAGAAACTGAGTCACATTAGAGCTAAAGTTGAGTAAACTAACAGAGGAAAGCATTGAACAAACAAATTATTTAGTAACTTAAAGGCGATTTGAAGAATTTTTGGTAGTTTTTACAACAAAAAACCGAGACATATCAGAGCAAAGTTTGACTAAACTCAGTGCTTACTTTATTGTTTAAAATTTTTAACTTTGGCTGTCTAGTGTTTCTTTGAACACAATTGCACAAAGACCGAAATATGTGTAAAGTATACTTTTAATTAGTAAACTACGCTCAGAAAAGTTTGCTTACACCAACCTGACTTTATTTTCGTTCGTTGACTTTGTTTACTTTGACAATTCGAAGGCTTTGTTTGCGAGGTCTGTTCAAATGGAAAATTGTATGATTAATCTTTTTTGATAGCAATAATTCATCAAGTATATCTCTTTCATTTCATATCTCTCAAAAACAATTAAAAATGCAAACTATGAATTACAATGTCATGTTGGGAACAGAGAAAAATCGTATTTACTTTCGATACTGCAGCTACTTAAAAAGAAATCATACCAGCCGAATGATAGACGGAAGGCAGGACATGTCTAGACAGATCCTTCTGGGGATTTTTGATTCATCAATATCTATCAATTTAAACACAAATTTAAAGAAAATTTACATTCCAGGGATGTGATTAAGAAATCGCTTCAATAATGTTAATGTTTACGTTCATCTTACAAGCTCAACTTATATCCTTCAACTTCAACTAATATTCTTCCCAAGTGCTCGCGTCCATGACTCACGCAATAAAAAAACAATCAAGTGCTCACCTTGAGCATCTGAAAAATTGGCCTAATTCTAAGCCAATTACCAAACCATTATAATCCACTTTAATTACACCGCCTTAGCAGTCTGGGGGCCAAATTTCAGCGCCATAACCTTGCAAGTTCAAGCAGAACGGCGGTGCCTATGCGTGTCCATCCACTCAAAAGCTGCTTGCCACGCAAAAGGACATGCGGAAATATTTGTGCTGGTGTGTGTGTGTGTGTGAACAAGCTTAAATGTGTGCAATACAAACACTCACGCACACACAAAAACAACAATCACTACCTGCGTGTGGGCTATGCAAATATTGATTTACAGCTCGAATTACTCGACAGAAAAAAAAAACGGAGGGGTGAATGCAAATTTGTCAGCGCATTCAACATGCACACAAGTTGACTTTAATATTGCAAATATCCCCCAAAAAAATAATAATAATAACAAAAACAATAATGCAAAAAGTCTGTATGGCGTGAAAAAGCAGAAGCGTAAACATAAAAATGCAAGTTAAGGAGCTCGCCCCGCGAGCTCCAAAAAAGTTAGAGATGGGGCCAACCACTGGCCCTTGGTTCTGCTGCAAAGAGAATTGGATTAATTAAAACACCAAAGTTTACCTTCCTCGTCCGAGGTCCGATCAAAAGTGACAAGAACTTTATTCTTTATTCTTAATGAAGCTTACTATCTACTCTGCTTAACTAAGGCACGTGTGCTATGTCAGCATTTCAGCCTGCAGGCAGCGCATATGCGACGGGCAGCGATCCCACGGTTTTTGGAGGAGGATCGCGTTACCGAGCCATTCAGTGCAACGTTATCCGTTGTTGGGTCGCCGATCACGTTGATATGCAACGTGCTGGAATTGGCGTGGAAGATTGCTGACGTCGTCAGTTCGCACCGCTGTATGGCGCGTTAACTTGCAACGTGCTGGAATTGGCGTGGAAGATTGCTGACGTCGTCAGTTCGCACCGCTGTATGGTGCGTTAACTCTTCCCCCTTCAAAAATCTGCGTCCCGCAGATCGTGTGAGGCTGAATGGAGCCATGTTCTAGGGTGGTAGGCTTGTGCACTTCGGGGATTCTGACGCGGATTGTCACCTTTCTCCATATGGTGTAGCAAATGGCTGCTAGGGCAAGGATCAGGATGGCATCTATGGTCGTCGAGGTATGGAGGGTTCGGCCAAGCTTGCGGAGGCGGCTTATGTTTGCCAGCCCTAACTCGTGGATATATTTCATATTCAGTTTCAAACCTATCTCTGTAACGTTTGTTAGAACGGGTGGTACCGCTTGCAGCGTCCTAGTCGTTTTGCTGGAGAACGTTTGGTTTCCAATCCACACTGTCTCGTTATTCAGTTGCACAAGGAAGGTCCCGTTTAGTTTTCGTAGCTGGTTGTCGCTTCGAATGATCCCTTCGAAGTTGGAAAGGAATATCGTATCGTAGTCAACTAGCTCCACGGTCACTTGGTTGTCTGGTTCGAAACGGCACTTCGCATTGCCGCCTTTCAGCAGTCTTGGTATGCATTCGTTTTCAGGCAACTTTACCAGGGAACTCGCCTCACAAATCGTGGAGTTGTTTGATGAGTAGCAATCGCCGGTGAGACCATAGGTTTCGTCGTTGCTCATCAGCATTTTTTTGTACTGCAGATCTACTCGTTTCCCCTTCGCCGTTGAGGCTCTGACCAACATTAGACTATAACGGGTTTTCTTCACTTTCGGTACGGCGAGCACGTAGAGGAGCAGAGTTCCGTTCGAGTAGATAGAGGGTTTCGCGTACTGAAGCGCCTCTACTAGATTTCGGTAAGGTAGTCCGTCTTCTTCACAGATTACTCGATCTATTTCTGCTTGATCTAAGAGGTTGGTGTTGACAATACCTGCCTTGGCCATTTGTGAAGCCCTGATGATTTCGGATATCTGTTCTTTGAGCACCAGGACCTTGTGCGATATTAACGTGTCGGATCTTTCTGAGTTAATGTCCTTGCCGATAGTGTTTATGTGGGCCATGACATCATTGACCTTCCTGATTGCCTCCTCTGTTACGTTGAAGATTTTTTTGTTGATCAGGTATTGGTTGTTGTTGTTTGATACCATCTCATTTTGCTTTTGGAGGATTTCATCCCAGTCAGTAGCGTCTGGTGAGCCTGCGACCCACTTCCATGCCGCTCCGATCCAGGTTATGGAGCGTTTCATCCTGTTGCCGTCACTCAGTAATTCATTAAGGCGTAGCCTCGTCTGCTGGAGGTAGTAATCGACCAGAGATTTCGATAAATCGTCCCTCATGGTTGACTTGGCTATTTCGAGCTTCCTTAAAGCTGCATCGAAGAAGCCGATGTCAAGAGCATGCACCAGCTTGAAGTGCCCATTCACTATCCATCCGTCACTGTGTTGGATGACCACCAGAGGGGAGTCGTACTTAAATATGTTAAGTGCAATTGTCCCGGAGATTATCACTACCGTGATGATGAAGTGGAATGTCGACCTAAGGTGCATTTTTTATGTCTTAATTTTTTATGTCTTAAATTTCCCTGTGTATATGTGTGCCTGTAATTATATTTATTCATACAATTTAAAGGGTGCCGTATGTTTTACATATACATATTTTTTGTGCCATTTTCCTTAAAAGTTTTTGTAATTCTCTATTTGTTTCGTTTTATTTTTTGTTAAAAAAAAATTTTTTATTATATAATTTTTTTTTTTTTTTTTTTTTTTTTTTTTTTTTTTTTTTTTTTCTTTCCTTTTTTTGCCTTTTTTTTTTTTTTATTTTTATACCGCTTCCTCTACATATATTTCTTAAATCTACTAGTTTTATACTTTTTTGTATTTTTTTCTTTGAAGCCATTAAGACATGAAGCCTTTTATTATTTTTTTGTTTTTTTTGTTTTCTATTTCCTACTCCCATCACCATTCTATTTAGATTTCCGGTATATATTCCGCATTGATTTTCCTTTTTTTTTATTTATTGCCCTTTTTTTTTTTTTTTTTTTTTTTTATAAAATCTTATTCATAAAATTTTATTTATGCTCTTTTTTCTGTTCATAATTTCTTCTTTAAAAATTCTTCTGAATCCTTATTGTCTAGTGTTCTTGATGTGGCTTTTACGTGCAGTTGTGTTTTATTTTGTGTGCTGGTGCGAATATGTGCCGGAGTAAGTGCTTATGTGATTGAATTTATCGCATTTTATGTTATTTTATTTTTTTGGAGTGCAACTCTTGATATGGGCCTTGTGAATTCTTCTTCCACTTTCCGTCGTTACTGTCACCCTATTGTCTTTAGATACTATCTCTTTACGGTACAATGGTTTGTTTTTCCCTTTTATTGTCTTGATTGCTACGAAAATTTCCTCGCCCTTCCTAATTGCAACTGAATTCCAAACTTATTTTGTTGGTTTCGATATGGTATTTAATATAAACGGCGTCCCCTCCTGTTAATTGCAGCAGTTGCCAAAGGCGTTCCGCTGAACTCAATTTACTTTCGAAGTTCTTCTTCTCCACTCCCGTTGAGTAGAGTTGATGGAGCGCTTCGTAGCGTTCGATCTGCCTTTCTATGGCCCTCGTATTTAATTTTTTAACCGGACGTTTGCCAAATGTCTTATCGGGGCCTTGAACAGGCAAACGAGACCTCGAACCAGGTCGATGACAACGTGCCGTTTCACGTTCGGGATCGGAACGAAAACTTCTGTTATTGGCGTTTAGGGAACCGTCTACCATGGGTTTACGAGTTGTATCACCAACCGGTGCATAGGTTCCAATAGGAGTTGGGTAAGATGGCGTTGCAAACGATGTTTCTGGATAGCACAGATTGAAATTGTACATTTTCGGAGTCGGCTGCTGATAACGTAACTCTGGGACAGGGTGATGTTGTCGGCTGAACCGTTGAGGATTGTGAATTTCGTTACGAGAAGCAAAACCTGAATGACAGGGGTGGGCAGTCCCATTCAAAGGTTTCTGGGGAACAAGGTTATGCCTTGTTGCAACTAGCTGATCAATGTCTCTTGAATTTGCTATATGTGTAAAAGTAGGGCCATATAGTTCAGAGGCATGACGAAATGAGAATATTTTTGAAAGAATTTCGTAACGATTGATATTAAAATCACGCTCCATGCATTCATACGGCAAATCTCGGCCATGATGTCTCTCTATAGCCACAGCCAATTTTTCCAAAATTTGTAACATAGCTCTCTGAGCATCCTCTTCAGGAATTTTTCCGATATATTGTCGGTATTGCCGTATGGCAGTCGGGAAGTGTTTTTCGCAAAATTTCAGGCGGTGATTGTAGCCCATCAAGTGATCCTGCATACCAGACCCATCCGACATAAGTTCGCATAACCCACACTCAAACCTCGCATTTAAGTCACCAGAGCCTTTAAGTATTTTGATTACATACCCAACGCCTATCAGTCCCAGTATTTTGTCATCACTTCGCTTATAACTAAATGTTTTTGTTGTAAACGTTGGTTGGACTATTTTGCGCATCTGGGAATGGGAAGAGCGGTTTTTATTTTTGTCAACCGTAGGTACACTTACAGTATTTGCTTGAAAGCGCGATTTCTCTGTGGTGTCTAATAACTCATATTTAGGTGGCATATCTCTGCAGGGGGTATGCTCTGTGCCGTGAATTAGCATTAATTCTTCTGGGATTGCCCCAAGGCTTTTCGCCCTTCTATTTGAACTAAGTTTTCTCATGGCTTTATTTTTGTTCGACCCTAGGTAGTCGTCCCTCTATACCTGGTTCAATTGGTCAATTCTGGTCAATTCGGTCAGCTGGAAGAAAAATTCACTCACCTGTTATTTTCCTGTGACTCTAGTCCTTGTGTTGCCTCCGTATATATCCCTTTACTAGCACTTGGCACTCACTTCGCACTTACTTTGCACGCACTGCACCCTTTTCAATGATTAGTATTTTTTTATTTCTATTTTTTTCTTCCTTTCAGAACCTTTCGGGTGGCACTTGCACACTTCTTATTTTCTTCCTTTTTTCTTTTTTCACAATTTAAAATACAAAAAAATTTTTACAATTTTAGAATTTTTTTACCATTTCTCTTTTTACTTATATTTATCTTTTCTTTATTTTTCTTTGAACTACCAAGGAATTTTTATGAATTCTTATGATTTCTCTTTTTCACCAAGGAAAAATTGGTTGGCACTTCTTATTATTTGAATATTAGCAACTTTTTTCCTTATTTTCTGGCACTTTTTCTATCAATTTTTTGTTTTCTGGCACCTTCAAATCATTAACACAATTTTGCTTTTTTGTTTGTTTTATTTTGCACAATCCTCAATCCTCTGGCACCTTCTGTTCGATGCTTACTCTCCGTTTATCTGGAAATAAGGAAGCGGTTTTTATTTATGTGTACCGTGATCTTACGTTAACGGCGGCTCGCGCTCAACGGCGTCTGCCTTTAAACTTCGTTTCACCGTGTTCTGAAGGGAACGGCTTTTGACAATTTTAGTCGCGGAAGGGTCACTTTATCCGTTTTAGTCGTCCGCAATCTGATTGCGGGCAACCTACTAAGGAGCGACTGGCTTCACACCGACTACGGGCCGGCCTGGGAAGTCCGTGTTATCCTTTTTAGTCGACCGCGTTTATAATTGCAGCCGACCTACTAAGGCACGGTGTCTTCCACCTATCCGCTCATCACCGTTCGGCGTTCGACTTGTCCAGAGGATATACTCCGACTTTCACGCGAACGCTCAAGGTGTGAGGTGGGATAAGGCCGATCCTTTCCAATTCGTTGGCGTTAGGAACTCAGGACTTTTTCTTCACAGTTTTATGTTACCGAAAGATCCAAGCATTTGGATCGCCGGTTTTGATAAATTTATATTTGGGGATATGCCGAGTGTACGGGAGTATTCCCTGGAGTTGGCGAATCGCCGTACACTTTTTATTTTTTACTGCACAGGAGGGTCCCCCCGAAGGTGGTGAATCGCTGGCAGTTCCCAAATAATTTTTATGAAAGGCTGAGGGGCTTCGGGGTCGCAGCACTTTTGTTATTTGTTATATCCTGGAGGGTCCCGTAGGAATCGCAGGATGAAGACGTATTTCTTTATCTTGTTTTCTTTTACGTTTTTTTTTTTATTTTAGACTTACTGTTATTTTTCGAAGCGGTTGCTTCGTCCTGAGTCCTTCACGCGTCGACCCGCATTTTTGCGCGGGTCCCTGCTCGGGCGCCAGTTAAGGAGCTCGCCCCGCGAGCTCCAAAAAAATTAGAGATGGGGCCAACCACTGGCCCTTGGTTCTGCTGCAAAGAGAATTGGATTAATTAAAACACCAAAGTTTACCTTCCTCGTCCGAGGTCCGATCAAAAGTGACAAGAACTTTATTCTTTATTCTTAATGAAGCTTACTATCTACTCTGCTTAACTAAGGCACGTGTGCTATGTCAGCATTTCAGCCTGCAGGCAGCGCATATGCGACGGGCAGCGATCCCACGGTTTTTGGAGGAGGATCGCGTTACCGAGCCATTCAGTGCAACGTTATCCGTTGTTGGGTCGCCGATCACGTTGATATGCAACGTGCTGGAATTGGCGTGGAAGATTGCTGACGTCGTCAGTTCGCACCGCTGTATGGCGCGTTAACTTGCAACGTGCTGGAATTGGCGTGGAAGATTGCTGACGTCGTCAGTTCGCACCGCTGTATGGTGCGTTAACTTGCAACATCAAAAACAACAACAACAACAACCATACAAATAACTAAGCGAAATATTATGGTAATTTTTTGTTATTGTTATTCGACGCGCACTCTGCACTGTCAACGACAAAGCCATTGTTATTGTTGTTGTTGTTTTTGTTTTTTTTGGCACGTGGGCGCAGGGGGAGACGCGCAATGACCTTCAGCTGCAATTTGCATTCAATGCTGTTTATTTTGTTTTTGTTGTTTATTTTGTGCCAATTTGTTTTTTGCTGTTGTTGTTATTGTTTTCGGTTTTTTGTCATTGGCTCTTTTTGCACAACTTTCTTTGATGCATTTTTCAAAACTGTTTTGTGTATGCTTTCATTTTTATAATTTTCACAATTGTTTTGACGTTTCAGTTTATAACGTTTTTTTTTTACATAGCCAACCAACCAACAGTCGTCAACACACAAACGTCATGCAATCAAAAAATTTCAATGTTGCTAGTGTGTTTTTTTTTTTTATTTTTTATTACTTTGCTGCGCGACTAGTTGTTTTCGTTGTTGTTTTTGTGTGTGTTTTTACATGGTTTATTTTTTGGCTGCATGCAAATTGCTGACGTTTTTGGCTTGTTTGTGTTTATTGGGGATTTTTCGTATAGTTGTCAATGTGGTTATGGTTGAGGCGCTGTTCGAGTTCAATACTTGTTGTTGTTTTTGTTGTTTTTGGTATTGTTGTTTTGGCGCGACCAGAGCCAAGTGACGAATACGCGTCGCCGCGAAATGTCATCAGCGGTGTCGATGTTGTTATTGTCTCGGCTGTCGCTTTGAAACATTCCACAAGCGTCTAGTCGTGTTTGGCTTTTATTGTTTCCAATTAAATTTCGGTGAGTATTCCAGACAATAAACGCGTTGTAACGCGTTGTTGTTGAAAATTTGAGGTTGGGGTAAACTTTTTTTGGGAAACCAATTTGAGAACATGGCAACTATGTACTATAATTTTGATAATTTGATTCTCAACTTATTTTTAGTTGTTGTGGTAAGAAACTTAAAAAAGTTATCTTTGAAAATGTTTGCTCCAGTTGAGCTTGGAACTTGCAAGATAGGTGAATGGCAATGAGTCTTTTTCTCAGAATTTTTACAATATTCAAACTTCTTTGATTCAGAATGAGCTTTCAAAGAGCAAAGTTCATATACAGCGCCATTTCAATATTTCAATGCGCCATTTGTGGCATTTCAGAAAACTGAAACTTCAACCTAACCTAACATTGATCAAGAAACCAAAATTTTAAAAATTAAAAATTTTTTAAATTTAATTAAAATTCGTTTTTTTTAAATACTAGAATTGAAAATAAATTATTCTTGTAACTGAAAAAAATTGCTATGTATAAAAATGTTTGAAGCGTTTTTTCATATAAGTGCAGTTTGAGTTGAACATCTCGATCTCATTTCTGAAAAACCATAATAAAAATTATGTAATTTTCTTAGCGACATTCATTCATTCATTAATTATACACTTTGGCAGTCAACACTTTCTCCCTTTTTTTCTCTACCCAAAATTTTATGTCTTCTCTTTGCTGCTAATTTCTATCTTTTTTCAGGTCACTTTGCACAGCACAGCGCTGGTTTGGTGCTTCAATGTGAACAAACCATGTCGTCTGTCTTTGCTGCATACTTTTCGATTATAATTTTTGAGCTGCAAGCTCGATTAATTTCATTCGTATCCATACAACTTCCAACCCACTCCACGTTTTCAAAGTGCAGCCAACAAGTATTTTTCCTCCCTTCAATCTTCTGAATTTTGTTGTCATTTTCACTTTTCACACACAAACATATTTCTGTTCATTGTCCGCCCAAAACCATAGTTATTCACTTCATTATTGTAATTTTTGTCATTAGCTCTTCATAAATTCCTCCCCTCGCCTCTCCGCGCCTTTTGCTCTAACGACCACTTTGCTGCCCATCCATCTTCATGTTTCGTCTAAACGCTGGTTGGCATTTTGCACGTTTTTAATTGTTTACTCCAAATGTAATCAAAGCAAATCATCAACATCAGCACTGCCCACCACAATGTCCAATTCATGTCCCTCTTTGCACCCCTGTTCGCCTCAGAAAGTCGCACACGTTTGTTCGCCTTATCTCTTTTCTTTCATTTGCCAAGTTTGCTGATATTTTCTTCGCGCCCCCACTGCGCTCGCATTTGTCAACACACTGTCTCCGCTCATCTCACTGCCTCGTTTGGCGCTCCGGCATTTATTATCGCCAGTGCTGGCTAAACAATTGGCTGTGCTGTCGCTGGTTGGCCGGTGGCAACGTTGTTCGAGTTCTACTAATCGAATTTTTACGTCATCAGCTGTTGTTGCTGACGTTTTTTGTTTTCACTGTTGATCTTTTTTGTTTCTTTTTTTGTTTTTGGTTTGCTTTTTGTCCACATTTCGCTTATTTCGGTTTCGGTGGCGTTTCGAGCGTCTGCTAGCTTGACTTGTTATAGCTGATTGTTGTTACTGTTACTGTAGTTGTTGTTGTTATTGTTACTGTTGTACGCTTAGTTGAGAATCCATGGCATCATGTTCGAAATTGCTTCGTTTAAATTAATGTCTGTCAGCCTTCATTCGGGCTGTCGGTTCGAGACGCTGGTTGGTTCGCTGGTTATTGCTGTGCTGTATGTATGGCAAGCCTTCTCCTGCCCGCACGCCCTTCCCCTTCTTTCTCATGTACACATCATGAACCTCACTCTAGTTGCTTTTACATCTTATTCGTCTGTTTAGTTGCTGACGTTATTGTTGTTGTATTCTTGCTACAATGATTGATTAACGTTGCCACATTGTTGCTCCGTTCGTGCTATGCATTGTCGTATTAGTTGTTTTGATGTTTTTATTGTTGTTATTGCTGTTTCGTCTGTTTAGTTAATTGTTGTCAAGGTTTACGTTTTTCGCCCTGTTTTGTGTTGTTTGTCATTCATAATTGTTGTTGCTGTTTTTGTTGGCGTTAATATAAGATCTCCAAAAAAACAAAAAACAAATGCAATAAAAAAAAGTACCAAAAAACAATTTTTCCTATTTTTTGCTGCTGCTGTCGTTTGCTGTCACTGTCACGCCGTCGACATAGTCTCGCAGTCTGCCTTGCCATCTTTGACTTTTCACTTGGTTTTCACGTAAAACGAAACGAAAGTCTCAAGTCTTGTTAATGGCCTCGTTTCCCTGTCATATTAGCAGAAGAAATGCAAGGGGCAACATAAGAGACAAGAATACAAAGAAGACGACGAACAGAAAAAGCAGTCATTCAGTAAACACTTTGGAATGTGAGGAATGCTTAAAGTATGTTTTTCCATATGCTGACACTCTTAAATTTGTTTAAAGGGCAGTAAAAAGAGGTCAGTTAAGTCGTTTGTAATATTTCGATTAGTTGATTTTTGATTATTTTTATTTAATTAAAATTTGGTTCATTTATTCAGTAGTTTATTCTTTTTAGTTAGTGCTGATTTTAATTAATTTAAGTATTTCCTAATAAATTTAAGACTTAATTATTTTCTATTAAATTTAAATCTTAAGCATTTTTCTTTAAGTTCTTCAAGAACGCATTGAAAGTGTTGTGCCAACAAATCTGCACCGTTCAAGTGTCTTCCACAGTGGTTGTCACAAATTCGATTCTACATAGCAGATGAAATTATAAAATATCCACCTGACAGGCGACAGTGTTGCCAGCTGTTGCTGTTTGCCTGCTGCTTTTACATCTTACATTCATTTTTATTTTTATTTTTTTTGGTGAGATGATTCAGCGTTGATTTAATTTTGCTTGCGATATATAAAAATGTTCCAAGCAGCAACGCGCATTGCAGGTGTTCGTGCGATGGCCGTTTGCCCGCACGTAAACATTAACAAAACAAACACGCAAAAATTCTGCTTCAACGCAGGTAAAAAAATATATGGAGCGTCTGTCTGAGTGGGCAGAATAGCAACGGCAGCAGGAAAATATATTTTTGATTTGCATGCTTGCTGGCTGTTATTTTTAGACGAAGGAATTTGCATATTTTGTAAATTTTATTGATGCAAAATAAAGTTCGAACATTGAGAAAAAATATGTCAGGCCACATTGAATCAGTCATAGAATTTCACATGGAATCATATGCAAGTCGATTGTGATTGAAAGGCAACACTGTAAATTAAATGAAAATGACAAAACCAATAAAAAAGAAGAATCGAAGAAAAATCATCGAAAGATGTGCTGGTGGAATGTTAAGTCCTTTGATGGAGAAATGTGAATTTGTTTGTGCAATAGAAAAATTCGAATTTCTAAACTGACTGAGGACACATGCAAGACTGATAAGTAAATAAATTATTATATGAAATTGAAGTGCAATGCGTTCAGAGAGTGAGTGATTTTCAGTGACTGACGAAACGTGACTGTGTTATGAATTAATACATTTCTATTAAATACATCATTTCTTCTTGTCAAACGTGTTTGGAATAGCTAAAAATTGGCAATCAATCATCAAAATGGAAATGATAAAAATGAAAATGTTTTTTAATGAGATTTGATTGACATGTAAATGAGGAAATTCGATATCAGTGTTATCGATGGCATTATATTCGTCGTCTTGGGGCACATTATTTTGTATTATTTTAATTTAATATTATTTTACTTTGTTTCACTTAACTTTATTTTATTTTGTTTTATTTTTTATTTGATTTGATTTGATTTGACTTCATTTGATTTGATTTGATTTGATTTGATTTGATTTGATTTGATTTGATTTGATTTGATTTGATTTGATTTGATTTGATTTGATTTGATTTGATTTGATTTGATTTGATTTGATTTGATTTGATTTGATTTGATTTGATTTGATTTGATTTGATTTGATTTGATTTGATTTGATTTGATTTGATTTGATTTGATTTGGATTTGATTTGATTTGATTTGATTTGATTTGATTTGATTTGATTTTATTTGATTTGATTTGATTTGATTTGATTTGATTTGATTTGATTTGATTTGATTTGATTTGATTTGATTTGATTTGATTTGATTTGATTTGATTTGATTTGGATTTGATTTTATTTTATTTTATTTTATTTTATTTTCTTTTATTTTATTTTGTTTTAATTTACTTTATTTTATTTTATTTTCAGTTTTTTTTAATTTAATTTATTTTATTTTATTATTATTTTTTTTAATCGATTTTATTTTATTTTAATTTTTTAATTTATTTTAATTTATTTGATTTTACTTTTTTATTTTATTTTATTTTTTATTTATTTTAGTTTAGTTTAGTTTAGTTTATTTTGTTTAGTTTAGTTGAGTTTAGTTTAGTTTAGTTTAGTTTAGTTTAGTTTAGTTTAGTTTAGTTTAGTTTAGTTTAGTTTAGTTTAGTTTAGTTTAGTTTAGTTTAGTTTAGTTTAGTTTAGTTTAGTTTAGTTTAGTTTAGTTTAGTTTAGTTTAGTTTAGTTTAGTTTAGTTTAGTTTAGTTTAGTTTAGTTTAGTTTAGTTTAGTTTAGTTTAGTTTAGTTTAGTTTAGTTTAGTTTAGTTTAGTTTAGTTTAGTTTAGTTTAGTTAAGTTTATTTTAATTTATTTTATTTATTTTATTTATTTAATTTATTGTATTTATTCTATTTACTTTATTTATTTTATTTATTTTATTTATTTTATTAATTTTATTAATTTTAATTATTTTATTTATTTTATTTATTTACTTATTTATTTATTTATTTATTTATTTATTTATTTATTTTATTTTATTTATTTTATTTTATTTTATTTTATTTTATTTTATTTTATTTTATTTTATTTTATTTTATTTTATTTTATTTTATTTTATTTTATTTTATTTTATTTTATTTCATTTTATTTTATTTCCCACGGCCTCTCTCCCCTTTATTTTATGTTATTTTATTTGATTTAATTTAATTTAATTTTATTTTATTTTATTTTATTTTATTTTATTTTGGTTTTTTTGAATTTATTTTATTTTATGTTATATTTTTTATTTTAATTTATTTTATTTATTTTATTGATTTTATTAATTTTATTAATTTTATTAATTTTATTTATTTTATATATTTAATTTTATTTTAATTATTTTATTTTATTTTATTTTATTTATTTTATTGATTTAATTTTAATTTAATTTATCTTATTTATTTATTTTATTTTGTTTCATTTCATTTATTTTTATTTTATTTTATTTTATTTAAAAAAATTTCATTTATTTTAAAAAGATTTTTATTAACTAACAAACTGATTTGTTTTCATAAATTGTCTCATTAACTCAACTCAAACTCCAAAAACATGTCTTCCCACAAATTGTTCCCAGTTCAAGCAGTCAAAACAAAGCTTTTAAAACATTTTCAAAAAACATTTGTGCTATGACAATGAAATTGAAAATAAAAATTGCGAAACTTTCAGCAAATAAAAATGCATTTTGACATAACGTTTGGCCCCTCCACGAGAAAAACAAAAGTTAGAATTCAGCTAGAAGACAAACAAAAAGTAATGCACACCGCACAAGTGAGAAAAATTGCACAAGACAGACTCACACACACACATACACACACAAATACATACAAACTCCAATAAATCGACAAGCACACTCGTCCATTGTGTGTACGTGTGTGAGTTCAACCGCACATTTTGCACTTTTGCATTTCATTACCAAACACGTAACGGGTTTATTACGAACACAAAAAGAAGAATTGCATAAAACCAACAACAACAATTACAACAAACATGACAAATGTTTACGAGTGCCATTTGAAGCCGACAAAAATTCTAACGACTAGCGAAAAATGCGCATTGCGTAGCACAAAAAAAACAAGATAGATTTAGTAGTGGAGGCAGAGTCAAGCAGGAGCGACAATCGGATACGAATGGCAGCAGTGAAATTTCAACTTTTCAAAATGGCTTCACTAGCAACAACACGGAAACTAAAGTGACTTCACACACACAGCGACACGTTCAGCGACAGAAATTGAAAAAGGCAAAGGCGAATGTGTGTGTGTGGTGGGGCACATTATGAACATGTGGCAACGCTGGAGCCACTGACTGACACTGTAGCCAGCGTGCACGCAATGCAACGTCAATGCGTCTTCTGTGTGTGTGTGTGCGTCTGGGACACAGGTTCTGCCAACTGCACGCACGCACACACACTCAGACACTCGAACACATACACGAACATACATGGAAGAAAACTTTAATGGATAACCCAGAAATTGCATGAATACCCAAGTGCACATTTTGAAGTTTGAGTCTGAATTGAAACGACGACGAACGCGCGCATCTTTGACTAACCAACAAACAGAACAGAACAGAGCACAGAACGCACAGTCGCAATGTGCAGAATGTTAGGACAGCGCGGACGAGAACGAGCGAGAGTTAGCAGAGCTATGGTATCATAGCTAAAGTTTTTGGGAGGGTGCGAAAAATTTCAAAACAACAACAACAACAGCAGCAACAAACAGAGCGTACGCCAACTAACGATTGCACATTTAAGGACATAAGAAGGGGTCGGTGGCGGCGGTGATGGCTAAAAACGGGGCAAACGGGTAGAAAAAAGCGACAGTCGAAGGAAAGGCAGCTAAAAGCTAAAGTTGGAAAGGCAGGAAGAAAAGTTTTGCATTTGATATAAAATTTATTTATAGATGAAGCGCCACAACACACACCAGTGAGGTGCATCAAAAGCTCACACACACACACATACACATACATACACAGAGGGCAAACGAGAAGGCGAGCAGTGAAGTCAAGCACAACGCGGCAGGATGCAGACGCTGCGCGTGGAGCATCGCGTTGCAAAAAACAAGCAGCAGCTTACAGCACCAACTCGAGCTGAATAGCTTTGGCGGCGACCGACGACTGGCGGCAACGGTGAAATTATAGCATGGCGAGGGCGCGTGCGCAGCTATGTTTGTGCAATGTGAGTTGCAATGAATGCACACGAAGTCGAGTGTGCGGTGTTTATTTGCGTCTGTCGGTGTGTTTATGTGTGTGTGTGTTGGCGTTCAATGGTAGCAGCGCAAAATGACATGCAGCAGCAGCAGCAACACACCGCTATACGTAAAGGCAGCAAAATGCTGCTGACTCAAAGCGGCAGCCTTGCATGTGCCGTTGTTGTTTCTGTGTCTGTGGGTGTGTGTGTGTGTAAGTTTTTTATTAAATTACGTGTTTCGCCTAACTTTGTTACACTTGCAGGCAACAGCAAAACTGCTGCAATTGATTGAGTGGAGCAGGGCAACAAGAAGCAAGAGCAACTATCCGCATTTGCAGTTGCTGCATCCGTCTGTCCGTTCATTCGTTTGTTGGTCTGTCCGTCCGCGCGCCTGTCTGTCTGTTTATGTGTTTGCGTTTACCTTTGAAATGATATCAAATTTTTCTGTCGGTTTTGATCATCGCGCGATAAAGTGGCATACATTTAGGCGTTGTAAAAGTTGACTTTCAAAGTTTATCAACCGAGCCGAAAATAAATATGAGGATTTTTCTGTTTTTTAGCTTCAATTACGGCAAGGTGCATACACACAACGAAAGTGTTTGTGGATGGTTTACACTTAGTATGCGTGGTAAAATTATAGCATACTTTTGGGCACATAAGAATATTTCAAATTGGTTATTAAAATAGAGACCAAGTAATTTTCTACTAACTTAACTAATTCTTCATTATTTTAATATCAGAAAGAGGCAAGAAAAAATTTAAAAAAAATTTTAATTAAACACAGTTTTTGTTCGTTCGTTGTTTATGGTTCAAACTCCGCATACTTCTAGGAAAATTACATCAAATTTTTAATAAAATTATGAAAGAAACATTTTAATTATTTTAGATTATAAAAATCAGTTCAACCTTTTGTAGCCTGAAGGAAAGTATTTTTAAAACTTTTTTTAGTGACGCTATGATACAAACTCAAAAAGAGTTTGATGTACTCAAACTCCTTGAACTCTTCCCCCTTTAAGGCAATTTACACCAATTTTAAATTAATTAATTCAACAAAAATTAGAATTATTTTACTTTATAAAAATCTATTTAACCCTTTATAGTCTGAAGGAGTGTTTTTAAGACTATTTTTTAGTAAATCTATAATACAAACTCAAAGAAGAGTTTGTAGACTCGAAATCCCTAAACTTCTCCCATTTCAAGGCTATTAACACCAATTTTTAATGAATTAATTGAACAAACATTATAATTATTTTATATTATAAAAATCAATTTAACCCTTCATGCCCTGAACGTTTATTTTAAGACTTCTTCTTCTTCAAAAACTCAAAAAAGAGTTTAATGTACTCGAAATGTCTCAACTCTTCACACTTTACGGCAATTTACATCAATTTTTAATTCATTAATACAAGAAACATTTGAGTAATTTTAAAATGGAAAGATTAGTTTAACCCTTTATGGCCCAAAGGTTTATTTTAAGACTCTTTTTTATCGACTCTATGATGAAAACTCAAAAAAATTTTTAGTGTACTTGAAATCCCCTAACTTCTCCCACTCCATCAACGGGTCCACTAACTACACAAACGTTATGCCGACTGTGTTGTTACAAAAATAATTAAATTGCCTGACAGCAAACACCCAGTTTGTTGGTATGTTACGCTTGATTTGTCAATTAAGCTCATTCAACAATGCATTAAAGCGGCAACACAGCGAGAGTGAGAATGAAATAATTTTCATTAACACAAATATGCTGGTTCAACGTTGGATCAGCAACGTTTAACATATAACATGAATACAACAATAGAAACAACAACAACAACAGTAAACCAAAGCTATGGAACGTAGAAAATCACTGAAAGCAACAAAATTTGCCAATAAACACACAAACACACCAACACACTCGCACTCACATCCAAACAAACACAGCCAACTCTACACGTTTAGTTAATAATTCCAGCGCATACAACGAAAAGCACTTCAAAGTACATCAGGCAGGCAAGCAATGTAATTGACCTTTTTGAATGCAACGTTGGGCGTTGATGGCGTTCTGGGGGGCCAAAAACGGAAGCGATGCAACCATATGGAGCGAAGGCAATGAGAAGCATAGTAAAACAAAATAAAATAAATATTTGACATAGACATAGACAGGTTGTGGAAAGGCGTAGCTGGGTGCAGTGCAAAAGTAAAGTTGAATTGAATGGAAAAGGGAGTAGAAATTGAAAAAAACGGGGTAAACTTAACAAGCAAAAATATAAAAAAAGGAAATGGTAAATGGGGGCAAAGAGCTAATAAACGGACGCTAAAAGATACTAGTGGAAGGCAATGAACGATTAGAGCACAAAAAAATGGACAAATCAACCAAGGAGTCGTTGTGAAAACGAAGGTGACTGGTAAAAAAGTACCCTAAAGTATTTGTACCTAACAACATTAAATGGGCTCAATTTCAGTTTTAATTTTCCATAGAGAAATCAGCACAAAGTGGCCAAACGACAACGTCAATTCCAAAGGGATGAAAGTACGACGGCAAAGCGCAGGTAATAAACTTCAAAAGCGAGAACATGGCGCCAGAACAGCTGTTGGCGCAAATATATAGAAATATTAATGAGCAGAGCATGGCAAGTGGACGATGGAAATCTGTTACGAAAGCGAGGACAAACTCAAACCAACCAAACATAAACGTGATGCTGCTGTGTATGTGTGAGTAGGGAAGGCAGTATGGTGCTGCAAGGGACAAGTAATGGAACATGTAGTCAGAATGACTGGGAATGGAATGACAATGCAATAAAGTGCAATGGTGAGAACAAAATGTGGCACAAAATAAAAAATTACAAAACTTGCACTGAACGAGGAAGCTGTGTGATATTAAATATGCGGCAATTGCATGATGGTTGGACATTAAAGGCAGAATATGAATATAGTTAATGTCTATGTTTGGGTACTGGGTGCTTCAATGTGATTGCTAAGCATAAGCTGAAGGTTTATGAGAGATTAACTGTGATTTCATTGACAGCTGTGCATAAAAAGTTGGTGAAACCACTTGAAAAAAAGAAAAACAGCAAACTTTAAATTCTCAATTTAAATTCTATAAAGTGATCTGACACCTTTCAGACAATTAGAACCAAAAACAAACAGACAAACTTTCAATTCTCAATTGTAAATTTTTCAAAGTTACCTAATTTTCATAAGTTTTGTATAGTAGAGCAACAGCAAGTTAGGTTGCAAATGACAAATTTTCAGCACAACAACTTCATACAATTTTTAGACAATATTTCGTAGACTTAGAACCAAAGACCAACGGACAAATTTTCCACTCTTAATCAATTTTAATTCTTCAAAGTCAGCTGATTTCCATAAATTTAGTATAGTAAAGCAAAAGCAAGTTAGGTTGCAAATGACAGTAAATTTGCAAATTATGCAAATATATGCAAATTTACAGCACAATAACTTCACACAATTTATAGACAACATTTCAGACACTTAGTACCAAAGACAAACTGAACAACTTAAAATTCTCGGTTTCAATTCTTCAAAGTGAGCTGATTTTCATATATTTTTAATATAAAAGAAACAGCAACTCATGCTGCAAATAACAAAATTTCAACACAATAACTCCACACAATTCATAGACAATATTTCGTAGACTTAGAACCAAAGACCAACGGACAAATTTTCAATTTTAAATTTTAAATTTTCAAAGTTAGCTGAGTTCCATAATTTTTGTATAATTAGTCCTCAAGAACTCCAGCGGCAAAAACAAAATTTCAATACAATAACTTTACACAATTTATAGACAAAATTTCAAACACTTAGAAACAAATACAAACAGACCAACTTTCAATTCTCAATTTTTAATTCTTCAAAGTAACCTGATTTCCATAACTTTTGTATAGTAGAGCAACAACAACTTAGGCTGCAAAAAGCAAAAATTTCAGTATGATAACTTCATATCTTCACACAATTAATAGACAACATTTCATCTACCTCGAATCATAGGGCAACATATATAAAGTGTCTAAAACCCACAATTAATTACAAAACAAAAGTGACAAACTGCTCGACTTCTACACATTTCTTGTTCAGCTATAAGGTTTTAATAATTTCATGCTAAAAGCTTATGTAGCGTTTAGTATGTAAATTACATGGATACGTACAGTGGCGCCAATGACATTGGGCAGACACAGAAAAGTTACCTGTATCGAGTAGCAGCAAATAGAGGCTCAGCATGTGGCAGAATATGCGAATAGTAGTAAAGAAAATTGCAGAAAATTTATGCATATAGCCAAGAAGTAGAAAGAAATATTGCAGCGTTATGAGCAGCTAAAACAACAACAAACTTCCTCAAGTCAAGTAATGAAAAATACAGTTGCAGTGGTTACTGTTGATTGTGTGGCAATTAAAATTAGATTGCGTACAATGGATAGTTGCAGCGGCCATAACAACAACAACAACAATGACATAAATTGCAACAACATTTGGCCAAGACTGCAACGAAGCCACAACAACAGGAGCAACAATAAAACACAAACAACAAATATCAAACAAATCAAAGGCTACATAAGCAAAGACCCCAACAGCGTCATCAGCGTACAACAACAACAACAATAAATAGAAACAACAACAACAATTACAACAGCATCATCATCAGCGCCATGGCCACCACTGTATTATGAAGCAATTGCAATCTGTGTGCGGTGTGTTGCGGCAATTTTTGTGCCTGTACACACACACACACACACACACATGTCTATTATATAAAGTTAATAACTTTTTGCAATCTTCAGCCTGCACGCTGCGCTCCGGCTGCTTTATCCCATTTTCATTTGTTGCCTCTTCTGTGCAGCATCAAACCTCGATTCAGCAGCCGCACCTCGTCTCTCGCCTCGCCTCGCCGCGCCCAGTTACGAACAATAAACGTAAAAAGTAGTAAAGTTTTAGTAGGTTCAAATGCCGAACTGAGTGTGTTGGCAGCACTGCTGCCACGGGGTGGTGCTGTATAGTGTACACACACTCACACACACACACACACACACACATGCAAATGCCAATGCTTAATAAGAAGCGCAAGTTTTAAAAAAGTTTTCTCAACTTTTTTTTTTGCCCGCCACTTTGAAGCGATTTTATTTTCTTTTTCTTATCAAAGTGCACAAAAACAACAAAAAAAAAAGCTGTCATAAATGCAAAACATGACAGGACGGCAGGAGGGGACCGACGGAAAATGCCCGAGTAGCAAGCAAACACAGTTACAACAGACATTGCGCGCTCCAAAAACGCCGCAAACAATTCAATTTCGGCTACACCGCAGCATGGATGAAAAATTATTAAAATTTCATGAAAAAGAAGGCAACCAAAACATTTTAGATGCTAACAAGTTGTGTTTTAGGCGAATTAGAAAGGCTCATTCATGTGACACGCCCTCTTTTTAGGCTTCTTTGAATTTATCTTCTCTTCAGAGGTGCGAGTAAAAATCGATTTTGTGACAGTATAGCAAAAGTTAGGTTAGGTAAGGTTCAGCTGGTTGGCCGGTACCAGGTGGAGTTTTAAACGTTTTGAGCCTAGAAATTTGAAGGGAGCAAATTCATTTATATGGCCAAGCAGTGGCGCACATAGAATTTCATTTGGGGGAGGGGTTTGCGTACATCTTTTGAGCCGACTACCATTCAAAACCATATTTTGTACCAGCCATTTTTGTGTTTAGGGGTGGTTTGAACCCCCAAAACCCCCCTGTGTGTGGGCCACTGTGGCCACGAAAGAAGGTTAGGTTAGGTTCAGCTGGTTGGCCGGTACCAGGTGGAGTTTTTGAACGTTTTCAGCCTATAAATTTGAAGAGAACATATTCATTTATATGGAAAAGCAGTGACGCACAGTGAATTTCATTTGGGGGAGGGGTTTGCGTACATCTTTTGAGCCGACTACCATTCGAAACCATATTTTGTACCAGCAATTTTTGTGTTTGGGGGGTTTGAACCCCCAAAACCCCCTGTGTGTGGCCCACTGTGACCACAAAAGAAGGTTAGGTTAGGTTCAGGTGGAGTTTTAAACGTTTTCAACCTAGAAATTTGAAGAGAACATATTCATTTATATGGCCAAGCAGTGGCGTACATAGAATTTCATTTGTGGGGAGGGGGTGGGGGAGTTTGCGTACAACTTTTGAACCGAATACCATTCGAAACCATATTTTGTACCAGAAATTTTTTGTGTTTGAGGGGTTTGAACCTCTAAAACCCCCGTGCGTGTTTTTTTAGCATAGAATTTGAAAAGAACATATTTATTTATATGACCAAGCAGTGGCGCACACTGAATTTCATTTGGGGGACGGGGATGGCGTACAATTTTTGAGCCGAATACCATTCGAAACCATATTTTGCGCCAGCAATTTTTGTTTTTGGGTGGGTTTGAACCCCTAAAACCCCCCTGTGTGTTGGGCACTCTGGCCAGGAACGGGTCACGATGGAGGTAACACCCATTTTAATTTAAAAAACCCATAAATTGATAGATTATCTTGGTTCATATTAAAATTTGTATGCTTCCTCGAAATTTTTATGTGAAAACTTTGCTTCAAACTAGGCGAACAACAACAATATCCTTATCAGTTCTTAGTTACTTAGGAATCTACCACTTTCCGTATAACATAACATTTCATATGAACATTTTAACACTTTCCAAAGGCTCCCATAGTAAGTGGCACGGAAATAGCTAAGACTATTCGGCAACAAGGACATCGTGAATACCCCTACTACATACAATAAAGAATCTCAATTTGCAGGTAAACAAAAACTAAGAATAAATTTTTCCCCAAAACATTTGATTGAACCTATGGCCATGCAGAAGTAGAAATCAAATATGCACTCAAGGGTTAAATCAAACCAGCATACAGAAGTAAGCAAAAATTCATAAGGCACACACACACACACATACACACAAATAAAAATAAATTAGTATGCAGGTAAACACAAAATTATTTGTTGTAATGGCCGTATGGCGTCTCACCAGCAAACAACAGCAACAAACAAGTGCATTCACATTGACATAAAACAGCTAAGGGCCTGAGCCAACAACCAGAAATTTATTGTTTGATATTTTTACGCTTTTAGTACAAATTGAAAAAGAAAACCACAGAAATATAAAACGCACACAAACAGTTAAGCACCCAAACATAAATCGTTCAGTATGCAACGAGCGACCTTTAACTTAATTGCAAAGGCCAATACGTTTTGTCACGAAATGTTGTCGTTGTTTGTGTTGTTATTGTTGTTGTTATTGTTTGAGCGCTACTGCCAACAGCAATCAAGCACTTTCCATCACCGCATTGCCACATAAAGCGTCATATTTGCCATCACTGCTGGCACTTTCTTGGCTGTCAACACGCTGTATTCATAATGCGTGGCGCTGCTTCCCCTTACCCGCTGCCAGTACCCCTTTACCACACACTGTGCGCTTGCATTTATCGATCGTGCCACATTTTATTATAACAAAAACAATTTTTACTGCTTTTTGTTGCTGCATTTTAAATGCTCCAACGCACTCCAGCTTCAATGCTACTCGACGCCGGTGCTGTCGTCGTCGTTGTCGTCGTCGCTGACGTTGTTGCTTGTCCATTTGTGTTGCTACGTTGGGCATTTTCACAATATTAACATTTGCTGTTATTTTTCTGCTACTCTTCATTGCCCCCCTCATTGCCCTTCTTGCGGCTTTTTACGTTTTTGCATTAATGTGGCACAAAACACAAAACGCAAACGCAGTGACAAGCGCCGCATGACAAATAAAAACAACAGCAATGACGCTGATGGCCAGACCAAGCCGCCGCCGACCAGCAACAGCAGCTCAAGTGCAATTATAATAACAACAACAACAACAACAACAACACTAGTAGCAGCAACACCGACGAATAGCTAAACGACGACAACAACAAGAGCAACAACAATCAAATATGACAACAGCAAAAAAATTTCACACCGTCATATTAAAAAATTCATCATAAAGAAAACTAAAACAACAACAACAACGCCGACAACACCGACGACAGGGCGCTGAAGGCAAAAATCACCAGAAGCCAGCAGCAAAAGGTGCGCGGTGCGGAAATGTGCAACAATAATATTATGACTGCATTTAAAAAGTGGCGCACTTGCACATTTAAAATAAAACAGCAACGAGGGAATGAACCAACAAAACAATATTGAGAGAGAGGGAGAGACGAGAAGTTTCTGTAGGCCAGCAGCCGATGGATCAAGAGCCCAAAGCCTTTGGTAAAGTTTGGGTTGAGATAGCCAAAGTTTAGTAGCATTTGTAGAGTTAACTATGCGACAGAAGCTGGAGGGACAGAGGTTCGAATCGTGGGTTTTTGCTTGAGAATTTGTATTGCTATGACAAACTTGGCCTAAATACGAACATAATTTCCATATTTTTATTAAAAAGTTACTTAAGGAAGTTTTGAGGCGTGTGATGTAATTTTTGTTTGGGGAAAAAAGTAAATTGAAACAGAGGTTCAAATCGTGGGTTCTTCCTAGTCAGGGAATGTATCGACCCTTTGAGAATTTTTATTGCTATGACAAACTTGGCCTAAATACGACAAACTATTCTTTTACATAATTGACATATTTTTATTAAAAAGTTACTTAAGGAAGTTTTGAGGCGTGTGATGTACTTTTCTTTTCACAAAAAAGTAAATTGAAACAGAGGTTCGAGTCGTGGGTTCTTCCTTGAGAATTTGTATTGCTATGACAAACTTTGCCTTAATGCGACAAACTATTCTTCTTCATATTTGCCATATTTTTGTTTAAAAATTACTTACGGAAGTTTTGAGGCGTGTTAAAGTAAATTGAAACAAACTATTCGCTTACATAATTGACATAGTTTTGTTAAAAAAGTTACTGAAGATGGTTGGATGGAGGTGTATGATGTCATTTTTGTTTGGGGGGTAGAGGAAGGGGGAAGTAAATTGTAACAGTCCATAAAAAGCGTGTGAGGGTGTATAGAAGGGAAAACACTTTGGCACCGAAACACCCAACATGTTGAATAATCCCATTCACCCTCTCTCTTCCTCTGGTTCTCCACTGTTTCTTTTCTTTCCTGGAGGTTTTTCGACCATTCTTCCTTCTTTGGACTCTACGACAGTAAACTTTGCTAATTCCTTCGTAGAGGAAAGAGCGGTTGGAAAACGTCCAGGAGGATTGCAGGGGGACTAGCTCCGGAGGTGGTAAAAGATCAGCTGCGTTTCCACGAGGTGTTCGCTTTATGCTTTATGCCTTCAAATTTACTATGCCTCTTAAAATGTCATTTACTTATATGTAAACATATTAAAATGTCATATTTCCAGACACCCAAGGACTTCCTTGAGAGCTACGCATCAGAGAAGTGAAGTCATCGACTACCTGGGAAGCATCCCTAATAATTTATTTTCCCAGTTGATTGAAGAATATCTTTATATTTAAGTTTTTTCCAATCAAATGAAAACAAACGCCAAAACAGAAACATTCTAAAATTTTTAAGAATTTTACTCACACTAGTTGACTCCCCAAATCCCTTGAGTTGTTCACATGTTTTCCAGTGACAAAAGGGGAAAATGATTTTCCTTCTAAATCGATTAATAGCGATAATTCTTCTTCTTCTTGACTGGCACGACAGCCCGATTACGAGACAAAGGCTACCCGCAACCATCCATGTTGTGCGTGTGCATTTTTTCAAGGTTGGAAGGGACCTACAGTTTTATGCCGATTCCGAACGGCGAGTTTCATAGGCAATTTTTACTCTCAGAGGTTTGCCATTTCCTGCTGAGTGGACAGCCGGCGAAAGAAAAATTGTATTGGAGTATTGAACTCGCGGAGTCTTGACTAGCGGCCCAACGCACTAGCCAGCTGAGCTACGGCGGCTGCCTATCACTGTCACCTATCACGTTCTTATAAACGTCTTTCGAAGTACCGCGATCGAATTTTTACATAATTTCTTTGCACCAATCGACACGAGCCTTTTTTGAGCGATTGCCAAACGGGATCCAACGAGAACAAATCTTTCTGACTAATTGTTCATGCAATATCGAATGCACGGCCACGGAACTAATGCCCAGGGATGCCTCTATCTCACGGTATGTCACATGATGATCTTTAATTATCAGATCACGCACAACATCGATGGGTTCAGGCATAATGACTGATTTTGGACGACCTTCACGAAATTCGTCTTGGAGCGAACGGCGACCATGCTTGGATTCGTTGAACCAGTTATAAATTGTCTTGAAGGTTGGCGCTTCATCACCAAATGCCGTATGAAGGCGATCGAAGCACTGTTGTTGATATAATTCACTTCGGAAATCGTAAAAAATTATTGCTCGAAAATGTTCACGAGTTAAATTTATTTTTTGACCGAGATGAATTTTTCAAGTCAGTGTAAACAACACAAATAGCGCTTGAACATTAAAATGTTCTCTATGGTAAAAAATTATAAACTTTTCAATGGCAATCTCAGATTTTTCGAAAACTTTCTAGACCATCTCTACTGAAAAAAATAAAAGGCTGCCTACGTAAATCAAAGTATAGAAGGCAAAGTTCAGTTAGGTATGTATGGCAGTTACCTTTATAGAAAACTCAGGCTAATAAATTAGTTGGAATGCAACTGGAATCCGAAAATTTCGAAATGAGTCTGGCTACTTTTTACAAGAGAATGATAGTTAAACCATATTGAAGAAGAATGAGCCTACGATTCTTGACTAAAGACGAACTGTATCGGTCCCGCGTAGGCCCGAATACGGTTTGAGACATTTGGCACTGATGTGCTGAGAAGCGACCACCTTGGCTTCTTGGCACTATAGGATCTACTCAGATTTTTCCAGAAGTTGCATTGATTTAAAGCACTTTAACAGACTGTAACAATCGTTTCAATTAGCTTCAAGAGCCTTAATTGATTTCCTCCTTCATAAAGTAATCTGAAAGCCAAAAATACCAGCGTTACCATTCACCCACTTGATGCTTGATCTCAGTTTAAGATGTCATCATAAGTGAAGCGATGCGATTTTAATGCCAGTCATTCGAAACACCTCCGATGCCAACTTCCCATCAACCACTTTAATATCTTCAGCGCATGTTCTAAGCTTTCGCTTTAGAACAACTGAAAAAGAAGAGGCTAGCAAGAAATGTCACGTCAAAGAATTTTACTTTTTCTTTTGTTGATTTTTTTTGTTTATTTTTTCCTACTTAAATGCCACAAGAGGCGAAAAGTTAGCTAGGCAGAGCGGCAAAACCAAGTAAAAGCTGCACAATTACTTAAAATTGTTGTCAACACATTTAGCTCAGTTTACTGTTGCTCGAAAGTGAACTGGGCGGAAATACCAAAGAGCAACAACAGCAACAACAAGAATAAGTTTGCACTAAAAAGCGCGAAAAATATAGCAAAAACAAAAGGCGGCACATAAGAAAATGCATGTTAATTCCTTTTTAATTGCTGGCGAAACGTAGCGATGACAAAACCATAAAACTAGCTGCAGCTACAGCGAATGAATATAAAAACATATACATACATATATACACACATATATACGATTATAGAGGGAAAGGCCATAAGGAAAAGATGTAGAAAAATAAACAACTGTTAAGTTGTGGCGGCAGTTGCTGTTACTACTGCTTCTGTTGTTATTGCTGTTGCTGTTGGCCAAGTTGTCAAATGCCATCAACACAGCTGAAGTGGTTAAAGTGCAACGGCAACGGCAACTGCTGCCGTTGCAAGTGTTGCCACTGCGGTGCAATATGAAGCCACCACACGAGTGCGGGGTGGTTTTTAATTGCGGTTGGCTGACTAACTGACTGACTGGTTGATGAGCACAGTGCGCGCAGCAGGAAACGTTGCAGTGGTGGGCGACTGCTTGTTGTAAATATGGCAAAAAGTGCTTAGATATATGTGTGTGTGTGTGTGTGTTTGTGTTTGTAAAGCAGCAGCAGTAGGGTGGCAACGCTTGGCCAACTTTCGAGGACACACATTAAAAATTTAACATTTTTCGCGCACATTAAAAATTAAATAAAGCAACAGAAATGAATAGTGACCATAACAAAAAGCGAAAAGAGAAAGGCTGCTCGAAAGGAGAGGGCGAACTTTTATTTAAGCTCGTTAAGTAAGCACTCAAAAAAACAAACTAAAGACAAATAGCAGCGTAAAGAGAGCTTGGCGCCAAGACATAAGAGCACAATTTGTATGACAATAGTGCTAGATTGGGTCACTAAATTCAATATAAAAAGTTTTTCAATAATTACAAAGAAGGAGAAGAATATGTGGACAATAAAATAAATCGTCTTGTTTTTCATATTGTTAATGATTTCAAAAGCGGTTTGGACTTTGGGTGACTTTATAAAGTAACTTTTGAAAGGTTATTGAAAATTTAAATATGAAAAACATTTTTTAGCGGTTTTGGCAGATTATGGTAGCAAATTGAAGAATTTGATTTGTTTAAACAACTGACGGATTTGTAGAAACGGATTAAAGAGATTAGAAGAAACGGAGGTTAGGTTAATTAAGAATCTAGTGGCAGCATTTTTATGGAAGTAAACTTAAGTAGAAAAACTTGGCTCATTGTGACAACTTTTTATTATATAGGGTGACCAGGTAACAATGATAGTTTTCCCCAATAGTAATGTCTCAGCAGTTTTCCCATTCCTAAGGATTCCAATTCATCTTTATAAAGTTTAGAGTTGAAAGCTCAGTGAGGCGAGTAAGGAATGGAAACCTTGGGAGTTTTGGTCTTTTTCTGACCAGCAGCGAACACTGACACCTTTTTATTATATAGGGTGACCAGGTTACAGTGATAGTTTTCCCCAATAGTGATGTCTCAGCAGTTTACCCATTCCTAAGGATTCCAATTCATCTTTATAAAGTTTAGAGTTGAAAGCTCAGTGAGGCGAGTAAGGAATGGAAACCTTGGGAGTTTTGGTCTTTTTCTGACCAGCAGCGAACACTGACACCTTTTTATTATATAGGGTGACCAGGTAACAGTGATAGTTTTTTCCAATAGTGATGTCTCAGCAGTTTTCCCATTCCTAAGGATTCCAATTCATCTTTATAAAGTTTGGAGTTGAAAGCTCAGTGAGGCGCGTAAGGAATGTGAGTCTTGAGAGTTTTAGTCTTTTTCTGGCCAGCAACGAACACTGACAAATTTTTATTATATAGGGTGACCAGATAACAGTGACAGTTTTCCCCAATAGTGATGTCTCAGCAGTTTTCCCATTCCTAAGGATTCCAATCCATCTCCCTCAAGTTAAGAGTTGAAAGCTCAGTGAGGCGAGTAAGGAATGGGAACCTTGGGAGTTTTGGTCTTTTTCTGACCAGCAACGAACAACACTGACACCTTTTTATTACATAGGGTGACCAGGTTACAGTGATAGTTTTCCCCAATAGTGATGTCTCAGCAGTTTTCCCATTCCTAAGGATTCCAATTCATCTTTATAAAGTTTGGAGTTGAAAGCTCAGTGAGGCGAGTAAGGAATGGGAACCTTGGGAGTTTTGGTCTTTTTCTGACCAGCAGCGAACACCGACACCTTTTTATTACATAGGGTGACCAGATAACAGGAATTGTTTTTCCAATAGGAATGTCTCAGCAACTGTCAAAGATATAAATTACGTTTAAATGTCAAATTTGACGACAGAATCATCCTATCTCTCTTTAATAAGTCAACCACTTTAGACGAGCTCAAAGCCAACATTGCTGAAGTATGGGACCGAGTCATCAAAATTTGAACCAACTGCTGAAGCAAAGCCCAAACGGCCACTTGATTGATGTTCTCTTCTGTACAAAAGGTCATGAATGTAGCTTCACAAAATAGCCCCAATCAATTTCATATCTCACACCATTGTTGTTTTATTTATGTCTTTTCTTCTTGTACTTTACTAATCACTCTTTACATTGTTCTTGTCGTTCAAAACAAAAGACATTTGAAATAAAATTCACTTCCTACAAAACATCTTGCCACCTGACCTCAATTTTGCTCAATCAATTTGTGAAACTTTAATTAAATCCGCATGAAAAAGTAGCCAGGAAAGTGGCAGCAAATTTTCCAAAACACGAACCCTCATTAATTTTTGACGTAGGTAACCAACAACAAAATTCCACTTTTCAACGAAAGTTTAGCAACTAGAAAGACACGTGGAAGGGCCGCAACTTTGTTCATGCATTAAAATTTCGAAATTAATTTTTCCAACCTTCAGCAGCAGTGGCCAAAGGTGCTAAATATACTTAAAGCAAAGCAACACACAGCGTTCACATTGACCATTAAACACAACACACACACACACACACACATAGAGAACGCAATAGCTGACACGCTCAATGGGCAAACAAACAGTGAAATAGGAAAAATCTACACCAAGGATAATGACAACAGAAGGGCAAACAAAACCAAATGCCAGAGTAGAGTTTTGTTTTAACATTGGCGACAGCGAGATGGTCGACTCGAAAAAGTCACGAGTATACATAAAAATGTAAGAAAATGCAAACCTTTTCCATAAGTGGTGCCGGCCAATTGGTGCCATAATCAAAAGGACATCATGTACGCAGCTGGGCAGCGGAAGTGTTGAAATCGACACAAACTTACTTAAATGGTGCCATGTTGCCGGCTTAACGTCACCCAGCCAGCTGGTATTAGCCAACCAAAGGCTAAAGCCACCATCGCATCCCCAAAGTGTCAGTATTTTCTACGCTAAACTATCGGCTAACTACTGGCGGTCCTGCGTTGCCACCTGCGTCCAGAATTTAAGAAGTAAGCAACAGTTAATTATTTATAGCAGTCATGGCCATAAGGTGGCAAAGCACTGCACGGGCATTCAGCATGTGGGGCGGCTCAGGTGGGCTGGCGGATGGACAGGTGTGTATTGACCGGAAGTTTCGCTTAACGCTGCAGGCGATTAAGTATAAAACAATCGTGCAAATGGAAATTAAGAAAATTGTTCGCTTCTGGCAGCGATTAAACGCGAAAGACGGAAGAACAGAGAAGCGAGCAACATGCGATACATCATCAATAAATGAGAACATTTTCCCCACTTTGTCTGAATGTACGAATTGTTTTATAGGGATTGAGTGTAGTTTTAGAACACGTGCCACAAGTTCAAGAAAAAATTGAAAAATAAAATTCCTGGGAAATATTGGAAAGAGGCTCCAGATAGGCATTCTTGAGGTTCAATTCAACGGAGCGAAAATGGAAGTGAAAGAAAATTCATTCATATGAAAAAACTAGTAAAAAAAACTTGTAAATTGAGAAAATTGAACCATAATTTGCATATAATAGAATCTGAATGGAACAGATAGGTTCCTGAAAAATAAAAAAGGAAAACGAGGAAAAATTTTACAGAGTAAATTAGCAAAAGCAAAAAAGAAGTATAGGGGAAACTGCTGGAAACATGGCACATTGACTGGTAGTGACTGATAGTTTGGAGAGCAAAGACGTGAAAAAAATTTTAGAGATGATTGAAATACTAATTGGGTAAAATATATCAAAAACACATCGTCGAAAAAAGAGGAAAGTAAAAGGTAAGAAGTGTATAGGTTCATTAAAATGGATTGGAAAAAAACAAAAAGATCGGAGAAAAACAATATAGAACATTAATAAAAATTTGAGGAAACAATAAATTTTGAACAGGAACTAAGGAGATATGTTGAAGTAGAATAACCTGAAAATTAGGTCATTAAATTACACTGTACAACACAAAAAAAATATGGATATGGATTGGATTGATATGGATTATTTCGAACATCAGTTGGCAACAGAATCCGATGAACATGGGAAACGATTTCATCAGAAATGTGCCCCATTAGGGGCAGATTCAGAATATTTCGTTGGGGTGGGGGGGAGGGGGGAATTTTTTCCACATACACTAACTCCCACAAATCAAGTTTTGTAGAAGATTTTAGTACCAATTTTGATTAAGTACGAAATAAACACTTAAAAACATTTTCAGTTTTGGCTTAATTCCGGCGTTCAAGTTAATTTCTGAGCTTTGATGTATTCAGAGACCTGTTGTAGAATTTTATGGCGAATATTTTCGTGGTAAATTTTTTCCTTAAAAAGTCCTGTTTTACAGGAAATTTTTGGCATTTTAGAAAAAAGGGTCACATTGACCCATACAAATAGGAGCTACAGGGTTAAAATGTTCCACAAAAATGTTCTTCGTAGTATTTTAGAACAAATTGCTGAACACATCATATACCTAAAATGTGAGGTTACATGGTTTTCGTATGCCGATTCACCATAAGAATGAGCAAAAAGGGGAGAAAAAAATTCAGACGTAAACTTTCAAAACGCCGAAACAAGTATATTTTTTTTTATTAATAAAAATTAAGTGATTTAACTTAAAAAAAATATACAAACAAATTGGAAACAAAAATTAAAACAAGAAAATAGGCCGATGTCGATACTAGCCGATGCCGATTAATCGGTTTGACTCTAGAAAATATTGCTATCTTTGTAATTTAAAACAAATGGGGGCGAAACACAGAAGAAAGATAAATAAAGACAGTAGTAAAGTTACCATCAGAACATTAAAATATAATCGAAGAACAAAATGTGGCAACTTAAACGAACTTTCAAAAAAAAATATTAAAACAATTCTACAAAATGGATATAAAAAAGATGGGAGGAAGGTGGAATAAACGTTCATTGAAAAGGAAAAAGAATGAAGAAAATAAAAGTCTAGAGGATAAGTTATAAAAACCTGAAAAAACTAAGAGAAGGAAAAACCTAACAGCACACAAAATAAAAACGAAAAGATAAGCAGCGACAGCAAAAGGAAACGAAACAAAAGGCAAGCCAGGTTTCATTGCAAGAAAAAAGGATTACTAAAACAAAAAGAAAGCATGAAAAAGGCATAAGTAAAAGCATAAAATGAAAGCCAAATGAAAGTAAACAGACGTGATTGAAACACAATTAAAAAAAATTACATGGTTAACAAAAAGTTTCCTACGAAAGCATACAATAGAAAAGCAACTGTGTGAGGCTTCACAAAGCATACACTAAAAAGAGAATGAAAGACACAACAAGAATGAAGAAAAACACACCGACTCATTTGAGTTTCCTTGCCAGACACACTTCCGGCCATGCTTTACACCACTTGAAATGGTAAATGCTCGCTAAAGAGAGCAAACTTCCGTTGCAATTGAATCAGAACGCGATGGGCCAACCAACACGGTCAACTTTAACCTCACTATCGCTGCCACAAATTGTCATTGCTCTCAATGGGCGGGGGCGAGTGGGCAGCTTTAGATGACCGGCGGATTGGAGCGTCTCCCTAACGGCAAGCGGGCGGCAATGTGTGTGTGTGTATGTGTGGGGGGAAAGGTGAATGCGAGTCTAAATAGATATGGGGGTTTTCGTAATAGATAGAAAAACGTTGAAAGACTGAGACTTGTGTGTATGGTTGGTTGTACGCCGATACATATAAGTGTGTGTGTGTTTGTGTATTACAACACACTCAATAAATTTTGCACAAAGTACTTTGTGAACATCAATTTTTGCTCATGTTTACGCACATAGTAGCATAGTCCAAACACGACAACGACAACAACAACAGTATCGCATTTACAAGGCAAATAAAATAAATGATACAGACGGGCACACACACACCCATACAGATTCGCTTTATTGATAATCCTGAACTCGCACATGTTCATCGTGTCTTTCACACGACGCTGCCCCCCTCCCCCCCCCCGCCGCATTCACCTTTTTACTCTCTTGCACACTCTGGCACTCTATGCCTTTTGTGTCCTTGCTGCTAGACGTATCGAATGTACGTAGTAGTGTCTGCATAAAGAGAATCTACATGAGTGCGTGTGTGTGTGTGCTTGGACGGCAAATGTTTAAATTGCTTTTTGCAAATCCTATAAATTTTACAAGGTATGAATTTTACACCATGTTTAAAAGCTCATCGACATTCAAATGCAAATGTGTGCGATTGTACATATATATATATATGTGTGTGTGTGTGTGTGTGTGTGTGTGTGTGTGTGTGTGTGTGTGTGTGTGACCATGTGAACTAATGTGCAAATGTGTGCGCCTTTTTATTTGCGGTAATTTTGCACACAACCACACACACACATACGTGCACGCAGGAACCGATCAACGAGGCAGCCAACACATGTTTGCACACACACCAGCCGTCTATGGCAGAATGGCATAATTTTCTATAGCATACTTGCTGGCGCACAGAATTTCAATCAATTTTCATATTTGTAAATTTTGCCGCTGCCACTGCTACCACTTTTCGCTGTAAATGTCACGCTTGGCGTTATAAAAATTTTATTACCTCTTCGAGTATTTATGAGCCCAATGCCGAGGGACCATGCACAGCGTGGCGATAAGGAGCGCTGTGCGAGGGCGGGGGCAAGCATGGGTATTGAGCTAGGGCGGTTTTAAGGTCAGCAGGTTTACACACACCCACACATACACAAAGTGCGAGCAGCAAATGACAGTTTTATTGGCACTGTTTTTGAAACATTGAAATGGCAACAAAGACAGAACTTTTACAAGTCCAATCATAACGGTAACGGTGTACATATAACGATTCGTACGATAGTGATTGACAATGAGCGACTGGGGTCATAACAAATGTGACAGTGAGCACCTACTATGAATTAAAAGCTATCAACTGTTGACAACATTTTTTAGATATGGAGGAAACAAACGAATTGATTGTTTATGAGCCAAGATTATGCTTTAAATATTTCAGGATAAGATAAGATTCTGGATTAGATTAAGGATAAGATTCTGATTAATTCTGCGATGTCACAAATTTTCATCACTTATCACAGTTTTCATGAGATCAACAGAAATTAAATAAGAATAATAAAGCAATTGTTGTGTCATACTCAAGATTTTGGTTTGTGACACCATAAATATTTTGTGACAACTCTAAATACTTAAATACGGTAAAACATTTTGGTTTGTGACACCATAAATATTTTGTGACAACTCTAAATACTTAACTATTGTAAAAAATTTTTGTTTGTGACACTATATTTTGTGACAACTCTAAATACTTAAATACGGTAAAAAAGGTTGGTTTGTGACACTATATTTTGTGACAACTTTAAATACTTAAAAACGGTAAAAGAGTTTGGTTTGAAACACAATAAATATTTTGTGACAACTCTAAATACTTAAAAACAGTAACGAGTTTTGGTTTGTGACACTACAAATATTTTGTGACAACTCTAAATACTTAAAAACGGTAAAAGAGTTTGGTTTGTAACACAATAAATATTTTGTGACAACTCTAAATACTTAAATACGGTAAAAGAGTTTGGTTTGTGACACAATAAATATTTTGTGACAACTCTAAATACTTAAATATTTTAAAGCATTTTGGTTTGTGACACTATAAATATTTTGTGACAACTCTAAACACTTAAATACTGTAAAACTAAAGAATTGAAATCCTTACAAATAAATGCTTAATTTTTTTAGACAGCATTTGTAAGTCTAGTTTGAGTTCAACTGACCTTACAGAGGTATGTAGAAAACAAGTCGCAGTGACTCTTTTAGCCACTTTTAATTGTATGATAGGAATAGCTGACGGTTGCTTCTGTGACAAGCCTTTCGCAGTGTGTGACATATCATAATAATGCCAATTCGAATTGATTTTTCTTTTATAGCAAAAGCATATATTTGTGTAATAGAAAAATATGTTACAGTATCTGACATATTGTCACAAAGCCTTTTTAAATGATGAATTAAAGCTTGTAACTTTTTAACCCATTCGAGACGACGATTTTTTTCGAACACGGTCACCAGGAGCGAAATTGTTTTTCTTTGTATTGTACATGTAAGAAAGGCTTCAGATAATTTTTAGATTTTGTGGTACACAGTAAAACCAATCCCAAAATTTTGTTTTCCTGTACTTTACAGATATCATTAGTTCCAGAAAAATCGTATTTCGACGACTAGTTTACTCAGAATAACTGATAATTGCACATTACTTTTAAGGTACTTGTTGATATAATAGACAAAACTTTATTCACTATGTGACATATTGTCACAATGTAACGATCAGTAGGTGATATATTCTCACAATGAAATTTTAATATGCAATTTAGCCTTCGAATACATCCACCCAAGGCGGGTGTATAGTTTCTATATAATTTCTTGCCTCCTAAAATATTAGGTGACACATTGTCCCAATGGCATTTTCAGCTGTTTTACTTCTTTATGTGGAAACACTGTTTATGATAATCAAAGCTAAGTTGCCTCTTCATTTTAAAAAACAAAACTTTCAATATAAAATATTAATTAAAAAAAGGCTTTAACCCTTTTTGCTCATCATAAGAATCTCATATAATGTTGAACTATTAATTTTTGATTTATTTTTTATGAATTTATTTTTTATTAAACTTACCGTGGTTTTGGTATTTTCTTCATATCCATTTCATTGGGCTTAGTAAACTTTTTACTAAATTCTCGCATGCCACAAAATTAAGACATCGTGGTTGTTGCTGTTGTTGTTGTTGGTTTTGGTGTTGATGTTAGTGATAATGGTGATGTTTCGATAAGGAGCAACAAGCGTGTTGACGTTATTGTTGCTGCGCTTAATGTGATGTACGTTTGATGTTTTGTTGCTGTTGTTGTTTTAATAGTAGTTGTAGTTGTAGTTGTTGTTGTTGCTGTAGCTGTTAACTTCAACAACTGCTGCTGCTTGGCCACATGCACAACATTTAATTGTTTTGTTAGCTTGTTTGTTGTTAATTTTATAATTTAGAATTCCTTTGCAAACTAAATTTTTTGTTGTTGTTTCAATTGGTTGTTGTTGTTGGTTTTTGGTATGCACAACTTGAGCGCTTTTTGGCGGCAAATGCAAAATTGGCCAATATTGACAATTTTTAAATTTATACGTTTAGTTGTTGTTGTTGTATGTTTGCTTCAATTTGTTGTTGGCTATATAATTTGCTAACTTGTTGCTTGTTGTTGCTACTTAATTACACCGTTAAACTAAGTTTTTGTTTTGTTTTGGGTTTTTCAGTTTTGCATTTTTGTTTTCATGTGAATTTAAAGTAATTAAATTTTGCGTAATTTAAAGTAAGTTTACTTGTTTTGTGTGATAATTTAGCATAATTTGCGTATGATTTATTTGCATATGTATTTTTTATATATATATGTATGTATGTATAGGTAGATAGTTTAGAAATTAATTAACACGCGCAGTTCTAAAATTTTTACAATTTACTTAAATTTAATTGAATTTGCTTATGTGTTGATGTTGTTGTTGTTGTTGCTATGGTTGTTAATTACTTTCAATATAATTTAAATTTTATTCAATTATAATTGCAGTTTTACGCGCTACGCGACACCCGACAAAACGTGTCCAACGAAAAACGCCCACAAAAAAAACAAACGCGAATAAATGCTGCCGCAGGACTCGAGATCCTTGGAGTGTATACAGCAGCGCGCTGGCTATTGCGATTATAGTTTTGTTGCGATTGTTGTTGTTGTTTTTCTTACTATAGTTAATAAGTATTAGAATTGGATATTGGTGTTTTGTTGTTGTTGTTGTAGTTGCTTTTAATTTTGGTGGTTTGCTGACATTTCCTTTTTTTTAATTCCTTGTAGTTGGTAGCGTTTTTCTTTGCTTTTATTGCTTGTTGTTGTTGTTTTTGTTGTTGTGGTTTTAACTGAGGCTTTCGGTGTTTGCAAATTTTAATTTAAGCTTCTGTATTTTTGCTGCAATTAAAGAAACAACAATCGATTAGAAATGATTTAAGAATGTAAGAAATAAATAGTTTTAAGACAAATAGAAATAAATTAAAAATAAAAAATATAAATAATAGAAAATATATATCACTGACAACTGTTTTTAAAATATCTTCACTAACTTTAATAAAATATAAATAAGTTGAAAAAGTCCAAGGACCTTAATGTATCTTTAAAATGTGTGTCAAGCAAACAACTAAACTAGACTCTTTCTACTTTTCTATGGGCCCGCCTCTTCTCCCACATTTCAACGTCTCCTTGACTTGGGCCACCTCTAACACATTCGTCTACCCATTCCGACTAATTTGATCATAAATCCCTGGCTGCATCCAACCATTACACGAACCATATGCGTTTCCCTACTTACTTACGGCCGGCTACCTCGCACCTACTTTAATCCCCATGGCATACCGCCCACTTTGCTTGCGCCATCTGGGCCACACGGCTATCCATTTTCCATTCCATCCATCCATCCATCCATCTGTGTATCTTTGCAGCAATTTTCAATCGATTTCCATCAATTTCTATGCTCCACAGCGTACGTCAAGTAATTAACGCGCCCGTTTTAGGACGCACAAGGACATTTATTGGTTTGTTTACAACACAAAGCGTTGAACGAAGGAAGGAGAAAACGGGAGGAAAAGGCAAAAGGTAGGTGCGGAGTAGTGGGAGGTAGCTAAATCGGCCAGCAGCAGAGATGCCAACAGGCAAAGCTACGCGGCCAGCTATATGCAGGATCAGAACATGCTTTTCATGGGTATTAACGATGGTGTACAGGCACACGACGCACACACACGCACACACAATGCGAACCGAACGTTTGGCGCATTAGTGTGTTGTTGTTGGTTTCATGCCAATGTCAGTCCAGTGGGAATATCAGGGAGAGGCAAGATGCCGCAAAAGCCGCATTGGAGCAGCAGTCTCTGTTAGATTTAAATGTGGCACAGCAGTCATTTCAATCCACTGCTGCCGCTCGAGCTGTTCTAAGGGCAATGAAGAAGCTGTGAACTTGTGAAGATTTCCAATGTGAAGGCACAGGTCTGCATTTTCTGTGTATTGACGAAGGTTGAGGCTAATGAAATGCGGTTAACCAGCGCAGAAGCGCTAAAGCGTTTAGCTTACAAATGAGGCATAAATTTCGGTCAAGTTTTTCCAAAAGTCAACCAAAGAGAAACAAGCAATTGTGCGCCTAGGCGGATTATCGGCCAACGCTAATTGAGGACTTTTTTTTTTAATATTCCATCTTATCTACTGTCGGCTCGGATGCAACACACAACTGTACATACACACTGTAGCAATATCGAATATCACACAATGCCTTGAGTAGAGTAAAACTTAAGGCGGCCATAGGGTGGCAAGGGGGGGACAGGGGAAATTGTGTAATGAGCGAACAGCAAGCGGTCGACTTGTCAGTATGAAGTGCACTTATAATTGCCGCCGCTGATGTTGTTGACGTGTTGTTGTTGTTGTTGTTATTGCGGCTGCTGATGCTTCTCAAAACGGCAAACAGCAGGTGTTAAATAAATTTCAAAACAACAACAACAACAAAAGTGGGGAACACACAAAGCGACTATAGGGCGCACACAAGGCAACAATGAAACAATTTTTCCCAGTAAATTGTAATAAGATACAAGCACAAAAGTGAGTATAAGAACAAAAGCAACAAAATTAAGTATAAGTAGAACAACAACAACAAAGCAACGGCGCGAGGCGTGCAAGAGGAATTGTTTTCATTATTGATACTCGAAAGGGCAATGCACGCTCGTGCAGCAACTGGAGTTACACACAAACACACACATACACACACAAAGCAAGAGAAGGCAACAGCGTGACAGGAAGATGCAATGGGCAACCATTGCCTAAAGAAGCGCACCGCGAGTGATTTTTGACACAACAGCTGGCCAGCCCGATTGTCGATCGACGCTGCCGCATCTTGGGTTTTATGGCTTTCTTTGGTTGCTTCCTTTTGTGCGCTGATCGCACGTAAAGGATAAGAAGGCGCAGATTTGTGCGCCTCTCCACTTCGAGGACATTAAAATTTAATGATATTGTGGCCGATGCTAAGCCGAAGAGAGGAAGTCGTCGGCGTTTGCTTCTGCCTAAGCTAAAGTAAAAACAATTTAATTGCATTTAAATGTACAAAATGACATGACAAACAACGCAACGAGGAAGTGCCGCGGAGGGGAATTAGTTACGAGGCAACAATGCATGATCGACGCTGCAGATTGAAGGTGAAAAACGCAATTGGAATTGGAATTTATAGACTAATTTCGATGCGCTTTAAAGTTTTTATTTCTATAGTTGTTGTATTACATGTTAGGCATTGTTGTTGCTGCTATACGTTGCGCGGCTGTTGTGCATCGGTTTTATTTGTTATTGGTGCTGTCATAGTTGTTGTTATTGTTGTGTTCGGTTGTTCATGTGCAAGCGGTCACGAATCATTTGAGTTGGGAAATTTGAATGCTGGCCGCGGCATGTTTTGACTTTTTGATGGAGGGGAGTGCAAGAAGGAGGAGGTTAACTGACAGCCACTGTGCTGGCATACCTCAAGTTGTAAGTGGAAATAAATATTTGCCAGCCAATTGTGGCATTTATAGACAACAGAAATGTGCGTGTGTGCGTGCGTGCGGCTGTGTGTGTGTGTGTGGTACGAATGAGTAATTGAGTGTTGATGTGTTGGGAAAATATTTGTGACTTTTGTGTAAGAATCTTCAAGAAAATCAATCGGTAAATGTTTTCCGCAAGACATCAACACTAATAAAATTTGTAATTAGACCAGTGGGAGATTTTAGAGTGAAGTGACGAAAGATTTTAGAGTGTTGAATATTTTCAAACATAATCAAAACTTAATAAAATTCTGAATAATTTTATTGTTTTATGTTGTAATAGAAAACATTTTACTAAACAATAAAACTACAAAAATATGCAATATGGAAAATGTTCATAGTCCAATAAATTAAAGAAATTAAGGAAAAATATTTCGGTATAGAAATAGTTTACTCCCAATATTTTTTAAACTGTAGATTGCTTTAAAATATGAAACTTGGCAAATGTTCATAGTTCAATAAATTAAAAAAGTTAAAGAAAACTATTTAGAGAGAAGAGTGTAGAGAAATATTTTACTCCTAATATATTTCAAACTGCATATTGCTTTCCTCCAAAAACATTTTTTTTATCTCATGAAATTCACTCTAAAAATGTTTATATCACAGAAACTTCCATATTTGCTTGCCCCATATTTTTAGGAATCGTTGGTAAAAACGAATTAGAAAAAAATTAAAACAAAATTAAAAAATTATTAATAAACACCCAGTATATCCAGAAGTTGAGAGTTCGATTTTTGATTCACAAAATTTTTTTTTACGAAACAGTAAGATTTTCCTGTCAATAGTAACACAATGACTTTCAGTTTGTAGGGATTTCCGGTATTAACATTTTTTGTAACATAAATTTCCGGTTTCGGAAAGATTGCTGAATTTAACTTAACTCCGAAAATTCGATTAGTTTAAATAATTAAATACAATCCTTTTCAACTTTACTTTATGCAGTTAAACTATTAAATAAAAAATTATTAACTATACACTCTTTAAAAATTCGTAATTGAATACAATTAAGTTCACATAATTAACCAATTGGTGCCGGGTACCAGTTCCGCCCATACGATTTTGATAAAATTTCATACACGACCTAGAAGTGACCCAAAATGATCAGAAACAAAATTTCAGCTGTATATCTCTGCCCGTTACTGAGATATTCATTAGGTATTTTGTACCCATTACGCAGCAATGGTAGCTTTTTCCATACTTTGTGAAGTGATCAGCTAAACACCTGAACGAAAGTTGTATTTTTTACAGGTGAGTTAGGAGGCAGATTTTTGTTAAGTTCTAAGGAAACTACGTTTCGCCACATTTTCCACCTCCGAAAAATTCACGATTTTTGGAGTCTGGTAACTCTAGCTAGATGGCGAAATTTTAGGGAGACCTTCGCTAGGTTAAGGTAGTTCCATCTTTACCCTAACTATCCCTATCAATGCTTTTGAGAGATCTCAAACATCGATTTTTTTGTGATTTAAAAAAAAAAATCTATTTTCATGGGTAACATTTTACTCATTAGGCAGCAATGGGTTACAAAACAATCATGGAAAACTATTTTCGTTATCTAACTCCGAAAATAAGAAACCGAAAACAATTTTTTATTTTAAAAAATTAAATGTTAAACAAATAATTTTACTCCGAAAATTCGGAGTTGAGTTGAGTGCAATCCTTAAGTTTACATAATTAAATAAAAACAATTATGAAAAACATCATTCAACTTTATTGCGAAAATTCGAAATCGCACAATTTTTTTTATTTATTAAAATTACATTTTAAAAGAGAATTTTACTCCGAAAATTCGGAATTGAGTGCAATTGTTAAGTTAAATATAATAAAATCAAACAAAACATAATTTATAAAAATTAATTAAAAAATTTTAAAAATTTAAAGACTAAGAAGTATTTAGTTATTTAATAAAATTATTCGGAGTAACATTTACGCTCATACGATTCCTAAAACATTCCAATATTTAGGCTTGGGTAGAGACAACTCAATGTGAAATGTTTGTCTGCCAAGTTATTGCAATTTCCTCGCTAATCTTATCAACAAACGCAAAAACAACAACAACAGCTACAGCAAGTTGCTCGCAAAAGATAAATACATTTTCTTAACTTCAATGCTCATTCGAATTTGTGTTGACTAGTCGCATTGTTCGGACTTTGGTCAGACCGGACGAAGCATGTTTGGGCTGCCTCCCATTCCGCGCACTCGTTACCAGGGCGGAACTTTTTTGTGGGGCACCTTTCACCTTGCCAAACGGCCTACATCGCCCTCCGCTGCTTGCATTATTTTCCCTACATTACGCGCACCGCACGTCGCACTCGGCGGCGCTCCTACAGCCAACAACAAGTCAACTGGCAGCGAGGAGCCGACGAAGCGCAGCAAAGCAGACTTCGAGGGCTTATCAGTTTATTGCACAATTATTTCGCTTTAACTACGACAGCGAACTTGCGACTTGCTAATGCTGGAATTAATTCAATTTTTGCGTCGCCACCTCTCCGATACTTTTCTTGTTCCCTTTGCTGTGGGCTCGTGGAAATTCGCTCACTTCGGCTGCAATTTTTAATATAGTTCATCCATTCACACCGCCCCCTCGCCCCCTGCCTCTAAATGCAACACTGATTTTCTTTGATTTCAGTTTTTTCCTGCTATATCAGAGATATTTTTCATTTCTGTTGCGGTTTTTTTGTTCGTTTGCTTTTTGCATACGCGCTCGTTTGCTCGTCCATTCGCTCGTTCGTTCATCGTTCGTTGTCTCGATTGCAGAAGTCGTCGCCATCGTCGTCGTCGTCGATGTTGTCGTTGTCGGCGGCAACTACAACCACAACAACGACGAAAACGTCGTCGTCGTCGTCTAACTTCCCCACCCAGCCGCCACCCCACAGACGCGACCAGACCACACTCAGCACTAGCAGCTCATCTCCTGCTTTGGGTTTTTTGCGGGGGGGTGCAAAGGAGACATATACTTTTGCTGCCGCCGCACTCGCACTTTTCGCACCCACCCCCACCCAGCACCACCACTCCGCTACTCTTACAATTCATCGGCACTCTACAAAAACCAAAAACAAGGCAACAGTGTGGCATGCACCACTGCCCCCCTTCCCCGCTACAACACGCTTCCTACTCAACGACTATTTGTCTACTCTTCTAGCGTTTTTTTTTATCATTACAAGCGAAAGAGAAATTTTTTTCGCCTGTTCGGCTTTTGCTGCTATTTATTGCCATTTTATATTTTTATTTTGCCTAATTTTTATTTTCGTTTTTTCGCCTCCACCACTTTATAGACGATAGCCGTCAAAATCACCGTCGCCGTCGCACCTTTTTCTACTGCTACTACTGCTGCTGCTTCTTCTTACATTTCTTTTTTTTTCTTTTTTTCTTTTCTTTGGTATTTTCACTTTGTGTAGAGGAATTGCTAAAAAAAATGTTTTTTCCTTCTTTGCCTTATCACATTAAAATTTGGCAAAATATTTTTGCAATTTTCGTACACACACGCACTTGCGGAAATTTTGTGAATTTTTGCACAAATTATTAGTAATTTTTTACACGTTTTTTCTAAATATTATTCGCACAATAGACGAACAATGCACGGCGACTACTTCACACGGCTGAAGTCTATCGGAAATTTCTTCTCTTCTTCTTCGTTATGGTTGCTTGCCCCTCTTTTCTCACTTCGTTTCGCTTTTGTCTTCTTTGACTTTCCGCTTTCAGCTGTCTTCTTCAGCTGCCACTGACACTGCCGATGCTGCTTCTTCTTCGGCACTATAAGCTCTTCTTCTTCTTCGGCGGGCTGTGTTGCTACTTCAGTGTCTGCCAGTTTGCTATTTTTGTTTGTTTTCCTTCATCCACCAAAAAACACTGACAATAGTGCACGGAAAGAGTAGTAAAAGTAGTAGTAGACTGTATGGGAATTTTTTTCCGTAGGTATTTATCTATGTGAGACTAAACTTGATGATGAAATGAAGATGCCAATTTTCACTTACGCGTTGGTTTTTAACAACAACAAAAATTATGGTTTGTTTATTAGTAATAAGTTGCAATATTAGGAATTTAGGTATTGAAGACAGATTGAGAGTAAAATAATTAAATTAAGAATAAAACTTCTAAGTAAAGTTTTGTACTCTGATATTTTGATTTGTAACTCGTAATAAATATCGAAAACAATTAGTGAAACAGTGAATACAGTGAAACCCGTTTAAGTGGCCAACATTTGTGGGCACTATGCCCTTTTTTAACCCTAGTGAGATAACGTTATTTTTTGTACTGAAAAGATAACGATACGTCTAAGACGTCTAAGAGACGTATGCTAGTTTATATCCTTTTAAAAGTGTTGTTAGAAGAAATATTGATAATTTTCTTATTGAGATAATTTATTTAATAAATTTCTGATGACATTAAATAATTTTTGAAGTAAAATAATGTTTGTTTAGTAAAATAAAAATAAAATTAAAATTGACGATTGAGAGAGAGAGCCAAAAATTCAATAGGCGTACGTCTCGCAGACGTCCTTATCTAAGCAGGGTTAATAAAATCTGAAGAAAACTCCTTAAAATACCTAGCAAACATAAGTACCTAAATTTCTTGTGCTCTAATTTAAATTTTACTTATACTTTTGCCATTTTAAGTGCACTTGTAAAAATTGTAAGAACCATTTTCATATTTCCAATTCAACGGCACTGGAAACCAAACTTGAATGCATACAATTTTGTTTGTATTCTTGCTTAGTAACTTCAACAGTTAAGAGGATTTAATAAATTCATATGTTCGTTCTTTATGTTCATGTTCTTATTTATTTAAGAAATGTATTGTTTATTTATTTATGAAAAAAATAAGTTCATCTTTTCTTATCCGGCTTCGGTTAAGTTGCTCCCCGCGTAAGTGCCTAAAACATCTTGTGTTTTCAGATGAGGCACTAAAGCGGATTTCACTGTACTTCCATTGTTTCCGACATTTTTACAAAATGTATGAAATTTTCACATTTGCAAAATTATAAATGAATCGAGTCGATAAATCGAAAGGTATATATTTTTACATCATGTACTATTTTTTAATATCGTTATTTATGTTTTATATTCTCTTGCATCTTTTAATAGTTATTATTATTTAATATACTTATACAAAATAGATGTTCAATCTTTCTGTGAATTTCATTGTGATTTCCGGCATTCCCCAAAGAATTCCCGTTTTCACTACTATTTCATTGGGCACATACAAGCGCAGCAAATCTTCCCCCACGAAGGTTAGCACGAATTGCACACGTCAAAAAGCGGAACGAGTCAATACAAAATATACACAAAACAACTTCGCTACACTTCTATCGCATTCGCACTCGCTGCCAAAGCGTAAACAATTTTGACAGCTCCCCAATAACTCATCAAATTTGCCGTCTACAAACTGCCCCACCACCAGCCATAAGCCGAAGCGCGATAGCATGTCGTGGTGTTATTTCACAGTGTCACCGTCGCTTTCTCGCGCACACCACTACTTGTGTTACTACTTTGGCTTATTTGACACAATTTCAAGAAGTTTGCAAAAAGGAAATACGAATTAAAAGAAAAATATGAATAAAGTATGGAAAATGCAAGAAACTTCGAAACGATTTCAGACTTGAGCTTTACTTACATTTTCACTTATCAAATGCCAACAAATGTATAATTTTCCCCTGCTTCCGTTCGCTGGCTGGACTTTTGTTGCCAAAAAACAAGTCAGCTGAAATTTGGATTTTTCGTCTGTGCGCACATTTAACAATTTTTTATTACAGCGTAATTTGTCAATGCTGCTGTCAGTCGGCTGCACTGCATGTCATCAGCACCGAGTCTCACTGAAACGTATTTACGTGCCGCCTTTGTCGTTGTTGGTGTTTTTTTTTGGGGGGAGGCGGGAGTTGTAGTGGAATGAGGCGCACGCAGTTCTTTGCTGTTTCGTTGCGTTCGACCACTGCAAATTATGCTACGGCTGCTGCCCCCATTGCACTTAAACACGCACACACATTGCCTGCACTTTGCCTTGGCATTTGAATTTATTGCTTTTGGCAAATTGTCGTAATTTTTTGTGTTTTTGCTTCGTTTTAACAACACACTCGCGGCCACTATTATACGTTCTTTTCGGGGAGAACGAAGGAGACACGCCGCTTTAACGCCAATTAAATTGCACGCTCACGCACCTAAAGTTCAATCAGGCAAAGCCCAATTTAGGAGACAGACACAGACGACAACGTCGGAAAATTGCAGCAAAGCGCACAGCACAATGAGGAAGAATAACACCAATAGCGCCCGTGTTGCTGCTCCTGCTGGACGAGTTTTACTCAAGAAATTTCAAGTCTACAATTCGCAGACGACACACAAACACACTTTTGCATCAGCCGCGCGCCACGTGTATCACATGCACTTTTATCTATGCGCTGCTTTGATGTAGTTTTTGCGAAAATTCTCGTTATTTTTGTCTTGATTTTAACAAAAAATTAACATCAAATTCCGAAAATGAAAATCAAAGTTCGCCATTTTCTAATTTTTGCTATGTCTCTTTTTGATTTGTGGTTCGCACGTGCAGGGTTGCATTTGACTCAGCAGCCGTTCGCAATGAATGAAACAAGTGTGCGGATGCATTTTTGGGTCCAATGGAAAATTTCCCCAAATGTAGAAATGTTTGTTTTTAATAGATTTTTTGGAATGGAAAATTTAATGGAAATCGTATAAAACATAAGCTTGCACATGGAATCGCCTTCGACTGTTAGTTATCTACAACAAAACACAGAAATTATTATAAAATGAAAAATTTTATAATCAGTGTGCTGCAGTCGGAATTGCGAAAATTGTGGGGATAAAAGAATTTCAAATTTTTTACGGTTATCTATTACTACGATCGATTTTGTTAGATTGTTAAATAAAAAATTTTACAATCAACCTGCTTCACTTGGATTTACGAACATTTTTGGGATACAAGAATTTCCAATTTTTTGAGGTTATAGTAAAGAATAGTTTATTCATGTTTCGACTTTTGTATAATTCCTGTAATTCAATTCGTGTATTTAAGCAATTAATTTTGTCACAATTCAAACCTATACATTTTGTGTCTTTAAAACTCTATATGTGAACTGCAAAAACTGCATATTGAGCTCATAAACAGCTGTTTCCGATGTTTCAAACTATGTCGTAATAAGACAAAACATAAAAAACAACCGAATTCGTTTTTTCATTGGTGTTTTAGACATGCTTGTCGAAAATGTACAAGGGAAAGGAAGGGACTTCACTTAACCCTTTCGCTATTTTGTTGCCATATGGTAACATGCTACTTTGTGGAGGTCTGAACCCTCTGTGATTTCAATAATACATTTTTTTTTAGTCCTTGAAGTTTAGTTTATAGTTTGAAGTTTTAGGAAAAATACGAAATTGGAAAACTGAATATTAAAGTTTAAAGAAGAGAAGTAAACACGTTTTTTAATGGTATATCTTGACATAGTAAAGGAAGAAGAAGCAAACAACTTTAGATAACTTTTTAATTTGATGTTTTCTTTCAATTTAGATACTTTTCTTTTTATTTTTAGCTGAAGTAAATGAAGAAATATTCAAATTTTCGTTAAGCGTAAAAAGTTGTATGTTTAAGTAACACCGGCACACAAAAAAAAAGTGGTCTGTACATTTGACTAGACCCACCTATCCTTATGTATTTCGGGTCGCTGAAACCGAATCCGAGGTCAGTTTTGTTCGTACACCCTCAAAATTTTGAGTATATTGCAAAAAACTGCCATTATTTGCGATTTTTAGCAATTTTTGGCAGTTTTTTGCAATTTACTCAAAATTTTGAGGGTGTACGGACAAAACTGACCACGGATTCGGTTTCAGCGCACCGAAATACATAAGGATAGGTGGGTCTAGTCATATGTACAGACCACTTTTTTTTTGTGTGCCGGTGTAATTATTACAGCCACAACTCTCTACAGCCAAGCTCTCATAGAAAAACACTCTGAAATACAGGGTCTGAGTATAAAAACTAAAAATTTCTTTTGGAATGTTGCTAATAAATTTAAAATTTCAACTTTCCCCAGCAAAAACCTGTAGCAAAAGGGTTGATTAAAATTACAGAATTCAACATAGATTCGTGGCCTCCACTGCTAAGCAAAAAAATTAAGAAACTGAATTTTCAAAAAATCAAAGAACCTTTAAACTTTCCCTTCTTCCCCTTCCCTTCTTTAGTGATTCGAGAAAGTGCAAATAATTGACAGGATCAATGTCCTGTTGCAGGTTTCAATAAACATTTTCCGATAATTTGTGTGCGGATAATGAATAAACGAGTTCTAGCAATTATAAGATTTTTTTTTTGGAAACAAATTTTATTAAGATGATTTAAGCTGAATGATAATTGCTTTAATATTGCTTTAATATTATTTGCCCTTTTGGTTGTATATCAACTCAGTGGCGCATACAGGATTTCATTTTGGGGGGGTCTTGCGTACAACTTTTAAACCGATTACCCTTCGAACCCATATTTTTTACCAGCAAATTTTGTGAGTTTAAGCCCCCTAAACCCCTTGCGTGCGCCACTGAATCACTAAGATACTTGAAATATTGGGGAAAATCGGTTAACAGCTGTTTTGGACGCATTCGAAGAGTCGAATTTGAAAAATAAACAAAAACTAATGCCTGCACTAACTCTTGAGCATCAGAAATCTCTTAACAGTTTTTCCAACCACAATATTTGACTGTTTAATACTTTTAAGACAAAAAAATTACACGAAGAACATCAAACCCAAAAAAGTTCGGTTCACAAATATGAAAAAGTTATCTAAGCAATGCTCTGAGTGAATTTTTGATTATTTATTTGGATTTTCAGAACAATAACTAATGTAAATTTCAGGGGCGGAATCAGAAAAATATTTTGAGGGTTTCAAAAAGTAATTCTTTAATATTCCTAAAATGCAAAAAAAATCCTTTTAATTTGTATGTAGCTTTAAAGTCAATCGTATTATTTCGGGGGTTTCAACCCCAAATCAACCCCCTGAATTCGCCACTGATAGATTTAAATCGATTAACCCGGTAGCGCCCAGCGTGACCGTATGGTCACACTAAACATGCACTCAAAAAATGTAATTGTTCAATTATGCTTCCGTTTAAAATTTTTCGTAATATTCGAACAAAAAAGTATTACGGCACATACGGGTTAATTGCTAAGAATTTAGTGCTTTTTATTTCTGAAAATGATTAGAATTGTTTTACTAAATTTGTAACTAAAAATGCGGCATTTTCGGAAGCTTCCAGACACAAAGGTGACATTTTCCATTAAACTTTCAGAAAGACTTTCATTCAAAAATGTTGGGTCCTCAAATCATCAACAAATTGAATACTTCGCAGTCGCTGCTATCCAACTTTTGGCACTATTTAGTCTCAAAATATAGGAAACATGAACCAATGTCATCTCGTCGCTTCAGAAAACGAATGTCGTATGTTCCATTGAGCCTAGAAAGACATTATTATTATTATTGATTGTGCCCCCTACTTGGACTTCACAGACTGTCAGTGAGTCCAGTATCCAGGAGGAATTTTAGTATACTTTCTCTGGATACCCAGTCCGAACCTGGTATAAGATGGTCCCCCAGGCTTTTCTTTCTTTTATGCATGAGTACAGGGCACTCTTCTAGTAGTGTAGTCTAGTTTTCCTGCAATACCCATTTTCACGGATTCCTAATTTGGCCAGATGATAACTCAATCTGCAGTGCCTGTTAGCATTCCCGTGATAATCCTTAGGATTATTCTTTGATAGGGTCATGCAATCCTCGAATCTTTTCCTATTGTAGGACCCGATAACCATCTTGGAATGCTCTAAACCTGGTAGATTTTCCCAGTATTGATTCCTTCTGGTTAGCTCGTCCTTTCTAGTTAGGATAGAGTCAGCTCCTTTTCCCAAATCACAAAAGGGTTCAGGGCCGCCAAAAGGTGTGGAAGCTCCCCTCTTTGCCAGTTCGTCGGCCCGTTCGTTTCCTTTAATGCCAGCGTGGCCCGGAACCCAAAGCACCCAAGACCCCAGGTTGTAACGGCCAAGTTCGTTTAGCTTCTCAAGGCACTCCAAAACCAGTTTCGAGTACACCTGGTAGGATCTTAGAGCCTTGATTGCCGCTTGGCTGTCGGAGAGGATAGCAATCTTTTGGTTTCGGTATCCCCTCGCCAGATTGAAATAAGCACACCTTTCAATGGCGTATATTTCCACCTGGAAGATGGCGGTATGTTTTCCCGTAGGTTCAGAGTATCTTATCCTCGGCCCGTATACGCCTATCCCGGTACCCTCCTCCGTTAAGGAGTCATCTGTGTACCAGGATAGCATATGCTGGTCTATCAGATACGTTTCTGATATATCTACCAAGCTTTAAATCTCTTGACAAAACTGAACTTTAGTGAGATTGTGGCCCTCGGTATTGCAATGTCGGGATACTGATTCGCAAGAGCATCAATCCTCTTACGGCTCAGGAAACCCTCAGCCCCGATACTTATATCAGTCATCCGTATTGCGGCCCTTTGCTCCCTCGCGGAACTTTAGGATTCTATATATATATCCGTAGAAGAGCCCTCTTTGCCTGGGTCTGTATGTAAAAAAAGAAAGATATGCGACATTTGTATTCTCAGGCGACGATCTGTAAATTCGCTTATTTTCAAACATAAACGAAGTCAAATAAAAAAAACTCTAATTATATAAAACTTTTCAATTCATTAATAAGAGTTGGATCCACAAATTATTACGTAGTCGCTGCTATGCTGCCCTTTAATACATCTTACTTCTTCTCCCAAAATGTTGAAAACATGAACAAATTTCAGCTGTCAAGTTGACCCACCACCACGACTTTTCAAACATCGCAGCGATCGCATATAAAAATATGCAACTTGTTCCTTTAATTTCATCATCAAACTAACAGCTTCAACACCTCCAACATTCAACTGCAAACACAGAGTTTGCACTAACAAATTGCAAGTGAAATAGAAAACATATGCCTTGTTTTTGTATTTGTAATAACTACGTATATATTTTAAAAATTTTTGACTGCTCTTTTACACAACGTAGAATACTAAAATTAGATTTGCTTATTAAAAGAAAAGATCAAAATAGGAAAATGAAGAACCAAAGAACGTTTAAGAAATAAAAATGCAAAGGATATACACGTAAGTCGAGGTTTGCGCTGCGCTAGTCACTCCTGCTACGATCAAGTTCACACTGAAAGTGTGTGCAAGTTTGGCTGGAAACTCTTTTAATATTTAAATGAAACACAACTTATAATAGTAACAGTAGGATATACATAAGATAGATGTATGTATGAGCTAAATAAAATAAAATGTGTCTAGGCGATTAATGACAAAAGTGATTGCGCGTGAGTTGATTGCAAAATTAAATTTCACAATTGATTAGGTTTATTTATTTGTAAGATTTGTTGCTTTTATTATTAGTTATAATTTATTTACGGGTTGGCTAATTACATTTTTGTTACACATACCGTTTTGATTTGTTGTTGTTGTTGTGGGGTGATGGTGGGAACGTGTATGTGTGTGTGTGTGTGTATAAATTGCAAGTCGTTTCATAAAGCATATAAATGTATGATCGGCGACAAAATCAATGAGGAAAACACAGGTGCGTTGCGTTTGTTTTTTTTGGCATTTCTGTTCGACTGCTTTCCATTCTTTCCAATCATTTATTCAACTTCATTGTTTGGTTGGCAAATGAGCGAAATGTTCAAGTAATAACACACTGAATGTTGTGCGCCAAGAAAATTCAAATAAAACAAGTTTAAAAAAAGATTAAAAAATAATAATAATAGTTAAAATAAAAAAAGAAAACTGCATATGCTGCCGCTCAAAGTCAACTGTAAAGTGTGTAAATTTACTACACAAACGAAAAATGATTGATTTTTTGTTTGTTTTAAGGGCACCAAATGTTAACGAAGATATGGGCAACTGAGAAAATCTGCCGAGTTAAAGTAAAAAAAAAGTGATGAGCAGAAAATTGCAGCTTCCCGCAGCAGCTAACGCAGTGCTGCTCTAAAAGAGTTTCTTTTTCAACTTCTTTCTTTCCGATACTTTGTTGTTTACGTTGTTGTTATTATTACTATTGTCCTGCGATCGGGCGCTGCTGGCTCGCGAGCTGCTGTGATTGTTGCAGTTGCCGTTCTGCCGCTTTGCATTTGGCTCGTCCCCATCGTCGGCCGCCTGCTCTTCCTCCTCTTTAATGTGCGCCCCGTTGGCGACATTCTTCGCAGCGGCGTTATTGTTCTGATTGTAGCCGTTATTAGTAGTAGTGCTGTTGTTGTTGTTGTTAATGTTGTTAGTAGGATTTGGAATTTCTACAAAGATTTGCTTGAATACAGCGGCGGCAGCCTGTTTGACAACGATGTTGCTGCCGTTGGCCTCCTGGTCGCCGTAACGTCGCTGCGCAGAGTCAATGTGATTTTTTTTTGAAATTTCAAATGTTATCATCAACATTCCCGACAATTGGTTAGTATGAATGAAGAGATGGTTTTGTTGTGGTTTGATTGCAGTTTTGTGAAAGGGAGAATTCGATAGTGGAATTTGATAGTAGCAAAAATGTACGCAAGCACACAAACGAAAAGCGGAAAAGAAGAAAAAGAGAAAAAATTTTGATTAAAATTAAGGAGTGAAAAAAACAAATGCCAAAGCAACTAATACAACAAATAGACGGTGTAGTAGTGGGAGAGGGGATCGTGTGCAGTTTCATTTCATTCATTTTTCCGAGGTGTACGTTATTGTTGGTATTTTGCAATTATTATCGTTATAGTATGTAAATAATATGTATATGACTTAAAAGTACATAAAACAAAATGTTTAGTCGTTCCATTGATTACTCCACACCCAGGGCTCGGCCGAACAGCTCTCCTTGCGTTTAGTCACTGTGCGTCAGCCTTCTTGCTGTGGCTTTTCTACATTATTTTTCTCAATGCTCTCGAGCATTTAAAAAAGTTTAGTAGCGCATTGCAGCACGTGCGTACGCGTGCTTTCCCTCTCGCGCGCTATTTTTCACTCTCTATGCGATCGGTCGGTCTTCGGGCGCTGCTGCGGCGTTTCTCTTTCTCTGATATAGGGAATTCGTTTTAATTTCTTTTTTTTTTTGCCTGTTTTGTACATTTTTGTTTTCCTTTTTTTCTTACAAAATAAGCAAAAAATTAAAGTTTGTTGGAGTTGTTGCAAATGATAAATTGTGGTTGGGTTGGATTTTGTTGTTGTTGTTGTCTATATCATTTTTAAAATGTCGCTGTATTAACTAAATGTTAAAATCTGGATCTTACAAATACGGCACTCGAGTCGTGATCGCTGTAGCCGAGCCGTTTGGTGTGTTTGAAAACTTCATTTGTGATTGCGGTGACAGGCATCGATTGGTCTAAATTCTCAGCCATGCTGAGCACTAAACGCAGATCCTTTTGCATGTGACTGAGCGGCTGCTGTGGATTGAAGTCGCCCTTGGCCATTTCTGCAGACAAACAAATATTGAATATTAGTTGAAATTTTTATAGTAAATAAAATATTAACATAAATTAGGAAACTATAAAAGCGAATATATAATACAAATTAGTAATGTATTGTTAATAGTTTTCAATTCTAACTTATAAACTATTATGAAATCTAAATCTGTCTCTTGCGGAGCCGTTCGGCGGATTGCTTTGAGGGTGTGTGCGGTTTATTTAGTTGCTAAAACCAGTGTTGCCACTAAGAATTTTTTTCTCCTACCAAAATTGGTCCCAAATCAATCTCAGCCTACCAATATAAATTTGCTACACAAAAATGTAGTTTCACTGCGTTATAATTCTATCTGGATCGCAGTTCACTAAATTTTGAAATCAAAGGAAGAAGAGTTAAATTTTCTTCAGAAAGGACTATGGTATATGTGGCGCTATAATCTCCAATAGCTTTAGATCTTCCCTGCAGAGATGTTTGAACTTTTGCATGTACAATTTTTCACAAGCTACAGAGTGAGTTTAAAATCATACAAAAACTAATAGAAAATGTATTAATGCAGTGTGTTGCCTACCAAAATTCTTTAAAAATCACAACAAACCAACCAACCTACCAAAGCCTTAATTTATGAAACGAAGCTACCAATTTTGGTCCAATTGGACTAAAACGGCAACACTGGTTAAAACACGAATGAACAATACCAAAAGACATTGCACGACACAAACGGCCAGAGCCGGTGTATTGAGAAAGTGGAACATGTGTACAAAGGGGAATTGGAAGGGAGAGGATTGAATTATTGCAGGATCCACAGAGCACTGGAACGATACATTTAGCCAAAATCAATCAGTACTCACCTTTGCCTTTAGCTAATAACAATTGCGATTTCATAGAGGTCAATTCAAATATGTCAATTATATCCTTCAGCGAAATTGAGAAGCGATCAGCTGTAAATCAAAAAGAAATACATAAGTCTAAATTAGAAAAACTAACACAGCCAGCAATCGATAACAACTCACCCAATGCTAATGCCTCGGCGAGTCCAACCAAACTCACTCCAACTATGGTCTGCAGTATTAAATTAACTTTGCATGCATTGCCAACTTCTGCTAAAATTTGAATGCATTAAAAAGAGAGAAGACACAAAACAAGAACAGAAAAAGAAGATCGTAGACGAAGAAAAAGTTGCACATTAAAATAAAACAAGTGCAGCTCACAAATCAATAGGTTATGTGTGTATGTGTGTGTGAATGTGTGAAAAAATTGTACTATATCTGCATGAGTTTATGGATGTTGTGCATTGAATGAAAATCTTCGTTTAATCTATTTGCAATGAAACTTACCTCCCAAAAAGAATGTGTTTTTAGCAATTGTTTTGAAGCAGGAATGACAATCTTCAAAGACCGAACGATCACCGCCAGCCAATATTATAAGCATACCGTCCTCGGCCTCCTGTCGGGTGCCGTGTATCTACAAATTATTTCAAATAACAATTAGTCGTTTCCTTCTCGAATACATAACAGTCGATTTGCATCGTACTTGCACTTCCAAATAACGTCCATTTGATTGTTGTATGCCTTCGGCAATGTCCTGTGAAGTTTCTGGATCAATTGTTGACATTTCCACGTAGGCCTTGTTGGCCAAATCTTTCATTTGCAATACGCCGCAATTGCCAAAGACCAACTGCAATGCAAAGTGTTTCTATTGTATCCGACTTTTAGCTAAAAACCAGCGCTTGACTTACATCCTTTGAGGCTTTTGGATCGGAGACACAGCAGAAAATGATGTCCGACGCCTCGACTACGTCCATTGGGGTGTCCTTAACCTCAGCACCCGCCTCAGCGAATGGTGTACACTATAAAGAAAAGTTAACAACAACAACAATTAATATATAATCTCAACAGTTTTATGCGCTTCGCAACTCACCTTCGACATTGTGCGATTCCAAACGACCACCTTGTGCCCGGTGCATATCAAATCCTTTACTATGGTCGAGCCCATGATGCCCAGCCCCAGGAAGCCGAACGTCAGGTTCGATGGCGTTATGTCGCGCTCGGCCAGCGTCTGTGAGCGCGCATTCATGTCGATCGCCTGCGCTTCGGGACGCGACACCACCGGACGATCGAGCAGCGCAATCGAATTGACATTGCGACGCGACGTGCTGCCAATGTGCGCCAGCGCCTCAGTGTTGATCTTTCGACGTGTTGGCGTGGCCGACGACGACTTCAGATTGATAAAATCGTTCAGATCGTCCAGTGCACCAACCGAAGCGTTACGCTTGCGCTTGGCACCGTTGTTGTTTTGCGAGGAGCGACGGCGTTTGGTGGTCGACTTGGCGGTAGCGGTGGACGATTTGGCTTTGGTCGTGGCCACGGCTGATGCTTTTGCTTTCGGTGTGCGTTTCACGGGTGTCTTGTACGGTAACGCTTCCTCAGTGACAAAGTCCAAACCGTCGGCGGCGGCGCTCAGCTCGTGTACGCCATTATCGGGACCGTTTGTATCGTCGTTGTCCTCGTCGGTGAGACCGTCGCGTATCTTGTCAAAGTCCGCCTCCGTGGAATGATTGGTGGCAGTGTTCTTGCTCACCTCCGCATCGATTTCCGTTGGATCGTCAATGTATGCATTTATATCGGACATGGCGTGTCGAAACGAGTTGGGTTTATTCACTTTGGCCAACTCGGCCTTCCAGGGACCCTCGAACGGTTTGATATTGTTTGTTTCGATCCAAGCGCTGTTGAGCGAAACGAACCATTGCAGAGAAATGCATGTATAGATAATAGAATTAATGAATGAATGCTTGATAAAGTAACATTTTAGAATTTCTTTGACATTTCTTCAAATGTCTTTTGGGTATAGTTGAAAAAGATTTTTGTATGAAATTGTTTTACTTACAAATTGCGTGTGCCAAAGAAAAAGACACTCTTTGAGTTGGCTTTGCGTGGTTGATTTAACAAATCAACTGATGGCTCAACAATCTGAAATGGAAAACATTTATTATTAAAAAAGACTGTTGGATTAGAGATTAGAAATTATTAACATATAACTAGTAAAGTTAGTTCTTAAAAATAGAATTAATGATGCTGCTTCAAGATTTACTTCTCTATCCAAAGTGGTTTATAAAATCAATTTGGTGTTGGCTTGTTTCTTCACTTTTCACTAGCAGTTTTTGATTTTATTTATTATAATTTATTTAAATTTTGTGATCTTGGGTGATATTTAAATTAACATTTTCCCATTGCTTATTATTTGACTTTCTTATGAAAATGTCTCACATGAGTTCTTGTTCAGTCATTACTGATGTTGGCTGGTTGTAGATGGCAGTTTTCTTAAATTTTCAAGTGAATATTCTTACTTTCAGTTCAGCTTTTATCTTTCAAAACTAAGAAACTTACTTTTATTTAACCCTGATGGTGATAAACAAACAATTTTCGATTCCATTATTTTATATAATCCTCTAATGGAATGTTAGAATTATATTGCATTTATAAATTTATAATTTTAGATAGTTTTTGTACTTTTTAAACAAATGCTTCCAGTAATTTAGCATAGAAGCCTGACAGTCTCACTTCTGGGTTTACGTTACTTTTAAAATTCTGGGAATTAGGGTCATACAGAATCATTGAAATTTACTAATCATAAATAAGTTTCATTAAAAATGCTCTAATTTAAGCAGTCTACATCATTCTCAAGTTGTAAATACTTGTGAAAGATCATACAAAGCAGTTACTATTCAACACTTCTTATTCCATAATGTATAACTACAGGCGAATCATGTCCGATTTATAATCAGTTTTACATTAATCAATGCATACCATATTTCATTTCAATATCGTAACTCCTATTTAAGTTATCGCGCTACCTTAATTACTATTGAAGTTATTGGGCGTATGAGTCTTGATAAACGGAAAACATGATTAATCCTATTCCCTCACGATTCTGATCTTAAGTAATTATACTTTTCTATAGATCCACACCTTCTTCGGGACATTAAAAATTATATTCTAAAGTAAGCCATGCTGGACACCTCAGAGCAGTGTATACAATTATTCCCGAAGGCTTAACTATACTAAAACACTCTTCTTCTAAGCCATCTATCAAATTTGATTTAACTATTCTATAATTTCTACATTTTACTGCTAATCTGCCAAAGGATCAATCGATCATAACAAACCCAAAGGACGAGAGGAGGAGGATAACAAAACCCAAGGGCAATCAAAACAAACAAACAAACAAACAGGTAATCGTTCGCATACACAATAACAAAAGAGCCATAACAAATAAAAGGAGCCAACATGAGGAAATGCCTGCAACAACCTACAAACAGCCAACCATTCAACCGACCGATCATGCGGCTATCAGTGGCGTCGTCGTCAACGCAACGAGTTAGGCCAACAGCAGTGACTGGCGCGACCAACTGTGAGTGCGGCAGCGCGGCAAAAAGTACAGTCAAAATATATTGTGACGTGCCGACTAGGCGGCTGGTTGTCGACAGCGCTAGCGCTTAGCTTACCATTGCGGGCCACGGTGTAAAGCCTTTCATTTTTGCCCTGTAAGCAAAAAAGATGAAATGAAAATTAGTTTATTTTATAGAAAACAATTCAAGTTACTGTAATAAATAAAATTTTAAAGAAATTTCGGCAGTTTCATTGAAAATTTCTTATAATTTAGCAATTTAGAAAAAATGCGCGGGAAAATCTTTGCTCACAGAAGAGGCAGCGCAACAGAATGCAGCGCTGCGTCGACAACCCGCTCGTGACGACGACCGCAGCCTTTGCCGACGCTAACGCCAACGCCGACCGCGGCCTCGTACGAACGAAAAAATGAACTCAAAGCATTGAAAACGCGTAAACGGAGGACCGAGAAAAAAAGTACGACGAAAGTGCAACGAATGAAAGCACACAAAATGGACACACATGAGGCACAGGAAAAAAAAGCGAAAATATGAAGTTTTAAGGAGCGCCAGCAGTGACCACTTGGATTACAAATGCTGCTGTTGTTTGTAGCGGCCGCCAGCGCCTTGCACACGCTGCTGCCTTCAGGCCACCCCCACATGCTCAGCAGTCGGAAAACGCTTTGCCGCTGTCGCCAAATTTTTCTCCATTAGCCAATTCATGATGCGACTGTTTTTTTCTTTGCTTTTTTTTATTCCTCACTTAATATTGCTTTGTGGTTTAGTTGTTCTGCTTTTTAGGTTATGTGCGCCATTTTTTACTCTGCCCGAAAAATTTGGTCCGCCTTTCGAATCGCTGCCGAAAACACTGCAAAAATATCACTTGTCTGCCATTTACGACAATTCCTGACACGTCTGCTTACCAAATCAAGTCCTTTGGCTTGTAATTGAACAGCTCCATAGTATCATTGCTTGGCAATGATAATTTTTTAGCTTTCGACATTTCCACAATGTTATCGATGCGAAATTGGAATCTTATTTTGTCGCCGTTTCTATTTTGCTATACAATTTAAAAATATGTACAATATAATGTTACTTCACTAGATTTATTAGTTAATAGCGCGCACTCCAATTGACGCGACACACTCTATAAGAATTTCAATTGAACCAACAGAAATAAAAGAATGCTGAAATTCTGTCGGTCTTCTGCCCGTTGGATGCGCTTGTGTTCTTCTATTCTTTTCGCTTCACGTAGAAAAACAAAAATGGCGTCGCAAACAGTGTTGTTAACAAGAGCAGGGGGATATCTTACAACAGGAGAAAAAATAGCGGAAAATGTATTAGACAAATAGATTAATTCAGTTCAAAACCAAAATTGATTAATATATAAAAGCTATAGTCTTAAAAAAAATATATGGGAAAGTTGAAAAAACAATGAAAATATGTTATGAATTACTGTAGGAGGAAATTGGAAATATTTTTCTGTAACAGAATGACTTGTATGTGTATAAGATTTTATTGAAAATCTAAATTTTATAAAATGGTGTAATACTCAATGCTTATGCTAATTTCTGTTAATTTACCAATAACATTTTAATATATTGAGATATACAAACCACAAAGTCCAACTGACAACAAAAAAAATAAATAAATTGTACAAAAGAATTGATTGAAAAAAAAAGGTATAAAAGGTCCAAGTGGTCCAAAAGATTTTGTAATTTTATACTAGTCAGAAATCTTTATTATCAGATTGTGTGCATATTTCTTGTATCAGAGAAACGATATAAAAGTAGAAGTAAATATGGTTTAATTTAATATCAAAATTGTTATAACAATCCCGACCCGAATTAATTCCATCCAACCACAAGTCTTTAAACAATGCAACACTGCGTAGAAAAGTTCTTTGCGAATGTGGGGAAAATGAAAGAATTATGGGGAAAATTTATATAATTCTGTTGCAGTATTTGTTTGTACAACTGATGTCTTGAAAAAAAAGAAATGTTGCCATTATAAAAACCGTGACATTGCATTGAAAAAATTTAAAATAATATTAACCATAGAAATTTGCGTCAAAGTTCAGCACAAATTCTTTTGTTCCCATAGAAGTTGGCAACACTGTTGTATGGTAACATAATTCAACACACGCCGCCATTTGCTATACCAGCAGCACCGCTTCGACCAAAGCTGCCACAATTAGTTCTTCTGTATCGCAGTGTGGACACAAACCAAAGTAGTTGTACAGGAGATTTTCTGATGCTGCCAGTGGCACAAGTTTTAATAATAGAAAAGTTTGATACTTGTAGGGGGACCAACAGTGTCTCCAGGGGGCAACTGCTACGACGGAGAGCACAACTAGTTGCTAGGTTTCCCTTTCATTAAGCTCTACCGTTGCTATGGTTCGGTAGATGAAGAAGAGTGATTCTTTTTGTCACTTTTCAGCTCTAACCGTGAGGAGCCCATTTCACTTTAAGGCACCACTTTTCTAGTTGATCAAGCAATTGTTGGCATTAATGGCTTCTCACGCTTTATACCACTGTTACCATAACTCTTGTAATTATGGGGGGTCTTACTTTCAATATACCACAATGGGCCAAGCCCAAGGCGAATTAATGCAGGTGACCTCGTTGAATCAGCTGATTTGATATTTTTGTGGTGAAAAAGGTCTAGAGTGTCAAAATGCCTGTGTAAAACTGTGACAGTTTAAAAATGAAAAAAGCAAGCTTTGTTCTGATTGGATGATTTTGACAATCTAAACCCAGAAAACAAAAACAAAAGACCTGAAATTTTGTTGCTGCCCCAACGCTATCACCTGTATGAATTCGCCTTGGGCCAAGCCTGGCCGTAGTGCGCTCGTTAAGTTGCCACCTGAACCAAATTAACACAACGAAAAAAAATTATTTTCCAAATGGAATTGAAAACTGAAATAAATAAAAAATATAAAAAAAAATAAATAAAAAAATATGACTTTTATAAATAATTGCAAAGTAATAAAAAATAAGTTATAAATAAATAAAATCAAATTTTTTTAATTATAAAAATTATATTTTACTATCAAATATTTAGCAGAAGTATAACACTTAAATATACATTTTACACTTTTACTTAAGGTTTAAGAAAATAATAAATAATTGTAAAAATATTTAAACACATTTGCCTTAAAAAAGTTGTAAATCTTTATAAAAAGTAATAATTTAGTTTTAGTCCAATAATTTTTTTTTATATTCTTGTAGTTTTTGTAAATAGCTGGAGTGTCGCAACAGATGATCATACATTAAGTTGACATCGAATTGATTCTCCTTGGGACCACCGTACTGCAATTTGAAAAGTTATAAATTAAAAAAATTTGTATACAAAATGTTTTGAAATATCATAAATATGTCAATTTTATTTATTCCATTTGCAAATTTGATTTCACTTATTCATATTTATATGTTTTTATTCACACTATAACCAAACTCACCTCGGCCGGCAAACTCTCATAACCCACCATATTGCGCAGCTTGTCATAGTTTTTCCCATCATGTATGTGTATCTGAAATTGCATACAGCATTTGTAGAAAATATATGCAAATGTGATTAGTTCAAGATGCACCTACGTGCTCTTTCAATTCCTTGCTAGTAAAGGACATCATCAGATTTGTGGTGGCATTGAGCAACATTCCTTTCTGTATGACATGAACCACGCGTGAGCTGAAAGGCAAAATGTCATTCTTGGTATTCACCATGCGCGCTATGGAGGGCGAGGCGAGACGCAGAAAATTCTTGGTTGTGCTAAAGAAATTAGTTAAATATATATTATTAGACAGATATTTGGGGAATATATCAGATGAAACAATTTATTTAAAAAATGTGAAAAAGTGTAAAAAACATAAAAACAATTTCACAATATTATCTCTTATATTTGTATAACTATTATAAAAATTTCTCACTCTGGCAACCCTATACATTGTTTTCCACTCACCCACTCATATCGCTGATAATGGTGATGCCATATTTTTGCGTTTGTGGCAACAGTAACAGTGACTCAAATATCAAATCGTCCATTTCGATCATGTCGTATAAATAGTTGGGGAATTTTTTGAAGGCATCAACTAAAAAAAGTCAAAGAAGAAGTATTAGAAGATTTTTAAAAATTGTATTGACTAATTTCAAATTTATTCAAATTTAAAACCTTACCCGCTTTGGACACAAATATGACGCGCCCCTCTTTGTCCGGTTTGGGCATAAGAAATTTGGACATTGTCACATAGAATTGTTCACGCAATTGTTCCACTCCATGGTGGGCCAACCAGTCGGGATGGTGTAGCTTGAAGTCATAATAACGGTGTATGGCCTCTAAGGCGCGTTCCACTTTCCAGCCGGCAAAGTTGAGGAATTTCGTAAGCAGCACATCCTCGGTGCCGATCTCCAGAACGGGATTAGCTGAAAGGTGGTAAGAGAAGAGAGAAGTTATTACAAACATGTTTCACACTAGAATGCCCAAGGCAGTCAAAATGACGTCAATGAAAAGTCGGAGGAGTGTTATTTTATTTAATTTAAAATTTTTATTTTTTTTAAATTTTTATAATCATGAACATGAAATCATTTACATTCAGTGTTTCAGTTTTCAATTGATTTATTTAAGTTTTAAAAATCCATGTTTCTCATATGGACAGCCATACGTGGCCCTTTCATGCATCAGTGAGCCATCTGACTCATTCACGAAAATTATTGTTGACCTGATGGCATTACAATACTAACAATTATTACCAAACCGCAGCTAAAACTCATGACTCAATAATTCTGTGGTCAAAAGCAATAACCGCCTAAGTCGAAAATTGCTGTTTCGAGCTATCTTGCTTTAAAGTTTTAGCGCGCAGTGTGTTTGTTATGGGAATGCGAATAGGTTTTTATTAATAACTTTTTTAATTTTACAGTTACAAACTCCCCGATTTTACACAAACGTAGAGCACAGTCAAGGGAACGTGGTGGCATCCATAACTCAATTTCTTCATAAGTCGACTTAAGCGGTTATTGCTTTTGACCACAGAATTTTTAAAAAGCTTCACATTCGATTAAAATTTTTGATTCTAGATTTTTTTGTTTTAAAAACTCATAGTTTATTGTTAAACAAAAATTCAGAAAAAGTCAGAAATAAAGTAATTACGTAATAAATTTTTTTTAAAATAAAAAATAAATAAATTTAAAAAATATTAATATTAAAAAAATTTCGAAAATTTAAACAAATATCATATTTAAATTTATTTCACTTTCTTTATTTTCCATTGCATTCATGTTTATTTGAATTTTGAATTAATTTTTAAGTTTTAATATTTTTTTTAATTTTTGAGTAAAAAAATTTAAAAATTAAAAAATTTGAAGAATAGCACTGAGAATTTTTTTTTAATTTTTCATACTTTTTTTTCTTTGCATACATGTCTTTATTATTAACTTTTATGATTAAAAAAAATTTTAAAATAAAATCAAAAAACAAACGAATTTTTTGAAATTGAAATAAGAGTGAAATAAAAGTTATTTCGAAAAATCTTATAAAAAAAAACTTAACCTTCTGTGTGTAGCCAGTGCTTTCGAAAATGGCTCATTCTTTCGGCCAAATTTTTTTTGGGTGTGATAGAAGTTGTCGATGCGGTGGTTTATAGCGATATTACATGCTTGTACGGCAGGTGGGCGTGGCACCTCCCATACAACCTAAATTTGTAATATGGTATATCTTCGGAATTATAAGTCGGACAGCATTGAAATTTGGTACAGTGTCATGGCGTAAGCGTTTCATTCCACCGGTAAAATTTAATGGGCGTGGCATTTTTTAAATTCCGATGTAACTTTAGAACTATAGCTTTTACATCAACGAGACCCGGTACAAACTTACGATTTAGCCGTGTCCTTCGACAGGAGAAATGGGGTGGGTTTTGGAAAAGGGGGCGTGGCACCATCCATACAACTTAATTCTTTAATATGGAATAGCTTCGTAATTGTTAGGCGCACAGCATTAAAAGTTGGTATACCGTTGTCTCATAGAAGTGTCTTTCTATTGTTAAAATTTGATGGGCGTTGGACAAGGGGCGTGTCATATTTATTTGACCCAAACTATGCGCATAATTTGTAAACTGTTAGTCGCAAACTAATGAAACTTAGAACGAACTTACCTATTGGTCATATCTTTCGACAAAAGGACGGATTTTTAACAAGGGGGCGTGTCACCGCCCATACAACTCAAATCTTTTATATGGAATAGCTTCGAAATTGTAAGCCGCACAGCGTTGAAAGTTAGTGTACCGTGGATGTGTTATTCTACTGATAAGATTTTATCGGCGTTGGAAAAGGGGCGTGGCACATTTTTTCTGACCCAACATTACCGTAAGTCGCACATCAATGAAACTTTGTACGAACTTACCACTTAGTCGCACAATTCGACTAGAAAAAAGTTGTGAGGATTAGACAAAGGGTAGCGTGGTAGCGCCTACAATTATATATATAAATATAAAAGTTGTTTGTCCTGACTGACGGACTGATTGGTTTATTATCGCCCAGCTCAAACGGATGAAGCTACTAACGTGCAATTTGAACTTTTGGTACATCTTAAAGAATGAACCTCCGCTAACACGGGATTTTTCGAAAGTCGGGGTCTAAAAGGGCATAACATGCGTTAAGGTGTTGTATGAATAAACGTGATTTAATGGGCCTAATGATTTTGAATTTAGTGAAAATACTCGAAATAAAAAATAATTCGACACGTATTTTCTAATTATTCGAATATCAAAATTTAACTGGGCCAACAATGGGTTAAGGTTTGTTTACGGGAAGACTCCGAAAAAAATGAACAGATGGGCCTATTGACTTCAAACATTCTAAAATTACTTGAAATACAAAAATTAGACGCGTGTTGCTATTATTTTCAAAATGGAAATCTTACTGGATCAACGACGGGTGAAACGTATGTATGGAGAAACAAGCCTTTTAACTTCAAACTTGGTGAAAGTACTTCAAATGAAAAATAACTCGATACGTGATATTCATTTTTCCGAATATCAAAATCGCACGGGGTCAGCGACGGGTTAAAAGTTTGTGGGGATAAATTGTGAAAAACATGAATTAATGGGCTGATTGCCTTCAAACTTGGTGGAAGTATTCTTAGTTAGGAATAATTTGATAATTTGTGTTTTCACTTTTTTCACTTCGGGAATCGAGATATAATAAAAACGTGCTTTTCATTTTTTTGGAAAAGGGTTACGAATTTGGTTAGATGTGATGTTACTTTTGTTTAAATGAGAAAACACATGATTTAATGGCTCTTTTGAATCAAAGATAGATAGATAGATCAAAGAAAGATAATTCGACACATTTTTTGTTTGTTTTTTTTTAATCAAAATATGACGGGGTCAACAATGGGTTAAGAATTTGTATCGAGGGAAACAAGAGAACTTGCGTGCAAAGCCGCAGGGCTCAACTAGTTTTAAATAAAAAAAACATTAGATTTATATTTGTTTTATTATTATATTTGTTATACTTTCTGTACTTAACGTTAATTTCTATTTTCTTCGTATGTTTAATGTTTTCTAATTTCTGTTTTAACTATATTTGTTTTGTTTCTTTTGCTCCCTAATTTGTTTAAGTTACATTTGTTAAATTTCACTTTAAAGTTTAATAATTGCACTTTTTAATTTTTTTTTTTAATCTTAATAATTTGAATTTTTTACATGCAGTTTACTTTCGCAAAATTTATGTATGTTTATTTTGTTTCAAAATTTCAGTTTTGGTTAAATTTTTTTTATTTTGCTGTGTTATTTCTGGTTAAGTTAATTTTTTTTTAGTTTTACTTTTATTCATTTAAAAATTCCACTTTTTAATTGTTTTGTTTATTTTTTTTAATTTTATTTTATTTTATTTTATTTTATTTTGTTTTATTTTGCTTTTTTTAATTTAATTTTGTTTTATTTTATTTTATTTTATTTTATTTTATTTTATTTTATTTTATTTTATTTTATTTTACTTTATTTTATTTTATTTTTTTTATATAATTTTATTTTATTTTATTTTATTTTATTTTATTTTATTTTATTTTATTTTATTTTATTTTATTTTATTTTATTTTACTTTATTTTACTTTATTTTATTTTATTTTATTTTATTTTATTTTATTTTATTTTATTTTATTTTATTTTATTTTATTTTATTTTATTTTATTTTATTTTATTTTATTTTATTTTATTTTATTTTATTTATTTTATTTTATTTTATTTTATTTTATTTTATTTTATTTTATTTTATTTTACTTTACTTTACTTTATTTTATTTTATTTTATTTTATTTTATTTTATTTTATTTTAGTTTATTTTAGTTTATTTTAGTTTATTTTATTTTATTTTATTTTATTTTATTTTATTTTATTTTATTTTATTTTATTTTATTTTATTTTATTTTATTTTTTTAATATTATTTTATGTTGTGTTATGTGATTTTATTTTATTTTGTTTTATTTTATTTTATTTTATTTTATTTTATTTTATTTTATTTTATTTTATTTTATTTTATTTTATTTTATTTTATTTTATTTTATTTTATTTTATTTTATTTTATTTTATTTTATTTTATTTTATTTTATTTTACTTTACTTTATTTTATTTTATTTTATTTTATTTTATTTTATTTTATTTTATTTTATTTTATTTTATTTTATTTTAGTTTATTTTAGTTTATTTTAGTTTATTTTAGTTTATTTTAGTTTATTTTATTTTATTTTATTTTATTTTATTTTATTTTATTTTATTTTATTTTATTTTATTTTATTTTATTTTATTTTATTTTATTTTATTTTATTTTTTTAATATTATTTTATGTTGTGTTATGTGATTTTATTTTATTTTGTTTTATTTTATTTTATTTTATTTTATTTTATTTTATTTTATTTTATTTTATTTTATTTTATTTTATTTTATTTTATTTTATTTTATTTTATTTTATTTTATTTTATTTTATTTTATTTTATTTTATTTTATTTTATTTTATTTTATTTTATTTTATTTTATTTTATTTTATTTTATTTTATTTTATTTATTTTATTTTATTTTATTTTATTTTATTTTATTTTATTTTATTTTATTATATTTTAATTTATTTTATTTTAAGAATTTTTATTTCATTCCTTCATTCACTCATTCAATTCATTTTCTTCAATTTCTATGATTACAAATAATTTGTTTTTGTTTTACACTCACTTTCCACTAGTCGGCGTAGCTCTGCGATTTTTTCCAATTCTTCTGCATTGTGATCAAATTTGGTATTCAGTAACATTTGCATTTTGTTTTTTTTAATATATGTTTTTAAATTGGCGTTGTTGTTGTTTTTCTTTAACAAAAACTCTGTGTATTGTTTTAAATTATATTAAATATTTTTTTAGTTAGTTTTCAAAACACAGAAACGATGTAGTTGCACGTACAACTTTTGCTAAACACGGTCGATGCTTTAATGCGCTCGACGTGTGCTTTGTATTTAAAATTTAAGCTTGAATCAGCAGCTCTGGGCGCTACACTAAGAATTGAGGGTCTAATGAGAGAGAATTGCATGTTCAGTGAGTGTGCGGTGAAGTAATAGTTTGGCAAGTAGCAAAACTGTTTGAAATATTTCACTGTTTTTTTTTAATTTATTAATCTAAACTAAGCTAACTTTACTAAATCTAATTTAGTTTAACCTAAACTTTTTTTTGTTCCTTGTTCACTCCTCACGGGAGTATAGGGCCTCCACAAGACAGCCTTGTGTTGGTTACATTAATCAGTTGTGTCGTTCTGCCAGGGTAGGTGATTGGCCTGCCGCAGGTAGTCCTAAAGGCTTGATTACACGTAACGAGTCGAGTGACGAGACATCAAAATGGTACTAGGCCGAAAGAATTGGGATAGCGAGCAAAAGCGACGAGTTGTTCAAACGTATTTCGACACGCGGCGAGTCAGTTCGGTTTTACAATGCACAAAATGAACTAAGCAACTCGCGCAATTAAACTCAACCGAGCGAAAAGTGGTGTGTGACGCATATCGCATGTCACGAGCGATTCCGCATGTGACGAGCGATTGCACGAATCGCTGCGAAAAGAGAAAAATAAAACGGTAAAGTAGTGGTCGCTCGGCCTAGCAAACAAAATGTGATTCTAGTGGCTCTCTCGCCACTTTCATCGGTCACTGACTCAATCAAGAACTCGCCTTACCGTTTAGACGAAACGAGTAGGTACTCGTTCGAGTTGCTGTCTTCTCACTCTACTCGTTACGTGTAATCAAGCCTTAAGTGATGGAATCATCTAACGCCGCTCAGGAACGTCGCCTACGCTCGTAGGAGTTTAACCTAATCTAACTTAACCTAAATTATTTGAAAGAGAAAGAATTCGAGAGAGAAAGAGAAGTTTAGATAAACTCGAAAAATATAAGAAAATTAAATAATAAAAAGCGATTTACTTTGAAATGTTCTAAATATTTCAACTTGATAAATCTGTAGGGTGAAAGTTGAACGTAAAGACTGTCAACGTCTACATAAAAAAACACTAAAAATCTTAACTTTGCTTATTTGTCGCTTAGACTGAACTTCAACCTGGCCGTCGGTTAATTGATTGCAACTTTATAAATTATTTTGATACATTGTTAGCCTATTTTACATGTAAATATGAGGAATAATTTTTATATGTTTTACACGAATCAGTTGCGTTGCTGCAGTTTCAAATGTTTAATTTAAAAAGATATTAAAAAAGCTAGAATTCATTTATTGATCACAGAATCATGTAATCGAGATAGTTTGATAACGTTTTGCATTAAAGAATATTTTGAAATATTGTTTATTGTCAAATGAAATATAAATGAAAAAATTGAATAAATAAATTCACAAAATGAATAATTTCAGAAAAATTTTTAATTAAAAATGTATTTATTTTTTTAATAAAAAAACTTGATACATAAACTATTCCTGAATTAGAGTTACAGTGCTTTATTTGGTGAAAATATTAAACAAAATATTTAAAAAAAATTTTAACAGTTTGTAATTTGCATTCATTTGCTTAGTCGAGGTGTCGCCACTGTGTCATTAGCTGCGATTTATGTGTCGGCAATTAAACTATGCATCTAACAATAAAACAAAATAATAGCAACAACAAAAACACTTATGCTTAAAGCAAAACCAATAAAAAGCTTTGCTAAGCTCTAAAAAACATTTTACTTCTCTTGCATATCGACAGTGCGCTGTCATTGCTTGAGGCAATTTTAGCGGCCTAGGGGTCGGGTCAGGGTTCTGAGATCCATATTAAAATTTTTTATTTTATACTCGTATGTATGATTTAGCGGCAAGCACGTTGTTTTTCTCATACGGCAACCCGGTACAATAATTATGCGGCTTGACGCGTACTTAAAGTTTTATTATTCATTTCAACAATTTGTTTTTATTGTGCTTCATTTAAATGAAATAGGAAGTGTAAGTGCTTAAAGTAATTAGCATAATTAAGTAGTGTTGCTGACTACGAGATGACAATTATAATTATTATTATAAACATGTGTTTTCTGGAGGAACAAACGATACAAATGGGATGACAAAACGGAAGTAGATAGATAAATGTTTTGAAACTTGAACGCTGGACTTTATATGGATACGGATTTTGAGTTCTCATGGCACAGCAGCAAAGACTGCGGCACGTGCCGGGCGTTAAGGGGGTCAATACGTGTAAATTTACAAAATTTACCAAAAATTTTTTTTGTGAAATAGACTCCAGGGGGTCTTATGAATGTCCCCCTCAAGTGGTTTTTAGTTCTGATGACCCGTTCCACTGCAGCAGCGCTTTATTGATGGTCAATTTGTTCCGCATGATATCGGTAACGCAAAGCTTAAACCAAATTATTTCGAAACACTGGTTTTTGATAATTGAAGTAGAATATCACGGCAAGTTTTAGTCCCACTGATCTAAAATTTGGGCAGCAACTTTTTGAAACATAGAACTTCTAAACGAACTAAAAATTTCATTGTTTTTGGCAAAATCCGCGGCGCCATTTTCGGGAAATTAAGAAAAAAAAGGTAATTTTTTCGGTTGGAGCGTATTTTTGTATATTCGAGAAAATATGTTTTTTTAGATCGTTTAGAAGGTACATATAACAGATACATAGGGTGTTTTTTTTAGAGGTTTGTTTTTCGAATAGAGATAAAACTGGCATTTTGTGGTCAAATCTGACAACTCTAATGTCATTTATGTTCAGTTTGGTTTGCCATTTCATCATGAACAGGTTGACAAAAGAACAACGCTTGCAAATCGTGCAAATTTATTTCGAAAATAATGGTTCAGTTCGCGAAGTTTACCGCAAGCTCCGTCTATTTTATGGTCGACATAATCGTCCATCAGAGCAATTAATTCGGTTAACCATGGGTCGTTTTCGCACTACGTTTACTCTATGTGATAATACGCATTCGCAGAGACGTCGAACAGTGCGCACCGAAGAAACAATTGCCGCTGTAGAGCAAAATGTTGAAGAGGACCCGAATGAATCGATTCGCCACCGTGCACAGCAATTGGAGCTTTGTCCATCAACTTTAAAAATTGGACCTGTAGAATTGGCTTTATTCGAGCCAGCCGCGGCGGCCACATGCCCGAAATCATATTTAAACATTAATGGCATAAAATTATCCTTCCAATAAAGCCAAATTGATGGACATTAAAACGATTTTCTTGTGTTTTATTTCAATTCGAAGTTCTATACCTCTAAAAAAAACACCCTATATTTTCTCATAATAACTAATAGCCATATTTTTTCAGATGATTTTTGACGCGCCGGCACAACTTCTATTACAATTTGGGCCCAACGTTGGACCCCCACCACCGCCGCCATTTTAAGCACAAGAAAAAAAATTTGTAGAGTGTCTGAGTTGAACCTGAGCTAGTTGGAGTCATCAAAGGACACTAATCTATTGGTTCTAGGCGCATCAAATGGCGCTTCTTTTTCAGTGATACCTGTAGAAGTTGTTCAGATGAAGTTGTAGAATGAAGAGAAGAAGAGATAGAAACATTACAACATTTCCTTAAGGAATGCAGACTTTGTATCCTGGGGTCCAGATCTCTGAAGGAAATGGCTTGAACTGCTTTTCTTCACTAAGAAGTCAAACTGTCGGCCTCGATAGCTCAGCGGGTAGCTGGCTTCTCATGCCGAGCGCCCCAGGTTCGATTCCTGGCTTGAGCTGGAGAAAACACTCATCTACTTCTATCGCTATCCACATGAAGCAAATGAGAATTACAAGAATCGCACAAGTGCGCTCTTGGCAGGCAATGGCAAAACCTCGAAGTGTGAACGAAAAACTGCCAATCGCCGTTCGGATTTGGCGTTAAACTGTAGGTCCCCTACGCTGCCTTTCCCCATCCGCTTAAAATGTGTGCTGTAACGAATGTTGAAAAAGACTAAACCATCCAACTATGAGGTCAAACTGGTTCGGTTGAGACCAGAGACCGGATTAAGACTATTGGTTAGCTTCAGAGGGACACGAGAAGGGATTCATAATGCGCCATTTTGGTCTTTGAGAGGAAGTGAAGCTTCCTAACTTAAATCAACCAAACCTAACCAATCCGAACCTAACCTAACTAAACCTCAAGGCTGGACTTTCTTCAGCAACCCAACAGTTAAAACGTGTGAGTCTATCTTAATTGGCTACTCGTATTGTTGAATTTATAGCTTCAGATCAAAAACTTTTCATACATAACTTTCCAGACATATTTAAGTTTATTTACAGACGTTAGTCTGATAGTAGTAAAGGCCAATTTGACTAAACCATCTGAATTCATAATAAATACTGAATTTTGTTTTCTTTTTTTCCAATCAGATCAGAGTTCAACTTACATATTTATTAAAATTTATTTGAATTTATTATTCAAAACGGCACCGGTCAACGACTTGCAGTTAATAATTAAAACTCATACAACATTTTTCTTAAGTGGCTGCATAGCTGTAAACTTAATGCAATAATGCAATAAAAAAAAAAATTATTTACTGTAATTTGTCTGCGTTTTTTTCCCTCGCTGCTCAGAAAAGTTGCTCAGCCATCACACCACAGCGACAAAGTTCATTAATAAAATACAACAACAATTAAAAAATAGATGAAATAAAATAAAACGCAGTGACAGCACAAAGGTGTAGAAGAAAAATTAAAAAAAAATGTAACAGAAAAAACTTCTCGCATGCGTCCAAAATAAATTTTCAAACAACAATTTTCCATCATTGTTGTCGCAGTCAACTTGAATGGGTGATGACAATGACGACAACAACGATGACGACGACAACAACGATGACGACGCTGACAACGATGTTGACGTTGATAACTCGTCAACCATGGTAAGAGTAAAAACAATAGTAACAACAACAACAACAAGAACAACTACGCTCATTCGAATATAAAAAAGCTCGACTTTAAGTGGCAAAAATGAGCGGCCGAGACATGGTGCAGTGTGCACAGTGTCGTCGACTCTTTATTAAGTCACGTACTGGCCACATGTTGCTGGCATTTTGCTGTTGCTGTTGTTATTACTGTTTGCTGCAATTGTCATTGCTTTGCTCGAGTTTGATCTATTTGGTCCTCTTCGTCTCCTTTTTTCAGCTCAAAACACCACAACGTTTCATGCTCTGGTCGAATAGTGCAATATTGTCAATTGTTGCTGTTATTGTTGTTGTTGTTATTGTTATTATCATCATTCTCATTGTTTTCGTTAGTACATTGGGTTTGTTTTTGTTTATTTTACTTTTACCAACTTGACTTATCATTATGTGGCAGCAACAAAATGACGGAAAATGTTGAAAATTGTTTTCAGCGACTTTGTTTTATTGTCGTACATGTATTTTGTTAGTTTTGTGCTATTTGTTGAGCAATTTGATAGCACTGCCTTTTTTGATTAAAGCTGCAAGCGAAGGGCCGTGAAAAAATAAAAAATAAAAATGTAAAAAAGGGAAAAAAGGGAAACAAGTGACCGGCTGCAATTGTTGAGTTGATTATTGAATGATGGCGTTGGGAATGGAAAATGACATTTTGCGAATGCGGATATAAATAATTTTTAATAAGCAGTGGCGGATGTGAATTTTTAAAGCGGAAGTGAATGTTCATTTATTTAAAATTATAATTTAATTTACATTTTTTTTTTAATTTTAATTTTAAGTTTTTAAGTTTTAAGCTGAGGAATAAAATTGAAAAAGGAAAAATTACTAAAAAAATTAAAAAAAACTAAAACGAAAACAAAAAAATTAAAAAAATTTTTACTAAATATTCCTTTTTCAATTTGATTCTCCAAACTAAAAATTAAAACAAAAAATATATATTTTTTAGTAAATGTTCCTTTTTTTGGTTTTTCAGCAAATAAAAAATTAATTTTTATGAACAATTTTTGATAAGCGGATGTGAATTTTTAAAGCGGAAGTGAATGTTCATTTATTTAAACTTAAAAAAAATGTGATTTAATATTAACAAACATTTTAATTTTAAGTTTAATAATACATATTAAATATGAAATTTTTTTCAATTGCTGAAGAATAAAATTTAAAAGGGAAAATTTACTTAAAAAAAAATAAAAAAAATTAAAACAAAAACAAAAAGATTAAAAAAATGTTTACTAAATTTTTCTTTTTCAATTTGATTATCCAAATTAAAAATAAAAAATTAAAATTAAAAAAAATTGTTTGTAAAGTTTCCTTTTTCAATTTGATTTTTCAGCAAATAAAAAGTTAAAACAAAAAAAAATACTTTTTAGTAAATTTTCCTTTTTCAATTTGTTTTTTCAGCAAATAAAAAATTTATTTTTTATCATTTTTATATTTTGCGAATGCGGATATGAACAATTTTTAATAAGCATTGGCGGATGTAAATTTTTAACAGAAAAACAAAGAAAAAGGAAAATTTACTAAAAAAATTAAAAAAAATAAAAAAAAAATAATTAAAACAAAAACAAAAAAACTAATTAATTTTATTTCTAAATTTTCCTTTTTCAATTTGATTCTCCAAATTAAAAATAAGAAAATTAAAACAAAACAAAAAAACGTTTTGTTTAGTAAATTTTTCTTTTCCAATTAGTTTTTTCAGCAAATCAAAAATGTCTTTTTGTTATCATTTTTATATTAAGGGTGATGGAAGGAAGGGAGCGGACATACAAGGCAAAGTCTCTGATTGCGTTCAACCTGGCGAACGCCAGAACGATCCTTGTCCCTGTCCAATCCAAGCTGATGCACAGCCTCCGCGCGGCCCTTCTGGATAGCTATTTGGCATCCGCTGAATAGTGAACTAATGTGTGCAGCGAGTCCTATCCCCAGGACTTAAAATTTGGGTTGTGCGCAGGGTTTGGTGCCCGCCACGGAAAACCAAATACCAATGAAAGCCAAAAAGCAAGCCTCGGAAGGAACCCACAATGTTGACGACCACAGCAAACGATTCAAGGACCATGATTTGAGGATATGCACCTGGAATGTCCGGACCCTCTATAGGGAAGGTGCCTCTATCCAACTGGCGGAAGCCCTCACGAAATGTAAGGCTGACATCACCGCCATCCAGGAAATGCGATGGACAGGACAAGGTTGCTCCAAGCGAGCAGACTGCGATATCTACTACAGCTGCCATGCGGAGAAGCGCGAATTTGGCTGCGGATTTGTGGTCAGCAAGAGACTTCGCCACCACGTCTCTCGGTTCACTCCGGTGAACGAACGGCTGGCTTCGATCCGCATCAAAGCTAAATACTTTAGCATCAGCCTAATTTGCGCGCACGCCCCGACGGAAGAGAAGGACGATGCGGCCAAGGATGCCTTCTATGCGAAGCTCGAGGACGTCTACGACAGGTGCCCGGCCCATGACGTCAAAATTGTCCTCGGGGACTTCAACGCAAAAGTCGGGCGAGAAGGCATCTTTGGCCCCACAGTCGGGCAGTTCAGCCTCCATGGGACCACTTCGAACAACGGTCTGAGGCTGATCGATTTCGCCGCGGCACGAAACATGGTAGTTAGTAGCACCAGATTCCAGCACCTCGATATCCACAAGGCCACCTGGTTATCCCCCGATCAATCCACCCGCAACCAGATTGATCACATTGTGATTGATGGAAGGCATGCTTCTAGCATTGTAGATGTGCGCACGTTCCGAGGACCCAACATCGACTCGGACCACTACCTTGTTGCAGCCAAGGTACGCATGCGTCTTTGCGCAGCGAAGACCGCACAACCTAGTTTGCGAAGAAAGCTGGACATCAGTAAGCTGCGATCACAAGGGGTAGCCGAAGTCTACTCCGCTCAACTCTCCAACCAGCTCGGTCGCTCCCCCTCTCCACCTGATGACATCGGCGGATTATGGGCTCACTTATCCCACTCTATGCGCGCCGCCGCAGAAAATGTCCTTGGTTTTCGACGCCCACCACCAAAAAACCAATGGTACGATGAAGAGTGTCGCGCAGCCACTGCAGTGAAGAATGCTGCATACAAGAAGACCCTGCAGTCGGCCGCCACGCGAGCCATGACAGAAAAATACCGGGAGGAGAGGAAGAAAGAGAGGTGCCTTTTTAGACGCAAGAAACGGGAGCAAGAAAGGCGCGAGCGTGAAGAAATCGAGGAGTGCAGGAGCAGGAATGACGCCCGAAAATTCTTCCAAAAAGTTAAGCGTCTTACGGAAGGATTTAAGCCTGGGGCATCTTCTTGCAGAGACGAAAACGGGGATCTGGTTACGGATGCGCAGGGTGTGCTGAGGTTGTGGAAGGAGCACTTCACCAAGCTGCTCGCAGGCGACGAAAGGAACAATACCGCCAGTGGTGAAGATGTCCAGATGGCACCAATCGACGACGACGGTGTGGATGTGCCACCGCCCAGCCATGACGAGGTCCGGGTCGCTATCCAGCGACTCAAGAACAACAAAGCTGCAGGGCCGGATGGGCTACCAGCTGAATTGTTCAAGGCCGGCGGCGGTGAGCTGATTGGGTGCATGCATCAGCTCATTTGCAAAATATGGCTGGAGGAACGAATGCCCAACGATTGGAACCTCAGTGCCCTTTGTCCTGTGCTGAAGAAAGGCGACCCAACAATATGCGCCAACTACAGGGGTATCAGCCTACTTCCCATTGCATACAAGGTCCTGACGAGCGTATTATGTGAAAGACTAAAGCCACTCGCCAAGGCGCTGATTGGACCTTATCAGTGCGGCTTTAGACCTGGTAAGTCCACCATCGACCAGATATTCACTCTACGCCAAATCCTGGAGAAGACCCATGAGAACCAAATCGATACACACCATCTCTTCATCGATTACAAGGCAGCATTCGATAGCCCGATAAGGGATCGCCTATATGCCGCATTGTCTGAACTTGGTATCCCTGCAAAGCTCGTTAGACTTTGCAGAGCGACGTTGAGCAATACGCGCAGCTCCGTTAAGGTTGGAAGTGACCTCTCCGACCCCTTTGATACCGTTCGAGGTTTCAGACAGGGCGATCCTTTGTCCTGCGACCTCTTCAACTTCACCATGGAGAGTGTGCTGCGCAAGGCCGGTGTACATCGTAATGGCACAATTTTCAACAAAAGTGTCCAGCTCCTTGCTTACGCTGATGATATTGATGTCATCGGACGTAACAAGCGAGATGTCACCGCTGCCTTTGCGGCTATCGAAAGAGAATCTGCCAAAATGGGTCTGGTGGTAAATGAGGGCAAGACGAAGTATATGCTGTCTACACGCAGGGACTCGCAGCGGCTAGGGTCTCACGTCGAGGCCGACAGGTATGCTTTTGAAGTTGTCAAGGAATTCGTCTACCTTGGCACCGCCATCAACAGCAGCAATGATGTCAGTCTGGAGATAAAGCGAAGGATAACTCTGGCCAACAGGTGCTACTACGGTCTCGGTAGGCAATTGAGAAGTAGAGACCTCTCTCGACCGACAAAACTTTCACTCTATAGGACGCTTATCTTGCCCGTGCTCCTCTATGGCGCTGAAGCATGGACAATGACACGAAACGACATAGCGGCCCTTGGAGTGTTCGAGAGGAAGGTGCTTCGCAAAATCTTCGGCCCTGTTCGGGTTGGTGACGACTATCGCATACGAACCAATAACGAGCTGTATGAGCTGTATAAGGACATGGACGTAGCGCAGCGAATTAACATCCAGCGGCTACGCTGGCTCGGTCATGTCTGCCGCATGGACGACGAAGCTCCGGCGAAAAAGGTATTCGATGCGATGGTTGGAGGTCGACGGCGAAGAGGGAGGCCGTGTCTCCGGTGGAAGGACCAAGTGGAAGAGGCCCTGGTATCTCTTGGTGTGACCAACTGGAGAAGGCGCGCGCGAAGCAGAGGCGCCTGGAGAGAAGTTTTGCGGCAGGCCGTAACCCGATAACGGGTTGTTATGGCCAGTTAAGTAAGTTAAGATGGAAAATGATTTAACAGGGATAATACTTTGATTTATGGACAAGACTGATACCGATTTTTATATGAAAAGCTTCCTAAATTGGTACTCTAAAGCTTTTGTTTGCATAATTTTTATTTCTGTATTTTTGTTTTTGTCTCTGGATCCATTTGTGGATGTCCTGTTTTAGGTCGGTTTTACCGAATCCAAACATCGGGTCCGGCCCTATGAATGGGCTTTCTGCACCGTTTTTTGCTTGTGTATCTGCCCTTTCGTTGCCATCATGGCCCTCATGTCCAGGAATTCAGACAATTACAACCCTGTTCTGGGTCCCTAGGGCGTTGAGTTCCTTGTGGCACTCAAGCAGGATTTTTTATGTGTAGGAGTAGCTGTCTAGGGCTTTTAGGACTGACAGGCTATCCGAAAGTATAGTGAGCTTTGTTCCTGGAGAGTGCGTTTTAGCAATTGTTCGAACTGCCTCATATATTGCATAGAGTTCAGCTTGAAATATTGAAGTGTTGTAGCTCATCGGAGGGGCTAAGTTGACCCCAGGGCTCACAACTCCAGCTCCTACACCACAAGGTGTTTTAGAGCCATCTGTGTACCATTTCTGAGAGTCCTCTTTTAGCCATTTCGGGTTGTTGTCCCACTGTTCTCTAGTTGGGAAGTCAATTATATATTTCCTTCTTGGGCTGAGCTGGGGTTTCATGAAGTCAAGGTAAGATGATTTGTAGAGGGTATCCTCTCAAGGGGGGGGGGTATAGCAGGGACAATACTTTAACTTCAGTTTAAGACTGATACATATTTTTGTATGTTTTGTTTTTCCAATTTGATCATTTCAAAGTACAAGACAGATATCGATTGTTGTATGTTTTGCTTTCGGTCTTTAAATTTATAATAATTCTTATATTTTTGGTGATGAAAAATAGTTTAAAAGAGAAAATAATATATCCTGTTATATATCCTATATAATATTATTTGTATCCTGTACAAAACAGATACAGGGTTTTTTCTTGCTTTAACAATTTGATCATTTATGCATTTTTTAAAATAATTTTTATATTTTTAGTAATGAAAAATGGTTTAACAGCGACAATACTTTGTTTTCAGAATATTACAGATACCGATTTTTGTATGCTTTGTTTTTCCAATTTGATGATCTTAGAGTTTTTTTCATAATTTTTATATTTTAGGAAAACAGAAATGGTTTGGCTTGACTTCAGTTTAATACTGATACAGATTTTTGTATGTAAAGCTTTTTCAATTCGGACTCTAAAACTTTTGTTTTCATAATTTTTATATTTTTGGTGATGACAAATGGTTAAAAAGAGACAATACTTTGAAATCTGTAAGAATCTTTGAAGACAGATATAGATTTTTGAATGTTTTGCTTTTTAAAATTGATCATCTTAGCGTTTTTTTAAAAACATTTTTATACTTTAGGCAGTACTTTAGGCAGTCCGAGTACAGTCTTAATCAGGGGCGGATTCAGAAAAATATTTCGGGGGGGTTTCAAAAAGTAATTCTTTGATATTCATAAATTGTCTTTTAATTTGTATGTAGTTTTAATGTCGATCCTAATATTTCGGGGGGGCGGGGTTCAACCCCCAAAACACCCCTCTGAATCCGCCACTGGTCTTAATGCTTCCGGGCGTAACTTAATTTATATATAGATGGATAGATCTTATAGACGAACTGATTATGATTTTATATGAAAAAAGAATGCATTTGCAAAAAGACTTATAAAGTTTTAGCAAATGTGGATCTTCAATGCAGACTTTCAATGAGAATTTTCAATAAGAAGGCGAATGCAAATGCGGATTTCTTAATAATGCGAATATCTAACACATCTCTTGTTAGTCGCCTACCATTGAAATTTACTGCTGGGTTAAATTTGCAGAGTGTAGTTTCGTTATAGAAGGGAAGAGTTTAGTTGGGTGTAAACAGCGGGACATGTCTGCCGCATTTTAATTGAAAAAATTCCACAATTTTATGATTTTTTGCGCAGCCTATTGTTCTATTGCAGTTTATGGTATTTACAGCCTTTTGAAAGTCTAGTTAAAGCTTTATGGAAGGTCAAACTTTATTAGGTAATTTTCATTGAAGACTCTTATAAACAATTTTACTGTTGACTGATAAATTTAAATATCTTCGTAGAGGTGGAATAAGGCAGCCAGTTGCTTAGTATTAAATTTTTAGCTTGAAGCAAACTAAAAGTGTCAATACTCATTCTATGCCAAAAATCGCCGACGCACATATGAGCGCCCAAAGAAATACGAGCCAATGTGGCCAACAAATTTTTAGCGCTTATCTAAATTGTTGTCGATTATTATTGCCACCATTGTCGCTCTGCATGGCGTTGCCACCTAAATATTGCCACATGCGGTCGCTGGTGTTGGTGGTGGGCCACAATTTGTTTGGCTTGCCAAATAATTAAATGAGAAACCAATTAAAAATTTATTACTACGGTTTATAAATAGAACGAATGTAAATTTGCCAATGCTGTCGTATGGGATGCGCCTCGTCGCTGTTGTGTTGTTGGCAATTCTGAGCGCGCTAAACAAAACATTAACTACCATAAAAACGCCTATGGCTGAGCAATAACAGCTAATAGCTGCAAATAGTTGCAATTGGCAGTTGCAATTACTACAACAGCAACAACAACAATGAGCCAACACTGAATTTATTAATGAGTACATTTTAATATAAAATAAATTTGGCTGTGGTGGTTGGTGCTTTTTCGGGGCGTTTCGGGTCAATTGATGTTGGAGTGGAGGCGTTGCCAGAGCTGTAGAAATTTATGGTAACAATTTGTTGTTGTATGGATTAGGTTTTTTTTTTGTTTTTGAGAATAGTGTGGTGTCTATGAAATAGAATAATGTGTAGTGTGAATATATGTTTGAAGGAATTAAGCAGAGGAGATTTGTAAAGTGATTTTCAATGGGGAATTGAATAAAAGATTGAGGAAAGTCGATTCAATTTATTTCGGAGTGAATGAAAGTGATTTGTTTATGAAGAAAAGATACTCAGAGGTTTCTTTAAATAACGTGGATGCGATAGTGTAGCATATTTTTAGGAAGTTTTGTAGGTATTTAGTTGTTATTAAGGTCTGCTGGGTATAAAAGAAACAGATTGGCATAAGAAGAGAAGACTTTCAGAGACTTCTTTGAACAATGTAGATGGAAATGTATAACACATTCCTAGTTAGTAAATTTTGCAGTTAGTTGTAGCTGAGGTTTGCAGGATATGAAAGAAAAATTTTCAGCAGATACCTTACTTTCTAGACTTCTAGGCTTTCATAGACCTTATTAAATAATGTGGATGCGATATTGAGCACTTCTCAAGTTAATATTTTTTGTAGGTAGTTGTTGTTAAGGTCTGCTGGGTATGAAAGAAACAGATTTGTCTGAAGAAGAGAAGACTGTCAAAGTCTTTTTTGAATACTTCTAGTAAGTGAATTTTGATGTTAGCTGTAATTAACCCTTTCGACCCCAAAGTGGCCTGAGAGCAACTTCACCTATTTGTCATCTTATAGCAAAAGCTACGATTGATTTATGTGTTTAAGTAGACACCAACAAATTACTATTTTTAGAAGTGAAGTCAAAGGAAAATTACAATAATTTTACTTTTATCCCCAAAATAATTTCCAATAATTTGCAGCGATATCAGGAAAAGTTTGTGTTCTAATTGAAGTCTACGAATTGGGCACGTTTGATTAAAACCCTGTTTCTTTAATAGTGGTTAAATAAAATCAAAAATTGATAATTTTGTATTTTTCCATAAATATTAAATCATTTTTCTGTAACTAAAAAATATTGATACAAAATTTATTTAACCCGTTTTAAGCTAAAACTGTTCAAAAGCAAACTAGTTCTAGAACTCTAACAAAGAGGCGTGCCGACTTCAAATGTCGTGTGCACACTTCTTAGGTAAATGTTTCATGATTTAAATACCAAAAAGTAATATCGAGACACAGTGTAAAATCCGGGGTTGAAAGGGTTTAGATCTGTCAATTGCAAAAGAAAAAGATTTTTCGAAGAAGAAGTCTGTTCCTCAGAGACTTTAGTTGAGATATTCGGAGTAAAAAAAGGAGATTTTGCTGCAGAAAAGAAGACTTGCAGACTTTTAGTGGAGTTTTTAGTGGACTTCGGTGTTATCTGCGGTTGAGATCAGCTTAGTATAAACTAAGAAAGAGATTTTGTTGAAGAACAAATACTCTCAGACATTTAGTGGAGTTTTATGTTAGCTGTAGTTGGGATCAGCTGAGACTAAACTAAGAAAGAGATTTTGTTGAAGAAGCAAATACTCTCAGATACTTTTGTGAGTGATAACCAGAAATTTGATTTGTAGGTTTTCAATATGTCATATGTATGTGTACAGGATCTTATATTTTCTATTGATTGGCACTGAGGAGTGAAAGAAAGTAGATTTTCAAGGAGATCTAGTTCCTACAGGGTTTCGCTATAAGGCTTTCTGTACCAGGCTTTTTCTGGAATGTGAATATTTTCTTGGTCATCTTAGTTCGTGTAAAAGAAAGCCAAGGTTTTTTTCCTTGAAAGTAATTCTTAGCTCTTCGATTTTTAAACATAAATTATGACTAATCTCTATTTAAGCATTGAATGTCCATAATCACAGATGTAATCCAAATACACCCAACTAACAGAAGAAAAACTTTCACAGTCTTAATTATTTAAAACTTAATTAATTATAAGGACTTATTCAAAGGCATTTCCTGATATTTCGTTCGTATTTTTCTTTCTTCATAAAAAAATAGATTTTATATAATTTTATTTTATTTTTGTCCATAACTTTAACACCTTGCGACTTCTTCCTTTGGGGCTACGTGAAAGATAAGGTGTACGCCAGCAGCTCAGCGTCGATTCAAGACCTCAGAGATAAAATTCGTGAGGCTATCGAGGACATAGGGCAGCCACTTTGCGATTTGGTTATGGAAAATTTCATGAAAAGGATATGGTCCTGTAAGCGTGGACGTGGTGGCAATTTGGCTGATGTTGATTTTCATTATTAACGGCATACCTTTCTCTTTATTATGAAATAAACATCCGATCATTTATCTCAAAAATGGCATTTTTCTTTGAATACCAAAATAACACCTCTTGTTGGAAACCCCTATATTTTTGTCCATAACTTTCTATAAACAAATGTAAAAAAATATTAATTTCTAATTTCTAAACACCTCCAAATTGCTCTACATTGTTGCCTACTTTTAGGTTGTTTGACAATATTTTTCCTACTATTCCATCAGTTCACTTACCATATACGATTGTCTAACATAGTAATGTGTTAATTGCCAAAAATTGCATGCAATATTAAATTAATTTCAATGATTTGCCTCATTAAATTAAAACTAATTATGGCAAACTGTCGGCACATTTAATTGTGACAGCTGATGGATTTAATATTTAAATGCCACAAATCAAAAGTGCACACTCGCACACACACACACACACACACTGCGCTTAATTATATTCGCTTCAATTCGTTTGGTCCCTATTTGTTCCGCCTCCTCGCCCCTCTCTCGTAATTCTGAGCACAATTCATCATTCACTGTTGGCTGCACGCAGCCGAAACGCACCAAATGCGGAGCGCTTAATTAATTTTTCCACATTTGCATAAATAATTGCAAAAATGTTTTGCAACAACTCAAAAAACAAATGCAACAAAACTAAAAAAAAACATTAGTACCAACATGTTGCAATTTTCATTTCAAACAAATTCAACACTCAAAAGAAACAAAAAAAAGAAAAAATAAATTGAAAAAAAGAACAGAATTTTTTTGCTGTAATTCTTCTATACGAAAAAGAAAAAACACAAAACAAAAAAAAAATTGAAAATAAAAAAACAGAACTTTTTTGCTGTAATTCTTGTATACGTTTTTGCTGCCTTCGTTGCTGGTATTTTTATGTAAAAGCTTTGGATATGTAAATGTTTTGATTTGGCCTGTGATAGTTGTTGTTGTTGCATGTGCATGTGTGCGTATGTTTGTTGTTGTTTTTTGGTTTTTGTTTTGTAAACAAAAGCCGCATTGGTCGCGCTTTTGCGGTCGCGCGTATTTTGCACAATTGCGGTCGCTGTGGCTACAACTTGTTGTTGTTATTATTGTATCTTTTTTTTTTATTTTTTTTACTTCAGTTTAGCAAATGATTTTGTGTTGCCACAACCATGTAAAAGGCAGTGGGGGGAAAGGAAATCAATTGCGGTTTAATATTAAAAGAAGGTAAACGAAAATATATGAAATTTGCGGTTGATGTACAAAAATATTGGGGTTGCATTTTGTTGTTGTAATGTTGGCAATGTTTTTTGCATTGAAGATAGTTTGAAAATGCCAATTTAAAGTGTTGATAAATCATTGAAAATGTATTAAAAACTTTAAGTGAACTTAAACACTTTTCAATCACTTTTCTGTTAATCATTCCAGCTGCCATTCCACTCTTTCTGGCATCTGCATACCTCCTTCCCCATTGGCAATCTTTAACATTTTGATCACAAGATTTTATTAACAAGCCTCCCGTTTCGCTCAGCAAACTTTTGCGTCCCTTGGAAGACCCAAGTTTGCCACAAACCGAAAGCAAAAACGAGCCAACAAGAGTTATTGCCTTTTCGCAGTATGTGTGTGGCTTGCAGCTGTTGTTGTTGTTATTGTTGTTGTAATTTGTCGTTTCGACATATTGCGACATGTTGTCAAGGTCATTTGCTAAAGCAAAAACTCCCAAATCAAAAACCGAAAAATTTCTAGGAAAAAAATTGCCATAAGCGAGCAAAAATTTCCGAGCGCTGTTAACGCCTCTGTGGGCGCCCGAATCGCCCGCCCACATGGCAAAATACAAATCAGTGCGGACAGCAGCAATTCCGCAAATAACGCCCCACATTAGCACGCCCCGCCCCGCCCGCTCGACCCGCTGCAGCTGCTTCGACGGTTTGTTCGTTCGTTTGTTCGTTTATTCGTTGGTTCGATGGGTCGTCCGCCCGCAAACAGCATAAAGCATTCGTATAAACGCCTGCTTCGTACGCCCCGACAGTCTTTTGGTCATGTCATCTGACACCCACAATTTTGCCAACAACTGCAACAACAAAAACCATATCAACTAAAGCAGCGCACATTATCACACTCGATTTTTTGGGAAGGCGGCAGAGGAGGAGGAGTAGGAGAGCGACATGTAAAAAGTTTGCGAGGTCTCTCGCACTCCACGTCCTCAATAACCAGAACTAACACGCACACTCACATACACACACACGCACGCCCGCTGACAGTGGCCAAAAACAAATTGCAGTTGTTGTAAAGTTTCATTTTTCAATTTTGTGCAAAAGCGCAGAAAAAAGACAAAGCACAGAACAAAAAAAGAAACGAAAAAAAAACTCAAACAACGAAGAATAAAACAGCAAAAGGCAATGAGCAAAACAACAACAACAACAATAGCGAAAATGCGTAGAGACGCGGGCAGTGTGAAGGAAATAAAGTGAAGGAAAAACTATACAAAATTCCAATTTGTCAGGAATTTGTTCAATTTCAGTTTTGCATCGGTTTGTAATTTGGCTGCAACGCTGCGCGAGAGTGGGAAAAAGAGAAAGAGAGAGTGCGGGGAACAGACGTAGCAGCAAAATTGTGAGGGCAGCAACAAATGGCACACAGAATGCTGCTGCTGCTGTTGAAGGACATTGTGGCATATTTGTGGGTGGCGTTGATGTCACCCATTGCTGTTGTTCTTGTTGTTGCTTTAGTTGGCATTGTCGTTTTGTTTTTGTAATTGTTATAGTTGTACATGTAATATTGTTGTGGTTTTTGTGCTGCTGGTACAAAATTGACAACAGTTGGCATTTTTTCGCCACCAATGCCACACAAGTGTGTGAAAAGATTTGCAACAGACAAGAATTGGCTGAGAGATGTGAAGCTAAAAGTGAAGTTGAAAATCGCAGCAATGAGAAAAAGTTTGCGTTGGTTGCATGCAACAATGTCACAGTGGAGTGGAATCAGTAATTTAGTAATAAAATAAAATAAAATACAGTAAAATAAAATAAAATAAAATAAAATAAAATAAAATAAAATAAAATAAATTAAAATAAAATAAAATAATATAAAATAAAATAAAATAAAATAAAATAAAATAAAATAAAATAAAATAAAACAAAATAAAATAAAATACAAGAAAATAAAATAAAATAATAAATACTAAAAAACATCCAACTAAGACAGAAAAACTTTGCAATTGGCAATCGTTACCCCTTCACCTCAAAAACTTTTGTTAAAAAAATTATTGAAGATAGTTTTTAGGCGCAGAAGCAGACTTAATTTAGTAATAAAATAACATAATAAATATTTAAAAAAATCCAATTAAGACAGAAAAACATTGCAATGGGCAATGGTTATACATTTACCTCAAAAACTGTTGTTATAAAAATTACACAGTACAACAATTTTGCGGTTTTCAAAAAACCCGCGGAGTTTCTCAACTCTTCCTTATATTTTCGGAGCCGCTGAACACGAATATGTAATTATTTTTTTCGGGTCACCTCTAGTTTGGGTTTTACAGGGTCTTGAAGTTACAAGCTACACCCCAATTAAAAAAATTAATTTAAATGGTTGAACTTATCTTAGTCTAACAATATTGGTATCAAAAGAAAGAGAATTATGTCTCCAACTCAAATCAAATAATTTTTTTGTAATTATCCTGGCGAAAGGATATAAAAATGTCCTTTTAAGAATGTATCCTTAATTATCCTGAAAGTTTTTCTACAAAAAAATTTGGAAAAAATATATTATAAAACCCTTGCCATGCACCAATACATTGTGAAATTTCATGTTAATCAGTCCATTGGTTCAGCTGAAAAAAATTGTTGAAGTTTATTTCACTCAAAAACTTAAATTATTCCAAAATTTTTCACAGTGCAAAGAATTTCAGCTCTTCACAAAACCCGCCCAGTTTCTGAACTGCTCCTTATAATTCCGGTACCGCTGATCACGAATATGTAATTTGTTTTTTTGGGTCACCTCTAGTTTGGTTTTTACAAGGCCTTGAAGTTGCCAGCAACACCCACCTTAAAAACGAATTTAAATTGTTGAACTCATCTTAGTCCAACAATATCAGTATCAAATTAAAAAAATCAATTCTTTTGCCCAAGGTCATGTCAATGTCAATTTTACGTTATATTTTGAACTTTGAAAACGAATTGAACTCATCTTAGTCCAACAATGGTTTTGGTTAGAATAGCTTGAGAAAAATTTGTGATCAAAATTCTAGCAAGCGTTGAATAGAAAATGTTATTGCTGAAGCTCTGGTTGCAAAAAACAGAATAATTCTCCTCTCTCTTCATCTCGAGCTTGGTGCCGTGAAAAATGTAATTAAGGCTTCGGGCTAAGCTGGTGAAGGTTTTCAGTACATAAGAAGAAATTTCCATTGGATTAGTGATGCGAAGATTAAAGAAGGTAAACACAAATTAAGTAAATAGTTTATCGTATTTTGATTAAAACTTTCGTCTTATATTTAGATATCTCAATTTGTAACAATAACATATTTTGTGTTTATGTACATCTGTAGGTGTTTTAATTGGTCCAAATATACGCGCTTTACTTAAAGACACCGTATTTGAGAGAAAACTAAGCGAGAAGGAGAGAAGAGCATGACTGTGTTTCAAAGATGGTAAAGAGAATTTCTTGGGCAACCACAAATCAAAAGATTATGAAGAATTAGTAAAACCATGGCATGTAAACTCTAGATTTTTGATCACAAATTTTTCTCAAGCTATTCTACCCAAAACCATTGTTGGACTAAGATGAGTTCAATTCGTTTTCAAAGTTCAAAATATAACGTAAAATTGACATTTACATGGCCTTGGGCAAAAGAATTGATTCTCTTTAATTTGATACTGATATTGTTGGACTAAGATGAGTTCAACAATTTAAATTCGTTTTTAAGGTGGGTGTTGCTGGCAACTTCAAGGCCTTGTAAAAACCAAACTAGAGGTGACCCAAAATTATATTATAAGGAGCAGTTCAGAAACTGGGCGGGTTTTGTGAAGAGCTGAAATTCTTTGCACTGTGAAAAATTTTGGAATAATTTAAGTTTTTGAGTTGAAATAAACTTCAACAATTTTTTTCAGCTGAACCAATGGACTGATTAAAATGAAATTTCACAATGTATAGGTGCATGGCAAGGGTTTTATAATATATTTTTTCCAAATTTTTTTGTAGAAAAACTTCTAGGATAATTAAGGATACATTCTGAAAAGGACATTTTTATATCCTTTCGCCAGGAAAATTACAAAAAAATTATTTGATTTCAGTCGGAGACATAATTCTCTTTCTTTTGATACCAATATTGTTAGACTAAGATAAGTTCAACCATTTAAATTAATTTGTTTAATTGGGGTGTAGCTTGTAACTTCAAGACCCTGTAAAACCCAAACTAGAGGTGACCCGAAAAAAATAATTACATATTCGTGTTCAGCGACTCCGAAAATATAAGGAACAGTTGAGAAAGTCCGCGGGTTTTTTTTACTGTTGTACTGTGTTATTGAAGATAGTTTTAGGCGCAGAAGCAGTATCTTTTTCAAGCAACACATTTTTACGCCAATTGGAAGCGCCTTAGAGGGTATAGAAGGTAGTGCCGCTGGAGATTAGCTTGAAATGGAAAATCAAGAAAGTTAGGTTAGGTAAGTTGGCTGGGCAAGTAAGCCACGCATAGACCCTAGTGGATCCCTAACTGTACCAGTTGAGGCTTCTTAGTGTTGCGTATGGACATACAAGTGATCGGTGAGAATGCGGTTGTTCCCAGCGAAGTTCAGCAGCGACTTGATGCCATGCTTGGGGATCTCCTCTAATCAAGAAAAGAACGGGGCCCCTAAGTTAGTAAGTCATCCTCTTAAAATAGCTGAACAGGAGCAGAAAATGTGCTTCAGGGTTTTCTTGGTACCAGTTTCTCTACATCAAGAAACTTAATTGTACGGCAAATGTTTTGGCAAGAAGAAAAATCATTTCGATATATAAACTAAAAGACTAAGATGCGACTTTTTATAATTTTTTTAAATTTTTTAAATTTTTTTCATGATTGCAATTGAATTTTTGTTCAAGTTTGAACAAATTTGGTTTATGTTCAAGGGCTGTTTTCTAAAGAAAGGACACACATACATAGTCTTATGAAATCCATTCTGACACCAGTGTTTCAAACTTGGGTAATAGTTTATCCAACTAGTTCAACTGATTATGAAGCACCTCGACTACTCGCTTAGTTTTGTCTTATTTTATCAAGTTTCATGTAAAATATATTAATTTTCTGTCACTTCATAATCATCTTCTCAATGGAACATTTTTTATACATCTTTCTGACCTAATATTCTCGTCTCTATGATCTGATGTGATTTCTACCCACTTGGCTGCAAAATAACTCGACTCTATTCTCCTTAGATTGCATCATCTCACCTTAGATTACATCACATCACCTCAACTCAATTCAGCTCAGTGTTCCTTAGATTCCCTCAACTCAACTCATCCACTATATCACCTCTCATGGTTTGTATCACACCACAGGAGGACATTCCCAGGTTCCTTCGACCCTTTGGTTGGTTGTAGCCATCACCAAACATAGCATGACAGAGGCTTGCCCTCACTCTCTTCGGGCATCACAATGGACTTTTTGAGGACTCCGAGTGTACTTGCTGGGAAACCAGCAAGCTGCCTGTCTCACCTAACCTAACTTAAACTCAACTCAAACTTAAACTTAACTTAGATTACTTCACATTAGACCACCACTTAGATTGCATTCCCTGAAATCACTACTCCTTAGATCAGTACACCTTAGAACATCTCCTCTTATAGCGCTTCACCTTAGGCCAACTCTCATTCACTAAATTATTCCACCTCACCTCACCTAACAAAACAACACACTTTCTCATCTCGTATCACATTCCCACTTACTTTATGTGATTTGATTTGATTACATTCGATTTTAAATGACTTTCGTACAGTTACGGTTTGCTTCATCGTGTCTTCTTTAGCCATATGATCTTATCTTATGCTATATATTGTTACGAATACTAGTTCTAGTGGGCTAGTACGTCTCTCTGGATTGCGCAATATAAATAAAAACACACTCAATTTCTCAAACGCAGTCAATAAAAAACCAACAATCACTTTATTTCACAAATTTCACACTTTACTGTCTTTACACTTAATTACTCCGTGTGGCACCTTCACTTGTCTAAACCAAGACTGACTCGCTGCGCCGTACCCGGCTGCCTTTTATACCTGTCCGGTTATCGCGCAGATCGTTCGCGCACATTCTAATTGGACTAAAAGTTTCCATTATTATCGCGGGTCATCATTGCCAGATCGAATTATAGCAAGTCGCTGTACTTTAAAGTGCGTGCCTAAAAGTATGCCCTTAAAAGCATTCATGCAAGGCACAGCAACAGAGTGCCTCATCGTTACAATATTGTTACGAAAATTACTTCACAGGTTCGTTTGGATTGGTTTTGAAAATAAAACAACTTCAGTTATCCAGCGCAACGTAGTCAAAACTAACAATCGCTTTATTTACAAATTTGCACTTGTTCTACTTTACTCTACTACTATTGCATGTTTCCCCATTGCTTGCTCAACACAGACTCGACCCCTTGCGCTGCCACTGCTGCTTTTATACCAGTTTTCTTATCGCGCCGAAGTTTCTTGCAACTTCTAATTGGAAAGCGCTCGACCATTCTCGCACAGCCCATTTCTTCGAGAACCATCCTTGCCATATCGGACTATACCAAGCGAATTTATAACAGTTTTGCTGTACTTCACAGTGCATGCCTAAAAGTATGCTTGGAAAACATTCGTGCGGAGAAAGGCATTCCTGTACAGTGCGGCACAGAATTTCTCATCGTATCAATATATTATACTCTCTTAACTGTATCATCATTCTATATTATCTTATCTTATCTTATCTACTTTTTTATCATCACTGTTATATTCTGTTCTATACTTCTGTTCTCTGTTATTTTATGTCATGTTCTTATTTTTTCATACCATCTCAGATTTTATACCATTTCACATTTAATATCATTTCATTCAATGTCTTCTATATCCCCATCCCTATTACACCTCATGTCGAATAATTTTATTTTAGTTAACTTGTTTGCCTCTTCCTCTCTGATCTCTTCTCATTCATATTTGTTTAATCTGGTCAACTTGCCTTATTTTTATGCTTTATTTCCTCATATTTTTTATAATATCTTGTCATACCTTGTCCAACTTTCCTAGGCTCTGCTTCTTGTTGCCTCCTGAGTTAATGTCATCTCATTCATATTTCTTTCACCAAATTTTCAATATTCTCTTTCAAAATTTTCTCACACTTTTTTGACGCCTTACGCGAGCACTTACTTCTTATCCCACAAGATAGGAATGGGGAACTATGGGTGTGACGAGAGACGCTTCCATCACCGTTTTCAGCGAGGACTCTAAGATCGAAGGTAGAGGAGCCGGTCTCCACTCAGATGTACTAGGGACCCAAAGGACATTCAGGCTCCCGGACCACTTTAGTATCTATCAGGCGGAGAATTGGAAGGAAGGTAGGAATTGGGCATCACCGAATCACTCTCTGCTGGGTTTCCGGCCACCTTGGAGTAGCAGGGAACGGAGCGGCGGACGAGATGGCAAGGAACGGGGTCGCTTTGCCTACCACCGAAATATATAACTCAGTGCTAGCTCCGATATCTGCTCTATAAATGATGAAGAAGAAATAGAAACGATTCCAAACTCGCTGTGCTACTGCTCGGCTTTGCAAAAACGCCGACTTCGTAACCTGGATTCAATCAATACATTAAATTAATTAAGGGGAGGTTCTTTCAAATTTTTTGGAAAAAATCGTTTTGTTTTTTTCACTTAAAATGAAAGTTGTATGTCCGCAGAATATGTGTACGAAAGGATTTTTCGATACGATCGCCTTGTCCGCACACGAGTTTGTTTCTTCTACAGTGTTTTCCCCAGTTTTTTTCCGGAGCTGCTATCTTTCAACGCGTTTTTCTCGGAACCACGTTTTCCATCTGAATTTCAAGGATATCTCTTGATCTATTGTTCTAATTTCCTTAATCTAAAGCATGTTTGAAAGGTGATCATTTTCTGTATGGCTTATACCTAAAAGAGCATAAGTTACTATTAAATTGTTATTTATAATTAAGGTTTAATAACAAAAAAAGTGGGAACAAAAATTTTTTTTTCGAGCGTTCACATTTCAGTCAATTTTTGGTCAAAAATCATTATAGTTAGGTATAAGCCATAGAAAATTTCATCTACTTTCATTTAAAAAAAACCTTTTTCATTTCAGATTACTAAAAGAGGCTGTAGGCTTGAAATTCGGAGACGAGATTTTTCAGGTAGTGATCGACGAAAGCCGCCATTGTTCAGCCACCATTTTGAATTTTGTTACAAAAGATATATCATATTATTGTATAATAAAATACCCATTCAACCGTCAAAACCGGATGTTTCTATGTTTTTTTATCATGCCATAAATCATTTCCAAACTTATGCCTTTTTTTGGCCAAATTTGAAAGAACCTCCCCTTAATAATAAGGTTAATTTTATGTTTCACCTTTCAATCAATCGTCTCTTTCAAACTTTCAATCGTCTCATCTCATCTCATCTCATCTCATCTCATCTCATCTCATCTCATCTCATCTCATCTCATCTCATCTCATCTCATCTCATCTCATCTCATCTCATCTCATCTCATCTCATCTCATCTCATCTCATCTCATCTCATCTCATCTCATCTCATCTCATCTCATCTCATCTCATCTCATCTCATCTCATCTCATCTCATCTCATCTCATCTCATCTCATCTCATCTCATCTCACCTCATCTCATCTCATCTCATCTCATCTCATCTCATCTCATCTCATCTCATCTCATCTCATCTCATCTCATCTCATCTCATCTCATCTCATCTCATCTCATCTCATCTCATCTCATCTCATCTCATCTCATCTCATCTCATCTCATCTCATCTCATCTCATCTCATCTCATCTCATCTCATCTCATCTCATCTCATCTCATCTCATCTCATCTCATCTCATCTCATCTCATCTCATCTCATCTCATCTCATCTCATCTCATCTCATCTCATCTCATCTCATCTCATCTCATCTCATCTCATCTCATCTCATCTCATCTCATCTCATCTCATCTCATCTCATCTCATCTCATCTCATCTCATCTCATCTCATCTCATCTCATCTCATCTCATCTCATCTCATCTCATCTCATCTCATCTCATCTCATCTCATCTCATCTCATCTCATCTCATCTCATCTCATCTCATCTCATCTCATCTCATCTCATCTCATCTCATCTCATCTCATCTCATCTCATCTCATCTCATCTCATCTCATCTCATCTCATCTCATCTCATCTCATCTCATCTCATCTCATCTCATCTCATCTCATCTCATCTCATCTCATCTCATCTCATCTCATCTCATCTCATCTCATCTCATCTCATCTCATCTCATCTCATCTCATCTCATCTCATCTCATCTCATCTCATCTCATCTCATCTCATCTCATCTCATCTCATCTCATCTCATCTCATCTCATCTCATCTCATCTCATCTCATCTCATCTCATCTCATCTCATCTCATCTCATCTCATCTCATCTCATCTCATCTCATCTCATCTCATCTCATCTCATCTCATCTCATCTCATCTCATCTCATCTCATCTCATCTCATCTCATCTCATCTCATCTCATCTCATCTCATCTCATCTCATCTCATCTCATCTCATCTCATCTCATCTCATCTCATCTCATCTCATCTCATCTCATCTCATCTCATCTCATCTCATCTCATCTCATCTCATCTCATCTGATGTGATCCAATCTCATCTGGTTATGTGAGTTAACTTGACTCATCTTCATTCAAATTAATTCAATCTGAGCTGAGTTGATTTGATCTTAGTGCTGTCCCAGATATTTTTATATCTTCATTCTTCACTTTAAATTTCTCTCACCAAATAAAATTCTGCACAAATTTTCTATACAAAAAAATGTTAAAAAATAAAGAAAAGTTAAACCAACAAAAACCATGAATGTATCTAACCACTCGTAAATCGCCCATTGACAGCCATTGAAAGCGATTACCTGCAGGCGTCATGTGCGTCATGTGTTGGCGTTATTCAACATAACCTCAAAAACCATTACGGCGTCTGCGATGGCGTCCAGCCGACAGTGAAGGCAACAACAAAAAATTAGAATGCGCCACCAAGTCCAGGCAAGGAGTGCGTTGAAGTGTGGAATTGGGGGAAGGCAGGCAACCGACGATAGTGTCGTCTATTGATTAAAAGCGACGAAGGCGGAGCGGGAATAGGTGGCAGGAAAAAAAAACATAGTAGAAAATTGCACCGCAGCAGCAAAATTGCAACAGCAGCTGCAACAAATTACCAAATGCAGACAAGGACAAACGCACATTTACAAACACACACACACACACATACGCAGTTGAAAGTCAAACAAGCCAGCAGAGGAATGGCGAATGTACTGGCCCCAAGTAGATTTTCACTAAAAAATAAAAAAAAAATCATAGCAACACATACACACACATATGTATATACACAGCACACATATGTCATTTTTATATGTGCGAGTATGTATGAAAAAGTGTCAAAGACTGGCGCATAGTCGCCTCTAATATCATTTATGGGCGAATTGCTGCATTCGCTTCTTGGTGTTGTTGTTGCTTGCAACATGTAGTCTGCGGCCACTGCATCCATTATCGTTATAACTATTGCAACTTGTTGTTGTTGTTGTAGTTTTAGTAGCATTGTCGCTGGTCATATTTGCCACACGATCCATTGTAGCGTCACGGGCCGTTGCCTTCAGTGCAATTTGCACTATCAGTGCTGCCAGATTTTCACTGGGCACACGCTGTGCTAGTTGTGTGCCAATTTGTTGTTGTAGGTTTTCTTATTTTGTCACTGCTTCGGTGCGTTATTGCATGTTTGGCTCACCGGCCGGGCGCATGTGTCGCAAAGCATGGGCCCCATGTGCGCCTAAGTAGGCGCCTAGAAAAGTGGGCAGCGGCCATCTTAAGCTGTAATCATTTATGCGGCATAATAGCACAAATGACACATTTAATGCCGCTGCAAATGACAAATTAACATTGCAAGTGATTCTTGTTGTTGTGGAGTCTAAAGTTATGCACAAGTCGAACGACTTTTACTGTAGACGAAATCATTCTTTCGATCGAAGAAATGTTTAATGGCTCTGCGGTCTAAATGTTCAAATTATTATAGTTTATCTGGACAGCACATTCATAAGTTAAGAACGAATATATATTTGGAGTGCCAACGTTGCCACTAAATTGAATTTATGATTTTTCTTGAATATAACCTGCAGTAATAAATTAAATTTGCCTCATCTATGACAACCAGCAGAGTGTCTTCTGGCAATTTATTATATTAACTAGCTTGGAATTACAGTTGGCAGATGACTATGCAAATAAAAGAGGAAAAATACAAAAAAATACAATTGGAATTATAGCCTACTTTTAGGCGCACTGATGACTGATGATAACTTCTAACTGCACAAATTTGGCACAATTTATTTTGACGCCTAAAAATCAACCATAAATTTACTCATATCACGTAGTAGTAAAATTTCTTGGCAGCATTTTAGGCGCTCGCATATGCAAATATTGTATTTAGTCTTAAAATATAACTGGTTTTAATGGTTTTAATTTTATGAAAGTTTTAGGCCATCAACAAAATTAAAAATAATTTTTTTGTATGAGTTCAACTTGTTCTCATTTTGTGTTCCAAATTTCAAATCCATTGTGTTAGGGGTTTTCGGCTCAATACAAAAATGAATGCGTCTCTTTGTGTAGTAAAGAAGGCACTCTGAAAGTGATGGCAATTCGAATGGAAATATTATGACTCATTTGCTTTATTTGTTATCCTATTTTTGGCTTCTATTGTCTTTAATAAATTTCTTGAAGTTGAATTAAAACATTTCAATAACATGAATTGATGGAATTTTCACTAAACATTTGGCTATCGAAAAGTGTGTGCACATTTCATTGATCGGCACTGATCGACTGATTTTTTAACTAAAAATTGCATTTGAACAACAAGCACTGCGCGTACTTTTTGAACCTTCATCTTTTCCGAAAAATATATATTTTCCAATGAAAGGAAAGCATTGATTTTTCAACTAAAAATCTCATTTATGTTAATTTGAACTTTCACCTTTTCGGAAAAATTTATATCCCAATGAAAGGAAAACATTAATGTAGAAATCATTCTAAAGGTTTGTACCAACATCCTGAAGGACATCCAGTCCGATGATCCAAAACACTCATTAGAAATGCTTATAGACCGTGGAAATCACTGTATTTGAAGTCAAATTAGACTAAATATTTTAAGCAAAATAAATCAGTTTCGCCAAAAAAAACTTAAATAAAAAAAAAAAAATTTAAAACTTTTTGTGTTAAATTAAAACATTCCAAAAGATTTCTGTTTAGTACATCAAATATTTTAAAATTCTAAGAAAACTCTCAAAATAGTTGCAGCCTATTCCCAAAATTTTCCCAAAAATTCTCAAAACTGCAAAATGTGTTAAATTAAAATGGCCCTTAAAAATATGCAAACAATATGCGGCTATCAGAAATGTAAATATTGAATGTGTTTGGAAAATATGCGCAAGCGAACAAACAAAACCGACTAGAATGTGGTTTGTGTGTGTGTGTGTGTTTGAGTTTGCTGAATAACGCAAAATACTCGGAAGTTAACAAACAGAAAGCTCAAATGTGATGCAGTGACAGGTGCAGTGTAACTTTTTTGGGGGGGGTTTGAAAATCAAAAATTTATATTTGAATTTTGAACTTTTTTTATGTTTTATGAAGTTAGAAATAGCTGAGTTAGTTGATTTAGAAAAATTTTAAGAAGAAACATATAAATTGATTGGAAAAATAATTTTTTTAAAACCGTTAAAATTTTTTATTTTGAATGATTTTACTGAGCTTTTTGAATTTCATATTAGTTAGATATGAGAAAATTAAAAAATATATAAAAATACAAATGTTGTCTTAAAACGTTGAACTATTTAAGTAAAGACACAATGTGAAGCAGCAATGTTGCGCTCATAAATGAATTCAAGAGTCTCACAACAGTTAACTAAACTAACTGTAAGACTCATTTTCCAAAGCATACTTTTAGGCTGACTAAACAGCACATCACAGCACCTTTGTTCAACTCGAAGCAGCAATGTTGCGCTCATAAATGAATTCAAGAGTCTTACAACAGTTAACTAAACTAACTGTAAGACTCATTTTCCAAAGCATACTTTAAGGCTGACTAAACAGCACATCACAGCACCTTTGTTCAACTCGAAGCAGCAATGTTGCGCTCATAAATGAATCCAAGAGTCTCACAACAGTTAACTAAACTTACTATAAGACTCATTTTCCATGACATACTTTTAGGCTGACTAAACAGCACATCACAGCACCTTTGTTCAACTCGAAGCAGCAATGTTGCGCTCATAAATGAATTCAAGAGTCTTACAACAGTTAGCTAAACTAACTGTAAGACTCATTTTCCAAAGCATACTTTTAGGCTTACTAAACAGCACATCACAGCACTTTTGTTCAACTCGAAGCAGCAATGTTGGGCTCATAAATGAATTCAAGACTCTCACAACAGTTAACTAAACTAACTGTAAGACCCATTTTCCATAGCATACTGTTAGGCTGACTAAACAGCACATCACATCACCTTTGTTCAACTCGAAGCAGCAATGTTGCCCTCATGAATGAATTTAAGAGTCTCACAACAGTTAACTAAACTAACTGCAAGACTCATTTTTCAAAGCATACTTTTAGGCTGACTAAACAGCACATCACAGCACCTTTGTTCAACTCAAAGCAGCAATGTTGCGCTCATAAATGAATTTAAGAGTCTCACTGAAGTTAACTAAACTAACTGTAAGACTCATTTTCCAAAGCATACTTTTAGGCTGACTAAACAGCACATCACAGCACCTTTGTTCAACTCGAAGCAGCAATGTTGCGCTCATGAACGAATTTAAGAGTCTCACAACAGTCAACTAAACTAACTGCAAGACTCACTTTTCATGGCATACTTTTAGGCTGACTAAACAGCACAGCATCACAGCATCTTTGTTCAACTCAAAACTTCGTCCACGTCACTGTCATCGCTGTGTGTTGCGTGTGTTGATATTCAATTAAAAGTCCAAAAAAATTAATTCTACCATGTTTTTTTTTAATCAAAGTACACAATGAACGTGAAACGCTGTGCGTGTGGGAGTTGCACAAAAGCCGCAAAAGATAGACAATTAATTGAAATAAAACAATAGAGCCGACTGTTGGGATTTAGTGGCGTACACGCTCTGCTATGATGGTAAATCCAACAACAATAACAACTAAAACAACAAAAATTTCATAAATGCTTTGGCCATAGAAAAATAACAAACGGTTAGTTGAAGTGGTCGACAGGGTTGGCTCGCAACGCAACAGGGTGCCATGTGATGTGAAATTGTGCCGAGTGTGGCAACACTGGCTGGTGGTGATTGTCTTTGAAAATATTTGTTTTTTGGTCTTCTTTTGGAAGTGTCTGCTGCTGCTGCACTGTTTGGGTGTGAAATGCTGCGCTCTGGGCATACAAGGGTTAAGGGCTTAAAGTAAATGCAGCAGCAGACCAGCAGCGCCTGGAGACGTGTCAGTGTGTGTGTGTGTGCGTGTGTGTTTGTGTGAATTATGCAATTTACTTATGGTTATTGTAAACTTGAGCCACAGCCACACATGCAGCTCTTAGCTTAAGCCATGGCTTAAGTAATACAGGAAAAGAAATCACAATTAAATTAAATGAAAATTCAAACAAATTAAGGATTCTCAAAGTTTTGATTAAGTCAACATAAGCTCGAACCATAGCAACGACTGATGCATGTTTGAAAAGACTTTTTGGCTTTTTTTGTTTTAATTATTCTGCAGACATAAATTCCAAAATTCAATGTTTATGCTGTCGTGGCTGCTCTCTTACACTCTAACCTCACTTTTGTGAACCCACTGCGTACACTTTTGCCCGCAACGGTGTGTTGCAGTGGAATGAGTTGGGTTGAAACTTTTCATTTGGAAGATGTTGTGCCAAATGCAACTAATTCTTGGGGATTACTCTTGTGCGTGTTATTGTTGTTGTTGTTGCTTTGTTGCCTTACAACGTGCGCACCGGCAACATTCAATATTGCAAAGGATTAACCTGCAAGATGTTGAAACAGCAGATTTGTTCCTGTCTGTTGTTCTGTCTGCCATGAAAGAAGGGCGAATGTGCGCAACGGCACTGGCTTTGTGCTGTTGCTGCTGTCGACATTGTTGTTGTCATTGTTGCTGTTGTTGGAAAGGTTGTTGCTGCTGAAAAGGTACACTCAGCAATGGTATTAAAATGTTGGCAGATTTTATAGTCGACTCCATTAGGGGCCAAACACGGCGACAATACAAATGAAAACCAACAATAAAAACAACAAAAACAATAAAACAGACAACAACAACCAAAAGAACAACAATGTTTGCTTAAATACTGCAGAAAGTTGGGGGAAATTTAAATTTTATTTCTATGGCTTAGAGGTCAGAACGCATTTATGTGGAGCTGCTCGAGGGAAGAGACGAAGAGGGAGGGTCAGCATTGAAGCAAAGGGGCACAGTTGCGGTGGCAGTAAATGCCGTTTAGTAAAAGACAGACAAACAAAAAGTTGTACACAACTTTGAGATTAGCAAACAATTGCGATTTGTTTTTGCAGCACTTAGTTTGTGCTCTAAAAGTCACACACACACAAAAACTCATTGCCATTTCTCTTTTCTCACACACACCCACACACGTACACATTTACAATTCCCAATTTCGCATATTTATCGCCAACACTTTGCTGCACTGTCGCATAAATCACGCAAATCAAATTTCATGCTAAAATTTGCGATTTATCTATTACACTTTTTTTTGTTCGATTCCAAGTGGCAACACTGCAGCATGGCGGCGTCTGTTGCTGCTTCCACTTATTTATTGTAATTCAATTGGCAGAAATCAATGTCGCTCTGTCAAAATGACAGTCAGTCTCGTGCAGTGTCAGTGCACGTACAACAGTGAAGCAATAAAAAATAGCAACAACAAGAAAAGGGGGGAAATCAGCGCAGCTGCCATAAGTGCGCGGTAAACAACATTTGCAGTTAAATGCTGCATATGTACAGGCGCAAAGGTAATGCTAAATGCTTGCCAGCATCTTTCTGTGTGTGTGTGTGTGTGTGTCTCTGATGTGCACAGGTAGTCAACGGAAATGTAATGGCATGGAAGCAATGCTGCTGTCAAACATCAATCAGTTATGGAAAACACATTTCGTTCTTTCGTTCTCTTAGACATTTTTTGTTGGCTCATCGTTTACGCTTAAAGATTTACAACTTTGCTTATTGCTTGGTTTTGTAGCAAAAACATTGCATACTTTTGAGTGTCGTAGATGAAAGGTGAAATTGAATAGTAAGCAAAGGGTATCAAAAAGGATATAGAGGATCAAAGGATTGGGTCAAGTATGGTCAAAGACTTTTTAGAAAACTAGCTAACTAACTTAAATCAAAACTAGACAAGACTGAGACTCGACTGATGCTAGAGTGAGACTAGTCTGAGACTAGACTAAAACTAGAGTGAAATTTGACTAGAATAGATTCAAACTTGATTGAGACTAGACTGAGATTAATCTGAGATTTAACTGACGCTGGACTACATTGAGTCTAGTCTAGTCTAGTCTAGTCTAGTCTAGTCTAGTCTAGTCTAGTCTAGTCTAGTCTAGTCTAGTCTAGTCTAGTCTAGTCTAGTCTAGTCTAGTCTAGTCTAGTCTAGTCTAGTCTAGTCTAGTCTAGTCTAGTCTAGTCTAGTCTAGTCTAGTCTAGTCTAGTCTAGTCTAGTCTAGTCTAGTCTAGTCTAGTCTAGTCTAGTCTAGTCTAGTCTAGTCTAGTCTAGTCTAGTCTAGTCTAGTCTAGTCTAGTCTAGTCTAGTCTAGTCTAGTCTAGTCTAGTCTAGTCTAGTCTAGTCTAGTCTAGTCTAGTCTAGTCTAGTCTAGTCTAGTCTAGTCTAGTCTAGTCTAGTCTAGTCTAGTCTAGTCTAGTCTAGTCTAGTCTAGTCTAGTCTAGTCTAGTCTAGTCTAGTCTAGTCTAGTCTAGTCTAGTCTAGTCTAGTCTAGTCTAGTCTAGTCTAGTCTAGTCTAGTCTAGTCTAGTCTAGTCTAGTCTAGTCTAGTCTAGTCTAGTCTAGTCTAATCTAGTCTAGTCTAGACTAGACTAGACTAGACAGTGTAGTCTCAGTGTAGTCTCAGTGTAGTCTCAGTCTAGTCTAGACTAGACTAGACTAGACTAGACTAGACTGAGAATAGACTGAGACTAGACTAAGACTAGACTGAGACTACACTGAGACTACACTGAGACTACACTGAGACAACACTGAGACTACACTGAGACTACACTGAGACTAGACTAGACTAAACGTTTTCAAGTAAACTTATTCAGTTTATTAGGAGGAAACATTTGATTGACGAGTTGATCAGTTCAACTACTCATTTAGAGGAAGGAGTGAACGAATGATAGAATAAATAGGACAAAGGACGGACGAATAAACTGTACTCGCTGTTTCCATTATTCTTAATTTTGCCATTCAGTAAGATTCATTGAAACATTGGCGATTATGGTACAGCAATCAACATCATTAAAGAAATTATTATAATCATAGTCATCATCAAATAATTATGATCAAGTTCTGCAAACTCATTCGCAAAAAAACGCTTTGTTGTACTAAATTCGATTTCAACAACTGTACATCGATTACCATCAATCTGGTTACGAGCCAAAAAAAATTAATCATATTTGTACCCAAAGACCGTTGCAATAAGCATATAAAAACTTATTACCCGAATACGCAAACTTAACATGAAAGTACATAAAAAAAATCAGCGTCCATTTTTACAGTAGCAACATCGTCTGAAAATCGTCTCCACTGCAAAGATATAAAAATAGCATACAGACATTTATGACGTCCATAAAAATAGCTTCAATGTCTTCATTGGATATAAAACAAAAGAAGCAAAACATTTACATTGTCTAAAAATTTGCCAAACAAACAAACAATGAATGAATATGGCAAACACAAGAAACCGGTTAGTATTGCCAACGTTATTTGTTGCATATTTTTAGGCATAATACAAAAATCGAGCGCTTTTGTGTTTTTACGCGTCGCTTGTGCGCCATTCCTCAACGCTGAAATTCCATAAGCTTTGCGTCATATCCAGTCGCACGTACACTTGCGCGCTTTTCTATTATACGAATACGTTGTAATAGTATTCAAGTGCGCGTGTGTGTGTGTGCTTTTGTAATAAATATTACGCACAGCGCATTGCACACATAATTCAACTATGCTCGATTTACTGAACGTAAATGGTGGAAAAATTGTGATTTTTGTAGCTGCAGCACGCCCCAACCGAACCGAAGTAATAATGCCGACGAAGCGATTGTGGCGCAGCGGGCAATGCGGCGGCAAAGCAATCCTAAAAGTATGCACTAAATTCCGCTGAAATCGCGGTAATTTTTCCATCAATTACATGATGCGAAAAATATGAAGAGATTTACAATATGCCATGGCGGAGCGGCTAGGCTGGTGCGCCTGCAAGTATGCAGCAGCAGCGCCATTACATTTGCCAAAGCGTATTTACTACTAAATCCATTACAAAGTACTAAAAGTACATAAATGCAGATAAATACATTTCGGATGGATGGGAATTGGCGGGCGGCAGTGCGACGTGGTAAGCACACCAACAAAAAATAAAATAAAAAAAATAAAGTACGCACATAAGTGGCGAAGCTGGAGAGCAAAATACGTAGCGAACGCAATTTTTACTTGCATTTTTTTTTGCCTTGACGTTGTAGTCAAAGTTCAGTGTTGTGGGTTTGTTGTTGTTGTTGGTGTTGTTTATGTTGTTGCTGTGGTGGTAATAGCACGGCAGACATGTGGCGGGACGCAATGGGAGTGAAAGAGAGGGTGCGAGGTAAAAATGTTGGCAGGCAAATAAAATGAAATAAAATTAAAATAGATTTTTCTGCGCTAGAAATTGAATGCAAGGACATGTAGGCACGCGCAGGAGATCGAGTGAAGGAAAGTAAGAAATAAGAAAATCTACTTGCGAAAAAGTGCGGAAGGTCTGCGCTAAGAGGTTAAATATTATTATGCATGCAACATGACGTGCAGTGCGTTTGCCGAAAGCACGCAAGGAAGGAAGGACGGAAGGACGAAAGTAGCGTTGAAGGCAAGAAAGCGGCAAGCAGCGGTTGGCAGCCAGAGGGGGCATGGAACTGTGGTGCGTTGGCTGGCAAGGCCGGCAGTGAATCATCTTGAAAATTGTCTACTTAAACCAACGTGAACGATAAGCGCGGCTGCGAACGATTTAGCTGATCACGATGATGACGATGGCCGTGATGACGGGTGGAATATGGTTAGGAGCGTATGGAGGTAGAAAAAATTGAATAAAAATATAAGAATAAGAAGAAGCAGCTGAATGCTAAGTCGGCGCATTTTGAACGATGAGGCCTTGAGAACAATGGCAAAGCGCTTAAGACGATAATGGGAGCAGAGTTGTGGTACAGATAGAACGAAAGTGCACAAGTGTACTGCGGTAAGAAAAGGACAAAAATATAAATATAAAAATTTTATAAAAATAAAAACTGGAAATTTGGAAATTTTATAAATTTTAATAAATTAAGGAAAATTAAAAAAAAGTTGTTTAAATTTGAAATCTTTAAATTTGGAAATTTAAAAAAATAAAGAAAACTTAAAAAAAAATGTAAAAAATTGAAAACTGGAAAATATATGGAAACTTATTTGGAACTAACATTTCTATGGGTTTTCTGATGTTTTTTGTATTTTTATATTTTAGAAAATCATAATGTTTTTTATTAAATTAAATATTTATATGTTAGAGAATTAATTTTATGAATTTTAATAAATTGCAGATTACTTAAAGAAATATATTAAAAATTTAAAACTAGTAAATATTGTAACGATGAGGCACTCTGTGCTGTGCTAGGCATGAATACTTTTCCAAGCATACTTTTAGGCATGCACTTTGGAGTACGGCCGGTTGGCTATAACTACGATATGGCAAGGATGGTTCGCGGCGGTAAAAGGCTGTGCTAGAACGATCGTGATAGAAAGTACAACTGGAATGTGCAAGAAACTTCGGCGCGATAAGAAAACCAGTATAAAAGCAGCAGTGTGCAGCGCAGGGGGTCGAGCTGTGTTGAGCAAGCAAAGGGGAAACATGCAATAGTAGTAGTGTAAAGTAGTAACAAGTGTAAATTTGTAAATAAAGCAATTGTTGGTTTCTGACTGCGTTTTGCGCTGAGTAATTGAAGTGGTTTAATTTTCAAGCACAATCCAAAACGAACTTGAAAAAGTCATTTTCGTAACAATATAATGAATATTATATGCAACTAACACTTTTTAAGCTATTTTTTTAATATTTTTTATTTTTATATTTTTGAAAAATTCGAGTTTAAGAATGTTAAATAAACATTTTTTACAATAAAATCTTAATAAATTGAAACATTCTTAAAAAAAATAAATTAAAAAATGGCAAATGTGTATATTAAAAACTATTTGAAACTTAGATTTCTGAAGGTTTTCTGATTTTTTTTTGTATTTTTCTATTTTTAGAATATCAGAATTTTTTGTTAACTATTAAATAAAATTTTTTATGTCAGGGTATACATTTAAATATATTAAATTAATTAATTTTCAATAAAATACACACTTAAAAAATATGTTAAAAATTTAAAAGTGGCAAATGTACTGAAAATTATTTGGAAATCAAATTTTTTAAGGTTTTATAAAGTTTTTGTTTTGCTATATTTTAAGAAAATCATAATTTGTTTTATTTAATTAAAAATCGATATGTCAGGGTTTACATTTTATAAATTTTAATAAATTGCAGCAAATAGTGAAAAGTGAAAAATAAAAAATATGAAAAATATGTAAAAAATCAAATTATATGTCAAGGTATAAATCTTATTTAATAACTTGAAGCATACTTAAAAAAAGGTAAAAATAAAAAACTAGAAAATATGTTCAAAAGTTTTTAAAACTAATATTTCCAAAGTGGTTTGTATTCTGACATAAATTTTTTGTTAACAAATACAATATAAATATAATTAAATATCTATAAATATGTCACAATAAAAAAATACCATAAAAATATTGAAATTTTGAAAAGCCACTTTTCATTAAAATCCAAACTCTGCCCATTTTCATCCATTATTCGCTTTCCAACTTATTGGGCCCTGTCATCCCATGCAACACTTGCACCGCCTGTGTACGCTTTTTAAGCTTTTAACTCCTCCATTTTTGCTATCAAAATCAAATAATAAATTTCACTTAAGATTTTTTTATCCTTAGTCTCTTTTTTCTCCGACCTACACCTTCCCTCATTGCTATAGTCTTTCGCGCTTTTCTTCCTCTTCATTTGATGTGCAGCATTTGTTGCTTTTCCTCGAACACGCACACACATCCATTCACTTTGGCGTATGTTGAGTGAGCACACATTCACGCACGCGCATGTCACTTTAACTGATTTTACCCTTTACCCTTCTCACCCTTTTCGCTGTTTGCAAGCACTTTTTGCTTTGAATTTGCAGCGCATTTTTTTTTTGCAAATAATAAAGCAGAAAATGATAAATACAGCACACATCATCAGCGCGAAATTTCACTCACATTTGCTGTGCAAATTGACAGCAGCGACAAAATAGAACTGCTGTCATCAGAAAATGCTAAGAAGGGGAAGAAAAAGAAGAAGAGTAGTGAAGTGTGACTGTAGCGAAAAGGAAGGTTAATGCAGTCAAATGTAGCGTTGGAATGTTTTGCTTTTAACCATTTGTATTATAAGAAAAAATGCTATATAGAAGCTTACAAGTTTTAGTGGTTCTAGTTTTGAAAGCTTTGAGTGAAGCTTTAAAGATCTGAATTGATTTTAAGTTCAAGTTTCTAGTAAGCTTGGGAGATGTTGTAAGCTAATAAAGATGCCTTTCACAATTTGTGTTATAAGAAAAAAATTCCACGAGTAACAGAGCTGAAAAGCTTGAGTGAAAATAGTTTTGGAAGCTTTGAGAGAAGCTTTAAAGTTCTGCATTGATTTATGATTCAAGCTTTTAGTAAGTTTGCGAGATATCGAAAGCTATTAAGGTACTTTTTTGCATAATAAAAAAATTTCACGAGTGGATGACCTTAAAAGCTTAAGTGTAAATAGTTTTGAAAGCTTTGAGAGAAGCTTTAAAGTTCTGCATTGGTTTAATGTTCAAGTTTCTGGTAAGCTTGAGAGATATTGAAAGCTACTAAAGACGCTTTTTACAATTTGTGTTACAAAAAAAATAATTTCACCAGTAAAAAAGCTTAAAAGCTTGAGTTTAAATAGTTTTGGAAGCTTTGAGAGAAGCTTTAAAGTTCTGGATTGATTTATGATTCAAGCTTTTGGTAAGTTTGCAATATATCGAAAGCTATTAAGGTGCTTTTTTGCGTAATAAAAAAAATTTACGAGTATAGGACTGATTTTAAGTTAAAGTTTTTGGTAAGTTTGGTAGTAAGTATTGACAGTTTTAAAGGCGTTTTTTTTTAATTTTTATTGTAGGAAAAAAAATTCTATGGCTAAAGGAGCTTAAAAGCTTTAGTATGAATCGTTTTGAAAGCTTTAAGAGAAGCGTTAAAGTTCTGCATTGATTTTATGTTCAAGTTTTTGGTAAGTTTATGAGATATTGAAAGTTTATGAGATACTAAAGAAGCTTTTTACAATTTGTATTATAGACAAAAAATTCCACGTAGATAGCTTCGAAAGCTTTGAAGAGCTGCACTGAGTTTAAGTTAAAGTTTTTGGTAAATTTGTGAGATATTGACAGTTTTAAAGGCACTTTTTACAATTTTTATTATAAGAAAAGATTTTCTATGAGTACAGGAGCTTAAAAGCTTTAGTGCAAATAGTTTTTGAGGCTTTGAGAGTGTGAGAACACTGTTATGTACTTCTAAGTCCATACATTATACAGTTACTCCTAATTGTCTATTCCTAATTACACTTGCTTGTAAGCTATACTCTGTACATGAAATCACTCCATTAAAGACATTGAAACAAGACAGTCGTGTGGTTTACTTCGTTTGGTCCTCTCTACTCTGACATCGGTTATGGGCCCAGAGTAAGGCTCCAGCGTTCACACGTGTCTTTGGAAAATTTAAAGTGAAAGTTTTTGAAAATCGTTGGTCGATAAAATGTCAAATTCTTTGTTGCAAATTGATAAGTTGGATGGAGATAATTTTGCTATCTGGTCGATCCAAATGAAGAGTCTTTTGGTAACCTTGGATTACTGGCACGTGATCGAGTCGCCGTGCAGAGGCAATGCAACACCGGAGGAGAAAGCGTTTTGGAGTGCCGTTGACCAAAAAGCGCTTGCAACTTTAACTCTAAGCGTGAAACCATCGGAGCTGATTCATATTAAAAATTGTGTGTCTGCCAAAGACGCATGGAGAAAGCTGACGGACATTCATCAAGCAAAGGGTCCTGCCAGAAAAGTTAACCTGTTTAAGAAGTTGGTGCGGTTCCTGTTTCAACGTGGTCAAAAATACAGCAGCCAAGTAAATCAGTTTTGTGCGCTAGCTGAAAGTTTGAGAGAGTTCGACGTCTGTGTGCCGGAAGACATATAGAGCATACTGTTGCTGTGCAGCTTGCCTGATGAGATGGAAAACTTTGTAGTGGCTATTGAAAGCCGGGATGAACTGCCAAAGGTCGAACAATTGAAGGTGAAAATATTTGAGGAAGAAGAACGACGTGGCGGAAGAACAAGCGACGGTGAGCATGTTGTATATGGAGTAAGCAACAAGAAGGAAGAGCGAAATACGAAGCAGAATACATCGACTAGCCGAAATGTGCAACGAAAGAACATCAAATGTTATGCTTGCGGTAGGAGAGGGCACATACGCTCGCAGTGCCGAAATGCAGTTAATTCGCAAGTTGTGCTATGTACTTATGGGAATGAGAGTGCAGCTGACAACGACACTTGGATCTTGGACAGTGGAGCGTCTTCCCATATGTGTAACAACAAAAGGCTATTTACTTCCATACGAGAGCATACGCAGAAGGTGACATTGGCATCTGGTGAGAGTGTTTTAGCGAAAGCGATAGGTAATGTAAATGTAAAATCAGTTCATGCTGACATTATTCTATCCGATGTACTCTTTGTGCCAGAGTTGAAATCGAATTTTTTGTCTGTTGGCAAAATTATTAAGAATGGAAATTTAGTTAAGTTTACGAGAAACAAAGCTTTTGTTACTACCGAGCAGGATTTAAAATTGTTTATAGCTGAACAAAATTATGGTATATTTGTTGTAAAATTTTGTAAACGAGAATATGTATGTTTTGATGAGTAACGCAAAGTCTAGTGAATGCGAGGTGTGGCATAAAAGATTCGGTCGTTTGAATGCTAGGGATTTGAGTGTAATGTTAAGCAAGGAAATGGTTCGAGGCTTGAAAATCCAAATGCCGAATAACTTCTCATGCGTTACGTGTGCGCTATGCAAAATTTCCTGTAAACCGTTTCAATCGTATAACAATGTTCAAAGCAAAAATTAACTTGAAATTGTTCATACCGATGTATGTGGGCCGATGCGCACGGCATCACAAGGTGGGTCATTATATTTCATAACGTTCATAGATGACTATTCTAGATATATGACCACATATTTTATAAAGCACAAATCAGAAGCGTTGAGCGTATTTAAAGATTTTAAAAGGAAAGCCGAAAATTAAACTGGCGCTCGCATAAAAATTTTGCGCAGCGATAACGGCAGGGAATATATTAATTCCGAGTTTAGTTCGTTTTTAAAAGAAAATGGTATAGCCCATCAGACGACAGTTGCATACACGCCGCAGCAAAATGGCATTGCCGAAAGGGCAACTAGGACGTTAGTCGAAATGAGCCGATGTATGCTGGCCGATTCAAATTTGCACCAAAGCTTATGGTCAGAGGCAACGTACCTGCGAAATCGTTCGCCTACAAAAATTCTTCAAGGTAAAACGCCATACGAGTGTTGGGTTGGCTCAAAGCCATCAGTTTCACACTTGAAAGTGTTTGGCTACGAATGCGTTGCATTAGAAAAGAATAACAAATTGTCAAAATTTGAACCAAAAGGTCGAAAGCTAATATTTGTTGGCTATTCTAGTCAAAGCAAGGCATACCATTGTATGATAGCCAGCGAAGAGTCATTGTAATAGCACGTGACGTAATATTTTTTGAAAATTCGTTCCTCAATAATCGACCTGATGCATTGTCACATGATAATCATGACAGAGAGGAATTCTGTATTCCACATATAGTTGTTGCTAATCAACATGACGGTAATTTCGGAGTTAGCAATCAACAGCGTGAGGGTGTTGTTGTTGCTGGAACACGAAGTGCAGTTGACGAGGTGCGAAGTGCAGACGCACAGCTTAGCTTTGACATTGACACGGTCGCTGATAATGAAATTGCGGAACACAGTGAGAATGATGCTGAATCATATACTGAACCAGAAGTACATGTTGCAGCGAAAAGAAAAAGAGGCCGACCACGAATCGAGCGAAGTGGGTGTCCAGGTAGACCACGAAAAATTTTTGCAGTTGATAATGAGCACGTGGCTGAGCCCGAGCATGAAGTTGTCAATGCTGTTTTGTGTGATCCTACGTCTGTGAGAGCGGCATTGGAAAGCGAAAATGCAACAAAGTGGAGAGAAGCTATGAAAGCTGAATACGATGCACTGATGAAGAACAATACATGGGAGCTTGTTGATAAGCCAGCTGGAAAAAATGTAATAGGCAATAAATGGGTGTTTACAACAAAGCGGCGCGCAGATGGTAATATTGAAAAATATAAAGCGAGACTAGTCGCGCAGGGGTGCTTCCAGAAACACAACATTGATTACTTTGAGACATATGCCCCCGTTGTAAGACACTCAACAATTCGATTGATGTTAGCACTGGCCGTGCAGCACAAACTGTTGATTAATCCTCTCGATATTGCTGCTGCTTACTTGAATGGAACACTGAATGAATATGAATATATGTCACAACCTGAAATGTTTGTAAATGAAGAACAGTCCCACAAAGTGTGCAAACTTCGAAAATCTTTGTATGGCCTGAAACAGGCGGGCCGAGAATGGAATCGAAAATTAAACGAAATTTTATGCTGTATTGGATTCCGTAGATGCTTGTCCGACAATTGTGTTTATGTTATGAACAAAAATAATGAGATAAATGTTGTGGCGATATATGTAGATGATATGTTGTTAGCGTGTTCGCGAAAATCAACAATGGAAGAAATAATTCGGAAACTGAATGAGTTCGTTGATGCAATAGATCGTGGTCCGGTTTCATACTACCTAGGAATGGAAGTAGAACGCGACGGCTTGAGAGGAGAGATTACAATTCACCAGAGAAAATATACTGCAGATCTTCTCAGAACGTGGAACATGACGGAATGTAAACCGACGTCGACGCCATTTCCGAATGGTACCCTACTGGAAAGGTGTACCCGAAAAGATTGTACTGATGTTGATGTTAAAACTTTTCAATCATTGATAGGCGGTCTAATGGTCGGCAAAAATCCACTTAGTTTAACCCTCCTCGCGGGTGCCGACCGGGCAATGGGCACCGCCGTGTCTATGCGCAGGTAAACTGGCAAGGCACGGCGATGTCTAGCTAAGAGTGAGGTGGGGCTCCACAAGTCATGCCTGAGGTCCAGCTTACATGCCGCCCGAGGGGTGGCTTGTGGAGTCCTACCTCAGTCATGCTAAGTGGTGCCTGGCGGGTAGGCATAAAACGCTAAGGGAGGAGTCCCTGAAATAAAAACCAGTCTGGAGTCGAAGAAGGGGAAAGAGCGGGTCAGGATATTGACCCAAACGTCGGTGGAAGAAGTGACTGCTACCACCGGCGGGCACGGTGGGGAATTTGATTCCCCTCTGCGTGTCGCCAGCGGTCACACCTCTGCTAGAGTGGTTGCAGGCTCTAGCAGTCGTCATGCGACTGCAAATTTTACGAAGGCTAGGTTAGTCACTAGGGGTACTGCAGTCGACACAGACTCAGACCTCGACAGCGTATGCAGCGTGGCAACCACAAATACGATAGCTGAGGAGGAGCTGCTGAAGTCCCCGAAGGCTCTCGACCCGAGCATCGCATCCACTAGTAGGAGCGAGCAAAGGAAGAAGCCCAATAGGTTAGGTTAGGTAGGGAAGGGTGTGTGCGTCCCAAGGGCAGCACTTCCACTCGGAGGCCAAAATGGCCCATTGTGAATCCCTTCATGGAAGATTCCGGAGCTAACCAGTGGCTCTCAGTTCGGGGCAAACCAGTTCGACCTCTTGATGAAGGAGAGTAGATCCGATATTTCAACTACTGCTGCGCAGGCCAAGTCTACCAGGAACCTTGACCCCAAGGTACGGAGTCGGCGTTCCTGCAGAGCCGGGCAGTGGCACAGGTAGTGTTGGATCGTTTCCACTTCTTCCTCATCTCCACAGCTTCTGCAGACATCACTGGACGAGAAGCACCATTTGACCAGCATAGATCCAATGGCGCAGTGTCCAGTGATGACTCCAACAAGCTGCCTAATAGAGGTTCGACTCAGGGACAGTACATATCGCGTTTTCCTCACGGAAAGGGAAGGCCATATTGCCCGGCAGGTACTGCAATCAGTTCTGCTCCGCCATGAGGACTCGATGTAAGTTTTGCTCAACCTGTCAATACGCAAATACAGGGCAGATATCGGAAGGAGCACAGAGTTATCCACTTCGGTGAGAGGCAGGGCGACCCCCTTTCTTGCCATCTCATCCGCTGCCTCGTTTCCTGCCACTCCAGAGTGGCCCGGAACCCAGCAGAGAGTTACTCGGTGATGTCCGATGCCGCGAAGTGCACTGCGACAACTCTGCACTACCTTTGATTTCACAGTCGCTGATTCCAGCGCTTTAAGGGCTGCCTGACTATCCACACAGATTGTGATATCCGTGGGTGATAATCCGCTGTCGCGGATTAATTCAGCAGCTTTCCAGATTGCATAAATCTCCGCCTGAAAGATGCTACAGAGGTCCGGGAGTCTGAAAGACCGTTGAGCCCCTAGTGCATCTGAGTGGAGACCAGCTCCTGTACCTTCCTCCATCTTAGAACCATCTGTGAAGATGGTGATGGAGGCGTCTCTTATCACACTTGTAAGTCCCCATTCTTCCCTTGAGGGAAAGGAGGTAAGTGCGCGCGAATCAAAATCCAGGTATGGAATCAGATAGTCCGTGCAGGAATCTAATTGATGTTCCGTACCTGGCCTCGTAAATGACCTTAGGATCCCAGAGTGTCCATAAGCGTGCTCTTTCCACAAGTTGGCCTCTCTCAGCCTGAGAGCGCCTTTAGCAGCACAGCACTTAATGAACTGCTCTATTGGGTGGAGATGTAGAATCATCTCTAGGCCTGCCTGGGGGGTGCTTTTGACGGTTCCTGCTATTCCCATAGCCGCCAGTCTCTGCACCTTCATCAGTTGCGTCGCCAAGGACCTGGTGTCCGTGGCCGGCCACCAGACAATGGCTCCGTAACATAAGATCGGCCGAATGATCGCTGTATACATCCAGTGGACAATGCCCGGCCGCAATCCCCACTTTTTCCCGAAGGCCTTCTGACAGACGTAGAAGGCATTCAGGCTCTTCTTCACCCGCTCTTCCACGTTGCGTCTCCAAGAAAGCTTGGAGTCGAGTGTGGTGCCAAGGTATTTCACCTCGGGTGAGAGGGTGATAGTGATGCCGCTGAGTTTCGGCAGCCTAAACTCCGGTATCTTGTATCTCCGGGTGAACAGTACCATAACCGTCTTTGAGGGGTTAACTCCTAGACCGTTATGCTCTGCCCACCTAGAGAGTTCTCCTAAAGCAGACTCCATGAGATCACTGATGGTGGAAAGAAATTTTCCAGGGATCAGGATAGTGACGTCGTCCGCATATGCTACTACTCGCAGCCTCCTGGATTCGAAGATCTCGAGGATGTTGTTTATCACAAGCAGCCACAGCAGAGGCGAAAGGACGCCCCCCTGAGGTGTGCCCCTTGTGGTTAACCTCCTCACCGAGCACGAGCCTAGGCTGGAGTGAACCCTTCTGCTACTAAGCATATCGCTGGTCCACCTTACCACTTTCTCGTCCACTTCGAATTTTCTAAGTGCACTGGTTATTGCCTCTAGAGTGACGTTATTAAAGGCCCCCTCAATATCGAGGAAAGCGGCTAACGTATACTCCTTGACGCTAAGCGATTTTTCGATCGTCTGAACGACCTCATGTAAGGCGCTGTCTACAGATTTTCCCCTGCAATACGCATGTTGCGTCCTGCAGAGTCCCCTGGACTGTGCCACTCCCCTGACATAGACATCCACCAGCCTCTCCAAAGTCTTAAGAAAGAACGATGACAGGCTGATCGGTCTGTAGTCTTTTGCAGTGATGTGGTTTGACTTCCCCGCCTTGGGGATGAACACCACCTTAACCTCTTTCCAGGCGCGCGGTACATAGCCCTGTTGGAGAGATTCCCGAAAGATTCGCACCAAGACTTTGACCACTGCCTCCTTAGACCATTGCAGCATAGCCGGAATGACACCATCGGGACCCGGAGATTTGTACGGGTTGAAGGTGTCTATCGCCCATGCCACTTTGACCTCATCGATAATCCCCCGAACAAAAGCATCCGGTCGTGACGAGTGCTGTCTATGAGGCGTGGTCGTCTCAACAACACTCGTGCAACCGGGAAAGTGGGTGTTCATGAGAGTCTCTAGAAGCTCCTCCCTCGATTCTGTCCACGAGCCGTCAGACTTCCTAATGCTGCTAGGGGTATGTGATGCCCCGGCTAGCACCTTCCGAAGTCTGGCGGCCTCGTTGACATTGTCGAGGGATTCACAGTACTTCCTCCAATTATCCCGCTTGGCCGCCCTAATAGTCTTCTTAAACTTATTAAAGCTAGCCTTGTAGGCTCCCCAGTCTTCTTCAGTTCGGCTAAGTTTAGCCTTATTGAAGAGACGTCTGGTATCTGTTCTAAGTTGTCTTAGCTCTGGGGTCCACCACACCGCGTTGGTTTTCCGTGGAGCTCGACTTTTAGGACAAGATTCATTAAAAGACTTGTTAAGCACTTTCGTTAGAAGACCAACTGACCTGTCAATGTTGTTTCTCTCGAATGTAGCGATCGCTTTGCGCGATGCCAGTTTCTGAGAAACTAGTGCACTGAATTTAGGCCAGTTAGTCTTTCTCGGATTCCTATAAGTTTGTGGACATCCAACCTCTATGGCCACTGAAAAGACTATACGGTTGTGGTCCGAGAACGAACATTCCGTCAGTACTTTCCAGTCGACCACGGAGATAGTGTTGGAGTCGGTAACTAAGGTAATATCTATGACTTCCTCCCTAACCCTATTGTGGAAAGTCGGCGTATTGCCTCTATTGCACAGCACAAGGTTAGAGCCTAGAAGAAACTCAAAAATTGACTCACCCCTACTGTTGGTGTCGGAACTTCCCCACAGCATGTGGTGTGCATTGGCATCACACCCGATGATAAGGTCGAGCCTCCGTGATCGGGCGTGCGCAGCAAGGTCCCGGACTTCCTTCGGCGGTGGTTCCTCCCCTTCGAATGGCATGTATGCGGACGACAGGATCAGGTCTCGCCCATCGCGTCGTTCGCATGCAGCCACACACAGGTCACCAGTACTGTAATGAGACAAAAGAAACAAATTAATGCACCTTCTGTATACAATACAGGCTCAAGAAGCCCAATAAGGAGGGCCTGAAAGCGCTCGCCTAGTACAAAGCGGCAATACGCATCAAGTTGCGCCTGGAGAATAAGGACACTCTTTCGCCCACGGAGCGAGAGGACCTACGATGGGCAACTGAGATGGTCACGAAAGGCAGGGAGCACTTCTCGCAAAACGAACGGTTTGCGACCACGCATCCCACCTTCGTGAACAAAATAGAAGAAAACGTAGCGACGGCTATGAAGGGAACGGAGGCGAAGAGACAGAGGTCCACGGAGGGAGAAAGACCCGCGGCCAAACGTCCTCGCACTCACACCACAGCTACTCCATCTGACCGGCAGACCTCGTCCAAAAGAGTGGCGACGACCAGCGAAGTAGCCAAACGGCACTTGACCGTGGCGCTCGTTGACCGACGACACGAAAATGGCCAGATGACGGCGGAACAGTGGAAGCTAGTGGACAGCAAAATTATCGAGGCCATTGTTGCACAGGCGATCGACGAACCTAACAAACCTTCGCCCTCCTTTGAAGGAGCGAAGTGGTACAGGGGAGTCAAGATTCTAAAGTGCAATGACGACCTCACGCTTAAATGGGTCAAGGAGGTGGTCCCGAAACTACGAGGACTGTGGCCGGGCGCTAACCTGGTTATAGTGGATAGGGACGGTATTCCCGGTCCACCGCGGGCTAAGGTACGTGTACCAAGCGCGGTGAAACCGGGAAACGCCCTACTGCTTTTCCAGCGGCAGAATCCCGATGTCCCGACGACGGACTGGAAGATGATCCACGCGGGGAAACCCAACGCCGACGGTACACTTGATCTGATCCTCCAAATCAACAAAGAGGCAGAGGACAAGTTGTATCAACGGTTCGGAAAGATGTCTTGGGGGACGGGTAGTGTTTACCTGCGCCTCAAAAAACGTCATCCTTGAACGCCTTATACGCTTGCAGGAAAATGCTCGGTAAGACTTGGGGCTTATCCCCCCGTCTCACACATTGGATTTACACTGCAGTGATTAGACCCATTATGCTCTACGGGATCATAGTATGGTGGACTGCGGTGGACAAGAAGACCTATGCCAAAAGACTCGAGACTGTACAGAGAGCCGCTGGGTTGTGTATAACAGGCGCAATGCGCACCACTCCGACAGAGGCACTGGACAAAATCTTGGGATTTTATCCAATTGGTCTGACTGCGAAAAGCGTCGCTAAAAAGGCGGCGCTTAGACTTAAGGTAACTGGACAGCTCACGCTACGACATTACGGCCACAGCAGGTTACACGCAGGGGTGAGCGAAAGCTCAGACTACGCCGTACCTCAAGCCAATTTCAACTTCAAACCCCACGTGATCCTAGAACCGGATGGGTGGCGACAGGGGCTTGAGCCCGGCCGTCAATCCTATAACCTGTTCACGGATGGATCCAAGATGACAGAGGGAGTGGGATCTGCAGTTTTCTGTCCGGAACTTGACCTTCAACAGTCTTTCCGGCTCCCGGACTACTGCAGCATCTTCCAAGCAGAGGTACACGCTGCCACAAGAGCGGCGCAACTAGCAATGGGTCGCACCCCTCCAGACTCTCGAATAAACATCTATATCGACAGCCAAGCAGCCATAAAAGCAGCAGCTGGGGTATTGTCAAACTCGATATGCGTACGGAACTGCAAAACCAAATTGGACGAACTCTGTCGCAACAGAGTGGTCACTATCTATTGGGTACCGGGTCACAAAGGAGTTGAGGGAAATGAGAAGGCTGATGCGCTCGCCAAAGCCGGGGCACGACTGCCTACGGTTAGCGAGCCAGACATCCATCCACCCCTCTCCACGCTCAAGACGGAAATAGAAGAGAATATGATTCGTGAAGCGGCGTCCATGTGGGAGAGATCTACATCTCACAGGACAGCAAAAATCATGCTTCGCGAACATAATGTCAACAACACAGAGTTTGTACTATCACTCCGAAGAGATGATTGCAAACTATTGACCGGGATACTCACGGGACACTGTCTCACACCGTCCCACGCTGCCAAACTTGGCTTGGTACCAAGTGATGCATGCACAAGATGTGGTGAAGACAGTGCCAAGGGTACCCTGGAGCATTTGCTGTGCCACTGCCCTGCTCTCTACAGATCACGGGTCAGCTGCCTCGGATCCGCGTCGTTCCCTTCCTTGGAAAGAGTCGCGGAACAAAAAAGCAGCGACTTACTTAGATTTGGCAAAACGTTTTTGACAAACTACATACAGGTCTGAAGGTTAGGTTAGGTTGCGGTGGCTGCCTCTATAAGAGACACACTTGGAGGCCTGAAAGGCCCATTGTGATACCACATATTTCACCCGTTTTTGAACTGTGTATGCAACACTGTTTTTTGCCAACATATGTTACAGCACACATTTCAAGCGGATGGGGAAAGGGGGGGAGGGGACCTACAGTTTAACGCCGAATCCGAACGGCGATTGGCAATTTTTTTCGTTCACACTTGGAGGTTTTTGCCATTGCCTGCCAAGAGCGCACTTGTGTGATTCTTGTAATTCTCATTCCCTTCATGTGGATAGCGATAGAAGTAGATGAGTTGTGATTCTTGTAATTCTTATTCCCTTCATGTGAATAGCCATAGAAGTAGAAGAGTTGTTCACCAGCCCGAGCCAGGAATCGAACCTGGAGCCTTTGGTATGAGGAGCCAGCGTGCTACCCGCTTGACTATCGAGGCCGACGTACAGGTCTGAAGCTCCAGAACCTTTCTGGTACCACTATGGACCAACATGGTCTATGTGAGACCCCCCCGAGGGTCAGCCAGCCTAACCTACCTAACCTAGGCGGTCTAATGTACTTAGCTGTAATTTCGAGACCCGACATTGCTCATACTCTTTCTAAACTATCGCAGTTTAATACGCATCCTCACAAGGAACATTTTACAGCAGCGAAACAGATACTGCGTTACATAAAGAAAACTGAAAATGCTAGTATAAAATATAAATGTTTAGACAAAAAGCTCATTTGCTATACGGATGCAGATTGGGGTTCTGATGCTGAAGATCGTAAGTCATATAGTGGCTATGTACAATTTATAGCAGGCGGTCCAGTGGCATGGGAATCAAAGAAACAAAGTTCCGTGTCGTTAAGCTCAACAGAGGCCGAGTATGTCGCATTATGTGAAGGAGCGCGGGAAGTAATTTTTCATAGAAATCTTTTGCGAGAAATGGGTTTGATTGAATATTGTACGAATCCTACAGTTATATTTTGCGATAATCAGGGAGCGCAGTTCTTAGTGCGTAACCCAGTTACAAAGAAAAGAAGTAAACACGTCGATATAAAGTATCACTATGTGAGAGAATTGTATGAATCTAAACATGTATCTATTGAATATGTTTCTACTATTGATAATGTTGCCGACTTGTTTACGAAATGTTTAACGAAACAAAAACATGAAGATTGTTGCAAAATGTTAAATATACGTTTTGACTTGTAGGAGTATTGTATTGTATAATTTTCTACTTATGTAAAATGTACTTGAGTTGAGTGGGAGTTTGTGAGATGTTATGTACTTCTAAGTCCATACATATTTACTTCCAACTCAACCACATTATACAGTTACTCCTAATTGTCTATTCATAATTACACTTGCTTGTAAGCTATACTCTGTACATGAAATCACTCCATTAAAGACATTGAAACAAGACAGTCGTGTGGTTTACTTCGTTTGGTCCTCTCTACTCTGACAGAGAGAAGCTTTAAAGTTCTGCATTTACTTAAGGTTCAAGTTTCTGGGAAGTTTGTGAGATAATGAAAGCTATTAAAGGAGTTTTGATAAAAGCTTTAAAGTGCAGAACTGATTGAAGTTTCTAGAATATTTTTCTAGCTATTGAAAGCTACTACTGGCGCATAAATATCGCTTTAGATGTGAGCTTTAACTTCTATTAAATCTAATTTAAAGCTTTTGTTTTTCCAGTTCAACTTTGAATGTTAGTTGGATATTTAATTAGATGTTAAAAATACTCATGAAACCTTTAGAAAGCATTAAAGTTCAGTATAAAGCTTTTTCCAACTGCTCTAAAGTTTGCTTTTTGCTTAAATTGCTTTTAAAGTTTACATTGTTGTTGTGTTTGCTTTTGATTTGTTGTCATTTGCCATCATAGAAAGTATACATAGAAAGTATACTATCTAAAATTGGCTATTTTGCGTATATATTCACATAGACACAGGCACACATACAAACACACACATCCAGTCCAAAATAATAAATAAACAATTTCCTTAAATTGCATGTCGGCCGCTCGACTGACTGTCCGAGGCTCTGGTTGTTTGCTTGGCTCATAAAAAGTAATTGCTGCCGGCACACAAAATGTCAAAACAATTTCGCATTAATTGACCCATGACCTCACCAGCAGCAGCGCACAATTTTCCGCCACTCGATCTATGAGTGAAAATTTACAGCATTTAAATTAGACACAAGTGGCCTATTGACAGTATGACGCTTTTCTGGGCTAGAAAAGCATTGCTGTTGAATGATTTTGCAATGGCTGCAGTGTGTACACAGTGAACAAAATAATGTTTGTTTTTAGAAAATGTTATTTATTGCATGCGATTTTTTAAATTTCTTATATAATATGCGAATTTGAAGTGCTAAGAAATACCAACAATAGCAAAAAATATTTTTTAAGTGTTGTCTTTGAAATTTATTGCATGCAAGTTTTGTATTGCATGCGATTTTTTTTTTAGGAAAAAATCTCAGTTTGAGTCAGATGCGCAAAATTTGCATATTGAAAGTTTTTTTAAGAAAAAATAAATTTATTTTTTTTTTGTACCGTGTAAAAAACTGCCATTCAATCAAAACCGCGAAATTTCCGATTTTCGGCCAAAAATCGCTTTTCCGCTATTTCGGCTATGTGTGACAAAATAATTTTGCAAAGCGATTTTATTGAAATAGTTTTAGCTGCCAGCAGCTGAGCTGGTCATAGCGACGGTCATAGGCCGGATATCGATTTGGGCGCGTTGGCAATTTGCATACAAAAACAATGGCCGCGGCCATGTGCGAGTTTGTGTGTATGTGTCTGTGTTTGTGTGTGTGCGTGTGTGTATGTGCGGCGTGTTGATTTATAAATTGCAAAACGGTTTGTAATTGCGCTACAAAAACAACAACAATAATAACAATGACAGTAAAACGAGCAAATACTGCCAACAAAAGCAACAACAAACAAACTCATCTAACGTGTGACAGTTCAATTTGCAATGCGTATGAGAAAAATTGCAACAGCAGCAGCAAATGGCAGCTATGCCATCAACAGCAATAACAACAACAACAACAATAACTACAACAATAACCACAGTTGTTTACAATAGTTGCCATCGTTGTTGTTTTTTGTTGTTTGGAGTTTTAATTGTGTTTGTTTCTAAGCGCTGGAAATGTAACAATTAATGCAACAACAACAATGCCTACAGCAAAAAAAAAAACAACAACTACAATAACGTTGGCTATTATTGTCATTGCAACAACAGTAACAATTATTTCAATTGTAAATTGTAAAAAAAAATTGCTGTATTGGAAATTTAAAAATTTATTGCATTTTTGCAGCAATTGAAGCTTCGAGCTGTGCAAAAATTAATATTAATAATTATTGATTATTTTGCACTACAAATTTTTAAAGTCTATGTTTCATGCATTTGTAAAAAAGTTACCTACACAAAATGTTAGGTTTATTGCTTTTGAGTAAATATTAAAATAATATTTTTTTTAATGTTTTGCTTAATTAATTATGTGAATTTTTTTCTTTAGAACAAATTCAATAACAAATTTTATTATTTGTTAATTGAATGTTTTCACAGTATTTTTTTTTTGATGGCACCTAAACAAAAAATATTTTTTTTAGCATTTTTGTAGATTAACTGTATTAATTATCTTTGAAGCAGATTTAGTAAAAAAGTTTTATAATTTTTTTTATTTTGTAAATATTTGTATAGAATTTTTTTTTATTTTTCAATAACTTTTCACTTTGAATTGTTGATTGCCTGGTTTCCCGGCGTTATTGCAGTTGTGTTCATTTGCACAGAGTGGCTTAGCATCCTTCAACTTAAAGCTTGAAGTTCAGTTTGATCGACACAAAGGGACGTCAACGCTAAGAAAGAGAGAGATCGCTAGTTTATTGATCTTAAATAAAGCCTTCGGCGTCAAAATAATGGATTTCTTTTAAAACTTCTTTCCAAACTTTATATATACGCACTCATTATTCGTTGTCAGCCTAAAAATATGCCTCGAGAAATGTTCGTTAGCAACTTCTGCCATGACAGACTGGCACTAAAAAAATTTTAATGGCATACTTTTAGGCTTGACAACACTTTTAAGCGTGCAATAAGATTTTGTACCAATCCGCAAAGAAGTCATCTGAAATTTGTTCTTAAAGCACTTAAAGCACTTAACTCGATTCCCTTGCACTTTATTTCATTGTACAATGCGTACAACCGCTCTAACAACAACAACAAATCCAATAACAATGCAAATCCTTTGTCCAGACATTAATGCCGCAATAACGATGCAAATGAAGCGTGTGATAATTAAAAAAAGCCCCATTGATGAACACATCGAAAACCATAAAATTCACCACAATTGCGGTGTTAACCCGCACCCGATCAGCAGTCGGCACCATGCAGGGGTGAAAATTTTATAAGCAGGTTTGTTTATTATGGCTGTTGGGTTTTATTAATTTGCACTTAATTAAAATTCGGTGGGGCAAAACACAAAAAAAATCGGCGGTGACAAATGGCGACGCCAAGTGGGTTTTGCGTGGACTGTGAAATTAATTAAATGTATTCAAGAAAAATGCGCCAGCACCAGAAAAAAACATACAATTAAACGCAAAAATGAACGCCAAATGAATTGGAGGAAAAAAATAAATACCAACACACACACACATACACATACATAGAGGCATTGGCTGCCGCTGAACCTGGCCGAGTGCCTGATTGCTGGCTGTGTGAGCGAAAAATTGCTGCTTGGCCGGCGTGTTGACAACTTAAAATACCTGTCATTCAGCCATTTGCCAATTGCAAGGGATAAAATAAAAACAAAAACAATATCACTAGTAAAAAAGGCATCAGTGTACAAAAACAAAAAAAATTATACAAAGGCGCTGCCGCGTTTTATCGTGGAAACGGCATTGCAGCGCGGGGAAGCGGAGATGCAATGAAAAACGGAAACAACGGATTAAGCAAAAAGTGTATGTAAGGTATATCAATACAAATGAACTGGTGGCAAAGCGAAAGGGAATGCGCTATTGAGCCAAAAATAAAGGCAACACAGCGGCGCGTAGGGTGTGACGGGGCACAGGACAAGCGACGCGTTTTGCTGTGCGAGCCAAACAGGTAAGTGTACAATCAATTAAAAATGTGCTTTTGTATTGGCAGAAACGGTGGTAACGGATTAAATATGCTGGCTACAGCAAAACGCGGGAGAAATGTTGGCGAACAACGAGGTGGCAATACCCTACAATTGGGAGTTAGAGGTTAGAATGAAATGAAGACTAATGCAACCGATTTGAAATGAGTTGAAAGTAAATGAGAAACAACTGAAAATGGATACTTAACACTGGAAAGACCGCAAGTTTCCGAGTTGAGTTGAGAATGAGTTCTCTATAGGCTTATTTCGGATCTCTGGATTGTGCTTGAAAAATAAAACCACTTCAATTATTCAGCGCAAACGCAGTTCAAAACCAGCAATCACTTTATTTACACATTTACACTTGTTTGTCTTTACAGTTGCTACTAATTATTGGACTATTGCATGTTCCCCCTTTGCTTACTTAAATCCGACTCATCTCTGCGCTGCACCCGGCTGCCTTTTATACTTGCCTGGTTATCGTTCCGATTGTTCTTGCACATTCCAGTTGGACTATCTCTCGATCGTTCTCGCACATTCAATTAGCCTATCTCTCAATCGTTCGCACATCCCATTACCATCGCGAGCCATCCTTGCCATATCGAAATTATAGCAAGCTGGCCGTACTCTAAAGTGTGTGCCTAAAAGTATGCCCGTAAAAGCATTCATGCATAGCACAGCGACAGAGTTCCTCATCGTTACAATATAATATACGCTGATATCTTGAAAAGTACACATCGAATTTGGTTAATTTTTCACAAAATAAATGTAAAAATATAAAAAATTGTTCACCATAAAAAAATTAAAGGCAATAGAACAAAAGATAATAGAAATATTAAAGAAAATACTGATATTTAAAAATAAAAAATCGTCAAAAATAAAAAATCGTCTAGTGTTACAGAAGAAAAGGAGGTGAGAACAAAAAAAATGCAAAAATATTGGAATAAGTGGTGATTAATGGACATCAGGGAACAACATTTCTTTACTTGAATTAAACTTTTTTACCGAAGTCACTTCTTTGGATTCTAAAGCCTTCTGGACAACCTGAATGTCAACAAAGATCGTCGCTTGAACTGACTGAATATAGGAAATAGAGACTTAAAGAAGCCCGGAAGTGAACCACGAAAACATCTAAAGAAATCTAAAGCTATGATGGAAGTGTTGATCAATGGACATCAGGGACATCTTTACAATCTTCGATTTCACTTCTCTGGGTTCTACTGTCTTCTGGATAACCTGAATGTCAACAAAGATTGTCATTTGAACTGACTGAAATTAGGAAATGTTAAGTATCCAAGTAAGTAAGTAAGAAGCACAGAAGTGAACCAGGAAAGCGTCGTGAGAAGTGCAGAGCTATGAAATAAGTCTCGACTAATGGACATGAGTGACATCAGTGACATCTTTACAATGTCCGATATCACTGCTTTTTGTTCTACTGCCTTTAGGACAGCCCGAACGCCAAAAAAGATTGTCGCTGGAATTACTGAACATAGAAAATAGGTAACTAAAGAAACAGAGGAGTAAACCAGGAAAACATCTAAAGAAATCCAAAGCTATGATAGCAGGGTTGATCAATGAATATCAGTGATATCTCTAAAATCTATGAAATCACTTCTTTAGATTCTAATGCCTCCTGGACAACCTGAATGTCAACAAAGATTGTCATTTGAAGTAACTGAAAATAGGAAATAGATTCTTAAAGAAGAAGAGGAGTGAACTAGAGAAACATTTAATGGAATATAAAGCTATGGAATAAGTCTCGATCAATGGGCTTTAGTGACATCTTTACAATCTCCGATTTCACTGCTCTGGGTTCTACTGCCGTCAGGACAGTCTGAACGCCAAGAAAAGATCATAGACATAGTATCGATCAATAGACATCAGTAACTTCTTTACAATCTCTGAAGTTACTACTTTAGATTCTATTATTTTCTGGACAGCCTTAATGCCAACAGATCGTCGCTTGAGAAAACGATTGTCGTATGTGCTATTAATTTCAATGGAACATACGACATTCGTTTTCTGCGGCGACGAAATATCACTGAAAATGGCAAATGGAGACTTAAAGAAGCAGTAAGCAGATTAAGAAGAAGAAGAAGAAGAAGAAGAAGAAGAAGAAGAAGAAGAAGAAGAAGAAGAAGAAGAAGAAGAAGAAGAAGAAGCAAGAAATACATAATTTTCCATTTCATTAATTTGGGTTCTAATAATGTTTTCAGTGCAACCCGATATGTCCACAAAAATCGTTGCTTGAACTAAACTATTCTGTTGAACTCTAGCTGGCTTTTCAATGGCTTGAGACAGGCTTTCGGTATCGGGCCTGTAGATTCTTCAAGTAAAAAGCAATTTTCAAAATTAAATAATTTTTATATTTTTTGCGCTGAAGAATGTTGACCAATGTTGAAAGAATTTTTAAAACTAGTTAAGTATTTTGTGAGATACGAGATACAAATGGGGAGTTAATTTCATAGGAAATTACCTACTTTCTTCTTCTTCTTCTTAAGAGTTGAAGATAAAGAAAGCACTGTCGTCTCCTAGAAAAAAATGATTAGAAAAAATTAGTCTTGAAGATAGAGAAAGCAGTGTGTTTTGCTAGAAAAAAATATTTTAAAAAATTATTTGAAAAAATTATTTGAAAACATTATTTAAAAAAATTATTAAAAAAAAAAATATTTGAAAAAATTGCAATTTTCAAAATTTAATTAATTTTATATTTTTGGTGCTGAAAAATGTTGACAAATGCTGAAAGAATTTTTAAAATTGGTTAAGTATTTTGTGAGATACGAGATACAAATGGACAGCTAATTTCATAGGAAATTACCGAAATTCTTCTTCTTCTCAAGAGTTGAAGATAGAGAAAGCAATGTGTTCTTCTAAGAAAAAATGATTCGAAAAAATTAGCCACGAAGATAGAGAAAGCAATGTGTTTTTCTAGAAAAAATTATTTTAAAAAATTATTTGAAAAAAATATTTGAAACAATTATTTGAAAACTTATGTAAAAAAATATTTTAAAAATTATTTGATAAAATTAAAAAAAAATATTTGAAAACATGATTTGAAAAATGATTTAAAAAAATTTAATCAAACTGAAAAAATTTGTCAACTGAGGCTCAGATTTGAAAGGTAGCTCATCACTTGAAGCCGAAATAGTCCACCGATAAAACACCCAAACATTTTCGACTGTTTACTGGCCAAAATGGGCCGACGAAAAAGATGCATACGAAAAAAATTACCAAATAAAGTAATTAATTAGGAGAATCAATTGAAATAACAAAAGGGATTGAGAACTGGAAGGAAAACGACTACAACAGCAAAGAACCCATTGCGTTGAGTAGAAAAAAACGTTCGGTCGAAAAAGGCTCGATTCGCGTTGGCTGAAACAATTAAATTTGCCAACAAAAAGAAACGTCAATTTGCGAGAAATGAAAATGTGAAAAGAGCCTCAAGAGCGAATCATTTGTAAAGGTGTACGAAGAAAAAACCAAAAGCAAAGCATAGAAGGTGAGAATGGCTTTGGCTGGCGCTGCGAAACCAAATGGTTGAATGTAAATGGCCAAAAGTTGGGCTAAAAAAAATGTAAGAAAATTGCTGTAGAATGCGAGACAGTAATTTGTAGTTTGCGACGCATATTGTTGTGTTTATTTGGTATAATGAATTGGCAACACTGCTCGAATGGCAATATGAACCCTACAAGAAAAACCAAAAAAAAAGCAGTCAAATAATAAAGTATATAAAATGTAAAGAAATGAAATGGGTAGCGAAATAAATAAAGCAATACAAATAAGAAAATTGTGGACAAAAATATGCGAGCAATGCATGAAAAATAAAACCAATTTGTGCGGTTGTTCTGCACACTCGGGTTGCTCGTTGTGAGTGCCTTAACCTCGGCCGTTGCCCAAAAACAAGCGTAACTATTTGCCTGGCACTGTTGTTAACCCTTTAGCAGGCACCCACCCACAAACACATTCACATACGCACAACTCGTACATGAAATGTTCCCAAATGGAATGCCACAATGTCCATTTTTTCGGTTAAATTACCCCAAAACAAAAACGAAAAAAAACCGAATGAGGAGGCGGCGGGGGAGGGGCTGAATTTTTGCGTACACATAAAAGTGTAAATATGTGCGTGCTCGTGTTTGAGTGTGAACACAGTGCCGCATGGCTGCGTGTATGTATTTGCGGTGAGCGTCGAACGCTGGCGGTGCTGCCGGCGGACGTGGCGCTGTATTGGTTTTCAATCGGTTTTTGTGGTTTTTTAATCAAGTTGTTTGCGCAAATGTTGCGCTCCATCACAAGCAGACGTACTGTGCACAAAATGGTTGGGGCCATCGTTGGGGCCAAAAGTGCGCTTATAAATAAAAGCACACAGACACAAAGAAACGCGCAGAAACATTTACATGTGTTGCTGGCGAAATTGGCAAAATTTTGCAATTTTTATCAGCCAGCTGTGTGGGGTGAGCAGGCAGCAAAGGGAAAAAGCAAAAAAAACACAACAAAATAAACAGCGCAAATTGCTGCGAATTGGCAATGCTGCGTCTGTGTGTGTGTGTGTGTGCAAGTTGGGTGTGCATTAAGGACACACTGTGCAGTATGAAGCGGACGAGGTCAAATGAAGCGGGACCACAGTGGGCGGCCCCAGGATGTGGTGTTGTGTCTGTGACATGTGATAATCGCATGTAAAATAAATTTTCGTAAATTTGCGCAAATTTATCAAATTTTATTGGCGCTCATTGTTGTTCTTATATGATGGGTGGCAGTTGCAGTGGTGGCCAACGAATTGAGTGAATTGGTGGAAAAGCATAAATAACGTTTTGATATGGTCATTTTTTTTCTGGCCCCTGAAACTGTATGAGAAATGTGCTAAATGAGTAGAAGGAGTGGAACGGAAGAAGGAATCGAAGGGCGGCAATGGAAATTATTTGAGTATTTGTCTGGATTTTTAAATGAACGAATGCCGGAACTTATGAAAATTATGAGAATTTTTTCTATTCTATATTAAGGATGCCATTTCCGTGAAAACGGCACAAAAATATTTACAACAAGTCTTATGCTGACTTATTCTTTTCATAAGTTAAGCAGTTTTAACTGTTCTTAAGTACTTAAGCACAAAATAAGCAATGACAATCGGTTATCAGATTTCAGTTTACAGATGTTTTCGATTCTTTAAGTTGGTCTCAACAATCTGTAGCTTCTAATGGAGATGGCAAAGTAACAATGGAATCCTTCTCCAATATGCATCATGAAACTATGAAATTCTCTTTCAATCTGTTTCTGCTGATAGCGACACAATCTGTTTTAAATATGTCGTCATTCCCCGACTGCTTTTTTGATCAATACTGATTCAGCTTCAAAGCCCATGTTGTTGAAATTGAGTTGAAATTTCGTTGTAAATTGGAACAACAGACCACAGCCAATGACTTATGACGATTGGATCCGTTCTCAAACTCAAACTCAAGTCTTTTTTTATCAAATTCTTAGTTGTTCTCTATTTCTTCGCTTTGATTCTAAGGAAAACTAATATCAATTTCGTTTGGACTTTGTTCCAATTATTGGATCCAAGTTTCGACTGACTTTTTGTGAGATTCTCTATTGTTCTCTATTTCTTTCTTTCGATTCTAAGGAAAACTAATAACAATGTTGTTTGGACTTTGATTCAAATATTGTATCCAAGTTTCGACTGTCTTTTTATGAGATTTTCTATTGTTTTATATTGCTTTCTACAGCTTCTAAGGAAAATGAATCAAACAACAATAAGACAAATGATTAATTAAGAGTTATCTTTTTGAATTAAACAATATTTTTTCTTTCTTTGGTTTGATTCAAATTATGATATCCAAGTTCTGACTGTCTTCTATGAGACTCCTCATTGTTCTCTATTGCTCCTTTTTGATTCTATCTTTTATGAGGTCCTTTAGGGTTCCCTATTGTATCCTATTGATCCTAAGAAAAGATTCTTATTGATCCTAAGCAAAGAAAAACAACCCATTGTGGATCCACATAAAAAAAATTTCAATTTTCCAAAAAAATCAAACAAAGCTACGAAAAAATGCCGCTAAGTAAAACTTGAAACAATAAATTGAAACAAGGAAAAAAATAGCTGCTCGCACTTTGCTTGCACTATTCGCCTTTGGCAGCAGCCAACATATCGCGCAAAGTTGAAACTAATTGAACGAAATTGAAACAAATCCAAAAAAATCTTGCACACTAAACTTTTGCGCCATAAATTTCAATAAAAAAGAATTCATGGAATGTGTCCATTAGAGGCAGTCAGCCAACCAACCAACCAACCAACCAGCCAGCCACTGAGTCGGCCAGTTACCCTTTTTGTGCGACCAGCTCGCGGTACATTGCAGCTTTGGCCAAAAGGGGCAACAACAAAGGGGCACAAACAGTCAGCCAACGCCAAAGCGGACTGGTGGCCCCCACCATTTATTGCTCCATTTGCCACACTTTAGCACAGCCACCGGCTTCCTTTCACCGCTGTTCGCCTCCCAACTTGGTTCGGCCCAGCCCAGCCGAGCTCACCTCACTTCGGCAACGTTGCGCACACATTCGTGTCGCACACATAACTCCACATTAACTTTTGCTATTTACGCGTATTTGCAGTGTTGCCACATTACTTCAATAAAAATCGCGCAACAACCAGACCAAGCGGCAAATAACAAAATTAAACAACAACAACAACGCAAACAACAACGGCAGTAGAAGCAAGAAAATTGCTGCTGCCGCTTAATTTGTAATGGAATTTCGGCCAAACATTACAGCATTTCTCACACCGTCAGCCGTCCAACGTGCCTTGTCGTCGCAACGTCGCTAAACCCCCAAAACCAAGCGAGTTGTGCACATAGCACAAACACGGAAAGAGAGAGGGAAAGAGAGAGAAAAGAAAATTCGCAATAAATTTTATAAGTTTTGCGTTTACAACTTTTTATTTTGCGTTAAGTTTTTTATTATTCTGTTTACTTTTTCTTGGGTGAAAAATTTTCACTTCATTGCTGCGCGCTGCCATCTTACGCGTCAACTCGATGCGCGAGCTGCCAACAAACAACAAAAACTAAGAAGCACAAAAAACAAAATAAAATCAAACTAAAAGTGTTTGGACACATTTGCGCAGCAGTGCGAGACGTGCTAAGGCGGCGACGAGGGGCAAAGCGCGTATCAAACACAAGAAAACTTGACAGCGCGTGAGAGGACATCGTGAAGCAACGGCAAACACCCACACACACACACAAACCAATGCAATGAAGTGAGAAGTTGTATAAAAAAAACAATGAATCGAAAAAGACAAATCAAAAAGAAGAAAGCAAAGAAAATAAATTTGCTATACTCACTTCAACGCTCGATTGCTTGGCGCATTTGTGGGGGTGTGGCAATGTGTGCGAGGCGCTACAGAGCGGCCGAAGAGACTGTGTGGGCTGTAATTAACGGCTCAACATGATGAATTTCTTTATTATTAATGTATTTTTATATTTTATTTTGAGCCAGTAAACTTCATAGAAGCTTTCGAAATATTAAGGATTCTGTAAGTTTAGCGAGAATCGATGGGAAAATGTTTATCATATCTTTTGGATTGATGGAAAAATAATTTGTTCTGTAGTTTAGGCTAATGATACCAGGGGCGTTGCTGCAAGTTGGCCTGGGAGGTGTGTTTTGAATACGAAATTTTATCAAATTTGTCATTACGTTCCTTCCACATCTGCATATATAAAAAAGTTTTTTTGCTCCTTTAACCATTTAGCATGCAATGTAAATGAAGATGTTGATTAATGATGACATATGGGGGATTTCAGCAGCAAAAAACTCTATCTTTTTTGATACGATAGTCTACTAAAATTACATCTAGGAAATTTCTGAGTAGATTTGGTTTAAAAAAATGTAATTTTTATGGTCAGTTAAGGGCTCATATGGTTCGATGCCAGAGCCTACTATGACCATAAGTAGGGTACACCGGTAGTCAATAACTCCGAACAAACGAAATTTGTATCAGCTTGTACTCAGTTTAGGACAGCTTAGGGTTCATAAGATACAAGAGTCTACTATGACCACAAGTAGGGCAAACTTGAAGTCTCTAGGTCCGAATAAACTAATTTTTTATACTCAGTTTAGGTCAGCTTAAGGTTCACAGGATGCTGGAGTCTAATATAACTACAAGTAGGGTAAATCGATAGTCACTAAGTCCGAATAAACCAATTTTTAATACTCGGCTTAGGTCAGCTTAGAGTTCATGAGATACCAAAGTCTACTATAACTACAAGTAGGGTAAACCGGTGGTCTCTAGGTCTGAATAAACCAATTTTTAATACTCGGCTTAGGTCAGCTTAGAGTTCATAAGATACCAAAGTCTACTATGACCACAAGTAAAGTAAATCGGTAGTTCCTAAGTCCGAATAAACAAATTTTTCCTTCTCAGTTTAGGTTAGCTTAGGGTTAATACGATACGGGCGTCTACTATAACCACAAGTAGGGTAAATCGGTAGACACTTCGTCCGAATAAATTAATTTTTTATACTGGGTTTGGGTGAGTTTAGGGTTCATACAATACCCAAGTCTACTATGACCACAAGTAGGGTAACCACAAGTAGGGCACCTACAAATAGCCCGAATAAACTAAGTTTTTGTACTCGGTTTAGGTCAGCCCTAAGGTTCATATAATACCAGAGTTTACTATGACCAACAGTAGAGTAACTACATGTAGGGTTACTACAAGTAGGGAAAACCATGAGTCTCTAGGTCCGAATAAACAAATTTGTTTTACTTAGTTTAGGTCTTAGGGTTCATTCGATACCAGAGTCTTCTATGACCACAAGTAGGGTAACCACAAGTAGGGTATTTTGAATTAGGATAAACCGGTAGTCACAAGGTCTGAATAAACAAATATATTTTACTCGGTTTAGGTCTGCTTAGGGCTCAAAACTTTGTTCAAAACTTGCGTAGGCCCCTTTAGTGCTTTCAGCAGCCACTAACTTAAGTTAAACCGAGCTTCCGATAGTCCTATATGGGTTTATATAAACCAGAATTCACTAAAGACATTCATATTGTCAATTTCTGTGCTACTATACTCGACGTAAACAGCCTCGATATATCCTCGCGTGAGTTCACTATCTTATTACCCCAGAGGCCGTGGGGTTGACTCCTATCTGGTGCATGGTCCCGCACTCTTTCAACTTTTCCCCTCCTCTAAATATTCTCTAGCCCAGAAACATACCCTAGTTCGAAAATTCCGACCCTCAGATGATCCTTTCCCATTCAATTATGCGCTGTGCGGCTGTAAAAAGACAAAAAGAATATACAGCTACATGGTGCACTGGCAACCCCTGTAAGGAGAAGCGGTCATTTGAGGAAAAACAGCGCACCAAACCGATCTTAGCAAAGTGCCCAACCATCCTGCTATCACCTCCCTTACACAACAGATGACACTATGAGCGATAGCTTACAACATAGGAGGCGTCGTTCCTAAGTGGCAATAGATGGCAGCCCCATGACTTAAGTCTACCAATCACCTACCTTGGCAGAAAAACACAACCGATTAATGTGACCAGCACAATGCAATGTCTTGTGGAGGCTCTATGCTCCCTAGTGGAGTGAACAAGGAAAATATACTCAACTTTAATCAAAGATTGTCCTTTTTGTATCCACTAAGTTTGTGTAGATTAAGAATCCATTTCATTCCACGTTTACATTTGCTTGTAGTGATGCACAAGGAATGCATTTTAAAAATACTCGCATGAAATGTCCTTAACCACATTTATGTCCTTGACAATGTTTTTGACTTTCTTCTCTTTCAAATGAAAGACAAAATTACACTTGTATGAAAAATTTGTGGACACTCAAACGTAGTGGAAAATGATAGGTTGAAGCGGTCTGTTTTATATAAAAAGGAAATTAAAGCATATTTATGGGCCATTTACATATGAATGCTTTACACTTGTGATTTATGCATTTCAAGATTATGTGCAGCACTTGGTTCAAGTACTAAGAGCTCTAAAGAGAAATAAGGAATGGAAGTTTTCAATCCAACTTTGTTATGTGGCAACAGAGTTGCCTGTTCAAATTGTGTCTTCTTTCGTTCAGCACTGACGACAACTACTTTAAATTTTTCTTATTTGACTTTAAACTGAAATGTACTCAATGCTTTGGTACGTGAATAATTTGCATTAATTGATTTTATAATTAGGAAACAAAATTTCCTCTCAAAAACAAAACTTCCACACTCGCACTGGGTTTTTTTTGCCGCATGACACGTGCAAATTTTAATTTAATGTAAGCGACAATAAAAACGCAAATTACAAACAAACACACAAAATGCTCAAAATTCTGTCGGTGTGAGTTAACGATGACAAAGTCAAGTGCGCACCGGCAAGCCAAATCATTTCCGTCAGTGTCAGCTGCAGGCGAACTGAAATAGCTGCATGCACTCACACACACACTTAAGCACACATGTGCGCCCCACCAATGTCTCAGAAGCTTTACAACAAAGCGATGTGGTGTAAATTTTGTTGCTGCATTCTTGCCAGCATTCGCAGCAGCACTCAATTCAGCTATGCAAATGCAATCAATGCACGTTGCGTATACGCCCCGCAGTCCAAATGAGCGCCAAACGGTGACGACTTTTGCTGGCATTGCGTCACATTGTCACGTGTACAAATTAAATTTTTGTTAACGTGATTTGGTTTGAGGTAAATAAACCATTCAGGCAACTATTGACTTTTGGCATTGCTTTCGTTTCATGCATTCGACATGCGGCATTGGTAAATATTTAAGTTTGCAGCTCTGTGTGTGTGTGTGGCTGTGAGCGTGTTTTAATGAGTTTGCTGTGTGGCGGCTGTGTTGCTGGATGGCTGGAATGATTTTTAAATAATGCGCTCAACTTTTAGTGGTATGGAAACTGAGACAAATTTGGAGTTTCGTGAAGTTTTGGTCGATTTTTGGAGAAATCAATGCGTCACTTTTAGTCTTCATTGAGCAAAAATAAGTTCAATACCTTTAAGCAGAACACATCCAATGCACTGGAACTATGTTTAGTTGAATGTAAATTGTTAAAGTTATAGAATTATGCTTGACATTTTTATGCATCACTACTGAAATTCAAACTTGACCATCAAAAAATGGTATCAGAAAACAGCAGCGGGCGCTCGCAAAGTGTGTTTTCAATCACTGCGCACTGCTGTTACGTAATATTGCTGCCAATGAACAAAAATCACGAAATATGTGCATCGCAAGAAGCAATAACAAACCACTGACAACACACACAAAATGTGCGCCGAGTGTAACTCGAAGCTACCAAATAAATATAAATGAAACAAACTGAAGAGTGTAATGAAAGGAAATTGAACGAATTCATTGAAGCGAGAGCGTCAAAAATAAAAATATATAATCAACTGAAAACACACAACAATGAAATCAAACAAAAAATAACAACAAAAAAATACTTAATAAAAAAACAATGACAAATGACGGAAATTTAATAATAAACGCGCAATTTCCAACAGTTATTGGCCAACGAGCGATTGACGATGCCGATGATGCACACACAGTGTGTGTGTGTGCACGACGACAGCGTGGACCGCATGTTGCCACTGGCCGCAAAATGCGCTGGTAATAGCCAACGCGGCATGCGGTCGCCACCAAGTTGCCGCCGACCGCACTCCTCCTTGTTTAACTTACTTGCAATCGGTGCGTCGACAATTACTCAGTCGGCCATACAGCAGCAACAATTTTTCCTCACACACACACACCCGAATGCGAGTAGGTAGTTGCCACATGCTGCTACCGCCATGACAGCTGATGGCCGCCATATACTCGTACACGCACTGACAGTTGTATTGGCATTGTCGACGTTTTATTGCCACTTTTGCTGTGCTGGCTGCTGCCTCGTCCCTCGTTATGCCGCACTGATCGGCATTTGGCTTTGTTGGCTGCTGCCAAAAAATTGTATTGAAATAGTTGCTGCAACAATTGTTGGTCCTCCGCATGTTATTTGTTCCACATTTGATATTACAAATAATAAACACAACAAAAACAAAATACCACATATGTACCACAAATGACCGACTGCGCACAGTTGCGCTCGTGTATTTGCCATCTCTTTCACTCATGTTTGACGTAAATGTGCATGGTGTGATGCTCGTAAATGTCAAATATTTGGCATTTCATGTGCGGTGCACATTATTGTTGGGTTGTTAGGTTGTTGTTGTTGTGTTTTTTTCAAGCAATTTATTGCACTTGGGTCAATATTTGCTTGACAGCTGCAATAAATTTGTGATTTTTGGGTGTGTGATTTTCATTTGTCAGTATATGATTGAGAAAGAGAGAGAGAGATAGAGAGATAGGTAGAGAGAGAAGAGAGCGTTTAAAAATATAGCAATCAGAGTTGCCGCTTTTGGTCTTTTCGCATCAAAATTGGTCAGATTTTTTTACTTTGGTGCGCTGGTCTGCTTAACCCTTTCAGTCACAATGTCCAATATATTGGACTACAGCCCATACAATTCATATAGAACGGGTTTATTTTCAGATCGGAAAGGGTTAAGCGGATTTCGGTCCGTTTTGTGATGTGAAGCCGCCGTGGCTCAGTTGGTTAGTGCGCGGTCCAACGAGTCGCATGCAGAGCGACGCAAGATCGAATTCTGCATGTAGTAACACCTAAAAAAAATAACGGGAAACCCGTTTTCTCTTTCGGTGGCTGTCCTCTCAGCTGGAAATGGCAAACCTCTGAGAGCAAAAATTGCCTATGAAAAAGCTCCCAACCTGCCGTTCGGAACCGGCATAAAACTGTAGGTCCCTTCCACCCGCGTACAAAATTCACACGCACAACACGGGTGGTTGCGGGAAGCTAGGCCTTAGTCTCGCGTAAGCGGGCTGTCGTGCCAATCAATTATTATTAAATTAATTATTATTTGTGATGTGAATATATTTTCATTAGTATAAAAACTTTATTTAAAAAAAAAATTTTAATTAAAAAATTAATTTAAAAATAACGTAAATTGTGAATTTGGTCGGTTTTGGCCGGACTTGGTCGGAAGTTTGTTCGAAAAAAATTTTTCAAGTGGCAACACTGATAACAATGCATTCGGAGACAACAAAAATGGGGCGATTTTTAATAACACAAATTTGTCAATGAAGCATACAATTTGTGTAAATAGAAGAATTCTACAATTGCATGCGGAGAGGCAGGAAATGGTACAAAAATATGGCAAGCATATTTATAAAAAAAAAAAAACAACGCTGCCTAATGATAGAACTGAAGTATTTGAAGTATGTTTGCCATTACGGGGGTAAGTGCTTGCAATATTGCATAGTTTTTGGCATTCGAAAAACTATGAGAGTAAAAGTAAAAGCAAAAGCAACCCAGAGGCGAAAGAGAGAGAAAAAAGCGCTATGCATTTTGAAGCGTGAAGTATGATTGTCGTTTGCAGAATTTATTGACAGTTGACATGATTTTGACATACGAGTACATTTGTTATGCCGATTTGTTGATGGCAAGGTTTGAAAAAATTACTCTTTTTTACTGTAGCATACTTTTAGGCTGCTGCTTAAATATTGATACACAGCTTCAGTTTGATAAATGTGAGAAAATACTAACTGGTAATAAAAAGAGCAGCTGCGATGACCATTTAGTGCGTTTTATTGCAGGTGAGAGGGCTACGAGTTCGAGTCTAAAAAAAAAAATCAACTTTATAAGTGGATGGTCAGAGGTTAAGGATACTGTTGATAAGGAGAGAGGTTTTGGATGTTGTGGGCACATTTGGCGGTTAAGGGCAATTTTATTTATTAATTTATTTTGAATTGTTAAAAAATATGATTTATTTATTTATTTTTTTAGAATTGTTTTAAAGAATTTTAGAATTGTTTTATTTACTTTTTTTTAGAATTGTTTAAAAAAATTGATTTATTTTATATATTTTGAAGCAAAAAATATTTTGAAAATTATTTGAAAATATTTTGAAGAATTTTTATAATTGAAGATCCCAATAAATATCAAAGAAATTGAGTATGTAATCATGTAAGATTTAGTCGTAATCTGCTCATATTTCGATTCGGTTCCCGTTCGGAGCAGATTACGACTAAATATTTCATGACTAAATTTAAACTTTCGAAGTTCGGGAGATCTTCTCTCATCAGATGAGAACCATAATTGATCTTCTGACGGGTCACAGAGTAATTGGAACCTACAACCTTTCACACAAGAAGGTTGAATTTGCTTTCGAATGACTTCTGTCGAAGCTGTATGGACATGCAAGTTGTATTGTGCTGTATTGTAGACTTGAACATTAGAAGACTCACCTGGGCAACTTTTTCTTCGAAAATCTAGGCGATCTGGCCACCAGGATTATTCACAGTTTACTAGGATTCATAAAGAGCTGAAATTGGTTCGTCGAGTGAGCGGAAGAAAATTCTTTTCACCTTCTATGTCCTCACCAGTTCCGCATTATCTAGAAGAAGAAAGACTATAAAAGAGGATAGACTCACCTGGGCAACTTTTTCCTCGAAAATTTTGGCGATCTGGTCAATAGGACTATTTACAGTTTACTAGGATTCATAAAGAGCTGAAACTGGTTCATTGAGTGAGCGAAAGACAATTCTTTCCACCTTCTATGTCCTCACCAGTTCCACATTATATAGAAGAAGGAAGACTTTGGAAGAAGATAGACTCACCTGGGCAACTTATTTTTTGATCATCTAGGCAATCTAATCGATGGAACCATTCACAGTTAACTAGGATTTGTGAAGAGCTAACACTGGTTCATTGAGTGAGCGAAAGAAAATTCTTTTCACCTTCTATGTCCTCACCAGTTCCACATTATATAGAAGAAGGAAGACTTTGGAAGAAGATAGACTCACCTGGGCAACTTATTTTTATGTTCATCTAGGCAATCTAACCGATAGGACTATTCACAGTTTACTAGGATTCGTGAAGTGCTAAAACTGGTTCATTGAGTGAGCGAAAGAAAATTCTTTTCACCTTCTATGTTGTTACTAGTTCCACTTTTTCTAGAAAAAGAAAGACTATAGAAGAAGATAGACTCACCTGGGCAACTTATTCTTTGATACACAGTTTACTAGGCTTCGTAAGGAGTTCAAACTGGTTCATTGGGTGAGTGGACTTCAGTTAACTTCGACTTCGGACTTTGATTAATTGTAATATTACAATGGGTCTTTAGGACCTAATAGGTTTTGAAAGCCTTTGAAGCAGCCACTCCTACCTATTTACGCAATTTTCTGTAGCCCAAAAGTATGCAAGAAAGTGGAGTATTGAAAAATTGACCAACCAGGAGAATTGTATAAAAATAGGGAAAGATAAGAATAAATTAATAATTAAAAAAAAATCTGCTCCCATTGCCGTTTTCTTGCCCTAATGTCAGCCTTTTATTATCCTTTTTTGCTACACTTAAATTGAAATTGAATTGAAATTGAAATCGTTCACTATTTGCACGAAGTTAAACTTTAACCATTGTTTCATATATTTGCGCTGTCATTATTTGTTAAAATTAATTCGAAATCAATACTAATTTTCCTTCAGATTTCTAGCCTTTCAAAGGCTTTCAAACTGCTGAGCCCAAAAGTATGCAATAAAGCAGGAAATTCAACTTCACATATAACGTTGCAAAGTTCTATGAAAACCTCAGCCTTACTTCCGCCACTGCTTCTTCTTCTTATACATTTATAATTAACAGTAAATTAACTGTGGCAAACATAAATGCCCAATTACTGTCAACTTTGTGTCGGCAACTGGCCGCAATGACCGTTGAACAATGTACAAACTCAACACAAAAACATGCATTCGAGTATTTCGCGTAGCTTTTCAACTCAAACTCACAAACAGCGATTTCTATCGCAAAGTTTACACTATTTTTCACGTTGCTACCCAGCACCAGCCACACATTTCGCATAATTCACCACGTTTACATGGCAAGTTGCACGCGTTGGCAGTGTTCGTGTTTTAATAAATTGCAGCGATGATATCAAGAAATATAATTAAGTGCTAAATTTCCACACGCCCAGACACACACACAGTGCAACGCGACAAAAGCAACCAAAGTTGAAAATCACAACCGCAAACACACTTTCCACGGCGGCGCTTTTCTACTCCAAATTACTTTATTACATGTCAAAAATGCGAACTTAACCTCAAAAAAGTAAAAAAAAATGAATACGACGGACGAGTGCAAGTGTGGCTAAGGTAACAACCGCCCCAAAAAAAAGGAGTAAAGTGCGAGTGAAAAAAATGAATGAAAAAAACAACAACAACTCTCAATCAAGATAAGCGACAACAACGGTTTCGGCTGGCAACGATGGCAGCGGCAAAATGGTAGACGGCACGTCAACAAGTTGAGCGCCTAGAAAAACGCCCAACTAAGCGACATAAATGGCAAAAGAGTTGGTGGGAAAAAGAAATGTGACGACGCACATTTTTGCGCCTACATGGAAAAAGCGAAAAGTGCGCCCTGAAAAGTGCTGAAGCGGCAGGCGAAAAACACGACTGACAGGTGACCAAGGGGTGCGAGTAGGTGAGTGAAAAGTAGAAGAGAAGTGTTGTAGAAAAACAAGTTTGGTTTTGAATTTACGTGCAGCGGTGCACTGTAAGTCAAACGGAAACGGAAATGGCACCGTGGTTGGGTGGTGGCAACACTGGTCGAGAGATAGCGCTGCCAAAAGCGAAGGCATTCAGTAAATGTGAATGACTAAAGCGAAGCGGCGGGCAAGTGTAGAGTGTAAGTTTTTCGAAGAGGATTTGGATGGAAAAATTGAATGTAGTGAAGGAATCTGAAGGGGTTTGAAGGATTTAAATGTGTAAAATATTCTGTTGAAAATTAAAACCTAACTTTAACTTTATTGGTTCGAACATTATTAAAAAAAGACGGAATTTGCCTGAATTACAAAAATTCAAATTTTTTTATTTAACCAATTTTTAGCCACTTTAGTAACTATGAAATCTATGAAGCGAGAATAACGAAATTATGACACGTGATCAAGGAGATTTTGGGTTTTAACATACTTACTTTTCAATAAAATTCTATATAAATTTTCAAGGATATAAAGGATTAAAGTTTTCAAAGGACCTTTTTCATATCCTTTTTTTTTACAAAATTTCGACACTTGATTAAGGAGATTTTGGGTTTGAACATACTAACTTTTCAATAAAATTCTATATAAATTTTCAAGGGTATAAAGGATTACACTTTTCAAAAGACCTTTTTCATATTATTTTATTTACAAATAGATAAAAATCAATATTGATTAAATTTTTGAGCCTTTCCTCTTTCATTTGATATATATATCGCCATATTCCAACGAGGTTAAGTATTTTTTATATTTTTTTTATCCCCTTCAAAGTTTTGAAGTCCTTTTAAATGGACAAAGGATGTAGAAATGAAAAACTGAGTATGCAGTATTACTATGTTTGGTCTCTAGTTTCACGCCCATATGGATTTTTTCCGGTGTGAAATTTTTTTTAATTTTTGTTGCACAGTGTTACAGCTGTGTTCATACTCGTAGTTTATTTATATGAGAGTTTATTTTGGTATTTTTTAACTTATTATTTAATATTTTTTAAATATATTTTTTATATTTTTCTCGTCCACACTCCACTCCACTGTTGCATGTCATGTGGCACGCACAGCTCACACTTATTGCACCCACAGTGCCACTGTAGCTGGCAAGCGGTCTGGCAGTAATGTGCAACTTTATGCCGCTGCCATTGTCGCCACCACTTCCACCCCACTCCCCACCACCGAATTGCTTGGCACTTTGTTCAACACGTACACGACGCGCGCCCTTTTGTCATTGTTGCCAACGTTGTTGCTATTGTTTTTGTTAACGCCTCCCAACGTTGCTACACTTTACTGCTACTGTTGTTGTTGTTGTGCCGAATTTCATTGTTAGTCTTGTTAGTGTTGTTGTTGTTGTTTTTGTGTGCTTTTGCACCGCCACATCGTCAGTCATTGTCTGTCGCCAGCCGCCTTAACTGATGCCACTAAATTAGTGTCTCATGCCCGCCCGCTGGCTGGCAACCAGACAAGTGTTGCCTGCATGTGTATGTGTATTCAATGCTTCTTCTTCTTTATGCTGTTATGTTGCTGCTGCTGCTGCTGGTCGTCTTACTTTTTGTGCAGTGGAAATTTAAGCGCAATAAAATTCCAATTTCAGCGACGTTATTACGGCAACAATTGCCGGGGCATGCCGCATGCAAAAGTGCAACACCACCTAACCTCAAACTCCAAGCATGCAGTTGCAACAATGCAACAGCAATGGCAACGGCTGCAACAAGAAAAGCCCACAAATATTGCAGACAAATAAAGGAAACGTACCAAAGAAGGCAAAAAGGAGCGGTGAATCTTGCCGCTGGCTGTGTTTGTGTTGTCGTAATTTGTATGTATGTGTGTACGAGTATGTGTGAGTGTGTCTCAGTGTGTATGTGTTTTCTTTACTCGCTGCTCATTTTGCTCTCCAGTAGCAGCGTCAGTTGCCAATTGCTTGGATGTTGCTATTACTGCTGCTGTTGTTGTTGTTGTTGTTGGTCTTGTTGCGCCCAGGAAACGGAAACCAAAAATTGCTACTTGTTATGTGTGCAGCGAGCGCCGTTACTAACTACGTTTCAGTTTCAGGCTCGCTGACTGTCTGAATTGTTGCTGTATGTTTTGTTGTTGTTATTGTTGTTACAGGGACACTGTTGCTGTTTGTCTCTGCTGTTGGCGCAGCAGCAGCATTATCCTTGTTTGTTATTATTGCTTTGTTGTTACTGCCAAGTTGAGTTTTTCGCTTTAATAGTGGCGGCAATTGTTGTTTTTGTTGTTGTTATTTCCTACTGGTGTGATAATGTCCATTGTTGTATGAAATAAAATTGTCGGTGTGTTTTTGCATATTTTTTATTTTGTTTTTTTTTTTACTACCAACGCCAACAGTGGCGGCAAATTGCATGCAAAACTTCCTGCCCGCCTCAACGACTCACTTTGCCAGCGTCGTTTTCATTGCTCGCTTCTCATGCGCCGCCTTCATGTTCCGCTTCCTTGCCATTGCCATCCTGTTGCACTATTTGGCTACTTTTCTATGCATGCATGCATACTTAGTACCATTTTTATTGCGCTGCTCCCCAGCCGCCCAGCCGCATGCATCCACATTGTGTCGCGCCCCAGCTCAGACTATACATTTTACTACCTTAAACTATCGTCCTTTCACCTTCTCGTTGTGGTTTTATTTTGCTCAATGCATTTTAAGTGTGGTTGTAAATTTTTAATGTGTTTTTATTTATTTATTCTCTGAAGTTATGCTCGTTGCCTATTTGGCTGTGGTTGGTCAAATATTATGACTTGAGCAGTTTATTACTTTGCATGGCTGATGGTTTCGAAACTGTTCGGAATCGCATGCTGGCGACAATAGTTGGAAATGTGTTTTGACCCGAAGCACAGAAAGGTTTCCAACAGACCTTTTGAACTGATTTGACTTTTTTAAGCATTTGCCTAAAGTTTTCTACAACTGTTTTAGGGATAAAAAGTATCGTGAAAGTTATGTGCTGGATTCAATTCAAGGTTTTACAAGTCTCAGTCGACTTTTTTAATCATTTTAACTAAAAAAACCAACAACTCGGCTTTACATAGTGGAAGCCTGTAGTGAAACTGATTGTCTTTTCTAAATTTCGTCAACAATGGAAGATATAAACAATATTTCTATTCTACTGATAGTCACTAGATTCTGTTTCAGACTTGGGGTCTCTAATTTGACTATTCCAAACTTTTATATAGAGCGTTATGATCCTAGTATTTTCAGGATCAAGAAGAAAGACCGAACCGTAGCCTTAAAGACTAACACAAGATTATTAGGTTTCGCATACTGGAAGCCTACAGTGTATATGAAGTCTTGTCTTTGAAGAGGTAAGCCATTCTTCGAAAGATCCAGCCATTAGGTCCAGTTGCAGACTCTTTGTCCCTGATTTGACTATTTGAAACTTTTGTATAGAGCATTGTGGGTCTTGGGTCTTCTGGATCAATAAGTAATGGTTGCTCGAACTACAATTTTAAAGAGCAGGTATTGACTAACAACAAATTGGTGGATTTTACACGATCATCAACGGATTGGGAGTCATTTCTCCTTTGAAACATCTCAAGATAATTTATGTTGTTTTATTAGTGTTCACAAATAGTAACTTTGTTTATTAAATATTAAAGTAAATATTTAGTATATTTAAGTAAATATTTAATAAAAATATTAACAAAACTTTTTAGAGCCCACACAAAATAAAGCTCTCCAAAAGAAGAAAATATATTTAATAAAGTCAGGATAATTTTGAGGTTAAGTAGAAGAAGCATAAAGTCTTCACTAACTGTTTTAATGACAAACACTTCTAAAGATCCAGACAGTAGATTCAGTTTCAGGCTCTGTGTCCATAAATTGACTATGAAACACATATTTCAGGTAACAATGTTAGATTCTGGACTGATTCTGATTCAAACTTTCAAAACAAAAAGACGAGCATATTTTGTTTCATTTTGCGATACGCTGAGTTTGATGGCCTTGTAAGGTTTTAAAGATTATTATTACGCTGCAGATTTCAGGCATCCATTTCATATTCTGGATTGAAGATAAATTGGATCTTCAAAACAAAAAGACGATCGTATCGCTAAAAGGAACGAAACATGCCCTTTTAACGATACACTGAGTTTGAATAACTTGTAAGGTTTTAAAGATAAACATTATGCCATAAATTTCAGGCATCCATTTCAGTTTCTGGATTGTTGATAATTTGAATCTTCAAAACAAAAAGACGAGCATGTTTTGTTTGTTCTAAAGATGCGTAGAGTTTGATTACTTGCTAAGGTTTTTAGAGCAACTCTTACTTAAACATTTATATATAAGGGAGAGGGCTGGGGTGTGAACCGGGTTTTGTTTTTTGGCTCTAACTTTTCACAGAATAAAGATATCGAAAAATCGAAGATACCGTTGGAAAGGTGAATATATAACGCAACTTTGTTATGAAGACAGATTACCGTTTTGATTGAAACTTAACTCTCTACGTCCAATTTTCTGAGAACGTGATTTTTCGCTTTTTCAAAAAAGTGGCTGGGTTGTGAACCATCTGGAAAATCCCTATTAAAGTCGGAAAATACGAAGAAAACACCCATAATTTTTAAGTACATTGAGAATTTATTTAATCAGGAAGCCTCAAGAGGTGAAAAAAAGTTATAATGACGCCAATTAGGCCAAAAAATCGCAATGAATGAAAGTGCTCAATTTTTTGAATTTTCATCCTAATCGGTGTCGCAATGTTTGCTTGTGAAATACGAATGCGTTCTCGCATTGGCTCACTTCAAGTGAACTCAAGAAAATCGGGTGAAATTACATAAAATTACTTTATTTTAATATATCCGTGCATATTTGACAGTGTTAGAACAAATGTAGTACGAAAAGCAGGTGGTTCATAACACAGCCACTTCAGTGGTTCACAGCCCAACCACGATGCCATTTTGGAAACTTTAAAATAAACGACACTTTCAATCATAATTCGACATAAACAAATATTGCATCGTAAGATAGAATCAAAACACTAAATAAACATGTATTACACAAACCTTTTTGCAATAAGCTCAGTCACTAAGATAGCACTTTAAAAAAAAGCCAAGAAGTTTTCGCAGTCGATTTTCAAACACGATGTCTTTCAAACTCGATTGCTGCCACAAGCAATACATGTTTGTACTTCGGTGTAACCACAAAAGCAGAGTCATATCATAAGACAAAATTGACAGTTGAAAGATTGGCGATATGTCAATTAGGGAAAGAAAAAATGGCAATGGTTCACACCCCAGCCTGGTTCACAACCCAGCCCTCTCCCTTACTTTTTACTATTTTTTTCAAGTGTTTCCTAAATCTGCAGTCTTGGCTCGGTTTCTATTTTTGGTTTTTTCTAAGATTAAAATTGTTTTATGTTCTTCTTCTTCTTCTTTCTTATGTAATTTCATTCTATTCAGTCAAATTATTTTAATTCCATTTTATTTTATTTCATTTTATTTTGTGTAATATTATTTTATTTTATTTTATTTTATTTTATTTTATTTTATTTTATTTTATTTTATTTTATTTTATTTTATTTTATTTTATTTTATTTTCCTTCATTTAATTAGATTTGAGTTTATTTAATGTTTTTATTTTATTTAATTGTAACTTATTTTATTTTATTTTATTTTCATTTCATATCATTTCATTTCATTTTATTTTATTTTATTTTATTTTATTTTATTTTATTTTATTTTATTTTATTTTATTTTATTTTATTTTATTTTATTTGAGTTTATTTGAGTTTATTTTATTTTATTTGAGTTTATTTTATATTATTTTATTTTATTTTATTTGAGTTTATTTTATTTTATTTGAGTTTATTTTATTTTATTTTATTTTATTTTATTTTATTTTATTTTATTTTATTTTATTTTATTTTATTTTATTTTATTTTATTTTATTTTATTTTATTTTATTTTATTTTATTTTATTTTATTTTATTGTATTTTATTTTATTTTATTTTATTTTATTTTATTTTATTTTATTTTATTTTATTTTATTTTATTTTATTTTATTTTATTTTATTTCATTTCACTGAATTCCGTTGTTTGTCCTCGTTCGATACTATTTCCTTCTTCTCAATTTTCTCGCTACTTTCGGCCGCTGGTCGGCCTCGATAGTCAAGCGGGTAGCACGCTGGCTCCTCATACCAAAGGCTCCAGGTTCGATTCCTGGCTCGGGCTGGTGAACAACTCATCTACTTCTATGGCTATCCACATGAAGGGAATGAGAATTACAAGAATCACAACTCATCTACTTCTATCGCTATCCACATGAAGGGAATGAGAATTACAAGAATCACACAAGTGCGCTCTTGGCAGGCAATGGCAAAAACCTCCAAGTGTGAACAAAAAAAATTGCCAATCGCCGTTCGGATTCGGCGTTAAACTGTAGGTCCCCTCCCCCCCTTTCCCCATCCGCTTGAAATGTGTGCTGTAACATATGTTGGCAAAAATAGTGTTGCATACACAGTTCAAAAACGGGTGAAATATGTGGTATCACAATGGGCCTTTCAGGCCTCCGAGTGTGTCTCTTATAGAGGCAGCCACCGCAACCTAACCTAACCTTCGGCCGCTAGATTTCATATCATTCATAAAAATTCTCAATCCCCAACTTGCATGTATCCCTCCTTGTATGCTTCTCACTGTCCACAGTTTGAATTCTTTCAATCACTACACACCCAATTCTCCCTTCATTTCCACCAGTTATCAACTTCATCACCAAATTTTCTTTCTATAACTTCACATTTCTTAACATTCCTGCCACTTTTTTCGCACCATCTTTTTTAATCAAATTCCTTTTCTTCTCCCCTTCTCTAAAAAAAATTGTCATTCTTGTCACAAAAAAATTTGCTTCGCTTTATTGCAAACGGATATCGACAATGACTTCCCTAATTGTGCGCACTGACAATTAAGGAAACATCCTTCTCACCCCCTCCCTCTTCAATGACTTGCTGGTGTACTTTCAATGTCGAAAAATCAAAAAACTGTCAAATTGTTGAAAAACTTTTTCATTTTCTTGCTGTCACAGCGAACTTGTCAACAGTTTGACACAATCGCAGAGAGAAGCATTAAAATTTTAATGCCACATTTGGCCATTAGAATTATTGCGTTTTTTTCGCGTTTGGCATAAAAAGGGTTCGACATTGTCAACTAACAACTAACAAACATTTCTTTGGAAAATTTTTGCAATTTTTCTTTTTTTTCGCTGACAATAATTTGTGCTTTAAATATGGAAATGCCAAGTCGACAAATGGAAAACTTGTAATGAATGAAAGCTTAGTGCCCACGCAAACAAATTTGTTAAGATTGTGAACAGGAAATGGGCAGAGAAATGCTTTAAATTGGTGTACGAAAAAGTTTTCGTGTGGGCTTGAAAATCTCACAGTGGCAATGTGTGTGTGTGTGTCTGTGTTTTGCCTTTGTCAGCGCCCACAGTTTATTTGGGTGCTGCAATATTTCAGCTATCAGTGTTGAAGCTTTTTCACTTTGACAATGACAATGACAGCTGCCAAAGAGCAAACACAAACAATCACCCAACACACACACACACACACAGTGCAGCCGGTGACAATATGCCAAATTCGTTGTCCTCCAATTCACTTCTCAGCTCTTCTCTTCTCTTCCCGTGTGGCCTTTATTTGCCTAACGGTAAGTTAGCAGACAGCGGAAATAAAAAGCATGAAAGGGCAAATATGTAAAGAAAGAATGGCAAGAAGAAAAGAAACGCCAACCAAATGCCTTTTGCCTTTTTGTCATTTGCCATTCAGTGCGCTGACGTCGATGCGTTTTTATTGCCTGCACAATGCGAACGAACGAAAAAAAACTTAAACTATGTAAAAGTACTTACGACAACTACTACAGTTTTCACTCATTGTTGTTGTATTTCTTTTTTTCTTGTCATCTATCGTAATGGTTGTAAGCCATGGAAGTTATCGGAAATGTTTGACAATTATTTGCATTGTTCGATTGTGCGTATGAATTCGACGCCCACACAATCAAAGCGGCAATTTCTATTGAGCGGCCGAGCGGGCGAAATGATGCAGGAGCAAGGTGGAGACATGCTGAAAAGGGGGGACAGAGGAAAATAGGTACCAAGTAAGAACAGTAGCTAAAAATTGCATGTGGATCCCTATGCCGAATGGAGAATCCTTTTTGTTAGAGCTGATTTCATGATTTTCTTCAGGAGTCAGGATTCGCTCTAAAACCAGTCCTTAAAAATATCATTTGTAAGCTATATTAGTGCATAATATTCTCTAGATATTTTTAATGACCCAATTTGATCTAATAGGTTCTTTATTAACACTGCGATAGTCTGGTAATTGAGATATCTGGAAGCACTGGTTTAATATTTTTTAATCAATTTTTTGCATTTTATAGAAAGTTTGATGGTTAGCATACTTGGAGGTTTGAGCCTAATTCTTCTATACTAAACGATTCGAACTGTTCTGATAATTTCATAGTTGGCTTATTTGGAACCTCTAGTTCGATATTTCATACAAAGCCATTCGAATCAAGCGGATAGTAGTTCTGGATAGTTTGATAGTCAGTTGAGATATTAGAAGCTCATACACGAACTTTCGGTACAAAACCATTTGAATCATTCGATTAGTTTTTAAGTTGAAATATTTGGAAGCTCCAGCTCGATATTCGCATCAAACGGATAGTTTAATAGTTGAAAGCTGAGCTCAATATTTTGGTACTAAATTATTCAAACCCTCGAAATAGTTTCAAAGATGGGATGTTTGGCAGCTTCAGCTTGATACTTCGGCACTTCGGATACTTGAGATAGATGGAAGTTGTAGCTCGATATTTTGGAACGAAACTATTCCAACTGTTCGGATAGTTTTGTTGTTGGGATAGTTGAAAGCTCTAGCTCGGCATTTTGGTACTAAACCATTTGCATTGTTTGGTTAGTTTCATAGTAAAGTTATTAGGAGATCATATAAGATATTTCGGTACTAAATCATTTGCATTGTTCTGATAGTTTCAAAGTTGAGAAATTTTGAAGCACTAGTTCGATATTTTAGTACTTAATCATTTGTATCGAGCAGATACTTTAAATAGATGGAAGTTGTACCGCAAGTTTTTAGAACTAAACTGTTTGAACCGTCCGGATAATTTGTATTAGGGATAGTTGAAAGCTCTTGCTCGGCATTTTGGTACTGAAACATTTGCATCGCCTGGATAGTTCAGAAGTTAGTTGAGATATTAGAAGATCATACATGACATTACGGTACTAAATCATTTGCATTGTGCTGATAGTTTCAAAGTTGGAAATTTAGAAGGACTAGTTCAATATTTTAGAACTGAACCATTTGTATCAAGCAGATACTTGAGGTAGATGGAAGTTGTAGCTCAATATTTAGGAACGAAACTATTCCACCTGTTTGCATAGTTTTGTTGTTGAGATAGTTCAAACCTCTAGCTCGGTATTTTAGTACTAAACCATTTGCATCGTCTCGATAGTTTGATAGTTAAGATATTGGAAGATCTTATATGATTTTTTGGTACTAAATAATTTGCATCGAGTGGACTTTGAGATAGTTGGAAGCTCTACTTAGTTCAATATTTCGGTACTAAATCATTTGTACTGTTCTCATAATTTCATAGTTGGTATATTTGGAAGCATAAGTTTGATATTTCTGTACTAAACCATTCCCATCGAGCGGAGTTTTGAGATAGTTTGAATATGTACCACAATATTTTGGTACTAAGCAATTCAAACTCTCCAGATAGTTTCATAGTTAGGATATTTTTAGAGCTTCAAATATTCCATTCTTACCGAGCAAATAGTTTGATAGATGAAAGATGTGGCTCAATATTTTGGACTAAACCATTCTAGCAGTGTGGATAGTTTTGTAGTTGGGGTATTTGAAAGCTTTACCTCGACATTTCGATGCTAAACCATTCGAATCGTCTGGATAACCCGGCAGTTGGAAATATTCTTGGAAGCTCTAGATTTGAAAGATACTTGGTCGATATAATTCCTCATAATTTGAAAGATACGTGGTCGATATAATTCCTGAGGAGGTAAGAAAACCTATCGATATATTCCGAAAGATCTTCAACTCAAATTATTTCGAAGGTATAATTTTCGCTGTGCTTGAATAGTTTGTTAGGATCCTTGAGCTCAGAGTGCAGAGTTAGTGTTCATGGACAGAAGGATGGTGGCATTGGAGATGTTCTTTCTCGACCAAATAATTTGAACCATTTGTTTAGAATGATAGTTGGATCACTTGAAACTTAGCTACTGGATGGAGAGAGTGTGGAGAGTGGATATTTATTCTGAAGCAAAAAAAATTCTTCAGTATCCTCTGAGGAAGCAACAATTTTTACTCTCTAGAAGGTTAGATTTCTCAGGATCCTTGAGTCCATAGTGCTGAATCGGTGTTCGTGGAGAGAAAACTTCTAACTTTGAAGATGTCCCGTTCTATAATTTTCACGTTATACTCGACTCTGAAGTTCTGTAGGTTCTTGCGAGCAATTAAACTTATGTTTCAATCTTAAATTTTTTTTCTTAATATTAAATAATATATATTTTTGTTGTATGTTTTTCATCTCCTCATTGTTTCCTTCTCAATTTTGCACATCATTGCTACAAATTAGAATTGTGTTTCAAACTGCAGTTTACAAAAAAATATGTATATATAAAAAAATATCAAAATATAAAAAATATAAAAATATAGAAAATACACAAATATAAAAATATAAAAAGTATAAAAATATATATACATAAATTTGTAAAAAATATATATTTTATATAAAAAATATAAAAATATAAAAAAATACATAATAATACATAAAAATACACATAAATATATAAAAAATATATATTTTTTCTCTTCCTTCACTTGAAGAGTCGAACCTGAAACCCTCTTAGCTCTGACGTCATAATGTTAAAGTGATTTTTTTTTACCAAGAACTTTTTTATCTTAGTCACATAAACTGCTGACCATATTCAAATACAAAGGATTACGGAAAAGTGTGTAAAAGTGGCAGAGTAAAATTAAATATCCTCGAGCGTTTATCAACGTAACAGCAAAAGTGAAATGTGGATCAAGCAGTTAAATGCATCAAGTAGACAAAGGAGTCGAGACAACGATGTGGGAAAGTGTAAAGGGAGTTAATAAGAAACAGAACAAGAGACTAAGAAACGTCACACACACACACACACACGCAGACATGCGCACACACACACAAAAAGCGCAATTTCCAGGCAAAGAAAATTGACTGGAGGGCGCAGTAGCTGCAAGTCTGTGTCTGTATATGTATGCAATCATGTTTATGAATGTGTGTGTGGGTGAGCAAAGTGAAAAGTAGATAAGACATGACACAAATAACACACACACATATATATAGAAGATATATTTAAAGGATATACAAAGGCAAAGGATATATACATGTTGTGCTGGCCATCAAAGGAATGTCAAATGCATGCGGCACGAAAACACACACACACACGCATACACAAAGGTTTAATGTCCGTGCAGCAGATTAAGTCAACATGCAGCCATTTTGTTGCTAGTTCAATTCTTTTTTTTCAATTTGCTTTTCTGTTGCTTAGCTTTGACTTAATTTTGCTTTTCAGTTACATTTGCTGCTAGTCAGAGCGACGTTATTTAACAATCAATGAAACAGACAGACACAGAGCAATGGCGCAAATTAAAAATTGCACGCAGCAATAGCAACAGCAGCAGCAACAGCAACATTAGCTGTCAAGAAAACACGTCGCAGCAAATCCGAAGCGCATAAAGAAAATAATAGCGCGTCCTTTAAATGAACGAAAAAAAAGGATAACATTGTAGCCGACAAAGTCCGGCGTATAATTGTCCGTATTGCTGCTGTAGCTGTCTGCCGCTGCTGCTGATGGCATTTGTGCTGCAATTGATATTTTACTTGGTGTAAGCGATACATTGCCGCACGCTTCTTCTTCCAGTTGGTTGTGCAGCTCTTTTTTGTGTAAGTTTTGCTTTTATGCTCACTTGAATGTTCGCTTTTGTTGTTGTGTTTTTTGTTTTGCAACCCTTTCTTGAAACGTCAGTTGCGCTTTTGGTTTGCTGCGCTCATTTTTATAGAAATTTTCATTTAGTCGTTGCCTTTTGTGTGCAGTAATCAGATGAATGCGGTGGGTCAGTTGTGAGGGTGGAGTGGGTTTCTATTAGGAAAAAAGTACTCAAACATCAAACCAGACCAATGGGAAGCAGAAACTTAACCTACCTTTGAGCGAGCCACAGTAGCAGATTGAAAAGAACCGAACATTTTACACCATTTATGCCACAGCGTTGCTTTGAATAGATGGAGATGTATGGCAACCCTGCTTTGACGATCTAACTTGCCGAGGCGCTACCGGAAGCTGTCAGCAGCATTGATTCATCATAGAATCTGAATAATTCTCTATGGTATCCAATCGGTTATTTGAGATTCAAACATTTTTTAATTTTCTTTAAATCGGACTGATTGATTCTACTGCCTTGTTTTCAGTACATAGGAAATTATTTGCCAACTGATTACATAGAATAAAAATTATCTAAATTCCTATTTGCTTTTGACTTTAACATTGATCGGATATCACTGCTGTGCGAGAAAAATCCTATCTTGTTTCAGTAAAATTGATTAATTATGACCGAAGTGAGGTCCATTTAGCAGGCAGCCTAACCTAACTAAACACAAGCCATCATGACATAACTAACCATATGAAACATACCTTGCAATTTGTCTCTCTTTTCCTTTCTGCTTGAAAATCTATCATTCTATCTTTCTTTCTTGGACAATGGTCCAATTAAGATCTACGAAGCTGGAAGCTTAAGCTAACTTAAATACACCCAATATAACTAAGCCTCCCATCTAACCTAACTTTATCCAACCTCTTTCCGTATTTGTATCTCCTTTTCCCTCTGTTCTTCTATACATGTTTCTCTTTTGCTGATACTCTATCAACTATCAACTATATTGTCCATGGCCCGAGTAAGGTCTCCTGACCTGGCAGAGAGACATAACTCAACTTAACCTGACTGGATCTAACCGAACCTAATCTATCTTCTACAACCTATCTCCGAATTCGTATAATTGTCTTCTCTCTTCAACTTTACTTCTCGTAAAATTATACTGTATCAACTTTCGACACACTCTCATTGTTTTCTCCAACTTGATCACACCAAACCTAATCTTATTCATCCTATCTCCTATTCATATCTCTTTTCTCCCAAGTTGTACTACATATTTCTCTTTAGCTGATACTCTAACAACTATTCAGACACTACCATTCATGACCAAAGCGAGGTCTATGGGTCTGGAGGAGTAACATAACCTATTTCAGCTCAACTTAACCAAACTTAATCTCACCGATCCTAACCAATCTTCTGCAACCTACCTCCGTATTTGCATCATTTTCTATATTTGACTATATTCGTCCTTAGATGATGCTCTACTAACTATCCAGACACCATCACTTCTCTTTCTCCAAACTAATCTCACTGAACCTAACCTTATTGAACCTATCTTCTATTTGTATCCCTTTTCTCCCCAGTTTTACTACATATTTTTTTTAGCTGATACTCTAACAACTATTCAGACACTATCATTCATGACCAAAGCGAGGTCTACTGGGCTGGAGGAGTAACCTAACCTAGTTTAACTCAACTTAAACCAACTTGATCTCACTAAACCTAACCTTACTTCTGACACCCATCTTCTTATTCGTATCATTTCCTTCTCGGTTCTACTATATTTCTCTTTAGATGATATTCTATCAACTATCCAGACACTATCATCCATGGCTTAAGTGAGCTCTACTGGGCTGGAAGTTTGAGCTCAACTTAACCCAACTTCAGCTCACCGAACCTAACCTATCTTGTGAAGCATGCCTTCGTATTTGTATCCCTTTTCTCCCTTTGTTCTATTGTATTACTCTTTAGATGATTTTCTGTCAACTCTCCAGACACTATTACTTCCCTTTTTTCCAAACTTGATCTTACTGAACCTAACCTTATTCAACCTAAGTATCTCCATATTCGTATTTCTTCATCTCCTCTCTTCTACTATATTTCTTTTTAGCTGCTACTCTTTCAATTATCCATGGCCTAAGTAAGTGTCTACTGATCTGGGATAATAATCTACTTCAGCTCTTCGTAATCAAACTTAATCTCATCGAATCTGACCTTATGTAACCCTTCTTCGTATTTTTATTCCTTTTCTTCTTCTGTGCTATTGCATTCTTTCTTAGATGATATTGTGTAAATTTTCCAGACTATCGCTTCTCTTTTCTCCAACTTGATCTTACCGAACCTAACCTTATTCAACCTATCTCCTATTCGTGTCTTTTTTCTCCCCAGTTTTACTAGTTTTTATTTTTTTTTGAGCTGATACTGTATCAACTATTTAGACACTATCATCCAAAGCCCAATTAAGGTCTACTGACCTGGGAGATTAACCTAACCTACTCAAGTTCAACTTAACCAAACTTGGTCTCGCTGAACCTATCTTCTGCAACTTACATCCATATTCGTATTCCTTTTCCTCCCTCTGTTCTATTGTATTCCTCTTTAGATGATATTCTGTGAACTCTCCAGATTCTCTCACTTTTTTCAATTTGATCTCATCGTACCTAACCTTATCCAATCCATTTCCGTATTCATATCCTTTTCTTTTCCCCAGCTCTATTACATTTTTCTAAATCTAACAAAATCCAAGTTTGAATGCTTCTTTTCTCTTTCTGTCTTCGTCTATCTTTGTTTTTGTTGGTCTTTTGAATCAGATAATTTTTTCACTCCCTTTCTTTTTCTGTTTCTGTTTCTCTTTCTCCTTTACCTTTGACCTTTTCTTTTTCTCATGCTTGTTGCAATCTGTCACTTGAAAAGATTTTTGCTAAATGCTTTTGGTGCAATCTTTGACAACTTTTTTCAAGTATTGAATGAACTTTTCCAGCTTTATTTTCTGTTGATTTAGAACTCAACTTTGGTGGGTTTAAACCGTATGACATCTTCTCCATTTATCTTAAATACCTCATGAAATTCGTATATATAAATATTTGACAAAATTTGTTTGAGCAATTTAAGCACAAAATGGACAATTTATATTCAAATCATGCAGCTCAGCCATTACAAATGACAATTTAAATGCCACTTAAATAAGCATTCAGCAACTTGCGGCCATAAGAAAACTCAAAGAAAATAACTCAGAGTTTTCGTAAATAAAAAGCAGACCAACAGCCAGACAGGGCAGCAAATAAATAAACTCACAGACAGACAGAAACAAAACAAGACGCGACGAGACAAGGACACAAAATCACATAGGGCACAAGAATGGTGAGACACAGTGGCGCAGCGAGTCAAACGAAGAGAGTGAGAGAGAGATTGTTGTTGTGACAGTTGACAGTAGACAAACAGGCTGTAAGCCACAACTGACCAACAGAAAAACAAATTGCCAACAGCTGCATTGAGTGGTGATAACAACAACAATAAAAACAGGTCTGTAATTATTCGAGCAAAAGCTTTTATAAATTCCAAGTAAACAAAAACAAAACATAACAAATACAAAAAAAATCAACTTAGTTTGACCAAACTTGAACTTAAACTTTGCACTCTTGAGGCAGTCAATAAACTGACATTAATGGACTTAATTACGCTCTGCAACACTTAAACAATGACCCACCCAGATGTCACTGACATGTGCAAAGTGTCTATATATATATATATAATAATTTTTATATATAATTTTTATTGTTTTTGTTGAGAGACAAAAATAATAAAAATTAAAAATAAAAAATGTGCCGAAAAATGATTGGCAACAATTTTGCAGCAGACATAAATTTAATTGCAGCTCAAGTTCGGTTCAAACTCAGGCGACAACATGTGGGCTGACATTAACAAAGTGTGCAAAGTGTGTGTGTATGTACTATATTTGTATGTGTGCATATTTGTCAAGACAAGTTACAAGTGACAAATGATGAAGCGCAGCAGAATTTAAATTTCCCTCTAAGCTGACATTGCGCTCAGCGCAATCCACAAATTGCCAACTTTGCATTTGGTAATCGTTGACTTGTTGACGAGTGTTTTCAAGTCTAGAAGCATATGGAAAAGTTGCCTTTATCATTGCTGCTGCTATTCCCAGTTGAAAGCAAAAATAATTTCAGATTTAAATGATTGCTGCAGTCACAGTGTTTCAAGTTTTATGCCTGTTGCGAGCCCAAATGGAGCAACGAGTAAGTATGAAAATATTAAGAAAGTATAGAAGAGGTAAGAAGGGCCATTCACTGACTGAATGATTAATAAAAGTCAGAACGCAGTTTTGTTGTTATTTGAAAAATGTCAAAAGATCAAACAGTTTAGTAAAGTCCGTTTGTCTGGTTTATTTGTGAATAGAATGAAATACTTTGAACTTTGTTTAACTTTTGATGACAATTAGTCTCACTACAGAGAGCGCTACAGTCTGCCTTCTAAAGAGATTAACATAGATGTTCTGTATCAGATGGCCTAGTTGTCATATCTGATTCTGACTTTGTAAGAAATCTAATCTCAAGTGACATGAAGCTTTTGGCTGGAAAGATCACTAATCTTCTAACTGATGGCTATAGCTCCGGCATAGGAAATCTTCCTGTATAATTAAATAGAAACCTGATACTGACTCTGCAAGGAACCCAGTCTTGAGTGATGTATAGCCAAGTAGCTGGAAAGATCACTAAGCTCCTGCCTTGACATCTTTAGTTTACAGAAACTGCATCAAGATGCTAATTTATTGATTACCACAGCTTTAGGAAAGTGTCCTGTTTAATTAAACAGAAATCTGACTCTGACTCTTAAAGGAATCTAGTCTCGAGTGACGTATAGCGAAGTAGCTCGAACGATCACTAATCTCCTCCATGGGATCTTTTGTCTACGGAGATTCTTATTTATTGTTATATTTAGCTCCAGTATAAGAAAGCTTCATGCATAAATAAACATAAATCTGATTCTGACTCTATAAGGAATCCAATCTCGAGGGACGTGTAGTCAAGTAGCTGGCAAGATCACTAATCTCCTCCCGCGGGGACTTTAGTCTTTAGAGATTGCATTAGGATTCTAATTGATTGTTTACCACAAATTTAGAAAAGCTTTCTGTATTATTAAACAGAAATCTGATTCTGATTTTGTAAGGAATCCAATCTCGAGCGACGTGTCGTCAAGTAACTGGAAAGATCATTAATCTCCTCCATGGGATCTTTTGTCTGCAGAGATTCTAATTTATTGTTATATATAGCTGCAGTATAAGAAAGCTTCCTCTATAAATAAACATAAATCTGATTCTGACTCTGTAAGGAATCCAATCTCGGGTGACGTACAGCCAACTACCTGGAAAGATCACTAATCTCCTCTGAAGGGATCTTTTGTCTACAGAAACTGCACTAAGTTTCTAATTGATTGTTAACTACAGTTTCAGGAAAGCTTCCTGTATAAATAAACAGATATCTAGTTCTGCCTCTGTAAGAAATCCAATCTCGAGTGACGTACAGCCAACTATCTGGAAAGATCACTAATCTCCTCTCAAGGGATCTTTTGTCTACAGAGATCATTTATCTCCTCCATGGGATCTTTTGTCTACAGAGATAATTATATAAAAGATAAGAGTTAATTATATAGAGATAATTATTATAATTAAACAGAAATCAGACTTTGACTCTGTAAGAAATTCAATCTCGAGTGACGTGTAGTCAAGTAGCTGAAAAGATCATTAATCTCCTCAAAGATCATGAAAGATCATTAGTGCTCTGAGTTTTTGAAAAAAAGTAGAAAAATATGACTTGGTAAGTTTGTGTTCACATTCTGTGTCATTTGAATAATTTTAAGTTCCAGCAAGCAGATATGTTACTAGTAACCAAAAGGGATCTATGGGACTGACTCCCTGGTACAGCCCATATAGGCCGTGGTCTAGTAGGGGCCGTTAGGGATGAGAATCTCCGAGCAATGAATCAATTCTTAACAATTCTTAGGCCTTTGACCAAGAGAGCCAAAATGACTTTAATAAAACATTTTTATAATTTTATTGCACCGTTTTCTGAAAGAAAATCTTTCGGGACTTTAGCTATTTTTGAGGTTTTTTAAAATTATTTTAATGAACCACCTTTTCAAAGAAAAACTTCTTGACTGTCTTTTACTATTTATTCTATTATTCTTTTTCTATCTTTTTTAGAAAATGATTCCATGCAGTCATTTAGAAAAGTTTGGATTGTCCAGTCATTCTGGTGTTAATTGATTTGTTTAATAATTTGAGCTCTAAACTGTCTGAGTCGACTCACTAGTGGGGCAAATTTCTTTGTTAGTGGGTAAAAAAAAACCCTCTAAAGTCCGTGAGAAATTGCTGATCTCACTGACTGAAGTACTAACCACCACATGCAGATCTTCAACCATCGATTCAGATCTTTCATCATCTTCGAGGTATTTGAAATGTTTTCTATGAAGCATAAAGAAGACTTAAGGGTAAATGAGCTTAGATTTCTTCAGTGTAAGTATCGCCGCAGTTGTGAAGTTAAAGATGGACTTGAATCTGTACAGCGCCCCAGTAAGACTGCTCCATATTTTATAGAAAATATTTCTAGTAACTTGGGGTATGCGAGTGTGTCTCTTACAGAGGCAGCCACCATAAACTAACCTAACCTTGGATGTGTCTCTCTTTGGTCCAGTTTTGGTCATGAAACTTATGAGATTCTACAAGTAGGTTGCAATAGTTGCTTCATTGCCTTCTTAGCGAATTTAGCGACGAACTCTTAAAACAAGGAGTGAATATTAGGCGTGAATAGAACCCTCTTTCAAAGAAATGGCATTGTATGCCTCAACATTTTCTAAACATGTCAACAAATTCACCACAATTTCATTTACATAAAACCCCAAATGAAATTAAAAAGGTTTTTCCGTAATATAAATTTCATAAAAACAATGTTCCCTCAAACATTTTCCATTCAAATTTTCATTTTTTGCACCGCTGTCAACCGAAGCCAATTACCCATAATAACAAATCACACTTCAACTACTCACTGCTGTCATCCAATAAATGTTTAGCAAAACGTTGTTATGAAAACAAAAATCAACAACAACAATATTATGCATAAAAAATACCCTACAAATACAACAATCAAAAAAAGTATAACGACAAATTTTAGCAATTAAAAACTTTTAAATAATTTCAACTTGCACTCAACACAACTCACAGCTATCAGCTATCGCTGTGCCATATTCGTTGCTCCCAGAGTTGACATTAGCAACGCACAAAAAACCAAAAAAAAAGAAGCAATTATTTTGCAAAAACAAAAACACAATAACAACAACAATTCACAAAAAGTACAATAATGCTGAAGAAATAACAAACTGTCATAAACTGTACGCAACGCGTGTCGTAGCCAAGTCGACAATTGGGCCCAACCTCTTCCCAGTTCCATGTACCCGAGTGCGCCTCAGTCTGTGCTACATTTAATTTAATTTCATTTCATTTAATTTAATTGTTTTATGTCACTTTTTAACACTGCCACACTGTCCGGTTCGTTGGTTCCCCCTTTTCGTTTCGCAACAGTTTTCAATTTGTTGCGCATTTTTACGCAATTTTGCGCTCGTCTTGATTTCTCTTCTCTTATTTTCTGTGTCTCGGCATTTATTTGCTTTCACAGCATTTTTATGCAGTTAGCAAAGTTTTAATAAAATAATTTTTCATTAGCGTCAAAGTGCGCTTCGCACATTTCGATTTGTCTTGACTGCCTCGACTGTCGTCATTATTTTTCCTTCTGTGTTTCTCTTGCTTACGTTCTACTTTGCTGTTGTTGCTTTGCACTTGAAATGCGTTTCAACAGTTTTTTGTATTTTTATTTTTATGATGAAACTTTGCTTTAGTTTCATAAAAACATTTCGTTTATTTCTAAATTTGATGTGCCTGGGGGTGCATGCTGTCTCTTTCTTGCACATAGGTGCCTCCATTTATTGGCTGTAATATTGTTTGTTGATGGTGTAGAACGAAAGTTGGAACAATGAGGGAGTTTTGGTAGAAGCGATCGCGTATTAGTTATTTGCGAAGAAATATGTCAGTCGGAAAAGGGGTTTTGGGGGCTTAAACCTCTCACAAACATTTGTATTTTGCATACAGTTTAGGAGGAAAATATGGTTTCAACTGGTATTGGGAACTCTACCCAGAAAATGACGTTGTGCGCCACTGGAATAGGTTAGGTTAGGTTACAGAAAGAAATTTATGAAACAGGCACTTCCACTTGGAGACCTTTTGGGTCCAATGTGCTTTATTTCATTTAGGATTTGAAGCCTTTCCTTAATTGTTGGGCTTCCTATAGATCCAGACAGGATCTTTTGGAGACCATTTGGATATTTTTGGAATGTTGTCTAAGATTTTTCTGGTTTAACATGTGAGCCATACAGAGTGTTCTTGTTGTAATGAAAATACCTAAATTTCGATTACTGCTAAAAGCATAAGAAGGACTTTGGGGCAAAATAGGGGAAGTGTGGGCCTTCACTTGAGTACTAGGGATTGCAATCCCGGAATCGTGAATCCCGGGATCCCGGACAATTTCAGTCCCGAAAAATCCCAGGATTGACAAAATCCGATCCCGGGATCGAAAAAAAGCTTACTTTTTGCTTTTGTCACGTAGAGTTCGAAAAATGCAACCCTTCTTATTCAACACTAAAAAAAAATTGCCCATTGCCTGTGACGTTTGAATAAGTGTTAATGCAACATTAGCTCTGTTTGTGTATAACTACAAATGTGTACAAACTAGCTCTGTTTGGATATTTTTCCAGTACAAATTTGCCAGTAACCAAAATCAGAAGAGCAAACAAGCTTACGCTCCCAAAAATGAATCCATTACATTAAAAAAAGTAAACCACCAGAATTTTCTAAAAACATGCAAGTTTAACTCTTATTTACACTAATGTGACTTGTCACATTCACAATACACAGGGAAAATGGTGTAAATAAGAGGATTAAGAAAGAAACAGCTAATATATAAAATCATCAGCATTTGAGAATTAAAACTATAGCGAAACTTGAATTTTTGATAGTTATTACTCACACCGAATTTCACTTATTTTGAATGGCCAAAACTTGAAGATTTACATATAATACGATTTGATCTACTAGAATTGAACCAGAGAGATGCCTTATTCAGCAGGTTAGCCAGGTGATTTGGCAATTAAATGAGTTTTTAAGTTATTTGTCATAAATATTTTGTTCTTAGTTTTAAATTAAGGACACAGAGTTGTATTTAATACATAGATCTAATATATTCGATTGAAAAAAAGTCTGAACTAGTTCTTTAAAGTAATATAATCAATCCCGAAAAAAATCCCGGGATCCCGGGATTGTGATTCTCAGTCCCGAAAATCCCGGGATTGTAAAACTGGTCCGGTATTGCAATCCCTATTGAGTACAGCTGGTATGTTTCAATTATTTGTTTTAATTAACCCTTTGATACATAATTTTTTTGTTTTTGTTGAACAATTGGACACAATTTGGCATTCCCAGGGCATTTTTTACAAAGAAATCGTTTATTTTGTATGGAAGCCTATAGAAAAAAACAGATGTATGAAGTCAATATGTATGAAGCAAATACTTTAAATAGGAAATAACTGAGGTTCGATCTCACATGCAACCCTCCTGAGGACAATTTTGGACCAGCACAGAGCTCATTTCAAAGAAATCATTCAGTTTGTATGGGAGCTCGTTTGAAAGTTAACGAAAGAAGGTAAGTATGTATGGAAAAAATAGTTGACATAAGAAATTAATGAGGATCGGTCTAACATTTGACTCCGTTAGACACGATTCGAGACCAGTAGAGCGTTTATTTTATAGAAAACGGTAGTTTTGTATGGCAGATCGCAGAAAAAATAAACAGGAGGTTAAGTATGTATGGAGAAAATATATGAAAAAAGGAATTAATAAAGGACTATCTTGGATTTGACTGTAATCAGGACAACTTGAAACAAGTAAGAGGCTTATTTAATAGATTTCGTTAATTTTGTATGAGAGCTTCCCGAAAAAATGAATGTACAGTGTGAATATGTATGGAAAATTATTTGATTTTGTAAATTAATGATATAGAGTGTAAGTATGTATGAAAAAAGATTTAAAATAGGAAATTAATGAGCGTCTGTCTTACATCTGACAGCGTTTGAGACAAGGTAGGTTAGGTTGCGGTGGCTGCCTCTATTAGAGACACACTCGAAGGCTTGAAAGACCCATTGTGATACCACATATTTCACCCGTTTTTGAACTGTGTATGCAACACTGTTTTGCAAACATATGTTACAGCACACATTCTAAGCGGATGGGGAAAGGGAGGAGAGGGGACCTACAGTTTAACGCCAAATCCGAACAGCGATTGGCAGTTTTTCGTTCACACTTGGAGGTTTTGCCATTGCTTACCAAGAGCGCACTTGTGCGATTCTTATAATTCTCATCTGCTTCATGAGGATAGCGATAGAAGTAGACAATTTTTTCACCAGCCCGAGCCAGGAATCGAACCTGGAGCCTTTGGTATGAGAAGCCAGACCGCTGGACTATCGAGGCCGGTAGGACAAAGTAGGACCAGTAGGATCTTTATTTCACAGAAATTGGTCATTTTGTATGGAAGATCACAGAAAAAAATAGATCTACGAAGTAAGTATTGATCGGAAAAATATTTGAAAGAGAAAATTTATGAAGGCCATTTTTTTTTATTTTGTCGAATTTATTCTTTTTGTATGAGAGCATTCAGAAGAAATGGATGTACAGTAGACATGATTTAGTGTTGTATGGAGATTCTTAATAATAGGTTCTCAATGCTCTGCAACCTTTCTTTTTATGCGGTTTGGTGAAAAAGTGCATGTGCCAAAAAGTGTTGGGGCTACAGTGAGGCTAAATGGCGTCAAAGTTCACAAAAAATCTTGGAAATTTGACAAATTGCTCCACAGCTGGTCAGAAGTTGCTCTTAGAGGGTTAAAGTCTATGACTGAACCCCATTAGTTTTATCTATTGAACATTTCTCTCAAACATATTTATACCCCATCTCCAACCCTTAATGGGGCTCCCATACAAAATGGTCGTTTTTACACAATAGGCCCCCACGGCTCCCAAGTTGCCCCCAGATGTATCAAATGTATGACCGATACCCATTTATTTTCCTTTCCAAAAATTCTCTTCATACACACCTAACCGATATCTCCAACTTTTAAGGGGGCTGCCATATAAAAGTGGCCTTTTTCTATGGAATCAGCTACCTACTCGTAAATGTAGTAGTTAAATAAGCGAGAAAACGCCGTATCTCGGAAACTACTGAACCGATTTAAATGATTTATTCAGCCATCGACAACATTCCTGAGTACAAAAAATACAAAATTAATTAAGGTTTAAGAAAGTTCACCACCAGAGGGCGTCTCCCATACAAACGGAGTTGTGAGATTATCAACTTTTGGGTTTTTAAAAAAACAATAATAAAAAGAAGAAGAAAACCCGTAATTTTATTCTGAGGCATCGTTGCCTATTCTTTGACTTATTTTCCACCTAACCTCACAAAATTAGATTCCCCGTAATTTTATTCTGAGGCATCATTGCCTATTCTTTGACTTATTTTCCCACCTAATCTCACAAAATTAGATTCTACTAAGAATCTTCATAACAACTCCAACCCAAAAACATGTCTAATAACTTACCAACATACAAGAATAGATGTGGTCGTACACCATTTGGTCGGCACTCTTTTGCAGTTTGGCTAATTGCTCACATTTCATTTGACAAATTGAAATTAAAAAAAGAAAGAAAAAAACAACAACAACTAATTGGCCAGCCAATTAACATTGAAATACTTGTCGCTGTTTACTGTGCGCTCGGGCAATGTAAGCAAAATTCCTTTGATACAATCTTGCACTCTGTTAGCAGCAATAAAATTAGCAACAACGACAACAACGTCACTTTCATTTGTTGCGAAAATTGCCTGCTAATTGCTTTGGCATTTACGTGTTGGTGATTGGCAGCCACTTCAAAAGAAAAAAAAGAATTACACAAAAAAACGAATAAACAACTGCAGGGAAACGACAGAAGGAGTGCCGAAGTAAATGCATTCAAAGCAGAGAATGCAAAATGCCAGCGCACCGATGTTGCAGAGAAACAGAAAATCAAATGCACTCGAGACTTGAGTTTTCAAGTGCACAAACACAAACACAAACAGAAATACACAAAACAAAGCCCAAACACATATACAGATGCACTCACTCACTTACACACACACACACACACACCCAACCAGAAACACCTAAATACGTAAACACTTCAAGCGGACCGATACACATGCGCTGGCACTTCTCAAGTGGCGAGCAAATACAAATGCGGCAAAAGTGCAGCCACGGGCAGTAAAGCAAAGTGGCTTAAAAAAAAATGTTGTTTTTTTTTCTGTAGCGCGCACACCACGTGCAAGTGGAAGCTGATGTGATGTGCAGCAGTGGAAAGCGGCAAATCGTTTGGCAAAAAAAAGAAAAACGGGTAATGGCATATTTTTAGGCGCCAGAGTAACAGCGTTCAGTTGCCTTCTTGCTTTGAAACTGTATGTTAATTTGCAAATAAAGTGTAGATATGTCACTCACACACACACACACATACATACAAGCAGGTGTTGAGGCTGCGCTGTTTGCCGGTGTGTCTGTCCTGCCAAACAGTTTGGGGGTTTTTTTCACCCCAACTGCTTTTTCGTTGATATTAATTTGTGTCGTATGTTGTGCGCCCACAGTGGCAGCGCAAATATTTGGACAGCTTCTTAGCTTCTGTCAAAATGCCGGCGCATGTGTGAGTGTTTGGGTAAGTGTGAGTGTAAATACGCTCCCGTTAGTGCACGGCGTGTATTTGCTTAGCTTTTATTTTTTGTTGTTGCTGTTGTTGTTATTGCTGTTGTGTTTATTCAAAATTCAAATTGTCAACAACAAGAATGACAACAACTACAGCAACTACAAACACACGAACACTCACACACACACTGACATTGCCTTCGAAAACGCTAATGAGGCGGTGTTTTACTTCCGTAACGTTATTTTGGTTTTGGGTTACCTTTGTTGTGCTCGGTTGTTGTTGTTGTTGTTGATTTTGTATAAGTATTTGTTGCTTCTGCCGTGCGGTGTATGCAAACTCGTTATTGCTCGTCGTGGAAATTTGTAGTACATGTTGTTGTTGTTGTGTTTGTTTTTGTTATTGATGTTGTTGTTGTTGTTGTTGTTGTTGTT